>OW121740.1:137185254-139712754 GCA_933228675.1 Stomorhina lunata | reverse complement strand
AAAAATTTTAAATATTGAAATTTTTTCATAGAGAAATTTTTAATGTTAATATTTTTTCTGTGAAAAATTTTCAATATTAAAATTTTTTCATAGAACAATTTTCAATATTGAAATTTTTTTATTGAAAAATTTTACATATTGAAATTTTTTAAACGAAAAATTTTCAATATTGAAATTTTTTCATAGAAAAATTTTCAATATTGAATTTTTTTCATAAAAAAATTTTCAATATTGAAATTTTGTCATAGATAAATTTTCTATATGGAAATTTTTTCATAGAAAAATTTTCAATATTTCCATTTTTTATAGAAAAATTTTCAATGTTGCAATTTTTTAATAGAAAAATTTTAAATATTGAAATTTTTTCTTAGAAAAATTTTCAATATTGAAATTTTTTCATAGAAAAATTTTCAATATTGAAATTTTTTCATATAAAAATTTTTAATATTCAAATTTTTTCATAGAAAAATTGTCAGTATTAATTTTTTTTTTTTGTAAAAAATTCAATATTGAAATTTTTTCATAGAACAATTTTCAATATTGAATTTTTCTCAAAAAAAAAAAATTCAATATTGAAATTTTGTCATAGATAAATTTTCAATATTTAAATTTTTCATAAAAAAATTTTTCATAGAAAAATTTTTTCAAAGCAAAATTTTCAATATTGAAATGTTTTCATAACAAATTTTCAGTATTAAACTTTTTTCACAGAAAAATTTTCAATATTAATATTTTTAAATAGAAAAATTTTCAATATTGAAATTTTTTAATAGGAACATTTTTTATATTAAAATTTTTTCATGGGGAAATGTTCAATATTTAAATTTTTTATAGGAAATTTTTTAATATTAAGATATAAAAATTTTCAATATTGAAATTTTTTTAATCGAAAAATTTTAAATATTGAAATTTTTTCATAGAGAAATTTTTAATGTTAATATTTTTTCTGTGAAAAATTTTCAATATTAAAATTTTTTCATAGAACAATTTTCAATATTGAAATTTTTTTATTGAAAAATTTTACATATTGAAATTTTTTAAACGAAAAATTTTCAATATTGAAATTTTTTCATAGAAAAATTTTTAATGTTAAGATTTTTTCATAGAAAAATTTTCAATATTGAAATTTTTTCATAGAAAAATTTTCAGTATTGAAATTTTTTCATAGAAAAATTTTCAAACATTTCAATGTTGAATTTTTTATAGAAAAATTTTTAATATTAAATTTTTTCATAATAAAAATTTTCAATATTGAAATTTTTTTAATAGAAATATTTTCAATATTGAAATGTTTTCTAGAAAAATTTTCAATATTGAAATGTTTTCATAGAAAAATTTTCAATATTTCCATTTTTTATAGAAAAATTTTCAATGTTGCAATTTTTTAATAGAAAAATTTTAAATATTGAAATTTTTTCTTAGAAAAATTTTCAAATTTTCAATTTTTCTTATAGGAAAATGTTTCAATATTGAAATTTTTGTGGAAAAATTTTTAATATTAAAATTTTTTCATAGGAAAATTTTCAATATTGAAATTTTTTTTTTTGAATATTCAAATTTTTTTATAGAAAAATTTTTAATATTCAAATTTTTTCATAGAAAAATTGTCAGTATTAATTTTTTTTGTAAAAAATTCAATATTGAAATTTTTTCATAGAAAAATTTTCAATATTGAATTTTTCTCAAAAAAAAAAAAAATTCAATATTGAAATTTTGTCATAGATAAATTTTCAATATTGAAATTTTTCATAGAAAAATTTTCAATATTGCAATTTTTTATAGAAAAATTTTCAATGTTGAAATTTTTTAATAGAAAAATTTTAAATATTGAAATTTTTTCTTAAAAAAATTTTCAATATTAAATTTTTTTTATTGAAAAATTTTTAATATTAAATTTTTGAATAGGAAAATTTTTAGTAATGAAATATTTTCATAGGGAAAATCTTAAATTTTGAAATTTTTTCATAGATAAAATTTTCAATATTTAAATTTTTCATAAACAAATTTTTCATAGAAAAATTTTTTCAAAGAAAAATTTTCAATATTGAAATGTTTTCATAACAAATTTTCAGTATTAAACTTTTTTCACAGAAAAATTTTCAATATTAATATTTTTGAATAGAAAAATTTTCAATATTGAAATTTTTTAATAGGAACATTTTTTATATTAAAATTTTTTCATGGGAAAATGTTCAATATTTAAATTTTTCATAGGAAACTGTTTAATATTAAGATATAAAAAATTTTCAATATTGAAATTTTTTTAATCGAAAAATTTTAAATATTGAAATTTTTTCATAGAGAAATTTTTAATGTTAATATTTTTTCTGTGAAAAATTTTCAATATTAAAATTTTTTCATAGAACAATTTTCAATATCGAAATTTTTTTATTGAAAAATTTTACATATTGAAATTTTTTAAACGAAAAATTTTCAATATTGAAATTTTTTCATAGAAAAATTTTTAATGTTAAGATTTTTTCATAGAAAAATTTTCAATATTGAAATTTTTTCATAGAAAAATTTTCAGTATTGAAATTTTTCATAGAAAAATTTTCAAACATTTCAATGTTGAATTTTTTATAGAAAAATTTTTAATATTAAATTTTTTCATAATAAAAATTTTCAATATTGAAATTTTTTTAATAGAAATATTTTCAATATTGAAATGTTTTCATAGAAAAATTTTAAATATTGAAATTTTTTCATAGAAAAATTTTCAATATTGAATTTTTTCTTAGAAAAATTTTCAATATTGAAATGTTTTCATAGAAAAATTTTCAATATTGAAATTTTTTCATAGAAAAATTTCAATATTGAAATTTTTTCATAGAAAAATTTTCAATATTGAAATTTTTTCATAGAAAAATTTTCAATATTGAAATTTTTTCATAGAAAAATTTTTAATATTGAAATTTTTTCATAGAAAAATTTTCAATATTGAAATTTTTCATAGAAAAATTTTCAATATTGAAATTTTTTCATAGAAAAATTTTCAATATTGAAATTTTTTCATAGAAAAATTTTCAATTTTCAAATTTTTTCATAGAAAAATTTTCAATATTGAAATTTTTTCATAGAATAATTTTCAATATTGAAATTTTTTCATAGAAAAATTTTCAATATTAACATTTTTTTATAGAAAAATTTTTAATATTAAAACTTTTTCTACGCCTTTGGCCTTAATCCATTTTTGCTGCTCTTCTGATTATGAACATGTTGATGTTCAAATTGTGTTTTCCTTTAAAAGAAAATCTAATGAGTTTTTCTATTGTTCTTGGATTTCGCCATCTGTTTTAAGCATAAAATTGCATTTTTTTTAATTTGTGAAAATTTTATATATTTTCATTTCTATGGCTCGATTTTCTTGTTTATAGATTTTTTACCATAAAATTGTTTAAACAATAAAACAACACACATACACACATACACACACACCCGCACACAAGTTCTCTAACATTCGTTTATTTTTATTGTTTAAAATAAATATTATTTGTGTTTTGTTTTTTAAACAAAAAAAATTGTTAATCATTTTGTTTATATTGAAAAGTTGTCAGTGAGAGCAAATGCATTTAAATGCAGACAAAAATTTTGATTTATTTCATATTCATTTCATTAACTCGAATAAATGTAAACTTTTTTATTGGTATTTTTGGGCTTTGTATCCCAATTTGGAATTTACATAAGTAAATTTGAGCGTAGGTGAATGATGAATATAAATGTGCACGAATCGCTTGAGTCTGGAAGAGTTTTGCAACTCAACTCCTCGGGGGTTAATGAATTTTAATGTTTAAAATGGAATATTAATCATTTCGTAAACATTTAATAAACAACTCGATCTTTATCGGTTGGAAGTGACTGCATAAATTTCATTTGACGTAATTAACATATGAATTTATTTTTGAGAGTCGATTGATTGAACGATGAATAATTCAAAATTAATGCAATATTTATGCATCATCGGAGATGCTTATAAATATGGGGTATTTGAAAAAGTTTGAATATGAAGATTCGAATATAAAAATTCGAGTATCTTGAATTTTTATATTCGAAATACCCCATATTTATAAGCAACTCCGATGACGTCTTCATAGAAAAAATTTCTATAGAAAATTTTTCGTTATTAACATGTTATTGAAAAAATTTTCAGTATAAAATTTTTCGTTATTGAAAAGTTTTCTATAGAAAATTTTTCGTTATTAAAAAAAATTCTATACAAAATTTTTCGTTATTGAAAAAATTTTCTATAGAAATTTTTTCGTTATTGAAAAAAAAAATTTATAGAAAATATTTCGTTATTGAAAAACTTGTCTAAGAAAATTTTTCGTTACTAAAACATTTTCTAAAGAGAATTTTTCGTTATTAAAAAAATTCGTTATTAAAAAAATTTTCTATAGAAAATTTTTCCTAATTGAAAAATTTTCCATAGAAAATTTTTTGTTATTAAAAAAAAATTTCGATAGAAAATTTTTCGTCATTGAAAAAGATTTCTATAGAAAGTTTTTCGGTTAAAATTTTTCTATAGAAAATTTTTCGGTTAAAAAATTTTTCTATAGAAAATTGTTCGGTTAAATAATTTTTCTATAGAAAATTTTTCGGTTAAAAAATTTTTCTATAGAAAATTTTTCGGTTAAAAAATTTTTCGGTTAAAAAATTTTTCTATAGAAAATTTTTCGGTTAAAAAATTTTTCTATAGAAAATTTTTCGGTTAAAAAATTTTTCTATAGAAAATTTTTCGGTTAAAAAATTTTTCTATAGAAAATTTTTCGGTTAAAAAATTTTTCTATAGAAAATTTTTCGGTTAAAAAATTTTTCTATAGAAAATTTTTCGGTTAAAAAATTTTTCTATAGAAAATTTTTCGGTTAAAAAATTTTTCTATAGAAAATTTTTAGGTTAAAAAATTTTTCTATAGAAAATTTTTTGGTTAAAAAATTTTTCTATAGAAAATTTTTCGGTTAAAAAATTTTTCTATAGAAAATTTTTCGGTTAAAAAATTTTCCATACAAAATTTTTCGGTAAAAAAATTTTTCTATAGAAAATTTTTCGGTTAAAAAATTTTCCAGTTAAAAAATTTTTCTATAGAAAATTTTTCGGTTAAAAAATTTTTCTATAGAAAATTTTTCGGTTAAAAAATTTTCTATAGAAAATTTTTCGGTTAAAAAATTTTCTATAGAAAATTTTTCGGTTAAAAAATTTTCTATAGAAAATTTTTCGGTTAAAAAATTTTCTATAGAAAATTTTTCGGTTAAAAAATTTTCTATAGAAAATTTTTCGGTTAAAAAATTTTCTATAGAAAATTTTTCGGTTAAAAAATTTTCTATAGAAAATTTTTCGGTTAAAAAATTTTCTATAGAAAATTTTTCGGTTAAAAAATTTTCTATAGAAAATTTTTCGGTTAAAAAATTTTCTATAGAAAATTTTTCGGTTAAAAAATTTTCTATAGAAAATTTTTCGGTTAAAAAATTTTCTATAGAAAATTTTTCGGTTAAAAAATTTTCTATAGAAAATTTTTCGGTTAAAAAATTTTCTATAGAAAATTTTTCGGTTAAAAAATTTTCTATAGAAAATTTTTCGGTTAAAAAATTTTCTATAGAAAATTTTTCGGTTAAAAAATTTTCTATAGAAAATTTTTCGGTTAAAAAATTTTCTATAGAAAATTTTTCGGTTAAAAAATTTTCTATAGAAAATTTTTCGGTTAAAAAATTTTCTATAGAAAATTTTTCGGTTAAAAAATTTTCTATAGAAAATTTTTCGGTTAAAAAATTTTCTATAGAAAATTTTTCGGTTAAAAAATTTTCTATAGAAAATTTTTCGGTTAAAAAATTTTCTATAGAAAATTTTTCGGTTAAAAAATTTTCTATAGAAAATTTTTCGGTTAAAAAATTTTCTATAGAAAATTTTTCGGTTAAAAAATTTTCTATAGAAAATTTTTCGGTTAAAAAATTTTCTATAGAAAATTTTTCGGTTAAAAAATTTTCTATAGAAAATTTTTCGGTTAAAAAATTTTTCTATAGAAAATTTTTCGGTTAAAAAATTTTTCTATAGAAAATTTTTCGGTTAAAAAATTTTTCTATAGAAAATTTTTCGGTTAAAAAATTTTTCTATAGAAAATTTTTCGGTTAAAAAATTTTTCTATAGAAAATTTTTCGGTTAAAAAATTTTTCTATAGAAAATTTTTCGGTTAAAAAATTTTTCTATAGAAAATTTTTAGGTTAAAAAATTTTTCTATAGAAAATTTTTCGGTTAAAAAATTTTTCTATAGAAAATTTTTCGGTTAAAAAATTTTTCTATAGAAAATTTTTCGGTTAAAAAATTTTTCCATACAAAATTTTTCGGTAAAAAAATTTTCTATAGAAAATTTTTCGGTTAAAAAATTTTCTATAGAAAATTTTTCGGTTAAAAAATTTTCTATAGAAAATTTTTCGGTTAAAAAATTTTCTATAGAAAATTTTTCGGTTAAAAAATTTTCTATAGAAAATTTTTCGGTTAAAAAATTTTCTATAGAAAATTTTTCGGTTAAAAAATTTTCTATAGAACATTTTTCGGTTAAAAAATTTTCTATAGAACATTTTTCGGTTAAAAAATTTTCTATAGAACATTTTTCGGTTAAAAAATTTTTTATAGAAAATTTTTCGGTTAAAAAATTTTCTATAGAAAATTTTTCGGTTAAAAAATTTTTCTATAGAAAATTTTTCGGTTAAAAAATTTTTCTATAGAAAATTTTTCGGTTAAATATTTTTCTATAGAAAATTTTTCGGTTAAAAAATTTTTCTATAGAAAATTTTTCGGTTAAAAAATTTTTCTATAGAAAATTTTTCGGTTAAAAAAGTTTTCTATAGAAAATTTTTCGGTTAAAAAATTTTTCTATAGAAAATTTTTCGGTTAAAAAATTTTTCTATAGAAAATTTTTCGGTTAAAAAATTTTTCTATAGAAAATTTTTCGGTTAAAAAATTTTTCTATAGAAAATTTTTCGGTTAAAAAATTTTTCTATAGAAAATTTTTCGGTTAAAAAATTTTTCTATAGAAAATTTTTCGGTTAAAAAATTTTTCTATAGAAAATTTTTCGGTTAAAAAATTTTTCTATAGAAAATTTTTCGGTTAAAAAATTTTTCTATAGAAAATTTTTCGGTTAAAAAATTTTTCTATAGAAAATTTTTCGGTTAAAAAATTTTTCTATAGAAAATTTTTCGGTTAAAAAATTTTTCTATAGAAAAATTTCGGTTAAAAAATTTTTCTATAGAAAATTTTTCGGTTAAAAAATTTTTCTATAGAAAATTTTTCGGTTAAAAAATTTTTCTATAGAAAATTTTTCGGTTAAAAAATTTTTCTATAGAAAATTTTTCGGTTAAAAAATTTTTCTATAGAAAATTTTTCGGTTAAAAAATTTTTCTATAGAAAATTTTTCGGTTAAAAAATTTTTCTATAGAAAATTTTTCGGTTAAAAAATTTTTCTATAGAAAATTTTTCGGTTAAAAAATTTTTCTATAGAAAATTTTTCGGTTAAAAAATTTTTCTATAGAAAATTTTTCGATTAAAAAATTTTTCTATAGAAAATTTTTCGGTTAAAAAATTTTTCTATAGAAAATTTTTCGGTTAAAAAATTTTTCTATAGAAAATTTTTCGGTTAAAAAATTTTTCTATAGAAAATTTTTCGGTTAAAAAATTTTTCTATAGAAAATTTTTCGGTTAAAAAATTTTTCTATAGAAAAGTTTTCGTTTAAAAAATGTTTCTATAAAAAATTTTTCTGTTAAAAAATTACTTTACTTTTTAGAAAATTTTTCGTTTGTAAAAATTTTTTTTTATAAAAATACAAATTTAAAATTATTTAAATGACGTTCCTATTTTTAAAGTATTTGATACATTGATAAGTTGCTTTGTAAACATGTTGCCAGCAACATATTTTCTTGTATACTATCATTAATTTAAGCGCGTGCTCTAATTTTAAAACATATAAACGAATAAATCTTGATATTGTCATTACGAATTTACACAATTTTTAAACGAACTTTATCTGCATATTTGTAATATTTAAATTGTTTTACAAAATTTCAATAACAATTGCTTAATATCTACTTATTATTCATATCTACTAAACATTTATGTAAATTAGTATAATACGATTTTTTAATTAAAACGACAGAGTAATTACTCATTGAGAAAATATGCATTCTCTCATTATAAAACTGTTAATAACATTTGTCACTTCTTCTCAAAAACATTACTAAACACAAATTGCAATTGTCAAAGTCGTCAATTGTCAAATGTAGCATAAAAGACTTATAAAACAATAAGAAAACCGAAGAATGTCCTACAATAGACCTGAGATAGTTAAAGTAACTTTTCTAGTGGCTGCATAAAGAATACAATTGTATCCCATTCAAAATTTTTTGAATTTAGCAAAAAATTAAATTTTTTGAAAACAAAATGACAATAAATATATGAAACAATAAATGCAAAGTAGAAACAAATGCTAGATTCTATATAACAATAATTAAAAGCAAAAACAATAACAAACAAGAGACAATAGAATAAAAATTAAAAAAGTTTTGAAATTGTTATAATAAAATACTAAAGCATTAACAGCAAAGCAACGTTGGAAACGCTGACTGTAGCAGTAACAGAACATTAACAGCTGCTGCTGCTGCTTAACAGCAGCAACGAATGAATGAATGAAATGCATTTTGAAGAGAATGAATGAATAAACAAATGACTGACTGCATTATGCAGTTTCTCTGAATGAAATCAGAGAAACAAAACAAATGCAAAAACAAAACAAATAATAAAGCAAATACAATAGGCTTTTGTACCCTACGCCAACATAAGTGAGATGAGGTTATATTGGGTCAATTCACTTTCCAAAAATTTTTCATATAAACATTTTTTTTAACAAAAAAATTTTTTAATGAAAAATTTTCTACAGATAAATTTTTTTAACGGAAAATTTTCAATAAAAAATTTCTTAACGAAAAATTTTCTATAGAAAAATTTTTTTAACGAAAAATTTTCTATAGAAAAATTGTTTTAACGAAAAATTTTTTTAACGAAAAATTTTCTATAGAAAAATTTTTTTCACGAAAAATTTTCTCGAGAAAAATTTTTTTAACGAAAAATTTTCTATAGAAAATTTTTTTTAACAAAAAATTTTCTATAGACAAATTTTTTTAACGAAAAATTTTCTATAGAAACATTTTTTTAACGAAAAATTTTCTATAGAAACATTTTTTTAACGAAAAATTTTCTATAGAAACATTTTTTTAACGAAAAATTTTCTATAGAAAAATGCTTTTAACGAAAAATTTTCTATAGAAACATTTTTTTAACGAAAAATTTTCTATAGAAATTTTTTTTTAACGAAAAATTTTCTATAGAAAATTTTTTTAACGAAAAATTTTTTATAGAAAAATTTTTTTAACGAAAAATTTTCTCGAGAAAAATTTTTTAACGAAAAATTTTCTATAGAAAATTTTTTTTAACGAAAAATTTTCTATAGAAAAATTTTTTTAACGAAAACTTTTCTATAGAAACATTTTTTTAACGAAAAATTTTCTATAGAAACATTTTTTTAACGAAAAATTTTCTATAGAAAAATGCCTTTAACGAAAAATTTTCTATAGAAACATTTTTTTAACGAAAAATTTTCTATAGAAACATTTTTTTAACGAAAAATTTTCTATAGAAACATTTTTTTAACGAAAAATTTTCTATAGAAACATTTTTTTAACGAAAAATTTTCTATAGAAACATTTTTTTAACGAAAAATTTTCTATAGAAACATTTTTTTAACGAAAAATTTTCTATAGAAACATTTTTTTAACGAAAAATTTTCTATAGAAATTTTTTTTAACGAAAAATTTTCTATAGAAAAATTTTTTTAACGAAAAATTTTCTATAGAAAATTTTTTTAACGAAAATTTTCTATAGAAAATTTTTTTTAACGAAAAATTTTCTATAGAAAAATTTTTTTAACGAAAAATTTTCTATAGAAAAATTTTTTTAACGAAAAATTTTCTATAGAAAAATTTTTTTAACGAAAAATTTTCTATAGAAAAATTTTTTTAACGAAAAATTTTCTATAGAAAAATTTTTTTAACGAAAAATTTTCTATAGAAAAATTTTTTTAACGAATCATTTTCTATAGAAAAATTTTTTTTAACGAAAAATTTTGTATAGAAAATTTTTTTAACGAAAAATTTTCTATAGAAAAATTTTTTTAACGAAAAATTTTCTATAGAAAAATTTTTTTAACGAAAAATTTTCTATAGAAAAATTTTTTTAACGAAAAATTTTCTATAGAAAATTTTTTTTAACGAAAAATTTTCTATAGAAAAATTTTTTTAACGAAAAATTTTCTATAGAAACATTTTTTTAACGAAAAATTTTTTACAGAAAATTTTTTTATTAGAAAATTTTCTACAGAAACATTTTTTTATGATCATTTTTTTACAGAAAATTTTTTTTAACGAAAGATTTTCTACAGAAAATTTTTTACAGAAAAAATTGTTTAACGAAAAAATTTCTACATTAAAATTTTTTACGAAAAATGTTCTATTGACAAATTTTATATAGCAAAATTGTATTAACAAAAAATTTTTTGTAGAAAAATGTTTGTAACGAAAAATAATCAATGAAAAATTTTTATAACGAAAAATTTTCTATAATAATATTTTTATAACGAAAATATTTCCTTGAAAAAATTTTCTATAGAAATATTTTTATAACGAAAAAATGTTCTATAGAAAAAATTTTCTATCGAAAAATTTTTATATTGAAAAATTTTTTATAGACAAAATGTTTATAGCAAAATTAACGAAAAAATTTTCTATGGAAAATATTTCGTTAAAAAAAGTTTATATAGAAAAATTTTTTTAACAAAAAAATTTCTACAGAAATATTTTTATAACGAAAACTTGTTTTATAGAAAAATTTTTGTCGAAAAATTTTGTATTAAAAAGTTTTAGTATCGAAAAATTTTCTATTTTTATAAAGAAAATTTTTGATATAAACATTTTTTTTAAGAAAAGTTTTTAATATAAAAATTTTTGTATAGACAATTTTTAAAAAATTTCTATAGAAAATTATTCGATTTAATAATTTTTCTATACAGAATTTTGTGATATAACATTTTTTCTATAGAAAATTTTTCGATATAAAAATTTTTATACAGAAAATTTTTCAATTTAAAAATTTTTCTTTAGAAAATCTTTCGTTATGAAAATTTTTCTATAGAAAATTTTCGTAATGAAGATCTTTTTTCTATAAAAAATTTTTCTTTGTAAAAATTTTCCTATAGAAAATTTTTTGATATTAAAATTTTTCAATAGGAAATTTTATTGATATAAAAACTTTTTAATACAAATTTTTCGATATACAATTTTTTTAATAGAAAATATTCGATATAATTTTTTTTATTTTTCTAAAAAAATTTTTCGGTATAAAAGTTTTTCCTTAGAAAATTTTTCGGTATAAAAGTTTTTCCTTAGAAAATTTTTCGATATTAAAATTTTTCTATAAAAAATTTTTTGATACAAAAATTTTTCTATAGAAAATTTTTCTATACAAAAATTTTTTATAGAAAATTTTTCGTTAAAAAATTTTTCTACAGAAATTTTTTCGATATCAAAATTTTTCTGTAGAAATTTTTTCGATCGAAATTTTTTCGATATCAAAATTTTTCTATAGAAAATTTTTTTATTTAGAAATTTTTCTATAGAAAATTTTTCGATATAAAAATTTTTTTATAAACAATTTTTCGATATAAAAATTTTTTTATAAAAAAATTTTCTATAAAAAATTTTCAATATTACTTTTTTCTGTAGAAAATTTTTCGATATAAAAATTTTTCTACAGAAAATCTTTTGATATAAAAATTTTTCTATAGAAAATTTTCGATATAAAAATTTTTCTATAGAAAATTTTTCGATATACAAATTTTTCTATAGAAAATTTTTCAATTTAAAAATTTTTTTGTAGAAAATTTTGCGATTTAAAAATTGTTCAATAGAAAATTTTGCGATTTAAAAATTTTTCAATAGAAAATTTTTTCGATATCAAAATTCATGCTTGTGTAGGGTAGAACATGTTCAGTCTTAATCACCTATTTTATCTACACATATTTAGTGTTGAGTTTTACTTTTCAATACTTATTCAAAAATAATTTTTGTTTGATGGTTTTTATTTTTAAATTTATTCTTTAGTAGAAGAGCGTCGGGCTGTTGGAATACAAGTTTGGTTTTTTTGTGGCTCAAAAGTGTTGAAAGTGGAAATTTTGAAAATTTTGAAGAATTGAAATTTATTAAAAATTAGTTATACAAATAAATAAAATTTTTGTTTAAAATGTAAAAAAAATTGGTAAATAAAAAATTTTAAAATCAAAAAACTTAAGCCTTAAAAATAATAAAACTTTTTATTTTTATATTCAAAAAAATAATAATAAATTCACCACACCTTGAATTTGAAAATTAAAATTTTTTTCATAAATTTTTCTTCTATTTGTGTGTTCGAAAAAAAATGTGTGGCTGGTCTGTGATGATGGTGTTGAAAAAGAAATTAACAAAATTTGTTTAATAAAGAAAACTACGAAACAAAAAAAAGAAAAATTTAAACAAATAACAGAGTAAAAGAAAAACCTTCGATTGCCTGCCTACAGCCGACAAAATACAAAAATAAATATTTTTTAATTTTCTTTTCAATCAATATTTCAAGCATTTCATAGTTCTTCTCTTCTGTTTGCTTTAGTTGTCGAAAGTAGCGCGCCTTAAACGCACGGACCGAACAAAACAAAAAATTTTATGTTTAAAAAATATTTTGTGTGTTAGAAAATAAGCTCCATATAATTAGAGAAAAATTTATACACACAAAACCAAAACATTTCTAACGTCAGACCATGTGCGATCAATGATCTGTTGTTGACGCCGCGTTTTGTTCGCCCGCATTTACGGTTTCTGTTGTTTTCCTTTACACGGTGCTCATCTTTCTACTCACTCAGCTGCCTTCAGCTAAACTATTTTTAACAAACCAGAAAAAATTCAAAAAAATGTGTATTGAAAATTTTAAAAATTATGAAAAAATTTGAATAACTAGTGCAGTGATGCTATGAAAATAATTTTGAAAAAATAAAAATAAATCAGCTTTAAAAAAAATCATAATAAATTATGAAAAATTTTATAATTCAAGAAAAAGTTTTAAAGTTTCAAGTTTAAACATAAGTTTTAAAAGTAAATCCACTAGTTTTAAAAAATTATTTAAAGAAATTTACAAAATTTCATAATTTAAAAAAAAAATCTTAAAAAAAAATAAAATTCAAAAAAATTTCGAAAGTAAAACTAAAAAAAAGAGGATAAATTCCTAAAATTTTCAATTTTATTTATAAAAATTTAAATAATGTATATCTATTTTTAATTTAGCTATAAATAGAAAAAAAAAATGTGTTAAAAATAATGTAATTTGCATAAAGAAAAAACAAAAAACAACAGTAACAACGACAACAGCAGCAAAATTATCTTTTTCTCTAATAATATTCCCCCACATGCGACAACTGCAATAAAAATAAAGTAAAACATTGTGTTTGAACAACAACAACAACAACTAGACCAATAACAACAATAACAATATTTATTTACTGTTATTCCCACGAATATCAATAAAAAAATAAATATCAACTATTTTGTCTCTTCTCTATTGAGAGTCAATTGTTTTGTTACAACAAAATCCGTAATTACACCGACAACAACAACAACAACAATCAACAGCTTTTTTATTTACAAAAAAAGCAGAGAAATAGGAAACAACAACAACTCTTAAGTACATCGTGTAAGTTTTGTTTTTATTGTTATTATACTTTTTAGATTCAATGCATTTTTAATCCTCAAACAAGTTGCAAGGATTTGTATTTGTAACTGGTTTTATTTTAACAATCATTCATTGTAAACATTGTTTAGCAACATTTTAAGTTTAATGAATGGGTCGTAACTTTATAAACAATAATAATAATAATAATAATGCAAAATGCAATCAAAACAAAGCTTAAATAAATGAGTAACAAAGAAGTAAATGAATAACACGATTTTGGAGTCAGGAAAGTTCCCACACGAATAGAAAAGTACTAGACTAGTGAATCCAAAATTTTTCAAAAATTTCTTATTTTTATAGGAAATTTTTCAAAAATTTCTCATTTTTATAGAAAATTTTTCAAAAATTTCCTATTTCTAAAGGAAATTTTTCAAAAATTTCCTGTTTTTATAGAAAATTTTTCAAAAATTTCCTATTTTTATGTAGGAAATTTTTCAAAAATTTCTTTTTTTTATAGGAAATTTTTCTAAAATTTCTTATTTTTATAGGAAATTTTTCAAAAATTAACTATTTTTATGGGAAATTATTAAAAAATTTCGTATTTTTATAGGAAATTTTTCAAAAATTTCTATAGAAAATTTTAAAAAAATTTTCTGTTTTTAAAGGAAATTTTTAAAAAATTTCTTATTTTTATAGGAAATTTTTCAAAAATATCTTATTTTTATAGAAAATTTTTAAAAAATTTCTTATTTTTATAGGAAATTTTTCAAAAATTTCCTATTTTTATAGGATATTTTTCAAAAATTTCCTATTTTTATAGGAAATTTTTCCAAATTTTCCTATTTTTATAGGAAATTTTTCAAAAATTTCCTATTTCTATAGGAAATTTTTCAAAAATTTCCTATTTTTATAGGAAATTTTTCAAAAATTTCCTATTTTTATAGGAAATTTTTCAAAAATTTCCTATTTTTATAGGAAATTTTTCAAAAATTTCCTATTTTTATAGGAAATTTTTCAAAAATTTCCTATTTTTATAGGAAATTTTTCAAAAATTTCCTATTTTTATAGGAAATTTTTCAAAAATTTCCTATTTTTATAGGAAATTTTTCAAAAATTTCCTATTTTTATAGGAAATTTTTCAAAAATTTCCTATTTTTATAGGAAATTTTTCAAAAATTTCCTATTTTTATAGGAAATTTTTCAAAAATTTCCTATTTTTATAGGAAATTTTTCAAAAATTTCCTATTTTTATAGGAAATTTTTCAAAAATTTCCTATTTTTATAGGAAATTTTTCAAAAATTTCCTATTTTTATAGGAAATTTTTCAAAAATTTCCTATTTTTATAGGAAATTTTTCAAAAATTTCCTATTTTTATAGGAAATTTTTCAAAAATTTCCTTTTTTTATAGGAAATTTTTCAAAAATTTCCTATTTTTATAGGAAATTTTTCAAAAATTTCCTATTTTGATAGGAAATTTTTCAAAAATTTCCTATTTTTATAGGAAATTTTTCAAAAATTTCCTATTTTTATAGGAAATTTTTCAAAAATTTCCTATTTTTATAGGAAATTTTTCAAAAATTTCCTATTTTTATAGGAAATTTTTCAAAAATTTCCTATTTTTATAGGAAATTTTTCAAAAATTTCCTATTTTTATAGGAAATTTTTCAAAAATTTCCTATTTTTATAGGAAATTTTTCAAAAATTTCCTATTTTTATAGGAAATTTTTCAAAAATTTCCTATTTTTATAGGAAATTTTTCAAAAATTTCCTATTTTTATAGGAAATTTTTCAAAAATTTCCTATTTTTATAGGAAATTTTTCAAAAATTTCCTATTTTTATAGGAAATTTTTCAAAAACTGCCTATTTTTATAGGAAATTTTTCAAAAATTTCCTATTTTTATAGGAAATTTTTCAAAAATTTCCTATTTTTATAGGAAATTTTTCAAAAATTTCCTATTTTTATAGGAAATTTTTCAAAAATTTCCTATTTTTAAAGGAAATTTTTCAAAAATTTCCTATTTTTATAGGAAATTTTTCAAAAATTTCCTATTTTTATAGGAAATTTTTCAAAAATTTCCTATTTTTATAGGAAATTTTTCAAAAATTTCCTATTTTTATAGGAAATTTTTCAAAAATTTCCTATTTTTATAGGAAATTTTTCAAAAATTTCCTATTTTTATAGGAAATTTTTCAAAAATTTCCTATTTTTATAGGAAATTTTTCAAAAATTTCCTATTTTTATAGGAAATTTTTCAAAAATTTCCTATTTTTATAGGAAATTTTTCAAAAATTTCCTATTTTTATAGGAAATTTTTCAAAAATTTCCTATTTTTATAGGAAATTTTTCAAAAATTTCCTATTTTTATAGGAAATTTTTCAAAAATTTCCTATTTTTATAGGAAATTTTTCAAAAATTTCCTATTTTTATAGGAAATTTTTCAAAAATTTCCTATTTTTATAGGAAATTTTTCAAAAATTTCCTATTTTTATAGGAAATTTTTCAAAAATTTCCTATTTTTATAGGAAATTTTTCAAAAATTTCCTATTTTTATAGGAAATTTTTCAAAAATTTCCTATTTTTATAGGAAATTTTTCAAAAATTTCCTATTTTTATAGGAAATTTTTCAAAAATTTCCTATTTTTATAGGAAATTTTTCAAAAATTTCCTATTTTTATAGGAAATTTTTCAAAAATTTCCTATTTTTATAGGAAATTTTTCAAAAATTTCCTATTTTTATAGGAAATTTTTCAAAAATTTCCTATTTTTATAGGAAATTTTTCAAAAATTTCCTATTTTTATAGGAAATTTTTCAAAAATTTCCTATTTTTATAGGAAATTTTTGAAAAATTTCCTATTTTTATAGGAAATTTTTCAAAAATTTCCTATTTTTATAGGAAATTTTTCAAAAATTTCCTATTTTTATAGGAAATTTTTCAAAAATTTCCTATACATTTGTACAGATTTTGTTGTACTTAAATGTAGCCCATTGTCGTTCTGTACTAGATATCGTTGCACAGATTTCTGAGAATATTAGCCCATCGATTGTGTTGTCGAATGACATTTGTCAATTTACATACTTCTTTTGGAGGAAAAAGATATTCGCTTTTAATGTGCTAAGACGGAAGCTTCAAAAAATTGAAATCACGATATTCATCAAATCGGTCATAGTAATAACAAAATTGAGAAAACATTAAAGATAGAGAAAAACCAGAGGATTACAAAACAGCTTTTATAAAATATTTTAAAGTTTCCAGTTTCACCAAAAATCCATATATTAACCGTTGCGGACGCTACGTGACGGACGATACAGTTTTTACTTGCACGTTTTTAATTAGGAAAAATGCATATTTTTCGTTCCAAGAATTTTTTTTCAAAAGCATCAAATTTGCCCCACTGTATGTTTTTTTAATACATAATACCTTAAATTTAATCTGGATATAGGAAGTGTTATTGCTTTATGAATAAAACAGACATATGTTCGTAAACTGTGTATTTAATATATATCATTTTGTAAAAAATATATACTGTGACGGAGGCTACACACTTTTTATACATATTATTCTGTAAAATGCTATATTAACATCTATATATTTTTAGTCTAATTTTAATCATACTATAAGTTCACTTTACGGGTCAAGTTCAATTGGAGAAAAAAATAAAATTGCACTAGTCAAATTAAAAAAAAAAAACTTTATTTCTATGACGGACGCTACACACTATGAGTCCTTTTTAACTTTACGTTATTTATATCACTCCAATTACTTTTGATAGGTTCTTTTAAATCTAACTGTTTAAAATTAAGCAGACTTTGAGCCTCTACTGAAACTTGATACCTAAATGTATGTTTTGCGATTTTTATGAACTTTTTAAAAACCTATTATTTTAAAAATATTATAAAAATTCGAGATGGGTGCAAATAAAGACCTGCCATTCACGAAGAGAGCACTCGAAAATTGTATCCATTGTATATTATATTATTATAAATTTTTTCGAAAACACAAATACGGGATTTTGACAGTTTTAATATTTTGTCCTTGGTTTAATGTTTTTCGGATTTGCCCATATTTATAAGTTTTTCCTAAAATAGTAAATGCATATTTTATTCGGAACACTATTTACATTAGATTTTGTTAAATCCTCCTCATCTAAGGTGTTTATGGGATGATTTTGTTGAATCATGCTTAGGAAAAGTTTTTTTTTTGTGTTTGTAAGTGTATTTTTTCCAAATTTTTTTAAAACTTTCGGCTATTTAGTGTTTTTTTTTGCGATATCTTAGTTCTGGTATATAATTTATGCAGGTCCGTCCTTAAGGAGAATGATTTTTCTTTGCTGTTCTTTTTTAATTGTATTTTTCAATCAATATTTCAAAAATTCGTTGATCAATTTTTGGCTCTTGTCTTAAGTCCCAGGTGTTAATGGACCAATTTTAATGAAATTTCCTAAAATTTAAAATAACAGGTCCATCCTACAAGAGCTTCATAAACATGATTTCAATAAATAGATGGAAGGACGTAGGGACGAACATCGCTAAATCGATTCTGAATTGATTAGTCATTTTGAGGAGAAATCATAAGAAACAGACAGCCAGACAGACAGACAGGCACATAGACAGACAGACAGACAGACAGACAGACACATAGACAGACAGACAGACAGACAGACAGACAGACAGACAGACAGACAGACAGACAGATAGACAGACAGACAGACAGACAGACAGACAGACAGACAGACAGACAGACAGACAGACAGACAGACAGACAGACAGACAGACAGACAGACAGACAGACAGACAGACAGACAGACAGACAGACAGGCAGACAGACAGACAGACAGACAGACAGACAGACAGACAGACAGACAGACAGACAGACAGACAGCCAAACAGACAGACAGACAGACAGACAGACAGACAGACAGACAGACAGACAGACAGACAGACAGACAGACAGACAGACAGACAGACAGACAGACAGACAGACAGACAGACATGGAGTTAAGTCTTCTAATTTGCAAAATTAAGAATTCTCTTATGTATATTAGCCAAGAATCAAACCTTCTTCTTTTATATTAATATAGGCATATAAGGCTACATAATCTTAAATAACTACTTATCTTGATTTTTTCTAATCTGTCACAATTCATTTCTATTTTCATAAATTCTAATTAAATGTTTTGTATTGTTTGTTTTTCATAACATTTAATTAATTAACATCCTCATTAACATGAATAACAATTAAAATTTCTCGCAAAACATTAATACTAAAGTCACTAGATAAACAGATAATAAAGTTGCACTAAGATGGAATATTTTATTTACTTAAAGATATCATTTAGTCAATTTATGTAAATAATTATAGTCAATATTATAATTAAAGCAAGTACATAAGTACATGCTTGTATCTATAATGTAATAAACTCTGCTCGGGGAAAAATTATAATAAATCCTTATTCAACAAAAAAGTTTATAGTATAATAAATCCATATTCAATAAATTTACTGGTTTTTTTCGAAGCAAATTATATATTTTTATATAATATAGATAATAATATACATTACTATGAACTTTATTTACTATACATTTTTGTTATGCAATTAAAGAATTAATTTTATAGTTATAGAGCTTTAATTTGCAGGGATATTAAGAAATTATTTCAAGGACATTGATACTTTTTTATAAGCTTGACAATACTCTCTGTATATAGAAATGAATGCCGGGAATTTGTACTATGTGACAATGACTTTTCGTAATTAATGCATTACCGTTCACATTCCTTGGAATAACTTTCTCATTTGATTTGAATTTATACAATTTTTAAAATAATATGATTTTTTAATATTGTTTTTTATTTATAAAGAAATAAAGTAATTCCTTAAAATGCAATTTTCAATTCATTACTTAGTAATGAAAAGTTTTACTGGCTAGTATGAGACCATAGGTATTTTTATACAAATGCTTAAATCTTAAATAATATGATTCTCTGTCTTTCTAATATTTAATGCTGCTCTGACAGTTGACATAATAAATTTTATGGTTCTAATGGTTCTTTTGTATATAAATTTTTATGTAGTTTTCTAATTAAACAAAATAACATAAACAACAATTAGACACAGTGTGACAATGAGAGAGATAGAGTAGAGTAAAGGCGTAAATTGAAATCAACATAAGCATTTAATTCTCCTAGAATCTTAATTGTTGCCTGTAGTATAAATAAATATTAAGGTAAAGGCTGCGAGTGCTGAGATTTTCTTTAATTTCTGTGTTATGCGAAAAATTTATTGTTGAACGAGGGGTAATATTAAAGTATCGGAAATTTGCAACAACTAAGGTTAATAGCTAAAATAAAGTTTTACTTTTTTTAAGCATAAACTTACAAGAAAATTTTTTTTATAAAAATTTGTATTTAAAAAATTTTCTATCAAAATATTTATAGCAAAAATCTTCTATAAAAATTTGAACCAAAAAAAATTTTCTATAAAAATTTGTATAGCAAAAAATCTTTTATAAAAATGTAAACAGCAAAAAATTTTCTATAAAAATTTTTATAGCAAAAATTCTTCTACAAAAATTTGAACAGCAAAAATTTTCTATAAAAATTTTTATATCTAAACATTTGTACAAAAATTTTTATAATTAAAATTTTCCTTAAAAATTTTAATATTGAAAAACTTTCTATAAAAATTTTTGTAATGGAAAACTTTCTATAAAAATTTGTATATTGAAAAATTTCTATAAAATTTTTTATAGCAAAAAATTTTCTATAAATATTTTTATAGCAAAAAATCTTCTATAAAAATTTAAACAACAAAAAATTTTCTATAAAAATTTTTATAGCGAAAATTCTTCTATAAAAATTTGAACAGCAAAAAATTTTCTATAAAAATTTTTATATCTAAACATTTCTACAAAAATTTTTATTACAAAAATTTTCCATAAAAATTTTAATATTGAAAAACTTTCTATAACAATTTTTGTAATGGAAATCTTTCTATAAAAATTTGTATATTGAAAAATTTCTATAAAATTTTTTATAGCAAAAAATTTTCTATAAAAATTTTTATAACAAACAATTTTTCGTAAAAATTTTTATATCAAAGACTTTTCTATAAAAATGTTTGTATCGAAAACTTTTCTATACAAATTTTGATATCGAAAAATTTTTTATAAACATTTTAATATCAAAAAATTTTGTATAAAATTTTTATATGGACAAATTTTTTAAAAAATTTTTATATTTTTAAAAAAATTTTTAAGAATGAAAAATTTTCTATAAAAATTTGTATAGGGAAAAATTTTCTACACAAATATTTATAGCAAAACATATTCTATAAAAATTTTTATAGCGAAAAATTTTCTATAAAAATTTTTATATCGAAAAAATTTCTATAAAAAATTTTCATATCAAAAAATTTTCTATAGAAATTTTTATAATGAAAAATTTTCTATAAAAATTTTTACATATTTTCTATAAAAGCTTTTTTTATTGAAAATTTTCTATAAAAATTTTTTTATCGAAAAATTTTCTGTAAAATTTTTTTTATCGAAAAATTTTTTAAGAGAAATTTTTTTTAACGAAAAATTTTCTAAAAAGTTTTTTTTATCGAAAAATTTTCTATCAAAATTTTTTTATCGAAAAATTTTCTAAAAAGTTGTTTTTTTGTCGAAAAATTTTCTGTCAAAATTTTTGTATTCAAAAATTTTCTATAAAAATTTTTATAGCGAAAAATTTTCTAAAAAAAATTTTATAGCAAAAAATTTTCTATAGAAATTTTTATAATGAAAAATCTCCTATAAAAATTTTCATATAAAAAAATTTTGTATAAAAATTTTTATAGCTTTAAATTTTCTATAAAAATTTTTATAGCAAAAAATTTTCTATAAAAATTTTTATATCGAAAAATTTTCTTTAAAAATTTTTATAATAAAAAATTTTCTATAAAAATTTCCTTTAAAAATTTTCATATATAAAAATTTTCTTTAAAAAATTTTAAAGCGAAAAATTTTCTTTAAAAAATTTTAAAGCGAAAAATTTTCTATAAAAATTTTTATAGCTAAAAATTTTCTATAAAAATTTTTAAAGCGAAAATTTTTCTATAAAAGCAAAAAATTTTTTTTATCTAAAGATTTTCTAAAAAAAAACTTTATATCGAAAAATTTTCTATAAAAATTTTTATATCGAAAGTTTTCTATAGAAATTTTTTTAATGAAAAAATTTCTACGAAAATTTTTATATTAAAAAATTTTCTTCAAAAATTTGTGTATCCAAAAATTTTCTATAGAAATTTTTATAATGAAAAATTTTCTATTAAAATTTTTTTATTTAAAAATTTTTCAAAAATTTGTATAACAAAAATTTTCTATAGAAAGTTTTATAATTAAGGGTTTTCTATAAAAATTTTTATAGTGAAAAATTTTTTATAAAAATTTCATATCGAAAAATTTTCTATAAAAATTGTTATACGTATTAAATTTATATTTGTATTATGTACGTCCGTCTTTTAAAAACTCTGAACGAAGGGAGCTAGGGCATCAATATTCATCATTTCTTAAAAATGTTTAGTTTTCAAATTGGGCAAAATTGGTTAACATTTGAATATAACTTTTTTATTCACAACCTGAGTGGGCTTCAGTCTCGTGTATATTGTATATAGATAAATCTAACAAATTCACCTGTCATATTCATCCGCCTTAGCTATAAAATATACCCACTCAAGATGTCATTTTGGGGTATATGACAGGTTAAGCAACGTAATACAAAGTTCATTGACGGTTTTCTAAATGGAAAAGACATAAGTCAATTTCAATAAATAAATGACCGAAGATTTTCATCGATTCATAAGGGTCTTTCTTATATCCAATAAGTTATTGTATATTTGAGTAGGCGTTTTACTACTAAAGCATCGTTTCTTAATTCAGTTTCAAATTTTGTAAGAAATTAATTTTTCACTTCATTTAATTAATTAACACTCCATCCAAAAAATATCACGCATTTTTTTACCAAAAAAAGGCTCGCGTCTTCATTTTGATTAAATTCCTTCTCAGTTTTATGGCTTTGCGCTAATATTTTATTTAGTAGATTTACACGAACTGACATAGAATTAGAGAAAAAAAACCCGTTTTATTCATATGTCTTCGACCAGCATCAGAAGCATAAAATTTATCATCATAAAATTCAATGAACGAACGTCATCATCAGTTCCAAAACCAAAAACATTATCCACAAACATCGTCATTATTAAGTCATGACAAATGGAGAAACCAAATAAGAGAATGATACAAAAGCCAAAGTTATGATGTCACTTTTGGGATACTACTACTGGGAGTTTGGGTATATTTAGTTTATCGAATGTTTGGAACAATAATTACGAATTAAGACAAAAATTAAAAAAAAGTATATATGTAATTATTATTTTTTATCAAAAATATTTATTACTATATCATTCTCTATAGTCATTATCACGCCATCGATGTAAAAGAAATAAAGCTGGCTGTAAAACCAAAAGTTTTAATAATGTATCCACCCAACAGCAGATGGCGCAACTTCACTCTTCGAAAAATTTCCTATAAAAATTTTATATCGAAAAATTTACTATAAACATTTTTATATAGAAAAATTTTATATAAAAAATTTTGTAGAGAAAAATTTTCTCAAAAAAAAAATTAAATCGAAAAATTTTCAATAAATATTTCATATCAAAAAATTTTTGTAAAAATTTTTATATTAAAAATTTTTTTATAAAACTTTTAACATTAAAAAATAGAAATTTTTATATCAAAAAAATTTTCTATTAAAACTTCTATTTCGAAAATACTTCGAAATTTTCTTAAAAAAAAATTTATTTTTAAAAATTTTCTTTAAAATATTTTTTCTATCAGAATTTTCTATAAAACTTTTAATATTAAAAAATTGTACATAGAAATTTTTATATCAAATATTTTCTATAAAAATTTCCATTTCAAAAATTTTATATCGAAAAATAATCTTTAAAATTTTTATAAAATTTCTTACAGCGAAAAATTATCTATAAAAATTTTTATAGAGAAAAATTTTCTACAAAAATTTTTATAGAGGAAATTTAAAAAAAAAGTGTTAATATCAAAAAGTATTTTTTAAAATTTTAATAAAATTTTTTAAAGCGAAATATTTTCTATACAAATTTTTAAAGCGAAAAATTTTCTATAAAAATTTTATATCAAAAAATTTTCTGTAAACATTTTAAAAACGAGAAATTTTCTATAAAAATTTTTTTTGTTTTTTTTTGATATCAAAAAATTTTCTATAAGATTTCATTTTACATCAAGAGATTTTCTATAAAAATTTTTATATCGAAAAATTTTCTATAAACATTTTTATGGAGAAAAATTTTCTATAAAAATTTTTATATCAAAAAATTTTCTATAAAAATTTTTATATCAAAAAATTTTTTACAAAAATGTTTATAGCGAAAAATATTCTTTTAATTTGTAAACAATTTTTTATAGGGAAAAATTTTTATAGCCAAAAATTTTCTAAACAAATTTTATACCAACAAATTTTCTATAAACGTTTTAATAGCGAGATATTTTCTACAAAAATTTTTATTTCGAAAATTTTTTATAAAAAAAAAATTTTGAAGCGAAAAATTTTCCATGCAATTTTTTTATATATCGAAAAATTTTCTATAAAAATGTTTGTATCGAGAAATTTTCTATAAAAATTTTTATATCAAAAAATTTTCTATAAGAATTTTTATATCGAAAAATTTTCTATAAAAATTTTTATATCGAAAAATTTTCTATAAAAATTTTTATATAAAAAAATTTTCTATAAAAATTTTTAAATCGAAAAATTTGCTATTAAAATTTTATATCAAAAAATTCCATAAAAATTTTTATATCGAAAAATTTCCATTAAAATTTTTATATCGAAAAATTTTCTATAAAAATTTTTAGATCGAAAAATTTTCTATAAAAATTTTTATATTGAAAAATTTCCATAAAAATTTTTATATCGAAAAATTTTCTATACTAATGTTTATATCGAGAAATTTTCTATAAAAATTTTTATATCGAAAAATTTTCTATAAAAATGTTTATATCGAAAAATTTTCTATAAAAATTTTTATATCGAAAAATTTTCTATAAAAATTTTTATATAAAAATACTTTCTATAAAAATTTTTATATAAAAAAATTTTCTATAAAAATTTTTATATAAAAAAATTTTCTATAAAAATTTTTAAATCGAAAAATTTGCTATTAAAATTTTATATCAAAAAATTTTCCATAAAAATTTTTATATCGAAAAATTTCCATTAAAATTTTTATATCGAAAAATTTTCTATAAAAATTTTTAGATCGAAAAATTTTCTATAAAAATTTTTATATCGAAAAATTTCCATAAAAATTTTTATACCAAAAAATTTTCTGTAAGAATTTTTATACCGAAAAATTTTCTATAAAAATTTTTATATCGGGAAATTTTCTTTAAAAATTTTTATAACGAAAAATTTTCTATAAAAATTTTTATATCGAGAAATTTTCTATAAAAATTCTTATATCGAAAAATTTCTATAAAAATTTTTATATCAAAAAATTTTCTATAAGAATTTATATCGAAAAATTTTCTATAAAAATTTTTATATCGAAAAATTTTCTATAAAAATTTTTATATAGAAAAATTTCTATAAAAATTTTTATATCGAAAAATTTTCTATAAAAATTTTTATATTAAAAAATTTTCTATAAGAATTTTTATATCGAAAAAATTGTTAAAATTTTATATCAAAATATTTTCTATAAAAATTTTTATATCGAAAAATTTTCTTTAAAAATTTTTACATCGAAAAATTTTCTATAAAAATTTTTATATCAAAAAATTTTCTATAAGAATTTATATCGAAAAATTTTTTATTAAAATTTTATATCAAAATATTTTCTACAAAAATTTTTATATCGAAAAATTTCCATAAAAATGTTTGTATCGAATAATTTTCTATAAAAATTTTTATATCGAAAAATTTTCTATAAAAATTTTTATATCGAAAAATTTTCTATAAAAATTTTTATATCGAAAAATTTTCTATAAAAATTTTTATATCGAAAAATTTTCTATAAAAATTTTTATATCGAAAAATTTTCTATTATAATTTTTATATAGAGAAATTTTGTATAAAAATTTTTATATCGAAAAATTTTCTATAAAAATTTTAATATCGAAAAATGTTCTATAATAATTTTTATATCGAAAAATTTTCTATAAAAATTTCTATATCTAGAAATTTTCTATAAAAATTTTTATAGCAACAAATTTTCTATAAACATTTTATAGCAAGAAATTTCTTTATAAATTTTTATATCGAAAAGTTTTTATTGAGAAAATTATTTGTATCGAAAAATTTTCTTATAAATTTTTTTTCGAAAAATTTTTCACAAAAATTTTCACATTGAAAAATTTTCCATAAAAGATTTTTTTACATCATAAAATTTTCTATTAAAATTTTTATATTCAAAAAATTTCTATAAAAATTTTGATATCGAAATATTTTCTGTAAAAATTTTTATATTGAAAAATTTTCTATAAAAATTTTTATATCGAAAAATTTTTATATCGAAATATTTTCTATAAATATTATATAGAGAAAAATTTTCTATAAAAATTTTTATATTGAAAAATTTTCTAGAAAAATGTTTATATCGAAATATTTTCTATAAAAATTTTAATATCGAAAAATTGTCTATTATAATTTTGATAGCAAATTTTTTTTATAAAAATTTTTTTTGCAAAAAATTATATCGAAAATTTTTTTATTTTCGAAAAACTTTCCATAAATTTTTTTTTTTTTGCGAAAAATTTTCTGTAAACATTTATATATCGGAAATATTTCAATAAAAATTTTTATAGCGAAAAATGTTCCTTTAAAAAAGTGCCTTTATTTTATTAAGTTTAATATTCTGTGTTCAATGGCTAATATTTTCTATTTTTTGAGTTTCCAATGACAACAACAAATTGGTTTTTGTGCTCGAGTTGTCACTTGTTGGTTTGACATTTGACGCCAATACGTTTAGACATTGTTTTTGTTGTAGTTGTTGTTCGCTATCAATGTTTTTCGTAACATTTCGTGGGTTTTCTCAGTAGTTAAAATAGATTTTGTAATTTTTCATGGTTTTTAAATTCCATTCTTGTCAAGCATTTCTTCCTATTGTTGGCTACTGTTGTTTGTCTTTGGTTCGTTTATATTCGAAAAAATTTTGGTTTGACGCTGTCAAAGCGTTGGTCACTAATTTTCGTATAATGAATTTTGAAAATGTAGTAAAATTTGGTTTTAGTTTTTTTTTTTTTTTTTGTAATATTTTAATTAAAATTGATTAAGCATTAAATTAATTTGTAGCTTTCAGCCAAACGATGTATGGAAAGAATTTTATTTTGTTTTTGTGATTAAGAATTTAATTGAATTTTAAAAGTCGAAATTAAAATATATGATATTAAAAATTTTAGATTTTTTTTTGTAAAATTTCTTTATTATTTATTTCGTTTTTATTTATTGTCATGTCTTTGTCCTAAAATATCTTTTTATTTGCTTATGAGTTTGCCAAAAAGCTAAATAGATTAACATTAAATGGGTGTTCCGGATGAAACAGGCATTTACTATTTTGGGCAAAACATGTCCCATAGTGCAACAAATAATGCTTGCTTTCAACGAGTGAGGATTAAAATTTATTGCGAATTAAATTTTTGTTAAGATATAATTCAAGCTTTAAAAAAATTAATTGTGCATTTAAAAACAAAATATTATAGTGTTAGATTGTTTCTAATAATAGTGTTGTTCCATAGGTATATGGAAGACCTGATCATTGAAAATAAACCTAGATCAGGGGGAAAAAAGGCTATAATGATTTGCCTTATGGTCGTTTTGTAAATTCCCACAAAAAATAGAGTATACCGATTTTACTCTAAATCGGAAACAATTAATGGAGTTGATTGTCCAATGAAAGAAAGCTAAGGCTCACACACGTGCTCATGAAATATATGTTTATTTATACGTTTATGTACTTTTCATTGTTCTTTATCCACTATAATTTCACATTTGATAGAAAAAATGTATGAAGTGCAATAACTATCTTTGGTCCAACAGATATTAGTGAAGAAAATATGTTGATCGACTCTTTTAGAGGCCTTCTGACACTTCATTCAGAAAGGCTCCTTTTACGGTTAAAGGATCCAAAAAGGATCTGCTGTGTAATTTATATAACTGAGTGTCCTACTGGGGCGGTGCAGGGGCGCCTTTATATTTCTGACCCAGAATTTTTGCAGTATTTTGATAAATTTGACCATTTTTAAGATTTCTTATATTTTATATTACACAGTTAAGGTTTTATTTAATACAATTGCATATTTTATTGAGAACACTCGTTATAAATAAAACAAATCTCAAGTTTTTTTGATTGTGGCAAAATTAAGAATACAAAAAATTAAAAAGTTGCCAAAAAAAAAATGTAAGCATGTGAATCTTATTCTTTTTCCCTTGATACTCCTCTTCTAAGTGAAAAATTGTATATTAAAACGATTTTATAATATTCAAATTTTCTGTAAAACTTTTTATACCGAAAAATTTACTACAAACATTTTTAAAATATGTTTTACATATTTTTTTATATTCCAAAATTATAAAAAAATAATATTGATTTAATAAAGTTTCTCTAACATTGTTATACCCGCCATCTGTCTGTCTGTCTGTATGTCAGTCTGTTTGTCTGTTTGTCTGTTTGTCTGTTTGTCTGTTTGTCTGTTTGTCTGTCTGTCTGTCTGTCTGTCTGTCTGTCTGTTTGTTTGTCTGTTTGCCTGTCTGTCTGTCTGTCTGTCTGTCTGTCTGTCTGTCTGTCTATATGTCTGTCTGTCTGTCTATATGTCCGTCCGTCTGTCTGTTTGTTTGTCTGTTTGCCTGCCTGCCTGTCTGTCTGTCTGTCTGTCTGTCTGTCTGTCTGTCTGTCTGTCTGTCTGTCTGTCTGTCTGTCTGTCTGTCTGTCTGTCTGTCTGTCTGTCTGTCTGTCTGTCTGTCTGTCTGTCTGTCTGTCTGTCTATATGTCTGTCTGTCTGTCTATATGTCTGTCTGTCTGTCTGTCTGTCTGTCTGTCTGTCTGTCTGTCTGTCTGTCTGTCTGTCTGTCTGTCTGTCTGTCTGTCTGTCTATATGTCTGTCTGTCTGTCTGTCTGTCTGTCTGACCGTCTGTCTGTCTTTCTGTCGGCACGATAAAACCTTAACGAAAGAATATGGGTCACTGAAATTTGGCATAAATATTCTTTATTTCATGGGAAATTTTGGTATTGATAACGGGCAAAATCGGTTTACATTTGACCATAGCTCCCGTATAACCTCGTCTAATAAACAGATTATAACAGTTATGATGATAAAATTTCAAATATAGAAGTTTTACATAAGCCCTAGGCAGCATATCAATTTTCATCGAAATCGGTTCACAATTAACTATAGCTCCCATACAAAAAACTTACGGAAACAGCCTAAATTGCACCTAAAATATACTCAAATGCGAATAAATGATATTGCCACTCAATTAAGTGTAAAGAAGTCTTATGTCAATGCTGGCCAGTGAGCAAATTTTGTCACAATCGGTCATCATTTGGCCATATCTCACATATAAAAACTTATGGAAACACAAAAATACAAAAAAAATGGGGTTATGTCCGTCTATCCGTCAAATAAAATCACGATAGCTCCTTAACGAAAAGAGCTAGAGGAACAAAATTTTAAAAAAGTATTTTGGATATCTTCAAAATGTTGTGTATTGAAAATGGTCAAAATTTAGTAAATAGCCCCTGGAATCACATTAATGCTAATAAATTGAATACAATTGTAATAGCTATGACGACTACATTTAGAACAGAGAAGTTTTATGAAAGTATTGCCAGTAAAAAGTTATTAAATAATAAACTATTGTTACGTTTTTCCTTTAAAAACGTGGAAGGAATCCTTTTTGCAAACGACCTAAAACAAAATTAAAACACTTTATGTCGTTTTACAAAGTTATATTTTTATTAACTTTAGAGTTAATCACTTAAACACACTTCACAAAATTGCTTTACAAATATTCTTAGCCTTACTGTTCTCTTATACGCGTCTCAATTAAAACTGATCCCCCAATATTCGTTCATCGGTCTTATGAAGTAGAGAAGAGTGTTTCTGCAGACGTAAACAAAAATCTGCTATCGTTGATTGCACTAACAATGTGGCTTACGAAAGTTCATGGATGTTCCAATACATTCTCACATGATCAAGAACACACTCACACTCATACATTGTACAAATGGATTATCTGGAAGAGAAATGTTGCTATACTCTTTACAGCAAATAAGAGAAACATGTTGCTCTGCTTATAGACATAAACAGAATCACTTTGAACTTTGCACAATGTGGCGGATAACTTAAAAGTTCTTGATATAATAATACAATTTTTCAAATTTTTTAACAAAATCCATTATTAATTCAGAAAAACGACTTATTTCGTATTAAATTCTTACTTACTCCAACATATAATAATATTTAACATTACTGTTGAACCGCTAACAGCGTTCTGTTGACTACAAAATTAACTCTGCTAAAAATAATGCTTTTGTCTGATATTGAAATTTTGTATTATTATTTATGAATTTCCTGGAGCACCAGCTTCACATTATAGGGGTATAGGTGAACATTTTCACATTTGTCTCTTTACGTTGCAACTGATTCCATTAATGTTAATGTTAAACTGTTAACAGTGCTCGTTTGTTTGCAAAATTGTCTCTACTAAGAAAGTACGGTTTTTGTCTTTGCTAGTTAAATTCCTGTGTGATATACACGAATAAATTACATGGAATTTTCTTACTCTGTTTATTTTTTTTTTTTATTATTTTGATAAATTTTTAATAAAACAAATCCTCTGTAATTTTTAGATTTTGTTTAGACATTAAAATCTAACATTAACTCTTCGTCATCATCAGAATAGATTTTTCTTTTCATCTGCATCCATTTATTTAAACGCTGAAATGAAATAGAAATAAAATTTAATTGAAGGTGTTTCTAGTCACATAAATATTTGATAAACATTCAATAGTTTTGCATATCGAAAAAATAAAAGAAAAAAAAAAAAAAACAAAACTGATATGTAAATTTGAGAATAAATTTTTAGATGGACCGACAAATTTTTTCAAAAGGAAGGCGGTAATGAAAAGAGGTTTTAGAGACAAATATTTATAACAAAAATTTTTTATATCGAAAGTAAATTTGCAATATTTTTTTTTTTTTTTTGAAGAGCAAACAGAATTCTACTTTTATTTATTGATTTGAATTTTCGCAAATCAGTGATTCGAAAGAATTCATTCATTTATTATATAGGAAGGTAAGTGATGCGGAGTTGAATCATGTTTCAATTTTATATTGAAAAACAAGTAAGTAAGTGCTATAGTCGGTCAAGCCCAACCATACAATACCCTTCACCACTAAGGTCAAAGGTATTATTTTTCCTGTATAAAGACAAATTTTTGCTAAATTTTGCCATCATACAAACATTTTCTCAAAACTTATATATTTAACCTGTTTCCGACATTTGGACTTATATGAGAGCTAGGGTCAAATGTGGACCGATTATCTTAAAATTTGGCAAGTTGATTACAGTTGTTACAAAAATTATGTATGCAAAAAAAATGCTCAAAATTTTCATTGTCTTTAGATTTACGAACGTTTTAGTGAATTTTTGTCTCATTTAGTGCGTTTTTAAAGGAAAGTTTGTATGGGAGCTATGGTCAAATTTGGGCCGATTTCAACGAAATTTGGTACAGTGATTTTAATTTATATAAGCAGTATTTATTTTAAATTTCATGAAAAAATATTGATATTTGTGGAAAATATATCAATTCCGGGAAGTGGGACCTATGGGAGGTACGAGAAATAATGGACCGATTTTGACCAATAGCCATGGTCCCATTATCAAAAAAATGATCTGTGCCAAATTTCATCAAATTATCTTTAGAATTGCGACCTGTAGTTTGATTACAAGGTTTACATGGGGGTCCAGCTAAATCGACTCAGAAAGTGATTCTAAGCCTATTGGTATACTAAAAGGTGGGTCTAAGACAAATATTTCTATGCGTTACAAGCATCAGCACAAACTTATAATACCCTTTCCATCTATGGTGGTGAAGGGTATAAAAATTAAATTGAATTTGTTGCATATTTTGTTATTGTTATATATTGTTATTGTCATTGTAAATCAACGTTGCCCATTATTTGCATGACAGGGGAATATTGGTCAAAATCAGTCCATTATTTATGGTACCTCCCATAGGTCCCACTTCCCGGAATTGACATATTGGCCACAAATATCAACATTTTTTCATGAAATTTAAAACAAATACTGCTTATGTAAACTTATATTACTGTACCAAATTTTGTTGAAATCGGTCCACATTTGACCATAGCTCCCATACAAATTTTTTATCAAAAAAATAAAATAAACATATTTTAAATTATATAAGTAAAGGCTTTTTTGTCATTAAAAATTTCTACTCTAGAATTGTAATGCAGTAACCTAAAGCTTTAAGTCAATAATATTAAATAAATAAGCTTATAAGCTTAAAATCTCCCTCATTATGCTTAATGTTAAAATTATTGTAAAACTGTCAAACCTATTTCTTAATAAGATTTTGAAAAAGGAAAGATGGATGGTATTTAAATAAATTGTTTAAGTATTAATATTTTATAAAATATACGGAATCAGAGATTTTTATATTTTTTTATAACAGAAGTTTTTAGATAATTTTTTAAACGTTTCATCTTTGCATTCTCTTTAAAACTGTTAAATTGGACATTTACTATTGATAATTTTCCAAAGAATTTGATTTCTAAAACTTATTTTCTATTTTCGTTTTGATAAATGTTTATATGATATAAAAATGTAAATCAAATAAACATTTGAAGATATTACCGCTTAGAATGCAAATAGACTAACATGACTTTTCAACATTTTCACATAATTTAAAAAAAAAATACTCTTTTTAAAATTATTCTATTAATCTATGCCTATGCCTACATCTTCCCAGCAAAACTTTGGTAATGGCAAGTACTCTGATAACTGGTTACCTTGTAACGACTACAACATACCATCCGAATAAATAATAAGTTATTACAGAAGTACTTATTTGTAATTAAGATGGTAATTTAAACTGAATGGCCCCGGTTCAAATCCCACCAAGGGCAACAATTTTTTTTAGTTTTTTTTTATTAAAAGAGTCTTTTTAAATGATTTTTGAATTTTAAGAACTTAAATATTATCTTCTGTAAAAAAAATTTGTAAAACTAACTCACGTTAATGAAAAAATACCATCATGGTTCAATTTTGATTATGTAGGGGATTTTGAATATCAAACACGATTCTAATTGGTCTTAACTTGGTAAGCCCAACTTATCTGGGTCATCCTTCATCTCAACTGTGGACACACACCTCCTCATAGTATCACCCGGGGAGCTAGTTTAACACCCATTAATATTGTGAATTAACATGTTCCGAGAGTTGTCCCATAAGATCGATAAAAATGGGTTAGGATTACGGGCTAGTAACTCTCTCTTGAAAAAAATACAATGAAGAGGATAAAATTAGAATTAAAATGTCCCACTACCTAATGTTAGAGGAGGATGTCCGAAACTTCGATAGAAAGACCAAGTAGGGGAACATTTTTCAAAGCTTGGCCTATAGAATTGGAGAATATTAGCACAAGATCGAAATCCATGGAATTCTAAAATATGCTCGGACTTTGACCTTAACAGGTTGTAACATTTAAGTAAGTAAGAGTCAATCTTATGTAAAAACTTATACAAAAAAGAAGATTTAAATTGTTTAAGTTTTAAAATAATTTTAAAAAACTTTTAAAATAATTACAAAAAATCGTATAAAAATATTTTTCCAGAAATTACAACAAAGCAAAAAAAAGCAGGGAAAAACAAAGTTATTTTCACATGATTTTGGATCTAAAAATAAAAATTGTTTATATTAATTATAAGCTGCTAAGTTTTCAACATATGAAGTAGCTCAGTGGAAGAGTCTCTGTCTAGCAGTCGGAGGGTCTGGGTTCGAGCCCCCATGGGATCATAAAAAAAATTTGTATTTCGTTTAAAAATATATGTTTTTAATAAAACAACAACAAAAAAGTTGTTGCTGTTGTTGCTTTCAAATGCTTACCCAAGTCATTACTTTTCTGCAATTGGTAAGTACTTGCCTCCAATGACATCCCCATGTTAATGTAATGACTTAAACAGCGAATGAGTAAGTTATCAATAGTTTAACTGTTTAACTCATTATTTGGTAATGAAAAGTTTTACTGGGTTAGTATAAGTCTATGTCTTAGTCTATGTCTTAGTCTATGTCTTAGTCTATGTCTTAGTCTATGTCTTAGTCTATGTCTTAGTCTATGTCTTAGTCTATGTCTTAGTCCATGTCTTAGTCTATGTCTTAGTCTTACCGAGCATCTACTAGAATTTGGCCTAAAAATTTTCATTTTCGCGAAATTCTTTAATTTGAAGTCGCAGGTACGCCCAAACTGTTCAGGATATCGACCTAACTTTTTTTGAGTTTTATTTTCGCATTTGTCTGTTTTTACACACTGGTAAGTAAGTTCTAAATTTTTAATATTTGTTGAACAAAATTTTCGAAAATTAAAAAATTATTTTTGAAACCGACCTGAGAAAAATGTACCATTTTCCAACATGAAAAAACTAAGTTAATTCGCTTATATTTAAGCAAAACTGAACTATTCAATACAAATGAGTCATTTCTTAATTTACAACATAAAATTTTTGATGCATATCCTTAGGCGCGTTTTCAAGGACATGAATTTTCAAGGGAAAAATAGAATAACTCCAAAACTACTTCATGGATTTTTGTTTTTGACTATTTGAAATAAAGCTGTGGTAGTCTTCTTTTATATTAAAACTGTTTATTTTTTGTTGAAATTTCTCAAAAATAAAAAAATAACCCATTTTTCACCATACAAACGGGCTCTAAAACTTTGGACCCGATGCGCGCCCATAGAACGTTGTACGATTTGGCTCAACTTTTCAGAACTAAACTTTTAGACCTATTGTTACAATATTTCGTTGAAAAAGTTATAAAATTCGAAAAAACATTTTCTCTCATACAAAAAAATTGTCACCCTAACGAGTATATTTGTATTGGTAATTCTATTCTAATAATACCCTGCAGTAAATGCCGTCAGAAAAACAATACTGTTTTGCTATTGACAATGTCTCCAGTACTACTTGCCTATTTTGCCCCATCCAGTGTTATCTACTATTGACATTTAACATTTAGAGTTCCTACGAAATCTACCAGTAGACATTACCACTATTTACTTAGTATTGACTTTGTAGTTCTTTTGGTCCAAATGGAGACATTGGGATCAAATCGGGGCCTATTGATATACATATATGTTGACACATTCGTTGACAATGTCACCAGATATATACTAGAATAGTTGTCTCTATATATTCACTATTTCAGTACTGAACTAAAATTGGCGACATTTGAATTGATGTTACACAAAGTGTTGACATGGAGACACATGACCCCAGTTTTACTACAGGGTATCTACTGTTACTAATAGTTTTTTTAATATTAGTTCTAGCATTGGCCGTATTATTCCTTTTTATACCCTTCACCACCATAGGTGGAAAGGGTATTATAAGTTTGTGCTGATGTTTGTAACACATAGAAATATTTGTCTTAGACCCACCTTTTAGTATACCAATAGACTTAGAATCACTTTCTGAGTCGATTTAGCGATGTCCGTCCGTCCGTCTGGCTGGCTGGACCCCCATGTAAACCTTGTAATCAAACTACAGGTCGCAATTCTAAAGATAATTTGATGAAATTTGGCACAGATCATTTTTTTGATAATGGGACCATGGCTATTAAAATTGGTCAAAATCGGTCCATTATTTATGGTACCTCCCATAGGTCCCACTTCCCGGAATTGATATATTGGCCCTAAATATCTATATTTTTTCATTCAATTTAAAACAAATACTGCTTATGTAAACCTTAATCACTGTACCAAATTTCGTTAAAATCGGTCCACATTTGACCATAGCCCCCATACAAACTCTTCTTTAAAAACGCACTAAATGAGGCAAAAAACCACTAAAACGCTCGTAAATCTAAAGATAATGAAACTTTTGAGTTTATTTTTTGCACACATAATTTTTGTAACAACTTTAATCAATTTGCCAAATTTCGAGATAATCGGTCCACATTTGACCCTAGCTCTCAAATACATAAGTCCAAATGACGGAAACAGGTTGAATATATAAGTTTTGAGAAAATGTTTGTATGATGGAAAAATTTAGCAAATATTTGTCTTTATACAGGAAAAATAACACCTTTGACCTTAGTGGTGAAGGGTATCGTATGGTCGGGCTTGACCGACTATAGCGCTTTCTTACTTGTTTTATTATATAGATTTTAGTAGACTAGTTTTTCATTGACTAAATCGGGTATAAGTATTTTCATAAGACTAGTATTTGCATTACTTCCAACATTGGTATTAGTCTAAACTGAATAGTATTTTGTTACTTCTATTAGTATTAGTACTAGCATTATTATTATTTCCAGTACTCATGCTAGTATTAGTAATACAGCTGGGAGCAGTTACAGTATGAGTACTAATAACACTTCTAGAACCAGTATCAATAATATTAGCACTAGCGTCAAAATTAATTCTAGTATCCATACTAGTCTTGGTTCTGGTATTCGTACTTGCAAAACGTTAGTGCTTACATTGATAGCTATTGATAGTTAACTACAGTCGAACTTCTATAAATTGAATCACTATTATACCGAAAAAAGTTTCAACTTATGGAGACTTTAACTTTGGGAATCAAATTTAAAAGCGTTTTATTTGAAAACGTTAAATTTAAAAACGAAATTTGCTTCAACTTATGGAAAATTCAAGTAAAAGAAATTCAAATTAGAGAAGTTCAACTGCATTTATGTATATTGTTGTTATTATTAGTATACACTAGTATTAGTATTATTACTAATTTTTTTATAATAAGAACTTGTACTACTTCCAGTATAAGTGTAAGTACTAGTATTAATACTAATAAGTATTAGTATTATTACTACCCTGTAGTAAAACTGGGATCATGTGTCTCCATGTCAACACTTTGTGTAACATCAATTCAAATGTCCCCAATTTTAGTTCAGTACTGAAATAGTGAATATATAGAGACAACTATTCTAGTATATATCTGGTGACATTGTCAACGAATGTGTCAACATATATGTATATCAATAGGCCCCGATTTGATCCCAATGTCTCCATTTGGACCAAAAGAACTACAAAGTCAATACTAAGTAATTGGATGGGGCAAAATAGGCAAGTAGTACTGGAGACATTGTCAATAGCAAAACAGTATTGTTTATCTGATGGCATTTACTGCAGGGTAGTTTCAGTTTTGTATATCTATACAAAACTGAAACTAGTATTATTTGCATTAGGATAAGTATTGATATAAGGATGAGTATTTGTAGTGGTGTAAGTATAAGTATATAAAATCCACATAGGTCTATTTACAGGCTACATGAAAACCTGTTTCTATAAAATAAGCAAAAAATATTAAGAAATTAAAAATCTAAGTAAAATTGTAAATCAAACGAAATACAAATAAATTAAAGAAACTTTTTTTACTACTAAATCTTGTACTAAATGTCTTTTGAACTATTTTTGTTGCTGTACATTTTTATACCCTTCACCACCATAGATGGAAAGGGTATTATAAGTTTGTGCTGATTTTTGTAACGCATAGAAATATTTGTCTTAGACCCACCTTTTAGTATACCAATAGGCCTAGAATCACTTTCTGAGTCGATTTAGCGATGTCCGTCCATCCGTCCGTCTGGCTGGCTGGCTGGACCCCCATGTAAACCTTGTAATCAAACTACAGGTCGCAATTCTAAAGATAATTTGATGAAATTTGGCACAGATAATTTTTTTGATAATGGGACCATGGCTATTGAAATCGGTCAAAATCGGTCCATTATTTATGGTACCTCCCATAGGTCCCACTTCCCGGAATTGCTATATTGGCCACAAATATCAATATTTTTTCATTAAATTTAAAACAAATACTGCTTATGTAAACCTAAATCACTGTACCAAATTTCGTTAAAATCGGTCCACATTTGACCATAGCTCCCATACAAACTCTTCTTTAAAAACGCACTAAATGAGACAAAAAGCCACTAAAACGCTAGTAAATCTAAAGATAATGAAACTTTTGAGTTTATTTTTTGCACACATAATTTTTGTAACAACTGTAATCAATTCGGCAAATTTCGAGATCATCAGTCTACATTTGACCCTAGCTCTCATATACATAAGTCCAAATGACGGAAACAGGTTGAATATATAAGTTTTGAGAAAATGTTTGTATGATGGAAAAATTTAGCAAATATTTGTCTGTATACAGGAAAAATAACACCTTTGACCTTAGTGGTGAAGGGTATCGTATGGTCGGGCTTGACCGACTATAGCGCTTTCTTACTTGTTTTATTATATAGATTTTAGTAGACTAGTTTTTCATTGACTAAATCGGGTATAAGTATTTTCATAAGACTAGTATTTGCATTACTTCCAACATTGGTATTAGTCTAAACTGAATAGTATTTTGTTACTTCTATTAGTATTAGTACTAGCATTATTATTATTTCCAGTACTCATGCTAGTATTAGTAATACAGCTGGGAGCAGTTACAGTATGAGTACTAATAACACTTCTAGAACCAGTATCAGTTATATTAGCACTAGTGTCAAAATTAATTATAGTATCCATACTAGTCTTGGTTCTGGTATTCGTACTTGCAAAACGTTAGTGCTTACATTGATAGCTATTGATAGGTGACTACAGTCGAACTTCTATAAATTGAATCACTATTATACCGAAAAAAGTTTCAACTTATGGAGACTTTAACTTTGGGAATCAAATTTAAAAGCGTTTTATTTGAAAACGTTAAATTTAAAAACGAAATTTGCTTCAACTTATGGAAAATTCAAGTAAAAGAAATTCAAATTAGAGAAGTTCAACTGCATTTATGTATATTGTTGTTATTATTAGTATACACTAGTATTAGTGTTATTACTAATTTTTTTATAATAAGAACTTGTACTACTTCCAGTATAAGTGTAAGTACTAGTATTAATACTAATAAGTATTAGTATTATTACTAGTTTCAGTTTTGTATAGGTATTATTATTTGCATTAGGATAAGTATTGATATAAGGATGAGTATTTGTAGTGGTATAAGTTTAAGTATATAAAATCCACATAGGTCTATTTACAGGCTACACGAAAACCTGTTTCTATAAAATAAGCAAAAAATATTAAGAAATTAAAAATCTAAGTAAAATTGTAAATCAAACGAAATACAAATAAATTAAAGAACTTTTTTTTATTACTAAATCTTGTACTAAATGTCTTTTGAACTATTTTTTGTTGCTGTACATTTTTTTGTTCACCTTTGATTTCTATTTTTTTATTTTTGCAACAAAATATTTTAGTTTAAACTTTTTTTCCCAGGATTTTTAAAGCAAACTGATCAAATGGATGAATGCTTTTTTACGAAACGATAGACAGATGTGATTGTAAAAAATAAACAAAATAATATTGAACATTTTTTTCTAAAAAGTCGACGGCTTTTCTTTATGTTATTTATTTTTAAAGGTTTTTTTAAATTTAGAAATTTTTTTACTGTAATTATCTAATTGATGACGTCGAGTTGTATCCCCAGTTTACTTGTGTTTGGTTGAGTTGAGTTTTTAAATATTTTCAAAACATTAAAGAAAATAAAAGATATTGACATGTTTTTGAATGTCATCCATTTATTGACCAACAACCTTTGAAAATATTAAGCGACAAAAAAAATAAGACAATATGAAAAGAATAAAAATTCTTTTATGTCTTTTGTACACATATCTGGCGAGGTTCTATATTAGATATCTGTAATTTTCGTTTTTTTGAATATCTCTTTTCTTAGACCCCCTTAACTAGTCAATCCTCACTAGCCAGTCAGCCAACTTAACAGCTCAGCTGTCTGTTGCCTTCAATATTTTCATTTTCTTGTCTTCTAAATAGATTATCTTAGTTTTTATCTTAATTTTTTTCTTTTGTATTAATATTATTGTGTGATCATAAGTTTTTGTCTGTTGGCGGGTGTTCTAAAAATAAAATTTGTATATATTTTTCTACACTTTTTTGTTCTTTTTCTTTATTTTTAATAAAAATTTTAAATTAAATAATACTTTTCTTATGACTTTTTTGTGTTTTCTTTTCTTAGGAAAAATCTTGTTTTTTCTGTCTGTTAAACAAATTTTTTAAAATTATTTTCTAAATATGACACTTGATTTATAAATTTGTTAAATGAATAAAATACACTATTTCTTACAGAAATCAAATACAAATTAATTGCTAAATTTTGTTTAAGAAATCATCATCAGGGGAAGTATCTTTTATTTCAGACAGATTAAAAACCATACGTTAATAATACAATAAATACGAATTATAGTACCATTACAAAATATCAACATAAAGCGTAGATTATCTTATAAACAGAACTAAATATAGGGTAGGAGGGGGACCATTTGCCATAGGGGCGCATTTGCCACCACTAATTTTCTTGAAAACTAACTTATCTTTTTTGATGCTGTAATCGATTTTATATTCGTTTATCATTGATATTCTATATCTCAAATTTTGACTGCTGTAGCTTTCATATTTAAAACATCAGGCGTGATTTATTGTTTTAGCAGATCCTGAAAAAATATTTTTCTACAAGTATTTTTGTAATATTTCCCAGCAAAACTTTGGTAATGGCAAGTACTCTGATAACTGGTTACCTTGTAACGACTACAACATACCATCCGAATAAATAATAAGTTATTACAGAAGTTCTTATTTGTAATTAAGATGGTAATTTAAACTGAATGGCCCCGGTTCAAATCCCACCAAGGGCAGCAATTTTTTTTTAGTTTTTTTTTTATTAAAAGAGTCTTTTTAAATGATTTTTGAATTTTAAGAACTTAAATATTATCTTCTGTAAAAAAAATTTGTAAAACTAACTCACGTTAATGAAAAACTACCGTCATGAGTCAATTTTGATTATGTAGGGGATGTCGAATACCAAACACGATTCTAATTGGTCTTATCTTGGTAAGCCCAACTTATCTGGGTCAACCTTCATCTCAACTGTGGACACACACCTCCTCATGGTATCACCTGGGGAGCTAGTTTAACACCCATTAATATTGTGAGTTAACATGTTCCGAGAGTTGTCCCATAAGATCGATAAAAATGGGTTAGGATTACGGGCTAGTAACCCTCTCTTGAAAAAAAAAAAAAATACAATGAAGAGGATAAAATTAGAATTGAAATGTCCCACTACCTAATGTTAGAGGAGGATGTCCGAAACTTCGATAGAAAGACCAAGTAGAGGAACATTTTTCAAAGCTTGGCCTATAAAATTGGAGAATATTCGCACAAGATCGAAATCCATGGAATTCTAAAATATGCTCGGACTTTGACCTTAACAGGTTGTAACATTTAAGTAAGTAAGAGTCAATCTTATATAAAAACTTATACAAAAAAGAAGATTTAAATTGCTTAAGTTTTAAAATAATTTTAAAAAATTTTAAAATAATTACAAAAAATCGTATACAAATATTTTTCCAAAAATTACAACAAAGCAAAAAAAAGCAGGGAAAAACAAAGTTATTTTCACATGATTTTGGATCTAAAAATAAAAATTGTTTATATTAATTATAAGCTGCTAAGTTTTCAACATATGAAGTAGCTCAGTGGAAGAGTCTCTGCCTAGCAGTCGGAGGGTCTGGGTTCGAGCCCGCATGGGATCATAAAAAAAATTTTGTATTTCGTTTAAAAATATATATTTTTAATAAAACAACAACAAAAAAGTTGTTGCTGTTGTTGTTGTTGCTTTCAAATTGCTTACCCAAGTCATTACTTTTCTGCAATTGGTAAGTACTTGCCTCCAATGACATCCCCATGTTAATGTAATGACTTAAACAGCAAATGAGTAAGTAGTTCGTGTTCAATAGTTTAACTGTTTAACTCATTATTTGGTAATGAAAAGTTTTACTGGGTTTTCATTAGTTTTTTGTTATCCTAAGAAATTTTTCACTAGTTTAATAAATAATATAGTATTGAGAACAAATATTTTAGGTTTTTATCAATAAATCAATTTCTTATGTGAAAAATTGTTCTTTACATCTAAGGACTCTACCTGGGGCACATTTGCCATACATATATAACAAAGCTACTCGTCGACATTTTTTGAGCCCGACATTTGTAATATCCCTAAAAAGGATATCGTATTTTGGTTGCAAGGTCCAATCCATCTTCCATCTTAACATTTGTTTGTTTTTTAATGTTGATATGTCCCAGTACAATGTTAACAGAGGCCCAATAGTTTAAATTTTGATCTCTGAATTTTTTACTCTTTTGTTTAATTTATCCATGTGAAATGAACTTGAATTAATTTTTTGGTTTGTTTGTTTTGTATATTAAAGCTTTATAGAAATTAAAATTTACTTTATTACAACAATTTTTTTACTTCTTTTTTGTACCCAACTTATTGGCAAATGTGCCCCATGGATGGGGAACATTGGCCACTTTTAGTTAATTTGAAATTTTTTTAAATTTAATACATAAAGAAAGGCCGTAGGCAATCTGAACTAACACAGTTTAAAGCTAACATATATAGGTACCTATGAAGAACAAACAAATTGTGATAACTCTCCCGGTAAGAAACCTAGAGCACTTAAAAAAAAGTGGCAAATGCTCCCCCTTCTACCCTATACAACATTTTTAAGTTAAATTTTAAAATTGCGAAAGAAAGCCGGAATTAAATTAATGAATTTCGTATTAAACATTTTTATTAGTTCTGAAATTTCAGTACAAAATTGTACTTTTTACAATTTCAATAAAATTTTTGTTTTCTCAAATTCACAGTGAAATGGTTTCGTTATTTGGGGTAACTTAACTACAAAAATGTATTAAAATTATTGATAAAATTTTTTTCTTTCCCTATTATTTTGAATTTTCTTAAATATTTTTCTTTTATTATTAATTATATTTTAGGGATTAGCATGTTCGTGTTAAACTTAAAAGCGGTGATTTACTATTTTAAATTTTTAACCCTAATTAAAAGTAAAGTGTATTACTTTTATTAAGGAAAAATTATTTTATTTTTCTATTATCGAAAATTTTTCTATTATCGAAAATTGTTGATGAAAATATTTTTCTACACAAAAATATTTTTCTACACAAAAATATTATTCTGTACAAAAAATTTTTGATAAAAAAATTTTTTAATAGAAAAATTTTTGATATAAATATTTTTCTATAAAAAAATTTTTCTATAAAAAAATTTTTGATAAAAATATTTTTTTATAGACAAATTTTTTATAAAAATATTTTTTTATAGAAAAATTTTTTATAAAAATATTTTTCTTTCCAAAAATTTTTGATAAATTTTTTTTTTAGAGTTTTTGATAAAAATATTTTTCTATAGAAAAATTTTTGATTAAAATATTTTTCTATAGAAAAATTTTCGATAAAAAAATTTTCCTATAGAAAATTTTCGATAAAAAAATTTTTCTATAGAAAATTTTCGATAAAAAATTTTTCTATATAAAATTAAATTTTTCTGTAAAAAATCTTCGATAAAAAAATTGTTCTATAGAAAATTTTCGAAAAAAAAAATTTTTCAATAGAAAATTTTCGATAAAAAAAACTTTTCTATAGAAAACTTTCGATAAAAAAGTTTGTTTATAGAAAATTTTCAATAAAAAAAATTTTCTATAGAAAATTTTCGATAAAAAAAATTTTCTATAAAAAATTTTCGATAAAAAAATTTTTTTATAGAAAATTTTCGATAAAAAATTTTTCTATACAAAATTTTCGATAAAAAAAAAATTTTCTAAAGAAAATTTTCGATAAAAAAATGTTTCTATATAAAATTTTCGATCAAAAAAATTTTTCTATGGAAAATTTTTGATAAAAAATTTTTCTATAGAAGATTTTCGATGAAAAAAATTTCCTATAAAAAATTTTCTATAGCAAATTTTCGATAAAAAAATTTGTTTATAGAAAATTTTCGATAAAAAATTTTTCTGTAGAAAATTTTTGATAAAAAAATTTTTCTATAGAAAATTTTCGATAAAAAATTTTTCTATACAAAATTTTCGATAAAAATATTTTTCTAAAGAAAATTTTCGATAAAAAAATTTTTCTATAGAAAATTTTCGATAAAAAAATTTTTCTATAGAAAATTTTCGATAAAAAAAATTTTTCTATAGAAAATTTTTGATAAAAAAATTTTTCTATATAAAATTTTCGGTAAAAAAATTTTTCTGTAGAAAATTTTCTATTAAAAAATTGTTCTACAGAAAATTTTTGAAAAAAAATCTTTCAATAGAAAATTTTCGATAAAAAATTCTTTCTATAGAAAATTATCGATAAAAAAATTTTTCTATAGAAAATTTTTGATAAAAAATTTTTCTATATAAAATTTTCGGTAAAAAAATTTTTCTGTAGAACAATTTTTTAATAAAAATTTTTATTAGAAAAATTTTTCTACAGAAAAATTTTCATTAGAAAAATTTTCATTAGAAAAATTTTTCTATAGAAAAATTTTCATTAGAAAAATTTTTCTATAGAAAAATTTTCATTAGAAAAATTTTTCTATGGAAAAATTTTCACTAGAAAAATTTTACATTGTTTTACACAAAAAGATCGTCTTTTATTTAAAAATAATATTTTCTTATCAATTTAATTATAATTCTCATTTTCTTTTTCTTTTCAGGCTTAACTCAAAATAAATCAAGACCTATCTAAACATGGCCTGATAAAATGTTTGATTAACCTTAAAAAAAATAAAAATTCCAAAACAAAAAATAAAAATCAACAATAAAGCAACGCACCCGATATAACGCTACACAAGTATCGCAAAGAAAAGATAACGACTAAAAATTTTCAAATTGGCAATTAACTTTTTCGGAGAAGTTTAACTCAACAGAAAACACCACAAAAAATATAAAATTAATGCAAGCCAAAACACTAATCAACGAAGACAAAATTAAGCCAAATTAAAAAAAAATAATTAAAGCAAAGCTTTTATAAACAAAAAACAAAAATAACAAATGTAGTAGTGATGAGTAAAAAGCTTAATAGTTTATAGTGCACGCAATTATCTGAAATCCCAATCCAAAAAACAAACAAATTTAAAATAAACAAATTATTAAGCTTAATTGATTAAGAAAAATTAACAAACAAAAAAAGAAAAAAGAAAAAGCACGTTACACAAATACAAAAAGCACATACACCCATTTAGAACGCCCGCTCTCTTCCACTCTCATTAAGCAATTTAGCTGCAAGCACTCATAATTTGCTGTGAGAAATAAAACAAAAAAGAATTAAAGCTTTCTTCCATTTTAATCCTTTACAAAATTAATAGAAAATATATGTAAATATATATACAACAACAATATATTACAAATAATTATTAATAATAGAGAATATTAAAACAACAACACAACCACCAGCAGCAAAAAAGCAAAAACACAGAATTAAAATTATTGATCACTTACCAAAACACTAAAACACGCTCTCTCTCTCTCTGCCTCTCGCTCGCTGACGTGTCCAATCACTTCATTTTCCACACACGAGATACTGCAAGGAAAGTTGTTAAACGAAAGTGTTCAAAACTATCAGTCAAAAAAAAAACAAAGAAACGATCTTAAGCTCAACCAGCCTGATCCTCTCAACTGAATTCACCTTCCCCCCAGAAAAGGCCAAAAACCAAAAACCCAAGCTTTCTCTTTTAACCGTCCACTCTATATCTTTATTAATGAAAAGCTTTTCTACACTTTTTGAAAATAAAAACTAAAGAAAGCTCTTAACAGAAAATAAAGCTAACTTGCAACTTTAGGTGTGATTTAAAGTTCAATATTGCTGTGGTCAATTTTAAATACAACATAATTTTGAGTTGAGTTCTGAGGAAAGCTTGCCCATCCTCTTAATACTCCAGCAAAGATATTTTTTGAATAATCAAAAAAAGCCAACAGTACAAAAATAAATTCAGTTAAACCAAAATGGGTTTAATACTACGGAAACGATATTCACACCTGCATATAATCGTAGCACTATGTGTGCTCTTGGCGTCTTGCACAATAACGCTCACACTAGCTGCCGATGATATTAGCAATGACAATACTGAGGCCGAGGATCAGAATCAAACAGCCTTACACAAAGCTGCCACGACACTGCGAGCAGTTATCGGTGGTGATAAGGATGATGATGATAATGATAAAGATAAAAATGATAATGATGATGATGAAGATGACTCCTTGTCATCATTGGCCAAGTCACCAGCTTACAGTAATAGCTCGTTAGCGCTGGCGCACACATCTAGCGATGTGCAATGTAGTGAAGGTCTTGTAATTCCCATGTGGATGCCTCAGACCAATCTCAGTACTGGGGATCGGGTGGCACGGGGTTTGGTATATTTTTTCATCATGATTTACCTGTTTATCGGCGTTTCAATTGTATCCGATCGCTTTATGGCAGCAATTGAAGTGATTACGTCCAAAGAAAAGGAGGTGGTGATCAAGAAGAAGAATGGCGAGAAACAAATTGTGGTTGTGCGCGTGTGGAATGAGACGGTGGCCAATTTAACTTTGATGGCCCTGGGTTCGAGTGCCCCAGAAATTTTGTTATCTGTGATTGAAATGTTTGCCAAGAACTTTGAAGCTGGCGATTTGGGCCCTGGTACTATTGTGGGTTCAGCGGCCTATAACCTATTCGTGATCATAGCGCTGTGCGTGTTTGTGGTGCCTGATGGTGAAGTGCGCAAAATCAAACATTTACGGGTGTTCTTTGTCACTGCTACGTGGTCGGTGTTTGCCTATATCTGGCTGTATCTGATTTTGGCCCAAATCTCTCCTGGCCGTGTTGAGGTCTGGGAGGGTCTTTTGACCTTCATGTTCTTCCCTGCCACTGTGTTAACCGCCTACATAGCCGATCGTCGTTTGCTGATCTACAAATATTTAGACAAAAATTATCGCATGAACAAGCGTGGCGTTATTGTGAGCGCTGAGGGCGACGCAGCGCTCGAAATGAATCAACATGACGACATCAAGCAATTGGAGGAAACCGAAGAAATGAAAGACTTTGAAGAGGCCCGACGTGAATACATTTCTTTGCTTAAGGACTTGCGCAAAAAATATCCACAAAGTGATCTGGAGCAATTAGAAATGATGGCTCAGGAGCAAATGATTAATCGTGGTCCCAAGTCCAGAGCCTTCTATCGCATCCAGGCTACACGTAAAATGATGGGCAGTGGCAATATAATGCGCAAAATTCAAGAGCGCGCTCAAAGTGATCTCAGCGAGGTCAAGGCCCAATTACAAAGGGTCGATGTTGGTGCGGGCGAGGAGGAGGCTGCTCTCAGAGTCTTCTTCGAACCCGGCCATTATACCGTCATGGAAAGTTGCGGTGAATTTGAGGTGCGTGTAGTGAGACGTGGCGATATATCTGGCTATACCACGGTCGAATACCAAACTGAAGACGGCAGTGCCGAGGCCGGCAGTGATTATGTGGGCAAAAAAGGTATTCTTACCTTTGCGCCCGGCGTCGACGAGCAACGTTTCAAGATCGAAGTCATCGATGATGATGTTTTCGAGCAGGATGAGCATTTCTATGTTCGTCTTAGCAATCCTTCGGAGCCGGCTGTCCTGTCCGTTCCCAAAGTGGCCACAGTTATGATTTTGGATGACGATCATGCTGGTATATTTGCTCTATGTCAGAAAGATCATGAATTGGTTGAATCGGTTGGTCAGTACGAGCTGAAAGTGCAACGTTATTCGGGTGCGCGTGGTAAAGTTATTGTCCCCTATTGGACGGAGGATGGTACGGCCAAGGGTGGCAAAGACTATGAACCGCAACAAGGAGAATTGGTGTTTGAAAATAACGAAACTGAGTGAGTAATATTTATGATTATTATTTGTAAAAATTTATATTAGCTATGTTTTAGGAAAGAGAATTTAAAATCTTTGTATGTCTATAATAAACTAAATTTATTTAACTTATTCAAAGTTAAGAAACGAAAGTTCTATATTTTGAACCGTTTCGCCGAACCTGCGATTTGAAATTGAAGAATTTCGAGAAAATGTAAAATAAGGCATAATTCGAGTAGACGATAGATAAATTTTATTTTGACTATTATTGCTTAGTTTATGAAAAACCTATGCTAAAAGGGGTCAAAGGTCAAAATTTGGATTCCCCAATAATTTTCATAGCGAAATAACGAAATATTAAGTAATTATTTAAAAAATATATTTTAACCCTTAACAGAGATGGGGACTAAAAAGACCCAACATTTGTAATTAAAAAAATAACATTATATTAAACTACATGTAAAAATTTTCTATAAAAAAGTTTTATGTCGCAAATTTTTCAACAGTTTTTTTAAAATGAAAATTTTTCTATAGAAAAAATTTTATAATGAAAATTTTTCTATAGAAAAAATTTTATAATAAACATTTTTCTATAGAAAAAATGTTATAATGAAAATTTTTCTATAGAAAAAATTTTATAATGAAAATTTTTCTATAGAAAAAATTTTATAATGAAAATTTTTCTATAGAAAAAATTTTATAATGAAAATTTTTCTATGTAAAAAATTTTATAATGAACATTTTTTTATAGAAAAATTTTTGTAATGAAAATTTTTGAAATGAAAATTTTTCTATAGAAAAATTTTTGTAATGAAAATTTATTTATTTTTTATAGAAAAAATTTTCTAATGAAATTTTTTCTATAGAAAAAATTTTCTAATGAAATTTTTTCTATAGAAAAAATTTTCTAATGAAATTTTTTCTATAGAAAAAATTTTCTAATGAAATTTTTTCTATAGAAAAAATTTTCTAATGTAATTTTTTCTATAGAAAAAATTTTCTAATGAAATTTTTTCTATAGAAAAAATTTTCTAATGAAATTTTTTCTATAGAAAAAATGTTGTAATGAAATTTTTTCTATAGAAAAAATGTTCTAATGAAATTTTTTCTATAGAAAAAATGTTCTAATGAAATTTTCTAATGAAATTTTTTCTATAGAAAAAATTTTTTAATGAATTTTTTTCTATAGAAAAAATTTTCTAATGAAATGTTTTCTATAGAAAAAATTTTCTAATGAAATTTTTTCTATAGAAAAAATTTTCTAATGAAATTTTTTCTATAGAAAAAATTTTCTAATGAAATTTTTTCTATAGAAAAAATTTTCTAATGAAATTTTTTCTATAGAAAAAATTTTCTAATGAAATTTTTTCTATAGAAAAAATTTTCTAATGAAATTTTTTCTATAGAAAAAATTTTCTAATGAAATTTTTTCTATAGAAAAAATTTTCTAATGAAATTTTTTCTATAGAAAAAATTTTCTAATGAAATTTTTTCTATAGAAAAAATTTTCTAATGAAATTTTTTCTATAGAAAAAATTTTCTAATGAAATTTTTTCTATAGAAAAAATTTTCTAATGAAATTTTTTCTATAGAAAAAATTTTCTAATGAAATTTTTTCTATAGAAAAAATTTTCTAATGAAATTTTTTCTATAGAAAAAATTTTCTAATGAAATTTTTTCTATAGAAAAATTTTTCTAATGAAATTTTTTTTATAGAAAAAATTTTCTAATGAAATTTTTTCTATAGAAAAATTTTCTAATGAAATTTTTTCTATAGAAAAAATTTTCTAATGAAATTTTTTCTATAGAAAAAATTTTCTAATGAAATTTTTTCTATAGAAAAAATTTTCTAATGAAATTTTTTCTATAGAAAAAATTTTCTAATGAAATTTTTTCTATAGAAAAAATTTTCTAATGAAATTTTTTCTATAGAAAAAATTTTCTAATGAAATTTTTTCTATAGAAAAAATTTTCTAATGAAATTTTTTCTATAGAAAAAATTTTCTAATGAAATTTTTTCTATAGAAAAATTTTCTAATGAAATTTTTTCTATAGAAAAATTTTCTAATGAAATTTTTTCTATAGAAAAATTTTCTAATGAAATTTTTTTAATGAAAATTTTTCTATAGAAAAATTTTTGTAATGAAAATTTTTCTACAGAAAAAATTTTATAATGAACATTTTTCTATAGAAAAAATTTTCTAATGAAATTTTAATTTTTTAATTTTTCTTAATTTTTCTATAGAAAAAATTTTCTAATGAAATTTTTTCTATAGAAAAAATTTTCTAATGAAATTTTTTCTATAGAAAAAATTTTCTAATGAAATTTTTTCTATAGAAAAAATTTTCTAATGAAATTTTTTCTATAGAAAAATTTTCTAATGAAATTTTTTCTATAGAAAAATTTTCTAATGAAATTTTTTCTAAAGAAAAATTTTCTAATAAAATTTTTTCTATAGAAAAATTTTCTAATGAAATTTTTCTATAGAAAAAATTTTATAATGAATTTTTTTCTATAGAAAAAATTTTCTAATGAAATTTTTTCTATAGAAAAAATTTTCTAATGAAATTTTTTCTATAGAAAAAATTTTCTAATGAAATTTTTTCTATAGAAAAAATTTTCTAATGAAATTTTTTCTATAGAAAAAATTTTCTAATGAAATTTTTTCTATAGAAGAAATTTTCTAATGAAATTTTTTCTATAGAAAAAATTTTCTAATGAAATTTTTTCTATAGAAAAAATTTTCTAATGAAATTTTTTCTATAGAAAAAATTTTCTAATGAAATTTTTTCTATAGAAAAAATTTTCTAATGAAATTTTTTCTATAGAAAAAATTTTCTAATGAAATTTTTTCTATAGAAAAAATTTTCTAATGAAATTTTTTCTATAGAAAAAATTTTCTAATGAAATTTTTTCTATAGAAAAAATTTTCTAATGAAATTTTTTCTATAGAAAAAATTTTCTAATGAAAGTTTTTCTATAGAAAAAATTTTCTAATGAAATTTTTTCTATAAAAAAAATTTTCTAATGAAATTTTTTCTATAGAAAAAATTTTCTAATGAAATTTTTTCTATAGAAAAAATTTTCTAATGAATTTTTTTCTATAGAAAAAATTTTCTAATGAAATTTTTTCTATAGAAAAAATTTTCTAATGACATTTTTTTCTATGGAAAAATTTTCTAATGAAATTTTTTCTATGGAAAAATTTTCTAATGAAATTTTTTCTACAGAAACAATTTTCTAATGAAATTTTTTCTATAAAAACAATTTTCTAATGAAATTTTTTCTATAGAAAAATTTTTGTAATGAAAATTTTTCTATAGAAAAATTTTTGCAATGAAAATTTTTCTATAGAAAAATTTTTGTAATGAAAATTTTTCTATAGAAAAAATTTTACAAAGAAAATTTTTCTATAGAAAAAAGTTTATAATGAAAATTTTTTCTATACATTTTTATTTTTTGAAAGAAAATTTATAAAAAAATTCTATACAAAAAATAATTTTTTCTATAGAAAAAAGCTATAAGCTGAAAAATTTAGAAAAATTTTTTTTAGAAAGTAGAATAAATTTTCTATTGATTTAGCTTTCATATACCTTCTAATTTTTCTTGTTGCCTAGTGTTATCATTAAAATCCATTTATCCTTATTTGTTATTCATCACTTAGACAATGTAGCCCCCCATTGGCTCCATTATTTAATTTCTTGTGTCCTTGTAGAGCTCTTTTAAACAATAACAAAAACAATTAAATTTTTGTCTTAAGATAAAACTAAGTGCTTGAGGGCTGAGTAAGAAGCTCCAGAACAAATTGGTGCCATTATAAAATAATAGTCCACCCATTCGTTCATCGCCGTCGTCAATATTACTCATAAAAGTTCATTAGAGACTATAAAGACAAAAGGACAGACTAAATACCGCCAAAATAACCTTGAAGTGTTTTTCCTTTACTCTTATTTGGATTAAATATCCCATTCCATAAGCATCAGCTTTGCCTTATGCCAACTATCAATTTGACCAAGACGAGAAAGACATTTGAGTAAAATCTATTTAAAATTAAGATTTCTAAACACGAAAATGTCATTGGGGCAAAGAAAAAACGAAACAAAAAACCGAAATGACATAATTGTTGGCGAATGTGCGTAGTTTCAGAAATACAACAATAAGGAAAGAAAAATAAAAACAACAGGGTCATAGTTATGTATAATCTATGTATAAAAGTATAGTATACTTTTAGGCGTTTAGCAGTTTATTTCAATTCCTGGTCAAACTAGTTCCGCTTTTACATCAAAACAACTTAGAAGGAGAATATAAAGTAAAAGAAAATTGATGGAGACTAGAAAAGATTAAAACTAGCCCTATTATAGGTTATGGGACTTCCGGTCAATGTCATAAACTTAAATATATTTTCTATTTAAAATTGTTTCCATCCTCGAAAACTCTTGCCTTATTTTGAGAAATCATTACAAAGATTTTAAAGAAAGACATTAAATATTTTAAAAAAAGATATTAATTTTAAGCAACTTTTCTAAAGATTTTTAAAAAAAAAATATTTAATTTTTTCTTTTAAACATCATTAGTTAAACAATAAAATTCTCAGAATTTTTTTGGTGTATATCTCAATGCCCACAATTATCTATGACCACATGTTTAACTTAAGTTATCATAATGTTTTCTTAAATGTTCTAAAATTTCGTTGAACTTGAAATAATAAATCAGCGAAAATTCCCCAAAATAAAATCAAATAAAAATATCTGGGAAGTAATAATCGTTTAGGTTTACCTCAAAAATTAATTGGATATTGTTTATATGATAATTTCTTAATTTTATTTCTTTGTTTATTTAACGCTTTTTTATTAGGTAAGAAAAAGATTCCTATTTTTTTAAAAGAAATTTTTTTGAAAAATTTTCTATTGAAAATTTGTTATATAAAAGTTTCTTTAAAGAAAAAAAATAGAAAATTTTTCATTATAAAAACTTTCTTATAGAAAATTTTTCTGATAAAAAAATGTTCTTATAAAAAATTTTTCGATACAAAAATTTTCTTATAGAAAAATTTTTTTTATATAAAAATTTTCTAATAGAAAAATTTTCGACATATACAAATTTTTATAGAAAAATTTTCGATACATACAAACTTTTTATTGAAAATTCTCTGATATTAAAATTTTCTTATAGAAAATTTTTCGATGTAACAATTTCATTATAGGAAATTTTTCGATTTGAAAATTTTCTTATAGAAATTTTTTGATATTAATTTTTCTTAAAAAAATTTTCTTATACAAAATTTTTCGTTACATAAAAATTTTCTTATAGAAAATTTTTTGATATAAAAATTTTCTTATAGAAAATTTCTTGATATAAAAATTTTGCTAAAGAAAAGTTTACGATATAAATGTTCTCTTATAGAAATTTTTTCGATACTTAAATTGTCTTATAGAAATTTTTTTGATATTTAAATTGTCTTATAGAAAATTTTTCGATATAGAAATTTTCTTATAGAAAATTTTTCGATATGAACATTTTGTAATAAAAAATTTTTCGATATCAAATTTTTTTTTTATTTCGATATATAAAATTTTATTATGGAAAAATTTTCGATACATACAATTTTTTTATTGAAAATTTTTCGATATAAAAATTAGCTTATATAAAAATTCTTATAAGAAAATTTTTACATCGAAAAATTTTCTATAAGAAAATTTTTATATTTTCTGTAAAAATTTTTGTATATCGACAATTTTTTTTTAAGAAAATTTTTGTATCGAAAAAATTTTATTTAGATTATTTTTATATCGAAAAATTTCCTATAAAGAAATTTTTTTATCTAAAAATTTTATATAAGAAAATTTTTAATCGAAAAATTTTTAAAAAGAAAATTTTTAATCGAAAAATTTTCAAAAAGAAAATTTTTATATCGAAAAATTTTCTATAAGAAAATTTTGGTATCGAAAAATTTTGTATTGAAAATTTTTATAAAGAAAAATTGTATAATGGAAAATTTTTATATCGAAAACTTTCTATAAGAAAATTTTTATATCGAAAAATTTTCTATAAAAAAATTTTTATATCGAAAAATTTGCTATAAGAAAATTTTTATATCGAAAAATTTTCTATAAGAAAATTTTTATATCGAAAACTTTCTATAAGAAAATTTTTATATCGAAAAATTTTCTATAAAAAAATTTTTATATCGAAAAATTTTCTATAAGAAAATTTTTATATCGAAAAATTTTCTATAAAAAAATTTTTATATCGAAAAATTTTCTATAAGAAAATTTTTATATCGAAAAATTTTCTATAAGAAAATTTTTATATCGAAAAATTTTCTATAAGAAAATTTTTATATCGAAAAATTTTCTATAAGAAAATTTTTATATCGAAAAATTTTCTATAAAAAAATTTTTCGATATAAAAATTTTCTATGAGAAAATTTTTATATCGAAAAATTTTCTATAAGAAAATTTTTATATCGAAAAATTTTCTATAAGAAATTTTTTATATCGAAAAATTTTCTATAAGAAAATTTTTATATCGAAAAATTTTCTATAAGAAAATTTTTATATCGAAAAATTTTCTATAAGAAAATTTTTATATTGAAAAATTTTCTAAAAGAAAATTTTTATATCGAAAATTTTTCTATAAGAAAATTTTTATATCGAAAAATTTTCTATAAGAAAATTTTTATATCGAAAAATTTTCTATAAGAAAATTTTTATATTGAAAAATTTTCTATAAGAAAATTTTTATATTGAAAAATTTTCTATAAGAAAATTTTTATATCGAAAATTTTTCTATAAGAAAATTTTTATATCGACATATTTTCTATAAGAAAATTTTTATATCGAAATATTTTCTATAAGAAAATTTTCATATCGAAATATTTTCTATAAGAAAATTTTTATATCAAAAAATTTTCTATAAGAAAATTTTTATATCGAAAAATTTTCTATAAGAAAATTTTATATCGAAAAATTTTCTGTAAGAAAATTTTTATATCGAAAAATTTTCTATAAGAAAATTTTTATATTGAAAAATTTTTTATAAGAAAATTTTATATTAAAAACTTTCTATAAGAAAATTTTTATATCGAAAAATTTTCTATAAGAAAATTTTTAAATCGAAAATTTTTCCATCAAAAAAGTTTCTATAAGAAAATTTTGATATCGAAAAATTTTCTTATAGAAAAGTTTTCGATATAATAATTTTCTTATAGAAAATTTTTCGATATAAAAATTTTCTTGTAGAAATTTTTTGATATCAAGTTTTTCTTTGGCAAAAGTTTCTTTTACAAAATTTTTCGATAGAAAAAGTTTCTTATACAAAATTTTTCGATTTTAAAATTTTCTTATAGAAACTTTTTTGATTTAAAAATTTTCTTAAAGAAATGTTTTTGATATAAGAGTTCTCTTATTGAAAATTTTTCGATATAAAAATTTTCTTATTTTCGATATAAAAATTTTCTTATAAATTTTTCTATATAAAATTTATTTATTGAAAACTTTTCGACATAAAAATTAACTTATATTAAATTTGTTATACGAGAATCTTTATATCGAAAAATTTTCTATAAGAGAACTCTTATATCAAAAACATTTCTTTAAGAAAATTTTTAAATCAAAAAAGTTTCTATAAGAAAATTTTAAAATCGAAAAATTTTGTATAAGAAACTTTTTCTATCGAAAAATTTTGTAAAAGAAACTTTTGCCAAAGAAAAAGTTGATATCAAAAAATTTCTACAAGAAAATTTTTGTATCGAAAAATTTTCTATAAGAAAATTTTTGTATTGAAAAATTTTCTATCAAAAAAGTTTCTATAAGAAAATTTTGATATTCAAAAATTTTTTATAAGAAAATTTTTATATCAACAAATTTTCTAAAAAAAAAAATTTTATCTAAAATTTTTTTTTCAATTTCATTCCATATAAATCACTTATGTAGGGCATAAGATTTACCACAAACACTAAAATGTTTCCCCTAAATGTTTTAAATTTATTTTTACAACTTTTTGCTGTTGTTGTTTTTGATGTTGTAGTTTTAGTTTAAGTTCTGGGTATTAAAAGTGTTATCAGGTTATTGAATTTAATTTGACCTCCTTTTTCCACTAAATATTGATTTTATTACATATAATTTATTTCGATTTTTCCCCAATGCATTTTGTTGATATTTTCCATGTAGTTTTTCATTTAAATTTTTCATGTTCGTTCCTCGTGTATTTGTATTTTCCCTGACATTCAAACGAATAGAATAGACATTTTATGGTTTCCGTGCAATGCCACTCATTTAGTTTTTTTTTTTTTTTATTTAAAACAACCCAAAATAAATATATAAAAAAATCGTCAAAAATAAATAAAATAAAAAAGAAGGTAATGTTAAAAGTGTAATATTGAAACAAGAGTTCTATGCGTTTCTGGTTATCATCAGATAAATGAATGGGACAAAATATTAAATTCAATTAAATTGTTGATATCAAAATCTGTTCAACAAAAATATTTTATAAATAAATTTTCTTTCTAAATTTTTTTATAGAAATGTTTTTGATGCAATAAATTTTTATGCAAAATTTTCAGACTTGATTTTTTTTTTAAACGAAAAAATTGTGTATAAGAAAACTGGAAAAATTCTCTTCAAGAAAATATTTGTATCAAAGAAAACTTTTAATGTTTTATTTATATCAAAAAAATTTTTTATAACGAAAAATTTTCTATAAGAAAATTTTTTATAACGAAAAATTTTCGATAAGAAATTTTTTTATAACGAAGAAAATTTTTTATAACGAAAAATTGTCTATAAGAAAATTTTTTATAACGAAAAATTTTCTATAAGAAAATTTTTATATCGAAAAATTTTCTAGAAGAAAGTTTTTATATCGACAAATTTGCTAGAAGAAAATTTTTATATCGAAAAAATTTCTAGAAGAAAATTTTTATATCGAAAAATTTTTTATAAGAAAATTTTTATATCGAAAAATGTTCTATAAGAAAATTTTTATATCGAAAAATTTTTTATAAGAAAATTTTTATATCGAAAAATTTCCTATAAGAAAATTTTTTATAAGAAAATTTTTATATCGAAAAATTTTATATTTTGTATAAAATTATTTATGTAAAATTGTATACTTTCGAATAATTTTCTAAAAAACATTTTAATCAGGAAATATTTTCTGTAGAAAATTTTTCATGTGAAAATTTTTATATGGAAAATTTTCTTTAAAAATTTTCCGATATAAAAAAATTTCCCTTTAAGAAATTTCTACCAGAAAATTTTATAACGAAAATTTTTCTATCAGAAAAATTGTTTATAAGAATGTTTTACATATCGAAAAATTTTGTATAACAAAATTTTATATCAACATATTCTATAAGAACTTTTTAGTAACGAAATGTTTTTTGTAGGATATTTTGTATTAAAAAAAAAATGCTTTGAAAAAATTTATACCAAAATGTTTTCTATAGGAAAATTTGTATGTCAAAAATAATTTTGTATCGAAAAATTTTTTAATTTTTATATTGAAAAATTTTTCATAAGAAAATTTTTACTGAAAAGGAAAGAGTATTCGCAATTGATTCCAATCCGTTACATTTATTTATTAATGTAACAGATAATTTATTGATAGAAAACCAATAAATGTTTGCGGAGAAACTTTGAGGCTTTTCGATGGTTGGTTAGGCCATCTCTTCAGGAGAATTATCCCTACTTTTAGACAAATCGAAAACCTCGCAGTAATACCTATTTTACAAACACAATCATTACGAATTATGTTTATAAACCACAAGTAAAATTTCAGATTATCGACTGAACAAAAAACAAACATTTTTCAGTTTTCATCTTTCTTCACTTCCCACATTCTTTTATCAAAAAAATTTTTGTATTGAAAAATTATTCATATCGAAGAATCTTTTCACTTTAAAATTTTTTTATTGAAATATTTTCTTTAAAATCGAAAAGTTGTTAAAATGTCAAAAAATTTTCTATAAGAAATTTTTATATAAAAGTTTTTATTTTAAACTGATAATATAAGAATAATCTAAGGTGCTGGAAATGCCGGCTATGGACGGGCTAATGTCAGCCCAAGTGCAGGTTACAAAGGCAGCATAAAATTTTAGTCAAACTTCCAAAAATAAACTTGATTGTAGATATTAAGAATTTGTAAAATTTTTAAATAAATTTGCATGTTTTTAAGAATTTTTATGTTTACATTTTAATACAACTACAAATTCTTGTTAAGGAGATCTAAGTGTCATAAAGACCTTCATAGATTAGATCTTCAATACAGGAGTAAATAAAAAGTATAACAAAATTATTTGCCGACAATTAAGGTAGTGTTAATGCGGAAATATGTTGTTGTTATTGTTTCTAGTGTTGTTAGTATTCTAGTAAATTTAGTTACATTCATAGTTGGTCATTTGTGTAATTGTCTGCGTGTAAAATGATGTTTACATGGTTGTTTATACAAGTAAAATAGGTGACATACCAACATAATACACACTTAAACCCCGACACGCTTCTTTAGGCATTTAGTACAAACATTTAACAAAAATTACACTAATCTACACATAAATATATTTTGAAAATTGCTACTAAATAACGAAATTTTTATTTAAATTAAAAACTTTCTCAGAAGTGTTTTAACTATAGCAAGCGTGTATATTAAGTATCAAATAAAGTGATAGACAAAATCTTTAAAAGTTAAGTAATTCATGGCCACAAATAAACTAAATCGTTACTTAAGAAACTCCTTATTTTGCCTTCACTTTTCTATCACAGTGTTTTATATAATTAAACTATATTATTCAAAAAGGTTTAAAATGTCTCTTATGTTGAAAGTTAAATATTAGCAATCAATAAAAATTAAAAAAAAACTGCCTTTTTTTGGTATAAAACATTTTAATACCTAGAACCAAAAAGACCTTTTTACTTTGCCAGTAATGATGAGAATTGCCAAAATTTTCTATTGTTTGAGATATTATATAGAAAAAAAAATAAAACAATGTCCTAACTTAACATCCCAACAACTTTCGGAAACAAAACAAAAACATCAACCAAAAATAAAACAAACAAAAAATTTGAGAACAATAAACTTTACAACAGGAACAATTCCAACAACTGAAAATAACATGAACGACAAGTTTCGGTAGTTGTGATTGTTTTGTTTTATGTTCATACTGCACAGTGGGCCAAGATAAAAATGAAACAAAAAAAATATCTATAACTAGTGGATTTATAAATTTGAATTTAGAAATAATAGAGCATTTCAGAAAATATAGTCCAAAAAAAAAAACTGAAATCTGCTCAAACAATATAAATATGTATTTAGACATAAAACATTTAGGTACTTAACGATTAGTACCTGGTTGACCGAGCCTTGCTTGGGGCTTTATGATAAGCATTTTGAGGCAAATTTTAAAATTTTTAATATTTTATTTTATACAGTTACAGTTTAACTCATTTTAAATAATTTTGAAAATTGGTCATACCAACATAAACTACCGTCGACTCAAGCGCAACAACTTTGCTAAAGATTATAGTCTGATGAAATGCACAGTTTACGATTTAATTTTGAATAGTTTTCAGTGGCGCCGCCTGAAGTCGTTCATACCACTAAGAAACCTTCATCTGCTTATGCGTAACAACTTTGCTTATGATCATAACATGATCAAATGCACAGTTTATGCTTTAATTCACTTATAGTCTGATCAAATGCACAGTTTACGATTTAATTCATTTTGAGTAATTTTCAGTGGCGCCACCTGTCGGACTTTAGTCATTCCAATTAATAAACCTTCGTCGGATTATCCGCAATAACTTTGCTAAAAATTATAGCATGATTAAATGTACAGTTTACGATTAAATTGACTTTAAGTAAATTTCAGTGGCGCCACCTGTCGAAATTTCTTCAAACCAACTAAGAAACCTTCGTCGGCTCATGTGCAACAACATTGCTAAAGATTATAGCATGATTATATGTACAGCTTACGATTAAATTTACTTTGAGTAATTTTCAGTAGCGCCACCTGTCGGAAATTATTCACAACAATTAAAAAGCATTCGCAGGCTCATGCGCTACAACTTTGCACAAGATCATAGTATGATCAAATGTACAGTTTACGATTTAATTAATTTTTAGTAATTTTCAGTGGCGCCACCTGTCGGAAATTCGGTTTACCAACTTAAAAACCTCCGCCGGCTTATCCGCAACATCTTTGCTAAAGAACATAACATGATCAAATTCACAGTTTACTATTCTATAAAGAACATACATACAGACAAACATTCATTTGTTTTAAAGTTATAATATTACTAATTTTTTCCCCTTTTTATCCCCTAATTTCAAAAAGTTCCATATGCATAATTGGTACTTCTTTGGTACCAATTGAATTCGGTACATTTTATTAGAAAGCAGTTAAAATAATTTTCCTATTCATATTACTTTTGTAGATGTTAAGTCATCAGTTTATCCCTTTTTTACACATTTTGGCCACAAAATCAAAAAAGTACCAAATACGTGTTCAATATTTCTTTCACATCTATTGATTGCAGTACAAAGTTTTTTTCTATATTCCTTAGTTTAAAATATAAGAGTGGGTTAAAAAGGTACCAAAAAAACTATTTTCACCCTTTTTTACCCCTTATCGGACATAGTTTCAAAAAAGTACCAAACACCTGTCCGTTTATTTTCATAGCTTATTAAAACGTAATTTAAATTTTGTTTCTATACCTATTACTTAAGGAGATATAGCGTTTTCGATTTTTTCCCCTTTTTACCCGTTTTTACCCTCTTAGAGGCAAAGGTTCCAAAAGTCCCTTCTTCTTCGACCTATACATCAAAAAAGATACCCACTGTCCAAATTTTATCAAAATCGTTAGAGCCGTTTTCGAGATAGTCATTCTATATATATATTTTTATCCTACCCCACTGTGCGCTGTGGTCGGCCCTTTTGTTGGTTACATGCCATGACCAATTTATACACAGACATAATGTTAAATGCAGTGAGAAATAGAGAATAATTAAACCAAAACCACAAAAATGAAGCAGGTGATAAAAATTAATAATTACGAAAGGTCAGTAACTTTGAACCTTTAAACGGTTTGTTTAAAGTTCCGAAACATTTCAGACAATTAAAATTAAAGATAAAATAGAAACTTTAATATGTCATTAAGCCATAGACTAAAACGTAAAGACATAGACTAAGACATAGACTAAGACATAGACTAAGACATAGACTAAGACATAGACTAAGACATAGACTAAGACATAGACTAAGACATAGACCAAGACATAGATTAAGACATAGACTAAGACATAGACTAAGACATAGACTAAGACATAGACTAAGACATAGACTAAGACATAGACTAAGACATAGACTAAGACGTAGACTAAGACGTAGACTAAGACATAGACTAAGACATAGACTAAGACATAGACTAAGACATTGACTAAGACATAGACTAAGACATAGACTAAGACATAGACTAAGACATAGACTAAGACATAGACTAAGACATAGACTAAGACATAGACTAAGACATAGACTAAGACATAGAATAAGACATAGACTAAGACATAGACTTAGACATAGACTAAGACATAGACTAAGACATAGACTAAGACATAGACTAAGACATAGACTAAGACATAGACTAAGACATAGACTAAGACATAGACTAAGACATAGACTAAGACATAGACTAAGACATAGACTAAGACATTGACTAAGACATAGACTAAGACATAGACTAAGACATAGACTAAGACATAGACTAAGACATAGACTAAGACATAGACTAAGACATAGACTAAGACATAGAATAAGACATAGACTAAGACATAGACTAAGACATAGACTAAGACATAGACTAAGACATAGACTAAGACATTGACTAAGACATTGACTAAGACATAGACTAAGACATAGACTAAGACATAGACTAAGACATAGACTAAGACATAGACTAAGACATAGACTAAGACATAGACTAAGACATAGACTAAGACATAGACTAAGACATAGACTAAGACATAGACTAAGACATAGACTAAGACATAGACTAAGACATAGACTAAGACATAGACTAAGACATAGACTAAGACATAGACTAAGACATAGACTAAGACATAGACTAAGACATAGACTAAGACATAGACTAAGACATAGACTAAGACATAGACTAAGACATAGACTAAGACATAGACTAAGACATAGACTAAGACATAGACTAAGACATAGACTAAGACATAGACTAAGACATAGACTAAGACATAGACTAAGACATAGACTAGGACATAGACTAAGACATAGATTAAGACATAGATTAAGACATAGACTAAGATATAGACTAAGACATATACTAAGACATAGACTAAGACATAGACTAAGACACAGAATAAGACATAGACCAAGACATAGACTAAGACATAGATTTAGACATAGACTAAGATATAGACTAAGACATAGACTAAGACATAGACTAAGACATAGACTAAGACATAGACTAAGACATAGACTAAGACATAGACTAAGACATAGACTAAGACATAGACTAAGACATAGACTAAGACATAGACTAAGACATAGACTAAGACATAGACTAAGACATAGACTAAGACATAGACTAACACATAGACTAAGACATAGACTAAGACATAGACTAAGACATAGACTAACACATAGACTAAGACATAGACTAAGACATAGACTAAGACATAGACTAAGACATAGACTAAGACATAGACTAAGACATAGACTAAGACATAGACTAAGACATAGACTAAGACATAGACTAAGACATAGACTAAGACATAGACTAAGACATAGACTAAGACATAGACTAAGACATAGACTAAGACATAGACTAAGACATAGACTAAGACATAGACTAAGACATAGACTAAGACATAGACTAAGACATAGACTAAGACATAGACTAAGACATAGACTAAGACATAGACTAAGACATAGACTAAGACATAGACTAAGACATAGACTAAGACATAGACTAAGACATAGACTAAGACATAGACTAAGACATAGACTAAGACATAGACTAAGACATAGACTAAGACATAGACTAAGATATAGACTAAGACATAGACTAAGACATAGACTAAGACATAGACTAAGACATAGACTAAGACATAGACTAAGACATAGACTAAGACATAGACTAAGACATAGACTAAGACATAGACTAAGACATAGACTAAGACATAGACTAAGACATAGACTAAGACATAGACTAAGACATAGACTAAGACATAGACTAAGACATAGACTAAGACATAGACTAAGACATAGACTAAGACATAGACTAAGACATAGACTAAGACATAGACTAAGACATAGACTAAGACATAGACTAAGACATAGACTAAGACATAGACTAAGACATAGACTAAGACATAGACTAAGAAATAGACTAAGGCATAGACTAAGACATAGACTAAGACATAGACTAAGACATAGACTAAGACATAGACTAAGACATAGACTAAGACATAGACTAAGACATAGACTAAGAAATAGACTAAGACGTAGACTAAGGCATAGACTAAGACATAGACTAAGACATAGACTAAGACATAGATTAAGACATAGACTCAGGCATAGACTAAGACATAGACTAAGACATAGACTAAGACATAGACTAAGACATAGACTAAGACATAGACTAAGACATAGACTAAGACATAGACTAAGACATAGACTAAGACATAGACTAAGACATAGACTAAGACATAGACTAAGACATAGACTAAGACATAGACTAAGACATATACTAAGATATATACTAAGACATAGACTAAGACATAGACTAAAACATAGACTAAGACATAGACTAAGACATAGACTAAGACATAGACTAAGACATAGACTAAGACATAGACTAAGACATAGACTAAGACATAGACTAAGACATAGACTAAGACATAGACTAAGACATAGACTAAGACATAGACTGAGACATAGACTAAGACATAGACTAAGACATAGACTAAGACATAGACTAAGACATAGACTAAGACATAGACTAAGACATAGACTAAGACATAGACTAAGACATAGACTAAGACATAGACTAAGACATAGACTAAGACATAGACTAAGACATAGACTAAGACATAGACTAAGACATAGACTAAGACATAGACTAAGACATAGACTAAGACATAGACTAAGACATAGACTAAGACATAGACTAAGACATAGACTAAGACATAGACTAAGACATAGACTAAGACATAGACTAAGACATAGACTAAGACATAGACTAAGACATAGACTAAGACATAGACTAAGACATAGACTAAGACATAGACTAAGACATAGACTAAGACATAGACTAAGACATAGACTAAGACATAGACTAAGACATAGACTAAGACATAGACTAAGACATAGACTAAGACATAGACTAAGACATAGACTAAGACATAGACTAAGACATAGACTAAGACATAGACTAAGACATAGACTAAGACATAGACTAAGACATAGACTAAGACATAGACTAAGACATAGACTAAGACATAGACTAAGACATAGACTAAGACATAGACTAAGACATAGACTAAGACATAGACTAAGACATAGACTAAGACATAGACTAAGACATAGACTTAGACATAGACTAAGACATAGACTTAGATACAGACTAAAACATAGACTACGATATAGACTAACTCATAAACCAAGGCATAGCCTAAAATATGGACTAAGAAATAGACTAAGACAAAGACATAGACTGAGTAAAAGACTCGTATATAGACTAAAACATAGATATAAACTAATTGTTTAATTGACTTGAACATATACTAAGACATAGACTAAGAGTAAGATATAGACTAAGATATGGACTATCACGTGATCTTCCTTAACGTTTTGGCTTTATTACATTTCAGTTTCATTGGCTGTGATATTTCAAATTTAAATTCTCATGAAGTGATTCCGATTCAGACCAAACAGTAATGCCCTTCCTCTAGGGTACAACAAATAATCATTTTCTATTTTTAATCTCTTATCCCACTAGTAGTATTGTGGTGCTTAATAAACTACAGACTTTACGTAAATTGTATTAAAAACGACATTGGGGAAAATAAAAAGAGAAAAGGATTTTGTAATTTCCGTGTTAAATACAAAAACACGAAAATTAAATGAAAGAAACATAATTAATGTTAGTTTAAATGCAAACAAAGTCAACTATGAATTTTATTCTAAACAGTAAAAACTAAAAAACGACTAAATTAATACATAAAAGGGGTAAAACTACATATGTATATACATACATTCATATGTATGTATTTATATGATTTTAGTTAAATAATATACACAAATGTTTTCTTGCCTTATGACATAAATGAACTACAAACTAAATATTCTGTAAATTAGTGGGAAAAGTATTACTAAAAAGCGAACATCTCCACATTTATCCAGTTTTTATATAGTCTCGTTTTTGTTACATTATTTTGAAAGGCAACAATTAGTATGTCATTTAAATGACAAACTGTCTGCCTCCGCCTAATTTTTCAGTTTTACAGAAATTGTGAAATTGTTTGTTTAGGATTAAAAGCAAGAATAATTCATATTCGACATCTTTTAGTAAAGGAACAGAAGTGGTGGCCACGAAAAACTGGCTAAAGTTTAGATAAAAAAAAGAAACTTAAAAATTAATAACAGGAAATAATAAAGAGACTTGCGGTTGATTACTAATACAAACATACACAAACAAAAAGTAAATATTTGCAAGAGAACTGGAAGCTTTCCACCCGATAGCAGTGCAAGAAAGGTATATTAGAGCTTGTGTAAGTCTACGTCTTAGTCTATGTCTTAGTCTACGCCTTAGTCTATGTCTATGTCTTAGTCTATGTCTAAGTCTATGTCTTAGTCTATGTCTTAGTCTATGTCTTAGTCTATGTCTTAGTCTATGTCTTAGTCTATGTCTTAGTCTATGTCTTAGTCTATGTCTTACTCTATGTCTTAGTCTATGTCTTAGTCTATGTCTTAGTCTATGTCTTAGTCTATGTCTTAGTCTATGTCTTAGTCTATGTCTTAGTCTATGTCTTAGTCTATGTCTTAGTCTATGTCTTAGTCTATGTCTTAGTCTATGTCTTAGTCTATGTCTTAGTCTATGTCTTAGTCTATGTCTTAGTCTATGTCTTAGTCTATGTCTTAGTCTATGTCTTAGTCTATGTCTTAGTCTATGTCTTAGTCTATGTCTTAGTCTATGTCTTAGTCTATGTCTTAGTCTATGTCTTAGTCTATGTCTTAGTCTATGTCTTAGTCTATGTCTTAGTCTATGTCTTAGTCTATGTCTTAGTCTATGTCTTAGTCTATGTCTTAGTCTATGTCTTAGTCTATGTCTTAGTCTATGTCTTAGTCTATGTCTTAGTCTATGTCTTAGTCTATGTCTTAGTCTATGTCTTAGTCTATGTCTTAGTCTATGTCTTAGTCTATGTCTTAGCCTATGTCTTAGTCTATGTCTTAGTCTATGTCTTAGTCTATGTCTTAGTCTATGTCTTAGTCTATGTCTTAGTCTATGTCTTAGTCTATGTCTTAGTCTATGTCTTAGTCTATGTCTTAGTCTTTGTCTTTGTCTTAGTCTTAGTCTATGTCTTAGTCTATGTCTTAGTCTATATCTTAGTCTATGTCTTAGTCTTAGTATGTCTTAGTCTATGTTTTAGTCTATGTCTTAGTAAATGTCTTAATCTAGGTATTACCCTATGTCTTAGTCTAGGTCTTAATCTATGTTTTGGTCTAAGTCTTAGTCTATTTCTCTTTCTTTTCGTATATTTTTATTTAAATTTTATATTTTATCTACATTTAATTTTTCAGTTTTCCATAAAAATTTCTAGTCTTTAGTTGAACTTTCATTAATCAGCACTTGTTAAGCTTTCAATTATGTTCTTAGTTGAAAATATGTTTAAGTGCTTTTTTATGCTTATTTGAATTTATTCAGTTTAAAGATTTTTAATTTGTTGGGGATAAAGCAAAGTCAAGCAATTACGAGTATATTTATACGTCAGGAGCCTCACAGTTGAAGTGGAATGTGAATGACATTAGGATTTAAATTTAGTGCTTTAAAGGTGATGAGGGAAAAATTATATAGGTAGACATTAGCTTCCAAACACTTATCCAATCTAACATTCATATAACATGTATAAGTGTGTTGGTAAATATGTATGCAAGTTTGGGTACAATAACCCAACAGTTTGAAGGGCAAGACATTAGCCGTATTAAACTCATCATTAGATAGTCTGGAGCCAGCAATAACTTGTCAAGTGCAGGAGATACGTCTATCTATCTAAGCTTAGAAGCCTCTTCTACAACTAAATATAAAATTGACTAAACACTTTTCTTGCCTTTAAACTACCGGGTTGTTTTCTAACAATAATTCTTTGCGTTTCATGCACACTCTCACACATTCTCTAATCGTTTCCAAAAGCAATTTACGGTAGTCAACACAATAAAAAAACAACAACAACAATGACAACATTTAATAAAACACCAAAACACGTTCCAAACAAGAGCAAAGACAAAACATTCCCCCAGAAGCCAACAACGAAACGACCAACCAAACATTTGTGGAATCCTTGAACAAAACCATTAAATTTTCCTGGAGTTGTTGTATTTTTCCATTAATTATGGACACGCATAATTGCATGAAAATTCATGTTGTTAAAATATTTATACGCAATAATCGTAATCGTTGTCGTATAACAAAATATTGTCATTGTCAACTGTTGTTGTTGTTATTTTTATAGTTGTTGTAGTCAATGTTGTTGTGGTTGTTGTCAATGATTTTGCTTTTGGCTTAAATGTTAAAAAGGTCCATTAATTTAAAATAAAAATGACAAAAATAAAATTTAACTTCAAACAAAATCTCATGAAAAAAAAATTTTATGAAAATGTTAGGGTTTGAATTAGAATTTGAACACTGAGTTGTTGTTGTTGTGAATTTTCATTATGTATTTTTTGTACTATGACCTGTTTTATTTAAAATGAAAAATTACTAAAATTCGAGTAAAATATAGCAACAAAAAAATCAGATCAAATCTAGTGCCTTAATCTAGAAAAGCTTAAAACAGCTTAATTTAGCACCTGTGGCTTTTGACATTTAGCTCCTCATTAATGAAATTAATTTAGTGTCAAAAGGAAAAAAATTGCAAATGAAATATGAAGGGAAAATTAATTATAAATGCTAAGCATTTAAAAATGTATTAAAACTCTAAACCTTTGGGACAGATTTGCAAACGATAATGGATCCATTATTACCCAGACTGAAACGCTCATGCGACTCATGAGACTGAACTTGTCAGTCATAGACTTATATTGTAAATTTTTCACAAAAAAAAAAAAAAAAAATTGGATATAAAAAAATTTTTTAGAAACATTTTGGAATTTTCTACAAAAAGCGTTTGAAGAAATTTAAGCACAAAAATTCTATAAAAAATGTTATAACTAAAAATTAAAAAAAAATTTATTGAAAAATTTTCTTTACAAAACAAAATCGATCAAAACAATTATTATAAAAAATTTTGTATATGAAAATGTTACATTAGAAATATTTTTGAACAAACATTTCTATTAATATCGAGCAATTTTCTTTAAAATCAAATAAATATTAAAGTTATTTTCCATTAAATATTTTTGTATTGAAAAATTTTTATTACAAAATTTTCTATATAAAAAATGTATGTCAGAAAATTTTCTATAAAAAAATGTTTGTTTTTTTTTATTTAAATCGATAATTTTCTAAGACAAAATTTGTTTAAAGAAAAAATTTTCTTATAAATATTTGATTTTACATAATTTTTTTTTTTACTAAAATCTGATATCAAAAAATTTCGATATCGAAAATTCTTTGATAACACAAGATTATAATTTGAAAAAATTTTCTGTGCTAAATCTTTATAATAAAAAAAATTTTCTATAAAAAACAAAACATTCGACGACGAGCAATTTTTATTTCTCAAAATTTTCGATACCTAGACTATGTCTTATTCTATGTCTAAGTCTATGTCTAAGTCTATATCTTAGTCTATGTCTTAGTCTATGTCTTAGTCTATGTCTTAGTCTATGTCTTAATCTATGTCTTAGTCTATGTCTTAGTCTATGTCTTAGTCTATGTTTTAGTCTATGTCTTAGTCTATGTCTTAGTCTATGTCTTAGTCTATGTCTTAGTCTATGTCTTAGTCTATGTCTTAGTCTATGTCTTAGTCTATGTCTTAGTCTATGTCTTAGTCTATGTCTTAGTCTATGTCTTAGTCTATGTCTTAGTCTATGTCTTAGTCTATGTCTTAGTCTATGTCTTAGTCTATGTCTTAGTCTATGTCTTAGTCTACGTCTTAGTCTATGTCTTATTCTATGTCTTAGTCTATGTCTTAGTCTATGTCTTAGTCTATGTCTTAGTCTATGTCTTAGTCTATGTCTTAGTCTATGTCTTAGTCTATGTCTTAGTCTATGTCTTAGTCTATGTCTTAGTCTATGTCTTAGTCTATGTCTTAGTCTATGTCTTAGTCTATGTCTTAGTCTATGTCTTAGTCTATGTCTTAGTCTATGTCTTAGTCTATGTCTTAGTCTATGTCTTAGTCTATGTCTTAGTCTATGTCTTAGTCTATGTCTTAGTCTATGTCTTAGTCTATGTCTTAGTCTATGTCTTAGTCTATGTCTTAGTCTATGTCTTAGTCTTAGTCTATGTCTTAGTCTATGTCTTAGTCTATGTCTTAGTCTATGTCTTAGTCTATGTCTTAGTCTATGTCTTAGTCTATGTCTTAGTCTATGTCTTAGTCTATGTCTTAGTCTATGTCTTAGTCTATGTCTTAGTCTATGTCTTAGTCTATGTCTTAGTCTATGTCTTAGTCTATGTCTTAGTCTATGTCTTAGTCTATGTCTTAGTCTATGTCTTAGTCTATGTCTTAGTCTATGTCTTAGTCTATGTCTTAGTCTATGTCTTAGTCTATGTCTTAGTCTATGTCTTAGTCTATGTCTTAGTCTATGTCTTAGTCTATGTCTTAGTCTATGTCTTAGTCTATGTCTTAGTCTATGTCTTAGTCTATGTCTTAGTCTATGTCTTAGTCTATGTCTTAGTCTATGTCTTAGTCTATGTCTTAGTCTATGTCTTAGTCTATGTCTTAGTCTATGTCTTAGTCTATGTCTTAGTCTATGTCTTAGTCTATGTCTTAGTCTATGTCTTAGTCTATGTCTTAGTCTATGTCTTAGTCTATGTCTTAGTCTATGTCTTAGTCTATGTCTTAGTCTATGTCTTAGTCTATGTCTTAGTCTATGTCTTAGTCTATGTCTTAGTCTATGTCTTAGTCTATGTCTTAGTCTATGTCTTAGTCTATGTCTTAGTCTATGTCTTAGTCTATGTCTTAGTCTATGTCTTAGTCTATGTCTTAGTCTATGTCTTAGTCTATGTCTTAGTCTATGTCTTAGTCTATGTCTTAGTCTATGTCTTAGTCTATGTCTTAGTCTATGTCTTAGTCTATGTCTTAGTCTATGTCTTAGTCTATGTCTTAGTCTATGTCTTAGTCTATGTCTTAGTCTATGTCTTAGTCTATGTCTTAGTCTATGTCTTAGTCTATGTCTTAGTCTATGTCTTAGTCTATGTCTTAGTCTATGTCTTAGTCTATGTCTTAGTCTATGTCTTAGTCTATGTCTTAGTCTATGTCTTAGTCTATGTCTTAGTCTATGTCTTAGTCTATGTCTTAGTCTATGTCTTAGTCTATGTCTTAGTCTATGTCTTAGTCTATGTCTTAGTCTATGTCTTAGTCTATGTCTTAGTCTATGTCTTAGTCTATGTCTTAGTCTATGTCTTAGTCTATGTCTTAGTCTATGTCTTAGTCTATGTCTTAGTCTATGTCTTAGTCTATGTCTTAGTCTATGTCTTAGTCTATGTCTTAGTCTATGTCTTAGTCTATGTCTTAGTCTATGTCTTAGTCTATGTCTTAGTCTATGTCTTAGTCTATGTCTTAGTCTATGTCTTAGTCTATGTCTTAGTCTATGTCTTAGTCTATGTCTTAGTCTATGTCTTAGTCTATGTCTTAGTCTATGTCTTAGTCTATGTCTTAGTCTATGTCTTAGTCTATGTCTTAGTCTATGTCTTAGTCTATGTCTTAGTCTATGTCTTAGTCTATGTCTTAGTCTATGTCTTAGTCTATGTCTTAGTCTATGTCTTAGTCTATGTCTTAGTCTATGTCTTAGTCTATGTCTTAGTCTATGTCTTAGTCTATGTCTTAGTCTATGTCTTAGTCTATGTCTTAGTCTATGTCTTAGTCTATGTCTTAGTCTATGTCTTAGTCTATGTCTTAGTCTATGTCTTAGTCTATGTCTTAGTCTATGTCTTAGTCTATGTCTTAGTCTATGTCTTAGTCTATGTCTTAGTCTATGTCTTAGTCTATGTCTTAGTCTATGTCTTAGTCTATGTCTTAGTCTATGTCTTAGTCTATGTCTTAGTCTATGTCTTAGTTTATGTCTTAGTCTATGTCTTAGTCTATGTCTTAGTCTAGTCTTAGTCAATATCTTAGTCTATGTCTTTGTCTTTGTCTATGTCTTTGTCTTAGTCTATGTCTTAGTCTATATCTTTGTTTCTGAATCTAGAATAACTAAACACAGCTAATTTTTATTTTTCGTGTCCTTTGAATAAATGTACACTTTATTTTAACTAATCAATCACTTTAAGTAACATTGTATTATTTGAGTATTATTTTTGTGGTTCCCTTGCTTTTTGTTTAATACATCATCATTATTGCGTCAGTAGATATTTCGAAAAACATATAATCAATGAATAATAGAAAATTTTACCCTTATCTGTTTGCTTCTGTTCCTAAATACACGCCATTTAACTTACACGACTACGAGGGTTCATCAAATGCTGTTGGAATTGTATTTTCCAAGTTAAACTACTATTATTTAGTTAAATATTATCAACTAAAGTTACAGTTTAGTTCTAAATTGTTGTAGAATTTTGTATATTGTCGTGCATTTTATTATTATGTACACGAAGAAAGTATATAGTTTTAGTTACAATATAACCAAAGGGGGACTAGGGAAACAAAGTTTGAATTCTCTGACAAGTTTAACTTAAAAGCATTAAAACCAAAAGTTTTTTGGTTAAATGACAATTTCATGGTTTCTAAGCAAAGAAATGAAGAATAGGAAAATAAAATAATTTGTTTGCTAGAAATGTAAGACAAAAATAACTACAATTTTGTTAAGTAGGTCAGTATTATTTAAAAGTTGTTTCAAGTTTTAGTTAACAGTAAAATATTAAGATATGATAAATTGTTGAATAAAGAAAAATTAGCAGTTAAACAATTTGTTGTGATGAATTTTAAAAATCATAATTTTATAATCCAGGTTTACCGGGGCGTATGATTGTTTTTAATGTTTAAGTGAATAACAATCATACGCCGAAGTGCTAGAATAACCTCAGGCGTACGATTGTTATTTATTTTGTAAAATACTCTAGTTATTAGTTTTAATTAAAGAAATTTAAGATTTTTTTATAAAATATTTAAATGAATTAATCAAAAAATTATTTACAAATATTTATTGATTTTTTTTTCATTCTTTCTAGGTAAGTGTGATTGATAACCTCCTTATTATTTTGCTATTTTTAAAGGTAAAATTTATTAAATTCTTCCTATTCTTTAGTTTTCTTAAAATTATAGAATTTCCTCAAAAAAAATTTTGTACATAAAAATTGATATTGAAAATTTTTTGTAAAACCTTAGATTTTCTCTAAGAAAACTTTCCGTATTACAAATTTCCTCAAATTCTTTCAAAATAAGATATAAATTTTTTTTAATTTTTTTTCATAATTTTTAAAAATGAACAAAAGTAAAAAAACTATCTCTACAAAAATTTAATTTTTAACTATTTTACTACATCTCAAATAAGATAACACAAAATTTTAATTTTTCCAAAGCAAATTTAACGATATTACCAGTTTTTTTAAAGCATTAATTTTTTTGAAAAAATTACGATATGAAAAATTACCAAAAGAATAAACAAAAGTTCTATTTTTATCGAAACATTTAAAAAGAAAAAAATAACGATATTTTATGCCTTACAAAGTGAGAAACTCTATAAAAAATTGTTGTGTACAATAGTTTCTAAAGAAAAATTTACGATATCACAGATTTTTATAGAAAAATAAGGAAACAAAAAATTTCTATAGGAAGATTTGCGATATTAAAATTTTCCTTAGAAAAATTTACGATATTAAAATTTTTCTATAGAACAGTTTACGATATTTCAATTTTGTATAGAAAAATTTTCTAAAAAAAATTACGATATTAAAATTTTTCTGCTGAAAAATTTACGATATTACAATATTTTTGTAGAAAAATTTACGATATTACAATTTTTCAACAGAAAAATTTACGATATTATAATGTTCTACAGAAAGATTTACAATATTACAAATTTTCTATAGACAAATTTACGATATAACAATTTTTCTGGAATAAAATTTACGATATTACTATTTTTCTATAGATAATTTTACGATATAACAATTTTTCCATAGAAAAATTTAAAATATTACATATATTCTATACAAAATTTACGGTATGTATTACAATTTTTCTATAGAAAAATTATTTATATTACAATTTTTCTATAAAAAAATTACGATATTACAATTTTTCTATAGATAAATTTACGATATTACAATTTTTCTATAAAAAATTTGCGATACTTCAACTTGTCTATTGAAAAAAATGACGAGATTACAATTTTTTTTTAATTTACGATATTACAATTTTTCTATTTATTTACGTTCCACACACAAATTTTCAGTGTTAAAATTTTTCTATGGAAAAATTTTCTACATTGCAATTTTTCTATAGAAAAATTATCAATTGTACAATTTACAATATTATAATTTTTCTATAAAAAATTTACGATATAACAATTTTCAGACAAATTTTCACTATTAAAATTTACGACATCACAATTTTTCTTTAGACAAGTTTTCTATAGAAAAATTTATGATATTACAATTTCCACAGACGAATTTTTAGTGTTAAAATTTCTCTCTAGAAAAATTTGCGATATTACAATTTTTCTATAGAAAAATTTACAATATTACAATTTCTAAATTTCTTAAAAAAAATGTACGGTATTACAATTTTTCTGTAGAAAAATTAACGATATTACAATTTTTCTGAAAAAACTTTATGTTATTACAATTTTTCTATAAAAGAATGTACGATATTAAAATTTTCCGATCGAAAAATATACAATATTACAATTTTTTTATAGAAAAGTTTACGGTATAACAATTTTTCTAAAGAAAAATTTACGATATTACAAATTTTCTATAGAATAACTTACGATATTACAATTTTTCTATAGAAAACTTTAAGATAATACAATTTTGTTATAGAAAAATTTACGATATTACATTTTTCTATAGATATATATGATATTATAATTTTCTTTAGAAAAATTAACGATATTAAAATTTTTCTATAGAAAAATTTACGATATTTAAATTTTTCTATAGAAAATTAACGACATTACAATTTTTCTTTTCAATCTTTCTGTAGGGAAATTAACGATATTATAATTTTGCTATAGACAAATTTGCGATATTGTAATTTTTCTATAGAAAAATTATTCATTTGACAAGTTTTTTATAGAAAAATTTACGGTATTACAATTTTTCTATAGAGAAATTTACGATATTACAAATTTTCTATAGAAAAATTTACTATAATACAATTTTTATATAAAGTTTACGATATTACAATTTTTCTGTAGATATATATGATATTACAATTTTCTTTAGAAAAATTAACGATATTATAATTTTGCTATAGAAAAATTTACGATATTTAAATTTTTCTATAGAAACATTAACGATATTACAATTTTTCTATAGAAAAATTTAGGATATTATAATTTTTCTTTAGAAAAATTTACGATATTACAGTTTTTCTGTAGAAAAATTTACGACATTCCAATTTTTCTGTAGGGAAATTAAGGATACTACAATTTTTCTATCGAAAAATTTTCGATATTTAAATTTTTCTATAGAAAAATTTTTCTGTAAAAAGAATTTACGACGTTACAATTTTTCTGTATAGAAATTAACGATATTAAAATTTTACTATAGAAAAATTTACGATATTTTAATTTTTCTATAGAAAATTAACGATATTACAATTTTTCTATTCAATCTTTCTGTAGGGAAATTAACGATATTATAATTTTGCTATAGAAAAATTTGTGATATTGTAACTTTTCTATAGAAAAATTATTCATTTGACAAGTTTCTTATAGAAAAATTTACGGTATTACAATTTTTCTATAGAGAAATTTACGATATTACAAATTTTCTATAGAAAAATTTACTATAATACAATTTTTATATAGATAAGTTTACGATATTACAATTTTTCTATAGATATATATGATATTACAAATTTCTTTAGAAAAATTAACGATATTGTAATTTTGCTGTAGAAAAATTTACGATATTTAAATTTTTCTATAGAAACATTAACGATATTAAAATTTTTCTATAGAAAAATTTAGGATATTATAATTTTTCTTTAGAAAAATTTACGACATTCCAATTTTTCTGTAGGTAAATTAAGGATTTTACAATTTTTCGATAGAAAAATTTCGATATATAAATTTTTCTATAGAAAAATTTTTCTGTAAAAAAAATTTACGACTTTACAATTTTTCTGTATAGAAATAAACGATATTTAAATTTTTCTATAGAAAAATTAACGATATTACAATATTTCTATAGAAAAATTTACGATATTACAAATTTTCTTTAGAAAAATTTACGATATTACAATTTTTCTATAGAAAAATTTACGACATTCCAGTTTTTCTGTAGGATATTACAATTTGTCTATAGAAAAATTTTACTGTAAAAAATTTACGACGTTACAATTTTTCTGTATAGAAATTAACGATATTAAAATTTTACTATAGAAAAATTTACGATATTAAAATTTTTAAAAGAAAATCTTATAATATTGCTTTTTGCTTAGAAATGTTCACGATTTAAAAAATTATATTTAGAAAATTTTACATTGAAACATTTGAGAATTTCAAAATATTTATTGGGATACCTGTAATTTTATTTTTATTTAGTTAAATTAAATTGTTTAGTAAATTAAATTAAGTACAATCAAAAAAATTATTTACATTAAAGCAGCACCGAAATTTAAAAACTCTTCAAACTTTTTATGGCAAAAGCTTAAAATGGAGTAAATTTACTCAACTGCACTTAAAGGACACATTTGTACTTTGTCTCCTGCACAAGGAGACGAGTGCAGAAAAAACAATCACAACTAACAAATGGCAAAAAATTCTGAAAAACACAACAAGTTTAACTTAACTTAGAAAACATTGCAATGGAACAAAAAAGAACTTCAAATTGCACAAGCAAACTCAAGTAAATGTCTTGAACAAATTCTGAGAAAAAAAAAACTAAGGACCAAAGAAACGAGTGTTTTTCATTTTGTTGTTGTTTTTTATATTAAAGGAACACCCTTTGGTACTTTAATACTTTCATAATCACGCAGACACTCAAGTTTTGTTTCCATATTTTCTTTATTTCTTTCTTGCAACAGAATTTAACAACAACTGCAGCTGCATTTAAACTTTTACAACATAAAAATAGAAAAAAAACTTGTTCATTTTTTTAACATTAGTTTTTTTGTGATAAAATAAAAATATGTTTTTAAATGAAAAGACACGTAAACCAACATTTGTTTCTGCTTTAAATAATTTTATTTCTATTTCCTGTTTTCTGCTCGTTTTGTTTCCTTCCTTTTTTTTCGTTAAGAATTTTCAAGTCCTTTTTCTATATTTCATGTTTTTAACTGTTTTGTCGTCTTAAAGTAATTGCAATTTCGTTTGTGCTCAAGAGATAAAAACTTTAAAAATAGAACTCGTTACAAAATTCTAGTATCGCCTGAAAATATGTAGCATTGCAAAAGGATTGTCTTGTTTTAGAAAATGGAAAATTATGTTCATTCATTGTTTGGTTATTAACCTTTTCTTTTAAGTTTAAATGGGGGGTTACATTTCGTCATTTAAAGTTGAGTGTTTTAAATTCTGTAAAAATTATTACGATATGACAAATTTGCTATAGAAAAACTGTTAATATCAAAATCTTTCGAAGATAAATTTATTCAGAAAAATTGTAAAAAATTTCAAATTTATTTTTTATTTTCTATAGAAAAATTTACGATACCATAAATTTCTGTAAAAAATTTTACAATTTTTCTATAGAAAATTGAACGGTATTAAAATTTTACTATAGAAAAATTTGCGATATTACATTTTGCTATATATAATTTACGATATTACGATAGAAAAATTTACGTTATTACAAATTTTGTCTAGAAAAATTTACGATATTATAATTTTTCTATAGAAAAATTTACTAAAATACAAGTTTCTATAAAAAAATTAAAGATACTACAATTCTTATGCAGAAAAGTTTACGATATTACAATTTTTTACAGGAAAATTTACGGTATTATAATTTTTCCATAGAAAAATTTCCGATATTACAATTTTCTATAGAAAAATTTACTACATTAAAATTTTCTATAGAAAAATTTATAGCATTACAATTTTTCTATAGAAAAATTTACGACTTAAAATTTTGCTGTATAGAAATTAACGATGTTACAATTTTTCAATAGAAAAATTTAGGATATTAAATTTTTTATAGAAGAATTTAGAAAATTTTTCTACAGAAAAAATTATGATATTAACAGTTTACTATAGAATATTTACAATATTTCTACAGAAAAATTTACAATATTAAAACTTTTCTATAGAAAAATTTATAATAATACAATTTTTCAATACAAAAATTTACGATATTAAAATTTCTTTAAAAAAAATTTACGATATTACTATTTCTTTACAGAAAAATTCACAACATTACATATTTTCTAAAGAAAAATTTACGATATTACAATTTTTCTATAGAAAAATTTACGATATAACAATTTTTTAATAGAAAAATTTACATTATTACAATTTTTATATAAAAAAAAATTACGATATTACGATATTTTAATAGAAAAACTTACGATATTTAAATTTTCTATAGAGAAATTTACGTTATTACATTTTTTTGCAGAAAGAAGAAATAAACAAAATCAAAATTTTTCAATAGAAATAATTTCAAAATCGAAACTTCTCTATAGAAAAATGTTCGCTATAAAAATTTTTCTATAGAAAAATTTTTAATATTAAAATTTTCTAAAGAAAAATTTTCAATATCAAAATTTTTCTATAGAAAAATTTTCAATATCAAAATTTTTCTATAGAAAAATTTTCAATATCAAAAATTTTCTATAAAAAAATATACAAATTTTTGATATTGTATATCAAAATTTTCTAAAGAAAAATTTTCAATCTCAAAATTTGTCTATAGAAAAATTTACAATATCAAAATTTTTACATAGAAAAGTTTTTAATACCAAAATTTTTATATAGAAACATTTTTAATATTAAAAGTTTAATATAGAAAAATTTTCAATGTCAAAATTTTTCTATAGAAAAATTTTCAGTATCAAAATTTTTCTATAGAAAAGATTTCAATATCAAAATTTTTCTATAGAAAAATTTTCAATATCAAAATTTTTCCATAGAAAAATTTTCAATATCAAAATTTTTCTATAGAAAAATTTTCAATATCAAACTTTTTCTACAGAAAAATTTTTAATATCAAAATTTTTCTATAGAAAAATTTTCAATATCAAAATTTTTCTATACAAAAATTTTCAAAATTAAAATTTTTCTACAGAAAAATTTTTAATATTAAAATTTTTTCTATAGAAAAATTTTCAATATTAAAATTTTTCTATAGAAAAATTTTCAATATTAAAATTTTTCTATAGAAAAATTTTCAATATTAAAATTTTTCTATAGAAAAATTTTCAATATTAAAATTTTTCTATAGAAAAATTTTCAATATTAAAATTTTTCTATAAAAAAATTTTCAATATTAAAATTTTTCTATAGAAAAATTTTCAAAATCAAAAATATTCAATATCAAAATTTTCTATAGAAAAATATTCAATATCAAATTTTTTCTATAGAAAAATTTTCACTATCAAAATTTTTCTACAGAAAAATTTTTAATATCAAAATTTTCTAAAGAAAAATTTTCAATATTAAAATTTTTCTATAGAAAAATTTTTAATATTAAAATTTTTCTATAGAAAAATTTTCAATATTAAAATTTTTCTATAGAAAAATTTTCAATATTAAAATTTTTCTATAGAAAAATTTTCAATATTAAAATTTTTCTATAGAAAAATTTTCAATATTAAAATTTTTCTATAGAAAAATTTTCAATATTAAAATTTTTCTATAGAAAAATTTTCAATATTAAAATTTTTCTATGGAAAAATTTTTAATATTAAAATTTTTCTATAGAAAAATTTTCAATATTAAAATTTTTCTATAGAAAATTTTCAATATTAAAAATTTTCTATAGAAAATTTACGATATTAAAATTTTTCTATAGAAAAATTTACGATATTAAAATTTTTCTATAGAAAAATTTTCAATATTAAAATTTTTCTATAGAAAAATTTTCAATATCAAAATTTTTCTATAGAAAAATTTTCAATATCAAAATTTTTCTATAGAAAAATTTTCAATATCAAAATTTTTCTATAGAAAAATTTTCAAAATTAAAATTTTTCTACAGAAAAATTTTTAATATTAAAATTTTTCTATAGAAAAATTTTCAATATTAAAATTTTTCTATAGAAAAATTTTCAATATTAAAATTTTTCTATAGAAAAATTTTCAATATTAAAATTTTTCTATAGACAAATTTTCAATATTAAAATTTTTCTATAGAAAAATTTTCAATATTAAAATTTTTCTATAGAAAAATTTTCAATATCAAAATTTTTCTACAGAAAAATTTTCAATATTAAAATTTTTCTATAGAAAAATTTTCAAAATCAAAAATATTCAATATCAATATTTTTCTATAGAAAAATATTCAATATCAAAATTTTTCTATAGAAAATTTTTAATATCAAAATTTTCTAAAGAAAAATTTTCAATATCAAAATTTTTCTATAGAAAAATTTTCAAAATTAAAATTTTTCTAAAGAAAAATTTTCAATATTAAAATTTTTCTCTAGAAAAATTTTTAATATTAAAATTTGTCTATAGAAAAATTTTCAATATAAAATTTTTCTACAAAAAAATTTTCAATATCAAAATTTTTTTATATAAACATTTTCATTATTAAAATTTTTCTATATAAACATTTTCATTATTAAAATTTTTCTATATAAACATTTTCATTATTAAAATTTTTCTATTTTTCTATAAAAAATTTTCAGTATCGAAATATTTAAAATGTTTCTATAGAAACATTTTTATATTGAAAATTTTTCTATAGAAACATTTTAAATATGAAAATTTTCAATATCTAAAATTTGCTATAGAAAAATTTACGATTTCAAAAGTTTTCCATAGAAAAATTTTAAATTTCAAAGTTTTTCTATAGAAAAGTTTTCAATATCAAAATATTTATTATTGAAATTTTTCTTTGATGTTGAAAATTTTCCTATAGCAAAAAAATCCAATATCAAAATTTTTTTATAGAAAAAATTCATAACATCAAAATTTTGTTATAGAAAATTTTTCATATCAAAATTTTTATTATTGAAATTTTGCGGAAGAAAATTTTTCAATTTTACAGTTTTTCTAAAAAAAATTGTTTTGTTAAATTTTTATTTTTTTGACTTCATGAGTTTCTCTATGAATAAAATTAGCTTATTTTGTCTCGATATTTTTTTTATTTTGCATTCACTTCAATAGCTATTTTTGTTTGGTCAGTCAAAGTCTAAATCTAAAAAAAAAATGCTGGCGTTTGAAAAATCTAAAAACCATCAGCTGCTTAATTGTGGCGGAGCAGGACTAATATAAATTTTGTTGTGATGTTTAATTTGTCAGTTTTTCGATGTTAAAGTGATGTTATGCAGTGACAATCGTGCAGCCGTCGAAAGTAGCAATTATATATGTCCCAACCGATTTACAAGGCAAAAGGAGACTTTGGGGGCGTGAAGAGGTGATTGCTTTCATTTGAGGTGGGCGTTTAATTAATTTCACTTGATGTTCAAGAGCACAAAACAAACCCACATTTATCAGACGAAAATATTCATTTGTTATTTGTTACAACTGCACGGGGACTGTAAATAACGAAATAACGTAATTTATTTAAATTTAATTTTGTATTTAAAATGAAAAGTATTCCACGTTTTGTTTTTTTTTTTCGTTTTTTATTTAAGTTGGGGGTTTTTCAATTTTTGGTCTGGTGATTAATTTAATAGCTTACCGAAGTGATTTATTTTTAATGAATTACATATTTACTGTTACATATAAATATGCATATGTAAATACTTATTATTTCAAGTGCTTATGTACTCACATGTGTATGTATGTATTTATGTAAATTCTTTTAAGGTGCCACAGAAAAATGAAAATACATACTAAATAAATATGTCCTTGAAATTAAGATTCACTTTTAATTCCAGTAAAAAATGTTCTTTTCTAAAGCGATTTTTAAAAATTCCAAATTTATATTTAAATTTTCCATAGAATACTTTTTGCAAATTTTCTATTAAAAAATGTAAGATGTTCCATTTATATTAAAGAATTCTAAACAAAATTCAACATTTTCTATAGAATTTAGACGATATTACCTTTTTTTTAAATTTACGATATTACAATTCTACTTTAGAAACATTTACGATATTTCAATTTTTATTTAACAAAATTTACGAAATTGCAATTTTCTATAGAAAAATTTACGATTTTACAATTTTCTTTGAAAAAATAAACGATACTACAATTACAAAATTTACGATACTACAATTCTTCTCTAGAAACATTTACGATATTTCAATTTTTATTTAACAAAATTTACGAAATTGCAATTTTCTATAGAAAAATTTAGGATTTACAATATTTCTTTGGAAAAAGTTACGATATTAAAATTTTTCTATAGAAAATTTTACGATATTTTAATTTTTCTCTAGAAAAATTTTCAATATTATAATTTTTCGGAGGAAAAATTGACGATATTACAATTTTTCGGAAAAAAATTAAGATATTACAATTTTTCTGTTAAAAAAATTACGATATTTTAATTTTTATTTAACAAAATTTACGAAATTGCAATTTTTGTAGAAAAATTTACGATATTACAATTTTTCTCTATTAAAATTTACGATATAACAATTTTGCTCTAGAAAATTTTACTATATTCCAATTTTTATTTAACAAAATTTACAACATTTTCATTTTTCTATAGAAAAATTTAGGATATTTCAATAATTGTCTAGAAAAATTTACGATATTGCAATTTTTCGGAAGAATATTTTACGATATTACCATTTTTCTTTACACAATTTTACGATCTAATAATTTTTCTATAGAAAATTTTACGATTTTACAATTTTTCTATAAAAAACGTTTACGATATTACATTTTTTTAGAAAAATGCTTAGATATAAGAATTTTTCCACAGAAAAACTTACGATTTTACAATTTTTCAATAAAAAAAATTCTCTTTAACATTTTTTTAGAAAAACTTACGATTTAAAAAATTTACGATATTATTATTTGTATATAGAAAAATTTCCGATATTACAATTTTCCTATAGAAAATTTCACGATTTTATATTTTTTGTAAAGAAAAATTAACGATTTAAGAATGTATATTACAAAATTTACGATATTATAATTTTTCTATAGAAAAATTCGAAGTCGTCAATTTTTCTATAGAAAATTTAGGATTTTACAATTAATCTATAGAAAAGTTTTAGCTTATACAATCATTCTATTGAAAAAATTACGATATTACAATTTTTCTAGAGAAAAATCATTGTAGGTTTTTTAATATAAAAAATTTACGATTATACAATTTTTCTACATAAAAATTTTACGATTTTAAAATTTTTCGTTCGAAAAATTTTCGATATTGCAATTTTTCATTAAAAAATTTACGATTTCACAATTTTTTTACAAATAATTTCCGATTTTAAAATTTTTCTACAGAAAAGTTTCCGATATTACAATTTTTCTATAGAAAAATTTACGACATTACAATTTTTCTATAGAAAAATTTACGATATTACAATTATTCTATAGAAAATTTACGATTTTAAAATTTTTCTATAGAAAAATTCAAGATTTTAAAATTTTTCTATAGAAAAATTTACGATATTACAATTTTTCTATAGAAAAATTTACGATTTTACAATTTTTATAAAGAAAACTTTACGGTTTTACATTTTTTTAGAGAAAAATTAACTTTAGTACCATTTAGTACCAGACAAAATTACGATATTTCAATTTTTCTATCGAAAAGTTTACGATTTTACAAAATTCTCTATAGGAAAAATTACGATATTGCAATTTTTCTTTAAAAAAAACTTACAACTTTACAATTTGTTTTTACAAAATAATTTACTATTATACAATTTTTCTTCACGTTTTTAAATCTACGATATTCAAATTTTTCTTTAGAAAAATTTACGATGTTACAATTTTTCTATAAAAAAATTTACGATTTTACAATTTTCTATAGAAAAAAATAATATTTTAAAATTTTTTATAAAAAATTAACGATATTAACATATTTCTATAGAAAAAATTACGATATTACAATTTTTCTATCAAAAAAATTTACGATTTTATAATTTTTCTATAGAAAAATTTACGATATTATAATTTTTCTATAGAAAAACTTGCGATATTACAATTTTTCTATAGAAAAACTTGCGATATTATAATTTTTCTATAGAAAGTTTACGATAATTCAATTATTCTATAGAAAAATTTACAATAATTCAATTTTTTTATGAAAAAAATTTACGATAATACAAGTTTTCTATAAAAAAATTTATGATATTAAAATTTTTTTATAGATAAGTTTACGATACTAATTTTGTTCTATAGAAAAATTTAAGATACTACAATTTTTTTCATAGAAAACTTTGCGGTATTACAATTTTTCGAAAGAAAAAGTTACGGTATTAAAATTTTTCGAAAGAAAAATTTGCGATATTAAAATTATTTTTAGAAAAATTCACGATATTAAAGATTTTGTGTAGAAAAATTTATTTTCAAAAATATTAAACGATATTAAAATTTTCGAGTTCAAAATTTAAGGGATTCAAATTTTTCGGTTTTTTTATTTTTGTTTAAAAAAATTACGTTAGCACAAATTTTTCTGCAGAAAGTTTGCGATTATACAATTTATCGTTAGAAGAGTTAAAGATTGTACAAATTTTTCATAGAAAATTTACGATTTTACAATTTTTCTACAAAAAATTAACTCTATTACAATTTTTTTATGCAAAAAGTTAGAAATTTTAAATTTTTCTAAAAAAAAAAATGTATTTTTAGAATTTGTTTAAAGAAAAATTTACATTATTAAAATTTTTCTAAAGCAATATTTACGATATTACAATTTTTATAGAAATATTTAGGGTTTTACAATTTTCCTTTACACAAATTTGATATTAAACATTTTTTTTTTCAAATGGTACCCCCTTATCTACATGTCCTTAGTATAAAGTATATCTGTTTCATAAAATAAATTTAAAGCAAGTAATTTTGTCCTGAAGGTATTTCCATATCTATTGATGTGGAAATATTCAAATTAAATTTGTATTTCTTCTGGTTAAAAAAAATATAAAATTTTTATTACCTGCAAATAAAAATACAATTGAAAATACTTTTAATTATAAATTTATTTATGTAAAATCTTCAATCATTTAATTATGCTTAAATCGTTTTGAATACTTTATAAATACAATAAAAAAGCAAAAATTGTAGTTTATTTGAATTGTATTGAAATGAAAGGAATAAATATTATTCTTTATTATAGGAAAATTTTAAAAATTGATGATTTACTGTTAAGCTTTCATCAAATGAATGGGTTTATTTTCATGGTTTTTAAGTAAATTTTAAGTATTAACACAAGTTGAGTTGGGTGTAACTTTTTTCAATAAAAACTTGTAAAGTTATATTTATAATAAAATAAAATAACAATTCTGGGCTTAATAAAGGTATAGTAATCATCTGCATATATTTGCATATTTGGCCTAAACTGAATGATATAATACAGGCAATTTTTTTAAAATATCACTATAGGTATCCAAGAATAATAATACAAAACTCTACTTTCATGAATAACGAACATCTATTAAATTACTCTATAGGAAATTTTTTAAAAATTTCCATTTTTTATAGAAAGTTTTTTAAAAATTTACTATTTCTATGGGAATTTTTAAAAATTCATAGTTTTTGTAGGATCTTTTTTCAAAAATTCTACTACTTATAAGATATAAATTTATACTAATTAAAGAATTGTAAATTCTATTATATTTAATATGAAAGTATATCAAATATTTGAATCAGTTGTTCCTAAGTACAACAAAAATTAGTAATATAATAAATTATTCTTTTTTGTTTGTGGCTTAACATTTATCGTTTGCAAAAATCAGACAAAAGCAAAAAAAAAGTTAATCATAAATTTGACATATGTTTTGTAAATAGTGCCAAAAAGTATTTTGAAATATCTCATATCTATTTTCAAATAAATTTCGACTATTAATTTTAGCAGAAACTGAAAAATTTAATATATTATACAAAATTTTAACAAATGTTCAGTAAATCATGTAAATGTTTAATTGAGAAATCTTAAGAAGATAAATAAGCCACTAAGAACCCACAAATGTGCCTATGGGTTAAAAATGGAAAAATGTATACATTAAAAGGTGAGGCCCTATGCTCCACTTGGTGTCAAGGATAACAGAAGAAAAGGTTTCCCTATAATATGGCCAAACAAATGGTTCCTCATACCATAATTTTTTTGCCTTAAAAATTTGAACCTTCATGTGTTGAAGTGTAAAAGATGGGCAGAAAAATACATTTTTTTCTTAAAATGTATTCTTCAATATAATTTCCTTTTGTAAGATTTTTACATTTTTCGATATCATTTTTATAATAGCTAAGTTATGAATAAACATTAAAAGTTGAAATCCAATACGAATAAATATTTTAATTATAAAAAAAGTTTTTCTCGTTGTTGACAGTTTCAAGAATTTCACTTCTGTCATCATAAATTTTAATTAATTTTAAAAACTTCTTGATAATTCCAAGATTATTTGACCACAGAAAAATTTATTAGCCTTCATTCGTTTCTAATGTTTAAACTAAAGGCCTTAGAACTTTGATTGCTTTTCGTGATGTTTCTAAATTCTCTGAAGCATAACCAAATTTATATTTTGTAATTAAAGACATACAAAATTTTTGTTTATATAAAATCAGAAAAAGCTAAAATGTTGATGTTCTTACATACACTTCAAAATTTCTTTAATCTTCAATTTAACGAAATTTTAAACAAAATTGAAATTTTTAAAATTTCCTATAAAAATAAGAAATTTTTAAAAATATTACCTTAAAAAAAAGAAATTTGAGAAAAATTTCCTATAAAAATAAGAAATTTTTGAAAAATTTCCTATAAAAATAAGAAATTTTTGAAAAATTTCCTATAAAAATAAGAAATTTTTGAAAAATTTGCTATAAAAATAGGAAATTTTTGAAAAATTTCCTATAAAAATAGGAAATTTTTGAAAAATTTCCTATAAAAATAGGAAATGTTTGAAAAATTTCCTATAAAAATAGGAAATTTTTGAAACATTACCTATCAAAATAGGAAATTTTTGAAAAATTTTCTATCAAATTGAAAAATTTCCTGTAACAATAAGAAATTTTGGAAAATGTTCATACAAAAATAAGAAATTTTTGAAAAATTTCCCATAAAAATAAAATTTTTTTAAAATTTCTATGATAATAAAAAATGTTTGAAAAATTTCCTCTACAAATAAGAAAGTTTGGAAAAATTTCCTATAAAAATAAAAAATTTTGGAAAAATTTTCTTATAAAAATAAGAATTTTTTGCAAAATTTTTCAAAAAAATAAAAAAATGTTTGCAAAATTTCCTCTAAAAATAAGAAATTTTTGAAAAATTTTCTATACAGGAAATAATTGAAAAATTTTCTATAACAATAAGAAATTTTTGAAAATGTTCATACAAAAATAAGAAATTTTTCCCATAAAAATAAAATTTTTTAAAAATTTCTATAATAATAAAAAATGTTTGAAAAATTTCCTCTACAAATAAGAAATTTTGGAAAAATTTCCTATGAACATTAAAAATTTCGGAGAAACTTTCTTATAAAATTAAGAAATTTTGAAAAAATTAAGAATTTTTTGAAAAAATTTTCATAAAAATAAAAAATTTTTGCAAAATTTCCTATAGAAATAAGAATTTTTGAAAGATTTTCTAGACAAAAAATAAATTTTTAAAAAATTTTCTATAAAAATAAGAAACTTTTGAAAAATTTCCTATAAAAATAAGAAATTTTTCAAAAACTTCCTTTAAAAACAAGAACTTTTTGAAAAATTTCCTATAAAAATAGGAAATTTTTGAAAAATTTCCTATAAAAATAGGAATTTTTTGAAAAATTTCCTATAAAAATAGGAAATTTTTGAAAAATTTCCTATAAAAATAGGAAATTTTTGAAAAATTTCCTATAAAAATAGGAAATTTTTGAAAAATTTCCTATAAAAATAGGAAATTTTTGAAAAATTTCCTATAAAAATAGGAAATTTTTGAAAAATTTCCTATAAAAATAGGAAATTTTTGAAAAATTTCCTATAAAAATAGGAAATTTTTGAAAAATTTCCTATAAAAATAGGAAATTTTTGAAAAATTTCCTATAAAAATAGGAAATTTTTAAAAAAATTTCCTATAAAAATAGGAAATTTTTGAAAAATTTCCTATAAAAATAGGAAATTTTTGAAAAATTTCCTATAAAAATAGGAAATTTTTGAAAAATTTCCTATAAAAATAGGAAATTTTTGAAAAATTTCCTATAAAAATAGGAAATTTTTGAAAAATTTCCTATAAAAATAGGAAATTTTTGAAAAATTTCCTATAAAAATAGGAAATTTTTGAAAAATTTCCTATAAAAATAGGAAATTTTTGAAAAATTTCCTATAAAAATAGCAAATTTTTGAAAAATTTCCTATAAAAATAGCAAATTTTTGAAAAATTTCCTATAAAAATAGGAAATTTTTGAAAAATTTCCTATAAAAATAGGAAATTTTTGAAAAATTTCCTATAAAAATAGGAAATTTTTCAAAAATTTCCTATAAAAATAGGAAATTTTTGAAAAATTTCCTATAAAAATAGGAAAGTTTTGAAAAATTTCCTATAAAAATAGGAAATTTTGAAATATTTCCTATAAAAATAGGAAATTTTTTTTTAAATTTCCTATAAAAATAGGAAATTTTTGAAAAATTTCCTATAAAAATAGGAAATTTTTGAAAAATTTCCTATAAAAATAGGAAATTTTTAGAAAAATTTCCTATAAAAATAGGAAATTTTTGAAAAATTTCCTATAAAAATAGGAAATTTTTGAAATATTTCCTATAAATATAGGAAATTTTTGAAAAATTTCCTATAAAAATAGGAAATTTTTGAAAAATTTCCTATAAAAATAGGAAATTTTTGAAAAATTTCCTATAAAAATAGGAAATTTTTGAAAAATTTCCTATAAAAATAGGAAATTTTTGAAAAATTTCCTATAAAAATAGGAAATTTTTGAAAAATTTCCTATAAAAATAGGAAATTTTTGAAAAATTTCCTATAAAAATAGGAAATTTTTGAAAAATTTCCTATAAAAATAGGAAATTTTTGAAAAATTTTCTATAAAAATAGGAAATTTTTGAAAAATTTCCTATAAAAATAGGAAATTTTTGAAAAATTTCCTATAAAAATAGGAAATTTTTGAAAAATTTCCTATAAAAATAGGAAATTTTTGAAAAATTTCCTATAAAAATAGGAAATTTTTGAAAAATTTCCTATAAAAATAGGAAATTTTTGAAAAATTTCCTATAAAAATAGGAAATTTTTGAAAAATTTCCTATAAAAATAGGAAATTTTTGAAAAATTTCCTATAAAAATAGGAAATTTTTGAAAAATTTCCTATAAAAATAGGAAATTTTTGAAAAATTTCCTATAAAAATAGGAAATTTTTGAAAAATTTCCTATAAAAATAGGAAATTTTTGAAAAATTTCCTATAAAAATAGGAAATTTTTGAAAAATTTCCTATAAAAATAGGAAATTTTTGAAAAATTTCCTATAAAAATAGGAAATTTTTGAAAAATTTCCTATAAAAATAGGAAATTTTTGAAAAATTTCCTATAAAAATAGGAAATTTTTGAAAAATTTCCTATAAAAATAGGAAATTTTTGAAAAATTTCCTATAAAAATAGGAAATTTTTGAAAAATTTCCTATAAAAATAGGAAATTTTTGAAAAATTTCCTATAAAAATAGGAAATTTTTGAAAAATTTCCTATAAAAATAGGAAATTTTTGAAAAATTTCCTATAAAAATAGGAAATTTTTGAAAAATTTCCTATAAAAATAGGAAATTTTTGAAAAATTTCCTATAAAAATAGGAAATTTTTGAAAAATTTCCTATAAAAATAGGAAATTTTTGAAAAATTTCCTATAAAAATAGGAAATTTTTGAAAAATTTCCTATAAAAATAGGAAATTTTTGAAAAATTTCCTATAAAAATAGGAAATTTTTGAAAAATTTCCTATAAAAATAGGAAATTTTTGAAAAATTTCCTATAAAAATAGGAAATTTTTGAAAAATTTCCTACAAAAATAGGAAATTTTTGAAAAATTTCCTATCAAAATATGAAATTTTTGAAAAATTTCCTATCAAAATATGAAATTTTTGAAAAATTTCCTGTAAAAAAAGACATTTTTGAAAAAATTCCTGTGAAATTAAGAAATTTTTAAAAAATTTCCTGTAAAAATTGGAAATTTTAAGAAAAATTAATTTTATGCGTATTAAAGTTTAAACGATCTAAGAATATTCGTGTTTTAATTAAATCGGATTAAAAAAATCCTATAGCGTAACAAAACTCTTTACATTAAGCGCACCTGAAATTTATGTAATATATACGAGTATATATTTTGGTTTCAAATTTAATAATTTTTTTAATCTTAAAACTTTTCTTTATGTCATGTAAAGATGTTATAGATATCCGCTTAATTCCCCCTCGTAAATATAACAATTTTTACGTATAAATTTGGCAACGAAATTGTACAAATATAAAAGTAGAAAAAGTACAAAGAGATCAAAGTATTTTTGGCTTAATAGATTATCACTTATGTTCATGTTAAAATAATACAATTCTACAAATATCTTCGGTAAGTTTGAAAAAAAGACTCATGTATGTAAACGTGTTAAATTTCTTCCCAACAGTTCAAAATTTAGAATTATTCATAAATATGTAAGTGAATTAATAAGTGCTTTTGAAATTTATCGACTTTAACAATTTTAACATATTGAACCATACTCTTGGCGTTAAATATCTGTTATTTTTTCCAGTTGTGGAGGCACTTATAAGGTTTGCAACTTCTGGGTTAGGTTTTTATTTCATGCCTATTTTTTATAATTTTGGTGACTATTCACGTTTTAATAGACAAGTGCTGAAATTTCATATTAAAAATGAATATTTAGCACCAAATTTTGTTTCTACATAGAAACTGTAACCAAATCTCCGTATCATAAAAAATGTATGTTTTTCATATATGTATAAATACATACTAATATATAAATAAGTGAGTGTGTGTGTGTATCACCATAATACAAGGATTACAAAATGTATGTAATATAAATTCCGAAAGGATAACAGGAAGCCAAAGTCATGTTACTTGAATACAGTGAATAACAAAAAACAATTAAGAAAATAATGACAGTGTATTTTAGAAAAATTCCCTATAAAAATAAGAAATTTTTGAAAATTCTCTTTTATAAACATTTTTGAATTTTTTTTTCGCAAAAAAAAAGAAATTTTGAAAACTTTTTATAAAAATGTGAAATTTGTAAAAAAAAACTCCCTAAAAATATTAAACACTTTTGCAAAAATTCCTATAAAAATAAGAAATTTTTTAAAAATTTCCTGTAAAAATAAGAAATTTTTTAAAAATTTTTTATAAAAATAAGACATTTTTTAAAAATTTTATATAAAAATAGGAAATTTTTTAAAAATTTTCTATAAAAATAGGAATTTTTTGAAAAATTTCCTATAAAAATAAGAAATTTTCGATAAATTTTATATAAAAATAGGAAATTTTTTAAAAATTTCCTGTAAAAATAAGAAATTTTTTAAAAATTTTCTATAAAAATAAGACATTTTTTAAAAATTTTCTATAAAAATAAGAAATTTTTTAAAAATTTTCTATGAAAATGAGAAATTTTTTAAAAATTTTTTATAGAAAACTTTTGAAAAATTTCGTATAAAAATAAGAAATTTTTGAAAAATTTCGTATAAAAATAAGAAATTTTTGAAAAATTTCGTATAAAAATAAGAAATTTTTGAAAAATTTTATATAAAAATAGGAAATTTTTAAAAAATTTCCTATAAAAATAGGAAATTTTTGAAAAATTTTATATAAAAATATAAAATTTTAAAAAAAAATTTTTATAAAAATAGGAAATTTTTGAAAAATTTTATATAAAAATATAAAATTTTAAAAAAAAATTTTTATAAAAATAGGAAATTTTTAAAAAATTTCCTATAAAAATAAGAAATTTTTGAAAAATTTTCAATAAAAATAATAAATTTTTGAAAAATTTCCTATAAAATTAAGAAATTTTCGATAAATCAAAAAAATGTGAAAAATTTCTTATAAAAGTAAGAAATCAAAAAAAAAATCCTATGAAAATAAGAAAAATTTACAAAATTTCCTATAAAAAAAAAGAAATTTTTAAAAAATTTCCTATCAAAATAAGAAATTTTTGAAAAATTTCCTATAAAAATAAGAAATTTCTGAAAAATTTCCAATAAAAATAAGAAATTTTTGAAAAATTTCCTATAAAAATAAGAAATTTTTGAAAAATTTCCTATAAAAATAAGAAATTTTTGAAAAATTTCCTATAAAAATAAGAAATTTTTGAAAAATTTCCTATAAAAATAGGAAATTTTTGAAAAATTTCCTATAAAAATAAGAAATTTTTGAAAAATTTCCTATAAAAATAAGAAATTTTTGAAAAATTTCCTATAAAAATAAGAAATTTTTGAAAAATTTCCTGTAAAAATAGGAAATTTTTGAAAAATTTCCTATAAAAATAAGAAATTTTTGAAAAACTTCCTATAAAAATAGGAAATTTTTGAAAAATTTCCTATAAAAATAAGAAATTTTTGAAAAATTTCCTATAAAAATAAGAAATTTTTGAAAAATTTCCTGTAAAAATAAGAAATTTTTGAAAAATTTCCTATAAAAATAAGAAATTTTTGAAAAATTTTATATAAAAATAGAAAATTTTTGAAAAATTTCCTATAAAAATAAGAAATTTTTGAAAAATTTCTAAAAAATTTCCTATAAAAAATAAGAAATTTTTGAAAAATTTCCTATAAAAAATAAGAAATTTTTGAAAAATTTCCTATAAAAATAAGAAATTTTTGAAAAATTTTATATAAAAATTGGAAATTTTTAAAAAAATTCCTATAAAAATAGGAAATTTTTGAAAAATTTCCTATAAAAATAAGAAATTTTTGAAAAATTTCGTATAAAAATAAGAAATTTTCGATAAATTTTCTATAAAACCAAAAAAAAATGTAAAAAATTTCTTATAAAATAAGAAATTTTAAAAAATCCTATGAAAATAAGAAAAATTTACAAAATTTCCTATAAAAATGAGAAATTTATGAAAAATTTTCTATTATAATAAGATATTTTTAATTTTTTTAATAAATTTCCTATAAGATTAAAAAATTTTTAAAAAGTTTCGTATAAATTAAGAGATTTTTGAAAAATGTTCTATAAAAAAAAATATATTTTTGAAAAATTTCTTATAAAAATAAGAAAATTTTTAAAACTTTCTTATCCAAATAAGAAATTTTTCAAAAATGTCTTATGAAAATAAAAAATTTTCAAAGGAAAATATCAAATAAAAATAAGAAATTTTTGAAGTTTCTTATAAAAATAAGAAATTTTTAAAAATTTTCTATAAAAATAAGAAATTTTTTTAAATTTCTTTTAAAAATAAGAAATTTTTTGTAAAATTTCTTATAAAAATTAGAGTTTTTTCTACAAAAAAGAAAAGAATTTAAAATTTTATAATAATAAGAAGTTTTTAATTTCTTTTGAGATTTTTTCGTTTTAATCGATGTAATGAAGTAAATATTTGTCAACACATACATATACATATGTATATAAACATATGTGAATTGTGTATGATTGTATCTGTGTATAGTAAATACATACATGCGAGTTTTTTGAAACCATAAGAAAAGTTGTCATAGACGACGTCTTTTTGTCTACTGCTTAGAAAAAAAACTTCGCGTTTTCTTTTTTGTGTTTAATTTTCTTTTGCTTTAAAACAACAAAAAAGCCACAAAAAGTTAAAAGAGTCGAAAAAGTGAAAAGAAATAAATTGGCAACAAAGTTACTTTAATAAGAACTCATTGTTGGGCCTTCCGTCTTTTTGTGTTAACATTTGCTTCACTCATTTGGGTTGAGCATTTATTAGGATTTTATGTTTTGACAACAAAAGTAACGGAAAATATAAATAAAAATATTTAATGGATTTGCTTCTGCTTCTGTTTATAACGAACAGTGGTAGATTTGTACTAAATTATGAGCAAAGGAGATAAACAGTTAAAGGTCTAATTTTGAAAATTTAAACGATTTTTTAGATAATTTTCTAAAAGATTGTGAACAGTATAATGTAAGTTAGTTTTAAGTCAAGCACACCACTGTGGCATATCACTTTATATGACTACCAGTTTAACAACCGAATTTGTATTGTTTCCTTATTTTAATGTGTGTAGCTTAAAGAAGGATATTTTGTGATGGAAAAACAATGGTAAGGGGTCCCTCATTGTAGGCTTTTTATTGGACATAAATGGATTAAGGAAAAATGTACCGCACATCACCAAATTGGTATTATTGTATACAAAATAACCGATCAGTATTTGATATCCAAAAAAATCCTATAGAAATAAGAAATTTATTTTAAAAATATCCTATAAAAATAAAAAATTTTTGCAAAATTTCCTATAAAAATAAGAAATTTTTGGAAAATTTCCTATAAAAATAAGAAATTTTTGAAAAATTTCATAAAAGCCAATAAATTTTTGAAAGAATAATAATAAATTTTTTAAAAAACACAAATTAGGTAATTCCTTCTAAAACTAAGAAATTTTTTTTAAATTTTCCTCCAAAACTAAGAATTTTTTTAAAACTCCCTATAAAAATAAGAAATTTTTGAAAAATTTCCTGTAAAAACTAAGAAATTTTTGAAAAATTTTATATAAAAATAAGAAATTTTTGACAAATTTCCTGTAAAAAACAAGAAATTTTTTAAAAATTTCCTATCAAAGCAAAAAATTTTTAAAAAATTTCCTATAAAGATAAGAAATTTTCGAAAAATTTCCTATAAAAATAAGAAATTTTTAAAAAATTTCCTATACAAATGAAAATTTTTTTGAAAAATTTCCTATAAAAATAAGAAATTTTTGAAAAATTTCCTATAAAAATTAAAAAATTTGAAATTTTTTTATAAAAATAAGAAATTTTTGAATAATTTCCTATTAATATAAGAAATTTTTGAAAAATTCTTATTAAAATAAGAAATTTTTGAAAAATACCCTATCAAAATAAGAAATTTTTAAAAAATTTCCTATACAAATGAAAAATTTCTTGAAAAATTTCCTATAAAAATAAGAAATTTTTGAAAAATTTCCTATAAAAATAAGAAAAATTTTAAATTTTTTTTATACAAATAAGAAATTTTTGAATAATTTCCTATTAAAATAAGAAATTTTTGAAAAATTTCTTTTTAAAATAAGAAATTTTTGAAAAATTTCCAAAACAAATAAGAAATTTTTAAAAAATATTCCATAAAAATAAGTTCCTATAAAAATATGAAATTTCCCATAAAAAAAGCAACTTCTGAAAAATTTCGTTTAAAAATAAGAAATTTTTAAAAAATTTCTTATAAAAATAAGAAATTTTTAAAAAATTTCTTATAAAAATAAGAAAATTTAAAAAATTTCTTATAAAAAAAGGAAATTTTTGAAAAATTTCCTAAAAAAAATAAGAAAAAATTTTAAAAATTTCCTACAAAAATAATTAATTTTTGAAAAATTTGCTATAAAAATAACAATTTTTTAAAAAATTTCGTAGAAAAATAAGAAAAATTTTCTACAAAAATAAGAATTTTTTGAAAAATCCCCTAGAAAAAAAGGAAAACTTCCTATGAAAATTAGAAATTTTTAAAAATTTCCTATAAAAATAAGAAATTTTTGAAAAATTTTCTAAAAAATAAGAAATTTTTGAAAAATTTCCTTAAAAATAAGAAATTTTTGAAAATTTTCCTATAAAAATAAGAAATTTTTAAAATTTTTTTTATTAATATAAGAAAGTTTTAACAAATTTCCTATAAAATAAGAAATTTTTTAAAAATCTTCTATAAAAATAAGAAAGTTTTGAAAAATTTCCTACAAAAATAAAAATGGTTGAATAATTTCATATAAAAATAAGACATTTTTTTTAAATTTTATATAAAACTAAGAAAGTTTTGAAAAATTTCCTATAAAAATTAAAATTTTTGAATAATTTTCTATAAGAAAATAAAAATTCCTTCTAAAACTAAGAAATTTTAGAAAATTTTCCTCTAAAACTAGGAAATTTTTTAAAAACTTCCTATAAAAATAAGAATTTTTGAAAATTTTCTTATAAAAAGAAGAAATTTTTAAAAATTTTCCATAAAAGCAGAAAATTTTAAAAATTTCCCATAAAAATAAGAAATTTTTAACAAAAATTTCCTATAAAAATAAGAAATTTTTAAAAAATTTCCTATAAAAATAAAAAATTTTTGAAAAATTTCCTATAAAAATAAGAAATCTTTGAAAAATTTCTTATAAAAATAATTTTTGAAAAATTTCCTATAAAAATTTTTGAAAAATTTCCTATAAAAATAGGAAATTTTTGAAAATTTTCCTATAAAAATAGAAAATTTTTGAAAAATTTCCTATAAAAATAAGAAATCTTTGAAAAATTTCTTATAAAAATAATTTTTGAAAAATTTCCTATAAAAATTTTTGAAAAATTTCCTATAAAAATAGGAAATTTTTGAAAATTTTCCTATAAAAATAGAAAATTTTTGAAAAATTTCCTATAAAAATAGGAAATTTTTGTAAAATTTCCTATAAAAATAGGAAATTTTTGAAAAATTTCCTGTAAAAATAAGAAGTTTTTTAAAAATTTCCTATTAAAATAAGAAATTTTTGAAAAATTTCCTACAAAAAAAAGAAATTGTTGAAAAATTTCCTATAAAAATAAGAAATTTTTGAAAACTGTTCTATAAAAATTAGAAACTTTGGAAAAATTTCGTTTAAAAATAAGAAATTTTTTTTAAAATTTCCCTATAAAAATAAGAAACTTTTGAAAAATAAGAAACTTTTTAAAAAATTTCCTAAAAAAAAATAAAAAATTTTTGAAAAATTTTTTATAAAACTAGAATTTTTCAAAAATTTTCCATAAAAATATGAAGCTTTTTAAAAATTTCCCATAAAACTAAGAAATTTAAAAAAAAAATTCCAATAAAAATAAGAAATTTTTTAAAACTGTTCTATAAAAATAAGAAACTTTGGAAAATTTTCCTTTTAAAATAAGAAATTTTTGAAAATTTCCCTATAAAAATAAGAAACTTTGGAAAAATTTCATATAAAAATAAATGTTTGAAAAATGTTCTATTAAAATATAAAATTTTTGAAAAATTTTCCTATAAAAGTTTTTAAAAAATTTCATATTTTTAAAAACCATCAACACTAGAATTGTAGAGTCACGTGTTAGCTTTTAAAAGCTCTTAATTTTGGTACTAACTCACAAGTGATTACCGATGTGGGGATACATATACAACCTAAGTATCGTCTAAAATGGAAAAATACTTCTTGTATTATTAAAAAAATTTGGAACCTACCTATTATTTATTATATTATAGATATGCCGTAAATACAAGCAAATAACAATAAATATATAAAAGCTACTCAATTTTAATATCCTTTAATATAAATCAAATACAACTTAAAAATATTAATGTCCTTGTTAAAATACAAGCATTAGGAGGAAGATATAAAAGGAAGTATTTGATGACCAATAAAATTAATCCTTTTTCCACATTTCTATACGTCAATCTATTGTCTGTTAACGAATTTATTAATATTATTATAAAAATTGTTGGAAAAAGCCAATCATTTAATATTATAATAACCTGGCCCTAATAATGATATTTCCCAGCAACAGTTATTCTTGGGCCTTTGAAAAATTATAGGCTTAAGCTTTAGGTTATTTTTTTATGCTAAAGCCCTTTATGACTTAACAAGTAGATATTTTTGATGCCTTCGTGAAAATGAATGAAAATATAAATAAATGAGTTATTATGTTTTGTTTATAAAGCAAATCTAAAAAGAAAATAAAACCTTTTTTATAACATTTTTTCTATATGTGGATGATTGTTTTCTTTTCATTTGGCTTTCCTTTTGTCATCATAATAAAATATCAAATATTTTGTAGATTTTTTTTTTCTGTTTTCTTTTTATTGTACCTCAACCATGACATCATTTTATTTTATTTTTCGTATATTTTTATTTGTTATAAAGAAACAAAGAGCACTTAGATTGTACATATATTTTCCTTATATCTTTTTTTTCATGGAGTTGGGTTTAATTTTTATATCTGGCTTATGATAAAAATATTCATCATATTTTAGCCATTTTTCTTTTAGAAGTATTAAAGTTGTCTTCAGTTTTTTTTTCTTCTTTTTGTATTTTAAGTCCTAAAATAAAAGTCCTTTTTTGATTGATTGATTGACGATTTTTGTATTGAAATTATCATTCAAATTTAAGATAATGACCATTATCAGCATTATCATGCTGGGGAGCAGAGGCTAAAGCAAAAGGGAAATATACAAAATTTAAGGAAAACTTTAATTTATGCAGGATTTAAACAAGAGTAGCTTTTTTGTAAAACAAATAAGAATTATGCAAAATTGTAACTAAATATAATTTGTTACAAAAATAACTGGATAAATTAAAGTCGGTTATAGATGGAAAAGTAAATACCAAGAAAATTGTAAGCAATTTTTTTGAAGGATAATCTAATTTTTTGAAGAATAACCTAATAAATTTTTAATAGAAAAATATTTCTAACAAAAATTTTTCTATAGAAAAATAATTCTAACGAAAATTTTTCTATAGAAAAATAATTCTAACGAAAATTTTTCTATCGAAAAATAATTCTAACGAAAATTTTTCTGGAAGAAATTAATTTTAGTTGAACCAGAATTTATGTTGATGGTCGTGGGTTCGAGTCGATCTCAGGTTCATGTCATAAATTATTTTTTTAATTTATGATTTTTAAATTAGATGAATAAATTTTAGGAATACTGAAAAAACTATGTGACACTTAGCAGTGTGGAATGCTGCATTTTCTGTCCCGCTACGGACTTCATCAGCACACTGTGTCACCAACTGTTAGATGCCAGTAGTTAAGATCATCTATTTAACTGAATTCTTAAGCGAAATTGAAAACGAGAATTATGTTAACACTCATTTCTATTTCACCTATGACCATATGATCGATTCAGTTAGACGAACTTATCCACCATAGTTTTTTCCTTTATGTTTTGTATCCCTATCCTTTATTAATCTACATTTACTTTGTACTTTAACCAACTGTCAGCTGGTAATGAAGACAAAGATTTTTTTTTTTTTGTTTTGACAAGTTTTGTTTTATTCTTTTACGTTAATGCAAATTTTGAATTTAGTATCAACTTGAAAGAGTTAATGAAAACATGTAAATCATGTAAATGAGCCCGACTCGAACCCACGACCATCAACATAAATTTCTGGTTCAACTAAAATTAATTTCTTTCAATTAAATTGCATGGGCACCGCGATTTACATGTTTTCATTAACTCTTTCAAGTTAAAAATTTGCATTAACGTAAAAGAATAAAACAAAACTTGTCAAAACAAAAATCTTTGTCTTCATTACAAGCTGGCAGTAAATGTAGATTAATAAAGGATAGGAATACAAAACATAAAGGAAAAAACTATGGTGGATAAGTTCGTCTAACTGAATCGATCATATGGTCATAGGTGAAATGGAAATGAGTGTTAATATAATTCTCGTTTTCAATTTCGCTTAAGAATTCAGTTAAATAGATGATCTTAACTACTGGCATCTAACAGTTGGTGACACAGTGTGCTGATGAAGTCCGTAGCGGGACAGAAAATGCAGCATTCCACACTGCTAAGTGTCACATAGTTTTTTCAGTATTCCTAAAATTTATTCATCTAATTTAAAAATCATAAATTAAAAAAATAATTTATGACATGAACCTGAGCCCGACTCGAACCCACGACCATCAAAATTTTTCTATAGAAAAATAATTCTAACGAAAATTTTTCTACAGAAAAATAATTCTAACGAAAATTTTTCTACAGAAAAATAATTCTAACGAAAATTTTTCTATAGAAAAACAATTCTAACGAAAATTTTTCTATAGAAAAATAATTCTAACGAAAATTTTTCTATAGAAAAATAATTCTAACGAAAATTTTTCTATAGAAAAATAATTCTAACGAAAATTTTTCTATAGAAAAATAATTCTAACGAAAATTTTTCTATAGAAAAATAATTCTAACGAAAATTTTTCTATAGAAAAATAATTCTAACGAAAATTTTTCTATAGAAAAATAATTCTAACGAAAATTTTTCTATAGAAAAATAATTCTAACGAAAATTTTTCTATAGAAAAATAATTCTAACGAAAATTTTTCTATAGAAAAATAATTCTAACGAAAATTTTTCTATAGAAAAATAATTCTAACGAAAATTTTTCTATAGAAAAATAATTCTAACGAAAATTTTTCTATAGAAAAATATTTCTAACGAAAATTTTTGTATAGAAAAATATTTCTATCGAATTTTTTTTCTATAGAAAAATATTTCTATCGAAATTTTTTCTACAGAAAAATATTTCTATCGAAATTTTTTCTACAGAAAAATATTTCTATCGAAATTTTTTCTACAGAAAAATATTTCTATCGAAATTTTTTCTATAGAAAAATATTTCTATCGAAATTTTTTCTATAGAAAAATATTTCTATCGAAATTTTTTCCATAGAAAAATATTTCTATCGAAATTTTTTCCATAGAAAAATATTTCTATCGAAATTTTTTCTATAGAAAAATATTTCTATTGAAATTTTTTCTGTTGAAAAATATTTCTTTCAAAATTTTTTCTATGGAAAAATATTTCTTTCGAAATTTTTTCTATAGACAAATATTTCTATCGAAATTTTTTCTTTAGAAAAATATTTCTATCGAAATTTTTTCTTTAGAAAAATATTTCTATCGAAATTTTTTCTTTAGAAAAATATTTCTATCGAAATTTTTTCTATAGAAAAATATTTCTATCGAAATTTTTTCTATAGAAAAATATTTCTATTGAAATTTTTTCTATAGAAAAATATTTCTATCGAAATTTTTTCTATAGAAAAATATTTTTATCGAAATTTTTTCTATAGAAAAATATTTCTATCGAAATTTTTTTATAGAAAAATATTTCTATCGAAATTTTTTCTATAGAAAAATATTTCTATCGAAATTTTTTCTATAGAAAAATATTTCTATCGAAATTTTTTCTATAGAAAAATATTTCTATCGAAATTTTTTCTATAGAAAAATATTTCTATCGAAATTTTTTCTATAGAAAAATATTTCTATCGAAATTTTTTCTATAGAAAAATATTTCTATCGAAATTTTTTCTATAGAAAAATATTTCTATCGAAATTTTTTCTATAGAAAAATATTTCTATCGAAATTTTTTCTATAGAAAAATATTTCTATCGAAATTTTTTCTATAGAAAAATATTTCTATCGAAATTTTTTCTATAGAAAATTATTTCTATCGAAATTTTTTCTATAGAAAAATATTTCTATCGAAATTTTTTCTATAGAAAAATATTTCTATCGAAATTTTTTCTATAGAAAAATATTTCTATCGAAATTTTTTCTATAGAAAAATATTTCTATCGAAATTTTTTCTATAAAAAATTATTTCTATCGAAATTTTTTCTATAGAAAAACATTTGTATTGAAATTTTTTCTGTGGAAAAATATTTATTTCGAAATTTTTTCTATGGAAAAATATTTCTTTCAAAATTTTTTCTATGGAAAAATATTTCTTTCGAAATTTTTTCTATAGAAAAATATTTCTATCGAAATTTTTTCTTTAGAAAAATATTTCTATCGAAATTTTTTCTATAGAAAATTATTTCTATCCATAGAAAAAAATATTTCTATCAAAATTTTTTCTATAGAAAAATATATCTATCGAAATTTTTTCTATAGAAAAATATTTCTATCGAAATTTTTTCTATAGAAAAATATTTCTATCGAAATTTTTTCTATAGAAAAATATTTCTATCGAAATTTGTTCTATAGAAAAATATTTCTATCGAAATTTTTTCTATAGAAAATTATTTCTATCGAAATTTTTTCTATAGAAAAATATTTCTATTGAAATTTTTTCTGTGGAAAAATATTTATTTCGAAATTTTTTCTATGGAAAAATATTTCTTTCAAAATTTTTTCTATGGAAAAATAATTCTTTCGAAATTTTTTCTATAGAAAAGTATTTCTATCGAAATTTTTTCTATAGAAAAATATTTCTATCGAAATTTTTTGTATAGAAAATTATTTTTATCGAAATTTTTTCTATAGAAAAATATTTCTATTGAAATTTTTTCTGTGGAAAAATATTTCTTTTAAAATTTTTTCTATGAAAAATATTTCTTTCGAAATTTTTTCTATAGACAAATATTTCTATCGAAATTTTTTCTTTAGAAAAATATTTCTATCGAATTTTTTTCTTCAGAAAAATATTTCTATCGAAATTTTTTCTATAGAAAAATATTTCTATCGAAATTTTTTCAATGGAAAAATATTTCTTTCGAAATTTTTTCTATAGAAAAATTTTTCTAACGAAATTTTTTCTTAAGAAAAATATTTCTATCGAAATTTTTTCTTTAGAAAAATATTTCTATCGAAATTTTTTCTTTAGAAAAATTTTTTTATCGATATTTTTTCTATAAAAAAATATTTGTATTGAAAATTTTTCTATAGAAAAATTTTTCTATCAAAATTTTTTCTTGAGAAAAATAGACTTTTATTGGATTAACATTAAAAGTTTTAATTAGCTATCAAAATCTCTAAAAATGTTTATTTAAATTAAAATTTCCATAGAATCCATTTAAAAGTAACGATGCTAATTGCCTTCACTGTATTACAGAATTCACTTAATATTTTTATTCACTAAAAAAAATTTCTTTGAATCGTAATGAAAGTAAATATGAATGAATGAAACACCAAAAACCAACTGAAAAATAAAGTAAAGGATATAATTAAATACTTGGAATAAGTAAAAGAAGCTGGAGCAGTAGAAAGCAAAATTTTAATTGAAAACACTTCTGTTTTGTGTTGAAATTTGAAATAAAAAAGTAGAGAATTTTGTGTGAATGAATTACTTAGCAGACAAAAGAAAAATATTCTTTATTCATTTGATTCATTAGATTTGGAAAAAGGAAAAAGTTTTCGGTTGAATTTGAAGTTGAAGGCAAATATAAATAAAGATGCATGTAGACAAACAGTTAAGGATCTTAAATAAACACAGTTCTAGGATATCAAAGTTTTTGTATTTTTTAAATGGAAGGCAAATGAATGAAAAATTTTAAGCCATTTGTTGAGCTAATTAAAATTTATACCAAAAGTCTTTTTTTATCAAAATATAAATTTTTTTTTAAATTTCTTTTTATTCTATTTTTTATTAGATATTTAAGAAATCTACCTAATATCCATTTTTTGTGAGGTTCTCATAACAAAACTAAAAACTCATAAAAAATTCCACCAAATAAATAAATATTTAATTAATTCTAAAATATTTGGAGTAGTTCAAATGAGTCAACCGACAAAAACTACTTCTGTGGTTTATAGGCGGCTAAACAATTTAAAACAGATTTTCCAATTATCATCTGAAAATTTGTTGTATTTTAAATTTTTCAGTCTACATGAGTGTTTGTGTGGGTATACGCTAATAATTTGCTAGTTAATTATTAAAATGTTTATTATGATAATATTCGAAAAATGAAAATGAAATTTTCAATATGTTCGATATAATCATTATCAAATGGGTTGTAAATTTGATTCTATAATTATTATTTTTATTCGAATATGTGTTAAACACATTTTTCGGTGTAATTTTATGTTTGTTTATAGTTAAATGAATTAAAATAAAAAAAATCTTTATTATTTCCTATAAAAGTCGCAATAAACGTATGAGTAATATTAATTTGTTTGTTTAACGAATTAATATTAATCATACGTTCAAGATCACACGAGATATTTTAAAGGTTGTTTATATAAAATTTTAGATCAAACATTTTATATTAAAATGTTTATAAATTGATATATGTCTTAGCCTATGTCTTAATACATGTCATAGTCTATGCCTTAGTCTATGTCTTAGTCTATGTCTTAGTCTATGTCTTAGTCTATGTCTTAGTCTATGTCTTAGTCTATGTCTTAGTCTGTGTCTTAGTCTATGTCTTAGTCTATGTCTTAGTTTATGTCTTAGTCTATGTCTTAGTCTATGTCTTAGTCTATGTCTTAGTCTATGTCTTAGTCTATGTCTTAGTCTATGTCTTAGTCTATGTCTTAGTCTATGTCTTAGTCTATGTCTTAGTCTATGTCTTAGTCTATGTCTTAGTCTATGTCTTAGTCTATGTCTTAGTCTATGTCTTAGTCTATTTCTTAGTCTATGTCTTAGTCTATGTCTTAGTCTATGTCTTAGTCTATGTCTTAGTCTATGTCTTAGTCTATGTCTTAGTCTATGTCTTAGTCTATGTCTTAGTCTATGTCTTAGTCTATGTCTTAGTCTATGTCTTAGTCTATGTTTCAGTCTACGTCTTAGCCTACGCCTTAGCCTATGTCTTAGTCTATGTCTTAGTCTACGTCTTAGTCTATGTCTTGATATATGTCTTAGTCTATGTCTTAGTCTATGTCTTAGTCTATGTCTTAGTCTATGTCTTAGTCTATGTCTTAGTCTATGTCTTAGTCTATGTCTTAGTCTATGTCTTAGTCTATGTCTTAGTCTATGTCTTAGTCTATGTCTTAGTCTATGTCTTAGTCTATGTCTTAGTCTATGTCTTAGTCTATGTCTTAGTCTATGTCTTAGTCTATGTCTTAGTCTATGTCTTAGTCTATGTCTTAGTCTATGTCTTAGTCTATGTCTTAGTCTATGTCTTAGTCTATGTCTTAGTCTATGTCTTAGTCTATGTCTTAGTCTATGTCTTAGTCTATGTCTTAGTCTATGTCTTAGTCTATGTCTTAGTCTATGTCTTAGTCTATGTCTTAGTCTATGTCTTAGTCTATGTCTTAGTCTATGTCTTAGTCTATGTCTTAGTCTATGTCTTAGTCTATGTCTTAATTTATGTCTTAGTCTATGTCTTAGTCTATGTCTTAGTCTATGTCTTAGTCTATGTCTTAGTCTATGTCTTAGTCTATGTCTTAGTCTATGTCTTAGTCTATGTCTTAGTCTATGTCTTAGTCTATGTCTTAGTCTATGTCTTATTCTATGTCTTATTCTATGTCTTAGTCTATGTCTTAGTCTATGTCTTAGTCTATGTCTTAGTCTATGTCTTAGTCTATGTCTTAGTCTATGTCTTAGTCTATGTCTTAGTCTATGTCTTAGTCTATGTCTTAGTCTATGTCTTAGTCTATGTCTTAGTCTATGTCTTAGTCTATGTCTTAGTCTATGTCTTAGTCTATGTCTTAGTCTATGTCTTAGTCTATGTCTTAGTCTATGTCTTAGTCTATGTCTTAGTCTATGTCTTAGTCTATGTCTTAGTCTATGTCTTAGTCTATGTCTTAGTCTATGTCTTAGTCTATGTCTTAGTCTATGTCTTAGTCTATGTCTTAGTCTATGTCTTAGTCTATGTCTTAGTCTATGTCTTATTCTATGTCTTAGTCTATGTCTTAGTCTATGTCTTAGTCTATGTCTTAGTCTATGTGTTAGTATATGTCTTAGTCTATGTCTTAGTCTATGTCTTAGTATATGTCTTAGTCTATGTCTTAGTCTATGTCTTAGTCTATGTCTTAGTCTATGTCTTAGTCTATGTCTTGGGGTATGTCTTAGGGTATGTCTGAGTCTATGTCTTAGTCTATGTCTTACTATATGTCTTAGTCTATATCTTAGTCTATGTCTGTGTCTATATGTTAGTCTATGTCTTAGTCTATTTCTTAGTCTATGTTCTAGTTTACGTCTATTCATTTATATTTTTTTTTTTTTCATGTCTTAGTAAAGTATTCACTTTATGTCTTAGCTTGTGTCTATTTGCTGTCCTTTTAAGATTTTTTTAAGAACCTCATAACCGCAAATATTTGTCTACTTAAGTATCTCCTTAAGTTCGTATAAGTAACACTTGATAAAATTGAAAATTAGTCTTTTCCTTAACAATTTGTCCCCCATTTATTTTTACTACTCGTGTTCTTTCTAATATAAAAGTGCCAAAAAAAATCTACCAAATGTTCTTTTATAACCCTTTGTAGATTTTTAACTTTTTTTGTTTCATGTAAATAACGGAGCGGAGGAATATATTTATATAGTCTTTATTTTTTTTCTTTATATTCCTGAGAAACATATTTCAGCTTTAATCATTTTCATTTGGAGATTGTTATTTTAAAAGTTTATTTACTTGTCATTTACATACAGTTTCACTTACTCCCACCTCGTGAACCTGGTTTGCCTATCCATCATACATTCATTTATTCTATCATATAATCAGTCAGACATACTGCGACTACTTCCTTCATTCGCTTTCACATCCCGAGCCTAAGATGCTATTGACATTAACTTCAATTTTTCATCATTTTGTTTTTTCATCTTTTATTTCATTAACAATTAAAATGTAAATATTTGTATAATTTTTCCCTTTCACATCCTTTTTTAATGTGTAGTTGTTTTAATGAACTTAATGATTTTTATACATAAGAAATTTTCTTGCCTTAATTTGACTACAATTCTCGACTTAAGTCTATGGTAGTAGTTGAGTTGGTAGCTGGTAATGATTTCTGTTCTTGGAAGGAGTTGAAGGTGAATTTTATTACTATTAATTTTTCGTAAGAATGACGATTAACATTCAGTTAAATGAATTGCCAGCAAACGAGGTGTATTTAATTAATTTTATTTTTAACACAAACAGAATTGACAATTAATTAATTACAATCATTAATAAATGAATAAATTTGTTTTTAAAAAGACGTTTCAGAAAAATATACATTTTTTGAAAGAAACATGTATATCCTTTTCTTATATTGAGAAACTCTAAAAAAATGAACTGAAATTTTGCTTTATATATTCTAAATGACCCTAAAGCCCTTTCTGAGTCTACTAAACTATGTCCTCGCTTTTGGATGAAAATTTCTTAAATTTTTTATCAAATTTTTTTGACAGAAAATTTTTGTATAGCAAGTTTTTGTATAAAAAATTTTGCATGCAAAATTTTCTTATAACAATTTTGTATAAAAAATTTTCTTATAAATTTTTTATAGAAAATTTTATAAAATTACAAAATTTAAGGGCAAATATTCTTATTAAAAATTTTCGAAAATAAACTTGGTAATCAAAATTTTGCATAGAAAACTCTCTTATACAAATTTTGTATAAAAAAATTTTCTTCTAAAAATCTTGCGGAGGTAGTTTTCTTATAAAATTTTTGTATAGGAAATTTCTCTTAAATTTTTGTACAGAAAATTTTTGAACAAAAAATTGTATATATAAAATTTTCTTAAAAAAATCTTTCAAAGGATATTTTTTTATGAAAATTTTGTATAACAATTTTTCTAATAAATTTTTTTTAAAGAAAATTTCGTTAAATAAATTTTTCTGATAAAAATTTAGTATGCAAAATTTTTTTATAAAAATTTTGTATAAAAAATGTTCTTTTAACTTTTTTTATGGAAAATTTTTTCCTAAATTTTTATAAAATTACAAAATTTAAAGGCAAATATTCTTATTAAAAATTTTCGAAAATAAACTTGATGACCAAAATTTTGCATAGAAAACTCTCTTATACAAATTTTGTATAAAAAAAAATTCTTCTAAAAATTTTGCGGAGGTAATATCCTTATAAAATTTTTGTATAGAAAATAATCTCTTAAATTTGTGTTTTCTTATAAAAATCTTGTATAGGATATTTTCTTATAAAAATTTTGCATAGAAAATTTTCTTATAAATTTTTTTAAAGAAAATTTCGTTAAAAATTTTTTTTTAAATAAATTTTTCTGATAAAAATTTAGTATAAAAAATTTTCTTATAAATTTTTTTTAGAGAAAATTTCGTTAAAAAATTTTTTTAAATAAATTTTTCTGATAAAAATTTAGTATGAAAAATTTTCTTATAAAAATTTGGTATAAAAAATTTTCTTATAATTTTTTTATAGAAAATTTCCTCCTTAATTTTTATAATGTTATAAATTTTGAAGGCAAATTTTCTTATGAAAAATTTTTGGAAATAAATTTGACTATAAAAATGATGCATAGAAACTCTCTTAAAGAAATTTTGTATAAACAAAAAAATTTATTTTAAAAACTTTGCGAAAGTAATTTTCTTATAAAATTTTTGTATAGAAAATTTTCTCTCAAAATTTTATAAAAATTTTGTACAGAAAATTTTTGTACAAAAAATTTTGTATAGAATTTTTTTTTTATTAAAATCTTGTATAGGATATTTTCTTATAAACATTTTTTGTGGAATATTTTCTTATAAATTTTTTTTAAAGAAAATATTTTTATAAATTTTTTTTTAAGAAAATTTTATTATAAAAATGGTTTAAAGAAATTTTTCTGCTAAAAATTTTGTATGAAAAATTTCTTTTAAAAATTTTATATAAAAAATTTTTGTCTAAAAATTTTGTTTAAAAAATTTTCTCATTAATTTTTTTATAGAAAATTTCTTCTTAAATTTTTATAAAATTTTCAAATTTGTAAAGAAAATTCTCTAACAAAAATTTTTGAAAATAAATTTGATTATTAAAATGTTGCATAGAAAATTCTCTTATACAAATTTTGTATAAAAGAAATTTCTTTTAAAAATTTTGCGGAGGTATTTTTCTTACAATATTTTTGTACAGAAAATTTTCTCTTAAATTTTTATAAATTTCTTAAAACTTTTAGTACAAATAATTTTTTGTATAGAAAATTTTTATAAAAATATAGAATATTTTCTTACAAAAATTTTGTGTAAAAAATTTTTTTAATAGAATTTTGTATTGAAATTTTTTTCTTCAAAATATCGTATATAAAATTTTGGCCTAAAAATTTTTTGTTAAAAATTTCCCTTTCGAAAATTTGCTCTCAAAATTTTCGTATAAAAAATTTTTACTTAAAAATTTTGTACAAAAATTTTTTTCTCAAAAATTTCGAATAGAAATTTTTGCTTAAAAATTTTTTGTACAACATTAAAAAAAAATCTGAAAATTTTTGCATAAAAATTTTGTATAGAAAATTTTTTTATAAAAGTTTTGTATGGATTTTTTTTTTAAATTTTGTATAGAAAATTGTTTCTTCAAAATTTCATATAGAAAACTTTATCTCATAAGTTTTGTATAAAAAGTCGTGATAAAAATATTGCTTATAGAAAATTTCGTTAAAAAAAATTTGTATAGAAAATGTTCTTAAAAACAAAAAGATTTTAAAATTTTGTATAGAATTGATTTTTTTTCTAAAAATTGATTTTTTTTTTTTTCTAAAAATTTCCGTACTTATAAATTTTTTCTATAAAAACATATGTATATAAATAAAAACATATATACATATATACATTTTTTTTTATAAAAATTTTAAATAAAAAATATTGTTAAAAAAATTGTTTATAGAAAATTTTCTTATAAAAATTATGTTTTGATTTTTTTTTTTTGTAAAAGTTTTGCTTAGATTTTTTTTTTTTTTTTGTAAAAATTTTGTTTAGAAATTTTTTTTTGTAAAAATTTTGTTTACAAATTTGTTTGCAAAAATTTTGTACACGTAGAAAATTTTGAAAAAAAATAACAAAACTATCGGGATGTAAATATCATTCAAAAATAAAAATTATTCGCACTTGATCCCAGTCTATTACATTTGCAGCAGCAAGAATGTGATAAGTAAACGAAGATGAAACTGAAAAGTTTTATTTTTATTTTTGTTCAGTCAAAAATCTGAGTTTCTAGCTTTGATTTACACACATAATTCGTAGTTATTGTGTTTTTAAAAAAATGTTTTTGATCTGCCTAAAAGTAGAGATACTCCTCCTAAAGATCATGGCCTAACCAACCATCGAAACGCGTCAAGGAATTAGTTGGTCCCACAAACATTTTTCGGTTTTTATCAATAAATTGTTTATTACATTAATGAATAAATATAATAGACTGGGATCAAGTGCGAATAATTTTTATTTTTGAATAGAAAATTTTCATAAAAAAAAAAAAAAATCATATTTTCTTGATTATTCTTTTAATATTAAAATTTTTTATTTTTGGAAAATTTTCATTATCGAAATTTATCGTTTGTTTTTATAGAATGAATTTATTTTTGAATTAATTTTCCAATAAGAAGCCTGGAACTTAGTGATACGCCCTTGTATTTTTGAAAATTTTGATTTTCAAATTCTATTAACAAAAATTTATCTTTCTGTACTTTATACACCTCGTTTGGCTGACCTTCTTACTAGCTGCAAACAAAGGTGCAATTTTGAAATAAAGTTTAGTTGCAAATTCTATTTAAAACGAGATTTGAAGTTTTTATATTATATATCTAAAGTCTAACCCCCCCAATTCATAAACAAATTTTAATATTATCAAATTCTTATAATTTGAAATTTGTATGGAAAATTTAAATTATAAACTTGCTATAGCTTTATTTGTTGATTATAAATTAGGACGTAAAGTATTAGTTTCCAAAATTTTATATATTATAAGGCCTTCTATAATCGAATTTTCATTTGTATATTCTTTTTTATACTCCTTTGTATTCTAAAAGTAAGCAAATATTAATTTCATTCAATAAATATGTGCTAATTAATGACACTTTATAAATAATTACAAATCACTTAGCAAATAATTATTTATAAATTAATATCATTAAGTATGTATGTATGTATGAAGTCGTATATATGTATGTTCCAATTTAGTTAAATAGTTTTATAGGAAAAACTAAATTAATACAATTATTATTTGTTAGTTAAGCAGATTTTTATTGAATGAGTATTTAATTGAAGCCATTAACAAATGTAACGAAAACAGTGGCGAGCAAATGTTAGCCAGGAAAATTTTAAGAAAATCTTATTGAATAATACGCTAAAAGCTTTGATATTAAAAGAATTAAAGCTACCTTTTTTCAATATTCTTATTAAATTTCAAATAAAATGCAAACAATTTTTGACATCCACTGTTTGCTTTCCCCCTTTTTTATATATTAACCAAATATTTTATGTACTCGAATAACTAAATAAATTCCAATAAATCGTTCAAACAACAAAAGTTAAGTACAAATAAACTCATCAATCAGTTCAATTTTCTTCAGTCCAATTCAATCCGTTTCTGTTCATTTGTTTGTTTTTTATTTTCATTTTATCGAATTGAAATAAAACTTTCAATACGACCACAAAATCCCATTAAAAGAAGGTGTCGAAGTCAATTTGAAGTAGAAAAGACTATTAAAAAAAAATATTGAAACAAATTGACGGATACCAGCAAAAATGTTGAATCAGTTTCTGCTAAAAACAAACGCTAAAGTAAATTCTATTGAAAATAAATCATTTCGATTTGTTTTATTTTATTTTCTCTAAATGTTTGTGTTTATTTTCGAATAGTTTTTCGTTCACATATTCCGAATATTCTGATTGATAATGACACTAATGGTAATTAATTTCATTATTTCTTTCAATATGTTGTTATTATTTGAGATAATGTTTGAAATGTTTTTTCTATTTTGTATCAATATGTTTTCAAATTTTGGAAATGAAAAATAAATGAGGAAGAATAATCTTTATAGATAACGGGTCATTTATGCATGAATTTTGCAAATGGAATATAAATAAAATATAAATATAATAGACATAATAATATAAAAACTAATAATGAAATATCTTTGTTTTTCAACGAATAAAAACAGGAAATGTCCTTAATTAAGCGGAATAGGAAATGTTATATACTATAATTTACTACTAATAGAAAAGTTGCCAAGAAAAAATTTGTGTCAGATACTTTTTTACAAGAGGAAACTATTTTATATCTATGGCAATATGGAAAAATAGCTTAAGTCGAAAATTAAAATTTTGAGATATTATCAATTTTGTGTAATTTTTCTTCTGCTTGATTTCTGAGAATAATTTATGAATTAATATATTGGTAACAATATATAGTTAAGGAGCAATCGCGCTTTCAGTCAAACCGAAATCCCCTTTCTTTTCGGTATTTTGTTTTTCTTAAGTTTTTTTATATGGGAGCTATGACCAAATAGTGGCCAATTGTGACAAAATTTTACACACCGGGTGTGATTCACATAAAACTTCCTTGTACAAATTTTAGTGGTCATTGCTGTTAAAGTTTATCATTTATTGCCATTTAAGAGTATTTTAGGTGGAATTTAGGCTGTTTCCGTAAGTGTTTTGTAGCTGTAGTTAAATGTGAACCGATGAAATTTTATGTGCTAATGTAAAATTTTTAAATACCAAATTTTATTATCATATCTGTTTTAGTTATAATAAGCATTTAGTCTAGGCGAGGTTCTGCGGGAGCTATGGTCAAGTGTAAACCGGTTTTGCCCAATTGCAACACCCAAGTTTTCCCAGAATATATTTGCCAAGTTTCAGTCATCTAGTTCCTATCGTTTAGGAGTAATCGTGCTTTCAATAGACGGATAGAAAGAAAGACAGGCAGACAGACAGATAGACAGACAGACAAATACACACGGACACACACACAGTCACAGACTGAGACGCAGACAGACACAGACAGACACAGACTGCCACAGACAGACACAGACAGACACAGACAGACACAGACAGACACAGACAGACACAGACAGACACAGACAGACACAGACAGACACAGACAGACACAGACAGACACAGACAGACACAGACAGACACAGACAGACACAGACAGACACAGACAGACACAGACAGATACAGACAGACACAGACAGACACAGACAGACACAGACAGACACAGACAGACACAGACAGACACAGACAGACACAGACAGACACAGACAGACACAGACAGACACAGACAGACACAGACAGACACAGACAGACACAGACAGACACAGACAGACACAGACAGACACAGACAGACACAGACAGACACAGACAGACACAGACAGACACAGACAGACACAGACAGACACAGACAGACACAGACAGACACAGACAGACACAGACAGACACAGACAGACACAGACAGACACAGACAGACACAGACAGACACAGACAGACACAGACAGACACAGACAGACACAGACAGACACAGACAGACACAGACAGACACAGACAGACACAGACAGACACAGACAGACACAGACAGACACAGACAGACACAGACAGACACAGACAGACACAGACAGACACAGACAGACACAGACAGACACAGACAGACACAGACAGACACAGACAGACACAGACAGACACAGACAGACACAGACAGACACAGACAGATACAGACAGACACAGACAGACACAGACAGACACAGACAGACACAGACAGACACAGACAGACACAGACAGACACAGACAGACACAGACAGACACAGACAGACACAGACAGACACAGACAGACACAGACAGACACAGACAGACACAGACAGACACAGACAGACACAAACAGACACAGACAGACACAGACAGACACAGACAGACACAGACAGACACAGACAGACACAGACAGACACAGACAGACACAGACAGACACAGACAGACACAGACAGATACAGACAGACACAGACAGACACAGACAGACACAGACAGACACAGACAGACACAGACAGACACAGACAGACACAGACAGACACAGACAGATACAGACAGACACAGACAGACACAGACAGACACAGACAGACACAGACAGACACAGACAGACACAGACAGACACAGACAGACACAGACAGACACAGACAGACACAGACAGACACAGACAGACACAGACAGACACAGACAGATACAGACAGACACAGACAGACACAGACAGATACAGACAGACACAGACAGACACAGACAGACACAGACAGACACAGACAGACACAGACTGCCACAGACAGACACAGACAGACACAGACAGACACAGACAGACACAGACAGACACAGACAGACACAGACAGACACAGACAGACACAGACAGACACAGACAGACACAGACAGACACAGACAGACACAGACAGACACAGACAGACACAGACAGACACAGACACAGACAGATACAGACAGATACAGACAGACACAGACAGACACAGACAGACACAGACAGACACAGACAGACACAGACAGACACAGACAGACACAGACAGACACAGACAGACACAGACAGACACAGACAGACACAGACAGACACAGACAGACACAGACAGACACAGACAGACACAGACAGACACAGACAGACACAGACAGACACAGACAGACACAGACAGACACAGACAGACACAGACAGACACAGACAGACACAGACAGACACAGACAGACACAGACAGACACAGACAGACACAGACAGACACAGACAGACACAGACAGACACAGACAGACACAGACAGACACAGACAGACACAGACAGACACAGACAGACACAGACAGACACAGACAGACACAGACAGACACAGACAGACACAGACAGACACAGACAGACACAGACAGACACAGACAGATACAGACAGACACAGACAGACACAGACAGACACAGACAGACACAGACAGACACAGACAGACACAGACAGACACAGACAGACACAGACAGACACAGACAGACACAGACAGACACAGACAGACACAGACAGACACAGACAGACACAGACAGACACAGACAGACACAGACAGACACAAACAGACACAGACAGACACAGACAGACACAGACAGACACAGACAGACACAGACAGACACAGACAGACACAGACAGACACAGACAGACACAGACAGACACAGACAGATACAGACAGACACAGACAGACACAGACAGACACAGACAGACACAGACAGACACAGACAGACACAGACAGACACAGACAGACACAGACAGACACAGACAGACACAGACAGATACAGACAGACACAGACAGACACAGACAGACACAGACAGACACAGACAGACACAGACAGACACAGACAGACACAGACAGACACAGACAGACACAGACAGACACAGACAGACACAGACAGACACAGACAGACACAGACAGACACAGACAGACACAGACAGATACAGACAGACACAGACAGACACAGACAGATACAGACAGACACAGACAGACACAGACAGACACAGACAGACACAGACAGACACAGACAGACACAGACAGACACAGACAGACACAGACAGACACAGACAGACACAGACAGACACAGACAGACACAGACAGACACAGACAGACACAGACAGACACAGACAGACACAGACAGACACAGACAGACACAGACAGACACAGACAGACACAGACAGACACAGACAGACACAGACACAGACAGATACAGACAGATACAGACAGACACAGACAGACACAGACAGACACAGACAGACACAGACAGACACAGACAGACACAGACAGACACAGACAGACACAGACAGACACAGACAGACACAGACAGACACAGACAGACACAGACAGACACAGACAGACACAGACAGACACAGACAGACACAGACAGACACAGACAGACACAGACAGACACAGACAGACACAGACAGACACAGACAGACACAGACAGACACAGACAGACACAGACAGACACAGACAGACACAGACAGACACAGACAGACACAGACAGACACAGACAGACACAGACAGACACAGACAGACACAGACAGACACAGACAGACACAGACAGACACAGACAGACACAGACAGACACAGACAGACACAGACAGACACAGACAGACACAGACAGACACAGACAGACACAGACAGACACAGACAGACACAGACAGACACAGACAGACACAGACAGACACAGACAGACACAGACAGACACAGACAGACACAGACAGACACAGACAGACACAGACAGACACAGACAGACACAGACAGACACAGACAGACACAGACAGACACAGACAGACACAGACAGACACAGACAGACACAGACAGACACAGACAGACACAGACAGACACAGACAGACACAGACAGACACAGACAGACACAGACAGACACAGACAGACACAGACAGACACAGACAGACACAGACAGACACAGACAGACACAGACAGACACAGACAGACACAGACAGACACAGACAGACACAGACAGACACAGACAGACACAGACAGACACAGACAGACACAGACAGACACAGACAGACACAGACAGACACAGACAGACACAGACAGACACAGACAGACACAGACAGACACAGACAGACACAGACAGACACAGACAGACACAGACAGACACAGACAGATACAGACAGACACAGACAGACACAGACAGACACAGACAGACACAGACAGACACAGACAGACACAGACAGACACAGACAGACACAGACAGACACAGACAGACACAGACAGACACAGACAGACACAGACAGACACAGACAGACACAGACAGACACAGACAGACACAGACAGACACAGACAGACACAGACAGACACAGACAGACACAGACAGACACAGACAGACACAGACAGACACAGACAGACACAGACAGATACAGACAGACACAGACAGACACAGACAGATACAGACAGACACAGACAGACACAGACAGACACAGACAGACACAGACAGACACAGACAGACACAGACAGACACAGACAGACACAGACAGACACAGACAGACACAGACAGACACAGACAGACACAGACAGACACAGACAGACACAGACAGACACAGACAGACACAGACAGACACAGACAGACACAGACAGACACAGACAGACACAGACAGACACAGACAGACACAGACAGACACAGACAGACACAGACAGACACAGACAGACACAGACAGACACAGACAGACACAGACACAGACAGATACAGACAGACACAGACAGACACAGACAGACACAGACAGACACAGACAGACACAGACAGACACAGACAGACACAGACAGACACAGACAGACACAGACAGACACAGACAGACACAGACAGACACAGACAGACACAGACAGACACAGACAGACACAGACAGACACAGACAGACACAGACAGACACAGACAGACACAGACAGACACAGACAGACACAGACAGACACAGACAGACACAGACAGACACAGACAGACACAGACAGACACAGACAGACACAGACAGACACAGACAGACACAGACAGACACAGACAGACACAGACAGACACAGACAGACACAGACAGACACAGACAGACACAGACAGACACAGACAGACACAGACAGACACAGACAGACACAGACAGACACAGACAGACACAGACAGACACAGACAGACACAGACAGACACAGACAGACACAGACAGACACAGACAGACACAGACAGACACAGACAGACACAGACAGACACAGACAGACACAGACAGACACAGACAGACACAGACAGACACAGACAGACACAGACAGACACAGACAGACACAGACAGACACAGACAGACACAGACAGACACAGACAGACACAGACAGACACAGACAGACACAGACAGACACAGACAGACACAGACAGACACAGACAGACACAGACAGACACAGACAGACACAGACAGATAGACAGACTTCGCTCAATCGTATTAGAATTTCATAAAAATTCAAAATATATATTCCTCGTGGTTTTTCAGACAATATTTAGGAAATTACAAACGGAATGACAAACTCAATATACCAATATAATAAAAGCCGATCACATTTTTTAGAATTCCATGCGCTTCGGTCTTTTGCGCCTAAACTCCAATTTCTAAGGCCAGGCTCTGAAATACTTTCCTCTACTTGGTATTTTTATCGAAGTTTCGGACGTCTTTTTCTAACATTCATTTCATTCTATGGGTAGTTTTGGACCGCAGGGGTATAGCAGGTTATTCATTCGCCCAAGTTCGATCCCCGGTCAGGCCCACTTGAAAAAATAATTTTACAAAAAAAAAAACAGCGGTTCACCTCATCATTGAGTGTTAGGCTATGTAAAACCTCTCTAACGTTTTAATTACGAAACCGGAGTTAAAACGTTGGTCGCTATTAATGAGTCTTGAAATAGAATCGGAAACAGCTCATTTTCTGAGAGAAGTAAAACTTGTTCCAATTGGAATGTCATGGGAATTATGTATGTATGTACATATGTAACGTAGTTCCCCCGGTTTTACCACGAGGAGGTCAGTTTATACAGTTGAGATAAAGGATAACCAAGATAAGTCTGGGCTTACCATGTTAAGGACCTTGCTTGATATCCAACATCCCTTATATCAACATACCTACATTCCACACTAACTTAAGATATGAATATTCAAAACAGTGGCTAAATCGCCGCACTCGATGTCGATTGAAAACTCAGGCTTTAAAGCAAATATTGTGTAACATACTTTAGGGATTTTCAAAATTATTGATTTTGCAAAAATATTAATAAAATCTGATATATGAATATTTTCGCTAGTTTGTTAAAACATTAAAGTTTAAATGAAATGGTTTCACTATAGGGATCTTTTTAAAAATAAGTTACAATGTAGTGAACCTTATATGTTTTATATTTTTTTTAGATTACCCTTAAAGTATGCTACACAAATGTTTCTGAAATATCTTACATTTTGATCGATATCGAATGCGGCGAATTGGCACTTGTTTTATATTATAAATGTATTAATTATTTCAAATTTTAATTTGGTTCAACAGTTCAGAAGTAATGCTCTTTTTATTGAAATTTCCTTTAAAAAATAATTTAATACACAACATAAATAAATATTTTAATATTTGAAGAATTTTATATTATTTTAATTATTCAGTAAAATTGACGTTAAACTCCTTTTCGCAGATAATTCCACAAAATGATTGTTGTTAAATAATAATAATGAAAATGTAAAAAAATATTTTTCATTTAATCTCAATTAATGCCATTGTTAAAAAAAATATTCATTCCAATACAAGTCTATGTAACCATTAAAGCAATTCTTTAGCCTTGCCTTTTTATACCGGAATCTATAAGTTTATTTAAAATTGGAAATAAAACCATAAATTAAAGTCTATAATTAACCAGAATTATGAACGAGAAAGAAGAAAAAAAATATTTATTCATTAAATGAATTAATACTTGCGTTGTAAGCCAGTCATAAATAGCACTCGATCATTTTGTTTCATTATCATTAAAAGTTACTGATGCCCCAGAAGGACCAAATAAGTAGCAAACAACATTTAATCACAGCAAAACTTTTAAATCTCGAATCATTAAAATTATAATAACAGAGTCTATAGACATGTCTGCAATTGTTGGAAACTTCAATTGAAAATTTTAAATCTTTTTCGTAAATTTTCACAATGATATATTTAAAATGAAATTATAGTTTGTGCTATAATTTGCACTTGTAAAGTACGAACAACAAAAAGCAAAAAAAACATTTTTGAATTCAAGGAAAGACTGAATCCTATGAAATATTATATAAAAAATATAAAAAAAAGACTTTTTAAATCGATGAATGTAAATGCAATTTGTATGTGTCAGGAGAACAATGCGGATATTGCACATTGGGGAATTTGAAAGAAGAACTTTAATTGAAATGTTATATAAAAAAATAGAGTATATTTATAGAAATTTATATTTGAAATCCAAATTGTTCATAAACTATTTCCCATTTTCTAATAGTTACACGACAAATAAAGAAGTAATTTTTGTTTAAAAGTATTTGCATATTTTTTAACGTCTAGTTCCCATTTGTGTGCAAATACTTATATTTATGTATCGAAACACCCACACTCTCACCTTTGATGGATTTCCATTAATCACAATTTATTAATAGAAAATTGATTTTTATTTATACTTTCTTGTTTTGCTATAATTATTTTAAATAAATAAATAATGCACATTTAAATTTTGTTCAAAAGAAACCCCATCGCTGGTATCGTCAATAAACACACAAACCTCCCTCTAGAAAGAAATATATTTCTTAAGGGGGCTCTATAAATATCTTTAATATAGTTTCTAATTTTAAAAACGTTTTAAAAAGTAATTCTCAGCTTAAAGGAAAAAATCAATAGTTTCGCAATATTATTTAAATATTTTAAGTGCACAATTTTTAGTCTTTTTGAAGACAACAATAATACAGTCCAATTTATTAAATTATTTAAATAAAAAAAAAATAGGAAATTTTTGAAAAATTTCCTATAAAAATAGGAAATTTTTGAAAAATTTCCTATAAAAATAGGAAATTTTTGAAAAATTTCCTATAAAAATAGGAAATTTTTGAAAAATTTCCTATAAAAATAGGAAATTTTTGAAAAATTTCCTATAAAAATAGGAAATTTTTGAAAAATTTCCTATAAAAATAGGAAATTTTTGAAAAATTTCCTATAAAAATAGGAAATTTTTGAAAAATTTCCTATAAAAATAGGAAATTTTTGAAAAATTTCCTATAAAAATAGGAAATTTTTGAAAAATTTCCTATAAAAATAGGAAATTTTTGAAAAATTTCCTATAAAAATAGGAAATTTTTGAAAAATTTCCTATAAAAATAGGAAATTTTTGAAAAATTTCCTATAAAAATAGGAAATTTTTGAAAAATTTCCTATAAAAATAGGAAATTTTTGAAAAATTTCCTATAAAAATAGGAAATTTTTGAAAAATTTCCTATAAAAATAGGAAATTTTTGAAAAATTTCCTATAAAAATAGGAAATTTTTGAAAAATTTCCTATAAAAATAGGAAATTTTTGAAAAATTTCCTATAAAAATAGGAAATTTTTGAAAAATTTCCTATAAAAATAGGAAATGTTTGAAAAATTTCCTATAAAAGTAGGAAATTTTTGAAAAATTTCCTATAAAAACAGGAAATTTTTGAAAAATTTCCTATAAAAATAGGAAATTTTTGAAAAATTTCCTATAAAAATAGGAAATTTTTGAAAAATTTCCTATAAAAATAGGAAATTTTTGAAAAATTTCCTATAAAAATAGGAAATTTTTGAAAAATTTCCTATAAAAATAGGAAATTTTTGAAAAATTTCCTAATAAAAATAGGAAATTTTTGAAAAATTTCCTGAAAAAAATAGGAAATTTTTGAAAAATTTCCTTTAAAAATAGGAAATTTTTGAAAAATTTCCTATAAAAATAGGAAATTTTTGAAAAATTTCCTATAAAAATAGGAAATTTTTGAAAAATTTCCTATAAAAATAGGAAATTTTTGAAAAATTTCCTATAAAAATAGGAAATTTTTGAAAAATTTCCTATAAAAATAGGAAATTTTTGAAAAATTTCCTATAAAAATAGGAAATTTTTGAAAAATATCCTATAAAAATAGGAAATTTTTGAAAAATTTCCTATAAAAATAGGAAATTTTTGAAAAATTTCCTATAAAAATAGGAAATTTTTGAAAAATTTCCTATAAAAATAGGAAATTTTTGAAAAATTTCCTATAAAAATAGGAAATTTTTGAAAAATTTCCTATAAAAATAGGAAATTTTTGAAAAATTTCCTATAAAAATAGGAAATTTTTGAAAAATTTCCTATAAAAATAGGAAATTTTTGAAAAATTTCCTATAAAAATAGGAAATTTTTGAAAAATTTCCTATAAAAATAGGAAATTTTTGAAAAATTTCCTTAAAAATAGGAAATTTTTGAAAAATTTCCTATAAAAATAGGAAATTTTTGAAAAATTTCCCATAAAAATAGGAAATTTTTGAAAAATTTTCTATAAAAATAGGAAATTTTTGAAAAATTTTCTATAAAAATAGGAAATTTTTGAAAAATTTCCTATAAAAATAGGAAATTTTTGAAAAATTTCCTATAAAAATAGGAAATTTTTGAAAAATTTCCTATAAAAATAGGAAATTTTTGAAAAATTTCCTATAAAAATAGGAAATTTTTGAAAAATTTCCTATAAAAATAGGAAATTTTTGAAAAATTTCCTATAAAAATAGGAAATTTTTGAAAAATTTCCTATAAAAATAGGAAATTTTTGAAAAATTTCCTATAAAAATAGGAAATTTTTGAAAAATTTCCTATAAAAATAGGAAATTTTTGAAAAATTTCCTATAAAAATAGGAAATTTTTGAAAAATTTCCTATAAAAATAGGAAATTTTTGAAAATTTTCCTATAAAAATAGGAAATTTTTGAAAAATTTCCTATAAAAATAGGAAATTTTTGAAAAATTTCCTATAAAAATAGGAAATATAAAAATAGGAAATTTTTGAAAAATTTCCTATAAAAATAGGAAATTTTTGAAAAATTTCCTATAAAAATAGGAAATTTTTGAAAAATTTCCTATAAAAATAGGAAATTTTTGAAAAATTTCCTATAAAAATAGGAAATTTTTGAAAAATTTCCTATAAAAATAGGAAATTTTTGAAAAATTTCCTATAAAAATAGGAAATTTTTGAAAAATTTCCTATAAAAATAGGAAATTTTTGAAAAATTTCCTATAAAAATAGGAAATTTTTGAAAAATTTCCTATAAAAATAGGAAATTTTTGAAAAATTTCCTATAAAAATAGGAAATTTTTGAAAAATTTCCTATAAAAATAGGAAATGTTTGAAAAATTTCCTATAAAAGTAGGAAATTTTTGAAAAATTTCCTATAAAAACAGGAAATTTTTGAAAAATTTCCTATAAAAATAGGAAATTTTTGAAAAATTTCCTATAAAAATAGGAAATTTTTGAAAAATTTCCTATAAAAATAGGAAATTTTTGAAAAATTTCCTAAAAAAAATAGGAAATTTTTGAAAAATTTCCTAAAAAAAATAGGAAATTTTTGAAAAATTTCCTTTAAAAATAGGAAATTTTTGAAAAATTTCTATAAAAATAGGAAATTTTTGAAAAATTTCCTATAAAAATAGGAAATTTTTGAAAAATTTCCTATAAAAATAGGAAATTTTTGAAAAATTTCCTATAAAAATAGGAAATTTTTGAAAAATTTCCTATAAAAATAGGAAATTTTTCAAAAATTTCCTATAAAAAAAGGAAATTTTTTAAAAATATCCTATAAAAATAGGAAATTTTTGAAAAATTTCCTATAAAAATAGGAAATTTTTGAAAAATTTCCTATAAAAATAGGAAATTTTTGAAAAATTTCCTATAAAAATAGGAAATTTTTGAAAAATTTCCTATAAAAATAGGAAATTTTTGAAAAATTTCCTATAAAAATAGGAAATTTTTGAAAAATTTCCTATAAAAATAGGAAATTTTTGAAAAATTTCCTATAAAAATAGGAAATTTTTGAAAAATTTCCTATAAAAATAGGAAATTTTTGAAAAATTTCCTATAAAAATAGGAAATTTTTGAAAAATTTCCTATAAAAATAGGAAATTTTTGAAAAATTTCCTATAAAAATAGGAAATTTTTGAAAAATTTCCTATAAAAATAGGAAATTTTTGAAAAATTTCCTATAAAAATAGGAAATTTTTGAAAAATTTCCTATAAAAATAGGAAATTTTTGAAAAATTTCCTATAAAAATAGGAAATTTTTGAAAAATTTCCTATAAAAATAGGAAATTTTTGAAAAATTTCCTTAAAAATAGGAAATTTTTGAAAAATTTCCTATAAAAATAGGAAATTTTTGAAAAATTTTCTATAAAAATAGGAAATTTTTGAAAAATTTCCTATAAAAATAGGAAATTTTTGAAAAATTTCCTATAAAAATAGGAAATTTTTGAAAAATTTCCTATAAAAATAGGAAATTTTTGAAAAATTTCCTAAAAAAAATAGGAAATTTTTGAAAAATTTCCTAAAAAAAATAGGAAATTTTTGAAAAATTTCCTAAAAAAAATAGGAAATTTTTGAAAAATTTCCTAAAAAAAATAGGAAATTTTTGAAAAATTTCCTAAAAAAAATAGGAAATTTTTGAAAAATTTCCTAAAAAAAATAGGAAATTTTTGAAAAATTTCCTAAAAAAAATAGGAAATTTTTGAAAAATTTCCTAAAAAAAATAGGAAATTTTTGAAAAATTTCCTAAAAAAAATAGGAAATTTTTGAAAAATTTCCTTTAAAAATAGGAAATTTTTGAAAAATTTCCTATAAAAATAGGAAATTTTTGAAAAAATTTCCTATTAAAATAGAAAATTTTTGAAAAATTTCCTATAAAAATAGGAAATTTTTGAAAAATTTCCTATAAAAATAGGAAATTTTTGAAAAATTTCCCATAAAAATAGGAAATTTTTGAAAAATTTCCTATAAAAATAGGAAATTTTTGAAAAATTTCCTATAAAAATAGGAAATTTTTGAAAAATTTCCTATAAAAATAGGAAATTTTTGAAAAATTTCCTATAAAAATAGGAAATTTTTGAAAAATTTCCTATAAAAATAGGAAATTTTTGAAAAATTTCCTATAAAAATAGGAAATTTTTGAAAAATTTCCTATAAAAATAGGAAATTTTTGAAAAATTTCCTATAAAAATAGGAAATTTTTGAAAAATTTCCTATAAAAATAGGAAATTTTTGAAAAATTTCCTATAAAAATAGGAAATTTTTGAAAAATTTCCTATAAAAATAGGAAATTTTTGAAAAATTTCCTATAAAAATAGGAAATTTTTGAAAAATTTCCTATAAAAATAGGAAATTTTTGAAAAATTTCCTATAAAAATAGGAAATTTTTGAAAAATTTCCTATAAAAATAGGAAATTTTTGAAAAATTTCCTATAAAAATAGGAAATTTTTGAAAAATTTCCTATAAAAATAGGAAATTTTTGAAAAATTTCCTATAAAAATAGGAAATTTTTGAAAAATTTCCTATAAAAATAGGAAATTTTTGAAAAATTTCCTATAAAAATAGGAAATTTTTGAAAAATTTCCTATAAAAATAGGAAATTTTTGAAAAATTTCCTATAAAAATAGGAAATTTTTGAAAAATTTCCTATAAAAATAGGAAATTTTTGAAAAATTTCCTATAAAAATAGGAAAATTTTGAAAAATTTCCTATAAAAATAGGAAATTTTTGAAAAATTTCCTATAAAAATAGGAAATTTTTGAAAAATTTCCTATAAAAATAGGAAATTTTTGAAAAATTTCCTATAAAAATAGGAAATTTTTGAAAAATTTCCTATAAAAATAGGAAATTTTTGAAAAATTTCCTATAAAAATAGGAAATTTTTGAAAAATTTCCTATAAAAATAGGAAATTTTTGAAAAATTTCCTATAAAAATAGGAAATTTTTGAAAAATTTCCTATAAAAATAGGAAATTTTTGAAAAATTTCCTATAAAAATAGGAAATTTTTGAAAAATTTCCTATAAAAATAGGAAATTTTTGAAAAATTTCCTATAAAAATAGGAAATTTTTGAAAAATTTCCTATAAAAATAGGAAATTTTTGAAAAATTTCCTATAAAAATAGGAAATTTTTGAAAAATTTCCTATAAAAATAGGAAATTTTTGAAAAATTTCCTATAAAAATAGGAAATTTTTGAAAAATTTCCTATAAAAATAGGAAATTTTTGAAAAATTTCCTATAAAAATAGGAAATTTTTGAAAAATTTCCTATAAAAATAGGAAATTTTTGAAAAATTTCCTATAAAAATAGGAAATTTTTGAAAAATTTCCTATAAAAATAGGAAATTTTTGAAAAATTTCCTATAAAAATAGGAAATTTTTGAAAAATTTTCTATAAAAATAGAAAATTTTTTAAAAATTTCCTATAAAAATAGGACATTTTTGAAAAATTTCCTATAAAATTAGGAAATTTTTTAAAAATTTCCTATAAAAATGTTAAATTTTTTTTAATAAATTTTTCAAAAATTTCCTATTTTTATACGAAATTTTTAAAAGAAAATTTTCAAAAATTTCCTATTTTTATTAGGAAATTTTTCAAAAATTTCTTAATTTTATCTGAAATTTTTCAAAAATTTCTTATTTTTATAGGAAATTTTTCAAAAATGTCTTATTTTTTAGGAAATTTTTCAACAATTTCTTATTTGTATGAGAAAATTTTCTAAAAGTTCTTATTTTTATAGGAAATTTTTCCAAAGTTTTTTATTTTTATAGGAAATTTTTCAAAAATTTTTTATTTATTAGGAAACTTTTCATAGGAAATTTTTCAAAATATTCTTATTTTTATAGGAAATTTTTCAAAATATTCTTATTTTTATAGGAAAATTTTCAAAATGTTCTTATTTTTATAGGTAATTTTTCAGAAATTTTTTATTTTTATAGGAATCTTTTCAAAAATTTCTTATTTTTATAGGAAATTTTTCAAAAATTTCTTATTTTTATTAGAAATTTTTTCAAAAATGTCTTTTTTTTATTAGAAAATTTTTCAAAAATTTCTTATTTTGATAGGAAATTTTTAAAAATTTCATATTTTTATAGAAAGTTTTTCAAAAATTTCTTATTTTTATATGCAATTTTTCAAAAATTTCTTATTTTTATAGGAAATTTTTATAAAATATCTTATTTTTATAGGAAAATTTTCAAAATTTTTTATTTTTATAGAAAATTTTTCAAAAATTTCTTATTTTTATAGGAAATTTTTCAAAATATTGTTATTTTCATAGGAAATCTTTCAAAATATTCTTATTTTTATAGGAAATTTTTCAAAATATTTTTATTTTTATAGGTGATTTTTCAGAAATTTCTTATTTTTATAGGAAATTTTTTAAAAATTTCTGATTTTTATAGGCAATTTTTTAAAAATTGCTTATTTTTATAGGAAAATTTTCTATTTTTATGGAAATTTGTTCAAATATTTTCTATCTTCATAGGAAATTTTTTACATTACGTAGAAAATTCTAACAATTTAAAAGTCTCCCTCTGCTACTGTTTTCAAATCGATACGTATGAGCAATTTAGTAAAATAAATATCAATCATACGCGGGGTATTTTTTTCTTAATTAAAAACAGAATAATAATGGAAACGGTAACGATATAGAAATTGAATAGAATTATTATACATACATAGTATATAGAAGAAATACACACAAAAACTTTTTTAATATTTCAATCAAAACTCTATAGAATTTTTTTAATGAAATGCCAGGACACAAACCAAATACGCACAAACACAGACAATGACATACTCCATCACCACTTCTATAGAGGAATTGAACAAATCTCTCATTCTTACTATAGAAATTTCTAATTTCCGCTAGAAATGTCAGAAAACAGACCAAAGCTAAATACACAAAAAGACACATAGTTATTATAACAAATACTTTTTTAAAATAAGTGAAATATATAGTGGTTACCAATTTAAAATATATGAAAAAAAGACACAAAAAAACACATAAAATAGAGAAATCGTAAAAATAAATAAAAACGGTTACAATGCAATAATTCATCTACTGGCAAAAAAAAATATACCAAAACTAGTAAAGAAGACAAATACGTACAAATATTTTGCACAAAGCAAATATTTAATAGCAAAAATGATTAAATATTGCAAATAGAAAATTATATATATTTTTTTTAAATTGCTGCAGCTCCTTTGTCAAGGAACAAAAGTTTTAGTTCTTGAAAAGGACAAAATACTAATTTAAAATTTAAGGAAAGTATTTTTTCCTCAAGCAGTTCTTTTGTGTCTTTTAGATTTTAAATTGATTCAATTTATTTTCTTGGTTCTTGGTAGAAAGAAAATATAGTAAGACCTTGTTTTGAGTAATTTTCTAGAAACTTATTTGTATGCGATACTTGTTTAACTTATGCTAATTTTACTCTAAACACCTATTTGTTTCATACTTAATTGTCTAGAGTTTTAGACCAAAAATGCTCTAAATTATACGAACATTATGTGTTACTTAAAGACAAAAGCCAACAATTTAACACCTAATTTAGAGTGTCTCAGAAATGTGAAAAGTTTTGTTTAAAAATAGAAAGACATTTTTCGAAAATTTCATATACTTAAATCAAATTTTTCAAAAATTTCTTATTTTTGCATAAAATTTTTCAAAAGTTTCCTATTTTTGTAGAAAATTTTTTAAAACATTTAAATTTTTATATAAAATTTTTCAAAAATTTTATATTTTTATAGGAAATTTTTCAAAATTTTTATATTTTTATAGGAAATTTTTCTAAAAACTTTGAAAAATTTCTTATTTTTTAGAAAATTTTTCAAAAATTTTCTATTTTTATAGGACATTTTTCAAAAATTTCTTATTTTTATAAGAATTTTTTCTTATTTTTATAAGAATTTTTTCTTATTTTTATAGGAACTTCTTTAAATTTCTTTTTTTTTAGAGGAAGTTTTTTTTTCTATTTTTATAGAAAATTTTTCAAAAATTTCCAATTTTTATAGGAAATTTTTCGAAAACTTCTTATTTTTATAGGAAATTTTTCTTATTTTTATAGGAACTTTTTTAAATTTTTTATTTTTAAAGAAATTTTTTAATTTTTGAGAAATTTTTTAAAAATTTCCTATTTTATAGGACATTTTTCAAAAATTTCCTTTTTTTATACGAAATTTTCCAAAAATTTCAGTTTTTATAGAAAATTTTCAAAAATTTCCTATTTTTAAAAGAAATTTTACAAAAATTTCCTGTTTTTATAGGAAATATTCAAAAATTTCCTATTTTTATAGGAAATTTTTCACAAATTTCCTATTTTTATAGGAAATTTTTCAAAAATTTCCTATTTTTAAATGGAAATATTTCACAAATTTCCTATTTTTAAATGGAAATTTTTCACAAATTTCCTTTTTTTAAATGGAAATTTTTCACAAATTTCCTATTTTTATAAGAAATTTTTCAAAAACTTCTTTTTTTAATAGGGAATTTGTCAAAAAATTCCTATTTTAATAGAAAATTTTTCAAAAATTTCCTATTTTTATAGAAAATTTTTCAACAATTTCCTATTTTTATGGAAAATTTTTCAAAATTTTCCCAATTTTACGGGAAATTTTTCAAAAATTTCCTATTTTTATGGGAAATTTTTCAAAAATTTAATATTTTTATAGAAAATTTTTCCAAAATTTATATTTTTATAGAAAATTTTTCAAAATTTTAATTTTTCAAAAATTTAATATTTTTAAAGAAAACTTTTTAAAAATTTCCTATTTTATGGAAAATTTTTTAAAAATTTCCTATTTTTATAGAAAATTTTTCAAAAATTTCCTAGTTTTATAAACAATTTTTAAAAAATTTCATAGTTTTATAGGAAATTTTTTAAAAATTTGCTATTTTTATAGCAAAATTTTTAAAAAAAATTATATTTTTATAGAAAAATTTTTACAAATTTCCTATTTTTATAGAAAATTTTTTTCAAAATTTCTTATTTTTATAGAAAATTTTTCAAAAATTTTTTTATTTTTATAGAAAACTTTTTAATAATTTCCTATTTTTAAAGAAAATTTTTAAAAAATTTCCTATTTTTATGAAAAATTTTTAAAAAATTTGCTATTTTTATCAAAAATTTCCTCTTTTTATGAAAAAAATTTCCTATTTTTAAAGAAAAATTTTTTTTAAATTTTTCTTTTATAGAAAATTTTCTGTTAGCTTTAAATTTGTATCGTTTACAAGAATATTTTTTGTTGTAATAACATTTTTTTTATGGGAAGCCCTAACATTTTTAGCCATAGTTTGTTTTGGGTGATTTTAACTTGTATATTCCTTACATGTCTCTATATTATTAGGCTTTTTGGGCTAAAATAATAAATGTATATAAAGCAAAGGGATCGTTACAAAGTAAATTTAAAGAGCTCAATAAAAATGTTTCTATTTTACGAAAAATTTTCTACGTAAAATTTTCATATTAAAAAATTTTAAAGAAAACATTTTTATATTAATTTGTAAATAAAGAATTTTTAATAAAAAAAGTAATGAAAAACTTTCATATAATATTTGTTATAACCAATAGATAACCAAACTATTTCAAACTCCCAATATTTGTATTTCAACTCACAATTGCTTACAAATAAATGTTAGTATATAAAACGTATTCAATTACAAAATCTGTTACAACAACTCGATTTATCAATTTGTGAAGAAAGAAAAAAAAACAAGAATCAGCTTTTGTTGTATAACCTGTCCCCTCCTGCACAATGGCCTGAGCAAAGGCAATAAGGTCAACTAGTCAGTTTGTCAATCAGTCAGTCAACCAACCAGCCAACTCACATATGTTACTTACAGAATTCTCTGTTTCAATTTCAATTTAAGTTCCTCTTCCTTTTTCCTCTTTTCCTTTTTTATTTCTTTCATTTTTTTATATCAAGTGTTTTTCTCTACATTTTTCTTTTTATTTTCAATTTAAAATAAAAATAAAACTATGGTCGAGCAAGAGAAATGTATGCTGTCATTTGCATTGGAATTAAGTTTATTCAGGCGTCAAAGGTACAGAGTCTGTTACTAAATTTTAGACACACGCACGAACACACACGCAGATGGAAAAACAAAACTCTTCCTCTGTCTAACACTTACGATCTGATACTCTTGAAGGATATGAATCAAACACACTTAAATATTGAAAAAAATAATTCTAACACTATTCGACAAAAGTTAAACATAAGAAAAATTTTTATAGGAAATTTTTCAAAAATTACTTATTTTTATGGGATATTTTTTTTATCTTTATAAAAAAATTTGAAAATATTTCTCATTTTTATAGGAAATTTTTTAAAAATTTTGTATTTTTATAGAAATTTCTATAGAAAATTTTTTTTATATTGATAGGAAATATTTCAAAATTGTTTCAAAAATTTCTCATTTTTATAGGAAATTTTTCAAAAATTTCTTATTTTTATCGGAAATTTTTCGAAAATTTCTTATTTTTATAGAAATTTTTCAACAATTTCTTATTTTTATAGGAAATTTTTCAAAAATTTCTTAATTTTATCGGAAATTTTTCAAAAATTTCCTAATTTTATAGGAAATTTTTCAAAAATTTCTTATTTTTATAGGAAATTTTTCAAAAATTTCTTATTTTTATAGGAAAATTTTCAAAAATTTCTTATTTTTATAGGAAAATTTTCAAAAATTTCTTATTTTTATAGGAAATTTTTCAAAAATTTCTTATTTTTATAGGAAATTTTTCAAAAATTTCTTATTTTTATAGGAAATTTTTCAAAAATTTCTTATTTTTATAGGAAATTTTTCAAAAATTTCTTATTTTTATAGGAAATCTTTCAAAAATTTCTTATTTTTATAGGAAATTTTTCAAAAATTTCTTATTTTTCTAGGAAATTTTTCAAAAATTTCTTATTTTTATAGGAAATTTTTCAAAAATTTCTTATTTTTATAGGAAGTTTTTTAAAAATTTTTTATCTTTATAGGAAATTTTTCAAAAATTTCTTATTTTTATAGGAAATTTTTCAAAAATTTCTTATTTTTGTAGGAAATTTTTCCCAAATTTCTTATTTTTATAGGAAATTTTTCAAAAATTTCTTATTTTTATAGGAAATTTTTCAAAAGTTTCTTATTTTTATAGGAAATTTTCAAAAAATATTTTATTTTTACATAAATTTTTCAAAAATTTCTTTTTTTTTATATGAAATTTTTCAAAACATTTTTTTTTATAGGAAATTTTTCAAAAATTTTATAGGAAATTTTTCAAAAATTTCTTATTTTTAAAGGAAATTTTACAAAAATGTTTTATCTTCATAGGAAGTTTTTTAAAAGTTTTCTTATTTTTATAGGAAATTCTTCAAAAAATTTTTTTTTTATAGGAAAATTTTCATAAATTTCTTATTTTTATAACAAATTTTCAAAAAATTTCTTATTTTTATCGGAAATTCTCCAAAAATTTCTTATTTTTATAGGAAATTTTTCAAAAAGGAAATTTTCAAAATTTTTTTATTTTTATAGGAAACTTTTAAATTTGTTCTTATTTTTATAGAAAATTTTTCAAAAATACCTTATTTTTATAAAAAAATTTTTCAAAATTTTTCCTTTTTATGCAAAATTTTTTAAAAATTTTCTTCTTTTATAGCAAATTTTTTAAAAATTTCTTTTTTTTTATAGAAAATTAATTTTTTTTTTATTTTTATGGGAAATTTTTTAAAAAATTCTTATTTTTATAGGAATTTATTCAAAAATTTCTTATTTTTAAATGAAATTTTTCAAAAATTTTCCATTTTTATAGGAAATTTTTCAAAAAATTTATAATTATTATAAGAAATTTTTCAAAATTATTTTATTTTTATAGGAAAGTTTTAAAAAATTTCTAATTTTTTAAAAAATTGTCAAAAATTTCTTATTTTTAAAAGAAATTTTTAACAATTTCTTATTTTTATAGAAAATTTTCTTATTTTTATAGGAAATTTTTCAAAAATTTCTTGTTTTTATAGAAATTTTTTTCAAAAAAATCTTATTTTTATAGGAAATATTTTCAAAAAATTCTTATTTTTAGATGAAAATTTTTCAAATACCTCTTATTTTGATTGGAAATTTTTTAAAAATTTTTTTTTTTATAGAAAATAATTTAAAAAATTTCTTATTTTTATAGGAAATTTTTCAAAAATTTCATAGTTTTATAGGAAATTTTTTCAAAGATTTTTTATTTTTATAGGAAATTTTTAAAAAATTTCTTATTTTTATAGAAAATTTTTTCTAATTTCTTTTTTTTATAGGAAATTTTTCAAAAATTTCTTATTTTTATAGGAAATGTTTCAAAAATTTCTTATTTTGATAAGAAATTTTCCAAAAATTTCTTATTTTTCTAAGAAATTTTTTAAAATTTCTTATTTTTATAGAAAATGTTCCTATTTTTATAGGAAATTTTTCAAAAATTTCTTATTTTAATAGGAAATTTAAAAAAAAAAATTTTATTTTATAGGAAATTTTTCAAAAATTTGTTATTTTGATAAGAAATTTTTTTAGGAAATTTTTCAAAAATTTCCTAGTATTATAGAAAATTTTTCAAAAATTTCTTATTTTTATAGGAAGTTTTTCAAAAAATTTCTTATTTTTATAAGAAATTTTTCAAAAATTTGTTATTTTTATAAGAAATTTTTCAAAAAATTTCTCATTTTTATAGAAAATTTTCAAAAATTTTTTATTTTTATAGAAAATTTTTCAAACATTTCTTATTTTTATACAAAATTTTTCGAAATCTTCTGTTAAATACCGGTTTTTGACCTAATAAAACAAAAAATGGTATTATCAGCAATTTTTTTTAATTTCAAAAAATGTATTTTTTTTTTTCTATTTCATTTCCAGGGATGTGAACCGAAATTTAGTTTTTACTTATTTGTACTTATATACCATCGAACCAGTTTGATGCACATATTGCAAGAAAGAAATCATTTACACATACTTGTAATAAAATATACAAGTATTTATGTGTAAGTGTAACAGTAATAAATTGCGATTTCCTTGGATATACATCCTATTCCTGTTTATGCTCTTTTCTATTCTAGTTCCCAAGAGTCCTCTTTCTATAATAAAACTTCTCGTACACATTTGATTTTATTATCCTCTCACTAAATGTTTTACTGACCATGTGGTTAAGTAAATGTCTGTTTGTGTGAGTGCATTTGTTTGCATTTGTGGCGGCAATGAAAGTGCGCGGTATTTGTTTTATCTTTTCATCTTCTTTTCTTTTTTTGCTGGTCATTTTATTTAAACACCACCATAACATAACATGAGTTGCTTGTAATCATTTTGCTAGTACTTTTTATGGAAACAGACATAAACTTGTGGAGAAATTGCATTTAATTTAAGAAAATTAGTATTTATGTGTCAGTGTTGGTTAAAGGATATAAATTGTTATACATATACTTTCATTGCACATATTATATCTAATTGAGTAAAAAGTGTAAGTTATGTTGTGATTTTGAGTGTCTAATATAAAAACTATGCACCGAAGATCTTCATTCCTTTTAGCATAAGAATTTTATGCTTAATCTTTGCCAATCCTATTATTCTTCACACTATATAGTGATTTGTACTAAAGCCACTAAGTGTCCTATCGTTTACAAAATTGAAGCTTTAATTAAAATCAAACTATCCTTATATACAAGAAATTCTGAGTCGAAAACTATATTTTTTTGTAAAAAACTCTTTTAATTTAAAATTTCACGTTAAAGCAAAGAATTACGAAATTTAGGTAAATATATGTTAGATCGTTTTATGAGAAATGTGTTAGCATACTTTATTTAATACCTTTCTAATTCTACTTAAGCGGTTAGTACTTCTGACCACTAAAATATTCATAAAATAAATATTTTACTAAAATTTCTCATTGAATTGTTTTAAAACAAACATTAGACTATAAAAATCCTATAACTAAATCAAATGAAAACAGACAGTCGTACAGATTAACTTTTTTATTATACACAAATAAATCTTGAATTTTAAAGCTTTTGTTGTCTATTTAAAGGGATTGTGGTAACGAAAACGTTTAAGGTTTTATTCATTGTCAATCCCTGCAATTCAAATTTAACATGCGGTCAGATGTAAATTTGCACAAAAGGATTCTGATGTAGTTTTATAAAAAAAAAGAATTAAAAGGATTATTTAGTTTCAATTTAAAAGGAGGAGTTTGATAGTTTTTAAACAAATGAGGGGATATTTGCAAGTACAATGAGAACATATACTTAGATATACATAGACTCGGACTTAAACTAGGATATATTCTAACACATAGAGTAAGCCACAGACTAAGACATAGACTAAGACATAGACTTAGACATAGACTAAGACATAGACTAAGACATAGACTAAGACATAGACTAAGACATTGACTAAGATATTGACTAAGACATAGACTAAGACATAGACTAAGACATAGACTAAGATATAGACTAAGACATAGACTAAGACATAGACTAAGACATAGACTAAGACATAGACTAAGACATAGACTAAGACATAGACTAAGACATAGACTAAGACATAGACTAAGACATAGAGTAAGACATAGACTAAGACATAGAATAAGACATAGACTAAAACATAGACTAAGACATAGACTAAGACATGGACTAAGACATAGACTAAGACATAGACTAAGACATAGAATAAGACATAGACTAAGACATAGACTAAGACATAGACTAAGACATAGACTAAGTCATAGACTAAGACATAGACTAAGACATAGACTAAGAGATAGACTAAGACATAGACTAAGACATAGACTAAGACATAGACTAAGACATAGACTAAGACATAGACTAAGACATAGACTAAGTCATAGACTAAGACATAGACTAAGACATAGACTAAGACATAGACTAAGACATAGACTAAGTCATAGACTAAGACATAGACTAAGACATAGACTAAGACATAGACTAAGACATAGACTAAGACATAGACTAAGACATAGACTAAGACATAGACTAAGACATAGACTAAGACATATACTAAGACATAGACTAAGACATAGACTAAGACATAGACTAAGACATAGACTAAGACATAGACTAAGACATAGACTAAGACATATACTAAGACATAGACTAAGACATAGACTAAGACATAGACTAAGACATAGACTAAGACATAGACTAAGACATAGACTAAGACATAGACTAAGACATAGACTAAGACATAGACTAAGACATAGACTAAGACATAGACTAAGACATAGACTAAGACATAGACTAAGACATAGACTAAGACATAGACTAAGACATAGACTAAGACATAGACTAAGACATAGACTAAGACATAGACTAAGACATAGACTAAGACATAGACTATGACATAGACTAAGGCTTAGACTAAGACATAGACTAAGACATAGATTAAGACATAGATTAAGACATAGACTAAGACATAGACTAAGACTAAGACATAGACTAAGACATAGACTAAGACATAGACTAAGACATAGACTAAGACATAGACTAAGACATAGACTAAAACATAGATTAAGACATAGACTAAGACATAGACTAAGACATAGACTAAGACTAAGACATAGACCAAGACATAGACTAAGACATAGACTAAGACATAGACTAAGACATAGACTAAGACATAGACTAAGACATAGACTAAGACATAGACTAAGACATAGACTAAGACATAGACTAAGACATAGACTAAGACATAGACTAAGACATAGACTAAGACATAGACTAAGACATAGGCTAAGACATAGGCTAAGACATAGACTAAGACATAGACTAAGACATAGACTAAGACATAGACTAAGACATAGACTAAGACATAGACTAAGACATAGACTAAGACATAGACTAAGACATAGACTAAGACATAGACTAAGACATAGACTAAGACATATACTAAGACATAGACTAAGACATAGACTAAGACATAGACTAAGACATAGACTAAGACTAAGACATAGACTAAGACATAGACTAAGACATAGACTAAGACATAGACTAAGACATAGACTAAGACATAGACTAAGACATAGACTAAGACATAGACTAAGACATAGACTAAGACATAGACTAAGACATAGACTAAGACATAGACTAAGACATAGACTAAGACATAGACTAAGACATAGACTAAGACATAGACTAAGACATAGACTAAGACATAGACTAAGACATAGACTAAGACATAGACTAAGACATAGACTAAGACATAGACTAAGACATAGACTAAGACATAGACTAAGACATAGACTAAGACATAGACTAAGACATAGACTAAGACATAGACTAAGACATAGACTAAGACATAGACTAAGACATAGACTAAGACATAAACTAAGACATAGACTAAGACATAGACTAAGACATAGACTAAGACATAGACTAAGACATAGACTAAGACATAGACTAAGACATAGACTAAGACATAGACTAAGACATAGACTAAGACATAGACTAAGACATAGACTAAGACATAGACTAAGACATAGACTAAGACATAGACTAAGACATAGACTAAGACATAGACTAAGACATAGACTAAGACATAGACTAAGACATAGACTAAGACATAGACTAAGACAAAGACTAAGACATAGACTAAGACATAGACTAAGACATAGACTAAGACATAGACTAAGACATAGACTAAGACATAGACTAAGACGTAGACTAAGACATAGATTAAGACATAGACATAGTAAACGCTGAAGTGCTGCAAATACAAAATCTGATGCCTATCTTAAGGTGCTTACTATGTAAATAATTCTGTGGGGCCAATGTCAAAAAAAAACTAGTTTTGAGAAAATTAGATTTAAAGCTTTAATTTTTAGAATAAATAAAAGATATGAGTAGATATATCCAAGTTTTAGAGTTATGTTCAAAAACGATTTTAATGAGGCTCGTCATCTTACCGGCCCGTAGCTTAGCCAGTTTGTATCCGATTTTATTTTGTGTTTAAGAATGGAATACTATGTTTGATACATTTATAAATCAAAGGTGTTTTTTTTTACTTTAAAAGATTTTTCTTACTTATTCTTATATAAAATTCATAAAAGGTTATTACAATATAACAATAGAATTTAGTTGCTAATAAAACGTGGTTTTTGTTTTTTCAATCAGACAAAAAATCGAAAAGTTATTTAGCTACGTACTATCATGATGCTACGCATCTAAACATTTTCACCAAAAATCATTGTAAAAAGAATTTTGTTTGCAGTCGAAACAATTTAACTTTGGAAAAAATTAATTAGCTTTTGTAAAAGTAAGCCGATATCAATAAGTAATATCTGTTTTTTTAAAAACTTTATAAAACAAACAAGGTTTTTATAAAAAAAGTTGAAATAACTGTTTTTAAATATTAAATATTACGAAAAATTAAAAAAAAAACTGGAAACTTTTTATAAAAACTTACCTAATTTCATAAAATTAATGCCCTATACATGCAGCTTATAAAAGCTTGATCCCTTGACTTTCCAAAAGTGTTTAAAATTTCAAAATCGCTCTGCAAATGTGAGATTTGGAGGTACTAAAGTACTACTACCTACCCGAAAACAGTTTTTGCCAAAATTTTGAAATCTTTGAAAATGGTTTTTGGTTAGGCCTATATCCCCCACTAGGTCACTTTCCAGGTATTTACAAAAATTGCTCATTTGTGAGACCGTGTAATTCATTTTTAAATTTCTATCACAATTTTTTTGCCAATTCATGTTATATTACATTTTGTATCATGTTAGTTTAGTGTATGCCTGAAAATATGCAGCACTTTTTTACTACTTATTGCCGAAGATGTTTAGCAAAGCGTATGATTAATATTTATTTCATAAAACATGTCAATATTATCTTTATATAATAAACCAATATTATTAATACAAAATAAATAAATTGAAGTGTTTTGTTAAAAATAACTACTCAGCCATTATATGAAGTATTATATGAGATATAGTCGGATGAAATGCAAACTAGAAGTAGAAAAATTTCATATATTGTAGCTGAATTCACGTATTGCCAACTTGAAACTTTTCAAAACTACTCTATAGTATTTTGTCTGACTATATGATGTATGTACTCTAATAATGTTGATTTTAATCTAATAAATGCCCTTCTAATTGCTATATTGAATTAAAAAAATAATTCGTTAAATAAATTCAAAGAATGGTAGTCACTTTCATTAGAGAATTTAAGTGAAATCGATTTTTTGTATAAATAGTATTTTCATTTTTGTATTGAATAATTTAGTTGTTGTTTGTTTAAGTTTTGTTCGAACATCATGAAAATGTCAACAAAATTTATTTAATTGAATTTTCATTGACTTGTTATTTTATTAGGCTTAAAAGATGATAATAAATACTTATTCATAAATTGTTTGTTATAAAAAATTTAATAAATATTTTCTTTTCTCTCTCTTTTTTAGGTAAGTCATATGAAAGGCTAAACTAAATTGAATAAGATAAGTACTTATGACTATGGTTTGTATAATCTTAAACGTTATAAATAGTAAAAAAGTAAATTTTCAAAAATTTCATATAAAAAGTAAACTTTGAAAAAAAATTCCTATAAAAAGTAAATTTTTTGAAAATTTTCCTATAAAAAGTAAATTCTTGAAAAAATTCCTATAAAACGCAATTTTTTAAAAATTTCCTATAAAAAGTAAATTTTTAAAAAACTTTCCTATTAAAAGTAAATTTTTCAAAAATTTACTATTAAATGTAAATTTTTGAAAAATTTCCTATAAAAAGTAAATTTTTGAAAAATTTCCTATAAAAAGTTAATTTTTGAAAAATTTCCTATAAAAAGTAAATTTTTGAAATGTTTCCTATAAAAAGTAAATTTTTGAAATGTTTCCTATAGAAAGTAAATTTTTGAAAAATTTGCTATAAAAAGAAAATTTTTGAAAAATTTTCTATAAAAAGAAAATTTTTGAAAAATTTCCTATAAAAAGTAAATTTTTGAAAAATTTCCCATAAAAGTAAATTTTTGAAAAATTTCCTATGAAAAGTCAATTTTTGAAAAATTTCCTATAAAAAGTAAATATTGAAAATATTTCCTATAAAAAGTAAATTTTTGAAAAATTTGCTATAAAAAGTAAATTTTAGAAAAATTTCCTATAAAAAGTAAATTTTTGAAAAATTTTCTATAAAACGTAAATTTTTGAAAATTTTACTATAAAAAGTAAATTTTTGAAAAATTTCCTATAAAAAGTAAATTTTGAAAAAAAATTTCCTATAAAAAGTAAATTTTTGAAAATTTTCCTATAAAAAAATTTTTGAAAAATTTCCTATAAAAAGTAAATTTTTGAAAAATTTCCTATAAAAAGTAAATTTTTGAAAAATTTCCTATAAAAAGTAAATTTTTGAAAAATTTCCTATAAAAGGTAAATTTTTGAAAAATTTCCTATAAAAAGTAAATTTTTGAAAAATTTTCTATAAAAAGTAAATTTTTGAAAAATTTCCTATAAATAGTAAATTTTTGAAAAATCGTTCCGCCAAATTTTCAGTATTTTTTTTTTTCAATTGTAGGAAGTTTAACTTTACCTCTGTAAATACTTTTTTTAGAATTTAAAAATGCATTGGACTTAACTTTGTTTGCTGGGTAATTGTAAATTTATTCATTACGGCTTTCATTTTTGTTGCTGTTCTTGCAAATTATGCAATTTGAGAAAATTGCGTGTTGCAAGTAAAAACCTATTAAATACAAATTTGCCTCTAGATTTAAGTAAATGTATTAGTGAACTACTTACTTATGAACGTATGTGTTTGTGTGTATAACAAATTTTTTAATTTGAAACTCGTTTTATAGGAATAATTTTATATGTACAATAATATAATTTCTAATAACAAATGTATAATGAATGTTATAAATATTAATTACATCAGGCAACAAAATGGAACCTTCATAATTTTTCTTCAAAATTTCAATTACTTCTTGAGGCTTCTATCGACATAATGCAACAATATTCAAATTTCATCGAAAAATTTAAATTTTGTTTAATAGTTTTATGAATTAATTTCCTTAAGCTTCAAGTTAATGAAAATATTTTTTTAAAGTAATTATAAAATTACATGCAAAAAAAAATTAAAATACTTTAATTGCACTTAATGTCTATAACTTATAAATAATTAAAAGGTGTAAAATTAAATTACGAAAACATTACATAAATGAAATTGCTAATAAAAGCTGAAGAGCTGCCAATACAAAATCTGATGCCTATCTTAAGGCGCTTAGCACGCAAACAATTATAAAAAGTGAAATGTGTGAGGTTAATTTTCTTAGGCTTTTAACGGCTTTCGAAGCATAAGATAGGATTCGGTATTAAGGTCAAACTACCTTCAACTTATTTCCTAATACATATTTTTCATTTAATATTACTTAAAGTAGATTTAACTGGAGACCATTGTATCTACAGAGGGCCTATGTTCCACAAGGAATTCAAGGACTAAATATGTATATTGTATCTACAACATGTAAAATTTACCCAAAAATTGTTATAAAATTAGGTTTACTAAAAAATTTTTCCAATTAAAATTTTTTATTGAAAAATATTAATATTATAAATATTATAAAAAATTTTCGATAGAAATTTTTGTACAATATTTTTTTTAGAAATTTTTTAATAAAATTTTTTGTTCAAAAAAATTTTTCTTAACAAATTTTTCTATAGAAGTTTTCTGCAAAAATGTTTCTGTAGAATTTTTTGTATAAATATTTTTCTGTGAAATTTTTTCTATTGAAATTTATTTAAAGAAATTTGTTTGTGAAATTTTTTCTATTAAAAATTTTTCTATAGAAATTTTTCTATACAAATTTTTTATACAAATTTTTCTATAGAACTTTTTCTATAGCAATTTTTCTACAGAAATTTTACTATTGACATTTTTTTATAAAAATTTTTCTAAAGAAATGTTTCAAAATTCAAATTTTCAAAATTTTTCTATAGAAATTATTCTACAAAAATTTCTCCAAAAAAATTTTTCTATAGAAATTTTTCTCTAAAAATTTTTCTTTAAAGATTTTTCTATAAACATTTTTCTGTAAAGATTTTTCTATACAATTTTTTCAATAAAAATTTTTCTATAGAAATTTTTCTAAAAAAAAATTTCTGTAGAAATTTTTTATAAAAATATTTTTCTAAAAATTTTTCTGTGGACATTTTTTTAAAGACATTTTTATAGAAATTTTTCTATTCAAATTTTTCTATAAAAAAATTTCTTTAAAAATTTTTCTATAAACATTTTTCTATCAAAAATTTTCTAAAAATATTTATTTCTATAAAGATTTTTCTATAAAAATCTTTCTATTATAAATTTACTATAGAAATTTGTATAAAAAAATGTTTCTATAGAAAATTGTCTCTATAAAAATTTTGCTATAGAAATTTTTCTATAAACATTTTTTTGTAGAAATTTATCCATAGAAATATTTCTTTAAAAATTTTTTATAAAATTTCTTCTATAGAAAATATTTTTATAGAAATTTTTTTATAAAATTTTATTTATAGAAATTTTTCTAAAAAAAACATTCTCTAAAGGAATTTTTCTATAGAAATTTTTCTATAAAATTTTATTTATAGAAATTTTTCTAAAAAAAATTCTCTAAAGGAATTTTTCTATAAAAATTTCTGTGTAAAAAATTTCTAAATACAAATTTGTCAATACAAAAATTTCAACCTAAATTTTTCTATAAAACTCTTTCTTAGAAATTTTTTTAAAAAATTGTTTTTTTATAAAAATTTTTCTATAAAATTTTTTTTAAATATTTTTTATAAAAATTTTTCTATAAAATTTTTTTTAAATATTTTTTATAAAAATGATGAGTTTCTGAATTTCTCTATAGAAATTTCTTTATAAAAATTTCGCTATAGAAATTTTTTTTATAGAATTTCGCTATAGAAATTTTTTTTATAGAATTTTTTTTATAAAAATTTTTCTATCGAAATTTTTTTAAAGAAATTTTTCTATCAAAATTTTTCTTTAAAAAATTTTCTATAAAAATTTGTATAGAAAAATTTCTACAGGGAAATTTTTTTAGAGAAAGTTTTATAGAAAAATTCCTTTAGAAAAATTTTTATAAACAATTTTTTTAGAAAAATTTCTATAAATAAAATTTTATAGAAAAATTTTTATAGAACAATTTTTAAAGCAAAATTTTATTTGTAGAAATTTTTCTAAAAAAAAAATTTGTAAAAATTTTTTAAAGGAATTTTTCTATAAAAATTTCTCTAAAAAAATTTCCCTGCAGAAATTTTTCTATACAAATTTTTTTAAAGAAATTTTTCTATCAAAATATTTCTAAACAACTTTTCTATAGAAATTTTTCTATAAAAATTTTTCTATAGAATTTTTCCTATAAAACTTATTTAATAAAAATTTTTCTACAGATATTTTTCTATAAAAAATTTTCTACTGAAATTTTTCTTTACAATAATTTTTCTATAAAAATTTCTCCAAATAAATTTTTCCATTAAAAAAAATTTTATAACATTTTTTCTATAGAAATTATCCAATAAAAATTTTATTCCTATAGAAATTTTCCTATAAAAATGTTTTTATAGAAATTTTTCCATAAAAATTTTTCTATAGAAATTTTTCTATAAAAATTGTTCTATAGAAATTTATCTATAAAAATTTATATATAAAAATTTTTCTAGAAAAAGTTATCAAAAAATAATAAAAGTATCGCGATGTAAATATTATTCAAAAATTTATCTATATACATTTTTCTGTAAAAATTTTTCTATAGAAAATTTTCTTTAAGAATTTTTCTATAGAAATTTTCTATACATTTGTTTTTTAGAAATTTTTTATAAACATTTTTCTATAGAAATTTTTTTATAAAAAATTTTTCTATAGAAATTTTTTTTTAAAAAATTTTCTATAGAAATTTTTTTATAAAAAATTCTCTATAGAAATTTTTTTATAAAAAATTTTCTATAGAAATTTTTTTATAAAAAATTTTCTATAGAAATTTTTTTATAAAAAATTTTCTATAGAAATTTTTTTATAAAAAATTTTCTATAGAAATTTTTTTATAAAAAATTTTCTATAGAAATTTTTTTATAAAAAATTTTCTATAGAAATTTTTTTATAAAAAATTTTCTATAGAAATTTTTTTATAAAAAATTTTCTATAGAAATTTTTTTATAAAAAATTTTCTATAGAAATTTTTTTATAAAAAATTTTCTATAGAAATTTTTTTATAAAAAATTCTCTATAGAAATTTTTTTATAAAAAATTTTCTATAGAAATTTTTTTATAAAAAATTCTCTATAGAAATTTTTTTATAAAAAATTTTCTATAGAAATTTCTTTATAAAAAATTTTCTATAGAAATTTTTTTATAAAAAAATTTTTTTATAAAAAATTTTCTATAGAAATTTTTTTATAAAAAAATTAAATTAAAAAATTTTCTATAAAAATTTATCTTTAAAAATGTTTCTATAGAAATTTTTCTTTAATAATTTATCTGTAGAAATTTTTATTATAGAAATATTTCTATAAAAGTTTTTTTATGAAAAGTACTCTTTACAAATTTTTCTAAAGAGATTTTTCTATAGAAATTTTTGTATAAAAATTTTTCTTCCGAAGTTTTTCTACAGAAATTTTTCTATAAACATTTTTCTTTATGTAAAATTTACTCAAGTCTACTTTACATAAAAAAGAATTTACTTTTCATTTAAACTTTACCATTTAAATAAATTTAAAATTTTCCATTTGATATTTATTTTCTATACACAATAACTTTATAACAGCTCAATATAACTTTTTAATGGCCTCTTATTACTTTCCGAAAAATGTTTTCAAAAATTAAATTAAATTTTTCCTATTTCTAGTAAAATTTTATAATATTTTAACATGCACAAAAAGTTCTCAAAAACAAGAAAAAAAACATAAAATCTGCTCTAAATAAAACCAAAATAAACGTGTTTTAAATAAATTTCATTTTAAAAACCAATTTTTGGCAAATTTTCTAAACTATTTAATTGTTGGCTTTCAATTTAATTAAAATAAAATTTACATGCAAAAACCTTTTAATGACAGCTTTTAACTCTTTAAGCAAAATTAATAAATTGGTGGCTTTAAAGCTTTTTTCTGTGATTGCACTAAAAGCTTTAAAGATAAATTGCAAATGTTTTTTTTTTTTTTTTTTTTTTTGCTTTCATTCGTTTTTCTAGATTTTATTATTCACTACGAGAATTGTGAAAAAAAAATGTATTTGAAAAATGCAAGTAAAAATTGTAATAATAATGAAATCTGGGCTATATTTGTAAAACCTCAATTTTTGAGATGGATGTAAACTTTTAATGGTAGAATTTAGTTGAAGTGGGTCTGTGTAAAATGAAGTTGATGTACGTGTATGTAAGAGCAAGTAAATGTTAACTATAGCAAGAGGCAGTGGTCATTAGTTGAAAAACTTGTAAAGAAATTCTAAAGCACTATGGACAAGAATAGGAGAAAATTGTGTTAACAGAAAGAAGCTCCTACGAAAATTTTTTTTATAGAAAATTTTTATAAAAAAATTTTATAGAAAATTTTTTATAGGAAAATTTTTATAGAAAAATTTTTATAGGAAAATTTTTATAGAAAAATTTCTATATACAAATTTTTCTTTGGGAAATTTTCGATAGAAATTTTTCTATAGAAATTTTTCTATTAAAATTTATCTTTAGAAATTTATCTACAAAAATTTTTGTATAGATTCCCAAAGAAATTTTTCTATAAAAATTTTCTATAAAATTTTTTTATAGAAATTTTTCTATTAAAAAAAATATATCTTCATAGGAGCTTCTCTTAACGTAATTTCCTCCTATTCTTGTCCATTTTCTAAATAAACATTTTTAAAGAAAAATTTCTATTGAAAAATTTTTGTAGAAAAATTTCTATAGAAATATTTCTATAAAAATATTTCTATAAAAATATTTTTATAGAAAAATCTCTATAAAAAAATGTCTATGGAAACATTTTGAAAAAAAATTTCTATAGAAAAATCTTATAGAACATCTTATAGAATAATTTCAACAGAAAAATGTTATATAGAAAAATTTCTAAAAAAAATTTGTTAAGAAAATTTTCTATAGAAAAATTTTTTATATAAAAATTTCTATGGAAGCTTTTTTATAGAAAAATTTCTATAGAAACTTTTTTATAGAAAAATTTCTATAGAAACTTTTTTATAGAAAAATTTCTATAGAAAAATTGTTTAAGAAAATTTCTAAAGAACAATTTTTGAAGAAAAATTTTTATAAAAAAATGTTTAAAGATAAAGATAAACTTTTGTATAGAAAAATTTCTAGAGAAACTTTTTTATAGAAAAATTTTTAGACAAAATTTTTTATTGAAAAATTTCTAGAGACACTTTTTTATAGAAAAATTTCTAAAGAAACTTTTTCAAAGAAAAATTTTTATAGAAAAATCTTTTTAGAGAAATTTCTATACAAACTTTTTTTTATAAAAAAAATTTTAGTAGAAAAATTTCTATCGAAAATTTGTAAAAGGAAAATTTGTATAGAAAATTTCTATAGAAAAATTTTAATTGAAGATTTTATATAGAAAAATTTCTATTGAAATTTTTATCGAAAATAGTTAATAAAAAATTTCTATAGAAAAATTTTCATAGAAAAATTTCTATCAAAATTTTTTTTATAAAAAATTTATATAGAAAAATTTTTATAGAAAAATTTCTAAAGAAAAATTTTTATTTAAAACTTTTTAAAGAAAAATTTGTATAGAAATATTTGTATGGAAAAAATTTTATAGAATAATTTCTATAGAAACATTTTATATTCCAAAATTTATAAAAAAAAAATTGTTAAGAAAACTTTCCTTAGAAAATTTTTTGAAGAAAAATTTCTATAGAAAATTTTTAAAGAAAAATATCTATTAAAAATTTTTAACGAAAAATTTCTATAGAAAAATTTTTATAAAAAAAAATTTATATCAAAATTTTTATAAAAAAATATTTTTATCAAAATTTCTACAGCAAAAAAATTGTTTAGAAAAATTTTTATAGAAAACCTTTTAAAGAAAAATTTTTATAGAAAAATTTTTATAGAAAAATTTTTAAAGAAAAATTTTTAAAGAAAAATTTTTATAAAAAAATTTTTAAAGAAAAATTTTTATAGAAAAATTTTTATAGAAAAATTTTTATAGAAAAATTTTTAAAGAACATTTTTTATAGAAAAATTTTTATTGAAAAATTTTCATATAAAAATTTTTATAGAAAAATTTTCATATAAAAATTTTTATAGAAAAATTGTTATTGTAAAATCTTTATAGAAAAATTTCTATAGAAAACTTTTTATAGAAAAATTTGTATAGAAAAATTTTTAAAGAAAAAGTTTTATAGAAAAATTTTTCTTGGAAAATTTTTTTAACAAAAATTTTATTGAAAATTTTTTTTAAAAGTAATTTTTAAAGAAAAAATTTTTCAGTAAAATTTTTTTACAAAAATTTTTATAGAAAAATTTTTATTAAACAATTTTTATAGAAAAATAGAAAAAAAATTTTATTGAAAAATTTTTTTAAAAATAATTTTTAAAGAAAAAATTTTTTTTACAAACATTTTTATAGAAAAATTTTTATATAAAAATTTTAAAATAAATTTTTTTTAGAAAAATTTCTGTAGATAAAAACTTTTATAGAAAAATTTCTATAGAAATCTTTTTAAAAAAAAATTTCTAAGAAAATATTAGATAGAAAAATTTTTATTAAAAAATTTATATACAGAAATTTCTTTAGAAAAATTGTTATTGTAAAATCTTTATAGAAAAATTTCTATAAAAAACTTCAATTTTCAATTTTTTTATAGAAAAATTGATATTGAAAAATTTTTCTAAAAGAAATTTTTCTATAAAAATTTTTCAATAAAAATTTTTTTATAAAAATTTTTATTGAAATATTTTTATAAAAAAATTTTTAGTGAACAATTTTTATAGAAAAATTTCTATAGAAAACTTTTTGTGAAAAAATTTGTATTAAAAAATTTCTTTAGAAAATTTTTTGTAGAAAAATTGTTATTGTAAAATCTTTATTAAAAAATTTATATAGAAAAATTTCTTTACAAAAATTTGTGTAGAAAAGTTTCTTTAGAAAAATTTTTAAAGAAAAATTTTTAAGAAAATTATTAATAAAAAAATTGTTATTGAAAAATATTTATAGAAAAATTTCTATAGAAAACTTTTTATAAAAAAATTTTTAGTGAACAATTTTTATAGAAAAATTTCTATAGAAAACTTTTTGTGAAAAAATTTGTATTAAAAAATTTCTTTAGAAAATTTTTTGTAGAAAAATTGTTATTGTAAAATCTTTATTAAAAAATTTATATAGAAAAATTTCTTTACAAAAATTTGTGTAGAAAAGTTTCTTTAGAAAAATTTTTAAAGAAAAATTTTTAAGAAAATTATTAATAAAAAAATTGTTATTGAAAAATATTTATAGAAAAATTTCTATAGAAAACTTTTTATAGAAAAATTCGTATTGAAAAATTTCTTTAGAAAAATGTTTATAGAAAAATTTCGATAGAAAAATACTTATATAAAATTTTTTTTAGAAAAATTTCTGTAGATAAAAACTTATATAGAAAAATTTCTATAAAAAACTTTTCTTTCTATAGAAATATTTTAATTGAAAAATTTCTATAGAAATATTTCGATAGAAAAATTTCTGAGAAATACTTATATCGAAACATTTCTTAGAAGCATTTGTTTGATTTTGAGGTTTTATGATTTTTTATTTTGAAATTCGTATTTCATCCCATTGTGCTTATGTCTATTATGGTCTTACAACACATATCATGTAACCTATTCCCTCGTTTACAAACACATGCTTATTAACGTCCACATTCGCACAAACAAAGAAGAGAAAAATGAAATTTTAAATAAAAGAAGAGAAAAGAAAACCCTTTAATATTGCCTTAACCTTATTCTGAAAGGATTTGTAAAGAAAGTGAAATAAATGAATGAATGAGTGAGTGAATGCCTGAAAGAATGGACGAATTGAAGCAACGAAAATAAAGTTTGCGTGCAACAATTTTTTTTTGACTTCTTCTAAGTTTTAGAAACATTAAATGGACTAAAATGCAAATTTTTCCTTTTAAAAAAGAAATCCCTCTAAAAGTGTTGGCAAGGAAAAGTTGAGCAAAAAAAAAACTTAAATAGAACTAAATGTGTTACCAGAGTTAAAGAAAAGGAAAGGGAAATCTAGAAGGAAAAAAATGAAACTCAACCGACCATTAAGTTGATGAATTTTAAATTAGGCGCCTTAAGTTTTAGTTCTTTATAATAAAAATGAAAGCCTAATGCAACTGTCCTACACCTTTTGGTTTAACATGATTTAAGAAAAAAACGAAATAACCCAGTTTTTTTATAAAAAACTTAAAATTTAAAAGAAACTTTAATTTTGTTTAAAAAATTCCTTTCTCTTTCATTTATACTAATTTCTTAAGTTATCAGAACTTAATAGACATTAATTAGAATTGTATTAAATGGAAACGTAAGTCCTTTCTATCTAAGAGTTCTCGTATTCTTTTAATTGTTTCTGTTTCTTTTAATTTCTAATTAAAAGTTTCTTTTTCATTTTCTTGAGTTATTTATGTTCTTTTTTCTTGTTTTATATCTTTTTCGATTGCTTAATTTTTACTTTTTCATTACTTTCTTCTTAATTGTTCATTTCAATTATTGTGGCTGTGGTTCTAGTCTGTGATTAATAAAATAATATTATTTATTTTGATAGAGGATTTGTGGGAACAAATTTCTTTTGGGAAATGGAAATGGATTCTTTTTGCTTTTACTTTTAATATAAAGTTATAAATAACGCTTTTCCACCTATAAATTGAAATAAAATCGTAAAAAACTGTATTTATTATAATAACAAAATGAGTTGATACATTATTCAAAGAATTATCCATTATTGGCCACTTATTTTAGCCACTTAATTTCCTGGTAGTATATGGATTTTCTGCCAAAATATTTAAATATTTCAGTTTTGAAGTAAAGAATAAATGAAGACTATTTTTGAAACCTTATTCTTAAATTAATCGTATTAAAATAAGGTTGTTCTGCATTGATCAAAATAAATGGTAGTGGGGCAACTTCAGGGGCCAAATTACGGCATTCGATATAAATCGAAATGTTAGATATTTTCAAAACATTTGTATAGCATACTTTAAGGATAATCAAAAAAGAGTCAAAAAAGAGTCAAAAAAGAGAATATTGTGGAGTATACTTTAGGGATGTTCAAAGTTACTTTGATGCAAAAGGTTTGTTGAAATTTGGTGTCCATTTTGATTCGTTTTTTAAAATATATAGTTCAATTAATATATATTTTAAAAAACGAATCAAAATGGAAACCAAATTTCAATAAACCTTTTGCATCAAAGTAACTTTGAACATCCCTAAAGTATACTTCACAATATTCGCTTAAAAGTCTGAGTTTTCAATCGATATCGAATGCGGTAATTTGGCCCAAGGCAGCTGAGCCAAAACTGTTTTCAAAATAGTTTTTGACCAGTCTTGCAACATTTGGCCGAGCGCTGTCGTGATGGAATTTTGGTCCAATAATATTCTCATCCGATTTTAACAGCTGGTAGGATCAGACCAAATATAAAGCATTTTCTTGGCGACATATTTATTCGGGTTCGGTGCTCATTTGACTGATGTTCAAGCATAATTTCCGACATGCAAAATCGCCTTAAAACGTCTCTAGGTTTCAATTCATATAGGACCCAATTTTTTTCTTTTGAATAAATCCCCTTATCGTTCAATAGTTCTTTTCGATATTATATTTTTAAATAAAACTAAATTACGTATTTTTGAAAAAATTTTATTTAAAAAAAATTTCGATATAAAATTCTTATTTTAAAAAAATTTCGATACCAAATTTTTATTTTAGAACAATTTTCGATACAAAATTTTTATATAGAAATTTTTATTTTAGAAAAATTTTCGCTACAAAATTTTAAAATAGAAATTTTTATTTTAGAAAAATTTTTGATACAAAATTTTCAATAGAAAAAATTTCGATAAAAAATTTGTATATAGAAAAATTTTTCGATTTAAAAGTTTTCTATAGAAACATTTTTTATAGCAAAATTTTTGATATCAAATTTTTATTTAAGAAAAGCTTTTATATAAAAAAAATTTCGATTTAAAATTTTTATTTAGAAAAATTTTCAAAATAAAATTTTTATATAGAAAAATTTTTTATGTAAAATGTTTATATGGAAAATTTTTCCATATAGAATTTTTATGAAGAAAAATTTTCGATTTGAAATTATTATACTGAAATTTTTTAAAATTTTTATACATACATTTTTTTCCATATAAAATTATCTTATAAAAAGTTTTTTGATTTTTTTTTTAGCAAAAAGTTTATATAGAAAAATTTTTCTATGTAAAAATTTTATATAAATTTGTATATAGAAAATTTTTCTATATAAAATCTTTATATGGAAAAATTTTCGATATCAAATTGTTTTTTAATTTTTCGACATCAAAATTTTGTTTTACAAAATTGTTGATGTAAAATTTTTATGTTAGAAAAATTTTCGATATAAAATTTTTATTTTAGAAAAATTTTCGATATAAAAATTTTATATAGAAAAAATGTTATATAAAAAAATATTCGATATAAACTTTTTCTAAAGAAACATTTTCTATATTAAACTTTTCTAAAAAAAAATTTTGATGTAACATTTTTACATAATATTTTTATTTTAGAAAAATTTTTATAAAGAAAAATTTTCAATATAAAATTTTGAAATAGAAAAATTTTTCGATGTAAAATTTTTTTATAGAAAAATTTTCCATGTAAATTTTTTATATGGAAAAATTTTCCATGTAAAATTTTTTTAAAGAAAAATTTTTGATTAAAAATTTTTATATAGAAAAATTTTTAATTTAAAATTTTTATATAGAAAAATTTTTAATTTAAAATTTGTATATAGAAAAATTTTTAATTTAAAATTTTTATATGGAAAAATTTTTAATTTAAAATTTTTATATAGAAAATTTTTCGATATAAAAACTTTATTAAGAAAAATTTTCGATATAAAATTTGTATATAGAAATTTTTCGATGTAAAATTTTAAAATAGAAAAATTTTCCATATAAAATTTTTATATAAAAAAATTCATAATTCATTTTTTTATATAGAAAATTTTCAATTTTAAACTTTTGTGTAGAAACATTTTCGATTTAATATTTTTATATAGGAAAAATTTCGATATGAAATTTTATATAGAAAAATTTTCGATATAAAACGTTTGTATGGAAAAATTTTCCATATAATATTTATATAGAAAATTTTCGATTCAAAATTTTTATACTGAAAAATTTTATATTTAAAATTTTATATATAAAAGTTTTATATAGAAAATTTTCGATTTTAAAAATTTTTTATATGAAATTTTTAAACAAAAATTTTCGACTTAAAATTTTTGTATAGAAAAATATTTGATATAAAATTTTTATAAAGAAAAATTTTCCATGTAAAATTTTTATATAGAAAAATTTTTGACACAAAATTTTTGTAAAAAAAATTTTTGATATAAAATTTTTATATAGAAAAATGTTCGATTTAAAATTTTTATATAGAAAAATTTTCGATATGAAATTTTTATATAGAAAATTTTTTCATGTAAAATTTTAATATAGAAAAATTTTTGATTTTAAATTTTTATATAGAAAAATTTTGCATTTAAAATTTTTATATAGAAAAATTTCGCATTTAAAATTTTTTATGTAGAAAAATTTTCGATATAAAAGTTTTATTAAGAAAAATACATCGAACATTTTTCTTAATAAAAATTTTATATCGAAGAGTTTTCTATATAAAAAATTTTGAATGCAAAATTTTTCTTTATAAAAATTTAAAATCAAAAATTTTTCTATATAAAAATTTTACATGCAAAATGTTCGATTTAAAATTTTTATATAGAAAAATTTTCCATATAAAATTTTTTATAGAAAATTTTTAATATTAAAATTCTATATAAAAACATTTTTGATACACAATTCAAAAAAAAAAATTGATATGGAGTTTTTATACAAAATATTTTTATATACAAAATATTTCAGATATACAATTTTTATATATGTAGAAACATTATCGATGCATAAATTTATATAATATTTGTATAAATCGATAATAATGCCAAGTAATAATGCAAGGTTATCGATCTGTCCAAAAGTAGGGATACTCCTCCTCAACCATCGAAACTCGTACAGGAATTGGTTGATCCCAAAAAAATTATTTGGCTTTTATCAAAAAATTGTCTATTACATTACATTGTCTATTATTACATGCGAATGAATTTTCTTTTGAATAGATATTTACTATCTAGATAATTTCGTATATTTTTCGTAAATCTTGAATATCAAAAAAATTTTAAATACAAAAATTTTTATCTGCAAAAAATTTCTTTTGAAAAATCTTTATCTCCAAAAAATATATTTTGAAAAATTTTTATATCGAAAAAACATTGAAATATTTTCTATACAAAAATCTTTTTGTCCTCAAAGTTTTCTATAGAAAAATATTGTATATAAAAAGTTTTTATGACAACTAAACTTTCTAAAGAATGTTTATATCAAAATAACGTTCTTTCGAAAAATTTTGATATCAAAAAGAAAAAAATATTCAGGGGTGTCATAGAAACCAAGTCAGTTTTTAGATTTCTCGGTTTTGAAAACCAATACCGGTTATATTTGGTGTCATGAAACCAAGTCGGTTTTGTTATTATTGGTTTTATTTAAATCAAACAAAATGTTCGAATCGATTTTTTTATTATTTCATTTGAATTTTTTTTGAAACATCAAAAATTAAATAAAAATTATTAAAGAAAATTATTTGAAGAAAAATTTTCAGTTTTTTGCGATGTTTGTGGTATATGTATAGAGAAAACGATAATTGGACAAATGAAGCTTGTATACCCCAACATCATGAAATGACCGAATTGCGGACTGGAAAAAATGTAATCTACTTACACCAAGAAACAAACCACAGCCAATCAAAGGACGATTGTCACTTACATGCGATATTCATTAAATTGCAAACAAATATGTTTATATGCATTTGCTTCGCCAGTACCTCCACACAAAGAATATTCTAGCCTTAAAATTTTCCCCATTTTTGATATTTTTTATTTTTGTCGATACGGTTCATTGATTCCAAAAACACAAAAAAGTACCAAAACTTGTTTTTATCTTATTACATGATAAAAAATGCTATGTAAACTTTTCACCCAACTCTATTTTTTTGAAAGTTAAAGCTAAAAAGTACCAAAAATATTTTTGCTCTTTTTCTCCCCTTTTTCGAAAAGTACTTACCACTTGTACTGTTATTTTTGTAACTGATAAAAAATTTAGTTTGGGAATTATAGCGTTATTAAATTTTCTCTTTTTATCCCCCACAAAGCCAAATTTTCAAAAATCTGTTCTTAGTGGATCTTTAAATCGAAAAAGGCACCAGTTGGCCAGTAACGCCTTTGTTTTCAATTGATAGACAAATTTTGAAATGAAATCTGTTAACTGTAAGTTGCTTGGTTTATTTCCAATACTAAACCAATAATATTATTTTCTGTGACAAATAAAACCAATAAAAAATGTAGCTCGAACATTAATATTGGAATTCATGACACCAATTTAATTTTTTTGTCGTTTTCAAAACCAATACCAATGAAATTGGTTTCTATGACACCCCTGATTTTCTCTAAATTTCATCAAAATATACAGAAATTTGTGGCCAACACCTCAATTTCGGTAAGTGAGATCTATGAGAGGTACCCGAGATAGTGCATACACTAATTTTTACCAAGAACTGCATTTAAGAAATGTAAAAGACTATATGATATATAGATATTGCAGTCCATACGTTTTTTTTTTTTTTTGCCAAAAGCAAAAATATAGTGGATAAAAATCAATGAAAAACACATAATCGCAGAAACATTCATATATTTCATAAGCTTTCTCTCATTGGATAATTGTCTCCATTAGTTGTTTCTAAATTAGAATAAAAGCGGCATACTCTCTTTTTTATAGGACTTTTTTAAACGACTAGGACTTTTTAAAACGACTAAGACTTTTTAAAACGACCATACGGCAAAAATAGTTTAACTAAAATGCTCTTTTGGCTGTTGACCAGTGAAATAATAGTGCTTTACCAAAATTCCCCTTGTGTATTATCTAAATTTTTTTTCTATACTTTTTAATTAAATTTACGGCATTGATTACAAAAGTTCAAGTATTATAGTTTACGATTACTTTTAGTTATATAATTATAAATATCTCAAACATTTATTTAAATTTTAATACTATTAGTAAATCAAACTAAACACATTTTCAAACCATTACCCAAACACGAGGCATAACCCATTAAGTGCGGTATAACATTCTGCTCATAGACACCAGTAAACAAATGAGACCACGGCCCCGTGGCATAAACAGCAACATCATCACCGCCATGGGTATCATCCTCCATGGGTAGAGTAGAGGGGAATTGATCATAAATATCACCGGTTACCACAGTGGTCGGATCAATGCGTTTGCCATTTGCAGAATCGAAAAATTTCTCAAAACTAGGACCATTGGCATAAGTCAAGGTCATGCCGGGAATTTTATCCTCAGGAGTGGCGGGGGTGCGACCAAAGATGTCATTGCCGCGGTACTAGAAAATAAGAAGTCAAATAATATGAAAAAATTTTCAAAATTTTGATAATTTCAAAGACCTACCGGATAACCATTATAACTAAAGGCATGAGAATGATCTGCGGTCACTACAATAAGAGTATTGTCTTCCGAGACCAGTTCCTGTGCAGCTGCTATGGCCTTGCTAAATTCTACAGTTTCATCCAAGGCAATTCTGGCCAAATTTCCATGATGAGCCCAATCGATGAGACCACCCTCCACAAACAGAAAATAACCATCTTTATCAGCTGATAGAAATTCTATAGCCTTGCGGGTCATTTCCTCTAGAGTGGGTTGTTTTGTAGTTTCGTTTGTCTCCAAATGATATAACATATGATCATCCTGATACAAACCCATAACACGATCATATTCTTTTAAATCTGCAGACATTAATTCATCTCTGGTTTCTACATACAAATTTTTGGCTGACTGTTTTTTGTACTCCTCCACCAGATTTAAGCCATCTTTCCTTTTGCCATTTTTGTACAGGGAAGAGTCTATGAAATGTTTTTTACCTCCACCCATAACAAAATCCAATTTACTGCCAACTTCTCCTTTAATCAATTGATAGGCTATATCTTCTACACCCGAATTAGGCCCACATTCTGCTTCTACTAACTGATCATTTTCCCAATCACGGTGAGCTATATGGGCATAAACACCTCCCGGTGAGGCATGTGTTATACGTGTAGTGGTCACCACTCCGGTACTCTTGCCAGCATCTTGAGCCCATTTGGCAATGGAATAAACCCAATTATTGCGATCGGCTCCAGCCTGACAATCACCCATATCCACATTACCATTAACACCCAATGTACCCTCTTGGGCCTTGACACCACTCAAATAGGCCGTGGAAGTGCAGGCCGAATCGGGTACAATTTTATCTACCGAATAGGTCTTCGCCAGACCGGTAAAGGGAAAAGAATTGAAAGATAAATTCTTTTCTTCGCCACCCAAAAGATTTCTGGCTGCTGCTATAGTTGTCAAGCCCATACCATCTCCCAAAAACAAAATAACATTCTTAGCAATTCCTCTATTAAGGGCCGTATTCACTTGTTTTTGTACAAAGTCCTGGCCTATATTACGCCAATAGTCATTAGTGTTTTCTCCATTCAAGACGCGTTTGAATTGTTGTGGTATTTCCGGTAAATCTGGATGCATATAACGCTCGCGACATACCTCATCCTCACGATCACATTTTGGCAAAGCTTTTACAAAGCTTATGCAACAGAAAAGAACGAGAAGCCCGTTAATCGCTTTGTTTTTGAAAAGCATGTTTCCACGAACTGACCACAAAAGCAACTGATTTATTTTATTGAATTTCAAAGTACCTCTGAAATAACGATACGATAAGACTAAAATAGTAAAGGGAAATACAAAGATCATAAACTATAAATCCATTTCTGATTAGATTAAATATATCCAGACCTTATGGCAAATTATTTTTAAAGTATAATGTGTAGAGTGTCCCAGAAGAAATGAAGAATTATTATATTAAACCATGGGCGTTCGGCATTTGCAAAATCAAAAAAATTTCTTAAAACTATAAATACTTGAGGTCCCCATACGCTTTAAAATTGGACATATCTTGATACACATTCTCCGTATTCCCTTATTCCTGTTTTACAGGATGAAGTTTTGGGCCATTTTACGGTTTAGCCTTAAGTCGAGCATAAAATTTAAAAATTATTTGAAGAAGAATATACAATTTTTATATTGCACGATCTTATTATTATATAAACAACTTATAACAAATTAAAATTTTATTTGGAGCACTCCTTATATCACAGATTTTTTTTATAATAATTCCATTGACAAAAATTTTGCTCAAATTAAGTTTTTTTTATTTATCAATAAAATCTATTTTCGACTTCTTTTAGCCAAAGACAATTTTTTTTCTTTCACTATCAAAATATTTTCTTATCTGGTAATAAAAATCCGCTACTAAATCTTGAAACTCAATAGCCCATTCATATAACTTATTGATTTAAAATATTACTTATCGATAAGATTTGTTGATTAAGTTATCGAAAATAAAAATTAATATTTTTTTGCACGTTTTACAAAAGTTGGCTTTCACTGACAATTTCCTATAAAAACAAAAAATGTTTGAATAATTTCCTATAAAATAAGGAAATTTTTGAAATATTTCCTATGAAAGTTTTTTTTTAAATTTCTTATTTTAATAGGAAATTTTTAAAAAATTTTTTAATAATTTCCTATGAAAATAAGTAATTTTTAAAAAATTTCCTATAAAAATAAGAAATTTTTGAAGAACTTCATATAAAAATTTAAAATTAAAAAAAAAATCCTATAAAAATAAGAAATTTTAAAAAAATCTTTCTATAAAAACAAGACTTTTTTAAAAAAGAAACTTCATATAATAATAAGAAATTTTTGAAAAATTTCCTAAAAAACAAGAAATTTTTGAAAAAAAAGTTTTCTATAAAAATAAGAAATTTTTTAAAAATTTTCTATAAAAATAAGAAATTTTTGAAAATTTTTTTATAAAAATAAGAAATTTTTGAAAAAAGTTTTCTATAAAAATAAGAATTTTTTTTTAAATTTTCTATAAAAATAAGAAATCTTTTAAAAATTTTCTATAAAAATAAGAAATTTTTTTTACAAAAATAAGAAATTTTTGAAAAAAATTTATAAAAATAAGAAATTTTTGAAAAAAAATTTATAAAAATAAGAAATTTTTTTAAAAATTTTTTATACAAATAGGAAATTTTTGAAAAATTTTCTATAAAAATGAAAAATTTAGTATAAAAATAGGAAAATTTTTAAAAATTTCCCATAAAACTACGAAATTTTTGAAAAATTTCCTATAAAAATAGAAAATTTAAAAAATTTAATATAAAAATAGGAAACTTTTAAAAAATTCCCTATAAAAAAGGAAATTTTTGAAAAAATACCTATGAAAATAGGAAATTTTTGAAAATTTTTCTATAAAAATATGAAATTTTTGAAAAATTTCTTATAAAAATAAGAATTTTTATTAATTTTTCTATATAAAAAAAAATTGAAAATTTCCTATAAAAAAAATGGAAAATTTTGAAAAATTTCTTATTGAAATAGGAAATTTTTGCAAAATTTCCTGTACAAATATGACATTTTTGAAAAAATCCTATAAAAATAGGAAATTTTTGAAAAATTTCCCATTAAAATAAGAAATTTTTGAAAAAATTCCTATAAAAAAAGGAGAATTTTGAAAAATTTCCTATAAAAAAGAAACATTTTAAAAAAATTTCCTATAAATATAACAAATTTTTGAAAAAATTCCTATAAAAATAAAAAATTTTTGAAAAATTTTCTATAAAAATAAGAAATTTTTGAAAAAATTCCTATAAAAATAAGAAATTTTTACAAAAATTTCCTATAAAAATAATAAATTTTTGAAAAAATTTCGTATAAAAATAAGAAATTTTTGAAAAATTTCCTATAAAAATAGGAAATTTTTGAAAAATTTCCTATAAAATAAGAAATTTTTGTAAAATATCCTATTAAAATAAGAAATTTTTGAAAAATGTCCTATAAAAATAAGAAATTTTTGAAAAATTTCCTATAAAAATAAGAAATTATTGAAAAATTTCCTATAAAAATAGGAAATTTTTGAAAAATTTCCTATAAAAATAAGAAATTTTTGAAAAATTTCCTATAAAAATAAGAAATTTTTGTAAAATTTCTTATAAAAATAAGAAATTTTTGAAAAATTTCCTATAAAAATAAGAAATTTTTTAAAAATTTTCTTTAAAAATATGAAATTTTTCAACAATTTTTTATAAAAATAAGAAAATTTTCAAAAACTTCCTATAAAAACAATAAATTTTTGAAAAATTTCCTATCAAAATCGGAAAATTTTCAAAAATTTCTTAAAAAAAATTAAATTTTTCAAATTATTGAAAAATTTCCTATAAAAATAAGAAATTTTTGAAAAAAAAAAATAAATTTTTAAAAAATTTCTTTTCTTTATATAAATTTCTTATTTAAATAGGAAATTTTTCAAAAATGTCTTATTTTTGTAGGAAAATTTTCAAAGATTTATTTCTTAAGGAAATTTTTTAAAAATTAATTTTTTAGGAAATTTATTAAAAATGTTCTTATTTTAGAGTAAATTTTTCAAAAACTTCTTATATTTATAGGAAATTTTGCACAAATTTCTTATTTTGATAAGAAATTTTTCAAAAATTTCTTATTTTTGTAAGAAAGTTTTCAAAAATTTCTTATTTTTGTAAGAAATTTTTCAAAAATTTCTTATTTTTGTAAGAAACTTTTTAAAAATTTCTTATTTTTTTAAGAAATTTTTCAAAAATTTCTTATTTTTGTAAGAAAGTTTTCAAAAATTTCTTATTTTTGTAAGAAATTTTTCAAAAATTTCTTATTTTTGTAAGAAATTTTTCAAAAATTTCTTATTTTTGTAAGAAATTTTTCAAAAATTTCTTATTTTTGTAAGAAATTTTTCAAAAATTTCTTATTTTTGTAAGAAATTTTTAAAAATTTCTTATTGTTGTAAGAAATTTTTCAAAAATTTCCTTTTCTTACAAAAAAATTTAAAAAGCTTCTTATTTTCACAGGAAATTTTTTAAAAATTTCTTATTTTTTTAAAATAAATTTTTCAAAAATTCGTTAGTTATAAAAGATATCGCAAAATTAGGCTTGATCGACTATAGCATTTTATTAACTATTTTATTATGTAAATATTCTTTTAAATTTGTCCACATTTTATCTAAAGGTCCAATCTTTTTAAAAACAAATACCCCAAAAAATGTATATTACCAATTTTTAAATAATTTTTTGTTATTACTTAAATTTTTCCTTTTTTGTTATCTAAAAATAAATTTTTAATTCACTTGACATACGAGTACATTGTCTATTTCTTCATTAAGTTACTAAAACTTGAAAATTCTTGTAAAGTCTTTTATATTTTATGTAGATTAACTTTTTCTACTCCATGGAAAAGTGACAACTGTCAACCCTTATCACTGCCACCGAAACATGAGAAAAATTTTTAAATTATGCGATTTTTCACACATTTTATTGTATAATCAAAAGAGCTTTTCACACAATTGTTGTTATATTTTAGATAAATTCATGAAAATTTGAAGTGGAAAAAATGTCATTAATAACTAATTGATCAAGAACGAATTGTTTTAATTTGGATTTGGGTATCTTTGGAACAAGCCAGGCACAAGTTTCGTTTTAATAAAACATGTTTAAGAAAAAATACACTGAAAGAAAATTCTAAAAATATTTTGGTAAAAATAAAATATACAATTTTCTTGAGATTATCGCAGTAAACCGCGTCCTAAAACATTAAGTAAAAGAACTTTGTTGCTACTGATTAGTACCTTCAATTAGTCTTTTATCTCCCTTAATATATCTCTTAAAATTTCATTTCTCCTTGATATTTTTAATAATCTTTAAAATTGAACTTCATTTACGAGTATAATCAAAAATATTTAATAACATCAAAACTAAATCACAATAAACAATAAATTGCTTAAATATTATAGATTAGCAAATAAATTGCCACACATGCTTAATAAATTTTGTATGTTTATTATATTTTATGATAAATTATTTAATATTCTGCATTGATTAAATCATAAAAAGAAAAAAACATTATAAATACTTTTGATGACATTATTTGATGTCATACTTAAAAGCACCAGCAGCAGCCATCATCATCATCGTGCAGCCAGAAGTCACAAGCACTAGAACGAACAAGATCCAACAGATACAATTTGAGTATGACAACAAATAAACTATAAATATAAACTATGCAATAGAGGAATAAATATACATAAATGTTAGATTTATATCAAATATAGTTGTTTCCTTACATTAGGGGGGCTCAAATATTGTTTTTTTTAAATATTAATATACAACGAAGCCAAAATTGTTTCTTGCATTCCTTATGTGGTTTTGTTAAAAATTTATTTTAGGTTTAAAAAATGGGTAAATTTTTAGTGGGTGCTGTGGCTTAGTTGGTTAGCACGTCGACTACCAAGCATAATATCACATTGAGCCTGGGTTCGATCCCTGGTCTCGGCAACATCAATTTCTGTAATTATTAATTTCTATTCAAATTATTAATTACCTGCAGCAATAACACGCCGTCGACGATAAAGAAATAAAATTGGCTGTAGAACAAACAAATAAGAAAGCGCTATAGTCGGTCAAGCCCGACCATACGATACCCTTCACCACTAGGGTCAAAGGTGTTATTTTTCCTGTATAAAGACAAATATTTGCTAAATTCTGCCATCATAAAAACATTTTCTCAAAACTTATATATTTAACCTGTTTCCGTCATTTGGACTTATATGAGAGCTAAGGTCAAATGTGGACCGATTATCTCGAAATTTGGAAAAAAAAATGTTCATTATCTTTAGATTTACGAGCGTTTTAGTGATTTTTTTTTGCCTCATTTAGTGAGTTTTGATATGAGAGTTTATATGGGAGCTATGGTCAAATGTGGACCGATTTCAACGAAATTTGGTACAGTGATTTTAGTTTACATAAGCAGTATTTGTTTTAAATTTCATGAAAAATAGGCAGTATTTGATTGATTAAAAAAAAAATACAAAATTTTAGAGATATTAAAAATGTTGAAGGTTGTGAGTTCGAGTTAGTCATACATGTCATAAATTTTTATTATACCTTTCACCAATAGGTGAAAGGGTATTTGTAATTTTTTCATTTTTCGTTTTAGACCCCATACTTACTTTACCGATCAGAATCGGCAGGAGAGATTTGCCATGTCCGTCCGTCTGTCTGTGTCTGTGTGCCTGTCTGTTGAAACCAAGTTTGTGGAGTTCCTGGTGGGTGTACCCAGACCAATTATTTACCAGATTAGGAAGTTTTCCTACTCAGCACGCTATTAAATTTCATCAAAATCGGTCAAATTTGATGTGCACAAATTGATGAATTAAAAAAAATTAAAAAACATTCAAGATTAACTATGTACTTTTTCTATAAGAAAATATTTACATATGGGCAAATTCTGCGTGACGGACGATACATTTGTACGGATTTTGTTGTACCTAAATTAATCCCATTGTCGTTTTACACAAGATATTGTGACGAATTTTAAACTTATCCGTCCCATTGTGCAAAGTTCACTGCTTCTAATTCTTCCCCTCGCTTTCTAGATGTTTCTGTTGGTGTTGTTGTTATTCTGTTTATGTCAATAAGCAGAGCAACATGTTTCTCTTATGTACAGTAAAGAGTATAGCAACATGTGTCTCTTTTATATACATTCTCTCTCTCTCTCTCTCTGTTACTGTTAACTTCAGATAATCTGTTTGTACAGTGTATATGTGAGTGTGTTCTTGATCATGTGAGAATGTAGTGGAACACACATGAACTTTCGTAAGCCACATTATTTGTTTACGTCTGCAGAAATTGCTAGAAACCAGTGTTGCCACTTCAGGTGTAATTACACATATCATGTGTAATTTTTATTTTCATGTGTAGCCGATGTGTAATTGGCTGCATGTGTAATTCATGTGTAATTTCAATTTTTGTCATCTTTGAGTACTAACAGTTTTCAAAACTTGCATTTTAAAAAATAAATTTATGTGCGTCCCATTCGAAATCGAAATAGTGCATATAATGCAAACTTTTTATTCCAACTACATAAAAATGTATGTTTTAAAATCCTAGTGCTTATGGGAAATCAACCCTTCAGATTAAAATATATATGTTTATTAAAGAATATGATATATTGGTATTGCTGCTCATGAATCTTTGACCACATTCTCTAATTCGGGAAAAAATTATACATCATGATTTTCGAGAATTTTATATTAATTTAATTGAAACAATATTTAATTTAAGCGACGATATTTATTCAATTGCGGATATTGTTGATCACAAAATTGCCCAAACTTTTTAATCATTATATGTGATCTTTTCCGAGAAAAGGAAGCTAGTGTGTCAAAAAACGGGTTTAGAGTTAGCAGTGGATTCTGGTACCTAAAAGGGTTTAGAATAAGATGAAATGAGTTAGATTTCTGATAAAAATTTATTTGCCATAAAAACATACAAACCGAACTTGGAAAAATCGATAAAAAATGAAAATAACATTAAAATTTAATTTTTTAGTTTTTATCAAAACTTTATTTTCATACACAAGGTCCCTTTTCTCGGAGAAGGTGACATATATGTTTAACAAAAAGATTTTCATTCTTCAATGTCGATTTGCAAACTCTTGACATGCACCTTTCGATTTTAAAACTTTTGGGCTTTGGAGCAAGAAGATTATTAGATAAAAGTTTTTGATTTAAAGAATTCCTTGGAGATAGATTGTTTCCCACTTTACAGAAATTTATTAATGGTGGACCAATTTTTGAATCTACACAAAAACTGTTAAACAAGAAGTGGAAATTTTCAATTTGTAAAGCAGTTTTGTGAAGTTTGTTTACAGTATTTATGAAAGTGTGTTTTAAGTGATTAACTCTTAAGTTAATAAAAATATAACTTTGGAAAACTAAATAAAGTGTTTTAGTTAATTTGATTACGGTTGTTTGCAAAACGAATTCCTTCCACGTTTTTAAAGGAAAAACGTAACAATATCTTTGCACAGATTTCGTAGAATATTATCCCATCGATAGTGCTATCGAATGGCATTTGTTAATTTACATACTTGCTTTGGAGAAACAAGATATTCGCTTTAAAACTGCTGTGACGGACGCTATAAAAATTGGAAGTAACTATTTTTTTCAACACGTGTTTCTGTGATTTTCATCAAAAGGGTCATAATATTAAAAAAATTGTAAATACATTGAAGATAGAGGAAAATCAGAGGATTTCAAAACAGCTTTTATAAAATATTTTAAAGTTTCCAGTTTCACCAAAAATCCATAAATGAACTGTTGCGGACGCTACGTGACGGACGGTACAGTTGTTCTTTGAATGTTTTTTATTAGGAAAAACTCATATTTCATATCGTCGACCTATATCTAAAATGGCTTATCTGCAGATTTTAGAAATTGAGATTTTTATACCATACGATTCTGTATGACGCGCTTTACCTAGTAGAAAAGACAATAAATTATAAAATCTTTTAACTTTTATAAAAGAAAGTGCATTTTGAAAAATTCATTTTTTTTCAAAAAATAAATTAATACCATTAAAATGTCATAAACGTCGTATGTAGTACAATTTAAATACATAAAAGTATCCCAAATCATGAGGGAGTATTGTGTATTCGGAATTACATAAATTTCTTAAATTATATTATGCAATCCACTTTCCTACAAATTCACTATGAACAAAATGGTTTATCTACACATTTTAAAATTTTTATAAAAATTTTCGAAGACAAAACGGCTGATCTAACATAAAATCGCGAATATTGGTTTTTATTTAATAAATTTTATTTCAGGAAATGATAAGGAGTCTACCAATCATATTGTAAAAGATCACTTTGTTAAAAACTCACTAATAAGAGAATTGAAGAGTTTTTTGCTTCTCCTGAAAAATTAGTATTTTGCAGATAAGCCATTTTAGATATAGGCCGACGATATATTATTTTAATCAGTGAAAATAATAGTATTATTTGTTCTCGAGTTTCAACTCCTTTCTCTTCTTGTTCGCTGTTAAAAATGTGATTTTTGGCCACAATTTAATATTTCACAAAAAGGCTACATACATATAATTTTTAAAAGTTTTACATTTTAATTTTCGATCCAATAATGCCAAATCAAAAAAAATTCAAAAGCATCAAATTTGCCATACTGTATGTTTTTGGTAACACCTAATACCTTAAATTTAATCTGTGGATATAGACAGTGTTATTGCTTTATGAATAAGACAGACATGTGTTCGTAAATTTTGTATTTAATAAATATTTTTTTGTAAAAAATATATACTGTGGTGGACGCTACACACTTTCCTATACATATTATTCCGTAAAATGTTATATTAACATCTGTATATTTTAAGCCTATTGTAAAGCATATTATAAGTTCTCTTTACGAATTGGAAAAAAAGAAAAATTACACTAGTCAAATTAAAAAACTTTATTTCTGTGACGGACGCTACACATCATAAGCCCTTTTTTACTTAACGTTATTTATATCACTCCAATTACTTTCTATGGGTTTTTTTACATCCAATTGTATAAAATTAAGCAGGCTTTGAGTCTCTATTAAAACTTGATACCTAAATTGATATTTTTGCGATTTTTATGAACTTTTAAAAAACATATTATTTGAAAAAAATTATAAAAATTTGAGATAGGTGCAAATATCTCAAATTTTTATCACGAATAGACCAATCAAAAATTGTATCCATTATATATTCTAAAGAATCAATATATGGCAAATTTTTCCATAAACACAAAGTACCTGGTAGACCGAGCCTTGCTCGGAGCTTTATGATAAGCATTTTGAGGAAAATTTTAAAGTTTTTATATATTTTATATTATAAAGTGCTAAAATAAATTTAGAGGAAAGACATTGTAGAAATATTCAGTTAATTTTGAATTATTTGATTTATTTTGTCCGACCAACACATAGTTTGCATAGTTTACAGTTTAACTCATTTTGAATAATTTTGGAAATTATTCATATCAACAGAAACCTCTGTCGACTCATGCGCAACAACTTTGCTAAAGATTATAGTCTGATCAAATGCACAGTTTACGATTTAATTCATTTTGAGTAGTTTTCTGTGGCGCCACCTGTCGGACTTTGCTTATTCCAATTCATAAACCTTCTTCGGCTTATCCGTAACAACTTTCCTGAAGATTATAGCATGATTAAATGTACAGCATACGATTAATTTGACTTTGAGTAAATTTCAGTAGCGCCACCTGTCGAAATTTCTTCATACCAACTAAGAAACCTTCGTCGGCTCATGTGCAACAGCTTTGCTAAAGATTGTAGCATGATTAAATGTACAGATTACGATTAAATTGACTTTGAGTAAGTTTCTGTAGCGCCACCTGTCGGAAATTATTCATACCAACTAAAAAGCCTTCGTCGGCTCATGCGCTACAACTTTGCTAAAGATCATAGCATGATCAAATGTACAGTTTACGATTTAATTAATTTTTAGTAATTTTCAGTGGCGCCATCTGTCGGAAATTAGTCTTATCAACTTTAAAACCTTCGCCGGCTTATCCGCAACATCTTCGCTAAAGAGCATAACACAATCAAATTCACAGTTTACTATTCTATAAAGAACATACATACAGACAAACATTCATTTGTTTAAAATAGTACTAATTTTTCCCCCTTTTTATTCCCTAATTTCTAAAAGTTCCATACTTTTTTGGTGCCAATTGAATTCGGTACATTTTTTTAAAACGCATTTAACATAATGTATAATGTTCCTATTCATATTACTTTGGAGATGTTAAGTTATCATTTTATCCCTTTTTTACCCATTTAGGCTCCAAAATCAAAAAAGTACCAAATACGTGTTTCATGTTTTTTTTTACATCTATTGATTGCAGTACCAAGTTTCTTTCTATATTCTTTAGTTTAAAATATAAGAGTGGGTTAAAAAGGTACCAAAAAAACTATTTTCACCCTTTTTTACCCCCTATCGGACATAGTTTCAAAAAAGTACCAAACACCTGTCCGCTTATTTTCAAAGCTGTTTAAAACGTAATTTTAATTTTGTTTCTATACCTATTACTTTAGGAGACATAGCGTTTTCAATTGTTTCCCCTTTTTACCCGTTTTTACCCTCCTAGAGGTAAAAGTTCCAAAAGTCCCTTCTTCTTCGACCTATACATCAAAAAAGATACCCACTGTCCAAATTTTATCAAAATCGTTAGAGCCGTTTTCGAGATAGCCATTCTATATATATATATATATATATATATATATACAATTATTGCTCGTTTAAGAATAAAAAAATATTAATACCAGCCAGTATATTAAATTTTGTAACAATCGGTCAACATTTGGCTATAGTCTTTATATATATATAACATTCCCTTTTTATATCTACAATCAAAAAGATTTGGAGGTACATTCAATATATTAAGATTGCATCTACGAAATTAGATAGCTATCAATCAATGTTAGATCCAGACTTTATACACGGTAGATGCATTAGGAACTCCTAGCAAAATATATGAACCTGCCGTGTTGCTATCAACATTTTTACGGCACAACGAAACAGCTTATTAATGTAAAACTATATTCGATTATGGAACAGCATTTTGTCAAAGGTAAATACTTGGGAAACCACTTATATACTTTTAAATGTTGAACTATAGTTACTATACCATTGCAACCGAATTTAGTCCCAATATATTACCAACAATACCAAATTTGGTGAACATTTTGAATTAGCTGCACTCTCGTACAACTTGACTTGATGGTGGGTATACAAGATTCGGCACAGCCGAATATAACACTCTTACTTGTTTTATTGTAAACTTAAACTAAAGACTCTATAATATAAAGATATTGCACTCCATACATTTTTTTCTGTCAAAACTGAAGTTAAAGTGGAGAAATAACAATTTAAAACACATGAACGCACAAACAAACATACATTTCATGAGCACCTGTGTGTGCCTAAGCTTTCTCTCATTGGATAATAGTCTCCATTAGTTGTTTCCAAATTAAATTAAAAGTGTATTTTTTATGGGACTTATCTGACAAACTATACGACAAATCAATGTACGGAAGTGCAGTTTTTTTTATATTATAGAGTCTTTTCTTAAACTAAGATATTATGTTAAAATATTTTTGTTTGCTGGGTTATATTGTAAATGCTTACCAATGAGGAAATTTATTGTAATTTTTATTTTGATACATACCCATTTAAATTGTACATTCTTCATAAATATTTATGATATATTTTAGTATTGCAAGAATAATCACATTTAGAATGTTCACGCAATATTTGAGAATTTATTATGTTCATAGAAATTTTGGCATGTTCAATGTTACAGAAATGTCATAAATAATAGACATAGAGGAGTACATCAAATTTTGAAAATACGGCGGAACTAAATTATAAATTTTATCCAAACTTAAATGAAATGTTCAAAAATTATGCTTTTTTGACAAAAGAAAAAAAGTGTTGAAAGGAAATAGTATAGAAATAATAAATTATTCATAAAGTGTATGTAAGTAATACATTTATTAAAAAATACTCATTTATTTCATGAAATATTTAGCAATAAATCTTAAATCATTTAGAAAAACACTTTCATTTCGTCGTTTCTTAAATTACATTTTTTAAAGAAAATATACTCGTACATGAAAACAGCTGATATTAATATCATGACAATTAATTTATAAAGAATATTAACTTAAATTTGCAACAAACTTTGTATTTCTTCGTACTTCAAGACTAAGACTCTTAAAATATTTCATTATCAAATAACTTTACTTTGTAGCATTTAAAGTGCTTAAGCAAGGGCGTAGATCTAGCGCACCCAAAATGTTATAATTTAGTCTATGTCCTAGACTTTGTCTTAGTCTATGTCTTAGTCTATGTCTTAGTCTATGTCTTAGTCTATGTCTTAGTCTATGTCTTAGTCTATGTCTTAGTCTATGTCTTAGTCTATGTCTTAGTCTATGTCTTAGTCTATGTCTTAGTCTATGTCTTAGTCTATGTCTTAGTCTATGTCTTAGTCTATGTCTTAGTCTATGTCTTAGTCTATGTCTTAGTCTATGTCTTAGTCTATGTCTTAGTCTATGTCTTAGTCTATGTCTTAGTCTATGTCTTAGTCTATGTCTTAGTCTATGTCTTAGTCTATGTCTTAGTCTATGTCTTAGTCTATGTCTTAGTCTATGTCTTAGTCTATGTCTTAGTCTATGTCTTAGTCTATGTCTTAGTCTATGTCTTAGTCTATGTCTTAGTCTATGTCTTAGTCTATGTCTTAGTCTATGCCTTAGTCTATGCCTTAGTCTATGCCTTAGTCTATGTCTTAGTCTATGTCTTAGTATATGTCTTAGTCTATGTCTTAGTCTATGTCTTAGTCTATGTCTTAGTCTATGTCTTAGTCTATGTCTTAGTCTATGTCTTAGTCTATGTCTTAGTCTATGTCTTAGTCTATGTCTTAGTCTATGTCTTAGTCTATGTCTTAGTCTATGTCTTAGTCTATGTCTTAGTCTATGTCTTAGTCTATGTCTTAGTCTATGCTTTAGTCTATATCTATGTCTTTGTCCATGTCTATGTGTTTGTCGTAAAGAAATGAATAATTATTTCATAAAATTTTTTTTATATAGAAAATTAACTAAAATTTTGTAATCAAAATTGGTCCATAAATAATTGTTATTTAAATCTCATCAACACTTTTCCATCATTATTTTAATTTTATTGATTTTAAAATATTTTTTACTTGTTTGGATTTTCTGATTATCAAGTTTTTAATAAATTGTGAGTAAATAAATAATGTAAAATAAAACCATAATAAATAAAACCTCAACACATCATCAATATCTACTTAAAAATTTACGATTGAAAAAAGGCCTAAAGACAAAAACAAATACGATATATTTAATTTTAATTTTTTAGCAAACAAACAAATACAATAAATATGTATATTTTTGAGCATATTTGTTTAATTTTTTTTTAGAAAATTTATTTCATTAAGTTTCATAATTTATAAAGCTTTTTATTATTTATTATTTATAAATGTTGCAAAATGTTTTATACACTCACTCAGTCGTTTCAAACATGTTCATACTCATACTTAGAAACCGATACCACTTCACTTGAACACGTAAATGTCCCCTTCCCAACTCATAATTTATTTGGGAAAAGTCGAAAACCTCTATCACTTGGTTACAGAATAAAAAACAAAAACAAGCCAAATAGACGATGTTCAAATTTGAAAATGATAAAAACAAAAAAATAACAAAATGAACCAACTAAAACTACAAATTTGTTTTGGCTCCTGGCCAAAATTTAAACTCAGACAAGTTAGAGGAAAAATAAAACACATTCATTCAGTCACTGATTCATTCTCGACTCTCGGTTACAGAAAATGGAAAAACTTGAGGAACAAAAAATTTTGTTGCATTTATATGTTTTTTTATGAGTTGCGCATGTTGGGTTGACGTCTTCTAGTTTGTCTAGTTAGATTGCATTAGGAAAAAGACAGTGACGTTGCAAAAGAAAGGGCAAAAAAAATTAAAAATGTCAAAAATAAAAATTATTATAGGACATAGACTAAGAGATAGACTAAGGCATAGACTAAGACATAGACTAAGACATATACTAAGACATAGACTAAGACATAGACTAAGACATAGACTAAGACATAGACTAAGACATAGACTAAGACATAGACTAAGACATAGACTAAGACATAGACTAAGACATAGACTAAGACATAGACTAAGACATAGACTAAGACAAAGACTAAGACATAGACTAAGACATAGACTAAGACATAGACTAAGACATAGACTAAGACATAGACTAAGACATAGACTAAGACATAGACTAAGACATAGACTAAGACATATACTTAGACATAGACTAAGACATAGACTAAGGCATAGACTAAGGCATAGACTAAGGCATAGACTAAGACATAGACTAAGACATAGACTAAGACATAGACTAAGACATAGACTAAGACATAGACTAAGACATAGACTAAGACATAGACTAAGACATAGACTAAGACATAGACTAAGACATAGACTAAGACATAGACTAAGACATAGACTAAGACATAGACTAAGACATAGACTAAGACATAGACTAAGACATAGACTAAGACATAGACTAAGACATAGACTAAGACATAGACTAAGACATAGACTAAGACATAGACTAAGACATAGACTAAGACATAGACTAAGACATAGACTAAGACATAGACTAAGACATAGACTAAGACATAGACTAAGACATAGACTAAGACATAGACTAAGACATAGACTAAGACATAGACTAAGACATAGACTAAGACATAGACTAAGACATAGACTAAGACATAGACTAAGACATAGACTAAGACATAGACTTAGACAAAGACTAAGACAAAGACTAAGACATAGACTAAGACATAGACTAAGACATAGACTAAGACATAGACTAAGACATAGACTAAGACATAGACTAAGACATAGACTAAGACATAGACTAAGACATAGACTAAGACAAAGACTAAGACATAGACTAAGACATAGACTAAGACATAGACTAAGACATAGACTAAGACATAGACTAAGACATAGACTAAGACATAGACTAAGACATAGACTAAGACATAGACTAAGACATAGACTAAGACATAGACTAAGACATAGACTAAGACATAGACTAAGACATAGACTAAGACATAGACTAAGACATAGACTAAGACATAGACTAAGACATAGACTAAGACATAGACTAAGACATAGACTAAGACATAGACTAAGACATAGACTAAGACATAGACTAAGACATAGACTAAGACAAAGACTAAGACATAGACTAAGACATTGACTATGAGATATACCATATTTTTAAAGAAATTTTTATTTTGATTTCTGAAAATTTTCTTTTGAATTTCTCTTAATATATTAAAAAATTGTTTAATTTTTTTTTTCGTTTTCCTTTTTTCAGACAAATTATACAATTGGGTATAATTGAGGAAGGCAGTTATGAAAAAGATGTCCTCTTCTATGTCAACATTGGTGAACCCATAATGGCTCCAGGTAAGCTTATAATTATTCCATATATCCTAACATTAATATAGCTCATTATCTATCTAGGACATTTTCTTAAGTCTCCTAAGTATTTAGTGTATATATAGGAAAATAATATATAAAAGAAACAGAAAAAACCTAGAAACTATTTATTTCCAAAAGATAAATGTAAAGGAACACTCTAGACAGGAAACTCAACAATATTAAAAATCTTATATAAAAATACATATAAACATTCAAAAACATTTACCCAAACATAATTTAATTTTACTTATATCCTGCATAAACACTTACACAAGATTACTTATCCCATATCCTTATTTTCCCATAAAAAAAAAACTTTCTCATACATTTTCATATTTTTTATTAAAAGAAAATTCTTGATCAATATTTAGTATATAATTTTTGTTATCCCTAAAGTATACTTCATTTTTTAGTTATTACAGCGCCCTTTAGATATACTTTAGAAACCTAAACCTTTTTTCTCTTTTAGACCTCATACTTCTTCTCTCTCTCTCTCTCTCTCTTTATGTTATACTCATTTTAATTTATTTAGAGGAAACAAAATTTTTGAAAAGTATCTTTAATATAAACAACAAATTTGAGGAAAGATATCGGCTTGAGGTTAAATTTGTTACAAAAAGATAAAAGCAGCAACAGATTCATAGCGTAATAATTATGTAATATTAAATCCTAAGTCTCTTAAATTGAAGGTGCTTGCCCTTTTTTGCTTTCATCCTATTTTTCTTTAGTCACTTTTTTAAAGTATTTTTGATGGTTATAATGTACGTAAATGGTACAAACCAAATGCGTCTAGTTTACCTCATAAATCTCTGGTTTATTTGAAGAAATTCAAAGAAACAAAAAAAAAATGTAAAATTGTAATTATAAATAAAAGCAAAGAAAATTTATAATTATTATTATTAAATTTTTATATTTCATCACTTTTTCTCTTTCTCTTCTTTTTTTACATTTATTTCATTTTTTCCTTGGCTATTTTATGATTTTTTGTTTTTCTTTCTATTTTTTTCTTTCTTTCTCTCTTTAGTATCTACCACGAATTTCAGTAAAAATTAAATTTTTTATTAAACATTCATTTTTATTATTATTATAACAATCTTGGCTAAACAACATTAAAGACAAAGAAAAACTCAAGAAAATTTTTTTACAAACAAAAAAAAAGTGAATCAAATAAAAATATTATCGTAAATGAGATTTTATGGATAATATTGTTGTTAAATTTTCATAGAATAATTTCATTTTAATGAAATCGTGAATCATTAAACAGATATTGTGTTAAAATTTTATTAAAAAAAACGCTATGCAATAATAAATTTGTGGATTATTTATTTAGTTGACTCACATATTTTAAACAAATTGTTGCATACTTTTAGGAGGTTCGACATATGGATTTTATTATTAAAAAATGCTATATTCTAAATTCAGTGGATGTTTCTGCCTGGAAAATTCATTTTATTTATAAATAATTTGATATAAATGCGTTCACTCAAAAAAAATATGTTAATTATTTTGAATCTCCCAAAAATATACTTCAATTATTTTTTCACAATATTCAGAATCAAATCGACTGAAGGAATAAGGCACCATTTTTAGATCCAATCACAAAAACAACAAAAACTTCAAAATCTAAGTCATATTTAGGAAAATTTAGAGTTTTTATAGAAAACATGAAAAGTTGGGAAGAGTTTTCTATTAAAAAGTTGACAAAGGGAAGAGTTTTTGTAGTTGACATGGAAAAAGTTTTCTTTAGAAAATTCGACAGTGGCAACAGTTTTCTATAGAAAAGTTGACAGTGGGAAGAGTTTTTTATAGAAACGTTGACAGTGGGAAGAGTTTTCTGTCGAAAAGTTGACAGTGGGAATAGTTTTCTATAGAAAATTTGATAGTGGGAATAGTTTTCTATAAAAGAGTTGACAGTGGGAAGAGTTTTTTATAGAAGAGTTGGCAATAGAAAGAGTTTTCTTTAGAAAAGTTGACAATCGGAAGATTTTTCTAAAAAATGTTGACAATACTAAGAGTTTTCTATAAAAAAGTTGGCAATAGGAAGAGTTTTCTATAGAAAAGTTGACAAAGGGAAGAGTTTTCTATAGAAAAAATGACAATGGGAAGAGTTTTCTATAGAAAAGTTGACAATGGGAAGAGTTTTCTATAAAAAAGGTGACAGTAAGAAAAGTTTTTTATAGAAAAGTGGACAATGGGAAGAATTTTTTTTATAGAACAGTGGACAATAGGAAGAGTTTTCTAAAGTAAAGTTGACAATAGGAAGAGTTTTCTACATAAAAGTTGACAATAGGAAGAGTTTTTTATAGAAAAGTAGACAATGGGAAGAGTTTTTTTTATAGAACAGTGGACAATAGGAAGAAAAAAAAATAGGAAGAAAAGAAAAGTTGACAAGAGGAAGAGTTTTCTATAGAAAAGTTGATAATGGGAAGAGTTTTTTATAAAAAAGTTGACAACAGAAAGAATTTTTTTAGAAAAGTGAACAATGGGAATAGTTTTTTTTATAGAACAATGGACAATAGGAAGAGTTTTCTATAGTAAAGTTGACAATAGGAAGAGTTTTCTATATAAAAGTTGACAATAGGAAGATTTCCAACAGAAAAGTTGACAATAGGAACAGTTTTCTATAAAAAACTTGACAATATGAAGAGTTTTCTATGGAAAAGTTAGCAACAGGAAGAGTTTTCTATAGCAAAGTTGACAATAGGAAGATTTTCCTATAGAAACGTAAACAATAGAAAAAATTTTCTATGCAAAAGTTGACAATAGGAGAAGTTTTCTACAAAAAAGTTGACAATAGGAAGAGTTTTTTATAAAAAAATTTGATAATAGGAAGAGTTTTCTATACAAAAACTGACAAAAGGAAGAGTTTTCTAAAGAAAAGTTGACAATAGGAAAAGTTTTCTATGTAATTGTTTACAATGGAAAGAGTTTTCTATAAAAAGTTGAAGAGTTTTTCATAGAAAAGTGGACAATGGGAAGAGTTTTTTTATAGAAAAGTGGACAATAGGAAGAGTTTTCTATAGTGAAGTTGACAATAATAAGAGTTTTCTATAGAAAAGTTGACAATCGGAAGAGTTTTCTATAGAAAAGATGAAAGAAGAGTTTTCTATAGAAAAGATGAAAGAAGAGTTTTCTATAGAAAAGTTGACTATTGGTAGAGTTTTCTGTGGAAAAATTGATAATAGTAAGAGTTTTCTATAGAAAAGTTGACAATAGCAAAAATTTTCTATAGAAAGGTTTACAGTAGGAAGAGTTTTCTGTATCAATGTTGACAATATTAAGAGTTTTCTATAGAAAAGTCGACAATATTAATAACTTTTTATAGGAAAGATGACAATGAGAAGATTTTTTTTGCGATTTTGAAAGTAGTTACAACACTCATGCAATCAAGGGTCATGATAAAAAAATAATTTTGTTGCATAGTGTATTTAAAGAAAAATTAATAACATTTCAGATAGAAAAATTTATAAATTTTTCATAGAAAAGTATTTAGATACATAATTTCAAATAAAATGATTTTGAAAATTAATGAATTTTTCTCATAAAAATTTGTAAAATTTTGAAAAATTTTAACACAATTTCCTTTCGATAAAATTTAAAAATACGAAATTCAATTTAAAACAAAATTTTTTCTTAATTTCAATTTTCACATCTAATCAAACAAAAAACTCATTCAAACTTCATCATCTCCAAAATAAATTTTTAAAATTAGTTAAAAAATATTTCAATTCAATTAAATTTCTCAACTAAAAGAAGAAAGTAAATATTTGAACTATGAATTGATTGAATTCATTACCAAATATTTAATAAAAAGAAAAATAGTGAACAAAAAAGTGCAACTAAATGGAATTTGTGTTGATTTACATTTCATATCAATTTTTGTTAGAATTACAATTTTTTGGTCTTTTTTAGTTAGTATTGATTTTGTTTTATTCAAATTATTTTAGTCGTTTTTTATGAGTGAAATTTTATTTTGTTAAATTTTTTATTTTCTTTTAATTTTTATGATTTTTTAATTTATTGCCCTTCGTTTTTATTTTATTATCAGATAATTTGTTAAATGTTTATTTTTTAGTCTTTTGTATTTTTGAAAACAACAAATTAGTTTTAGTTTTTAACACATTCCACACAAGTTCCACCACATAATCTCTAAAACTAAACAATTAAGGATACACTGTGCAACAGGAAATATATGAACATATTCTTTTATAGTAACTCATGTTCTTTCAGTCTTCATGAAATACGTAAACGTAAAGAGTTTTTTAGAAATAGTTTCTTATGGAAAATCTATCGGTGGGAAGAGTTTTCTATAGAAAAGTAGTCGGTGGGTAGAGTTTTCTATAGAAAAGTAGTCGGTGAGAATAATTTTCTATAGAAAAGTAGTCGGTGGGAAGAGTTTTCTATAGAAAAGTAGTCGGTGGGAAGAGTTTTCTATAGAAAAGTAGTCGGTGGGAAGAGTTTTCTATAGAAAAGTAGTCGGTGGGAAGAGTTTTCTATAGAAAAGTAGTCGGTGGGAAGAGTTTTCTATAGAAAAGTAGTCGGTGGGAAGAGTTTTCTATAGAAAAGTAGTCGGTGGGAAGAATTTTCTATAGAAAAGTAGTCGGTGGGAAGAATTTTCTATAGAAAAGTGGTCGGTGGGAAGAGTTTTCTATAGAAATGTGGTCGGTGGGAAGAGTTTTCTATAGAAAAGTGGTCGGTGGGAAGAGTTTTCTATAGAAAAGTGGTCGGTGGGAAGAGTTTTCTATAGAAAAGTGGTCAGTGGGAGGAGTTTTCTATAGAAAAGTGGTCGGTGTGAAGAGTTTTCTATAGAAAAGTGGTCGATGGGAAGAGTTTTCTATAGAAAAGTAGTCGTTGGGAAGAGTTTTCTATAGAAAAGTAGTCGGTGGGAAGAGTTTTCTATAGAAAAGTGGTCGGTGGGAAGAGTTTCCTATAGAAAAGTGGTCGGTGGGAAGAGTTTTCTATAGAAAAGTGGTCGGTGGGAAGAGTTCTCTATAGAAAAGTGGTCGGTGGGAAGAGTTTTCTATAGAAAAGTAGTCGGTGGGAAGAGTTTTCTATAAAAAAGTGGTCGGTGGGAAGAGTTCTCTATAGAAAAGTGGTCGTTGGGAAGAGTTTTCTATAGAAAAGTAGTCGGTGGGAAGAGTTTTCTGTAGAAAAGTGGTCGGTGGGAAGAGTTTCCTATAGAAAAGTGATCGGTGGGAAGAGTTTTCTATAGAAAAGTAGTCGGTGGGAAGAGTTTTCTATAGAAAAGTGGTCGGTGGGAAGAGTTTTCTATAGAAAAGTGGTCGGTGGGAAGATTTTTCTATAGAAAAGTGGTCGGTGGGAAGAGCTTTTTATAGAAAAGTGGTCGGTGGGAAGAGTTTTCTATAGAAAAGTGGTCGGTGGGAAGAGTTTTCTATAGAAAAGTGGTCGGTGGGAAGAGTTCTCTATAGAAAAGTGGTCGGTGGGAAGAGTTTTCTATAGAAAAGTGGTCGGTGGGAAGAGTTTTCTATAAAAAAGTGGTCGGTGGGAAGAGCTTTCTATAGAAAAGTGGTCGGTGGGAAGAGTTTTCTATAGAAAAGTCGTCGGTGGAAAGAGTTTTCTATAGAAAAGTGGTCGGTGGGAAGAGTTTTCTATAGAAAAGTGGTCGGTGGGAAGAGTTTTCTATAGAAAAGTAGTCGGTGGGAAGAGTTTTCTATAGAAAAGTGGTCGGTGGGAAGAGTTTTCTATAGAAAAGTGGTCGGTGGGAAGAGCTTTCTATAGAAAAGTGGTCGGTGGGAAGAGTTTTCTATAGAAAAGTCGTCGGTGGGAAGAGTTTTCTATAGAAAAGTGGTCGGTGGGAAGAGTTCTCTATAGAAAAGTGGTCGGTGGGAAGAGTTTTCTATAAAAAAGTGGTCGGTGGGAAGAGTTTTCTATAGAAAAGTGGTCGGTGGGAAGAGTTTTCTATAGAAAAGTGGTCGGTGGGAAGAGTTTCCTATAGAAAAGTGGTCGGTGGGAAGAGTTTTCTATAGAAAAGTGGTCGGTGGGAAGAGTTTTTTATAGAAAAGTGGTCGGTGGGAAGAGTTTTCTATAGAAAAGTGGTCGGTGGGAAGAGTTTTCTATAGAAAAGTGGTCGGTGGGAAGAGTTTTCTATAGAAAAGTGGTCGGTGGTCGGTGGGAAGAGCTTTCTATAGAAAAGTGGTCGGTGGGAAGAGTTTTCTATAGAAAAGTGGTCGGTGGGAAGAGTTTTCTATAGAAAAGTGGTCGGTGGGAAGAGTTTTCTATAAAAAAGTGGTCGGTGGGAAGAGTTTTCTATAGAAAAGTGGTCGGTGGGAAGAGTTTTCTATAGAAAAGTGGTCGGTGGGAAGAGTTTCCTATAGAAAAGTGGTCGGTGGGAAGAGTTTTCTATAGAAAAGTGGTCGGTGGGAAGAGTTTTTTATAGAAAAGTGGTCGGTGGGAAGAGTTTTCTATAGAAAAGTGGTCGGTGGGAAGAGTTTTCTATAGAAAAGTGGTCGGTGGGAAGAGTTTTCTATAGAAAAGTGGTCGGTGGGAAGAGTTTTCTATAGAAAAGTGGTCGGTGGGAACAATTTTCTATAGAAAAGTGGTCGGTGAGAAGAGTTTTCTATAGAAAAGTGGTCGGTGGGAAGAATTTTCTATAGAAAATTGGTCGGTGGGAAGAGTTTTCTATAGAAAAGTTGTCGGTGGAAAGAGTTTTGTATAGAAAAGTGGTTGGTGGGAAGAGTTTCCTATAAAAAATTAGCTGTTCAAGCCGATTTACTATATTAGAATATCTTCATATTTTTTCACTTTTGTTTCACAGTGTCATTCACGTGTAGAACAAGTTATAAACAAAAAAAATGTGAAAAATATAAAAACCAATAAAGCCCTCGTAGTTTAAAGCATTAAATAAATTTGAATGGATCGTCTGAATCCGTGTAGTTTAGTGTTGTTTATCTTTTTTAGCTGCCTTTAAACAATTTTCTTTATAATTTCCATTTTTATTTTACTAGTTTTTATTAGTGTTTTTTTTTTATTTATTCTAAATATTGATGTAATCGTGTCTGTGTGTTTTAAAGAAATTATTTATAATTATAAATGTACATGTGGTTTTTCCCATTAACACCTTGTCTTTTAATCCCTCCCCAACAAAAAAAAAAAAAAATCAATTTAGTTTTAGAACACTTTACACTTTAATGAGACCCCAATGTCTTGTATTTCTTTACCTTAGCCCAAGTATAAATAATGCTCAGCTTTAGATTTGAGTAACTAAAAGTAGACCACAAAGTGGAAATGTTATATCTTTTAATATTCTCCATTTGTGTAGAAGTTTCTTAGTAGTTTAGTTTGAAGTAAATAATGAACCCAGTCTCTAAATCCTTTATAATTCTTAAGCTTTCCCGTAAATAATCCTATTTTTCTTTAGAAGCCTCAAATTTAAATAATGAACAATTTAATTGAAAATCACACCAATTTAATTTTAAATATAATTAATCTACTATCACTCAACTCAATCTTTTTTACATTCACCCTCTGCTCATAACCTTTCCTTATTCATCTTATCCTCAGGGATTAAATCATTTTCAATTTTCTCATTCATTCATTAATTCATCCTCCTTCTCATTAGCCCTTAAAAACTCTTCACTGTAGTATAGAAAATGCTTAAAGCTGATTTGTTATTTAGCAATAAAATGTTAGCGAAATTAAAAATTCTTTAGATTTGCTATGAAATGATAATGAAATTGCATGGTCCGCTTTACTTGAGTGACATAAAAATCATAAATTAATTTAAAATCTGTACCCAAAACTTTGGAATGTCCTGGCTATTTTCACTATTTAAATTTTTGCTGGTTTGATTTTTTTAGTAAATTGCTTTTCATATTTATGAGTAGATTTCGATGTTATTAATTAAAGTTTCCTAAATTAGGATTGTCTGCAAAATCACATGAAACCTGATTTTTACAATTTCCCTAATGGGGTTAAATGAAAAATAGGCTGCAAATTAATCACATATAATAGTTAATTTATCAAAAATTTCCTTTTTATTCGAAATTTTTCAAATACTTCCTTTTATAGGAAAATTTTCGAAAATGTAATTTTTTAAAAAATTTTTTAAAATTTCCTTTTTATAGAAAATTTTTAGAAAATTTCCCATTTTAAGGAAATTTTTCGAAAATTTGTTTCTTATAAAAAAATTTTCTAAAATTATCTTTTTATAGGAAATTTTTCGAAAATTTCCTTTATATAGTAAATTTTTAAAAAATTTCCTTTTTATAGGAAATTTTTCGAAAATTATCTATTTATAGGAAATTTTTCGATAATTTCCTTTTTATAGGAAATTGTTCGAAAATATGCTTTTTATAGGAAATTTTTCGAAAATTTTCTATTCATAGGAAATTTTTCGAAAATTTTCTATTCATAGGAAATTTTTCGAATATTATCTTTTTATAAGAAATTTTCTAGAATTAACTTTTTACAAAAAATTTTTTGAAAATTTCCTTTTAATAGGAAATTTTTCAAAAATTTATAGGAAACTTTTCAAAAATTTCTTATTTTTATTTTTCAAAAATTTCTTATTTTTATAGGATACTTTTAAAAAATTCTTATTTTAATTAGTAAATTTTTAAAATTTCTAATTTTTTTTTTTTTTGGAAATTTTTCAAAAATTTCCTGTTTTTATAGAAAATTTTTAAAAAATTTCTTATTTTCGTTGGAATTTATTTAAAAATTTCTTATTTTTATAGGTAATTTTTCAAAAATTTCTTATTTTTATAGGAAATTTTTCAAAAATTTCTTATTTTTATAGGAAATTTTTCAAAAATTTCTTATTTTTATAGGAAATTTTTCAAAAATTTCTTATTTTTATAGGAAATTTTTCAAAAATTTAATATTCTAATAGGAAATTTTCAAGAACATAAATTAATTTGTTAAAGAAATTTGTTAAAAATTTCTTATTTTTATAGGAACATTTTTTTAATTTTTATAGGAAATTTTGTCAAATTTAAAATTTTTTAAAAATTTACATTAATAGGAAATTGTTCAAAAATTTACTTTTTATAGGAAATTTTTCGAATATTACATTTTATAGGAAATTTTTCGAAAACTTACTTTTTATAGAAACTTTTCGAAAATTTACTATTTATGGAAATTTTTCGAAAATTTACTTTTTAAAAATTTTTAATAAATTTGGTATAAAAGGGAAATTCTAGAAAAACTTCCTTTAATAGAACATTTTCGAAAAATTTCTTGTAATCAAAAGGAAATTTTGAAAACTTCCTAACTAACTTAATAAGAAATTTTCGAAAAATTTCCTATAAAAAGAAATTTTCGAAAAATTTCCTACAAAAAGGAAATTTTCTAAAAAAAAATGCCTATAAAAAGTAAATTTTGAAAATATTTCCTATAGTAGAAAGTTTTTGAAAAATTACCTTAAATAGTAAAATTTTTAAAATAAATAAAAAGTAAATTTTTTAAAAATTTCCTTTAAATAGAAAATTTTTGAAAAATTTCTTATAAAAGGTAATTTTCTTTTTATACAAAATTTTTTGAAAATTTACTTTTTATAGAAAATTTTTAGAAAATTTACTTTTCATAGGAAATTTTTCAAAAATTTACTTTTTATAGAAAATTTTTCAAAAATTTACTTTTACTTTTTTATGGAAAAGTTTTTGAAAATTTTCTTTTTACAGAAAACTTTCTAAAATTTACTTTTTACAGGAAATTTTTCGAAAACTTAATTATTTAGAAAATTTTCTTTTTGTAGGAAATTTTTTGAAAATTAACTTTTTATAGGAAAATTTTAAAAATTTTACTATTTAAGGAAATTTTTCAAAAATTTATTTTTTAAAGGAAAATTTTAAAAAAATTGCTTCTGCTAGGAAATTTTTCAAAAATTTACTTTTTATAGGAAGTTTTTAAAAAAATTACTATTTATAGGAAATTTTTCATAAATTTACTTTTGATAGGAAGTTTTTCAAAAATTTACTTTTTATAGGAAATTTTTCAAAAATTTACTTTTTATAGGAAGTTTTTAAAAAATTTAGTATTTATAGGAAATTTTTCATAAATTTACTTTTGATAGAAAATTTTTTAAAAATTTACTTTTTATAGGAAATTTTTCAAAAATTTTCTTTTTATAGGAAATTTTTCAAAAATTTACTTTTTATAGGAAGTTTTTTAAAAATTTGCTTTTTATAGGAAATTTTTCAAAAAAATTTACTTTTTATAGGAAGTTTTTTAAAAATTAGCTTTTTATAGGAAATTTTTCAAAAAAATTTACTTTTGATAGGAAATTTTTCAAAAATTTACTTTTGATAGGAAATTTTTCAAAAATTTACTTTTGATAGGAAATTTTTCAAAAATTTACTTTTGATAGGAAATTTTTCAAAAATTTACTTTTGATAGGAAATTTTTCAAAAATTTACTTTTGATAGGAAATTTTTCAAAAATTTACTTTTGATAGGAAATTTTTCAAAAATTTACTTTTGATAGGAAATTTTTCAAAAATTTACTTTTGATAGGAAATTTTTCAAAAATTTACTTTTGATAGGAAATTTTTCAAAAATTTACTTTTTATAGGAAATTTTTCAAAAATTTACTTTTTATAGGAAATTTTTCAAAAATTTACTTTTTATAGGAAATTTTTCAAAAATTTACTTTTGATAGGAAATTTTTCAAAAATTTACTTTTTATGGGAAATTTTTCAAAAATTTACTTTTTAAAGGAAATTTTTCAAAAATTTACTTTTTATAGGAAATTTTTCAAAAATTTACTTTTTTTAGGAAATTTTTCAAAAATGTATTTTTATGGGAAATTTTTAAAAAATTTATTAATTATTGAAAAAGTTTTGGAAATTTACTTAAGAGATTTGTTACAAAAGTTCAAATAAAAAGATTCCAAAATTTGTAATTTTTACCTTAAAGTATGCAACAAGAAGATTCCAAAAAGATTCCAAAATTTGTAATTTTTACCTTAAAGTATGCAACAAGATTTTCTCTCAGTTTTATTTTTCCGTCCTAGCTGTTTTCTTTGATCAAATTTTTTTAGAAATTCTGTTAATTGATAGTTTCCATAAATCTTCTAGGTCCTATTTTAAGATTCTTTTAAATTCAAATCCCACTAAAATCCAAACCTTCTAGAGCACCTTGCAACCTTGTTTATTTCATTTATCATTACCAGTCACAACAAAAAATTATTTTAAAAGCCCATTAAAGTAAAACCTATAAGATATTTGCCTGTAGTAAAAGATAGAACTAACTAGTTTTTGAATTTTGTTTAGTTAGATTTTTATCTATAAAATTATTGCTCCAATAATCCTTTAATAACCAAGAAAAACTCATTTAATTTTAAGAAATTCCTTTAAATCATTTTTTATTTACAAAAAAAAATCCATTACAACAATTTATATACATTTTTGTTATTTTACACAAAATTCCTAAAAAAAACATAAACAAAAATATTCCCATTTTTTTTCGTCCTTCAACAGATAATAGATCTAATAAAAAGGATGCATTTGTATTTTTTAACAAATTTTTGGGTACGTAAACATCAATTGATAAATAATTTCTTTTTATTAAAAAAAAACTATAAAAAAAGAAATCTAAATAAATAAAACTTTATTCAAATCTTCTTTAATAAATTCTACTTAAATAATTTAATTTTGTTTAACTTAAACAATTTAACAATTTATGTCAATATTTAATTATTACTTGTCTTTTGTACTTCTAATTTAACTCTCTCTCTGTCTATTATTAAATACAAACAAAAAAAACGTAAAACTTTTATTAAATGTCTCGTCTCTCTGTATTTGTGTCTCTATTTTGTCGTCAATTTGTCCTTCTTTTGAATATTTTAATATCGAATTATTTATAATTTTTTTAAACTTGGTCAAATGGTTTTTAATTATTAATTTTCTTTAACTGGCATTTAACTACGTTTTTTTATATTTTTTCAATATTTTATTTTTCTAAATTTAAATTCTTTGATTTTACTAAAAATTGCTTTAAACAAATATTAAACTAAATTATAGATTTAAATCAAATAATAATAATTATGGTTTTGGTCGTCTATTGCTTCAATTATTTTTCTTTATTTTAACTCTTAGATAAACAATTTTAATTTTCGTTACACTGTGTTCTAGGAAAAATATAACAGGTGAAAACACTGGAAATAACTGTTCAGTTTGATTGGAGTCTTTGGAAGTTTTCACGAACATTTCCTTTAACATTTTTTTTTAATCAGTAACATTTTTGCCTACACTTTTTTTAAGTAAAATTTTTGTTTAAATGTTTTTTCTTTTATAAAATGTTGCTGCAACATAAATATTTATGTTGCTGCAACATGTTGTAAGAAATATTTTAAGATACTTAAAAAATATTATATATATTTTAATAAAGTATAAATTTTAGTATTCAGCAAAATATTTCCTTGGGTTTCTCAAAAATTTCTTTTTCATACGAAATTTTAAAAAAATTTCAAAAATTCACTATTTGTAGGAAATTTTTCTAAAATTTACTTTTTTATAGGAAATTCTTCCAAAATTTACTTTTTATAGGAAATTTTTCGAAAATTTCCTTTTTATAGGAAATTTTTCAAAAATTTCTTTTTTATTCGAAATTTTTTAAAAATTTACTTTTTTAAGGTAATTTTTCAAAAATTTACTACTTATTGGAAATTTTAAAATAATTTACTATTTATAGGAAAATTTTCAAAAATTTACTATTTATAGGAATTTGCTATTTTTAGGAAATTTTTCAAAAATTTCCTTTTTATACGTAATTTTTAAAAAATTAACTATTTTAAAGAAATTTCTCAAAAATTTACTATTTGTAGGAAATTTCTCAAAAATTTACTATTTGTAGGAAATTTTTCTAAAATTTACTTTTTATAGGAAATTTTTCGAAAATTTCCTTTTTATAGGAAATTTTTAAAAAATTTCTTTTTTATTCGAAATTTTTTAAAAATTTACTTTTTTAAGGTAATTTTTCAAAAATTTACTACTTATTGGAAATTTAAAAAAAATATACTATTTATAGGAAAATTTTCAAAAATTTACTATTTATAGGAATTTGCTATTTTTAGGAAATTTTTCAAAAATTTCCTTTTCATACGAAATTTTTAAAAAATTAACTATTTTAAAGAAATTTTTCAAAAATTTACTATTTGTAGCAAAATTTTCTAAAATTTACTTTTTATAGAAAATTCTTCGGAAATTTACTTTTTGTAGGAAATTTTTCAGAAATTTCCTTTTTATACAAAATTTTTAAAAACATTACTTTTTGTAGAAAATTTTTCAAAAATTTCCTTTTTATACCAAATTTTTAAAAAATTAACTATTTATAGGTAATTTTTCAAACATTTACTATTTATAAAAAAAATTTAAAAAATTTCGAAAATTTTGTATTTACACGAAATTTTTAGAAATTTTACTCTTATAGAAAATTTTTTTAAAATATACTTTTAACAGAAAATTTTCAAAATTTTACTTTTTATAAACAATTTTTCGATAATTTACTTACCATAGAAAATTTTTTAAAAATTTACTATTTATAGGAAATTTAAAAAAAAATACTATTTATAGGAAATTTTTAAAAAATTTACTATTTATAAAAATTTTTTCAAATATATATAATGAAATTTTTAAAAAATTTACGATTTATAGGAAATTAAAAAAAAATAGTATTTATAGGAAATTTTCCAAAAATTTACTATTGATAAAAAATTTCCTATTTATAATTTTTTAAAAAATTTACTATTTATAGGAAATTTTTTTTTCAAAATTTATGATTTTTTGTAAAATTTTTCAAAAATTTATTATTTATAGGAAATTTTTCAAAAATCTAGTATTTATAAGAAATTTTTCCAAAATTTGCTATTTATAGGAATTTTTAAAAAACTTACCAATAAAAGGAAATTTTTCAAAAATTAATTAATTTAAGGAACATTTTTTAAAAATTAACTATTCAAAAAAAATTTTCAAAAATTTATTAATTGCGAAATTTTAAAGAAAAATTTACGATTTATAGGATTTTTTTTTTTTAAATTTACTATTTCTTGTAAAATTTTTCAAAAATTTATTATTTATAGGAAGTTTTTCAAAAATCTAGTATTTGTAAATTTTTCTAAAAATTTACGATTTTTTGTAACATTTTTCAAAAATTTATTATTTATAAAAAATTTTTCAAAAATTTGCTATTTATAGGAAATTTTTCAAAAATTGACTATTTATAGGAAATTTTTCAAAAATTTACTATTTAAAGGAAATTTTTTAAAAATGTACTATTTAGAAAAAATTTTTCAAAAATGTATTTATTATGAAATTTTTAAAAAATTAACTATTTATAGGTAATTTTTCAAACATTTACTATTTGTAAAAAAAATTTTAAAAATTTCGAAAATTTTGTATTTACACGAAATTTTTAGAAATTTTATTTTTATAGATAATTTTTTTAAAATATACTTTTAACAGAAAATTTTTCAAAATTTTACTTTTTATAAACAATTTTTCGAAAATTAACTTACCATAGAAAATTTTTAAAAATTTACTATTTATAGGGAATTTAAAAAAAATACTATTTATAGGAAATTTTTAAAAAATTTACTATTTATAAAAATTTTTTCAAATATTTATATATAATGAAATTTTTAAAAAATTTACAATTTATAGGAAATTAAAAAAAAATACTATTTATAGGAAATTTTTCAAAAATTTACTAGTGATAAAAAATTTACTATTTATAATTTTCTAAAAAATTTACTATTTATAGGAAAATTTTTTATCAAAATTTACGATTGTTTGTAAAATTTTACAAAAATTTATTATTTATAGGAAATTTTTCAAAAATCTAGTATTTATAAGAAATTTTTCCAAAATTTGCTATTTATAGGAAATTTTTCAAAAATTTACTTTTTATAGGAATTTTTAAAAAACTTACCAATAAAAGGAAATTTTTCAAAAATTAATTAATTTAAGGAACATTTTTTAAAAATTTACTATTCAAAAAAATTTTCAAAAATTTATTAATTGCGAAATTTTAAAAGAAATTTACGATTTATAGGAATTTTTTTTTAATTTACTATTTCTTGTAAAATTTTTCAAAAATTTATTATTTATTTATAGGAAGTTTTTCAAAAATCTAGTATTTGTAAATTTTTCTAAAAATTTACGATTTTTTGTAACATTTTTCAAAAATTTATTATTTATAAAAAATTTTTCAAAAATCTAGTATTTATAAGAAATTTTTCAAAAATTTGCTATTTATAAGAAATTTTTCAAAAATTGACTATTTACAGGAAATTTTTCAAAAATTTACTATTTATAGGAAATTTTTCAATAATTAACTATTAAAAGGAAATTATTCAAAAATTTACTATTTAAAGGAAATTTTTAAAAATGTACTATTTTAAAGAAATTTTTCAAAAATTTACTATTTATAGGAAATTTTTCAATAATTAACTATTTAAAGGAAATTATTCAAAAATTTACTATTTAAAGGAAATTTTTAAAAATGTACTATTTAGAAAAAAATTTTCAAAAATTTATTTATTATGAAATTTTTAAAAAATTTACGATTTGTAGGAATTTTTTTTAAAATTTACTATTTTATTGTAAAATTTTTCAAAAATTTATTATTTATAGGAAATTTTTCAAAAATTTACTTTTTATAGGACATTTTTCAGAAATTTTCTTTTTATAGGAAATTTTTCAAAAATTTACTTTTTATAGGAAATTTTTCAAAAATTTACTTTTTATAGGAAAATTTTCAAAAATTTACTTTTTATAGGAAAATTTTCAAAAAATTACTTTTTATAGGAAATTTTTGAAAAATTACTTTTTATAGGAAATTTTTGAAAAATTTACTTTTTATAGCTAATTTTTCAAAAATTTACTATTTATAGAAAATTTTTAAAAAATGTATTTAAAGGAAAATTTTAAAAATTTACTATTTATGGAAAATGTATCAAAATTAGATGTTTTAGCAAAATGTTGCGAAAGCATAAAATACCAATTGACTTCAACAAAACAGAAGTGCTCTATAAGTATTTTCGCATTTTTATTTTATATTTTAATTTTGTGTCACAGTGTAATTTTGTTCTAAGTTTTGATGTTTAATATTGTCGTCTAAATGTAATATAGAATATTTTGGTTGGTATAAAATTCTATATATAATTTATTTTATTGACCATTACCTATTTTTTAAAATGTTTTAAAATTATTTATAAATATTTTCTATATATTTTTATAAAAAGTAAATATTAAAAAAAATACTATTGATGTTTACAAAACTATCTCGCTCTACTATAAATTTACTTAATTTACTTAATATCATATAAAAAGAAACCCATGTATCTCTAAAAGAAAAAGACAATCTTTAAGAAAATATGCAAAGAGTTCGATGGACCAATTTTTTAAAATATCATCATTTACAAACTTTATATATTCATATAAATAATTACATGTTTATAATTGATCGAATCATGGACAAAACACTGAATCGTATTAAATCGTATTAAATAGGATATGTTCGTAAAAGTTAAGAGCAGATTTATTTTTCACAAGGGAGTCAATAGATGGCGCTACTGCAAAGATATGGCAATTTGATCCCAAAACTTTACGATACAATTTTTAGAGTACGACTTATTTTTATCCTGAAAATTGTACTTAGTATCGCCGATGATAACAATTTTCTAGTTTAAAGTTCAAATTATTGTAGAATAGTATTTTGTTATTTTTTTGATCCAAATGTCTAACAATTTATTTTTAGCGCGGTACAAATGAAAACAAATCTACAATGAGACGTCAATAATTGTATGAAATGTTATGATATATTTATCATATACAAAGGAAACTAGAAAAAAGTAAACACCGATCGTTTATCTCCAGAGATCATTAAATAAGAAAAAAATGAGTCACTCCTATTTCTATAGCAAGTTTTTCTAAAATTTCTTAATTTTATAAAAAACGTTCATATTTTTATAGGAAATTTTTCAAAAAATTTCCTATTTTTATAGGAAATTTTTCAAAAATTTCCTATTTTTATAGGAAATTTTTCAAAAATTTCCTATTTTTATAGGAAATTTTTCAAAAATTTCCTATTTTTATAGGAAATTTTTCAAAAATTTCCTATTTTTATAGGAAATTTTTCAAAAATTTCCTATTTTTATAGGAAATTTTTCAAAAATTTCCTATTTTTATAGGAAATTTTTCAAAAATTTCCTATTTTTATAGGAAATTTTTCAAAAATTTCCTATTTTTATAGGAAAATTTTCAAAAATTTCCTATTTTTTTAGGAAATTTTTCAAAAATTTTTCAAAAATTTCCTGTTTTTATAGGAAAATTTTCAAAAATTTCCTATTTTTATAGGAAATTTTTCAAAAATTGCCTATTTTTATAGGAAATTTTTCAAAAATTTCCTATTTTTATAGGAAATTTTTCAAAAATTTCCTATTTTTATAGGAAATTTTTCAAAAATTTCCTATTTTTATAGGAAATTTTTCAAAAATTTCCTATTTTTATAGGAAATTTTTCAAAAATTTCCTATTTTTATAGGAAATTTTTTATTTTTATAGGAAGTTTTTCAAAAATTTCCTATTTTTATAGGAAATTTTTCAAAAATTTCCTATTTTAATAAGAAAATTTTCAAAAATTTCGCATCTTAATAGGAAATTTTTCAAAAATTTCCCATTTTAATAGGAAATTTTTCAAAAAGTTCCCAATTTTATAGAAAATTTTTCAAAAATTTCCTATTTTTATAGGAAAATTTTCAAAAATTTCCTATTTTTATAGGAAATTTTTCAAAAATTTCCTATTTTTATAGAAAATTTTTCAAAAATTTCCTATTTTTATATGAAATTTTTTCAAAAATTTCCTATTTTTATAGGAAATTTTTCAAAAATTTCCTATTTTTATAGGAAATTTTCAAAAATTTCCTATTTTAAGGAAATTTTTCAAAAATTTTCTATTTTTGTAGGAAATTTTTCAAACATTTAATATTTTTATAGGAAATTTTTCAAAAATTTCCTATTTTTATAGGAAATTTTCCAAAAATTTCCTATTTTTATAGGAAATTTTCCAAAAATTTCCTATTTTTATAGGAAATTTTCAAAAAATTTCCTATTTGTGTAGGAAATTTTTCAAAAATTTCCTATTTTAATATGAAGTTTTTCAAAAATTTCCTATTTTTATAGGAAATTTTTCAAAAATTTCCTATTTTTATAGAAAATTTTTCAAAAATTTCCTATTTTTATAGGAAATTTTTCAAAAAATTCCTATTTTTATAGGAAATTTTTCAAAAATTTCCAATTTTTATAGGAAGTTTTTCAAAAATTTCCTATTTTTATAGGAAGTTTTTCAAAAATTTCCTATTTTTATAGGAAGTTTTTCAAAAATTTCCTATTTTTATAGGAAATTTCCTATTTTTATAGGAAATTTTTCAAAAATTTCCTATTTTTATAGGAAATTTCTCAAAAATTTCCTATTCTTATAGAGATTTTTCAAAAAATTTCCTATATGAAAATTTTCAAAAATTTCCTATTTTTATAGGAAATTTTTTAAAAATTTCCTGTTTTTATAGGAAATTTTTCAAAAATTTTCTATTTTTTATAGGAAATTTTTCAAAAATTTCCTATTTTTTATAGGAAATTTTTCAAAAATTTTCTATTTTTTATAGGAAATTTTTCAAAAGTTTCCTATTTTTATAGGAAATTTTTCAAAAGTTTCTTATTTTTGTAGGAAATTTTTCAAAAATTTCTTATTCTTGTAGGCAATTTTTCAAAAATTTCCTTTTTTTATAGGAAATTTTTTATTTTTATAGGAAATTTTTCAAAAATTTCCTATTTTTATAGAAAAATTTTTAAAAATTTCCTATTTTTATAGGAAATTTTTCAAACATTTCCTATTTTTATAGGAAATTTTCCAAAAATTTCCTATTTTTTATAGGAAATTTTTCAAAAATTTTCTATTTTTTATAGGAAATTTTTCAAAAATTTCCTATTTTTTATAGGAAATTTTTCAAAAGTTTCTTATTTTTATAGGAAATTTTTCAAAAATTTCTTATTCTTGTAGGCAATTTTTCAAAAATTTCCTATTTTTATAGGAAATTTCCTATTTTTATAGGAAATTTTTAAAAAATTTCCTATTCTTATAGATTTTTTTCAAAAATTTCTTATTTTTTATAGGAAATTTTTCAAAAGTTTCTTATTTTTGTAGGAAATTTTTCAAAAATTTCTTATTCTTGTAGGCAATTTTTCAAAAGTTTCTTATTTTTGTAGGAAATTTAAAAAAAAATTATTATTTTTACAGGAAATTTTTCAAAAATGTCTTTTTGATGGAGGAATGTATCTCTTTATGTTTCCTTTACCTAGCATTTAATTTGATTAAAATTTGTATAGTCCTTCGAATATTAAATTCTTGATTCTTGAAAGATTGTCTTTTTCTAAACCATAAAAAATGTTAGCCACCTTTTAAATATTTTCTTCACTACATCATTTTCACTAAATAATTTTTGTCATGTATTTAACTCTATAACAGCTTTACCTTAAACCTCCCGCTAATCTTAAACAATGTTACTTATTAATTTAACAACTTAAACTATTAATTTAAATAAGAATAATTGAAACATTTGCCTTTGAATGTATTGTGTAAACATAAAATATTTTTGAACACAATACCACCACACACACTTTCACAATGTAATGTAAAGTCCTACTCATAAAGTCCTACTGTAAAGTAATCAAATGTAATGTATACACGTCTTAATGTCTTTTTTCCTATTTGTATTGTATGTAGTTTTAAATATTAAATCTAAAAAAAGAAAAAAAATATTTTTTATATAAAATTAATCCATATATTTTTTGTGTATTTATTTTTTTGCAATTTTTCACAGGCAAACGTAGTGAGTTTCAACACAAAAATAGAAAAAATTTAATAAAAAAACTAAAACAAATAGCAACGCACTTACCCAAAAATAAACCTCAAAAAATGCTTAAGTTTTTAAAAATCAAAATTTTTTTAAATACTTTTTATTTGTTTTTAATGTTTAATTTTTTATTTTAATTTTGCTTTTAACTCCTTTAATTTCGTTAATATTTTCACTTTAACACTTTTAATAAGTTTCTTGAATTTTAATTATGTTTTATGTCTGTAGCTAAACTTTTTGTTTTTAACTGGAAAAAAGCACTAAAACACTTAAATTTATTTTCAAGAAAAAAATAAACGAAATTCCTTGCGCTTTTTTGCCGCTTTCTTTTAACTGTTTTTTCCTTTTTATTAAATAAAAAAAACTTTTTTGTCAAAAAAAACTTGTTCCTAGGAAAAAAACAGGAACTCAAAAGTTGATGTGATAAATTAGAATTTAACTAGCAAAGACACAAACCATAGATTTTAGCAAAAACAAACTTGCAGTTAACAGATATTTATCTGTTAATCACATAACATTTAGATGTTAAAAAAATTTATAAACAGAACTATATAAAACAGAAATTTCGACCTTTCCTATAAAAATAGGAAATTTTTGAAAAATTTCCTATAAAAATAGGAAATTTTTTAAAAATCTCCTATAAAAATAGGAAATTTTTGAAAAATTTCCTCTAAAAATAGGAAATTTTTGAAAAATTTGCTATAAAAATAGGAAATTTTTGAAAATTTGCTATAAAAATAGGAAATTTTTGAAAAATTTGCTATAAAAATAGGAAATTTTTGAAAAATTTCCTATAAAAATAGGAAATTTTTGAAAAATTTCCTATAAAAATAGGAAATTTTTGAAAAATTTCCTATAAAAATAGGAAATTTTTGAAAAATTTCCTATAAAAATAGGAAATTTTTGAAAAATTTCCTATAAAAATAGGAAATTTTTGAAAAATTTCCTATAAAAATAGGAAATTTTTGAAAAATTTCCTATAAAAATAGGAAATTTTTGAAAAATTTCCTATAAAAATAGGAAATTTTTGAAAAATTTCCTATAAAAATAGGAAATTTTTGAAAAATTTCCTATAAAAATAGGAAATTTTTGAAAAATTTCCTATAAAAATAGGAAATTTTTGAAAAATTTCCTATAAAAATAGGAAATTTTTGAAAAATTTCCTATAAAAATAGGAAATTTTTGAAAAATTTCCTATAAAAATAGGAAATTTTTGAAAAATTTCCTATAAAAATAGGAAATTTTTGAAAAAATTCCTATAAAAATAGGAAATTTTTGAAAAAATTCCTATAAAAATAGGAAATTTTTAAAAAATTTCCTATAAAAATAGGAAATTTTTGAAAAATTTCCTATAAAAATAGGAAATTTTTGAAAAATTTCTTATAAAAATAGGAAATTTTTGAAAAATTTCCTATAAATATAGGAAATTTTTTAAAAATTTCCTATAAAAATAGGAAATTTTTTAAAAATTTCCTATAAAAATAGGAAATTTTTGAAAAATTTCCTATAAAAATAGAAAATTTTTGAAAAATTTCCTATAAAAATAGGAAATTTTTGAAAAATTTCCTATAAAAATAGGAAATTTTTGAAAAATTTCCTATAAAAATAGGAAATTTTTGAAAAATTTCCTATAAAAATAGGAAATTTTTGAAAAATTTCCTATAAAAATAGGAAATTTTTGAAAAATTTCCTATAAAAATAGGAAATTTTTGAAAAATTTCCTATAAAAATAGGAAATTTTTGAAAAATTTCCTATAAAAATAGGAAATTTTTGAAAAATTTCCTATAAAAATAGGAAATTTTTGAAAAATTTCCTATAAAAATAGGAAATTTTTGAAAATTTTCCTATAAAAATAGGAAATTTTTGAAAAATTTCTTATAAAAATAGGAAATTTTTGAAAAAATTCCTACAAAAATAGGAAATTTTTGAAAAAATTCCTACAAAAATAGGAAATTTTTGAAAAATTTCCTATAAAAGGAAATTTTTGAAAAATTTCCTATAAAAAAAGGGAAATTTTTGAAAAATTTCCTATAAAAATAGGAAATTTTGAAAAATTTCCTATAAAAATAGGAAATTTTGAAAAATTTCCTATAAAAATAGTAAATTTTTGAAAAATTTCCTATAAAAATAGGAAATTTTTGAAAAATTTCCCATAAAAACAGGACATTTTTGAAAAATTTCCTATAAAAATAGTAAATTTATGAAAAATTTCCTATAAAAATAGTAAATTTTTGAGAAAATTCCTTTAAAAATAGCAAATTTCTGAAAGTTTTGGTATAAAAATAGAAAAATTTAAATAAAAATTTTCATATTTAATGGCATATTGAAACCATTAGTCTGTTCTTTATTTCTTTTCTGTTCTACTATCTCTTAACATCTAAATGTTAAGTGATCAACAGATTTCTATTAACAGTAAATAAGACTCTGCTTAAATATATGTTTTTAGTCTTTGCTATTTAAATTCGCTAGTTATCTTCAAACACATCAAAAGTTGCTAATTTAAAACTATCTGATATACTTGCTCTCAACTTTGTATATAAAACTCACTTTTTCTATCCAAAAAATTGTTTAGTTTTTCTTGCCTTAACAAAATTGAATTTTTTTAATATAAATTTAATTTTTAAACTGAAATTTTTTTAATGTGAAAAATCTCCGAAAATCCTAAAACTTGGAACATTTTCCGGATTATGGAAAAACTTGTTGAGAGCTTAACTAACATCATCCAATCAAACAATCAATTAATACACAGCCAATAATATTTTTTTTAACTAAATTAATCATTAAATCAACAATCAAGTCGGTTTAAAAGATATTCAACATCTCCAGATTCCAGAAACTGAAAAACAAGTTCATTACTATAACATGCCAAGAACTTAATGTTGGTTCAAAGGCTAAAACTTTAGTCTCGTGTATTTCGCAAACTCATGGATTAATCGCAATTTATTTGCTATAAAATGCTAACGATATCTAACTAATATTACGATAATTTTATATCATTTTAGAAAAAAATCAAAAATCGATTTTTTGCTTTAACTTACAATTTTATTTTCAAAATCAATCATATCGAAACGCGCAATATAATTGAAAACAAAATTAACTTTAGTTGTTGGTTTTATGAAAATTATTCACATAACGTAGAAATTTTGCTAGAAAAGCTACATATTAAACTCATTTTAGAACTAATTGTAGTTAATCGGACTAAAACAGACAAAATAAAATATCTTAAATAACACAGCACAACAAAATAAAAAAAATTTCATGTGCTCTTAAAACCACTATACAATTTTGATGTATCATGACTACTTTTGTACCAAAATGGTAAAATTTTTAAACTCTATGGCAAGATTTTAAAAAAAAATTTTTTTTTTTTTAATTGCAATTTTTTTAGACGTTTCTTCAAATAATTAATGATAACTCAAAAACTACTAGTCCGATATTATAAAAATAAAATCAGAAAAATTAAGATTTACATAGCCTTTAATTCGTCTATATATCGCCTTTCAATCGGATCTATAGTATCGGAGTTATAATGAAAAACTTAAGAAAAAAATATATTTTTTACGTAAAAATGGCAAAAATTTTCGTTTTAAAATAATCATGAAAAAACGAAAACGGCAAAAAAACTTCCTGATTTATTATTTTATTGCATAGCGACAAATAATAGCAACAAAATGAGATATCGACCATAAAAATCGATTGATTTTTTTTCGAATTTATTCAGAATTTATTTAATTCGCTCATTTTCACAAAATTTTAATTTTTTGCTTGATATACGCATTATAGCGGGTTTTCAAATGTATCAATTTCAAGGGGTGCATGTCGGATTATTGTGAGATTTGGTGAGAAACTTCCACCCATAAATTTTTAGTCAAATTGGACAACGCAAACACGTAACGCATAGGCCCCAAATATGAAAAATAGCTTTTAAATCGAAAAAATCAAATTTTCAGTTTTTGCAAAATTAAAGCTATTTATTCCCCTTTTTCCAAAAAATTGGATTCTGGTTCTTAGTGCAAATGCAATGATTTTTCCAATAAGCTACAGTCTTTAAAATCGGTTAAACAGTTTTCGAGTTATTACAATTTTCACTGGCCATTACATGACCTTAAGGACTTGCCGAAGACAATTTACAAAAACATTTTACTTAGTTTGAAATTTTTTATTTTTTTCTTATTTAACTTTAACTTTTGCATATAAACAATAAAATATAAAATTTCGCTAAAATTGACTGATTGACTATTACACAACGCAACAAAATAAAAAATTAGATGCTTTTGAAACCACTATACAATATCCAGGTACTGCCAAAGTGTTTTGGATGAATGAGAAATGTATGGCAAAACAAGTACGCGAAATACTGTTTTGGGCACGTATTTCAATGGGACACGTGTTACTGTGGAAATACAGTATTGAAGGCTGAGAGCAGGAATATTTGACGGCCCACAAATTCGCAAATTGGTCAAAGATACCGATTTTCTCAGTTCAATGTCAGAAATTGAGAAAAATGAATGGGATTCGTTTGTATAGGTTATTCAACATTTCTTAGGAAATAACAAGGATGATGATTATGTTGCGCACGTTGAAGAGATGTTAACTCACTTCCAGAATCTTGGATGCAACATGAGCATCAAGTTACATTACCTTCACAGTCACTTAGATCGTTTTCCTGAAAATCTAGAAGACTTAAGTGAGGAACAGGGCAAACGATTTCACCAAGATATTCGGACAATGGAGGAAAGATACCAAGGTCGCTGGGATGCACACATGATGGCAGATTTTTGCCAGAGTATTCAGAGCAACACTTCGTTATTCAATAATAGAAAATGTCATAAAAGAAAATTCCAAAGTTTGTAGTTTATAATATTTATTTATTTCCTTATTTTATATGTTGTAATAAATTTAAAAAATAAAATATAAAATAAAATACATAAATAAAACAATGAAATACATTTTCGATCTATTCCATCGATTTGACTTAGTCACATTTTTTGGTCAATTGCCTTCGGCCAGTCCTCAAGGAAATTTAATGGCCAGTGCAAATTGTAGTAACTCGAAAACTGTTTAACCGATTTTAAAGATATGTAGCTTATTGGAAATCTCATTGTGTTTGCCCTTAGGACCTTTTGCAAAGGGGGAATAAATAGCTTTAATTTTGCAAAAACTGAAAATTTGATTTTTTCGATTTAAACGCTATTTTTCAGATTTGGGGCCTATGCGCTACGTGTTAGCGTTGTCCAATTTGACTAAAAATTTGTGGGTGGAAGTTTCTCACCAAATCTCACAATAATCCGACATGCACCCCTTGAAATTGATACATTTGAAAACCCGCTATAATGCGTATATCAAGCAAAAAACTAAAATTTTGTGAAAATGAGCGAATTCACTAAATTGTGAATAAATTCGAAAACAATCAATAGATTTTTATGGTCGATATCTCATTTTGTTGCTATTATATGTCGCTATGCGATAAAATAATAAATCTGGAAGTTTTCTGCCGTTTTCGATTTTTCATGATTTTTTTAAAACGAAAATTTTTGCCATTTTGACGTAAAAAATATATTTTTTTCTTAAGTTTTTTATTATAACTCCGATACTATTGATCCGATTGAAACGCGATATATAGACGAATTAAAGGCTATGTAAATCTTAATTTTTCTGATTTTATTTTAATAATATCGGACTAGTAGTTTTTGAGTTATCATTAATTATTTGAAGAAACGTCTAAAAAAATAGCAATTTAAAAAAAAAATTTTAAAAAAAAAATCTTGCCATAGAATTTAAAAATTTTACCATTTTTGTACTAAGGTAGCCATGATACATCAAATTTATATAGTGGTTACTCGAGCACATTTTTGCTGTTGACCTGTGTAACCGTTAAAAAACAATAAGACTGCCGATGTCGTTAGTTAACAAAAAAAAAATTTTCATCTTTTAACAAAATAGGTTATATATCATTATAAAACATGCTGTCAGTTCATTCCGTTCCTAAATATCTGTAAATCTACGCTACAAAAATTATGTTAATATATGATTTCTCATAGGAAGCCTAAGTCACAATTACGATATTGTCTAATTTTAAATTAGTACTTTTTACCTACAATAGATTAAAGAAGTTTATAAACTACGGTTAACTTTTGGATCAGAGCAGATGTTTTGAAATCTTGTCGTTATCTGAGGTGCTGAACTTAAATCATTGTTCCGTTTTTTTTTTTTTTTCAAAATTATTTCTAGTTTGTTAGTCCAAGTAAGTTGGCATCATTGTGCTGTCATAACTAGAGTATGCTGTTGGCGTCACACAGTGGGTAAAAAAAAAATTAATGAAACACCAGCATGGGTATCATTTAAAGATGTTGTTCACAAATTTCTCGGTAACCGAAAATCTCAGAATGAAACTCGTCGACTCCTTGGGGTATCTACCCGGGATTCCATTTTTCACTTATTTTTCTTCTCAATGTACAACCCGCAATTTTCAACAGAATCTGATGGCATTCGGCACATTTGATATTATTTGATTAAGGAATACAGTGGTCGGCATATTTATTTTGACATATTATTTGTTATTCTTCTTTTTATTTTTATTCCATTGCAATTAAAAATAGGTTAAATTGCAACATATATTGATATTTATTAGAACACAAAACACTTTTCACATTTTTAACGTTTTTGTAATATTTTTTTTTTAATTGAAACTAAAAAATCGAAGATTCAGTATAAGGCATAAGTATTTTGACATGTTTTTGCATTGCATATCAACAAATTGGGAACTTCAAGGTCAAGAAAAATTAAGAATAATTATTTGGATTAATATAAAATGTATTCACCTTTAGTATTTTATACTTTTTAGAGGCGATTTGGAACGAAATTCATCAAAGGTTGAAAAAACTTCATAGAAATCTATTTCCAAGCTTTTGTGAAAAATTACAAAAAAATTAAAAATGTGAAAAGTGTTTGTGTTCTAATAAATTACAACATTTGTTGCAATTTTAACTGTTTTTACTTATTTTTTTAATAACATTGCACCAGAAGTAATAAAACAAGAAAAATAAATGCTATGTCAAAATAAATATGCCCACCACTGTAGCTCCACTAATTTTGTTAAAATCCGTCGACTCCTGTCTTGGACCCCTATTATTCTCATATTTTTCTGCTTAATTTGTAAGTCGCAATTCTCAACAGAATTGTGATGAAACTCGGTAGAAATAATAAAAGGGCTCTACTTATTTTGATTGAAACTCGTTGAATTTTTGGGGGTACCTGCCTTGAATGAACTATACTCATTTTTATTGAAATTCGTCGCCAAGGAGGTACCTGCCTTGGACTCCTATTTTTGCATGAATTTTTATTCTCAACGTATAAGTCTAAGCCGTAACTCTCAATACCCGTGTCTTTATAAATATATATGAAGACTTTATTTTGAAAGTGAAATAAGTTATTGATGGGGAAAGGTTCTGCAAATGTGGATCTTACTATGTGAAAAATAATTAATTTTAAATTAACAGAACCTACCAAAATATTGTCAGTCAAACATTTTGTAGTTAACGATTAGACACAAATTTTTATTTTGAAAGTGGTTTAAGTCCCATATATTTTTCAGTTTAAAAGTAAAAATTATTCAATCAAAATAAAAATTTCAAATTTATTTGTTTAAAATGTTTCTTCAAACAAAATAATAATTTAATATTTTTTTCAAAGTGGGTTAAGTCCAATGTATTTTCAAAAAGAAATATTTAGTGGAGTAAAAGTTAAGCTTATTTTCTTAGTAGTGCAAGTCTAAGATTGTTTCTATTGATATTTAAAAATATTAGCAATTTTCTACAATTAAAAAAAAGGTAAACAATTTGGCGGAATTATTTTTAATTTCTTTAAAAATTAAGAGTAAATTTTACTTTTTATAGGAAATTTTACAAAAATTTACTTTTTAAAGGAAATTTTTCAAAAATTTACTTTTTAAAGGAAATTATTCAATAATTTACTTTTGATAGGAAATAAATCAAAAATTTACTTTTTATAGGAAATTTTTCAAAAATTTACTTTTTATAGGAAATTTTTCAAAAATTTACTTTTTAAAGGAAATTTTTCAAAAACTTACTTTTTATAGGAAATTTTTCAAAAATTTACTTTTTATAGGAAATTTTTCAAAAATTTACTTTTTATAGGAAATTTTTCAAAAATTTACTTTTTATAGGAAATTTTTCAAAAATTTCCTATTTTTATATGAAATTTTTCAAAAATTTCCTATTTTTATAGGAAATTTTTCAAAAATTTCCTATTTTTATAGGAAATTTTTCAAAAATTTCCTATTTTTATAGGAAATTTTTCAAAAATTTCCTATTTTTATAGGAAATTTTTCAAAAATTTCCTATTTTTATAGGAAATTTTTCAAAAATTTCCTATTTTTATAGGAAATTTTTCAAAAATTTCCTATTTTTATAGGAAATTTTCAAAAATTTCCTATTTTTATAGGAAATTTTTCCTATTTTTATAGGAAATTTTTGAAAAATTTCCTATTTTTATAGGAAATTTTTCAAAAATTTCCTATTTTTATAGGAAATTTTTCAAAAATTTCCTATTTTTATAGGAAATTTTTCAAAAATTTCCTATTTTTATAGGAAATTTTTCAAAAATTTCCTATTTTTATAGGAAATTTTTCAAAAATTTCCTATTTTTATAGGAAATTTTTCAAAAATTTCCTATTTTTATAGGAAATTTTTGAAAAATTTCCTATTTTTATAGGAAATTTTTCAAAAATTTCCTATTTTTATAGGAAATTTTTCAAAAATTTCCTATTTTTATAGGAAATTTTTCAAAAATTTCCTATTTTTATAGGAAATTTTTCAAAAATTTCCTATTTTTATAGGAAATTTTTCAAAAATTTCCTATTTTTATAGGAAATTTTTCAAAAATTTCCTATTTTTATAGGAAATTTTTCAAAAATTTCCTATTTTTATAGGAAATTTTTCAAAAATTTCCTATTTTTATAGGAAATTTTTCAAAAATTTCCTATTTTTATAGGAAATTTTTCAAAAATTTCCTATTTTTATAGGAAATTTTTCAAAAATTTCCTATTTTTATAGGAAATTTTTCAAAAATTTCCTATTTTTATAGGAAATTTTTCAAAAATTTCCTATTTTTATAGGAAATTTTTCAAAAATTTCCTATTTTTATAGGAAATTTTTCAAAAATTTCCTATTTTTATAGGAAATTTTTCAAAAATCTTAATCTTAATTTAAAAAAATGGACTTAATCCACTTTCAAAATAAGGGTTCATATGTACATATCTTAAAAAAATATAGATTTTGTAATAGTCAAAAAAATGACTTTTTTGCAGCACTTTTGATTACATTGATCCAAAACCGTGAATACTTGTGTTTTTAACTAATAAATCGGTTCGTAATGATTTTACAAGACAGACTGAATAAATGACAAATAATTTGATAGATCCTTATTGGTGACCCCTATCAACTGTAAAAGTATAAAAAAAGACCATGTTAAAACTACTACCTTCACTTAAAACTTATCATGTAGGCCATACATTTTTGCCGGAGAACGTTAGAATGTGGACCAAACACTTTCCACTCAAACGACTAATACTTTCTATATCATAAATAATTCTTTTATTAAAAAAAAAAAAACATTGTACAGTAACAAATATCCTTGCTAGTTTAATTACTAAATAACATTTTTACAACAAAGTCTTTAATAATTAAACAAATGAATAAACAACCTTTTGCTTAAGCTAAGGCAGTAACAATTAGTAAAACCATTATAACAAAGACCTTCATAACTAAAATTACATTTTAAAAAAGTTGAAATATCAAAAATTTCCTTGAAAACAAAATATAGCTCAAAGTAAAAAAAAAAATACTAAATAATACTAGAAACTGTAACAATTGTTTATAATAATTCTACTAATTAGCAACAAGAGTTTAACAACAAATTCTAGAGTAATTCAAAAGTCAACTCTATCATTTCACAAACATTTTAAACGTTACATTTTCTATTTCCCTTTCCTGTTCGCTTCAACTCTCAGTCTCTCAATATAAACACTCATATAATGAGTGTGTTTATAATTATATACAACAACTATAAACTATTATTACAATAACAATTATTTGAAATTTTTGTATTTGTTTATAATTTTAACTCTTTTCTATGTAAATGTGTAATAATAACAACAACAACCAACAATTAACGTTAATATTTTCATATATTTATTTTCAAATCAAACAAAAAACCAACTTTAAACAACTTTTGTAAATTTTATGATATCAAAAACTTTTATTGAATTAAAAAATTGAAAAAATATAAAACTAAATAAAAACAAAAATCTAATAAATCACGAAATATAATAAAAAAAATTCAACCAACAACTTCCGTTTTGGTCAATCAAATTTCAAACAAAAAAAACAACAAAAAAATAAAAAATTTATAAAAACAAATAAAAAATTCTAACAAAATGAAAAAAAAAATAAAACAAATAAAATTTATCAACATGCAACTATCTGTGGCAACATTTATCTAAAAAAATAAAACTATATTTATTAAAAAATCTAAACTTTCTGCTTTCACTTTCTTTTCGTCTGTGTGTGTATTTTTTTCCAACGCGCTCTTTAAACTGTAAAAAAATACAAAAATAAATAATATTAAACCAAAAACCAACTCAAAATAAATTAAATATTTAAATCACCAATAAAACTTTTATAAATCCGTGCAAATAATAACAAATTCCGATTAATTGTTTTTTTTTTTTTGTTGTCCAAATCGCAAATAATTATAAAATAATAAACCAATATTTTGTAAGTAAATATTAGTTTTGTATAATATTTTTTAAGTAGTTTTGAATTACAACCGCAAACAAAAATAAAACCGAAAAATCCAAATATCCTGTTTGAATTTGAATTTGATTTTTTTTTCTCTCTCCAACCACCAAAACAACCAAATAAATAGTTTTACATTTTTTTTTTACCCAATTTTTTTATATAGAATGTAGTTTGAAAATATTTTTGCCTTAATGTTTAAGATTTTTTTAACTTTTTAAAATTTTTTGATTAAGTAAAAATATCTGTGTCTAAAAGCAATAACGATTTAAGTTAATTTAAACAAATTTTGGATGTATTAATATAAAGGCACTTACTTAACATTTAACATTTTATCACTCTTTACAATGTAGAAACTCTGGAAAACTAACATTGCTCTGCAGCCAAATCCTGCTTTTAATAAAACTATGTGGACTACATGGATTTTTATGCTCTAAACTCAGATCCGTTGTCGGTTTTTTCCCATCAGATCTGGATTTTTTTTATGGGCGTGGCAAATTTTTCCCTTAAATTAGTCAGGTACGGAGACCTATTTCATCCTAACTCGAGAACGACTCATCCGATTTTTAAAATTAAAAAAAGAAGATACATAACGAAATTGCATTTATTTTAGTCTAATATAATTTTTCTGTATCTCTTATCGTTTTGGAGTTATTTAGAAATTAATGGAGAAAAAAATTTTTTCGTGCGAAATTCGTAATTTTTTTTCAGGTTAAAAATATAATTAAAAAAAAGATAAAGTAAAATTTTAACATTTTAAACATTTTTCTAAGAGCTACATATCTTAAGAATAAAATAAGTTATAAACCATAAAAATCGGTTTAAAAATGTGAATTTTATTACCAATTTACTCCAGGTACCCAATATTGCAATGCAACCAACCTTACATATGACCATAAGATATCATTAGGTAATGAAGCTAAAAAATATTATGGTCGTATGTAAGGTTGGCTGCATTGCAATATTGGGTACATGCGGTAAATTGGTAATTATTTTAGTCTAATATAATTTTTCTGTATCTCTTATCGTTTTGGAGTTATTTAGAAATTAATGGAGAAAAATTTTTTTTTCATGCGAAATTCGTAATTTTTTTCAGGTTAAACATGTAATTAAAAAACGATAAAGAAAAATTTTAACATTTTAAACATTTTTCTAAGAGCTACGTATCTTAAGAATAAAATAAGATATAAACCATAACAATCGGTTTAAAAATGTGAATTTTATTACAAATTTACCGCATGTACCCAATATTGCAATGCAACCAACCTTAAATACGACCATAATATTTTTTAGCTTCATTACCTAATGAAATCTTATGGTCATATGTAAGGTTGGTTGCATTGCAATATTGGGTACCTGGGGTAAAAATTTGCCACGCCCATAAAAAATCCAGATCTGATGGAAAAAAAACCGACAACAGATCTGAGTTTAGCGCATCAAGATCCATATAGTCCGCATAGTTTTATTAAAGGGAAAGACAAAAAATGAATTTTTGCAGAGCAGTGTATTTAAATAGTGGCCAATATTTTCACTAACAAAATCAATACACCGCGGACTTAAAATTCGATTACAAGCTTATAATTCAAATTTTTCATACAAAATTCGTACTATAAGACTTTAATATTTTTATAAGTCGTTTATAAATTTGGGGGATAGTTTATAATTCAATCGAAATATTTTATAATTGTTCATAGTTGGTATTATCGGCCCTACATCGGTAAGCACTTATAAGTTAGCACCAAAATTAAGCGTGTTTAAAAGCTGATTATACGTTGTTTAGGTTTAAAGTTAAAATCATTCGAAAATGAGGTAAATTTTAAAATAATGAGATTTTTAAGTCATAACATTAATATGGTGATGCCATAAGAGGTAAGAAATTACAAATTGCAAATTAATTCTGACTCGGGCAAGCAATTAGAAAACAACAACACACATTTTTTTACTGTTGTTGGAGTCCTCTTCAGACCCCATATTAATTTTTTTAATTTTTTCTTATTAAACAAGTTTTTTTTATCTATCGGGAGTTAATCGCTCCGACTTAGAAACCTCCGTCGACTCATGTGTCATACAAAGTGAAAAACCTTCGTCGGCTCATGCGCAATAACTTTGTTTAAGAGCATAAAATGATAAAATGAATACTTTACTATTCTATATGCCCGATTTCCAACAGGTGGCGCCACTGAAAATTACTCAAACTGAATTAAATCGTAAGGTGTGTAAATGTTAATGCTATGATTTTTAGCAAAGTATAGGTATATCTATATATATATATATATATATATATATATATATAATATACATATATATACATATATATATATATATATATATATATATATATATAAATATATATATATGTATATATATATATATATATATATATATATATATATGTATATATATATATATATATATATATATATATATATATATGTATATATATATATATATATATATATATATATATACCTATACTTTCCTAAAAATCATAGCATTAACAATTACACACCTTACGATTTAATTCAGTTTGAGTAATTTTCAGTGGCGCCACCTGTTGGAAATCGGGCATATAGGATAGTAAAGTATTCATTTTATCATTTTATGCTCTTAAACAAAGTTATTGCGCATATATATATATATATATATATATAAATATATATATATATATATATATATATTGAAGATATAGATATACCTATTACTTTAAATGTTATAAAGTTACTTATTTCTTCCACCTTTTGAACCCTTCATTTCAAAAAAGTTCCATATACGAATTTCGTACTTCTTTGCTACCAATTTAATTCGGTACATGTTATTAATACGCAATTAACATATTGTTCCTGATTAACATCTCATAAAGTAATATAAATTAGTTTATGAGATGTTAAATTATCATTCATTCCGTTTTTATCCATTTTAGCCCCAGTTATAAAAAATAGTACCTAATACGTACCATATATGAACAATTTTGTTATGAATATATGGTTGTAATAGATTGCCGCATTCGGGAAATCTCTTTCTGAAAAGCCGACAAAGTTTTTGATATGATCAAGATAAGTCAGCATTCCAACTACCAGGAAAGATTACCCTTTGAGCATTTACCGTTGAGAATTTACCGTTCCCACGACAGTTACTTCTTCGTACCGGAACGACTCGGAATTCTTAGGATTCCGACCAAAGACTGTCACTTTTACGATATTACCAATAATATCGCAGTTACAACAACCCTTTGAGCATCAACCATCACACAGGTTTCATATAATAAGGGTTGGCTTGCTTACTTAAATGACTTATGTTTACAATCTGTTGAGGTCAAAGACCGAGCCTATTTTAGAATTTCATGCCCTTCAATCTCCAATTTCGTTAGCCAAGTTTTGAAAGATTTTCTTTCCATAAAAGTTTTGTTAACGCTGACTGGCCCAAAACTTAAACTGCAGCATCTCGTAAGATTTTCTCTAAAGCTATATTGAAGAGATCGCATAAAAAACTATTGCCTTGCCTGAAAGGGTTGGCTACTCAAAACAATAGATATTTGGGTGCCACATGACTTGACTATACGAAATTTGATCAATCGTATGGATATCTGTTAATTATTGGAGCTATTTCTCAAAATATTTATAACGTACAATGGAAAGTGCATAAAACACTAGGACATAAAATGCAAAAGATCGTGATCGAATCATGTTGAAGTGTCACCAACCCCGGATTGACGCGTAAAAAGGTTATGTTATGTTTATGGTCGGATTCGAAGGCAATCTATCGTGTACTTTGAAATTTTAAAACCTGGTCAAGTAAGCTTTCTACTGTCAGCAATTATCCAGATTAGACTAGGCAATTTTAAATAATAGGTAAGATTTAGTAAATGATCCAGCAGAAATTAACGGATATTTATGGGAAGTTTTAATGCGTCTACCAATAGCACGAATAATGTACCCTCTAAGTATCATTAATTTTGGTCTCTGCAAAACTTGTTTGATGAAAAAAAAGAAAAGTTCGTATAAAAAACAAGTCGCCAGGTTCTTCAACAATAAACCACTATAGTATACAATGATGAAATTATGGTACCGGAAAAATAGCAAAAGATCATTGATCATAAAAAAAATTCCATTAAAAATTTTGAAAAATTGGCAAATATTTTTCAGGTTGTCAAATACTAGATGCTGAGAGCCGACATTGCACATGTTTTCTAACGATTTATGTTTGTATATAGAATATCTAATGCTTTTTGCTCCACACCGATCCTCTTCATACAATTTTTTTATACTCCATTTTTAGGATACATTGTAGGTTGGACTATTTTTAATACGAAAACTAACAGAAAGCATATTATTGGCTTCGCCAGTTAAACCATTGAAGTCACTTTAAAAAGCTCTTTAGTTTGCCTGATTCCCCGATTTTCAAAGAAAGAAGCTCACCAAATTTCTTTCTCGGGTCTACTAGTGATAGTAACATGTGATAACGATTCCTATCTAAGCGGGACCACATCTGTCAGGAATGAATACCTCCTCGGGCAGACGCTTACCTATCACTTGATAAATTATATACTACTTTGTTCCGTAACAGATTGCAAGTGGCTAAAAGCATGTCAGCAGAGTCAAGTTTATCTAGATTTTGAGGGTTGGTCCCAAGGGTTGATTACTTGTCTGCTCTACACTCGTCCGGTATGTTCTAGTAGCAAGGCATAAACATGAGTTGAGTACTGGACTTCTGAGTTACTTAGTTGAGAGATCTGAAGTAACGGAGGGCCGATCTTAAATTTAAGAAGACAGATTTTTAAGACTAAATGACAGAGAATAAATATATTTATAGCCACTATTGTAATGAAATTACTTCTGATACTTCCCTCCCGAATTAGGTTTTTACATCGTACCTGTCTATTAAGTCAAAAATGTTGACAACAATGTTCCTGATCCAATAAGCATGCAAGCTCGCATGCGCGATTCTACAGTACTTTGAACACATTAATAGCTCTATCCGAAATGGTTAACTTTGGCATTTATTTTATTTAAGGATTGCTCATTAAATCCAGCAATAATTGAAGTAGGTTTAGTTCTTTCGGAAAAAACTGGTTATTAATTCTGTGGATTGGTGCTAAAAGGGCCAATGTCAAAAAAAATTGTTTTGAGAAAATTTGATTTAAAGTTATTATTTTCCATATAAATTCATAGTAACATTGTCCAGAAAAACCCTAATAAATTAGTTCTAAACTATGTTTAAAAGAGGGTGAATAAAAGAATCCAATCCAATGCTTAACTCAAAAGAGCAAAAAATTGACATTGGCCCTTTTAGCACCAAGCCACAGAATTGCTTCTAAGAGTTTGAACAAACTTTGTTGGGCTTGTTCTTTTTTTAAGACCCATGCAGTTGATTGCTGTATACATTCGAGCTCATACCCGCCTGTATTACAAATGTTTTTTCACACCGCAATTGTATTTTTTTTTAGCATTTTAAACAAATTATTTATTTCATGGTGATCTTTTATCTTCAGTATCAGTTCATGCAGAACCAAATCGTTTTCAAGAACCAATTTCGGAAGACCTTACCAATACTCGTCCTTGAGTGAACTACTTCCACTATTGAATTCAATTAACGATCTATAAAAACACCTTTTTGATGGTGCCTCATTAAATTGAGTTCATCGATGCAGTCTTGTTGATATCTTCAAATTTAAAATTTGTTAAAAATTATCGCCCAAAAGTTTTCTATATTTTTGTCAAAATTTTAGAATTTTTTGTCAAAATTTTATAATTTTTTATCAAAATTTTAAAACTTTGACAAAAAAATATTAACTCATATTTGCTTTGGAACTTCCCAATGTCGAAATATTAAAGGCAACCCTCAAACAGTCTTGTCTTTTTCATAATGCTTAAATTAAATGCATATTCCTGCATATTTATAGTAAATTACGAGTTAAATTATGTTTTCAAATATGACTACCTAAAATAGCAAAAATTGCGAATTATTGGCTTTGGGGAAGAATAGAGATTAATACTTAATTTAATACATAATAAAATTTTCTTAAATACATACATACACGTACATAATCAATACCTGTATACATTATAAGCATCTTAAAGCATATTTAGTCTATAATCAAAAAAAAAATATGGTTTTGTAAAAGAAAACTATTACTATTATATTATAATAAAATTTTTCGTATATCCATCGAAAATACAATCAACACGATATCTTATGTTATATTCTTAAACGATCAATAATTGTATGTATATATATATATATATCTATATATATATATGTATATATATATATATATATATATATATAGATATATATATATATATATATATATATATATATATATATATATATATATATATATATATATATATATATATATATATATATCTTATATTCTTAAACGAGCAATAATTGTATGTTTGTATATATATATATATATATATATATAGAATGACTATCTCGAAAACGGCTCTAACGATTTTGATAAAATTTGGACAGTGGGTACCGTTTTTGATGTATAGGTCGAAGAAGAAGGGACTTTTGGAACCTTTGCCTCTAAGTGGGTAAAAACGGGTAAAAAGGGGAAAAAATCGAAAACGCTATATCTCCTTATGTAATAGGTATAGAAACAAAATTTAAATTACGTTTTAAACAGCTATGAAAATAAACGGACAGGTGCTTGGTACTTTTTTGAAACTATGTCCGATAAGGGGTAAAAAAGGGTGAAAATAGTTTTTTTGGTACCTTTTTAACCCACTCTTATATTTTAAACTAAGGAATATAGAAAGAAACTTTGTACTGCAATCAATAGATGTGAAAGAAATATTGAACACGTATTTGGTACTTTTTTGATTTTGTGGCCAAAATGTGTAAAAAAGGGATAAACTGATAACTTAACATCTACAAAAGTAATATGAATAGGAAAATTATTTTAACTGCTTTCTAATAAAATGTACCGAATTCAATTGGTACCAAAGAAGTACCAATTATGCATATGGAACTTTTTGAAATTAGGGGATAAAATTAGTAATGTTATAACTTTAAAACAAATGAATGTTTGTCTGTATGTATGTTCTTTATAGAATAGTAAACTGTGAATTTGATCATGTTATGCTCTTTAGCAAAGATGTTGCGGATAAGCCGGCGGAGGTTTTTAAGTTGGTAAACCGAATTTCCGACAGGTGGCGCCACTGAAAATTACTAAAAATTAATTAAATCGTAAACTGTACATTTGATCATACTATGATCTTTTGCAAAGTTGTAGCGCAAGAGCCGGCGAATGCTTTTTAATTGGTGTGAATAATTTCCGACAGGTGGCGCTACTGAAAATTACTCAAAGTCAATTTAATCGTAAGCTGTACATATAATCATGCTATAATCTTTAGCAATGTTGTTGCACATGAGCCGACGAAGGTTTCTTAGTTGGTATGAAGAAATTTCGACAGGTGGCGCCACTGAAATTTACTTAAAGTCAATTTAATCGTAAACTGTACATTTAATCATGCTATAATTTTTAGCAAAGTTATTGCGGATAATCCGACGAAGGTTTATTAATTGGAATGACCAAAGTCCGACAGGTGGCGTCACTGAAAATTACTCAAAATGAACTAAATCGTAAACTGTGCATTTGATCAGACTATAAGTGAATTAAATCATAAACTGTGCATGTTATGATCATAAGCAAAGTTATTACGCATAAGCAGATAAAGGTTTCTTAGTGGTATGAACGACTTCAGGCGGCGCCACTGAAAACTACTCAAAATGAATTAAATCGTAAACTGTGCATTTGATCAGACTATAATCTTTAGCAAAGTTGTTGCGCATGAGTCGACGGAGGTTTCTGTTGGTATGACCAATTTTCAAAATTATTTAAAATGAGTTAAACTGTAACTGTATAAAATAAAATATATAAAAACTTTTAAATTTGCCTCAAAATGCTTATCATAAAGCCCCGAGCAAGGCTCGGTCAACCAGGTACTATATATATATATATACCTATATATATATACATATATATATATATAATGACTATCTCGAAAACGGCTCTAACGATTTTGACAAAATTTGGACAGTGGGTACCTTTTTTGATGTATAGGTCAAGTAAGAAGGGACTTTTGGAACCTTTGCCTCTAAGAGGGTAAAAACGGGTAAAAAGGGGAAAAAATCGAAAATTCTATATCTACTAAAGTAATAGGCATAGAAACAAAATTTAAATTATGTTTTGAATAGCTATTGAAATAAGCGGACAGGTGTTTGGTCCTTTTTTCAATCTATGCCCGATAGGGGGCAAAAAAGGGTGAAAATATTTTTTTTGGTACTATTTTTAGGCCACTGTTATCTTTTGAACCAAAGAATATAGAAAAAAATTTTGTAATACAATCAAAAAAGAAAAATATTAAACACGTGTTTGGTACTTTTTTGATTTCTGGGTCCAAAATGGGTAAAAAGGGTATAAAATGATAACTTAACACCTCATGAAGTAATATAAATAGGAACAATATGTTAACTGAGTTTTTATAAAAAGTACTGAATTCAATTGGCACCAAATATGCATATGTAACTTTTTAGATATTAGGGGATAAAAGGGGACAAATTGGTAAAGTTATAACTTTTTAACAAATTAATGTTTTTCTGTCTGTATGTCCTCTATACAATAAATAGTAAACTATGCATTTAACCATGTTATGCTCATGCAATGATCATTAGCTAAAGTTGTTGCGCATGAGACGACGAAGGTTTTTAAGTTTGTATCACTATCCGACAGGTGGCGCCACTCAAAATGAATTTAATCGTAAACTGTGCATTTGTATCTTTAGCGAAGTTGTATATGATCCTTAGCGAAGTTGAATATGATCCTAAGCGAAGTTGTTTCAAATGAGCCGGTGAAGGTTTTTAACTGGTATGAACAATTTCCAACAGGTGGCGCCACTGAAAATTACTCAAATTGAATTAAATCGTAAACTGTGCATTTGATCATGATATAATCTTTAGCAAACTTGTTACGCATGAGACGACGAATTTTCGATAGGTGGCGCCACTGAAAATTACCAATTTCAAAAATTATTCATATTAAACTATACATTTGATCATGTGTTGATTGGACAAAATAAATAAAATGATTCAAAATTTATTGGATATTTGTGTACCGTATTTTCTCTAAATTTATTTTAATTGGTTAGTACTTTGTAAAATAAAATATATAAAAACTTTAAAATTCGCCTCGAAATGCTTATTATAAAGCTCCGAGCAAGGCTCGGTCGCCCAGGTACTAAACTTTAAAACTTAATTATACTCAAGCTTAAGTCTTAAGTCTTAATACGTATAAATCAAATAAGGCCAAATATAAATAATTTTCAAAGGCTTGGTAATATTAAACCTAAAATGATTTGTAGGTCTTATTGCATATTTGTTGTTTGTGTTTTTGTAAGTATGCACATATATAGAGAATATTTTCCTTTCGTGCACATGTATTAAGCAAATTTTTCTTATTCCCCAGCCAGGAGACCAATAGTCAACTCTGATTTCAATCATGTACACAAATTTACACATTTGGCTAAAACTCATTTCAGAGGGGAATAAAGCATAATATCAAGGATAAATAATTACTTACATTATAACAGAAGTTTTAATTCTAAGAATGGAGTTTAACAATATCTTTGAATGTTGTGAACAAAACCAATTTTTCTCAAAAACATGAATATCGACTTAATCAGTTATTGCTTATGGACACAGATATTATTTTATTGTAGAATTTGTATAAAGCACATTTTTTTAATTATTTTTATTCCCATACAAAAATATTTTTTCTAATTTGCGATTTTGTAGTTTGAAATTTATATTTTATGTTTTTTTTTCGTTAAATTAAAAACAATACAATTAATACTTTTCTATGACAAACGAAGCCATTTTAAAGCTAATTTAAAATATTTTAGTAAAAAACTTTATCATGTTTAGTACAAACGATAAAAAAAAGAAACAGAAAATCTTTTATACAAAGAAAAATGTTAAATTCATAAAAATATATATCAAATCGTTATAATGATGGAAAAAGGTAACATGTTATATTAAAAATAAATATTTATTAAAATAAATGAAATGTACTATTTAGGCCCTATGTGTCTATAATAGTTAAAAACGTAAATAATATAAGCTATTTTAAAATTTGAATTTTTACGGTTTTTTGTTTTAAAATATCCATACAGTCGATTGATATTTACTTCGACCGTATATGTAAAAAACTACAAATTTGCATACAAAAATGCATAACAGTGGACTAACAATCAGGTAACAACAATGGCTATTGAAACAAAGAATTGATTGACAAGTTATAGAGTTTATAGGTATTCGATTAGAAGGAAAGATCGCTAAAGGAAGTTTGTTTGTTACATCTCTTGCTATTAGTTAAAAACTGTATCCAATTCCTATTCTTACCTACTCGTGGTGCATTATGGTAGCCTGAGCAACCTAATTGAAGACGCAACCTAGTTGATGTGAGGCAGTTCTCTTGAAGTCATTCCAACGTTTTTGGTCGGCAGCTGGTACAAGGATTTTTGAGGTGTCTAATAAATGTGAGAATATTCCGCTGAATGAATCTTATAAGGCAAGGATGTACATATCTTGTTACCTATACTTTTGAGTGATAGACGCTCTATCCAATGGACACCCTTTAAACAACTCGAGAACTTAGATTATGCCAATCACCTAGTCTTCTAAGCCAAAGCTCAGGTTACTTTCAGAATAATACTAATACTACTTATCACTGTTGAATCTCTGGTAGATCAAATGTTATGCCTGAAGGCTGTGGCGCAAACCTTCGCAACGCATCAATGTCGATAACGAGGTTATTAGCTGAGAAGTTTGCTATCTACAAATCTTTGCATAAGGCATAATCTGCATTCGGCGTCCTCTCTATTTGGAAATCTCGGGAAATACTAACAAAATTATGTTATGAATATAAAACTCGAATTGTTTAAGCTGAATGCATGCAGTTTTATCAAAAAATAACAAAATTGTCGGGATGTAAATATTATTCAAAAATAACGACTATTCGCACTTAATCCCAAATCTGTTACATTTATTTATTAATGTAACAGACCAATTTAACATCTTTTTTATCACAAATTTTTCTATAGAAAATTTTTTTATCACAAATTTTTTCATAGAAAATTTTTTTTTCAAAAATCTTTCTTTAGAAAATTCTAAGAGTTTTTGAGAGGAAGATTCTACGAAAAATCTTTGGAACAGTCTGCGTCAACAATGAATATCGACATCGAGTGAACCATGAACTGCATGAGCTATACGCTGACATCGAAATTGTTAAATCCATTAAATAGCAGCGGCTGCGTTGGCTAGGACATGTCGTGTGTATAGTTGAAAATACTCCAGCAAGAAAAGTATTCGAAAATGATCCCGAGGAAACTCGAAGAAAAGACGTCCAAAACTACTACGAAATTAAAGAATATGAGCACAAGATAGAAAAGCATGGAATTCTAAAATATGCTTGGCCTTTGACCTTAGTCTGATATGGGAGCTAAGATCAATTGTGGATCAATTGTTACCAAATTTCGGTTTTCGTTTTAGTAAAAAAAATTTTATTATCATTTGATTTTTAAGGGTTTTGTGTTTTTCTGAACATTTCAAAGATTTTTGAGAACTATTCTCACAAAATTTGCTACATTGATTTCGGTGACATAAAGTTTTTAAAAATAAAAGAAAATTTGTATCCGTAAAGGTAACCGAAATACTGATTGGATTTTATTCAAAAAACATATGGGTTATCCATTTTCGGACAAAAAATATCTGCACCAACCAACTGGACATACACATCAGAATGTGGTTGTTATTTGATCAAAAGTGCTTAGTCGGACTAATATTTCTCGGCGTTTCAAACATGATTGCAAACCCAACGAACGGTATTGTAGGGTATTTTAAGTATTTAAATATAACATGTTACCTTTATATGCATCAAACTGTTCCGGGAATTCATTATTTTATTGCCTTTTGAATTAAAAAGATAAATATAAACATTCATATAAGACCATTACTGGGCTTATGAGTTCCAGGAAAATCTGTAAAATAAATAAACTGAAAATGTTTTAATAGACATTCTGTAATAAAAATCATATCATGAAATAAATTGATGTTGTAATTTCTGTAATAAAAAAAATAACAATTTTCAAAAACTGTAAATTTATCTGTGAACTTTATTTGATTTTTGATATTAAACCAATACCAATGCAATGATAACAATTTGGGTGACCAAAGAAATTCCTATTAAAATATTTCCCAAAATAAAAGTGAAGTGAAAAGAAAAGAAGAACAAAAAGCTCTAAAAGCTTTAATGCTTTTTTTGGTATTTTGTTTAACACTTAAATTTAAAAGCAAAGCAAATTTGCTTTAATTTTTGTGCATTTGTGTAATAATTTTTTTGCTTGCATTTTTTTCTTTAAATTTTGCCTGATTCTTTGTAGATATTAATTTTTATGTTTAAATGTTTTATTTGCTTTTATTTGTGTTGAACATATAAATAAATATTTTTATATTTTTATAATTTATTTACTTACATTTTTATGTGCTTTTATTTAATATTAATTTATTTAAATATTTCTCTGTGTGTACAAAAATAGTTTTTAAGTTGCACAAATATTTATGTGGTATTTTTTGCTTTTGCCTTATTTGTGTATTTTTTAATTTTATTATTAATAATTATTTTTGTAAATTTTTTCCTATTTTTTAATTCCTATAAATTTATTTGTATTTTTTCTCTAAGTTTTGTATATTTAATGGGTTGTACAGAATTTTATTTTTATATTGATGTATTTTTATTATTATTATTATTCTTTCTTTTTAACTTTTAACATGAATTAAAAGATCTTGACTATTTGAAATCAAATCAAAAAAAAAAAAAGAAGAAAAAACAATAAGAAAATTTGTGTTAAATATTTGTTTTAATTGTTATGTTTAAATTTTTTTTAACGAATTTTTTTTAATCAAAACACATACAAACACTTTCTACTCCCCCCTCGCAAAACAAAAAAAAAATCTTAGATGATGAATTGGCAGGACTTATACAGGAGGCGGAAAATAAAGCGCCTGAGGAGTTAACAGAAGAGGATAAAATGGCTTTGCTGGGACGTCCCAAAAATGGTGATATTGTACGCGCACAATTGCGTATTAAAGAAAGTAAAGAATTTAAGGTAAGTCTAGATTTTTTTCTTCAAATACTATTTAAATATAAATATATTCAAATATTTTTACAACTAGAAAATTTATTAAATTTCATTTTATTGAATCTTAAGTAAACCTTGAATAAAGTCAACAAAATTTCATTGCTCAGGGTGCGTATGATGAATATTTTATATTTTCAAAAAATTTATAATAATCATACGCACAGTAGGAATTATGTATTTGTCCCATACAAAATTTTTAGGATATAAAGTTCTATCTTTATCTCGAACCAGTGTATGAAAACAAACACAACAAAATATTTGAATTTGTTTTAATTCTGTCTTTGCAGTGTTAAAACAGAATACAAATGATGATAATATATTTGCCAGGAATGTTATATAAACTTACTTAGCTAGAAAGAAAAACAAAGGGAGCAAGACCGAAACGTTTCGCAAATGTTTTCGAAAAAAATCGTGGGCAGAATTTCCGTTTTTTATACTTTTAATTAAAATTGGTGTTTTTTTAATGTGTAGTTGTGGTGTTTTAGCAAAAAACAATTTTTACTCCGTTTTTTTAAATTTTTTTATAAAAAATTTTTTATAAAAAATTTTTCTATAAAAAATTTTTCTATAGAAAACTTTTTATCGAAAGTTTTTTTATAGAATATTTTTTTATCAAAAAATTTTTTTATAGAAAATTTTCATATAGAAAATTTTTTTATCAAAAATTTGTCTATAGAAAATTTTTTTTCAAATATTTTTCTATAGAAAACTTTTCTATTAAAAATTTTTCTTAGAATTTTTTTTTTTTTCAAAATATTTTTTATAGAAAATTCTTTTATCAAAAATTTTTCTATAGAAAATTTTTTTATCAAAAATTTTTCTCAGAAAATTTTTTATCAAAAATTTTTTATCGAAAATTTTCCTATAAAAAATTTTTTTATCAAAAATTTTCCTATAGAAAATCTTTCTATCAAAAATTTTTCTATAAAATTTTTTTATCAAAAATTGTTTTATAGAAAATTTTTTTATCAAAAATTTTCCTTAGAAAATTTTTTTATCAAAAATTTTTCTTGGAGAATTTTTTTATCAAAAATTTTTCTATATAAATTTTTTTTTTATCAAAAATTTTTCTATAGAAAATTTTTTTATCAAAAATTTTTCTATAGAAAATTTTTTTAACCAAAATGTTTCTATAGAAAACTTTTTTTTCAAAAATTTTTCTATAGAAATTTTTTTTTCAAAAATTTTTCTATAGAAATTTTTTTATCAAAAATGTTTCTATAGAAAACTTTTTTTTTCAAAAATTTTTCTATAGAAAATTTTGTTTTCAAAAATTTTTCTATAGAAAATTTTTTTTTTCAAAAATTTTTCTATAGAATTTTTTTTCAAAAACTTTTCTATAGAAAATTTTTTTCAAAAATTTTTCTATAGAAAATTTTTTAATCAAAAATTTTTCTATAGAAAATTTTTTTATCAAAAATTTTGGTATAGAAAATTTTTCTATACAAATTTTTTTTATTTTAAGAGGTTGTGGCTTCAACTAAAAATTAATTTCTTTGAAATTTTTGATAAAAAAATTTTCCATAGAAAATTTTTTTCCTATAGAAAATCTTTCTATCAAAAATTTTTCTATAAAATTTTTTTATCAAAAATTGTTTTATAGAAAATTTTTTTATCAAAAATTTTCCTTAGAAAATTTTTTTATCAAAAATTTTTGTGTAGAAAATTTTTTTATCAAAAATTTTTCTTGGAGAATTTTTTTATCAAAAACTTTTCTATATAATTTTTTTTTTTATCAAAAATTTTTCTATATAAATTTTTTTTTTTTCAAAAATTTTTCTATAGAAAATTTTTCTATAGAAATTTTTTTTTTCAAAAAAATTTTTTTATCAAAAATTTTTCTATAAAAAATTTTTTTACGAAAATTTTCCCATAGAAAATTTTCTTATCGAAAATTTACCTGTGGAGAATTTTTCTGTAGAAAATTTTGTTATCAAAAATTTTTCGATAGAGAATTTTTTTACCTATAGAATTTTTTTTATCGAAAATTTCCCTATAGAGAATTTTTTTATAAAAAATTTTTCTTAAGAAAATTTTTTTATCAAAAATTTTTCTATAGAAAAATTTTTTTTTCAAAGTTTCAAATAAAAAATATTTTTATCTAAAATTTTTATATAAAAAAATTTTTTATGGAAAATTTTTTTACAAACATTTTCTATTGACAATTTTTTAATCAAAAATTTTTCAATAGAAAATTTTTTTATAAAATAATTTTACTATAGAAAATTTTTTCATTGAAAACTTTTCTAAAAAATGTATTTTTATCGAAAAATTTTCTATAAAAAACTGTTTCTATAGAAAATTTGTTCATCGAAAACCTTTCTATAGAAAATATTTTTATTAAAAGTTTTCTACAAAAAAAAAAAAAATAATATGGAAAATTTTTCTAAAAAAAAAATATAGAAAATATTTTTATAGAAAACTATTCTATAGAAAATCATTTTTACCGAAGATTTTTCTTTAGATAAGTACTTGTATCGAAAATTTTTCTACAGAAAAATATTTTATTCGGAAATGTTTCTATAGAAAAATAATTTAGTTGAAAATTTTTCTATAGGAAAATATTTTTATCGAAGAGTTTTCTATAGAAAAATATTTTTATCAAAAATATTTCTTTAGATAAGTATTTTAATCTAAGATTTTTCTATAGAAAAATATTATAATCGAAAAATATTTTTATCGAAGGTTTTTCTATAGAAAAATATTTTTATCGAAAGTTTTCTACAGAAAAATATTTTTGTCGAAAAATTTTTTGTCAAAAATTTTTATATCTTCTAAAATTAAAATTTTCCAAATTGAAGATTTTCTATGAAAAAAGTTTTATAAACGACCAATTTTCTATTCAAAACTTGTTTAATCACTTGTATTTTGCAATTAATACTCTTTGTTTTTTATAAAGCTTTTCCCTTCTCATCCTATCAAAAATGTTGTGTAAATTACTCTATGTCTCATACTTAAAGTAATGACACTCACAGAACAATAAAAAATATTTAGCATTTAAACACTTGATAGTATTAAGTTTGAAAAGCATAAAAGTTAAAAGTTAATTAAACGGATGAGATACTTTTAGATGCAGAGACTCATGCAAACGAAAAAGCTTAAAAGTAAGAGTCAGTTGTAGGTACTTGCAACAGTTAAAATAGATAAACAGATACATTTATATGTACGTGTAAAAAAAAAAGAAATTCAAAAAACTATTTTTATTGTCACCATAGTTTTATTTAATGCAGAGAAGTACTAATCGACAAAAAAAGTTAAATGTTTATAAATTAGGGATGTTCATAAAAATGCAATGAAAGAAAATCGTATACATATGAAGACTATATTTTGAAAGTGAAATAAGTCCAATACATTTTTAATTTCAGACGCAAATGTTTCTTCAAACAAAATAATAACTAAACTTTTTTTTTGGAAAGTAGGTTAAGTCCAATGCATCTTCAAATTCCAAAAAAAAATATTTACTCAAACAGAGTAAAAATTAAACTTATTTTCATAGTAGTACGGGTCTAAGATTGTTTTTATTGAATGATTTATAATTTTTCAAAAATTTAATTTTTATAAAAAATTTTTAAAAATTTACTTTTCATAGGAAATTTTTCAAAAATTTACTTTTTATAGGAAATCTTTCAGAAACTTACTTTTTCAAAAGTTTACTTTAGGAAATTTTTCAAAACTTTGCTTTTTATAGGAAATTTTTCAAAAAATTTACTTTTTATAGGAAATTTTTCAAAAATTTACATTTTATAGGAAATTTTTCAAAAATTTACTTTTGATAGGAAATTTTTAAAAAATTTTCTTTTTATAGGAAATTTTTCAAAAATTTACTTTTTGTGGGAAATTTTTCAAAAATTTACTTTTTGTAGAAAAATTTTTGAAAAATTTACTTTTAAAGGAAGTTTTTTTTAAATTTACTTTTAATAGGAAAATTTCTAATTCAAAATTTCAAAAATTTACTTTTTATAAGAAATTTTTTAAAAATTTACTTTTTATAGGAAATTTTTTAAAAATTTACTTTTTATAGGAAACTTTTTAAAAATTTACTTTTTATAGGTAATTTTTCAAAAATTTGCTTTTTGTAGGAAATTTTTCAAAAATTTACTTTTTATAGAAAATTTTTCAAAAATTTACTTTTTATAGGAAATTTTACAAAAATTTACTTTTTATGGGATATTTTTCAAAAATTTACTTTTTATAAGAAATTTTTCAAAAATTTACTTTTTATAGGAAATTTTTCAAAAATTTACTTTTTATAGGATATTTTTAAAAAATTTACTTTTTATAGGAAATTTTTTAGAAATTTACTTTTTATAGGAAATTTTTTAGAAATTTAGTTTTAATACGAAATTTTTCAAAGATTTACTTTTTATAGGAAATTTCTCAAAAATTCACTTTTATGGGAAATTTTTCAAAAATTTACTTTTTATAGGAAATTTTTTAAAAATTTACTTTTTGTAGGAAATTTTTCAAAAATTCACTTTTTATAGGAAATTTTTCAAAAATTTACTTTTTATAGGAAATTTTTTAAAAATTTACTTTTTATAAGAAATTTTTCAAAAATTTACTTTTTATAGAAAATTTTTCAAAAATTTACTTTTTATAGGAAATTTTACAAAAATTTACTTTTTATGGGATATTTTTCAAAAATTTACTTTTTATAAGAAATTTTTCAAAAATTTACTTTTTATAGGAAATTTTTTAGAAATTTACTTTTAATACGAAATTTTTCAAAGATTTACTTTTTATAGGAAATTTCTCAAAAATTCACTTTTATGGGAAATTTTTCAAAAATTTACTTTTTATAGGAAATTTTTTAAAAATTTACTTTTTGTAGGAAATTTTTCAAAAATTCACTTTTTATAGAAAATTTTTCAAAAATTTACTTTTTATAGGAAATTTTTTAAAAATTTACTTTTTATAAGAAATTTTTCAAAAATTTACTTTTTATAGGAAATTTTTTAGAAATTTAGTTTTTATACGAAATTTTTCAAAGATTTACTTTTTATAGGAAATTTCTCAAAAATTCACTTTTATGGAAAATTTTCCAAAAATTTACTTTTTATAGGAAATTTTTTAAAATTTACATTTTATAGGAAATTTTTCAAAAATTTACTTCTTGTAGGAAATTTTTCAAAAATTTACTTTTTATAGGAAATTTTTTAAAATTCACTTTTTATAGGAAATTTTTGTTAAAATTTACTTTCTATAGGAAATTTTTCAAAAATTTACTTTCTATAGGAATTTTTTCAAAAATTTACTTTTTATAGGAAATTTTTCAAAAATTTACTTTTTATAGGAAATTTTTCAAAAATTTGGGTCTTATAGAATTTTTTTTCGAAAATTTACTTTTTATAGGAATTTTACTATAATAAATATTTGGCTAAATTTTTTAAATCAAAATTTTTTATTTTATTTGTTTTGAATTGAAAAATGTAAGTCCCATACATTTTTCAATTCAAAAGTAAAAATTTGTTCATACAAAACCTAAAATTTAAATTGTATTTGTGTTGAAAACAGTATTTTAAAATGTTTGTTTTGAAAGTGGTATATATAAGTCAATTCAAGACGTTAAAAACTCATTTCCAAATGTTTTTTATAAATTTATTTTTATGAAAAAAAATTTTATAGGTTCTGATAAAACTTAAGATTTAATTTACTAAAATTGGTTACCTATATTTTTAAAAGCATTAAAACACAAAACCCTTTATATCTCAATTTAAAGAAAATGGACTTAATCCACTTTAAAAATAGGGTCTTCATATATTTTTTTTAATTTTTAAAGACTAAGCCTAAACGATTACCAAAATTATCGAAATCAGTATGAAATTTATGATTATTATATGAATCTCCCTAATATTTAAACACATTAAAGCCAGAATGTCGTTTGTACTCTGTTCAGTTTTTTTTCTATAAGGAAGTGAAAAACTAAATTTACACAATTTCCATGGCAATAGAATAAAATTACAAAAATAACAAGAACAACAAAACGCCAAAAAGAAATTAATATATTCGAAAAGAATAAAATTCTTTAATATTTTGTAAAAAAAAAATATAAAAATATGATTGCAAATACTCTAATTATACAAAATAATTTTGCAATGAGTAATGAAAAACGTTAAGCCTTAAGGTAGGCAACAAATTTATTGACTAACACTACGTATGAGTTATTAGTTGAATACAAGAAAACGTAAATCAATCATACGCCACATGCAAACGTGATGAATAAATAGAACGAATTTTTTAGTTAATTGAATAGAATAACTTAATTTCCCATGCAATTTCACATTAAATCTATGTAATGTATAAAAAGATCCAAACACCAAAAATCATCTTAAGACCCCTAAATTTTTCTTTAAAAATTTTAAGCCCGGAAACAGTGTCATACAACATTAAATGCAAAAGAACTTGCAACAAAGCACAAACTCTATAGAAAAATTTAATGCTAAATGCTTACAAAACACTCTATTTCATTTGAGTATTAAAAACACACTTGGCTGATTACAAAAACACTTCGCCTTACTCTGGCTGCACCAAAAACAACAACTACAATGGTAATAACAACAAAAAAAACAGCAACATGAAAAAAACTAACAACCCCTAAACGTCAGCAGCAACAACTACTAAGTATTAGCCAACAAGGGAAAGTGTTAATGCAAAAATATTGTACTAAATTGCTAAACTTTTTCTTTTTTTTTTTTTTGTTTCCCCCCAAGAATAAAAGTAAAGCAGAAAAAAATAACTTTACTTTTATTACAATTTAATTGAATACTAAAAGAGAATAAGGAATTGTTATAAATTATAACATATATTGTTGCTGCTAAGTTTAGCTAATGATGATTAGCACATTATTAGCTACATTTTTATATAAAAATGGGAAAATTTTTAACATTTGTAAAGCGTTATTGGTGGCAGTTTTAAAGTATATATATTTTTTTATTTTCCACAAAAACAATTAAAATATTCGCTTAAAAACCCTAAATTACTTTTTAAATCAAACATTTTTCCAATGAATTTTAAAATTTTTAAATTTTTTTAACAACGGTATTTGAGAAATCTTTTTATTCAAGAAAAATTTTTGAGAGATAACTTTTAAAGAAAATTTATTAAAAAATATACAAAATTGTCGAGATAGTAAATATTTATTAAAAGATATTTCGAAAGATTATTCGAACTTAATCCCAGTCTATTACATTTATTTCTTTATACATATACAAATTATTGATAACAGCCAAAAAATCTTTGTGGGGACAACCAATTCCTCAACGAGTTTCGATGCTTGGTTAGGCCGCCATAGTCACTAGAAGTATCCCTACTCTTAGACAGATCGAAACTTAAAAAAAATGGTTTGATAATTTTTCTATAACAAATTTTTGATAATTTTTTTACAAGAAAGTTTTAGATAAACTTTTTCTATGGAAAATTATTTCAAAAATTTTTTCTATAGAAAATTTGTTATTAAGTTATCATAAAAAAAATTGTGACAAATTTTTTGACAGAAAAGTTTTTTGAATATTTTAAAAAGAAAAATTTTTATCTTATATATTCCATTGAAAAATTTTTAATAATTTTTAAAATAAGTTTTTTTTGTAAAGAAAAATTTGTCATAAATTTTTTCAAAAAATAACAAATTAGTCGGGATGTAAATATTATTCAAAAAGAAGTGTATTTGCATTTGATCCCAAACCTGTTACATTTATTTATTAATGTAACAGATCAATTTATTCATAAAAAGCCAAAAAATGTTTGCGGAGAAACCAAAGTCCTCGACGCGTTTCGATGGTTGGTTAAGCCATCTCTTCAGGAGGATTATCCCCAATTTAGACAGATCGAAAACCTCGCATTATTACTAAATTTACAAACATAACTATTAAGAATTATGTTCATAAACCAAAAGTAAAAGCGTAGATTATCGACTGAACAAAAACAAACATTTTTCAGTTTTCATCTACCTTCACTTCCCACATTCTTGCTGTAGCCGTCGGCTACTATATGCAGAATGCTGTGAAGAAGGGGGGGGTAAGATGTTTTAAAATAAACAAGTTTATTTTAAAAATAAGCTGAATGCATGCAGTTTTATTTTCCTTTAGAAAATTTTTTGGAAATTTGTTTCGATAGACAAATTTTTAAAAAATTTTCCCCTATCGAAAAATATTTTCCTGTAGTTCTTAGAAAATTTTTTGTATACAAATTTTTTTTGGCAAATTTAGACAAATTTTCAAAAAAAAATTATAAAAAAGTTTTTGATAAACTTTCTCATTTGTTTTTATTGAAAATCTATTTTAGATAAGTTTTTTGTATGGAAAATTATTTCAAACATTCTTTCAATAGAAAACTTGTTATTAAATTACCATAAAAAACGTGTGAGAAATTTTTTGACAGAAAAGTTTGTTGAATATTTTTTCAACAGAAAAATTTTTTTCGAATATTTTCCATGGAAAAATTTTTGATAAATTTAGAAATAAGTTTTTTTGTAAAGAAAAATTTGTCATAAATTTTTTCCTCTAGAAAATTTTTTGGAAATTTGTTTCTATAGACAAATTTTTGATAAATTTTTCCATATCAAAAAATATTTCCGAAAAAGTTAGAAAAGTTTTTTTTTTGAATAAATTTTTCCTATAGAAAAATATTTTCCTGGAATTCTTTACAAAGTTTTTTGTTATATATTTTTTTTTTCTAAATAAAATTTTAAAACCTGTGGAAAAATTTTTGATACATTTTTTCCTATAGAAAAATATTTTCCTACTATTTTTTTTACAAATTCTTTCTATGAACAATTTTATTTACAAAGAAAATTTTAAGACTGTTTTCGATAGAATAATTATTTCCTTCAAACATTTTTCAGGTAAAAAAAATGTTGACAAATTTTTTCTGGTAAAATTTTTTTTTCTATAGAAAATATTTTTTAAAAACATTTTTTTTTTTTTTGACAAATTATTTAAAAGCTTTTTCTGTAGAATTTTTTTTTTAACTTTTCTTTCGAATAAAAACTTCTAATATTTTTTCAAGGAAAACTTTTTCTAGAGAATTTTTTTTTTAAATTTTCTCGAATAAAAACTTCTAATATTTTTTTTCTAAAGAAAACTTTTTAGTAAATTTTTTCCAATTAATTTTTTTTTTTTTGGCAATTCCTTCTTTAAACAATTTTTTGGACAATTTTTTTAACAATATTTTATAGCGAAAAAGATCTGGTAGTTTTTTCAGTAGAAAATTGTGCTAAAATTTTTCTCGAGAAAAACTTCTTATATATTTTTTTCTAAAGAAAATTTTAAGTCCTTTTTCTATAGAAAAAAAAATATTTCTTTTGAATATTATTGATAAATTTGTCTCTATAGAAAAATTTTTTTTCGGAAATTTTTGACAAATTTTTTCTAATAACAATTTTTTTGGCAATTTTTTTAAAAAATTTTTCTGTAGAAAATTTAATTAAAACTTTTTTCGTGTAGATAAATTTTTGATAAATTTTTCCCTATAGAAAAATATTTTTCTAAAATTTTTGAAAAATTCTTTCTATAAATATTTTTTTTTTTTTTTTGACAAATTCTTTATATAAAAAGTTTTGTTGTGTTTTCCTGTATAACATTTTTTTAAAAAACTTTTTTTGAAAAAAGCTTCAAATTTTTACGACACTTTTTTATGGAACAATTATATCTATTCAACGTTTTTCGTGTAAAAAATTTTGATAAAATTTTTTTCATAAAAAATATTTTTCTGATATTTTTGCCTAATTTTTTCTAATAACAATTTTTTTTGGCAAGCTTTTTATATAGAAAAAGTTTTGGTAGCTAAAAAATTATATTTGACTAAACAAAAATATTTTGCTATATAGAATAAATCCTTTTTTTATTGCCCCGCAAAAAAACTTCTATAAAGTTTAAACAGAAAATCTATCTATTTAGATTTATAAAAATAATTTCCTACATAAAATCCGATTGCATTGACCACAACTTATTATTAATATTCACATAAATTTAAATCAAAATTATAATTTTCTTTAAACAAAGTCCGTAATTCTAGTTAATGAAACAATAATTCTTGATTTTTTAATTTATGGCAAATGTGCGGTGAAATGGCAAAAACACATGTTACAATGAAAAATTTCCATTTTGCATGAGACATTGAGCAAAAATGAATCAAATATGTAAAGCCACTCATGTTGCTTCTGCTGCTGCTGTTGCTGTTGTCATTTGAATTGCAAAACCATTTGTTGTAGTTCTTATTGTCGGGGTGATAACAATAGTAATTGTATAGTGTTTTTTTGTTTTTTGTAGTATTGGTCTCATAAGTTTCTCAGACAATGAAAAACCAAACCACACATGTTAATAGACAAACACACAAACATATACACATACACATACACACGCACGAAAGCTCTCCAAAGGATGTGATTTAAAACAATGTCATGTTGTTCACAGTCTCATAATTGTTTCTGTGTGGTAGTGTTGAATATGACACTTGATGACACTCTTACTCTTTCTTTTATGGCTATGACGTTCATTTCCTTATAAAGAAGAAATTCATATACATACTCAAACATACTTATACAATTAAACAGAGCCTGGCAAACATTTTACAGACTCTATGTGTATGTATGTAAGCTGTAGTTATGGTTAATCGAAAATGTGTGTCGGTGTGTCTGTGTGTTTGTAGTGCATAGGGAATTGTTTGGTTTTGTTGTGGCTGGTATAGACAATAGAATGATACCAAACCATATAGGAGGGAATGTTTAATAAAAAGTATGATTAAATTCATGAAGATATTTTGATCTTAAACTAAATTGTATTTAAATCGTTCGATATCAATTTTAAGGCTTTTTAGAAAAAAAATCGATTTTGTTCTTTTTTATATTTAAAAAGAACTACCTTAATAATTTATCAATTATTTGTATTCCAACTACATAAATACTTTCCTGTACCTACAAATGTATATTTGTATAGTAATATGGTTATTATTACCATAAAAATGTGAGCTTATTTAAGATTTTATGTCTTGAATTACATACTTACTTATAAAATATCCAAACACATTCTGTCTTATAAATACATAATAGTTTGTGTTCACACATACATTCATATGTAAAAACTCCTTTCATATATTCAGTTTCAAATTCTTGTAAATATTACCATGTCCGAGTATTTTATTTGTTTTTTCTTCATGTCATAATCATCTGCAATATGTAATAGATTTGCTTAGATAGAGAATATTTTACAGGATTAAGTAAAATTTTATTAAAGCTCTTAATTGTTTTTACTACAAGTTTATGATAGACTCTTGTTAAAAAATTAAATAAAAAAATAAATGTTTTTATTATACTCAGTATTAAAAAAAATCGTTATAATTATTTAATTTAAAATATGAGTAAAACGTTTCTTATATTAAAAACAAGTAAGAAAGTGCTATAGTCAGCCAAGCCCGACCATACGATACCCTTCACCACTGAGGTCAAAGGTGTTATTTTTCCTGTATCTTATCTTATATTCTTAAACGAGCAATAATTGTATGTATATATATATCTATATATATATATATATATATATATATATATATATATATATATATATATATATATATATATATATATTAGGGTGGTTTTATCTCATATGGTAAAAAAAAAAGTCTGAATTTTTTTGGCGGCACCCCACTAAAATGTTTAGTTTTGTCAGATTTTAGGATTGCCAAAGTTTGTGTACGATTGAAAGATGTTAACACGTGCCACTGGGGTCTGAAAGTTTTGAAAATCTCGATTTTTTTGGCAGTTTTGCGACTTTGTTGACCCATACCTCTAGAACGGTTTAATATATTTGCTCGTGTCATACATCAAATTAAAGACGATTCTGTTTATAATATTTTATGCGCAATAAAAAATACGTAAGAATTACTGAATTTGAGATAATCAAGCCAATGTCCCTAAAAACGTGATTAGGTGCCCCTTAGAGCAAAGATGGAACCTATCGTGGAAAAACTAATTTTTCTTCCTATATTATCAATTTTTGGAATGAAAACAATTATGTATGTATGTATTTTAAAAATCAAGTACAATAAATATATTTTTCATTTTATTTTTCTTACGAAAAATGTTTATTTTTAAAACTTTGGCACGGGTTAACATATTCCAATTGTGTTCAAACTTTGCCGCCAAAAAGAATTTTTTAAAACCACCTAATGTATATATATATATATATATATATATATATATATATAGAATGGCTATCTCGAAAACTGCTCTAACGATTTTGATAAAATTTTGGAAGAAGGGACTTTTGGAACCTTTGCCTGTAAGAGTTTAAAAACGGGTAAAAAGGAGAAAAAATAGGAAACGTAATATCTCCTAAAGTAATAGGTATAGAAACAAAATTAAAATTATGTTTTAAACAGCTATGAAAATAAGCAGACAGGTGTTTGGTACTTTTTTGAAACTATGTCCGATAGGGGGTAAAAAAGGGTGAAAATAGTTTTTTTGGTACTTTTTTAACCCACTCTTATATTTTAAACCAAAGAATATAGAAAGGAACTCTGTACTGCAGTCAATAGTTGTGAAAGAAATATTGAACACGTACTTGGTACTTTTTTGATTTTAGGGCCAAAATGGGTAAAAAAGGGATAAAATGATAACTTAACATCTCAAAAGTAATATGAATAGGAATTATGTTAACTGCGTTTTAATAAAATGTACCGAATTCAATTGGTACTAAAGAAGTACCAAATAAGCATGTCGTTGTTGAGAATCCAAAACTGCGTAACAACACTTTTTCAAATTTTACAGGAGAAGTAAAAATTCAAATATATATATTTTTTAAATTCAAATATTTTATTTTCATATCTTACCCCAAGTTTGATGATACGCATATTTGAATTTTGAAAATAGTGCACATGTTGATACGCAATTTTGAATTATTGATATAAAACCGTTATTTTTGGTCGCAAAAATCTAAAAATTGGTAGAAACATGTAAGACAACTTTACGAATCATAATCAATCAAAAACTCGATTTTGATTTTTTTGATGATACGCAGTTTTGGATTTTCAACGACGATATGGAACTTTTTGAAAGTAATGGATAAAAAGAGGAAAAATGAGTAATGTTATAACTTTTGAGCAAATGAATGTTTGTATGTATGTTCTTTATAGAATAGTAAACTGTGAATTTGATCACATTATGCTCTTTAACGAAGATGTTGCAAATAAGCGAAGGTTTTTAAGTTGGTAAGACTAATTTCCGTTAGGTGGCGCCACTGGAAATTACTAAAAATTAATTAAAACGTAAACTGTATATTTTCTCATGCTATGATCTTTAGCATGAGCCGGCAAAGGTTTTTTAGTTGGTGTGAATAATTTCCGACAGGTGGCGCTACTGAAAATTACTCAAAGTCAATTTTATCGTAAGCTGTACATTTAATCATGCTATAATCTTTAGCAAAGTTGTTGCACATGAGTCGACGAAGGTTTCTTAATTGGTATGAAGAAATTTCGACAGGTGGCGCCACTGAAATTTACTCAAAGTCAATTTAATCTTAAGCTGTACATTTAATCATGCTATAATCTTCAGCAAAGTTGTTGCGGATAAGCCGACGATAGTTTAATAATGTCCAAAGTCCAAAAGGTGGCGCCACTGAAAATTACTCAAAATGAATTAAATCGTAAACTGTGCATTTGATCATGTTATAATCATCAGAAAAGTTGTTACGCATAAACAGACGAAGGTTTATTAGTTGGTATGAACAACTTCAGGTGGCGCCACTGAAAATTACTTAAAATGAAATAAATCGTAAACTGTGCATTTGATCAGGCTATAATATTTTGCAAAGTTGTTGCGCATGAGTCGACGGATTTTTCAAAATGAGTTAATCTGTAAACTATGCAAACTAATAATAATTCGAAATTAACTGAATATTTGCACAAAATGCTTATCATAAAGCTCCGAGCAAGGCTCGGTCAACCAGGTACTAAAGACAAATATTTGCTAAATTTTGCCATCATACAAACATTTTCTCAAAACTTATATATATAAGCTGTTTCCGAGATTTGGACTTATATGAGAGCTAGGGTCAAATGTGGACCGATTATCTCAAAATTTGGCAAATTGATTACAGTTGTTACAAAAATTATGTGTGCAAAAAACTTGAATTTCTCATTAAAAATTCTTTAGATTTACGAGCGTTTTAGTGATTTTTGTTTACACACGCAGTATTTGTTTTAAATTTCATTAAAAAATATTGATATTTGTGGCCAATATATCAATTCTGGGAAGTGGGACCTATGGGAGGTACCATAAATAATAAACCGATTTTGAGGAATTTCAATAGCCATGGTCCCACAATCAACAAAATTATTTGTGCCAAATTTCATCAAAATATTAAAGTATTTTTTGAAAAAAATCTTGAAAATAACGAACTTTGGACCGTTACACATTTTGAAAATTACCATTAATTACATCAAAGTGCTAAAAATAGAAGCAGTGACGCTACAATGGTAATATTGTTCATAATTGTTCAGTTTTATATAGATAAGAAAAATTAAAAGAATTTGAAAGTTTGAAAATATTCGGCACACGTCTATTAATCGATCCAAGAAAGAGTTATACTAATTTTGGTTGAGATCGATTGACTCTTTGAGGTACCTGCCTTGGAGCTCGATTTTTCACTTTTTATTGCTCACAATATATAAGCCGAAATTCTCAACAGAATTTAAAAAAAAATTGGCACACGTATATTAGTCCAACAAAGAGCTCAACCAATTTTGGTTAAAATCCCTCCGCTCCTTGGAGTATCTGTTTTGAACCCCCATTTTTCACTTATTTATTTTTTTATTTTTCTTCACAATATAAGCCGCAATTCTCAACAGAATTTGGTAAAATTCGGCCCACATCTATTGGTTGACCTAAAAAATAGCACTAATAATCCGCTGACTACTAGGGGACTTACACTTAAATTCAATTTGATTAAAAAAATAGGCCTAAATGACTGCAACACTTTTTGCTTAAATTATGCACAAAAAATTACTTGGCTTTTCTCAGAAAATTTTGAATTTTGTTCTACGATCGGTAAATTTCGATAATTTTTTTTCACCAAATCTAAAGAAGAGACTTTCGCCGTTCACATGTTTATGGTGGGAGCACCGAGCAAAACCGAGACTACTTAGTTTTTGTCCAAAGAAAAACGAAAACACTGAATTTTGTAGAGCTTTTTTGATTCTCTGATATCTCCTAAACTATATACGAGATTAAGTTATTTTCTGCTGCAGACTAATATCAACGTTTCGTATCTTAATTAAATCGTCATCAAGATTGTAGCTATGAAACTAAATTCGATGCATGAGCTACTGAGTTTTATGAAAAATTTCATCGCTTTTCGTTTTTGAATATAAAGCCCATTTCAATAACTTATTTATAACGTATAACATAACTTTTTTCTGAAAACAATTATTGATCATTAATGTCTAGACCTCTCTTTATAGAACTGCATCATTAGATTTTTCAAAAGCGTTGGTAAAAATGGCTTTTATATTTTTCAGTAAATCAATGTTTAATATCTGCTTGATAATGCTAGTTTTTAGCTTTTAAATTATTAAACGCAAAAAATTATAGTAATGCGATTTTCGAAACTTTTCAAAAGATTAAAAGACCCAATATTTTTCTTGCTGTGCTTGAGAAGTATCACTTCCCGGTCTATACCTCTGAATCATCTATTACACTACTCCACAAAATTAAACTTCTTGCGTTAAAATTGACCACCTCTATATTTATAAGTTTGTGCTGATGTTGTCTTAGACCCACCTTTTAGTATACCAATAGGCTTAGAATCACTTTCTGAGTCTACTTAGCGATGTCAGTCCATACGTCCGTCCGTCCGTCCGTCTGGCTGGACCCCCATGTAAACCATGTAATCAAAGCACAGATATGTTTTTTGAAAGTGGGACCATTTCTATTGAAATTTGTCAAAATCAGTCCAATATTTATGGTACCTCCCTAAAGGTCCCAATTCCCGGAATTGATATTTTGGCCACAAATATCAATATTTTTTCATGAAATTTAAAACAAATAGTGCTTATATAAACCAAAATCACTGTACCAAATTTCGTTGAAATCGGCCCACATTTGGCCATAGCTCCCATACAAACTCTTCTGTCAAAACGACTAAATGAGACAAAAATCGCTAATTTTTTAATGTTAAATTTTACTTTAACAAATTTTTATAGAAAATTTTTCAAATAAAATTAATCTAAAATTTTTTTAAAACAATTTTTTGATGCAAAAATTCATTCATTTTTTAATGCCAAAATTTTTTTCAAAAAATTTTCTAATGAAAATTGTTTAACGTTCAATTTTTCATCGAAAATTTTGATTTACAAATTTTTGATGTCAAAATTTTTCAGAAAAAATTCATCAAAAGCAATTTTTTGATGCAAAAAATTTTTTCTAGGAAATTTTTTAATGTTAAATTTCTCTTATAAATTTTTTTGGCTGTAAAAAAAATTTTCACATAAAATTTATTGATGTCAAAATCTATAGAATTTAATACAGTCGATTTTTTTGCATGTTACTTTTTTCAAATAAAATTAATCTAAAGTTTTTTTAAAACAATTTTTTGATGCAAAAATTCATTCATTTTTTAATGCCAAAATTTTTTTATAAAAATTTTCTAATGAAAATTGTTTAACGTTCAATTTTTCATCGAAAATTTTGATTTACAAATTTTTGATGTCAAAATTTTTCAGAAAAAATTCATCAAAAGCAATTTTTTGATGCAAAAAATTTTTTCTATGAAATTTTTTAATGTTAAATTTCTCTTATAAATTTTTTTGGCTGTAAAAAAAATTTTCACATAAAATTTGTTGATGTTTAAATCTATAGAATTTAATACAGTCGATTATTATAGTAACAGAAAGAGTTGATACATTATTAAAAGTATTGTTCATCGTTAGCTTCCATTTTTTCTCCCATCATTCTGGAAGCATATGGATTCTGAGCCAAAAGGACTTACGCGATCTTAAAGCACAAAATGAATCAATCTAATTTCTGATAGTCTTTTTTGAAGTGTTTTCCATTAAGAAAGTCAGATGAAAATTCTTTAGTCTGTAAAAATCTGGAAAATTAAACATTTATTAATACAGTTTTCATTAAACAACTTTTTTATGATTGAAAATGGTAAAAAATAACATTGAAAACCAATTTTTCCCCCTTATTGGTATGAACAAAATACACATAAGCCTTAACATATGCACTAGCTTTTTCCGTTAAGCAATACGTATGATTTATCATTTATCATTTAAATAATAATCATACGCCACATATGTAAAATGTGCACCATATCCGATTCTATTTTTAGACTCATTGAAAGGGGCCTACGTTTTAACGCCGGCTCCGAACGGCAAGTGCATTAGTTAGAGAAGTTTTAAATAGCCTAATACTCAATAACCAGTGGCTAGCTGAGTTATGAAGTGAACCGCCGCTTTTTTGAAAATTAATTTTTTCAAGTGAGTCTGGCCAGGGATCGAACTTGGGCCTTTGGTATGCTAGGCGGATGACTAACCTGCTATACCACGGCTGTTCACATGTGCACCATATATGACTTGAATATTTGAAATCTATCTAATACAAAAATAAATTTTAAATATGTACTAAAAAATAGATCCCAAGATAATCGTGTGCCAAAGCAGCGATTCCATGCTAAAGTTCTTACTGCTACCCTGGACAGTAAAGCTCTTCTGTGAATGAGACATACTGTAAAAATGTTAAACTTTTCTGCATATATTTACGAATTTTATTAATAATGGCTGTCAACATTTAATATAAGTAAAATATTTCAATAACATAAAAATAGTCCAGAATTATTTCGGCGTTCTGTGGATTTATTATGTACAAATAATTCTTTGCATGTCTTGCAAAATGCTATAGCCGTCCATGGGTTATCAATAAAAAGAAAGATATAGTTTCAACAGAGTTCAAAGTTCAGAAGCCCCTGTTGAAAGACCCTTTTTTGCATTCATTTAATAAATCAATCTAAATTTTTGATTTCGAACGCTTTGTTTCAAAAAATGATTCTTTATATTACAAATGCTGCAAAAATCTTTAAAAAGTTTAACTGTTACCAAAATTTAAAGACATATTTTTATATTAATTAAATGTTTTCCTTTTAAAATTCATGTCTGTCTGCAAAGGGATATGAATATACATTTATACTAAAGGATCTGTATATTAAAACACATACTAACACTTCAAGGTTTAATAATATTTTTGTAGGTACGAATGTTTGTATTTAATTCATTTTCTTTGCTGTAACGACACAGTAAATGTTTATGTTTATATTTTATCCTTTTGCTACACTAATGAAATAAAGGATTTTGGTTTATCATTTTGACACGTCGAACATGAGACCTTACGTTTATACTTACATTTAGCATTTATTTACTTGCACTGCGAGTGTATGTGTGTGTGTGTGAGTTTACATGTTAATATAGCAACATATGGTTTTATTATACTAATACACTTAAAAAATCAAGCATAAAATCCTTAGTTTATAACCCAGCAAACAGACGCTTTAGAAAGTTTGGCATTAAAAGTAGGTTTTTATATAATCAGAATTCTTTTTGGGTTTATTTAGATGTTGAGTTTAATTTAATTTTAGCTGCTTGTTATAATTACAATTATTTAGGGATTTTTTTTTTCTTATAATTATCCTGGGAGCTATAAAGTTTTATTCATGTCTGTTTATGGTTATTTTTTCTTTATACTACATATAAAGAAATTATTTAATATTTAATAATATAATGTATATTATCCAGAATTACCTTGGGTATGTTTATGAGTAGATTTTGTTCTATTTCTACTTCTTACATTCATGGATTCGTATTGAATGTAACAAGTTTATGAGTTTTATGATCACGCTTTCAATAAGGAAATTCTGCGGCCAATTATAAAAGTTTTATTGATATGTAACTTTTTTTTATTGAAGGCCTATAAATCTGTATTTAACTTAAATGACTAACAGCCTGTTTTTCGAAAATGAAAATATTGTTTCGTTCGTAAAAATAACGAAACGTAAATCAATTTGGTTTTTGTAAAATGAAATAAATTCTAGTGAGTGACAACTTAAAAGCTTTCGTGTCTTAAGCTTTTTTTGGGTTTTTCTTAAACAAATTCATTCGTATAAAGCGAATGAAAACGTTAAAATTTCTCGATAACCAAAGGTCTTTCGTGTATGAAATAAAAACTAAGGGCCTGATATATTTATTTGTGCAAAGTTTTAGTAAACAAATGCATTTATCTTTAGATTTATAAACGTTTTTGTGCATTCATGATTATTTTAGTTACTTTTGAGAATTTGCCTTGTATGGGAGGTATGGTCAAATATGGGTCGATTCCTACAAAATTAGGTACACTGATTAAGGTTATTATAGGTAATATTTGTGCTGCATATTATTGAAATAGAACTAAATTAGTGGCTGTAAAGGACCTAAAACTCTATTTGGGGAAGGCATTCCTATTAAAGGTACCCGAAATAGTAAACCGATTTTGACCAAAAAGTATAGGGATCTTTCTTGGACCAAAATATAAGCCTGTGTCAAAACAACTCAGGAAGTGATTCTGGGTCGATTGGTATAATTAAAGGTGGGTCTCAAAATATAAGCCTGTGTCAAAACAAATCAGGAAGTGATTCTGAGTCGATTGGTATACTTAAAGGTGGGTCTCAGAGCAATATTTCTATGCGTTACAAACATCAGCACAAACCCAATATACCCTTTCCACCTAATTTAATCGGGAACTGAGGGATGCCGTTTAAAAACTTTAAAACAACTTGAGTTGCAAATATATCAAATATACCATCTATCATCGGCAACTGCTCCAAAAGTTGCAGTGCATGGTTTGCCTAAACCTGTTATTAGAAGTAAATTGTCCCCACGTGAACACAGTAAGAAGAACCCGTTCGAACGATGAAGTTATATTTGAGAAGGTTTCCTCATTTTTTTCACATTTATTAGTGGCCGCGAATGCCTCCCATCTATTTAGCCATCAACACCACAACCTATATCAACCAAAAAAGAAAAGAAAACAAAATAGCCAGGTAATGAAAGAATTGGTACTATTGAGGAAACAAGTAGCCACACAGGTGTGATGCAGTCTCAGGATGTATCTGTGAAATTTCCAAAGCTGCAAAAACTATAGCTGATTTTATTAAATATTTAAAATAGATTTTAATTTGGTAATTGTGAATTTTTAAAATTAAAATTTAATTTTCTTTTTTTTATTTTTATAAACAAAGGCAATTGACTGACAGGATTACCACCGACAAGCTACATGTTACATATAAAAAAGCTTGGATATTTCGAAATACATATATTGGCAATAATGTTTCCTTACGAAAGAAAAAAGCTCTTTTTATGTCAAAATTATATTAACGAAAGCTTGTAAACGTTTTAGAAAAACCTAAATTTGAGCTTAATCGTAAGCAAACGAAAACAAATGTGACAAGACTTTTGTTTTCGAAAAACAGGCTGTAAGTCTTCAGAACTACACAAAACATCTGCATGCATTTAAATATCTAGCCTAAATAACTATTGAGTTCAATGCTCTAATGTGTATTTAACTAAATTTTTGACTGTTTTGGAAAATCATTCAAATCATTAAAAAATTTGGAAAATCATTAAAATAGCCTAAATTATGATATTTACAAGGTCTTTTATAAAAACATAATTTAAAAACAGCCTTTAAATCTATCTTTCGACTTTTAAACAAAAAAATACAATTTTTTATTTACAGTATTCGATTTAAAAATATTTTTTTGAAAAATATTTTTTTTTATCATAAGTTCAGTTAGGCCATAACATTTCTTAACAAAGATCTACAAAACTAAATTTAAGTCAAATTAAAGACTAAAGTCTAACATTTGAAGCAGTTTACAAACCATCTGCATATATTTGCATATTTAGCCTAAAATCAGTAATTTGTGACATGACTTCAAAAAAAGCAAATTTTAAAAATAATTCTAAATAAATTCCATCTCGATCGGGGCCTGACTTATGTAAGTTCATTAAATTTTTGATTTTATTCAACCTAAAGTCTAAGATTTAAAAGAATATATAAATCAACTGCATATATTTGCATATTTTCCCAAAAATCACTAATAAGTGACATAACCTAAAAGAATAACATTTTCAAATGAAAATATTTTTATAGAAAATTTTTCATATGAAAGAATTTTTATTGAAAATATTTCATATGAAAGAATTTTTATAGAAAATTTTTCATATGAAAGAATTTTTAAAGAAAATTTTTCATATGAAAGAATTTTTATAGAAAATTTTTCATATGAAAAAATTTTTATAGAAAATTTTTCATATGAAAGAATTTTTATAGAAAATTTTTCATATGAAAGAATTTTTATAGAAAATTTTTCATATGAAAGAATTTTTATAGAAAATTTTTCATATGAAAGAATTTTTATAGAAAATTTTTCATATGAAAGAATTTTTATAGAAAATTTTTCATATAAAATTTTTCATATGAAATAATTTTTATAGAAAATTTTTCATATGAAAGAATTTTTATAGAAAATTTTTCATATGAAAGAATTTTTATAGAAAATTTTTCATATGAAAGAATTTTTATAGAAAATTTTTTATATGAAAGAATTTTTATAGAAAATTTTTCATATGAAAGAATTTTTAAAGAACATTTTTCATATGAAAGAATTTTTATAGAAAATTTTTCATATGAAAGAATTTTTATAGAAAATTTTTCATATGAAAGAATTTTTATAGAAAATTTTTCATATGAAAGAATTTTTATAGAAAATTTTTCATATGAATGAATTTTTATAGAAAATTTTTCATATAAAATTTTTTATATGAAATAATTTTTATAGAAAATTTTTCATATGAAAAAATTTTTATAGAAAATTTTTTATATGAAAGAATTTTTATAGAAAATTTTTTATATGAACAAATTTTTATAGAAAATTTTTCATATGAAAAAATTTTTACAGAAAATTTTTCATATGAAAACATTTTTATAGAAAATTTTTCATATAAAAAAATTTTTATAGAAAATTTTTCATATGAAAAAATTTTTATAGAAAATTTTTATAGAAAAAATTTTTATAGAAAATTTTTTAAATGAAAGAATTTTTATAGAAAATTTTTTATATGAAAAAATTTTTATAGAAAATTTTTCATATGAAAAAATTTTTACAGAAAATTTTTCATATGAAAAAATTTTTACAGAAAATTTTTCATATGAAAACATTTTTATAGAAAATTTTTCATATAAAAAAATTTTTATAGAAAATTTTTCATATGAAAAAATTTTTATAGAAAATTTTTCATATGAAAAAATTTTTATAGAAAATTTTTCATATGAAAAAATTTTCTATAAAAATTTTATAGAAAATTTTTCATATGAAAAAATTTTTATAGAAAATTTTTCATATGAAAAAATTTTTATAGAAAATTTTTCGTATGAAAAAATTTTTATAGAAAATTTTTCATATGAAAAAATTTTTATAGAAAATTTTTCAAATGAAAAAATTTTTATAGAAAATTTTCATATGAAAAAATTTTTATAGAAAATTTTTCATATTAAAAAATTTTAATAAAATTTTTTTTATATAAAAATACTCTTATAGAATATTTTTAAATTTTATTGAAAAAAAAAAGTTCATATGAAATAATTTTTATAGAAAATTTTTTCATATGAAAAATTTTCTATAAAAATTTTTTCAAATGAAAAACTTTCTATAAAAATTCTTTCATATGAAAAATTTTCTATAAAAATTCGTTCATATGAAAAATTTTCTATAAAAATTCGTTCATATGAAAAATTTTCTATAAAAATTCGTTCATATGAAAAATTTTCTATAAAAATTTGTTCATATGAAAAATTTTCTACAAAAATTTGAAAAATTTTCTATAAAAATTCGTTCATATAAAAAATTTTCTATAAAAATGTGTTCATATGAAAAATTATCTATAAAAATTTGTTCATATGAAAAATTTTCTATAAAAATTTTTTCATATGAAAAATTTTCTATAAAAATTCTGTCATATGAAAAATTTTCTTTAAAAATTTTTTCATATGAAAAATTTTCTATAAAAATTTTTTCATATGAAAAATTTTCTATAAAATTTTTTTCATATGAAAAATTTTCTTTAAAAGTTTTTCATATGAAAAATTTTCTTTAAAAATTTTTTCATATGAAAAATTTTCTTTAAAAATTTTTTTATAAGAAAAATGTTCTTTAAAAATTTTTTCATATGAAAAATTTTCTATAAAAAAATTACTATAATTCTTCAAAAATACTGAATTATCTACTATAAAAAAATTTAAATATTCTCTTGATCTAAATTATTTAATCTTTTTATTACAGAATACTGTAGACAAACTGGTACAAAGAGCCAATGCCTCTTTAGTAATTGGTACATCCTCATGGAAGGAACAATTTATTGAAGCACTTACAGTGAATCCCGGTAAATACAAAATATTCTCTAGCAATAAATATTAATTTTTAAATTTTCTATTCGCTTTCACTTCTATTTTATTTAACATTTGAAATATGCACTTAACACAAACTACCTACAGACATGCACGTCGTACATGCATAAATTTACAAGCTCATGAATATGGCAAAAGTATAAAGTTAAATTTACATTAAAATAGAAGAAAAAATTACCTACATTATTTCAGAAGAAGAAAATTTCAGAAAATAATAAAAAATTGCTTTAATATACATAGCAATATATCAAAAACGGCTTTTTGCGAAAAAGAACTTTTTTATTGTAGAAAATGAATCTCTGGAATTATAAAAATAATGTTTATTTTACAACTTTTTTGTTTCTAAATCCTGTTAAAAGATGGCGCTAATTTCAGGTTACATATGAAAATCGCATTTTTAATAATTAAAAGTTAAAAATTTGGTTTGACAATGTTCCGCGACTTTGTTCAGGAGTATTTGGTCTAACTTTTTTCTGAATGTACCAACATCGAAAAAGATCCAAATAATATGTATTTGATACATTTGTAAGAAACATGTCAATACCGCCGCCTTGCGGCAATCTTTTGTAGCATTTTTAAAAACACAAAAATAGATGCTTTCAAAAGCTATCAAAAGAGATATCTGCGATGAAATTCCGACAAAAAATAAGAATTCTAGGGGCAAAAGTAGTTAACAGTATACCAATTCTGATACTTTTTTGAACGATTGTTTTAAAATTTTGTGTAAAATTTAGTCACTGTTTACAATATTAGAAGTAAAAATAATGTTTTTGTAATAAGAAGGGGTATGGCTTAAATTCCATATAAAAGTGAAAGTTTTTAACTTTTCTTTAACTTCAGCATCCATATGCAAAAATCTTGTTAGCCAGATTTTTTTATCGCGAAATTGGTTAGTTTCTCAATATGTTAATTTGTTTTTTAAGTCCATTTCATTTTCCATCTCTACTTTTAAAAAATATAATCGCTGTAAATCGGTGAGGTATTAAATACATTTTTTTGGTCGGAATTGTTTTTGGTGGCAAGTTTCCATGTTACTAAATATTTAATTTTTAGATTCCTAGAACACAAAATGATCAGAAGCCACTGTTGTCTTGTTACATTTTACATATTTAAGAGATTCAATGTAGGCTGTATACACACTTTAAGATGTAGAAGAAAATCAATGGTCGCGATTTAATCGCGTATTATTTTTGCTTCACTGTAGGCCTCAGGATATATGTTCGTGAATTTGAGCAATATACCTTTAAGTACCACATTGCTATCATACATCAATGTGTCTTTCGAAGGTGAACAAGTGAAAAATGACACAAATAGGCTTGCTTGTTTTTTAAATGGCACAAAAATGGCTATATATTTTTCTCGCAAAATTTGCACACATATTAAGAACATGTTTATCTAAAATTTTGATATGGCGCTTCTCGATGCGTTTGTTAGTTAATGAGTTATAGGAAGACAAATATTAAAAATGCAGAATTTTGACCCTTTTTTCATTTTTTTTGTTAGTTTTTCTCAATTTGTCGAAGAACCAAACATTTAATCGGGAAGCGCCATATCAAATTTTTAGATATCGATAGTAGCTATCTGTACGTAAAATTTGGTCTCAAAATCTTTATCCGCTTTTGTGCCATTTTAAATGCAAATTTTATACTTTTTTCACTCCTGCATTATCTTTTATACATATCTTTTCTCTAAGTGTACTGATGTTTTTTTTATGGTGATGAAATCTTTTACACTTATCTAACTATACAAATTTAAAAAAGTATAATTTATGACCTATTAAGAAAGTTACAGCGCAAAATTTGCTTCTAGTTTAAAAGCCAAAATTATAGAAAACACCCTGTATTTCAGGAACCAAAATAGCTTGGGCCATTTTATGTAGCACCAAGGATAGCTAAATATGTGTCTGAAAAAATGTATATAAATTCATGTGATTATCTTGAAATTTAAAAACCTACTTATTTTGATATATTGCTAAATATACATCTAGTAAAAGTTAAAAAATATAAACAAAATACACATCCATATAAATTAATTCATTTTCTTTCCCTCCCTGCTCCTTCCCTGCTATTCTATCATCTTCATACATATTTATGCAATTTATTTTTTATATTCATATTTTCTCTTATTCCTCCTCCTCCTTTAGGTGATGATGATGGTGGCGAAGAAGGTGATGAGGAAGGCGTAACGTCAACACCTTCCTGCTTTGATTATGTAATGCATTTCTTAACTTTATTCTGGAAAATCTTATTTGCATTCATCCCACCAACAGGTAAATTTTTATTTTCTTTATTCTAGAATATGCAATTTTATTTAACTTTACAGAAAAAAGGATAAAATAAAGGACATCTACTATAAGTGAAATTATAGTTTTCTGCTTTAAATTCTTATTCGTGTAAAAGGCATTTTTATTGCTTCAGAGAAACGTTAGTTGCGATGATTAAAAAAATCTTGATTAATATACCGACCGACGACTTTAATGAATGTGAAAATATACAGAAAATTTGAATTTTAAATTATTTGTTTGATGATGAAAAATCTGATTTGCTAGAAGTTGTTTTTTTATGCATTTTATAAAATAAAAAAATGCAATTTTTTACATTACTTTAAATATTTGAAATGTATGCAAGGAGTATGTAAAAATCAAGTTACAAAAAAATATTCGAGTGTTCTATAAAGCAATTCTGGTGACCAATTCAAATAGTAATTATTAAGATTTTTAAAATTTTTGTAGTATAATTTTAGGAGGATCGATTTATTTTAACTTCAGGGGCCAAATTACGGCAATCGATATCGATCGAAATTTTAGAAATTTTCAAAACATTTGTATTGCATACTTTAAGGATAATCAATATTATTTAAAATATGCACAGTTTACTATATTTTTTTGAAGGTTTTTGCCAAAAGATGAACAATAGTAAAAGAGTTTTTATTGAACTATATGTTTTCTAAAAACGAATTAAAGTGGATAATAAAATTTCAATAAACTTTTTGCATCGAAGCAACTTTCAACATCCCTAAAGTATACTTCACAATATTCGCTTAAAAGTCTGAGTTTTCGATCGATATCGAATGCGGTAATTTGGTCCCACATAAATATTTTTTGTTTCTTAAATTTATTTATTTATTTATTAACTTTTATATATTAAAAAATGCTCTAAAATTTAATACAGAATTTTGTAAATAAATTTTAAATCGACAGCGGTATTCGAATTTTGTACACCTTAAGGCGAACCCAAATAATTTATCAAAATTTATTACATACATATTAGATTTGTTTGAAAAAATATTGTCAGTAAGATTTTAATTGAAACCGCAAATATTTATAATCTACATACATACATAATTCCCACAAGCGGTATTTCTCTCAGACAGAGCTGCATCCGATTCTATTTTTAGACTCATTGAAAGGGGCCTATGTTTTAACTCCGCCTCCGAAGTTAGAGAAGTTTTATATAGTTATGAGGTGAACCGTTTTTTTTTTCTTTTTTAATTTATTTTTTCAAGTGGGTTTAGCTGGAGATCGAACTTGGAACCTCTGGTATGCTAGGCGGATGACTAACCTGGCGCCAAATTACCGCATTCGATATCGACCGAAAACTCAGACTTTCCAGCGAATATCGTGAAGTATACTTTAGGGATGTTCAAAGTTACTTCGATGCAAAAAGTTTATTGAAATTTGGTATCCATTTTGATTCGTTTTTAAAAACATATAGTTCAATTAAAACTCTTTTACTATTGTTCATCTTTTGGCAAATAACTTTAACAAAAATATAGTAAACTAAGCATCTTTTAAATAATTTAGATTATCCTTAAAGTATGCTATACAAATGTTTTGAAAATATCTAAGATTTCGATCGATATCGAATGCCGTAATTTGGCCCCTGCCTTACCACGGCGGTTCATATTTTAATCTTATTTAAAATTTTACATTAAACATAATTTACATCCTAAAAGTATACTTTTCTATTTCAAAAAATATCTAAAAAAAAGTTTATTCGAATTTTTATTTCGATAAATGTTCTAAAACATGTAATCAAATACATACTCAAAAAATTCGCTTTATTAAATCTCATTTGAAAAAATGTCTCTTTCCAGGTAGGAAAATTTAATCAAATATGAGTCTTTTTTGACTCCACTACACGATTAAAATGATATCACTTATGAGTCAAAAATTAATTTTTTGTGTGAAAAAATGGTACCCTTTATGCGACTCTTCCGAAAGAGTCTTTAATGACTCGTTTTTCTGAATTACTATGATAAGATTATGACTGCACATGTTCTGCTAGATTTGATGAAAAAAATATATCGTCATATTTATTTTTAGAACAGTAAAGTTGCCTTAATAATTACAGAAATTGATGTTGCCGAGACCGAGGATCGAACTCAGGCTGAATATGATATGTTATGCTAACCAACTAAGCCACATCACCCATAATGAGATATGAGTACTTTTATATTATGATTTTTCAAGATTTTTTTGAGCTATTTTTAAAAAGTCGCTTGCTAAGCGTCTTTGAGTCTTTTTGTACACTTTTTTGATCACCAAGCTGATTAATCAATTTTTAATCATCTAAACAAATCCCAAAAGACTCATTTTGCTGATATTATCATTAACAATCTCCCAATTTCTAGCTGGGTTTACTCGAATATTTAAAAAGTTTACTATGAGCAAAATTCGATAAACTTTTCTCAGAAATTAAATATTCAAAAAATTTACTATAAAAGTTAACTATAAAGTTTAATCGAATAATTGAAAAAAAAATCGAAAATTGAAAAAAAAATCGAAAATCGAAAAACAAATTTATTCGATTATTTGAAAAAATTTTGTCTAAGAAAAATATATTATCGAATATTCAAAAAATTTTCGATAAGAAATAAATTTTATTAAATCTAAAAACCAAATTATATTATCGAATTATATCGATGTAATCAAAATTTTTTTTTCAGAAACATTTTATCAAATACTAACAAAATTTTCAAAGAGGAAAATTTTATAAAATATTAAAAAAAAACCTTTTTTTTAAGAAATGAATATTCAGAAAGTTGGAAAAATTTGTTCTTAAAATTTTTTCAAAAATTATCTTCTTAAAAATATTTGTTGAATGTTCGAAAATTTTACCAAAAATTAAAAAAAAATTCTTTGATTATACCTTGATTATACCAAATAAACTTCCTTAAAAAACAAATTTTATAAATTTTTTGCAATTTTTTTTTTTAAATCGAATATTCGCAAATTTTTCTAAAAAAAAAAAAAAACAAAAAAAAATATTTTGAAAAATTTTAACTAAGAAATAAGTTTTATCGAATATTCGAAAAATTTTCCTAAGAAAAAACTTGTTGAATATTTGAAGAAATTTTATCGAATTTGCTTTAATATGGAAATTTTTTTGAATATTTAAAAAAAAATTAATATTTTACTAAATTGTCTGTAAGAAAAAAATTATAGATAAAAATTTTATAAATAATTAAAAAATTGTTTTCTAATTTTTAATATTTTTTTTAAAAATATATTTTATCTAATATTCGAAAAATTTTCTTAAATACAGAAAATTTTTGGAATATTAAAAAATTTTGGAAAATTTTTTTCTATGAAAAAAAATTATTTAAATCGAAAAATTTTCTCAAAATAAAAGTCCTTTAGATAACTAAAAATATTCCAAGATTTTTCTTTTTTCTAAGGAAGAATTTTTATTGAATATTCGAAAAATTTTCTCTAAGAAAAATATTATGAAATTTTATTTTTAATACTATAAAAATTCCTCCAAAAAATATCAAATAAAAAAAAAGTGATCAAATATTTGAAAAAATTTGATAAGGAAAAAAATTTTTAAATATAGAAAATTTTTTCTCAAAAAAAAATTATCAAAAATTTATTTCTAAGAAAAAAATTCATTTAATCGAAAGTTTTATAAAAAATTTACAGAGTTTTCTTAAAGAAATTTTTTTAAGAAAGAAACTTTATTGAATATTCATAAACTTTTCTCTAAGAAAAAAATTTCTTGTATATTGAACATTTTTTTTTTAAACATTTTTCAGGACTATTATGAAAATTTCTTCAAAAGCTCAAAAAATATTATATAAAAAAAATTTTATCATATAGGGGAAACAATTTTATAAGAAAAAAATAATCGAATATAAAAAAAATGTTATCAGCAAAAAAATTGATCAAAAATTAATTTCCAAGAAAAAAAGTAAATTTATTAAAAAATTTTTATAGAATATTCGAAAATTTTTTTTAAAGTATTTTTCGGGAATATTTTGAAAATTTATTTAATAAATCGAAAAATACCATCTAAGATGAATTTGATTATATATTTGAAAAAAAAAATTGTAAGAAAAAAGTAATCGAATATAGAATTTTTTTCTAAATCGAATATAAAAAAATTTTTCTTAGAATAAGAATTTATCAAAAATTTATTTCTAAGAAAAAAATTAATTTAATTGAAAAATCTTCTCTAAAAAATTTTTTTGAAGAAGAAATTTTAGAAAAAATTTTTTAGAATATTCAAAAACTTTTCTCTGAGAAAAAATTCGAAAAACTTTTTTTATGTATATTTTGAAAATTTCTTCAATGACTCAAAAATATCATCTAAAAAGAATTTGATCAAATATTTGAAAAAATTTTATAAGAAAATAATAAACAAATATTGAAATTTTTTTCTAAACAAAAAAATTAAACAAAAGTTCGGAAATGACTTCAAATTTGTTCCGTTTTAAAAATGCTTAAGTCCACTTTCACAATAGTCAGGTTTGGCTCATCAGTACTTGAGTTTGTATGAGAAAAAGCTAACACAATTAAAATAGATACAAACCTGACCGTTTTATTAAGTTTAGGAAACATTTGAAAATTTGTGCAAAATTTAAGGAAAAAAATAAAATGAAAACTGATGAAAAAAATGTTCGTGAATGCAGATTTAAAAGAAATTTGAACAAAAACTGATCAAGTGAACCTGATGTTTGTTTGTTTCCATGAACAAATTTCAACGAACATTTAAAAAATTCTAATATTCGAAATTTTTTTTCCATAAACATTTTTTACGAAAGTTTGCAAAATTTACCCATAACTCGAAAAATAAAAGATTTTTTTCAAATATTAGAAAAAAATATTCTAAAGAAAATAATAGAATATCGAAAAAAAAAATTTTTCACCAAAACAATGAATTGAAAATTTTCCAAATTTTGTTTGTTTTCGAAATTTGTTTTTCTTTTAAAAATGTTAAAATGTTAAGTGTTAATAATTTTCTCTATGAAAAAATTTTAACTAAAATTTAAAAAAGTTCTCCCTAAAAAATTTCAAAATATTTCAAAATGTTCACCTTATGAGATGTTACCAAATATTCAACAAATTTTCAACTTTTTTTTCAAACAAAAAAGTAATTTATTTAATTGCTACCAATTAAGTTTTCCCCTTTTTGCAGAATCATCATAACATTTTATTTCCTTTAATTTCCCTTTTAATTAAACACTAAATTTTGTTGCTTCTTTTAATGAAATTTAAATTTCAACCTCTTTTTGCTAAGGAAAATTAAAAAATAACCCGTGTTCTAGTTACAAAAGGAGAAAAAGTTTAAAACCTTGAACCTCATTTTGTTGTTTTGTCTGTATGCCTGTCACCTTGTTGTGAAATTGTTAACAAAATGATTTTACAACTGGTGGTTGTTGGTTGGTTCGTTGGTTGCCTGATTGAATAATTTTTTTTTTTTTTGTTTTTTGTATAGGTTTTCCATGTTATAACTGCAACAATTTTCACTAAATATTGCTTTTTTTGTCGACTTTGCCAATGGCGTGACTATTATTAAATTTAGCAAATAAAATTTAAATACCATTTTTTTCTGCTCTATTCGGCATCAAACATTTTTCAAAGTCATCATCGTTTTTCTGGTCTAGTAAAAGCAAATTGTACATGACATGTCTGTTTGTCAGTCAGTCATTCGGTCGGGCAATTAGTAAACAAATGAAAATAAGAAAAAAAGGTTTAGTCGGTCTAGCTATACCATAAAATTTCCTATACCACGATAAAACGTATTCACAGGCTGACTTTTTACATATTCCGCGCCAAGATTTAAAATGTGGCTAATGAACGAGTTAATTTCTAGAAAGACTAAAAAATTTGTAATGTACAATCAATAAACACAGAAATGTATGTAACGAAGTGCCTACAAAAATGGCTTCTGGTACAGCCCTATATATTTTTGGCTCCATTTGTCATCATGCTATTCTAGAGAAAAGACATCGACCCTGAGGACTCCAATAAAAACCTTAGTGTGAGATTTTATTCTCATTCTTTCTGATTGTGTATCCAAGCCAATTTTACTTCCGTTTGGCAATAACGCTTTTTATTTAATGTTGTTCATTTAATATCCAAGACCAAATATCTCTGCGTTTTTCAAATTCGGTTGTCTATATCTTTAATAGTACCACCAGTTGTTGAAAAATTCTGCCAAGATACTCAAAACGATCTACTTTCTCTATTTTGTTGCTGTAGATTTTGAAAAGCTGAGCATTATTCACATTAATCGCCATGGATGAATTCTCGAAAACTGCTATAATTTTTCTGATTTAAATATAATTGGCAACATTTTAAATATTTGTTAGTTATTTGGCAAAATTGTTGAGTAACCTTTTTCCTAAGAAAAATTTTTATTTAAATGATTTGCAAACATTCAAATGCAACATTTCTAAATTTTTTGAAAAATGTTATTATATTTTCGAATTTTTTTTTTTTGGTCTTAAATATGTTTGGCAACATGCTTAGCAACATTGTTGAGAAACATTTTTTCTTTAAGAAATTGACATTGAAATGATGTGAAAACATTCGCATACAACATTTTGAATTCTGAGTGGTATTCAAACCTAAATGTCATTTTTTGCAAATCCATCCATCTGCCCAGAACTTCGACGCATAATGTAATTTCGATCGTTATATTTGTATTCTAGTATTACAAACATCAATATATATTTACGCAATATACCTTCCAACAATAGAGTAGGGTGTATTATATCAATTGCATATCAAACAACAGGTGTCATCAGATTAAAGTAGAAACATGTATGCACAAAAAAATATCGAATCATTTTTTCTTCCTTCACATTTCATTCAAGTTTTTTCTCTGTTTCCCATTAAAATAACAATATCGTTACACTCGTACGTTAAATATGCCATTAAATTTGATTATATCTAGCAAATTTGTCAGCGATCGCCATGCAACAAACTGCGGCAAGTTTTGTTAACTGCCAGCCACTTGTTTAAATACTCCAACATATGTATTTCAATTAAAATAATTATATACAATATTTGTTATAAACTACATATTTGTTTTGTTTTAAATTGTTCATTTCATTTCTTTTTCAGACATTGCCGGCGGCTATTTGTGTTTTGTTGTGTCAATAGTTTGCATTGGTGTGGTTACCGCTGTTATTGGTGATATTGCCTCATATTTCGGTTGTACATTGGGCGTTAAGGATGCCGTCACTGCCATTTGTTTTGTTGCATTGGGTACAAGTATACCAGGTGAGTTTCAGGAATTATTTACTATTTTTGTTATTATTTTTTTGGCAACATTGTTGAGAAACATTTTAAATGTTGCCAGCAACATTGTTGAAATAAAGAGATTTATTTGTTACACTTATTTTTTATGAGAAATTGCTATCAAAATCGTTATATAAAAGATTTTTTTTAGAAATTTTCAATGTTGCCAGCTCTTAGCAACATTGCTAAGAAACATATTTTGAAAAAGAGAAAATTCATTATTTTGTTTATAATTCGTAAACAGAAGCTACGACAAGATTATAATTTATATTTTCCAAACAAAATTTCTGCTATAAGACTTTGATAATTTAATAATTCGTTTATGAAGTAGTCGGTTAGTCTATTTTCAAAATTTCTTCATATACCTCTAACATTTGCTTATAATCTTACCCACCACATCATAAAAAAACAAGTAAGAAAGTGCTATAGTCGGTCAAGCCCGTCCATACGATACCCTTCACCACTAAGGTCAAAGGTGTTATTTTTTCTGTATAGAAACAAATATTTGCTAAATTTTGCCATCATACAAACATTTTCTCAAAACTTATATATTCAACCTGTTTCCGTCATTTGGACTTATATGAGAGCTAGGGTCAAATGTGAACCGATTATCTCGAAATTTTGCAAATTGATTACAGTTATCACAAAAATTATGTATGCAAAAAATAAACTTAAAATTCTCATTATCTTTAGATTTACGAGAGTTTTAGTGATTTTTGTATCATTTAGTGCGTTTTTAAAGAAAAGTTTGTATGGGAGCTATGGTCAAATATGAACCGATTTCAACGAAATTTTGTACAGTGATTTTGGTTTACATAAGCAGTAATTGATTCAAATTTCATGAAAAAATATTGATATTTGTGGCCAACATATCAATACCGGGAAGTAGGACCTATGGGAGGTACCATAAATAATTTACCGATTTTGGCGAATTTCAATAGCCATGGTGCCATTATCAAAAAAATGATCTGTGCCAAATTTCATTAAATTATCTTTAGAATTGCGACCTGTAGTTTGATTACAAGGTTTACATGGGGGTCCAGCCAGACAGACGGACATCGCTAAATCGACTCAGAAAGTGATTCTAGAAAGTGATTCAGAAAGTGAGTCTATTGGTATACTAAAAGGTGGGTCTAAGACAAATATTTTCATGCGTTACATACATCAGCACAAACTTATAATACCCTTTGCACATATGGTGGTGAAGCGTATAATTATAAAATTATCAAAGGCTTAATGTAAGAATTTTATATCGAAAATTTGATTTATAATTTGTCATAAGTTTATTATTCATTTTTAAATAAAGGGGTTAATCATTAATAAAATACATAAGTATTTGGCGTCTGAAGCTAATGTTCTTCTCCTGTTAAATTTTTTTGAATTTGTTTTGTCTTTAATATGTTTGGCAACATGCTTGGCAACATTGTTGAGAAACATTTTTCCTTAGAGAAATTGATATTGAAATAATGTAAAAACATTAGCATACAATATTTTTGAAATTCTTAAAACTAGTTTTGTTTAAGCATGTTTGGCAACATATTAGTTAGTTGCTTAGCAACATTGTTGAGAAACCTTTTTTCTCAGAGAAGTGGATATTGAAATGATGGAAAAACATTTCCATTCATAAAAACTGTTAATAATATTTTTGAGCCAGTTTTGTTTCAAAAATGTTTGGCAACATTTTAGTAAGTTGCCTTTGCCCTTAGAAAAACAATGTTCCCCTTTGAGCAACATTGCTAAGAAACCTTTTTCCTTAAAACTGTTATAATATCTTTGAACCAGTTTTGTTTTAAATAGGCTTGGAAACATTTGAAATATTTGTTAATTTCTTAGCAACATTGTTGAGAAACATTGTTCTTAAAAATATTGATATCGAAATGATGAAAAACTTTCATGTGCAAGATTTTTGAATTTTTAAGAACATACAAAACTTTGTTTAAAACTGTTTTGTTAGAATATGTTTAGCAATATTTTAAATATTTATTAGTTGCTTAGCAACATTATTGAGAAAACTTTTTCCTTAGATAAAGGTATAATGAAACTTTGTTGGAACAATCGCAACAACATTGTTGTATTCTTAAAAACTTTTGTAATTTTTTGAACTAGTTTTGTTTTAAATATGTTTGGCAACATTTTCGATATTTGTTAGTTACTTAGCAACATTGTTCTCCTTCTTCTTCTGTTATCCTTGACTCCCAGTGGAGCATAGGGCCTCAAGTTACTTAGCAACATTGTTGAGAAACATTTTTTTTTTACAAAAAAAACATGTTGAGAAACATTTTTTCTTAGAGAAAATGATATTAAAAAAAATTTAAAAATTATCACATGCAATATTATGGAATTCCCAAAAACTATTATAATTTTATTTTAACGGTTTTTGATTTAAATATGTTTGGCAACATTTTTAATATTTGTTAGTTGCTAAGCAACATTGTTGAGAAATATTTTTCCTTAGAGAAACTGATATTGAGAAGATGTAAAAACATTCACATGTAACAATTTTGAAGTCACAAAAACTGTTATAATTTTTTTAAAACCAATTTCGTTTAAAATATATTTAGCAACATCTAAGTAAGTTGCCTTTTCCCTTAGAAAAGTATTGTTCCCTTAAAGCAACATTGTTGACAAACCTTTTTCCTTAGACAAATTGATATAAAAAATGATGTAAAAACTTGCATGTGCATCATTTCTGATTCTTAAAAACTGGCATAATTTTTTTTAACCAATTTTGCGTTAAATATGTGTGGCAACATTTTAATTTTTTTTAGTTGCTTAGCAACATTGTTGAGAAACCTTTTTTATTAAAAAAAATTGATACTGATAATGATGTAAAAAATTGATTTTGATAATGATGTAAACAAAATGTAAAAATTGCTGAGAAACATCGATCTTTAAAATGTTGCCAGCAACTACGCAAATTTTAAATGTTGCCAGTTGCTTAGAAACTGTTTTTTTTTTTCAAGAAAAGACAAAAGACAATAAAATTGCTCTGAATTTAATTATTGCTAATTGTATCTGAACTTTTTTTTATAAATATATAAAAATGTTGAAGCTTTTACATGCAACATTTATCCAGCAACATTATTGAAAAGAAATGCTTTTTTTCAAAATGTTTTCATAAATATTGTTAATTTTTTAGCAACATTCTTTGAATGTTTTAAACGAACGGTTTAATACTTTTGTTGTTAAACAAGTTGCCTATGTTATGGCAACATTGTTAAGCAACATTGTTTAGAAACATTATTAACAACATTTTTCAGCAACATTTTGTAAAAGTTTAACTAAAAAAAATGTTTAAAAAAATTAAATTTAAGCAACATTGTTGAGCAACATTTTGTTAAAGTTTAACTGAAAAAAAAAAATATTTTAAAAATTTATTTTGTTTACAATATTTATTACATTTAAGTAAATAACTTATTTCCATTACTCTCTTCCTACTCCTTACCCAGATACATTTGCCAGTAAAGTAGCTGCCATACAGGATAAATACGCTGACGCTAGTGTGGGTAATGTAACCGGTAGTAATGCTGTAAATGTCTTCCTTGGCATTGGTGTTGCGTGGTCTTTGGCAGCCATTGTGCACGAGGCAAAGGGCACTGTCTATGCTGTAGAACCGGGAACGTAAGTATAAATAATTGAGAATACAAAAAAAAATAAAAATAAATACATGAAATAAATTTGAATTAAATTTCAACTAATTTATATAAATGTATAATTATTGTTTTTCGCCATTTGTTCTTCTTCTATTTTACAACAGCATTGCCTTCTCTGTAACACTTTTCTGTTCAGAGGCATTAATTGCCATCCTTATTTTAATGTTGAGACGTAGTAAAAAAGTTGGTGGCGAGTTGGGCGGTCCCAGAAACATTAAAATTTTCAGCAGTATTATATTGTTCAGCTTGTGGGTCATTTATTTGCTTGTAAGCACATTGGAAGCATATGGAGTCATTCATGGATTCTAAACAGCAACAACAACAGCATCATTGTCATGAACCAAAATGGTAGAGCAACAGCAGCAAATAGCATCATCTTCTAGACTAAATATAAATAATATGATATGATTGGCAACTGTAGCAGAGTAGTAAAGAAAAGTAACATCAACCTGAAACTACTACTACTAAACTACTAAAACAACAACCAGCATTACTATTTGTAACAACTTTTTTTATATACTATACAAAAAATACATAATATACATTTCACTACTATTACATGAGAAAAACAAAAAAAAACCAACAAAACCTACTACTACCTAGAAAACATTAAAAAACATAAAAAACACAAGCTAAAACTTAACTACTACTACGACATACTTAGAGTTACTTAATGTTAGATTTTAAACTAAATACTAAAAAAAAAAACTATTGAGTCAAATTCTTTGAAAATAAAAGAACCAAAAAAAGTATAAAATTTTCTTTTTTATATAACATTTCTTAAGTCCAAAAATAAACAACAACTCATATATAGATATATCGCAGCTAAAAGAATACAAGACACACAGAATTTAGTCCAAGAAATAAATAAGAATAAAAAAATCCGAGGAGATAAATTAGCAAAGCTAAATAAAACTGAAACAAAGTACTTTAAAATTAATAAAAAATCTAGTTAAAAATATGGCTAAGAAATGCAAAAATGTTGGTAAGACAGAGTATTCAATATGTTGAGCAACATTTGAAATGTTGCTAGGAGTCCGCCAACATTGTTTAGTAACATTTTGGTAATTTGTTACTAAGAAATTATACTGATTTGAACCATTTTAAGAAAAAAACTATGAATTTTAAGAGTAAAATGTTTGTAAACAACACCTGAAACATTTTTTAGCAACATTGTTTAAAGAATAAAAAATAATCTGAAAATTCCATTTCTACAATTGTTTAAAAAAAAATTGTAAATATTAATATGTGCTTCTTAAGTAAAACATGTTTCTTAACCCTCGAATGCAACATTTTTCTAACAACATTTTGTTAACTCATTTCCTTAAAAAAAGCTTTAAAATTTTCAACTTTTTAAAAAGGTTCCAAAATTTTCAAATATCCTAAACTTTGCAAAACGAAAGGTTTAACATGTTTCTAAACATTTAAGTAAAATTTAAGCAAAAGTTTGCAACATTTTTATTGCGACTGATTTCTTTAGGAAAAACAATATTTGAATTCTATAATCTGTCAAAATGCCTAAAATGTCCACTACCCAATTAAAACTTAACGAATGCTTAACGAGTAGTTTTTGAAGGTTTTAAATGTTTCTAAACATTCATAAGAAATATTTCTATAGCAGCATTGCTTAAAACAATTTAATAGAATATATTTTGCTATCAAATATATTCTGACAACGTACAATCCTATATAATTTGTACAAACGTAGTAGATTTTGAAAAAGAAAATCAAAAATTGAAATGTTTATAATCCACAATACAATCCACAATTTCCTAGCAACATTGCTTAGAAACATTTCTTTACAAAAATTAAGTCGAAACTAATACCTCTTTTGGAAATGATTTCTCTAACTACTTATAAAAACATATAAATGTAGAGATCTTTTAAAGTTTTTAATGGTTTTAAATGTCTCTAAACATTCAAAAGAAACATTTCTGTAGCAACATTGGTTTAAATAGTCATTATTTTGAAAAACTTTTGCATTTTTCTATCAAATATATTCTTACTATATAAATTTCTGATTTTAGAAAACTTTAAATGTTTATAAACCAATTGTTTCAACATTGTTTAGAAACATTTCTTTACAAAAATAAATCGAAGTATAGGTTCTTCATTTGAAAATGGTCTCTATGACTACAGAAACATGAATGAAAAGATTTTTAAAAATTTCTAAACTTTCACTTGCAACATTTTTGTGGCAACATTGTTTCAATAGATTTGTTTAGGAAACATAATTTAAAAAATCCTGCAAAAAAATGGTCAGAATGATTATATTATTGTTCTTAAATAAGGATAAGGTTATTTTCGGAAGTGGCCAATGTTTCTAAGCCTCTATATGAAACATTTTTGTACCAACATTACTTAAACAGTTTTCATTTAAAAAAGTCTTAAGTTATGTTTTGTCTTTTGTTGAGCAACAATTTAGAAGTTTTTAAAATCTGCCAATTTCGATTGGTATTGGTGCCTATCAACATTAACATTTTTCCAGCAACATTTATTTAACAGATTTTCTAATGGAAACTTTTGAAAATGTTTTGAATAAAAACATGGCCAATTGTATGGCAACATTACTTAACAACATTTAAATTTATAGCAACATTGTATAATGCCGTCAAAAATATCCTGAATCTAAATTTTATTAAGTATATAGCAACATTTTTTTGGCAACATTTCGGTAATTTGCAATAAGAAATTTTCATGTTTAAACAAAATCTTTTAAAATCTTTCAATGTTTCTAAGCATTTACATGGCAACATTTACGATATTTGTTAAACATATTGCGAGCATTTCAAACAATTAAAGATATCATTTCTTTCCAACAATTTTTATTTAGATATTTTTAGACTTATGTTTACAAGGAATCTAAAAGCTAATGTTGCTGTTGATAATGTTTTCAGTACTAAAGAGAAAAGTTAATATTTAAGAGTCTAGAAATGTTGTAAACATTTGTTCTTAGCCAACATTTCTAAACAAATTTGCTTCAAGCTTTTAAATATGGAATACAAGTTTTAAAGGAAATATTTTTATTAAAATTTAGTTTAATAGTAAAATCAATTCATCTTGAAAATGTATCTAAACATTACTTAATATATTTCCTTCGCAACATTTAAAAAATTGGTTTATTTTAATTTTGTTATTACCTAAAAACAATCTTAATTAGAATATTTTGGTTCAAATAGCTCAGAATTGCAACAATTTATTGAAGAGAAAATGTTGATAAACATTTGTTTTGCAACGTTTTGATAATGTTGCTAAGATTACTAAAAATAGCCTACAAAGAGGTTTTAAAAATAATTTTAATTAGAATATTTCGGTTCAAATTGCAACAATCAATTGAAGCGAAAATGTTGATAAACATTTGTTTTGCAACATTTTGATAGTGTTGCTAGAATACTAAATATAGCCAAGAAACAGGTTTTAAAAATAATTTGTGCTTAAAAAGATTTTAATAACGAATATTATCGATATAACAAATGTTATGGATAATGTTTCTAAACATTTAGAGGGCAAACTTTTTATAGATCTGAGATAATGTTGAGCTTTTTTGTAAAATAAAAAATCAATTTGGGTTTAGAATATAATAAAAACATGAATTTTGAATTTTTTCAAATGTTGCTAAACATTGTTGAAATCATAACATGAAATCTTAAGAACTATTCTAACATTTTACTCTTTTAAACATAATTTCTTAAATACCAAAACTCATTACCAAATGCTTATCAACAATGTTGCCTTCAGCCAGCAACATTTCCTTAATGTTGCTTAAACAAAGCTTCTAAACATACTAATTTTATACATAAAAAAAACTCTTAAAAATAACAAAAAATTTCCTTAATTCGGAAAATTTTATATTTTTTTTCCACAAAAATAATTTTGTTAATGTTTTGTTTTAAATACTAGAAAAAAAGAACTAAAATCTTATAAAAATAGAAATTGTGTATAGTAAAACTTAATAATACTTTTGCTAAAACTCTTGTCATATTTTTCAAAAAAAAAAAAGGTAAAAAAAACAAGCCCTGACTAAAAATCTAAGCAAGGGAAAATGTTTAGTTTCTTTTCTAACTATTCAACAATAATAGTGTGTATTATTAATTAAATTAAATATGTAAAACTTTAATTAAAAATAATTTATAAAACAATACTACAAAATTATAAAAAAAAAACAAACAAAAACCCAAACTTTAAATTTAAAACATTTTTATTCATAAATGAAAAATCCAACAAAAAAACTCTAGTTATTACTCCAAAAAAAAAAAACAAAACAAGAATTTATTTAATATTTTAAATTAAATTATTTTATAAAATAGTTTTTCGTTTTTGTAATTTTTAGGTTATATTTAAAAAATTATAAATGATTTTCTTGTCTTATTAGTAATTTTGTTTTTTTTTTCTATAAGCTTGTGGCTGTATTTGTTGAAAAGTCCAGTTTATTTTTATAATTTCCTTAATTTATTTAAAAATAGATTAATATGTTTTGTATTTATTTCTGTTGCCTGTTTTTTGTTAATAAAATATAAAAAAAGATGATTCTGATATTTTAAAATTAAAGATAAAAATTGGTAAAATTTTCTTAATTTGAAAATTTCTTAAAAGAAAAAAATCTTGACAATAAAAAATTTAGAAATAGGTAATACTATTAATGGATTTAAAGGAACATCATGTTTTGAAACATTTTCTTATATACAACGAGAAACATTAACTTAAAATTCAAATTAAAATAAAGTTTTTATTTCCTTAGAGAGACATGCTGCAGAAAATTAAAATTAAAATTATTATATTTGTAAATTTTTTTAGTCTATGTATTTTTGTACATTTAACTTGGTAAAAAGATTTTCTAAGTGTTTTATTTATAAACATGTTGAGCAACAATTTGGTAATTTTTAACAAAATAGATGTGCTATACTCGAACAGTTTTTTGCAGATTCAAATATGAATATCGAACACTTTGTAAAATTTTAATACGATTCTTAAAAATGTTGCAACATCTGTCAGCAACATTGTCAGCAACATTTGTCAGCAATATTTGTATATGCATAAGGTTTTCAAAAAAAAATTTGAGTAATAATTTGGTGATTTGTAATGAAAAAGGTAATAACGAACATGTTGCGCAATAGTTTGGTCATTTTTAACAAAATAGATGCGATATACAAAACAGATTTTTGCAAATTTAAATGTGAATATCGAACATTTTGTAAAATTTTAATACGATTCTTAAAAATCTTGCAACAGTTTTAGCCAAATTTGTCAGCAACATTGTCAGAATATGTGCATAAGATTTTCATAAAAAAAATGTTGAGTAATAATTGAGTTATTTGTAACGAGAAAGATAATAACAAACATTTTGTAAAAGTTAAATATTATTCTAAACCTACCACATGCAACATTCTTAACAACATTGTTTAAATATTTAATTATGTATAAGATTTTAAAAATTGTAATGATTTTAAAAACTAATCACAATCTTAAAAACCTTAAACTAAATTTGCAGAAATAAATTTGATACTTCAAAATAGAAATAACGTTTCTTGAAATAATTACTTTGGAAACTTGTTACAAGAAATGTTTCAATGTATTTATAAACATTTGACACTGTTCATTGTTAGAAAAATTTGCGTTAGTCTTACTTTAACATTCAAGAGTATTTACATTGGCAACATGTTGCATATAAATTTTCATTGTCATTGCAAAATTTGATTTTAAATTTTAAAAATGCTTCTCACCTTTTTCTATAGTAATGGATTTAAAGACTCAACAATGTTGAGTACAACCTCATACTTACATTGAAAACAAGTTTCAGAAGAATTTTGAAATAATAACGTTTATAATACTATTTACATTAGCAACATGTTGCGCAAGAATAAGTAACTGTATTAATTGTAAGCATTGCTAAGAAAGATGTTTCAGAAACATTTTTTAATTTTTTTTTCTAAATTATTTAAACTTTTAACTAAAATTATCAACTTTGTCATAATATTTACTTTGGAAACATATTGCAAACAAAACAAACGAGTTAGGAATGAATTATAATTACACTTTTTTCATAACATTTTTGTTATTAAAGTATTTAATATGTTGCCGAAGTATTTTTGATGTATTTTTATTCGTTACTAGCTGACCCGGGCAATATGAAAATTGCATTTTGCCACGCCTCTCCGCCCGCAGACCGAAAATCAAAAATCAGACTTACAGTGTCAGCCGCCTGGATATTCTAAAGATTCCTTGAAAATTTCATCAAAATCGGCCAATTGTTTTAGAGTCCATACGTTACATACTTACACATATCCTATTTTATATATTTAGAAAGAATAAACTTCAAAAAATGTTTAGTAATTTTTTTAACTTGTTATAGAATACAATTTTCTAAATATTGTTATTATTTATTCAAACTGTCAATAGCTTTGAGAAACATTAACATCTTTTATGCTTAAGAAACATGTTGATGAAGGGTTTCCTTAAATTTTTCAACAATTTTGAACATATGTGTTCTTGTAAGACCATTTAACATTTCTAACAACATGTTGCTGAAACATTTTTGGAAAAAAAAACTTTTCCAAGATTTCTAAATACTTTTTTATATATGAAAATATTAATGAAATCTGACTGACTTCCAACAAAATAAAGTTTTAAGGGTTTATAAGAAATTCTGGACAAAGAATTTCTGAGGCTAAACTATTCATAAAATATCTTTCTAGAAACAAAAATAGATTTAACAAAATAATTCTCTAAAATATAATATTTTGGAATATTTCAAACACGTTGCTAAACAAAGTCGAGCAACATTTTTATTCAAATTTTATAACATTAACTCAAATTTTAATTAATAAATCTCTTTTAATCTTGTTTGACATATTCATAAAGTCACTTCTTACAATGTTGAGAAACATTTAAATATTTTGCAAAAACAATCAGCAACATGAGTTTTCTTTCAACCCTAAAGCTATAGTTCATAGCTTTTGTTTTTGCTTCATTGACAGCTAGACCCATTTTCTTTGATTCCTTCTCGATACTGATCGGGATGACTTAACAAAATCAAAATCTTTTAGTCCCTCATAGACTATTTCGATCCCAACGTTTACCCAGCATTTGATCAGGTAATGCCCACATTTCCAATTGTGCCACCAATCTTCACTTAGTATTGAGGTTTTGTGGACTCATCCAGGGAATTTGAACAGTTTCCAGGGCCCTCATGATACACTTACATTTTTAACTGTACCACCAACCAACTTCACTTAGTATTAAGGATTTGTATAAGTATCTCAACTTTTTGGAGTAGATTTTAAAACAGATATACCGCAAATAACATACGACTTTTCTTGCAGTTCGTGATTAGGCGCTTCCTTGATTCTGCAGGAGAAAAGGAGTTATTCTTCGTTTGTTCTCCAAGTTAACGTCCGAGCGTAATGGTCGAAATAAGGTACTTCTTATCTTCGTTTATTCAAGATCCTTTTGTTGTGACTGTTTTGCACTATAAAGCATCGCCTTAACTAAAGCCTGCCTCGGTTTAAAAAAGTTGTTAGAGGTTTATATCTAAATTAAATTTTAAAACCTTGCAACATTGTTGAGAAACATAGAAATAGTTTCAAGAAACCTTTAATAATGTTACTTTTTGCCACAGAAGAACTTTTGCAAAAAAAAATGTTGAGAAATATTTTGATCTATATAAAAAATGTTTCTAAGCAATTAAAGCAAAGCTATTAAAAAACTGTGAGATGTTTGTTGCTGGTAATTATATTTAAAATAAATGTTAAAAGCTTGAACTATATTAAAAATGTTGCTACATTTGAAAACTTTCAATAAACCTATATTAGAGGTTTGTTGCTGGTATTTATATTTAAATAAAATTTTAAGACCTTGCAACATTGTTGAAAAACATTTTAGTAAACCTAGAATAATGTGATTTTTTGTTACAGATGAACTTTTGTAAACAAAAAATGTTGAGAAACATTAACAAATTGTAAGAGGTTTGTTGCAGGTAAATGCTAAAAGCTTGCAACTTTGTTGTGAAACATTCAAATAATTTCAATAGACCTATATAAGAGGTTTGTGCTAGTAATTATATTAATAAGAAACATTCAAAAAATTTCAATAAACCTACAATAATGCGATTTTTTGTTATAGAAGAACTTTTACAAAAAAATGTTGAGAAACATTTTGGATAATATACAAAATGTTGCTAAGCAATTAAAACAAAGGTATTAAAAAATTGTGAGAGACTTCATTAAACCTATAAGAATGTGATTTTTTGGTACAGAAGAACTTTTGCAAACAAAAAATGTTGAGAAACATTTTGAACTATATAAAAAATGTTGCTAAGCAATTAAAGCAAAGGCATTAACAAATTGAGAGAGGTTTGTTGCTGGTAATTACATTTAAATTAATGTTAAAAGCTTGTAACTTTGTTGATAAACATTCAAATATTTTTAAGAAACCCATATTAGAGGTTTGTTACCGATAATTATATTTAAATTAAATTTAAAAACCTTGCAACATTGTTGAGAAACATTCAAATAATTTCAATAAGCCTATAATATTGTGATTTTTTGGTATAGAAGAACTTTTACAAAATAATGTTGAGAAACATTTTGAACTATATAAAAAATGTTGCTAAGCAATTAAAGTAACGGTATTTAAAAATGTAAGAAGTTTGTTGCTGGTAATTATATTCAAATTTAATTTTAGAACCTTGCAATATTGTGGAGAAACATTTATATTTTCAAGAAACCTATAATATTTTACAGAAAAGTTGTTCAGAAACATTTTGAACTATATTAAAAATGTTGCTAAGTAAATTGGAATAAAACATAAATGTTTCGAAACAAGTGAAGTTTTTTGAAATATGTACATAAAAATGTATAAAGTAGTAATTATGATGAAAAAAGTAGTAATAATTATGATGTTATGCCATTTTTTGGGTAGCTTCACGACACCATCGTTGTAAAAATTCAATGGTTTTTCGGCTCAAAACTTGACGATATGGCTTTCAAATGCACTTTTTGACACTTTTTATTAAGAAAGTTTTGGAGAGACCGAATAAAATTATAATCAGATAGAGCAATATCCTGACTTTACATCCATATTTTATTTGGAACACTTCCTCAAAAATATTTTACCAATTTTTGTCTTTAATTGATTTTTTTATTCTTAAGTATTTATTACAAAATTTCGTTTAAAGTCCTTTAATAAAAATACTTGCCATTATTTTTAATTTAAAACAAAAAAATAATTTAGCAACGAATAAGCAAATGTGTGTACTTTATAATAATGATTTCAAATAAATGCAATAATTAAAAAAAATATATATAGAAATAATTGTTACAACCAGTGATTGTTATAAAACAGAAAAAAAGTTTAATATTACAAAAAAAATATATATATATATAAAAACTCAATGCATATGATTTTAAAAGAAATTAACATCAAGTTTTAAAACCCAACAGATTTTATTTGAAAAACTCAAACCAACAAGAACTGCAATGATATTTAGCTAATTTTTAATTAAAAGAAAAATAGTATCAAAAATGTAAAACTTAAATTTTTATGTTTAAAATTATGTTTTTGTTTTGAATTTTTTTGTTTCTATTTTAAATTTAAGTAGAATTTTAAATTGATAAATTTAAAACAATTTTTGTTCTTAAGTTAAAATTACTATAATTATTAAATAAGAAAAGTTGTATTGTAAAAATCAACTAAGACGGGGAAAAATGTTAAATGCGAAAATTTTAAATTTAATTAAATGTTTGTGTATAAATTATATTGTATGTTGATAACAAAAAAACACTTCCATGACAAAAAAAAAAAACAAAAAAAAAATGTTTTAATATATTTAAAAAAAAGTTTTTAAAAAGCCCCAAAAATATATGAGAAAAATTGATTTTATTTTAAGAAAAGCGGTAAAAATCAAAGAGTAATTAGTAAAAAACAGTTAAAAATGTCACAAAAACAACTAGCAACAATGTTGAGAAACATTCAGAAAAATATTTCGGTAAACAAAGTTGAGCAACATTCAAGTGTTATTGTACGAGTGTTATAACCAAAATATGCTTCCATATCAAGTAAACACTTCAATTGTTGCAAAATTATCCCTCAGCAATATTTAGAAACATTTAAAGTAATATTATTACGAAAAGTTTATTTTTTATTAAAAAAAAGACAATGTTGAGAAACATTCAGAAAAATATAACTACATCTGTAACATTCGTTTATTTATTGTAACAAAAATATTCTTGCATATTTAAAAAAGTAAAATGTTGCAAAATTAACAACATTAAGAAACATATAAAGTTCCCTTTGTATAAAGTCTGGCAAAAATGTTGAGAAATATTCAAAAAAAAAGATCATTTCAGCTGTAACATTCGTTTATTTTTTGTAACAAAAATATTCTTTCATATTCAAAAAAAATATTTGGCAACAAAGTTGAGAAACATTCAAGTGTCATTGTACAAATGTAATAACAAAAATACTCTTCCATATTTAAAAAAAACGTCAAATTTTGCAAAATCACCTCTCAACAACATTATGAAACATTTAAAGTTCTAGCAATTATAATATTATTACGAAAAGTTTATTTTTTTTAATAAAAATCTAGCAACAATGTTGAGAAACATTTAGAAAAGAATACTTCAACTGTAACATTCGTTTATTTATTGTAACAAAAATATTCTTTCATATTCAGAAAAGTTGAGCAACATTCAAATTCAAATGTTATAACAAAAATACTCGTCCATATTCAATAAAGAAGTCAAATGTTGCAAAATCATTTCTTAGCAACATTAAGAAACTCTAAAGTTTTAACAATTAATTGAAAAATTAGGTTTAATCAATTTTAACAATTATATTATTATTATTAAAGGTTTTTTTTATTAAAAAAAGTCTGTCAACAATGTTGAGAAACATTCAAAAAAATATTAATTCAGCTGTTACATTTGTTTAATTTTTGTTACAAAAATTTTATTCATATTTAAATAAACATTTGGCAACAAAGTTGAGCAACATTCAAGTTTAAATGTTATCACAAAAATACTTCTCCATATCCAAAAACCAAAAAGGTAAATGTTGCAGCATATTAAAAAAAAGTTAGCAGCAATGTTGAGAAACATTAAAAAAAAGATTGCTTCAGCTGTTACATTCATTTATTTATCATATCAAAAAATATTCTTTCATGTTCAAAAAAATAGTTGGCAACAAAGTTGAGCAACATTTAAATTCGAATGTTATAACAAAAATACTCGTCCTTTAAAAAAATCGAATGCTGCAAAGTCATCTCTCAAGAAACATTTAAAGTTTAACAATCATAATTTTATAACGAAAGTATTCCTTTCTATAAAAAAAAAAGTCTAGCAACAATGTTGAGAAACATTATTCAATTATTTATTCATTATTAAAAATTATTTATTCATTCATAATAAAATAGTTTTCGAACATTTTTAATTTTAAAAATTAAATTTTATAATGCAATAAAACAAAAATTATCTGGAATTTTGTTTTTGTTCCGGTTAAAAATGGCCTTAAAATCGAATATTTATAGGAAATTTTTCGAAAATTTACTTTATAGGAAATTTTTCGAAAATTTACTATTTGTATGAATATTTTTGAAAATTTACTATTTTTGGAAATTGACTATTTATAGGAAATTTTTGGAAAATTGACTATTTATAGGAAATTTTTCGAAAATTGACTATTTATAGGAAATTTCTCGAAAATTAACTAGTTATAGGAAATTTTTCAAAAATTGACTAGGAAAATTTTCGAAAATTGACTAGGAAAATTTTCGAAAATTGACTATTTATAGGAAATTTCTCGAAAATTAACTAGTTATAGGAAATTTTTCAAAAATTGACTAGGAAAATTTTCGAAAATTGACTATTTTATAATAACTATATTATAATTAACTATTTATAGGAAATTTTTCAAAAATTGACTATTTATACGAAATTTTTCGAAAATTTACTATTTATAGGAAATTTTTCGAAAATTAATTTTTTATAGGAAATTTTCCGAAAATTTACAATTTATAGGAAATTTTTCAAAAATTTACTATTTACAGGAAATTTTTTTGAAAACTGAGATAAAATTTTTCGAAAATGGACTATTTATAGGAAATTTTTCGAAAATTGACTATTTATAGGAAATTTTTCGAAAATTGACTATTTATATTTTTCGAAAATTGACTATTTATAGGAAATTTTTCGAAAATTGACTATTTATAGGAAATTTCTCGAAAATTAACTAGTTATAGGAAATTTTTCAAAAATTAACTAGTTATAGGAAATTTTTAAAAAATTGACTAGGAAAATTTTCGAAAATTGACTATTTATAGGAAGTTTTTCGAAAATTAACTATTTATAGGAAATTTTTCGAAAATTGATTACTTATAGGAAATTTTTCAAAAATTGACTATTATACGAAATTTTTCGAAGATTGACTATTTATAGGAAATTTTTCGAAAATTTACTATTTAAAGGAAATTTTTCGAAAATTTGCTATTTAAAGGAAATTTTTCGAAAATTTACTATTTAAAGGAAATTTTTCGAAAATTAATTTTTTATAGGAAATTTTCCGAAAATTGACAATTTATAGGAAATTTTTCAAAAATTTACTATTTACAGGAAATTTTTTTGAAAACTGACATATTTATAGGGAATTTTTCGAAAATTGACTATTTATATAAAATTTTTCGAAAATGGACTATTTATAGGAAATTTTTCGAAAATTAACTATTTATTAACATTTTTTGAAAATTGACTATTTATAGGAAGTTTTTCGAAAAATAACTATTTATAGGAAATTTTTCGAAAATTGATTACTTATACGAAATTTTTCGAAAATTTACTATTTATAGGAAATTTTTCGAAAATTAATTTTTTATAGGAAATTTTCCGAAAATTGACAATTTATAGGAAATTTTTCAAAAACTTACTATTTACAGGAAATTTTTTTGAAAACTGACCTATTTATAGGGAATTTTTCGAAAATTTACTATTTATATAACATTTTTCGAAAATGGACTATTTATAGGAAATTTTTCGAAAATTAACTTTTATATAACATTTTTTGAAAATTGACTATTTATATAAAATTTTTCTTAAATTGACTATTTATATACAATTTTTCGAAAATTGACTATTTAAAAGAAATTTTTCGAAAATTGACTATTTAAAGGAAATTTTTCGAAAATTTACAATTTATAGGAAATTTTTTGAAAATTGACTATAAAAATTTTTCGAAAATTGACTATTGATATAAAATTTTTCAAAAATTGACTATTTATAGGAAATTTTGCGAAAATTGACTATTTATAGAAAATTTTTTCATAATTGACTAATTTATAAGAAATTTTTCAAAAATTTACTATTTATAGGAAATTTGTTGAAAACTGACTATTTAAAGGAAATTTTTCGAAAATTGACTATTTATAGAAAATTTTTCGAAAATTGACTAATTATAGGAAATTTTTCAAAAATTGACTATTTATAGGAAAATTTTCGATAATTTACTATTTATAGGAGGAACATTTTCTAAAATTGACTATTTATAGGAAATTTCTGGATAATTAAAAGGCAGCAAGCAATTGATTGCTAAGAGAATTATAGATGGCCCACTCTTTCTAAAACTCAATCCGAGTCTGTTAGATTTTCCTATATCGTTGTTTCTTCGGTCTTGCTCTTTCTTGTTTCAAATTAGGGTTCTCCAGATTTCAATACTTTTTTTCTCTAAGTCAAAAACTTTCCTAATTTTTAAGGTAATACCAGTCGACCAGAAATTTCAGCAAGATCAATATTTTAATCAAATAGTTTTGAAACGTTAATATTAATATTTACTGAAAACAATTGCATAATTTTTGTATTAATTTATCCTGAAATTATTCTTTTGTTTTTATCCATCATTTCACAACATTTCTTGGTATTTTTTTATTAAATGATTAAAAAAATATTATTTCTATCTAAGTCATCAAAACCAAAAATTTCTAAATTTTTAAGAGTACCTACCAGACGACCAGAAATTTAAGTAAGACCAATATTTAAATGAAATAATTTTGTAACATTAAAATTTAATGAAAACAATAGCATAGTTTTAGGCTTAGATAAGAAATATTTTATGAAATATGTAAATTCAATTTAGCCAATTAATCCAATTAATTGACTATTTAAAGGAAATTTTTCGAAAATTTACAATTTTATAGGTTTTCAACATGAAATAATAATAACAAGGAAGTTTCATTCTCTCTGTTCAAAATTATTTTGAAGTATATTGGGTTTTTGAAGTTTGATATTTGAAAACAATTAAAAGAAAAATGTTGCCATATTAAGAAAAGGTGTACGTAATACATTGGGATTAGTTATCAAAAATGTGTAATTTTGAAGTTAAGCATATAATAAAGACTTCAATATCAAAGAAATATAGTTGGAACAAATTGTATGATTATTTATTGAAGCTTTTTCGTAAATATTCGTAAGTTTTTTATGCATAAATTTACATAAATTTTGTCATCATAAAATATTAGAAAAGTGGGATTGTCGGCAAAAATATGGTAGCATAAACTTTTACTATCCTAACAAACGTCAGAAAGTTATCATGGCGACAAAAAGAGAGAATGGAACAACCTTCAGAATTATTAAGTCATGGGTTTTCAATACTTTTCAAACGTTTACGAACCAACAATAACTAATTAAAAAAAATTATAGAAAAGGTTTGGGATTCAAATTTGTTCATAGAAAAAATGTTGGTAAAATTTTTTTCATTAAAAATTTTTGATATAAAATTTTTTCTTACAAAATTTTTTCACAAAAAATTCATAATCTAATTTTTCAATATAAAATTTATGCAAAGAAAATTTAAACAATTTTTCTATTTTGTCAGAAAAAATTTTTTTCATAAAAAAATTAAGTGTAATAATACAGGTATGTGATGGACATTTTTCGTTTTCAAATCGATCGATTTCAGACATATTTTTAGCTAATTTTCGTTTATTTACCCCAAAAAAATTAAAATTTTGGCATTAATCCTTTTGACCGATATTTATCTTCCATTTGGTTTGAATTTTTTGGGAAAATAACCGAAAATTATCTCAAAAATATATCTGAAATCGATCGATTTGAAAACGATCGTTTTCCATCACATACCTAATAAATTCTTTTCATTTCTTTATTTTTATTTAGAAAAAAGTTTACATTTTCTAGTCTTTTGAATTAACAATATAAAAAAACATCCTCCTAAACTTATGCTTTGATTTTTGCCGCAGTTTTCTCACACATTCATACCAGGGGCGTTATATTGTTTCTAATTAACCCAAATACCAGGGGTGGGATTTCAAAACATAACGAAAAAAACTCATTTAAATATTAGAATTGATTTAAAATTGAAATTTGAATAAAATAAATAAAACACCAAATATTTAAATTAAATTAAATAAAATATGAAATTTATTTAATTGTTAACTAATCTAATATTATTATAATGTTTATTAAATATAATTAATGTAATTTATTTGTAATAAATGTAAATAATTTTTTTTATAATAATTAAACAAAATAAAGCAATTACATACTAAAACAGACAAAAACGAGTAAATGAAAAAAATATTTACATAAAAATATAAATATTGAAAAAAAAATGTTGTTAAAAAAACTTTATTTTAGTATAATTAATTTTTTTAAATGGATATAAAAATAATTTTAAAATCATAAAAAAAACATATGAAAAAAAATATTTATAAAACAATTAAAATTATAATAATAAAATAAAGAAAATTAAAGAAAGCCAAAATGAAAGAAAAACAAACCAGAACGAGTTAGTCAAATATTATTATATATAATATTGAATAGAAATTGATATTTTTTAAAAACCAACATTATTAATTATTAAATTTTTAAGTTTAAACGAAAGTAAAGTTAAAAATCTGAAATAAAAATGAAGTAAAAATTAGAAGAAAAAAATATATAACTAATGGTTGAGATGTGAAATGTTAGATTATTTATTAAATGAAACTTTATTTGTGTTTTATAATTTAGAATTATTTTTTATTATTAAATAAAAATTTATTAGTTTTTTTGAAAAACTATACGAAAAATACTCAACTAATTGGTTTTAATTATACGATTCTTTTCCATTACGTTTTCTATCCAATCGACACAAGTAAACAGATGGGCTATACATTTTTATGTTCTTCACCACCATAGGTGGAAATCACTTTACCCAATTTCGTTAAAATCGGTCCACATTTGACCATAGCTCCCATACAAAATCTTCTATCAATAAGCACTATATAAGAATAAAAATCACTTAAACTCTCGTAAATCTAAAGATAATGACAATTTTAAGTTTAGTTTTTGTATACATAATTTTTGTACTGTAATCAGTTTGCTAAATTTCGAGATATCGGTCCACATTTGACCCTAGCTATCATATAAGTTGCAGTCACGAAAAAAGCTTAAATATATAAGTCTTGAGAAAATGTTTGTATGCTGACAAAATTTAGCATATATTTGTCTTTTATAGACAATAAACTGATATGTGACCTCATATGGTCGGGCTTGACCGACTATAGCACTTTCTAACTTGTTTTTATAAAATTTGATTTTATTTAATATTCGAGAGCGATACAACAATTATGGCGGTCATCAAATTTGTCTATAACATTTTAATAGTACGAGAGGTTTTAACGGATAGCTTGTGCTAAAGAGAGATTTTTAATGGAAAGCTTGAACTAACTAGAGATTTCTAACGGAAATCTTGATCTAGCGAGATATTTCTAACGGAAAGCTTGAGCTAGCGAAAGATTTCTAACGGAAAGCGTGAGGTAGGGAGAGATTTCCAACGGAAAGCTTGAGCTAGCGAGAGATTTCCAACGAAAAGCTTAAGGAAGCGAGAGATTTCCAACGGAAAGCTTAAGGTAACGAGAGATTTCTGTAGGAAAACTTAAGCTAGAGAGAGAATTCTGTAGGGAAACTAGCGAGAGATTTCTATAGGAAGCTTGAGTTAGCAAGAGTTTTCTATAGGAAAGCTTGAGTTCGTGAGAAGTTTTCATAAAAAAGCTCTATAGGAAACTTGAGTTGGTAAGAGCTTTCTATAGGAAAGCTTGAACTCGCGAAAGATTTATTTGGCAAAGCTTGAGTTGGCGAGAGATTTATATGGAAAAGCTTGAGCTGGCGAGAGATGACGAGAGATGACGAGAAAGCAGCTTAGAGATTTCTATATTAAACCTTGAGTTTTGGCTTACTTACGGTAAGTAACGTATCACTGTGTTATACTGTGGATTATGACTGACTTATCTGTTCGTAAGACAATCTACGATAAACGGAAAACTCCCTCTCACAATCTGTGTGAATGCTTGAGCGTAGAGATAGATGCAAAATGTTTATTAAAAATTTCCTATTAAAAACTTTCGCTTTCCTATAGAAATTTCTCGCCAGCTCAAGCTTTCCTATGGAAAACTCTCGCCAGCTCAAGCTTTCCTATAGAAAACTCTCGCCAGCTCAAGCTTTCCTATGGAAAACTCTCGCCAGCTCAAGCTTTCCTATGGAAAACTCTCGCTAGCTTAAGCTTTCCTAAAGAAAACTCTCGATAACTCAAGCTTTTCTAAAGAAAACTCTCAGTACGTCGTGCTCTCGCTAGCTCAAGCTTTTCTAAAGAAAACTCTCGCTAGCTCAAGCTTTCCTATAGAAAACTCTCGCTAGCTCAAGCTTTCCTATAGAAAACTCTCGCTAGCTCAAGCTTTTCTATAGAAAACTCTCGCTAGCTCAAGCTTTTCTATAGAAAACTCTCGCTAGCTCAAGCTTTCCTATAGAAAACTCTCGCTAGCTCAAACTTTCCTATAGAAAACTCTCGCTCAAGCTCAAACTTTACTATAGAAAACTCTCGCTTGCTCAAGCTTTCTTATAGAAAACTCTCTATTATTTTTTGTTTGTTAATTTTTATATAATTTTTTAGCTCCCCCTTCTAAATCTAATATCACCTGTTTCAAATTTTTTTATAAAAATCTCTCTCTCGTTATCTAAAGCTTTACTATTCTCTTGCTTCTCAAGCTATCCAATAACACCTCTCTCTAGCTTATTATTTCCTATAAAAATCTCTCGCAAGCTCAAGCTCTGCTACGGAAATCTTTCGCTAACTTTTTCGTTACAAAATTACTTTAAGAAGGCATTTTCAATTTATGTGTCGAACTTTTTTGAACCTTTTTTTTAATTTAATAACAAAATTTTATAGGAGACTTTTATTTTATACAAAAAATTTTCAATATTTACAACAATTTTTGTATTGCATCAAATGTATTTGATAACGCCTAGACGTCCTTATATGAAGAAAACGATTGCAAAAAAAACTGTAATATTAAAAGGAACAAAAAACAAATGAAATTCTTTTTATACACTTTACAAATTAATTATATGTATGATCATCATTAATCCAAGACTTTAGACACCTTTTATTTCCTATGAACATATTTATAAATGTTTTTTATTCAATTTTTAAATATTTATACCCAGCAAACATTTATGAAACTAGCCTATAGATTTCGTTTAGATTTGTTTTTTTTACACTATAACTATAAAAAGTTTTTCTACGATTTCGAACTATCAAGAATAATTAATCTAAATAACTAAATTTTAAGTGATTAAATTAATGATTTAACCAAGAAAAGAGAAACTTTATAGTATTGTAGTTAAATATAACAAATAATGCAAAACAATATAAAAAAAAATAATTAAACATTAATAAAGAAAATTGTTAAAGATTAATTGAAATGTATAACTAAAAATATTATACAAAAAAAAAATAAAATGGAGAACAAAGTAAAATTTAATAAAAATAAAAAATAGTTTTATTTAAAGTTTAGGTTAACAGGTGCAGTTTCATCCCCGGAAATATTGAGCTACGAATTGCCGTCATATTATCCATCTCTATTTTATATATGTATATTCTTTTTAGTTTTAACGAACATAAGCAAGTCTTCAAATCCGATTGAAATTCCAGCTCTGGACTTAGTACAATGCTCTTTAAAGCTTTCATAAAATATCTGACATCTTTAGCTTCTCTTCTTCTATACAAATGGCTAAAATCGGTACATTTAAGGGATTCGTAACAAGCAAGTTTTTTATTCTCCTGCTCTATTATTTTATCTCCATTATAGAGCATCTAGCCAAACTTCCAATCCTATACACTTTTTAATAATATTTTATTCCTATTCATTCATTAAAAACGGAAACTTATAGTGCTGGAAAGCATAACCAAGCTAGATTTTTTAAATCTTGAGCAAGAAAGAGATTTTTATAGGAATGATTGAGGTAACGAGAGTTTTCATTAGGAAATCTTAGGCTAGCGGAAGATTACTAAAGGAAAGCTTGATCTAGCGAGAGATTTCTAAAGAAAAGCTTGAGCTAGCGAGGGATTCCTAAAGATAGCTTGTGCTTGCGAAAAATTTCTATAGGAAAGATTGAGCTAGAGAGTGATTTCAAAAGGAAAGCTTGAGCTAGTGAGGGATTTTTAAAGGAATGCTTGAGCTAGCGAGAGTTGTCAAAAAAAGATTGAGCTACCGAGAGATTTCTAATGGTAAGCTTGAGATAGCGAGAGTTTTCTAACGGAAAGCTTGAGCTATCGAGAGGTTTAAACGGAAAGCTTGAGCTAGCGAGAGGTTTTTACGGAGAGCTTAAGCTAGCGAGAGATTTGTAATGGAAAGCTTGAGCTAACAAGAGATTTTTAATGGAAAGCTTGAGCTAGCGAGAGATTTCTAACGGAAAGCTTGAGCTGGCGAGAGATTTCTAACGGAAGGCTTGAGCTGGCGAGAGATTTCTAACGGAAGGCTTGAGCTGGCGAGAGGTTTTTAACGGAAAGCTTAAGAGATTTCTGACGGAAAGCTTGAGCTAGCGAGAGATTTCCCATGGAAAGCTTGAGGTAGCGAGAGATTTCCAACGGAAAGCTTGAGGTAGCGAGAGATTTCCAACGGAAAGCTTGAGATAAGCGAAAGATTTCTATGTCAAAGCTTGAGTTAGTAAGAGATTTCTGTAGGAAAGCTTGAGCTGGCGAGAGATTTCTATAGGAAAGCTTGAGCGGGCGAGAGATTTCCATAGGAAAGCTTGAGCTGGCGAGAGATTTCTATAGGAAAGCTTGAGCTGGCGAGAGGTTTCTATAGGAAAGCTTGAGCTGGCGAGAGATTTCTACAGGAAAGCTTGAGCTGGCGAGAGATCTCTATAGGAAAGCTTGAGCTGGCGAGAGATTTCTATAGGAAAGCTTGAGCTGGCGAGAGATTTCTATAGGAAAGCTTGAGCTGGCGAGAGATTTCTATAGGAAAGCTTGAGCTGGTGAGAGATTTCTATAGGAAAGCTTGAGCTGGCGAGAGATTTCTATAGGAAAGCTTGAGCTGGCGAGAGATTTCTATAGGAAAGCTTGAGCTGGCGAGAGATTTCTATAGGAAAGCTTGAGCTGGCGAGAGATTTCTATAGGAAAGCTTGAGCTGGCGAGAGATTTCTATAGGAAAGCTTGAGCTGGCGACAGATTTTTATAGGAGAGCTTGAGCTGGCGAGAGATTTCTATAGGAAAGCTTGAGCTGGCAAGAGATTTCTATAGGAAAGCTTGAGCTGGTGAGAGATTTCTATAGGAAAGCTTGAGCTGGCAAGAGATTTCTATAGGAAAGCTTGAGTTGGCAAGAGTTTTCTAATAGAAAGCTTGAACTAGCGAGAGATTTCTATGGAAAAGCTTGAGCTGGCGAGAGATTTCTATGGGAAAGCTTGAGCTGGCGAGAGATTTCTATGGGAAAGCTTGAGCTGGCGAGAGATTTCTATGGGAAAGCTTGAGCTGGCGAGAGATTTCTATAGGAAAGCTTGATCTGGCAAGAGATTTCTATTCGAAAGCTTGAGCTGAGATGACGAGAAAGCCTAAGCTGCCAAGAGATTTCTATAGGAGACCTTGAGTTTTGGTTTGTTTACGGTAAGTAACCTATCACCATGCTATACTCTGGATGATGATTGACTTATCTCTTCGTAAGAGAATCAACGATAAGTAGAAAACTCCTTCGCACAATCTATGTGAATGTTTGTCATTATTTACTACTTGAGCGTAGAGATAGATGGAAAATGTTTATAAAAATTAATGTTACTGTAGTTAATTTCAAGATAATAATATTTACATGATTTTATTTTGTTGTTGTTGCTGTGATTATTTAAATTACGGAAGATAATAAATTTATTTAACTGTGCGAATTTTCGAAAAATTTCAAACAGTTGAACAACGAAACTTGTGGTGAAGACACCAACAAATAACTCTTACGGTTTTTTCGTCATAAAGGCCAAAAGATTTTAAAAGGAATTTTTTTGTGTTAATGATCATTATCGAAAAAGGCCGAATTTATCCATATAAATTCTGCAGTAAATTAAAGAAAATTTTCATTGAAAATAAAAAAATCTATAAAAGTAAAAAGAAAAAATGGCACCAAATGAAACATCAGCCCTATTAAAGAACTATCGTCGCGAGCAGCAATATACCAACGAGTGTAATCATAATAATAAGAATAATGATGCAAATGGGGGCTATCATGCTGTAGATGATAATAATCATATAGTTTATGTCAACAAGGATGCCTCAGAGTATGATCCGATATTCTGTTTAAATGAGTAATTGTTGCCTTAAAGTAATTTACAAAGAAACATTTTGAAATAAATTAATTTTATTCTTTAGCTACTCCTCATCCTTGACTTTGGATGAACTCCTGCCGTACAAATTGGATCCATGGTGGCAAAATGTTCGTCGTATTTTGTTTCTAACATTTTGGTTAACCCTTTTAATGACTTTTCTAACAGCTTGTTTCTTGTCCTATTTACAAGCCGGTCACTCTTCCTGTAGTGTTCTCGCAAAACAGGTGTCACCCATTACTGCCACAACTAATATACCCACAACAATTGCTAAAGTTTTATCAACTGATTTATTGGCTGGCAAATTGTCTATGCCAAGTGTCTAATTGCTCTGAAATATGTAAAAAAAAATAATTTTAAGTAATAACTGCTTCTATGAAGCAAATATGTAGTTGATTTAGATAATAATTTAATTGTATTTAATAAATGATGTAAACAAGTTAAAAGTTAAAATGTATTTAGTTCTATGATATTTGCGCGGGAGTTGTTGAAAGGATGATGTCGAAATCTATAACGATTTCTTTAAGAAATCTCTCACTAGCTTCTAAAGAAATCTCTAGCTGGCTGAAGCGTTCCTAAATTTCTAAAGTGGTCAATCTCTGGCTAAAAGTTTGGTAAATAAATCTGCGCTAACTAAAGTATTCCTTAAGAAAATTTCCAAAATAATTCCTTCCTAAATTAATTATATATAACGCATAGAAATATTAGACCCACCTTTTAGTATACCAATAGGCTTAGAATCACTTTCTGAGTCGATTTAGCGATGTCAGTCTGTCCGTCCATCTGGACGGCTGGTTGGCTGGCTGGGCCCCCATGTAAACCATGTAATCAAAGTACAGGTCGCAATTCTAAAGATAATTTGATGAAATTTGGCACAGATCATTTTTTTGATAGTGGGACCATGTCTATTGAAATTCGGTCCATTATTTATGGTAACTCCCATAGGTCCCACTTCCCGAAATGTATTAATGCCACAAATATCAATATTTTTTCACATTTACATTTGACCAGAGCTCCCATACAAACTCTTCTGTCAAAACGCACTAAATGAGACAAAAATCACTAAAACGCTCGTAAATCTGAAGATAATTTTAAGATATTTTTTGCATATAAAATGTTTGCAACAACTGCAATCAATTTGCCAAATTTCGAGATAATCGGTCCACATTTGACCCTAGCTCTCATATAAGTCCAAATGACAGAAATAGCTTAAATATATAAGTTTTTAGAAAATGTTTGTATGATGGCAAAATTTATCATTTAGCAAATATTTGTCTTTATACAAGAAAAAGAACACCTTTAACCTTAGTGGTGAAGGGTATTGTATGACCGTGCTTGACCGACTATAAAACTTTCTTACTTGTTTTCATTAAGGTATTTCTATATAAATGGTGTTTTCCTATAGAACTTTTTCATTATAATTCATTATTTTTTTTGGAAAATTATCGCTAATGGTCACCAATACAATCACTCGCTAGCCCAAGTTAGCGAATCTATCTTACTAACTCAAGTATATCTTCGCTAGCTCAGCCCTGCCTATAGAAATATATCGGTAGCTCAACCTTTTCTATACAAATATCTCGCTAGTTCTATAGAAATCTCTCGCTAGTTCAACCTTTCCAATAGAAATCTCTCGCTAGCTCAACTTCTTCTGTAGAAATCTTAAATCTTAGCTTAACATTTCCTATGAGTGTCTCTCGCTAGCACAATCTTTCCTATGTAAATTTCTCGTTAGCTCAACCTTTCCTATAAAAACCTCTCGCTAGCTCAACCTTTCCTATAAAAACCTCTCGCTAGCTCAACCTTTCCTATAGAAATCTCTCGCTAGCTCAACCTTTCCTATAGAAATCTCTCGCTAGCTCAACCTTTCCTATAAAAATCTCTCGCTCGCTTAACCTTTCCCACAGAAAATTTGAGCTAGCGTTTGGTCCAATACTAATTTCTTTAAAATTTTGGAGAGTATGGTAAACTATCTTGTTTAATATCTGGATTCTAACAACCTACTAAGCGACCGCCACTATGTATTTCATAGGGGACGCTCTACAGGAGACCTTCTGGAAAATATATCGTTTTGGCGAAAGTATAGTTGAAATTCTGGATATTTCTAAGACGTTTGATAGAGTGTGGGACGGAACACATCTATCAAAACTTAATCCTTTTGCTGCCGGTTATAACTTCTCTCGATCTATGTCGAGCTTCCTCAGAGACCGCACTTTAAGATGCAATCTCATCAAACGTGACAAAACATGAATAAATTATTAAAGCGCGATTTAGATACAATCTCAGTAAAATTTAATACGCGGAAAACTCAATGATTTGCCTTACGCATAAGTGCAGGGCAGATCATGTTACCTCATTTAATCGGTGTTGAAAATATTAAGAAATCAGATATTCTTAATGTTCTGGACATGAGAATTCAATATGATGTTCGTCTGACTAACCTGATTTTTCAAGTGTCTAAAGAAGCATTGAAGTGCCTCGTTTTCTAAAAAGGAATAAGAGTTACTTCACACCATCTGATCTCCTTACTTTCGACACCACCTATATCCGACCGAAAACTTCTCTTATGTATGGCCTGGTACTTTTTAGATTATTTTGGAGCTTTTCGAACAAGTGCAGGAGAGTTCGAAAGTGCTCATCGGTGACAAAAGGGTATCCAACTATGTTAATATACTGAAGCGCCGTTGCAAATATGAGTCACACTGTTTTATCGGTACTACTTTTGAATGACCTATAACGAAATCAGGGAACTCATTCCCGACATTCGAAGTTTTTTTTATCAATACACGTCTATCTGTTAGAGGTCATCTCTTCGTTGTCGATTGGCCAGTAAACAAAAAATATTCCCTGTCCCTTATGATATAAGGAAGTTAAGATCAAATACTATATCTTTCCCCTAAAAAAATATATATATACATATTTCCTTTCGCTTTTCTAGATATCCAACTAATTCCACCTTTTCTAAAGAAAAACTCGATAATTTAAGCTTTTCTATAATATTGTTATATATTACTAAAGTTTTCTGCTGATCAGTTGAAAGTTTACTGTTGAAATTTATCTTTAGATCTGGCGTTATCAAAAGTTTTCTTATGTAAATTTCTTTAGCTCAAGCTGTCCTATAAAAAATATCTCTTTACAGAAATTTCTCGCTTACTTTCCATTGCAACTATTTCGCTAGTTTAACCCTTGATTTTTCCGCTACTTAATATATTTAATATTAATTATGAGTATATCTATAATATTTTGCACACTTTCTTATCTTTTCCATACAAAAATGTAACGTAGATTTTGAAGGCAAAAAATAAAATTTAAACAAAAAATTCATTGTTTGTCTGTCTGCCCAGTATAATGATAAGATTTGGCTCTAATTGGGGTACAAACGTAAGAATTGTTTATAAATTTTTTTTATAGAATATAAGACAACGAACTTTGTAATTTTTGGACTACTTTTTGTGAAACCAATTAACAAGTATTAATATTTTTAAAAAGATTTCCTGATTTCATTACATAATTTCTGTGTAATTAACTTTTTTCCAGCTGATAAGGTTTAATATTCGATTTCATGCGGAAAATACGTAATTTTGCAAAAGGAATTTAAAATACTCGTATATGGGTTAAAGGTGAGATATTGCGTTGGAAAGTATGCATTTGGAAAGTACCGCAGAAGTTATAGGAAAAGTAATTTCTCATAAAGTTGCAAACAAATTTAAAAGAACAATTAAATCTATATGATCATTTTCAGATCAACAAAATCAACAAATTTGAAAACTTTTACAATCAAAGAATATTCGCAGGGAGAGGAAAAAACGTGACACTGTCACTAAGTGAAATTTAATGCAAAAAAACAATAATAATAAATAAATAAATATATGTAAGTAATAACAATTTAAAGTAAACTACAAAACAAAAGATTATTAAAACATACCGTAATTCCTCAAAAGATTACATCAGCCGCGTACCAGTGATCCATATTACGATGATGATGATTATCACCATCATCATCATGTCTCATACAATGATGAATGTTGAAAGATTTTCAAAGAGTCCCAAACAAACTTCACTGTCAATTGGAATTCACAAGAAGTGTGTAGAAATGTGCAACATGCAGATAGATTCCCATAGGCAATCAAAACCATGCTTTGGCATGCATCAGTGACTTACAACCGAAGCTACTGATAAGAATTCCTCATCATCTCTTTCATTCTCTCCTTAGTATTAGAAACGAATTAATTGTTATTAGCTTTAAAAATATACAAATATAAAAAAAAATTGATTGAATATTTATTTATAAAAATTAAAAAATTATGAACAAATTTAATAAAAGTCATTAAACTTTATTTGTGTTTGATTAAGCTGTTACCGATAATGTTTGAAGATAGATGTAATGTTTTTTCTTATATCTTTTTTAATATTTAATTTAAAGAGTTTAATGATAAATTAGTTTTGATCGTTGGTGATTCATTGATCACTCGTATCCTGGCAGCTGGGGAGTTCAAATGCGCTTTATGTAGTTTCTGAGGCTGTTGATGTAAATTCCAGGGAGTAAAGTTGAAATTTTTAATGTCATCGCAATCGATGATATTGTTGGGTTCATCTTTACGATGTTCCATAACATATTTATGTATCTGATTTATACCGTCGGAGTTACGGCAAATAATTTGTGATAAAGTTGTTTCGTAAATGGCTCTCAGTTGGTCTAAAAATAATGTAAGGACTTAGAGAATTCAAAAAATATTTTTAAATGACTATAAATTTTCAGTTACCTTTGGTAAACTTTTGTGGTCCCACTTTACGTTCATACCAAAATGAATCTCCACGCTTTAATCGAATAAATTGATCCGTTACCAGACATGTTAATAGGGGACCGAATATGGAATCTTCTAATGGAGGTTCACTTAACGCTCCTGTATAAACATCAATATCATTGGGAGATCTGAAAAGTGATTTATCCTTCAAAATGAATATTTTATAGTAAAAAGGTACCACTAACTCAAGCTTTCCTAAAAAAAACTCTCGCTAGCCCAAGTTTTCCTAAAAAAACTATCGCTCGCTTAAGCTTTCCTAAAGAAAACTCTCCCTAACTCAAGCTTTCCTAAAGAAAACTCTCATTGGCTCAAGTTTTCCTAAAGAAAACTGTCGCTAGCCCAAGTTTCCCTAAAGAAAACTATCGCTCGATCAAGCTTTCCTAAGGAAAACTCTCGTCAGATCAAGCTTTCCTATAGCAAGCATTTCTATATAAAACTTTCGCTAGCTCAAGCCTTGCCTTTCTAAAGGAAACTCTTGCTAAGCCCTTTTAAAGAAAACCCTGGCTAGCTCAACCTTTCCTAAAGAAAACTCTCGCTAGCTTAAGCTTTCCTAAAGAAAACTCTCGATAACTCAGACTTTTCTAAAGAAAACTCTCAGTACGTCGTGCTCTCGCTAGCTCAAGCTTTTCTAAAGAAAACTCTCGCTAGCTCAAGCTTTTCTAAAGAAAACTCTCGCTAGCTCAAGCTTTTCTAAAGAAAACTCTCGCTAGCTCAAGCTTTTCTAAAGAAAACTCTCGCTAGCTCAAACTTTTCTAAAGATAACTCTCGCTAGCTCAAGCTTTTCTAAAGATAACTCTCGCTAGCTCACGCTTTTCAAAAGAAAATTCTTTCCTTAAGAAAACTCCAGCTAGCAAAAGCTTTTCTTAGGAAAACTCTCGCTAGCTAAAGCTTTCTTATGAAAGCTCTAGCTATATCAAGCTTTCTAAAGAAAACTCTCGCTTAAGTATTCCTATATAAAACTCTCGCTAGCTCAAGCTTTCCTAAAGAAAACTCTTGCTTGCTCAAACTTTCCTAAAAAGAACTCTAGTTAGCTAAAGCTATATTTTATCTTTCGATAAAATTCAGATTGTTTGTGAAATTCTAAAAATACCTACTTATAAATATCTTGTATGGATTTTAGCGAGTCCTTATCAACAGCTTGAGCCATTTCTTCCCAGGTATCAACTGGTGGTAATTGGCAGTGACGTCGGTAAACTGGATATGATGGTAAGCCACAATCACGACCACGTTGTATATTCAAGGAAACCAAATCTAACCCACAAGCGGGCAAACGATCTTCCGTGTTATCTTCAAAAAGACGCTGTGTTATCTCCGATGAAAAGAAACGATCAACACGTTGTACTGGAGTGTTGGCAGCCATTAAAAGTGCAGAGTCAATGCCCCCACTTCTCCATAAAGAAAAAGGATTGAATAACATCTTGTGCAGCTCCATGTATTCAGGATTGCTGTGATTACTGGTGGCATTAAAAAGACCCTTACGAAAAACAAATTTTTAACTAAAAGTTTAAAATGACAATTATTATTATTTTGAATAATTACCGGCAATAGAGTATGAGCAAATCTAAATGCTGCTGCGGCAAAATCATTAGCTACAGTGGGATTTACGCTGCGATCATAGGTGTCAGGAGCATCTAAATCATGAATTTGAGGTGTAATACCTTTTTTATCCGCCCATTCCCTACCCAATAATATGGGTAAAAATTCGTTGTACGTTATATGAGCAATTTGGGCACCCACAATTGCTCGAGTCTCTTGAAATACAGTTTCATCATCCCAATCAGGATTTTCGTTTTGTAGGCCACGGGCCAAATAATTATGTTGACGAGCCCATATTAAATGCAAAGAGGTTAAGAGTAGGTTTTCATTAGCACGATCATCTCCAGATTCAAAACAATATCTTCCTTGTCTCATCATGGTCACACGATTACAACCATCATTGCGATCAGTAGATATTGGCAGCAATTCTCTGCTATCATTGGTTATATACATGCGCAAAAGACCATTTTTCATTTCACGTAAATGTTGCATACGTAAATCCGAATTTCCATAAACCACCGAAGCATCTATATAAGAAGTCGCCTGATTTAATTGATGTCTCGGTCCAAAGTGTCCTGAGGGAGCAGGAGCTGCTCTGACGAAATTCATACAACTTAAGTTATAACTCTTATAGAAAGGATCATCCGGTAATACGGTAACAGGAAAACATTCCGGATGTGTTAAATTTCGAGGTTTATCACAACAGTTAATAGACTCACCCTCTAGGGAGGACGTTATTGAAGTAGCTGTTATATCATGATCTAAAAATTGTCCAAATACTGCCAGCATTACGGTAAAATTTGAGTCTGTCTCATAAGAGGCTCTATAAACTTTCAAAGATACTTCACGGGCTGGTGGCAATAAGCTAGTACCATTCCTTAGAATTCCTCTGGGTAGAGAAATACCATCTGAATAGTCAGGATTTAACATACGCCTATAGGCTATCAACGAGGCTCCATAGTGTCGTGGATGATTTTTATTATTACAAATACCACTCGAACTTCTGTATTTCGAATTAAAGTCACACTTTATATCCGAACTGGGATCGGGTAATAAAATTTTAGGCCCACGTCCAATATTTGACCTTTCACGTCCACGTGTATAATTAAATTTCTTGGCAATGCTTTCGGTGGCATCAATTTCCACAAAACCTCTACGAGCAAACTTTCGGGAAGCGGGATTTGTACTTAATGCTCGGAAATGCCGAAATGCTGGCGAATCTACAGGTACCGGCAATAAAGATTCTTCCATTATTTCACGATCTCCTAACGATTTAATACCCTCACTAATAGCCGAATCAATGTCTTTTCGACTCATAACACTTAGTTTCCATTCCTCTTCCGGCTCGTCAGGTATGGGAAACTTTAGGTCTTCTAATCTCTTATGAACTAGATTTGAATCGACTGAAGTTTGATTTAAGCTATTAGATGATTCATTTGTTGCCAACAGTATAACAGGCGGATATGGATACTCGTTATTAATGGCTAAGACGATAATTAAAGATGCGATAATGATGACTCTAGAATACAAAGTAAAACGGAAAATGTTTTATGCAAGTTATTTCAAGTTGTATAACAGTTTTGTTTTAAATGTTATACATTTGTGGTAGATTTTTAATGCACATACATACAATATGGTTTTTATTTAAGTATTCTTCTTTTCTTTAGTCACTGCACAAATAAATATTTTACTTTAAAGTCTTTAAGCCACAAAGTTAGCAATTGGTTTTTATCTTATTTGTTGTTGCAAGAAGTTGTTGATTTTAAGGTGGTAAGAAGAATGTAATGCCATCAAAAGTAGGCCAATAAACTGGGTAAAGTAACATAATACTTCTGGTAAGGAAAACAAAATAACTTTAAAAATAAACAAGATAAATTAATATGTATCAGTATGTTAAGGTTTAGACAGCGAATTTCAATAACTTATATAGTCTTATCTAAGGGGCGCCTGAACAGATGATAGATAGGGGAATTCTTCCCATATATACCCCTCTCTAAGAGGTTTGCCCGAATTAGCTGATAATAATGGATCGCAGATTAAGTCTGACTAAAGTCTTAGTAATTTCAACTCTTCCTCATAGATCTCTGTCGCAATAGGTAAGAATTTTAGAACTTCGAAAGTAAAAAAGTTGTATATAGTCATCTTAAAGACCTATCTGCAAAAATTTCAAAATTGAGTTTTTTATGGATTATTATTCCCTATATCATAACGTATATCTGCGCAAAATTTTGAACATCTAATATCACAAATGATCAAATTATTACAGTTTTTGTACCTAAATCATCAAAAATCGAGATAAAAGTTTAGTTTTATTGCATAGTGTAATTTAAACAATCATTAGGTACTTTCATTTGCTTAAACCAGTAAAAGAAACTATAACTGTTATTATTTAATTTATATAATATTTATATGTATAAAAAAATTTGATTTATTCATACTAATTAGTACTGCAGATAGGTTATTTGGTTTCAGAATTTTGCAATTCCAAATAACCTAAGTGACATAACATAAGCTGTATTTAGAAAAACAAAATTTTTTTCAACCGATACATATTTCTGGTTTAATTTTAATCTAAATACATAATTTTCGTTTAAATATTGCAAATAGTTCCAATTTTATAACGTTTTTTCCCTCTCCTGTAAACTTTTGAAAACTGTATATAGGTTATTTCGTCTTTTAGGTGACGATACGTCAGTGACGACACGTTAGTGGATGAAATGAAACCTTTCATCTCCAGGGTAAAAGGTCAAAAATTTAGTTTTTTTTTAATATTTATTCAAAATTATGAAATTTCATGAATTCAGTAGCGAATTTCAATAAAAATGCGTAAAATTCTTATATACTAAGATTAAATTTTTACAAAATTCTTTTAAATCCGTGATTTACAATAAAAATAAAAATCCAAATTTTGAACCGTGAAAGAAGGGTCGTGGTTCGATTTTTGGTTTCATTTTGCTTTATAAGTTATTTTTTCACGTTTAAAAATAAAATTTTATGAATTTGAGTTTTCATATACGATTTTAAGTAATGACAACTTTTCGGTACAACCACGATTTCATTTTGGTTGCGCAAATCGAGCTCGTACTGTATCTGTTTTTAGATCTAACTTTTCTAACCTAAACTACTCGCTAGCTCAAGCTATCCTGAAAAAATCTCTCGTTAGCTCAAGCTCTCCCTAAACTAAATTTTCTGTATCAAGGTTCCTTTTTTAGATTAATTTTTTAAAGAATTTTCGAACGAAAAATACGAAGCTCACCATTTCCGATTTTATATGCCTATAACTTTTGATACCGTTATCAGTTTTTAATGAAACTAAAATCATATTTCAACGTATCCTGTAGTTTCACGTTCTTTCAATTAAAAAATGAAATCATCTATTCAAGAATAAAATAGACCAATTTTGACCTTAACTCAAGGATATCTCAAAAAGCAAATTTTCCATGTTCTTTAGCCTTCCATAAAATTTGGATTATAGTGTTGACAACAAAATAAAAAAACCAAAAAAAGTAGGCTTATGAGGGGTTCGCAAAATAATAGACTTTTTGTAAAATAATTTCAGTACAGATTTTTATATTTAAAAATTTTTTCTTAAATAGTTGGACATTTTAAAATTCAGAACGATTCATGAAAAATTTAAAAATTTGTACTAAAATAACATAATTTATTTTACAAATAGTCTATTATTTCGTAAACCAATCATTAGCCCACTTTTTTGGTTTTTATATTTAGCTGTAAACACTATAAGTCATATTTGAGAGAAGAATAAAGAAAATGGAAGATATGGGATATCCTTGAGTCAAAAATATAATTTTTAAAACTACAGGACATACGCTGAAATATGAGCCGAGTTTCATACAAATCTTATAACCGTATTAAAAGTTATAAGCATATAAAATGGGTATGTATTGAAAAAATCGTGAAAAAACGCTTAATTGCCATAAAATCTGAGCCAAAGCTAAATTCAAAAATTGTAGGTATTGTAAAAATTCTATGAGCTTGAAGAATGTATAGACAAAATTTCATCGAAATCGGAGATGGTGTGGTTCAATTCGTATTCGAAAATTTTTGATTTGATTCAAAAGGAAAACAAATTTTTTACATATGAATTTTAAAAACTTTGCTAAAAGTTATTGCCTCTTAAAGCGAGTAGATTTTTACTGACTTTAAATTTTTCCTCTGTACTCAAAATACCCTACACCACTGAGCCCAAATGCTGGTCAATTGTCAACAAATTTAAAGTTTATGGTAGGTCTGATATTAAAGCTAGAGACGAATATGCCAACATAGCTTATCTGTGCGGAATTTTAGAAAAAGACTTTAAGTATCGTCGTATCTATAATATTTTTTTTTTGCTTTTGGTTGTTTAAGTGACATTTGAAAGCTAAAGTATGGTCAAATATGGGTCGATTCCAACAAAATTTTGTACAATTATTTATTCTGGCATAAGCAAAATTTACGCTTAACTCATTTAAATACAATTTCTGGTTTTAAGGAGCCGAAGTCATATGGAAAATACACAAAATAATTATCAATCAACTTCTCACCCACACTAGACATGATGTGGGATAGCGAAGAACGTCGGTTTAAGCAGGTGCTTGATTGATATCAAATAAGATTAATTCCACTTTTAACATTTAGATGACCTTAAAATGATTTTAATAAAATGTTTTTTCAGTCATATCCGAAAACCCAATTCCGTTCAAGAGTGTATTGAATTTCGTATTATGCTTCATAAAAAAACATGAAACGAAAAAAATGTGTGTGGAACAATTTTTCGGAACGAAACCACAATTTTCAAATTTATTTCTTTATTTATTTCTTTGTTTATTCAATATTTGATAAATTTCTTTAGTTTGCGAAAATAGCGTTTTATAATGTTATAGAGCAGCGAAGGGCAATATTTCTATTTTTCTACCACCGGCCCATCACTGCTATAGAGCCTTAATTTTTTTAGAATCTCTAGAAGCTTAAACCATTCATATCGGAAGGTGACTGCAGTATTAAAACCATTCCGATCGGAATGTGTAAGATATTTTACTCAAATTTTGTATTTCAAAATTCTAAAGCACCTTGGTTTTTTAGAATACTTTATATTATCTGTACAGTGATCACTTTTCATATTAATAGTTTTAAAATGTTTTTTTTTTTATTAATATTATATTTAAATTATTCACAACGTTATATTTTTTTCTTTTGTATCTTTTTTTATTTTAAAATTTTCACAAATTTCTCTTTAGTTTTTATTTTTTCTTGTTAATTTCACTCACAAAAAAGTTAATCCTAAGCACCATTGCAATTGATGCATTTTATGGCGACGCGAACGCGGGTTAACGCCTACCGGAAATACATATAAAGGACCAGGATGTGGTTGTGGCACAAAAGTATTGGTTAAAGGAGTATTTTCATCTGCCATTTTTAAAAGTTTCTATTTTCAAGGAATTAATTTAAATAAGACCGGCCAATTTTTTAAAAGATGTACACGCAACAAAGTCTAAGTAGCTACTAAACTCTTGGAAAACTATATTTTAGTTAACATAAAACCTGTCAACAGACATGAATGTAAATCGCTGAGGGAATTTCTAAGGTTTCATCTAAGTAAATAAAAATAATAAAAAGCATGAAAAACTAAAATATGATATAGAAGTTAGAAGAAAAGCTCAAAAAAGATTTGCATATTTTATTAATGAATGTTTTTGTAATCGGCGTTTTTAATTTTGTAAACCAACTGTTACGTCATTCTGACGATTTTTATTTTATTAATATTAATTAAATTTAAAACAACAATTTAATGAAATTCATCTTTTACATAACTGACTTTATGTCAAATTAAATTTTAATGTCATTTGTCCTCCATATTGAATTTTAAATAAAAAGTCCTTCTTGTTCAAAACTCGAAACATACCGGTTGTGTATTTATTTATCTCCGCGATTTTTAAATTATTAAAACAGTGCCCTTTTTATATAAAAAAAAAAACATTTAGTTTGCTAATTACCTTTAAGTTTGGCAAACCGTCCTTAAAAAATATTAAGGAAAAACACCAACGACTACTTACTTATAGAATGGATGTTATTGTATCTTATATTCTTAAACGAGCAATAATTGTATATATATATAGAATGGCTATCTCGAAAACGGCTCTAACGATTTTGATAAAATTTGGACAGTGGGTATCTTTTTTGATGTATAGATCGAAGAAGAAGGGACTTTTGAAACTTTTACCTCTAAGAGGGTAAAAACGGGTAAAAAGGGGAAAAAATCGAAAACGCTAAGTCTCCTAAAGTAATAGGTATAGAAACAAAATTAAAATTACGTTTTAAACAGCTTTGAAAATAAGCGGACAGGTGTATGGTACTTTTTTGAAACTGTGTCCGATAGGGGGTAAAAAAGGGTGAAAATAGTTTTTTTGGTACCTTTTGAACCCACTCTTATATTTTAAACTAAAGAATATAGAAAGAAACTTGGTACTGCAATCAATAGATGTAAAAAAACATGAAACACGTATTTGGTACTTTTTTGATTTTGGAGCCAAAATGGGTAAAAAAGGGATAAAATGATAACTTAACATCTCCAAAGTAATATGAATAGGAACATTATACATTATGTTAAATGCGTTTTAAAAAAATGTACCGAATTCAATTGGCACCAAAAAAGTACCAAATATACATATGGAACTTTTAGAAATTAGGGAATAAAAAGGGGGAAAAATTAGTATTATTTTAAACAAATGAATGTTTGTCTGTATGTATGTTCTTTAAAGAATAGTAAACTGTGAATTTGATTGTGTTATGCTCTTTAGCGAAGATGTTGCGGATAAGCCGGCGAAGGTTTTAAAGTTGATAAGACTAATTTCCGACAGATGGCGCCACTGAAAATTACTTAAAATTAATTAAATCGTAAACTGTACATTTGATCATGCTATCTTTAGCAAAGTTGTAGCGCATGACGAAGGTTTCTTAGTTGGTATGAAGAAATTTCGACAGGTGGCGCTACTGAAATTTACTCAAAGTCAATTTAATCGCATGCTGTACATTTAATCATGCTATAATCTTCAGCAAAGTTGTTACGGATAAGCCGAAGAAGGTTTATGAATTGGAATAAGCAAAGTCCGACAGGTGGCGCCACAGAAAACTACTCAAAATGAATTAAATCGTAAGCTGTGCATTTGATCAGACTATAATCTTTAGCAAAGTTGTTGCGCATGAGTCGACAGAGGTTTCTGTTGATATGAATAATTTCCAAAATTATTCAAAATGAGTTAAACTGTAAACTATGCAAACTATGTGTTGGTCGGACAAAATAAATCAAATAATTCAAAATTAACTGAATATTTCTACAATGTCTTTCCTCTAAATTTATTTTAGCACTTCATAATATAAAATATATAAAAACTTTAAAATTTTCCTCAAAATGCTTATCATAAAGCTCCGAGCAAGGCTCGGTCTACCAGGTACTAAAATTATTAACCGAAGTGACGAATTACATGAATTGTAAAAAATACAACGTATTGGAATTTAATAACAAAAAAAATGCAAATTTTATTTTAAAACTAAAATCTTAAACAAACTAGAAAATAATGGCTTTTACATGTCCATCATTTCATCATTTTTCTTATAGGCATCATTAATATATTCATAAGTTAATTTAAGGAGATACTGAAATGATTTATCACTAACTAAATCCTCTAAATCTGTGCTGCTGATAAACTCTTCCATGGGTGGTAGGAAACTTTCAAAGTCTCCATCTAAAATAAGAGAAAAGAAGAAAATATAAATAAAATATCTGGGATAAAGATTAGGGATAAAGATTAGGGATCAATAGGCAGCATACCCATTAAATGACACAATTCTATGAATTTAAAGAATAACAAATTCTGTATATAATCCACAGCAGAATTTGTATCATATTCGGTCCAATTATCTCGTAAAATAGCAGCACACCATATTTTGTGTCTAGCCTCAAAAGGATCTTCAAGATAATTTAAAAGTTCCAAAGCCTTGCGAAAATCAAATTCAGTGGCGGTATCATTTTCCTCAGCAATAAATAGCTATTCGCAAAATGTAATAAGAAAAAAAATTAATACAAGTTTTAAAAATTCTAATACTTAAGCTCCCCTTTCACTTACATTAATAATTTCCTCAATTTTCAAAACTTTTTGATGTTCAACATCATAACCAAAAGCCAACATTAACTGTTCGCTCAATTGCTCCTGATAATCAACAATATTCAACTCAGCATTAATGGTTTCCACTTGTAAAGACAAATCAGAACCTGTTGAAGCAAAGGCTGATAATTTCGCCAAAGACAACATGGACTAAGATGGGACAAAGAAAATATTTTCAATAAGGAAACTTAAATTAAAGAATTTAAAACTTAAATCTTACCTTTTTTCTTTGTACAAATTCTGTTTCACTTTGGGCCAATTGAAAGAGTATTTTAGAGGCCCTTTCAAAGTCACCATTAAAAACAAGTTGTATCCAACCCAATGTTGGATGATCGCGCATAAATTGTGATAGGGCTGCTTGATTACCTTTGAAACGCTCAAAAACTTCACCTTGTCGATTCTGGCGTAAATGCCAATTGATGGCAAATTGTGAAAAATCATATTCTTCGTATTTCTTAATATACGAATCGAGGCGTTCCTGGTTGTTGGTAACATCACAGAGTAACACAAGACTTTGGAAATCGAGATATTTTTCGGCCAATTTGGCTGCAGCTTCATATTGACTGTTGTCGACTGAAATTAAAGAGAAACATTTTTGATATTGAAATTTCCAACGAATTTTTTATTTTTAAAAATTCGCAAAAATATTTCGTCGCAAGAATTAAAGAACGCTGTAACTGACAAAAAAATCGAAAATATGTTTTTTGTATAACTTTTATCAGAAAAAAATACTGCGTCGATTGTCCGGTCCCATACGTCAGCGTTTTGAAGTGTGTTTTATTTTTCGTAAGCCTAATAAAAGCTAGTTTTGAGATGAAATTTTTACACCCAATATATAAAGCGAGAAAAAATAAAAATACGTTTTTAAAATCATGTTCGTAACTTGTACAGTTTTTGAGATATGAATTATACTTTCATACAGGATTTTTGCCTCTGGTAAACATTTTATGTTTTGTCAGTTACAGCGTTCTTTATTCTTTTTAAAATTTTTAAAATATAAAAATTTTCGTTTCTTCTATATAAATTTTTATTTTTTAAATTTCAAAAAATATTCCGGTATGTGATGGAAATCGATCGTTTTCAAATCGATCGATTTCACATATATTTTTTAGATAATTTTTCCCATTTCCACAAAAAATCAAACCAAATGAAAAATATGACGGTTGAATGAAATTTACATGTATTTTGTTTTTGTTACAATAACAAAACACATGTAAATTTCACTCAATCGTCCGCCGCTTGAGTTATATAAACCCCATATAAAAAAATCATGACATCGTCAAAGCTTGAATTTTTTATAAATTTCGTTCATTCATATAAATTTCTTTTTTTTTTATATTTTATGTTTGTTCCAGAAACTATACAAAACAGTCCGAAACTAGCCAAAACAGTCCGAAATTGTCGAAAATTAATTAAAAAAAAAACAAACAATTGTATTAAAAATTTTATACGGGAACACGTTTGAGTAAATTTGGGTTGTTTCGTTATATGGGAGCACAACTTTTATGTGTGTTCCCTTCCTTTAACGAAACAATCCAAACTTACTCAAAAGTGTTTCCGTGCAAAATTTCAATACAAATTGTTGTTTTAAGTAGTTTCTGACTAGTTTTATTAGAATACGGGAACAAACATTTAATATGTTTGTTCCCGTACTCTAACGAAACTACCCAAAGCAGTCCGAAGTTGTCAGAATTTACTCAAAAAACAACAATTTGTATTGAAAATTTTGTACGGGAACACGTTTGAGTAAATTTGGGTTGTTTCGTTAAAGTACGGGAACAAACATAATGTGTGTTGCTTTACTTTAACGAAACAACCCAATCTTACTCAATAACGTTCCCGTACAAAATTTTTCTTATAGAAATTTAAAAATTTTAATATTATGGTTAGGTTTGGTGTAATAAAAACTACACGAAAATTCCAAATATCTCGTACTTACTCAAAATCGATATCAAATCCCTTCTTTGTGACTCAAATTGCTGTTGCAATACATTGTATTTCTCGGTATCCCTTACACTTTCCAAATAATGCTTACGGCCATCCAATATAAAATCAATTAATTCCAAAATCTGTTGATATATTCTCTGTCTCAAATCGGGATCACTAGTACCATGTGCACCATATTTCACCGAAATATTTATAAGATGTGAAAGAGAGTCGCGTAAACCAATGTTACCCGACATAGCAGTCCAGGGTAAGTATTCAAAAGAATCCATTTTCTCAGCAGGCAAAGAATAAATTGTCGAATTTTGTTCACGGAAATTAATAACTTCGGTAATAATATGTAAAACAACAGTATTGATGTCGGATATTAATGAGGCCAAATTGGAGGACTGGTGTTGATTCTCAATACGATTATCGGCCAAATCGCAGAAGGCTTGGAAAATATCCTGAAATTTACATATGCGTACATAGAACAAGTCTTGAGCGGTTAAATTGCCCTGAGGACGTTCTTGCCAACGTTGCACCATAGTGTTGATGGCCTCATCAATAAGTTTACTGAATCTGTTTTGAAATTAGATTTACAAATTAAAAAAATAAAACATTTTGGAGAAATTTAAAGAATACTTACTTGTTTTGTATACTTCTTAGGGCTATGGCTGCTATAATTCTCTCGTTTATATCCGAAATAACAAAACTGGTGGGTTTTAAAACATTTCCACCAGCACTAGGTATGGAACTTAGCTAAAATGTTTAAAATATTTAAAGTTTTAAAGCCATTTGTAAGGAGATAATTAATACCTTATCCCATAAGCCAGTAGCATGTAGAAATTCTACAAAATGTCTAAAAGCCAAATTTTTCTCTTTTAATTGAGTGATTATCTGCAATGAAGATGAACTACCCAAAGCATGTTTTGAGAAATTAGGCTCTTCCCACAATTGCTCCCAACGAGGATCGGTGGCGGGTATATCCTCTGCTAAGTCTTCAGCTATTGTAATAACAATTCTAAAATAAAATTTTGTTATTAATTGCCAAATATTGTTCTGAAAAACTAAGGACTTACTTATCCAACTGCGCTGCTTCTCCTGATGATGATGGTTCTGTGATAGTTCTTAATAACTCATTTAAAATAGTATTACACATATTTGTATTACGTTTTAAACGATATATAAAAGCCGCCTTCAATTGACTAACCTCATCTTTGAATTCAGTATATATCGAAAATGGATCCAATTCATACATATACAAGTTTTCTTCATTTATATTACTCATGGAAGAAGACAAAACACTTTGTTCTCTTAATGTCGTATCGGACATAGGAGAAAATACTTCGGGTGTGGTGCAGGAAGCATTCATTATATCGGAACTATCAAAATCTCCTGGTGTTATTGAGACCAAACCATGAGTACGACTAAATATTAGGGGAATATTAGTGCATACTGCTGCACTTAATACACGATCATCTTGTAAATGAAATTCTATTTTTTCTGCATCGATTTCACCAATTTGTATATTGGCCAAGGGCAGGGGATAGACTACTTTGTCGTTGTATATATAAATGTGAGTGCGGCAAATAATAAAACGTAAAGATAAACATTCACTTTCTGTGGCCGCACTATAGAATTGTGAAAATTTAAAAGGAGTAAAACTTGATAAACACATGCCTTCATTTGTGGTAGATAAAACGCCTGGAAATTAAATTCGTATGCAAACTTATTAAAGAGGAAATTATTGAAATAATTACAAAGATGTACAAATTCTATTTACAACAAATATTTAAATATTTTTGCTTATTTAAAAAAATGTTTAACTTACTCATGCCATAATACATTTGTGGGGTTTGTGTGGCATTTACAGCTCCCGCTAATATGTAAGTTTTACCCTCAGAAATATGCATATCTAACAGCTGCAAATCAACATTAATACTGTCTACAAAAATATAAAACAGAATCATTTTTTTGAATTTATTTTAAATCATAAATTAGTTATTTATTGAAAATTTATTAAAAATTAAAGTTATTTAATACAAGTAAGAAAGTACTATAGCCACACCATACGATACCCTTCACCTCTAAGGTCAAAGGTGTTCTTTTTCCAGTATAAAGACAAATATTTGCTAAATTTTGCCATCATACAAACATTTTCTCAAAACTTATTGATTATAGTTTTTACAAAAATTATGTATGCAAAAAATATACTCAAAATTCGAATTATCTTCAGCTTTATGAGTGTTTTAGAGATTTTTGTCTCATTTAGTGCGTTTTGACAGAAGATTTTGTATGGGAGCTATGGTCAAATGTAGACCGATTTCAACGGAATTTGGTACAGCGATTTTGTTTTACATATTTATATTTGTGGCTAAAATATCAATTCAAAAAATGGACCGATTTTGACGAAAAAATAGCCATGGTCCCACTATGAAAAGAATTATCTGTGCCAAATTTCATCAAATTATCTTAAAAATAGCGATCTGTACTTTGATTACATGGTTTACATGGGGGTCCAGCCAGCCGTCCGGACGGACGGACGGACGGACTGACATCGCTAAATCGACTTAGAAATTAATTCTAAGCCTTATTGGTACACTAATATCGAAAATTTTTCTGTAAAAAAAATTAATATTGAAAAATTTTTTATTAAAAAGTTGTAAAACCAAAAATTTTTCAAACATTACATTGAAAGGTTCCGAAAATTGTATGGACTCTAAAACATTTTAAAACACGATTTCCAAAAATGAATAAAAATTGACTTTTACCTCTAACATTCCAAAATTTCTGTTGAAATTCATCTCGAATTTTACGTATAATTTCAGAATCCTCAAATAACATCTGTTCGTTATTGCCAGAATGATTTAAGCGCCAGCGCTGAATCCAACGATCAGCTAATACGGCTACAACAGCCTCACGATCCCCCGAAGCATCTGGATCACTAGCAAGCGCTACGAATTTCTATAAAAAAAAGATAAACAATTTAAGAATAAATAAAATCTCAAGAATTATCCAGATATTAAGCAACGAACGATTTCAATAAAGTTTTGCAATTTTTTAATACTCACACTTTCTTTATCCGCACCACTGTTCATGCCAATTATAATCGATGCAAACTTTTTACCAATTCCACCTAAAAACCCAGAAGGCTGACGTATTGTCTTATGCTGCAAGACATGACGACCGTTTTGTAATTGCAACTGCAACAGCACCATGCTACAGGTGGTTGTGACTAGCAAATAACTTAGAGGCATTTGTTGTTGGGGCAATGTCAACATATAATCAAACTCTTGACCATCAAGAATATTTGTTAAATCAACTGAACTGCCATCATGAGCAATTGACGGCCAATAACGCACATCACCGGTGGGTGAAACAGCAACACAAGAAGCCATTTGTTGACTTTCACTGAGGAAAACGCTCACCAAAGAGGCCTTGTGACCAATGTCACAGTGAGGAAGAGTTAATTCACGACACTGAGCCATTGCCCCACCTCTACGTTGATGACTACGGGCCAAAAGATCTTTTGCACTTTTTGGCGGTGAGTTTCCTGTGCCTGTATTGCGTACGTCTTTGTATTGCCAAACTAATAGGCGACGACCATGCACTACCCATGCCCATCCATTTTCGCCACAACGTACCGAAACGGTTTGATTCTTTTCGCAAAATGTCAAAGCTTCATTAACCAAAACGGGTAATTGTAAGCCATAGCTTTCTACCAAATTAAAATCTGACCGTATACCCATAAATGATTGATTAGACCGGCCGGAGATGCTGTAACGACTTTTAATTCACTTCATAAATTAAATATACACTTAAGAGGGCTATATAAATTGAGCTTACCTGTGACCTGTACTACCTCCACCAGTTGCCTTTTTTATTCCAGCAGCTGCATAACTCAAGGCAGAACCGCCTAAAGATTTGCGTCCGGCATTACTGAATGAGCTGGCCGAGCTTTGTCTGGTGCGTAATCCACTGCCTGCGCCACCCAATGAATGTCGCGACATACCCGAATATAATTGCTGATGCAGATTTTTATCCATTTTTATATATCTTATTCTATTTTTATATAAAATAAATAAATTTGCCAAAATAATTTCACAAAACAGACAAATAAACAAAACCGGCGCTTCTAGTTTGACAGTTCACAAAAATGTGTGGCGGTTTTAAAACCAGTGTTGGTAAATGCGATAATTTGCAAAAGATGTTGCCACACTAATTTTACTAGGAATTAGAGGAATATATAAATTATGATAACTTTAGCAAATATATCGTTTTAATACAAATTTGAAAGAGGTAATCATAAAATAACAAAAAATTCTGTCAACATGTTATTACTGATTTGTAGGGAAAAACAAAATTTGTTTCTATAGAACACTTATTTTTTATTTTTATTGAAAAAAACGTATGTATATTTAGATTTTGTATAAAATTATTAAAAACAACAATTTTTTATTAAATTAAATTTTTTCGATATCAAAAATTTTTAATTTACATATTATCATTTTTTGTAAAATTTTGTACAAAAATATAAAAAACTCTTTTTCAATACACACAATTTTTTTGATATCAAAAAATTTTAATAATAATTACTCGTTTACAAGAAATTTTCATATCAACATTTTTTGTAAAATTTTATATAAAAATATAAAATACATAACAATTTTTTGATACATACAATTTTTTCGATACCAAAAATTTTTCATAATGATTTTTTGTTTTCAAGAAATTTCTATATCAACATTTTTTTGTAAAAAAATAAATTCGAGATTTTTTTTTTTAAGTTTTTTTTTTAATTTTTCGATGCACATTTTTTCCGCACAATTTCACACAATTTTTTATAAAAATATTTTTAAACAAAATTAATTTATTAAAAATGTTTGATTTATAAATTCTTTTTAAACAATTTTAGTAATCAATATAATTTACAGAAAGTTTTTTGATATCAAAAATTGAAAAAAAGTATTTCTATACTTAAATTTTATATATTTAGATATTTTTAATTCGTTCTCAAAATATTTTTGCAAAAAAATTGTTGATAATATTTTTTTTTTAATTTTTTCATAAATAATAATTCGTTCTCAAAATATTTTTACAAAAAAATTTTTGTTAATATTTTTTTTTTAATTTTTTAATAAACAACAATATTAAAAAAAATAAAGATATATCAAGTTTTTTACAGAAATTTGTAGGTATTAAAATTGTTTGCATTAATTTCCTTATTATCAATTTTCCTAAAATTTTCTTAAAAATTTTAAAAACAATTTAAGTTTTTTTTTGAAAATTTAATTTTTAAATATGGAGTTGGTCCAATACACAAAATTGACACACGTATGGATCAACACGTTTATAAAAATATTCTAGCCGATATCATTATACCATCAGCAGAGGCAAAAATGCCACCTAGCTGGCGCTTCATGCATGACAATGACCCTAAACACACTTTACGTACTGTGAAGTGTTGCTTGGAGGAGAGTCAAATAGATGTTTTGAAATGGCCAGCTCAATCTCCGGATATCAATCCTATTGAGAATCTTTGGAATGATATAGAGAAGCACAAAACAAGCGTAAAACCTAACAACTTAAAAAATATGGCACGCTATCCCAAATGAGCGATACCTGGCTCTTGTGAAGAGTGTGCCTAAAAGATGTGCGGTAGTTATACAAAATAAAGGATATCCTACAAAATATTAGGTTTTTTTCAAGAAATTTTTATTAATAACTTGTTTTTTATTTTTAATAAATATTGTTTTTAATTTGTGCTAAAAATATGTCCAGTATTTTTTATGGGTTAGTTTCAAATAATTGCAAAAATAAATATATTTTTTAAAAAATATGTATATAAAAGGAATACGACTTCATCTTCGCATCACGTGTAATACATTACAAAAAAAAGGAGTGAAAAAAATTGAATAAGGACTTAGAGATAACAGGTACCATTTGTGCAAAATACGTGACCACCACTGTATATGGATCATTTATTATATATGTATAATTAGTCGTTACCTAAATTATTTACGGAAAAATTTTCGTTATGCAATATATATATAAAAAAAAAATTTTCATAGATGTTTTTTTTTATTTTCGATCAAATTGTTTGTATTCTTTAAGTGTATCTATAAACAAAACTTATCGATAATATATTCTTGTAGTGCAAGTGATCTGGTAGCTCTGTTGTTATTGCAAATAACTGTAAACAATAATAAAAATTCCCAAACAAAAATCAGCTGTCAAATACAAACAAATTATTTCTTATTAGATGCAGCTGCTAAATTTTTCATTTCACAAATCAATTGAAAAATGAATTAAACATTATAATTTATAGAAATAAATACATAAACAAAAAATAATGGCAACATGGACCAAAAATCAACCCAGTGGTGGTTCTTCCAGGCGAAAATGGAATTTAGATGGTAAGATTAGAAAATTCTATGCAAGGTCTCCAAATAAAAAGAACTTATGAAATTCATTTAACTTTTTAGATCGCACCACCTTAAATAATTTGAAATATCACATAGCCTCGGAAGGCTGTTCAGAAGTACAATATGACTTAGCCAAACAGTTATTGGATAAAAGTATTGGTATGTTTTTTTTATGATTTCCATAGTTACATTTATAAATTATTGATTTTCTATATTTTAAAATCTAGAACAACATGAAGAAAGTTCTAGTGAACAGGCTGTCCATTGGCTTTTATGTGCCGCACAGCAGGGTCACGAGGAAGCGGCCAATTTGTTGCAAAAATGTTATGAAGAAGGTTGTGGCATCACTACAGAAAATGAACCTGAAATCCGCTCTTGCTTATCCATGACTCCAGGAGAAAGAGCTGCTCGCAAGGCGGCCCGGGAACTTTTTGCCTGTCTTTCAAATGGCGGCAAACACATTTCTCCTCGACAACTAGAACGTAAAATGCGTGAAATTTACAAAATGCAAAAGGCAAAAAGACAACCAGGTGATTCCACATCCAATTCTGAAGATGATATGGATGACGAAGACTTAGGCCATCAACCTTTAGAAGGTGGTTCGCCTCCTATATCGAATGGTTCGATAAATTTACATAGACATAACACCGCTGGTAGAAGAAGAAAGTCAAGAAGAAGCAATTTAAATATTCCAGAAAATTTTGCTAATAATGATCCTAACATAACCGAGGAAAATTTGGTGTCCGCTGCAGTAAATTATGCTGCTGGACGTATGCCGGCTGTAAATGATGCTTTGACTTTAACCGTTCCACATCCTTCTACATTGGATCATGTTCCCTGCTTTCATCGCTTATTATTCCATCCTATATTATTCTTTACTCTTCTGTATCATCGCCTGATCAATGTGGTCTCTGATTTTCCAAAGTGTGTGCCACAGAGTTTACGTTTTGCTATTTTATTAACTTTATACTGGTTGGCTTCCAGTGATAATTTAACCGTGCTTCTACCCATTGGCTTCTATTATCTTTGCTGGGGTGTAATGATTTGTGCCACCTGTAAAATGCTCAAAACTAAACATGATTTTATAGACTTTCGCGTTTGGTCTGGTCTTTTTCTTAGCTATGGGGACCATAACATTGAGGCAGATATATCGGAAAATTTATTTCTAAAAAATAATATGCAGCCGTATCTATATTTCTTCTGCGCCTTTATAGGAAATTTACTGGTGTACCCCTTAATTTCAGCTGAATGGTTACCTCATTCGGAATTGACCACCACAGCTGGTATATTCGTATTTATTTCCATGTTAGCTTTTATGTATTCGTCTCAACGTTTTCCCGACTGGATTGTTTTAGTGTCGTTTGGTGTTAATGTTTTAGCTAAATATCCTTATGAAATGGATGAAGTTGTGGCTACTGGTTGGCGTTTTTTGGATCTTAAGGTACCCACTTTCTGTTCATTCGTCATTGGCAATGGCATAGAGTTTTGCCTGAATTGTCGCACTGCCTTGTATTTGTTAATACCAATGTTTCTGGTACATCTAGCCAAGAGATCCAATTGGCATGGCACTTATACTCATCTTATACCGCACTGTGTTACCCTTAGTTGGTTGCAGTTGTGTATAACGAGTGCCCAAAGTGCCACTATGTTTGGGGTGTTAAGAGCAACTTTGGGTTTGGCTGGTATCTTATTATTCTTACCATTATTCGGTTTAGTATCTTTGTTAATACCAGTATTTGTGGTCATCGAATGGCTGGGTTTTACCGATCCTAATATACGTTTGGGCAGTACCGTAGTGGCAGCTTTGTTGGCGTTGTTAGGTTCCTGTTTCTTGGCTATAAATCGTACCACCCAAAAGTATATAACAGTAATACAGGTATGTAAGAGGGCAATGTGGCTAAGGAATGATATTAATAAATTAAATTTAACTTTTTTAGCTATTTATTTGTGTGACCTTCGCCTGTATTCTTACATTCCCCTTTATGACATCTAACTTTAAAGATACAGCGCGCTTCAATTCAATGATACCTGATCTTAAACATCAACCTGTTATTACAACTTCCCTACCGGTTGAAGAAATTCAGATGCCTCCTCCACCCTCAGAGTATTTAAGTTGGCAACGTTTCTATTCGCATTGTGGACCTCAGGCCTGGTGGAAGGATAACAATAAAATTAAAACACAACTTAAATGTGCCCATCTAGAGGGACAGCCTGTAGCTTGGGAGGGCGATGTAACGCAAGTACAAATAACAAGTGTTCAAAATAAACCAGTCTGGTACATTAATAAATATTTACCTAATTGGCTCAATCGCATGATATCATGTCTATACGGCGAACGTTTGGATACCATATTCAAATGTGCTAATCCCCATGATAAATTGTGCAATGATTATCAAAACATTTTAAAAAATGCCCATTTGGATCAACAATGTTCTTTGCACAAATGGAATACCTATGAGTATGAGATACGGGTTAAAATGTCTGCGGGATTGCTGGACAAACGTCAGGATGTGGTTTTGCAAGCTCAACATAAATTTGGTAATTTTACCCATCGCTTAGTGGAAGGGGATCGTATTCACTTCTATGGTACTCTAATTAATAGTCGCGTAATTACCTGGCCATCATCGCAAAGATATGATGAATTTATATTGGGTTCTTCAATGGCTCATATAAAATTGGCAGCAATTGAGTGTTTGCATTGTCAGGATCGTGAAAATACACCTGTTATTTTGGATTCGTTATTAAAGTCTCCGGTTGATGCTCGTATGCGTGATTTAATGCGTGGTATTAAATATTTACTTAATGTATTTTTAAGTCCTCTAATAACGTTTAAATGAAATCCTAATTGTAGTTTATAAATGTTTATTATTATTTTTTTTCTTTTCTTTATTCTTACTAATTTATACTTTATAATTATTTTGAATAATTAAATTTTTTTTTTTTTAGAGTTGTTAAATATTCTAAATATTTTTGTTTTTCGGTTTCGAGTGATTTGGACACAAACTAATTTGTGGATTTGGATATCAATGATATTTATTAAAAATGTTTCGAAATATTTTTTCATATCAAAATTTTTTTAGAATACTTTTTTGTTATCATAATTTTTAGGTATAAAATTTTTACAGAATTATTTTTTTTTTTTCAATATTATATATTTTAATACGAAATTGTTTAATATCAAAATTTTGCATTGAAAATTTTGTAGATAGAAAAAATTTTAATATATTTTGTCGATATTAAACATTGTTTCGGTATTAAACTTTTGTACAACAAATTTTTAGATAAACAATTTGTATTAAAAATCTTTCGAAACCAATCAAGAAATTATATTGATTCTCGAAATATTTTATATTGTTCGAATAAAAGTTTGAAAATATACGTATGTAATGAGTTGTGACATAAAAAAAAATGTTCTCAAATATTTCATATGTTTAAAGAAATTCTATACAAAATTTGTTCAAATTAATCCAAAAATCTAAAAAAATAGTTTTTTCGTATTATTCGAAAACCTGTTTAACAACTCTATACATATTTAAAGCTTAAGGTTTGGTTATTTTTTCTATTTTTAGTAAAACTCATACTCAAAAACCCCTACCAACAATCCTAAACAAATTTATTGTTAAATTATTAACAAAACTAATTGTAGACATATTTATGTATGTGTATGAATGCATACGCATGTAAATAAATAAATAATAAATGAGGAAATTGAAATGTTAAATTTGTTATAATTATTTGTTACTCGTTTTTATTCTATTCTTTTCATTTGTCATTTTAAAACACTTAGACGTTAGTAAGTGGGAAGGTATTAGAATTTGTCATTTCTTTTATTACATGCTTATAATTGTTTACATACTGGATGTTAAGACCCGGTCTTGTTCGTGTTTTCTAACGATTCAAGTTTGCACATTAGATCCCTAATGTTTTCTCTCATTACGCCAAATTATTTTTTTTATATAGAGTTTTGGGTAAACTAACGGATTTCAGAAATATTTTGTTTAGAATGATGATTAAGCGAACGGACCTAATATAATAATACACAACCATGAGTTGTTGAGGAAATTCCCTACCCGACACTCCGATTCTGTTTAAATTTAACTAACATACACATATGTACATATTCAGCCTTATTATGATTTTCGATGTCGTATCTTCAACTACGATAGTTAGTACCAATTGTCGACTTCGACAATCGTAATAAGGCTGATTAATTAAACATATTTTTGTATAAAGTTTGAAGACTTTTCCTTTTTAATAACTTTAAACAAAAGATATCAAAGTTTTCTATGAACATTTTTCTGATTATAGAATAAAATACAAATTTTAAATACCAAGTACTAATTAACAAAATGAATGTGTGATTTGTACTGCAAAATGTGCAATTGTACTAAATTTATTATCTCCTATAGAAATAGTTAGACAATCGCTTATTAAGTTGGCTAATGTGTTATCTACATGCATATATTAGTTTTATTTTTCTCTAATTGAATTCGTCACATTTTGAAATTTCTACAAAGTCATTGTCAATACATACATTTTGATTTTGAAATTAATTATAATTTAACCCAAGTCAAATGTTGATACATTTTTTTGATTCTCGACTCTTCTATGACGAAATTCAAAATGATCAAATGATATGACATATTTTGCTTTTACAAGATAATAAATTATTTGTTTTTGTTATATCAAATGCAATTTTTTAACTTATCAAATTTATAATAATAGCTAAAACTTATCTATAGATAATTTTAAATATTTTATATGGAAAAAATCTATATTTATCTAGTCACGATTTGAGTTTAATTAAAATCTTAATATGTTAAAAGGGCTAAAATATTTTAACAAAATATCAAATTGTAAAATATGTATTTTTAATTCGAGTCTTTGTTAAAAAGACTGGTTGGTTCTGGTTAATCCTATGTCACAAATGGAAAACATAAGGTCAAGTTATCTTTTTAAATTATTACCTCATTTTAGTTTATTTTTTTCACTGGTAATATTATACCAATAAGTTGTTTATATATAACACTGTTTTAATTTAGAAATTGTAAAATACATTCTATTATGGCCCAAATCATCCCACCGCATCTAATAATGGGTTATAACTTTTTCTCTCAACAACTACCATAACAAAAATATACAATACAATAATTAATGCTTGACTTTGTGTCAATTTATATAAAATGACTTAAAGTTCGATTATAGCAAAAACAAAAGCAACAAAATTAATTAATTACAAAAACAACAGTACTAATTTATGGGACTAAACCGAATCTTTTGTATACCCTTCAGAATCAAAGAGTATATGATATATGTATATATGAAGAAAACTTTTTTATATAAAAATGTTTTGATTGAATTTTGTCAAAGTCCAGCACTTGTGACAGTGCATGTTTGATGGTCCTTTAGAAAGATTTTTGTATCAAATGATTTTCTATACAATTTTTTATAGCAAAAATTTTTCTATACAAATAATTTTAATATCGTAAAAAATATCCAATAACAGACCTGTCTTAATCAAAGAGGATCCCGGTCTTATTCAACTAATACTAAACTTGCAAGTGGTACGACGGACTTTTAATACCCTTATTAGACATGAAAAGGGTCACATACATAGATATACCAATCCAGCAGACACTTGAAATATCTTAAAAGTTTTATATTTGATTTGAAGCTTTCAAGTTATAAAAACAATGACCAATTATTATTGTCTTGATGTTTTCAAGCCTTTTTAAAACATGTCCAGTATCTAATCATTTTCAATATGAATTCAATATTCAGTGTTTGTTGGTACAAAATGACTACAACAACAGCAACAACTAGCGTTCAAAAGCAATGTGACTAATTACAATACTATAGATAAAATAAAAAACTACAAAATCCATAATTTTATAAAATTAACAACATGAATAAAAGCAAATAAGAAAATGTTATGGTCGGTGGATTCCGACTATTTGATACCCTTCAAAGAGACATAGGTATGTGTGCTTAATTTCCTTATCAAAGCAACAAGTTTATGGTATATTTATGTTATTTCCGTCTAAGGCTCAAATATGGAAGCTAGGGTCAAATGCGGACCGATTGTCATGCATCTCTATCTTAGGAAGACAGTCTTATGGAAGATACATGAAATAATTATTTAAAATCGTAAGGATTTAAGAAAAATAACTGTGCCAAATTTCATTAAATTATTTTTTCAATTGAGTCCTATACTTTAACAACAAGTTTACATTTACTTTAACAACAAGCTTACATGTGTTAGTTCTAAGACTAATATTTCTATGCATTACAAATTTCAGCACAAACACAATATACCCCTGCACCTCTTGTGGTGAAGGGAATAATAACAACCCAACAAAATAATCCAAGTGTGAGAGTAAAATTAATTTTTTTAAATAAAAAAACGAAATTTAGAATGTTTTCAAATACCTATAATTATTTATTTATATCTTTTAATTTGATTTTGAAATTATTTTTTAATGATTTAAAAATGTACTTAACAAAATAGAAAAGTAATTACTTTCTTCTAGTTTGTTAAAATTAATAAAATATTATATAAAAAAACTTAAAGCTGAAAAAAAGTGTGACAGTATTTTAATTTGCGAATAAAAAAGTTATTTCAAAAATATAACAATTACTTTAGCATTGGAGAAAATTGATAATTTATATAATAAGGGCTTTACAAAAAACGCCCTTAATATTTATACTGCTTTAAAACAAACTAAACTCAACTTTAGAAATAATTAAAAAGTATTAAAATTGAGGAAACGCGAGCAGCTTCTCTTAGTTTCGGTTTTGTTAGACGAGAATCTCTTTAAGTATATAATCCACAAATTGTTTAATAAGTATTTTGTTTCTCCATTAAAATGCAACACAGACAGTTTTTTCTTTATTTGTATTTTGATTAAAAAATTTTGAACTATTTGCATGTTTGTTTTTTCTTTTTATGAATGCCAATAAAAAAAAACTAGAACTCCCAAATGTTTTTGTTATATTTAAGGTGATATTCACTCTTTAGCAGAGGAATTTGCTGGCAATTTTGAGGCCTGGAGTATATAACCCTTGGCAGCGAGTACTCCACGGCAGCGTACATGTATCTGATAGCGCAATGACCAATCTACAGTGTAACTGGGTATGATGAAATTCTCATCTTTAATGAGTATCTCGGGATCACCATGAGTCAGCAGTTGTATATCATGTTGAGTACAGAATTCCTTAAGCTCCGGTGGTACCACACAACAGTTGGCTAAGTTTATTTGATTAATGGTAGGAGGCACACTAGCACTTTTATGCAATTCAGCCAAAGCTTCGTAATCCAAATCGGCTATGCCTAATTGGCAGACCTGTTTCTTGGCATTTAATTCTTGCAAAACCTGCCACAGTTCCTTGAGAACATCCAAACTGTTCTCATTGCGTTTGCTCCATTTCATATCACCCGAATAGGAAACAGGTTTGTTAACATCTGGGGTCTCGGGCAATTCCTTGGAAGCTGTTTCCAAAGGATGATAGGCCAAAACCAAGTTATCCACATGCTCCACCTTTAAAATACTTAATAAAGCCTCCACAGCTTGCTTTACTCCCTCTTTTGAGGATTTATTCAAAAACAATTTCACACCAATACTTAATTCATTGCGTGAATTTTCTTTAATTCTATCCTGTAGCTCTTGATTAGCCCTTAGAATTTGAGCTTCAGTTTCACGACACTGAACTTGAGTCTCGCCAACACATTCTGCTGATGCTCCTCCCTCGTTGGTGTTCTGTATTTCAGCCGCCTTTTGACAGTCTGTGCATAGTTTTAAAGACTCCAATAGCTCTTCGTTGGATTTACGCAAAGGTGTCGCACTGTCAATATTTAATATGTTGCCCGTGCTGATGATTATCTTTTCCAATTTGCTGTTGTTCACTATTTCACTCAACATGTTTTTAGTTTTTTTCTTCTTTTACTTTCTTCCAATTCTAATTGTATTCAACTGCACTTGAGAGTTTATTAATTTTTACTATTTATATGTTTAGATGTGGTTACTTTATTTGTCTTAAATTAATTTATGAGAATTTGTTATAATATAAAAACAACCAAGGAAAATTAAGATAAAGGAACGTGCTGTTCTTCACTTGTTCAACGTTCAATACTCATTCACTAAAAAAACGTAAGCACAAAAAAAGAAGAAAAAACACATGAGAGCGAAAAGTCATTCTCGTTCATTTGACAGTTGCTTAGAACTTAGAAGATGCCACTTCGATAAGAAATTTTTTGCACGCGATAAATGCACATGAAAAAAATAGGATTTACTTTACTTTTTTGAAATTTGATTTTCATTTTTATATAATATATTTATATTAAACAAAAAAGTGCTATAGTCGGTATCATGAAATAAATATTAAGGGAAGTGCCACTTCAAAATTTTTGACTATAAAGAATATCTTTAAAGTTTGTATATTTTGTTTCATGGTCGGTATAGCCCAATGATACCCTTCACTACTAAGGTCAAATAAGCTAAGTTATTATATTATCGAGACATGTTTTTATAGCCCATTCACATTGAACAATTTTTCAAGTTTTCGAGCATGAAAACGAACATGAAAACTTACCCGTTCACATTCAGATTTTTTGACTTTTAAGACGTTTTCGTGCCAATGTCTTTTATTTCATTTCATTTATTTATTTAATGACATAAGCCCTAGAGCCAATTTTAGTAACACTTCTTCCAAAAACAATAATCACTATTTTTTCAATGCCTATCCATTATCTCCATAAAACTTATTAAGTATTTTAACTTTTTTGAGCATTTTAGAATAATATTCCAAATTTTTAAATATTTCGATTTGTCAAATTTTGTATTTTCTTTTAGTTTTAATTCTCATTGTTGCAAAAAAGTGTACAACTCAGGTTTGTATTCGAATTTGAAGAGTTTTGAAATGAGTTTTCAATTAAAACTCATACATAATGAGTTTTCGTTTTGTATGTGAAAACTTAAGTTTTTAAGTTGTTTTGGTTCGAAAACTACATAAACGAGTTTTCGAACTTAATTTGAATGAGCTATTAAGCCATTTTCGTTTTTGGGATTTATATGGGAGCTTTTTTAAAATTTGAGCAATTTGATTGCAGTTTAAACACAATGCGTGCAAAACTGTCTTGTATTGTTAGATATTACATTGTAGAAAAGGTTTACTAACTATCTGCCATATAAGGCTACGCTAAACTAAAGATGGCGACACAGTGAACAAGATGAATATACATATATTCTGAAATCTTATAAAATTCTAAGACTATTGAGCGATGCGCAGTGGATGGTGACAAAAATAAGCCCCCAAAATCTAAACCGTTTGAAAAAACTTCATGTGTATATAGCAAAAGTCTTGGGGAGCTTAAGTTTTGAACCTGGAAATACTATCTTTTACTGGGGCGGCACATTCTTCTATTAATATAGTTACGTTTTTCCTTAAAAAACGTTCAAGGAATTCTTTTTACAAACAACCGAAAACAAAATTAGAACATTTTATGTCGTTTTACAAGGTTATCGTTTTATTGACTTTTAGAGTTAGTTCACTTTAAACCTGCGATCGGCAAAAGCTTATTTATATGTCTATATATATTATATATATTGTCTTAAGAATATGTAGGGTTTTATCCCCAAATGAAACACACACAATAATAGTACAACTTTTTATTAAGTATTATATATTATATTAAAAATTATACTTAAAGTAGTTAAAAATAAAGAACTCTAATTCGTCCGACTGCTGTCGATCAACTCTACCTATCAACTTCACTGATCAAACTCAACTTATCACCTCCACTCATTTTCGTTTCTGTCTTTATTTATTTTGTCAAGTCGGTCTCTTTCGCCTCGTTATTATTGTTTGTCCTTGTCGTGTCAAGTCATGTTAGTTTCCTTTCGTTATTGATTTCAGAGGTCGACCGCAGTTGATATGCTACATTTGTTGACTTTTAACAATAGGTTTTGTACCGGAACAACTCGGAAATCGCAGCCGATAAAGGTAGACTTCCTTATGTTTTGATAATAAATTATATTAGCCCTGAAATACAAACTGTTTTGTGTTGTTATAGGTCCATGTTTCTTCCATTGTTATGAAACGGAGCAAAAGCTTGTCCATATTGCGGTTGAGTAATGCCAAACATTCCTGTTAAATTTTGAAGTGCTTGTGAAAAGCTTTCATATCCAGGTGATCATTCAAAATTAAAACCTCTAAGCCGTGAGATTTTCTGTTCTTCCTAGAAGGTAGGTTCACTAATCACTAAAAACCGGTTTTATAAAGTTGCTTTATCATTAATAGTTTAGATACAGATATTTATTAAAAGATTGAAGCAAAAAATTTGCCTGATCCATATTTTGCAATAATTTTTTATAAACAATAAGAACAAATTTTTGCAAATTTAAAATAAATTTTTGTTGATTTTGTATAAGTCTCCAAAATAACAACAACAATTTACACAATTGTAATAAATTGGGATCGTAGTACAATAAGCCTATGCAAATTTTTTTGATAATATGTTGATATCTATTAATAAAATAGACTTTTTTAATGAATCCAGCTGTCACATGTGCCAAGTTTTTAAAATAAACTTTTGTTTATTTGAATCTCTTTTGAAACTCCAAAAAGCAACAACAAAAGTGTGTAAAGTAATAAAAGATAAAACTGAATAAGGTTATGTGTTTAATTCTGATTAGATGATAACATCCACTTTATATTGATATTTTGTACTGCGTGTATATAATTCGTATTTATTTTGATTTGTCCAGAATTGTTGATGATGACCTAACCAACCATCAAAGAATTATTTGATTTTATCAAAAAGACTGTTTGTTAAAATAACAAATAATTGTAATAAAATTGGATCCAACAAAATTTTAATACCTTTTACATAGTTTAAATCACTCTTAACAGCTCACATGGAGGTGGTGTGATCTGGACTCCGAAATTGTGCGATATAACTATTTTTGTGGAGTTCTCTTAAATCATAGGTGTATGCAAACAAACCTTGAAACCACATTCTATATAACCCTACCATAAACCAAAATTCAGGCTAATTTTTGTGCTAGAGTCATTAAAAATTTAAGTTTGCAATAAAATTGTATCAATGTGTATTTTAACAAACTAACGTATAATATGGCATCCTTGAAGATTAAAAATACTGTACAGCAAACATATAATCAAGTTGGCAATACTAAACATAATTAAAAAATACTGTAATGGCAACATATAATAGAAAGAAACATAGTTGGCAATACTAAATGTAAACTTCCGGTACTGGAATTTCCACCAAACTTAAAAGGAACTGTTTATTTTTAATTACTTATATAAAAAGAAGTACTGTTTTCTTTTAACATAAAGTGACAGTAAATATTTTTTGAGAAATCAAACATTCATTCAAAACACGTTAGGCAACACTTTAATTACTAAATCATATGTGGCAGCACTCAACTTCCGCTTAATGAATCAAAACAACAATTTAATTAAAGGAATTTTTAAAATTGCATTTAAAAACTGATATTTTTGTAATATCTTTTTTTTATCTTTTTTTAATTGAATAAAACTCAAATTTTGTTTTTTAAATACACATAACCATGTTTTTAGTCTTTATTTAATAATATTCATTTTTACTCTACTCTATAAATGTAGTTTTTTATATAAACGTTCTATTTACATAAATAATATTAACAAAACTAAATATTTTTGCTCATTCAATATTTTATACAACATTTAGAGAATTTTCCTTTTTGTTCACTTAACATTTAGTTACTTTTGCTATACAAATAATAATAATAATAACTTTAATAAATATAAAAATTATATAACTAATTTTTATAAATACATATTAAAATTTTGAATTTCAATATTTTCTTTTCAAATAAACTACATAATTGTTTTTAAGATTAATTTCCCCTTATTAATTGCTATTTTTATTACGAATAACAGGAAAGACAAAAGATTTTTTATTTATCTACTTTAAATTTTTTAAGAAAAACAATAATTGCAACATAAATGTAAAAATTATTTGGATTATTGAAGACAAAAAATCGAAATTATATTTATTCTTGAATTGTTTATGTGTAATGGGACGGATATTTTGATCCTATGGACTTTTTTTGTAAAGTAATATCTTTGGAAATTTCGTTGTTAGTATTAATAAAACTGTTTAACATGGAATTACATATTTTTAGACTAGTTGTAAAGACTCGACAATTCAATTAGATATGCACCCTTGCTCCATTTCGATCCTAGTGAGTAAAGTTTTTAATACTCTTTTTATAATAGTTGTAAGGATACTTAAATTCAAATATTATTTTTAGAAATTGTTCCCCCTAACCTATCCCGTCTAATATTTTCCAAACTAAGGAAATTACTCAAACCCCTGATTTGATCTTAATTTTTTTAAACAAAACACATAAGCCTGAAATAATGTCGGTTATACTAAGTTCAGTGACTCTACTTATTCTTCTGAAGATATGCTATAATAAGTTTGTTTTTTCCAATGGGAGATACATTTCCCCTTGCTCCGATCCAGCCTGTATTTGACCAATAAACGCTTATTAATAAAAAAACAGATTTTTGTATAAAAGAACATAAGTATTTTATTTGTATAGGGGAGACAGTTCTCCTAAACTATTCCTACCTCATTTTGCCAAAGTACAATAAAACTGGAGAAAAGCTTCCTCTGATCCGAACATGGCCACCGTGATTCATATAGGTAGATCTAATTTATTAAATTGACAGATTAATATCTGCACATCATTTAAAACAATAACAATAATGGCCAAATACTTTAAACAAGATAATAGAATTAAATTAAAATGGAATCCAAAATTTCATGAACTATTGGTTGCTTAAAAATCTTGAAATCAACCGGACCGGAAGTGGGTGAACCACAAATAGTGGAGGAGAAGCTGATAAGTTATTCATAAGCTAATAAATTATACACAAGTTGAGTTCCAATTGTGTTGGACCTAGAAAAATAAGTTATGGGAGGGAAAGGACAGAGCGAGAAGTATATGTGGACACTAGGGTGACAATTTTTTGTATGAAGGAAAATAATTTTTCGAATTTTATAACTTTTTCTACGGAATATTGTGAAACTAGGTCTTAAAGTTTAGATCTGAAAATTTGAGCCAAATCGGACAACGTTCTATGGGCTCGCATCGAGTCCAAAGTTTAAGAGCCCATTTGTATGGGGAAAAATATGTTATTTTTTGTTTTTGCGGAACTTAGACCAAAAATTAATAATTTTTACAAGAAAAAATAATAGAATATTAAAGAGAACTAACACAGCTGTATTTCAAATCGTAAAAGACGAAAATCCATAAGGTAGTTCAAAAGTTATTGCAGTTTTTCCCCGAAAATGCATGTCCTTGAAAATGCGCCTAAGGATATGCACCAAAAATTGTATGTTTTAAATAAAGAAATTCCAAAGTTAGACATGATTTATCATTTAATGTCTTGTTACTAGTGAATAGTTTAGTTTTGTTTAAATATAATCAAATTTACTTAGTTTTTTTCATGTTTGAAAATGGTACATTTTTCTCAGGTCGGTTTAAAAAATCATTTTTTAATTTTTTGAAAATTTAGTTCAACAAATATGACAAATTTAGAATTTGCTCTCCAGTGTGTTAAAACAGACAAATGGGAGAATAAAACCAAAATTTGGTAGTTATCTTGAACCGTTTCGCCGTATCTGCGATTTTAAATTGAAGAATTTCGCGAAAATGTAAATTTTTGGGCCAAATTCGAGTAAATGCTCGGTAAATTTTACTTGTATTCAATTTTAACAAAAAAAGATAATTAATATTATTGCTTCGTTTGTGGGAAACCTATGCTTAAGGTTTTTGTTTAATATTGGACGAGATTAACCCTTTCTTCAACTCGGTCAAATGTCAAAATTTGGATTTTCTGAAAATTTTCATAACGAGATTACGGAATATTAAGTAATAATTAGCGAATTTAAAAAAAGCATGATTTGAAATAAAGCTGTGTTAGTTCTCTTTAATATTCTATTATTTTTTCTTGTAAAAATTATTTATTTTTTGTCTAAATTTCGCAAAAACAAAAAATAACTCATTTTTCCCCATACAAATGGGCTCTTAAATTTTGGACCCGATGCCCATAGAACGTTGTCCGATTTGGCTCAAATTTTCAGATCTAAGCTGACCTAGTGTCACAATATTCCGTAGAAAAACTTATAAAATTCGAAAAATCATTTTCCTTCATACAGAAAATTGTCACCCTAGTGGACACATATTCGTTATGTATTGTGCGATCTACTCGCCAACCGACAAGAAATGGATATGTTCTAAAAGAAAAATGTATGTTTAATAAGGATATACGATTTTCGAGGAAGGCTTCATCAATCTGTTTAGCACAATTGGCATGGTAGTAGTTCAACAGTACGTATTGTACACCCCATATTGCGACGATACTTCCGAGAGTCAATAGGATTAGAAGTTATCCTGTCAGTTTTAAGCTTTTCCTGTACGTAGCGGAGAGTATGTCCTGTACGCAGTGGAGAGTTTTACTCTATTCTCGGCCGGTGATCAGATGGAGTGAAATATCTTTTACACCGTTTAAAAAACTATAACACTTTCCTACTGAGAAATCTAGTTCCGAACGGCATTCTGTTCTCTCTCGATGATTGTCAGATTCAACACCATAGATAGGACAAAAAAGGCCACAATTGTATTATTTGAGTATCGGGAATTGTCAATACTTCAACTTCTTCTTCCTTGAGACTACTTGACAACACAGTATGCATTTGATATTCGGGAAAAGAAGTCATTGTGATCTTGGTCTGCACCACTCAAAATTCGTATTTCAACATTGCTCAAGCCGAAGGAACTGGCAAGTATTTGCTATGATGTGCTTAGCAAATGGATATAAGGCTCGTCTAGAATACCCACACGGTCGATTGATTTTATTGTTTTAGGCTCATAAGATATATTCGAATTTAAACGCTTTTTTTAAAGCACAATGGTCCGAAATTATTGGGTATAACTAAGTGTTCCTGCAAAATCGAATGTATTGAATTGGAACAAATGTGCAAGAATTCCTCTATCTCATATTATGCCGCATGACGATCTTGCATTATAAATTCGCGATCTTTACGGAATTCGAAGGCTAAGGCAGAACGACCACATTTCAATTCACTCTACCAGCATTTTACTGTGCTTTCTGATGGTGCTTTATCGTCATACAAACACATTCTTGTTGAGATAATCCATGTCAAAAGTTGTGAAAAAAAAATATTCAAAACAGTTATTACTTGTACATGGAGTTTTTCATTTCCGGGATCATACTGATTTTTCGAAAAAAAGACGAATCTAGGGAATTTTGCATTAACGTTTACTTAAAAATTAAAATTTTTAATTAACATTTGATTTTGAAAACCAGAAAATAGATTTAAAAATATTTTAACTTTTGCCAGATAGCCCAGGTTTCCAAACAAATATGAGCTCAGGCTTAGTTCCCTTTTTTACACCAGGACAGATGATGTTGTATAAATTCCTCCTTCCACAGCTTCTTCTAAAGTCCCTCTTAACCACCCTAACCGCCTGCCTTCCAACCATGCAGTGACATATTCTGGCAGACAAAGCCTCTTTTGCTCATCTGCCGTACAGTTCCCTAGTATGCTCCTGTCGCCCGGCACCCATTTAATATGAAAAAAAAGGATCTAGGCTCTAGGTTTTAGAGATTTAATGACAGCTTATTCTGTTATCCTTGACTCCCAGTGGAGCGTAGGGCCTCAGCCAATCTTTTATATCGAACTCAATTGCAAGATGTTAGGCATACATCATTTCAAGAATAGTTTGCTGTTTGTAACTCTGCATCAATTCACCTTCTCCACGTTCTCGCAGATGCACCAACACGACGGCCGCTTCCTTGTGGATTCCAACGAAGCGCTTGTCGAGCAATGCTGGTATTTGGCCTTCGAAGTGTGTGGCCTATCCACCGCCATTTTCGTTGATATACCTATATAGAAGAAGGGATTTAGTTTGTAGCGTTTAGTAGATCTTCACTTCTCATGCGATTCGGCCAACATATATTAAGGATTTGCCGCAAACATTTGTTTGCAAAGGTTTCTAGGCCCTTCTCGATGGTATTTGTGCGATTACATGTTTCTTAGCCGTAATACAAGATGGACTTGATATTCGAGTTATACATTCGTAACTTAGTTGTTGTTGATATTTGTCGAGATTTCCAAATAGCTCGGATAATGCAGATTTTGCCTTATAAATACGCGATTCAATATCCTCGTCGGCGCCACCTTTTGTCTATACCACATTATCAAGATAATAACGAGGTTATTGTATATGTAGGTAATACAATAACCTCGTTATCCACATTGATGTGTGTCAACGGGTTTGCCTCATAGTCTCCAGGCATAAAATTTGTCTTGGAAATATTGATTTCCAGCTTCAGCTGTCCGAGATTCAAGAGTAATAGCGCAAGTGTTTTCCTGAAGGTGCCCTGAGCTTTGGCTTAGAAGACATTGTACGTTAATCTCAAGTTGTTTAAAGGGTTTCCATTGGATATCACGTCTACCATTCAGTTCCGTGCGCATTAGGGTTTGCAGTTCGGTTTTAACCGAAACCGAAACCTCGGTTTTTATGCCTCAAAACCGAAACCGAAAACCGTAGAAAAAACCGCGGTTTTAGCTATTTATTTCTCATAATTTTTTGTTGGTATTATTCAGAAATAACATTAGCTTATCATAAATTTGCACGTAATTTGTCTATTTAATGAAGCAGAAGAATGAAACAAGCAAAAGGTGTTTACAATGGACAGGTGTAAGGGGAAGACGGTATATGAACGTAAATATTCACGATTCTCATGGTAAATTTTATAACCTGGGCCGTATTTTAGGAACGTGTAATTTCAAGCAAACGCAAGGAACCATTTGACAAAGGCTAATAGAGTTTAATATTTCACTTGATACAAACATCGTAGCATGTACTATAGATGGAGCAGCAGCCAATATCAAATTTGTATCTGAAAATCAATTTTGAAGACGGCGACGTGGAACTTTGACTCATTTAAAACCGATTGCCCATATACATTTGAACCTAGAGGCTGTAAGGAAAACTGTTCGGTATTTCAAAAATTCGTCAGTTCGTTATAATATTTTACAGACAAGCGTTAAAAAGTATCATAATCGTGAATTAAGTTTACTCTTAGATTTCTGCTTCTAAAACAAAGTATTCATGAGAGTTTAGAAATGCTGTCGACCTTAGATTTGCTTCATTCTATCGACTTTAAAATTGTAAATTCTTTAAAATCGTTGCTATTTGTAAAAATTACTATTCAAGCAATTTGTCGCTCGGATGCAAATATTATTCACGCTAAAGGCGCTCTGCAATTTCTCCAAAAGAAACAAGACTTATTTAAGAAATCCCTCATATTTAAAAAACCTGAATTATTTTCCTGCATTTTAGTATTAAATTATAATATGTTTTAATGAATTTATCTAAATGTTCCTACAAATTTAAACTGAAATAGTTTTATTAAAAAAACCGAAAACCGAACCGAAACCGGCCGGTTTTGGGTGTTTTAAAACCGAAACCGCGGTTTCTCATTTTCACGGTTTTTTGCAAACCCTAGTGCGCGTTATATTGTCGATGACAAGGATAAAAAGTTTAGGCGAAAAGATACCTCCTTGTCTTACTCCAGTAGTAACTTTAAACGGATTAGACAATTTACCTTTATGTAGAACCCGACATTTAAAGCCCACGTACATTGCCCGAATTAACTTCAGAATTTTCCTTGTTATGTTACGGTTTTCTAAATTTCTCCATAGATAGCTCTTGTTGGCACTGTCGAAGGCCTACATGTATTTCCTTACTATTTTGAGAACATTACATCTTAGCTGAAATTGTACTTCTTAAATTATCAAAATGCCTAAATAATGTCTCCAAATAAAAATAAATGACATAACTTCACTGTTTTAAAAATAGACCTGACGTGCAATTACAGTGTAGAATAATATTACTTTTTATCTCTCCTTTTTACTACCTTTCATCCCTTCACTATCCCTTTCAAAAGAAGATATATACCAAATACAATTGTATAAGCAGTATTTGCCTAAATGTTACTTCTCCTAAAAACAAGTTTTTCTATTAAGTGGGAATTCCCGGAATCCCGGAAATTAAATAATATTTCAAGCTGTCCCGGGAATTGAAAAAGTACGGGAATAGAAAAACTCTACTTGCACATCAAAATGTTGTAAGTACGTTTATGCTAAAGAATGTTAAACTTGAATATGTTTTTGTTAGATTTTAGCTGTTTACCTCAGTTTTGCCAATACCGAATACTTAAAGTTATACGCATGAATGGAGTTTTAATAAAACGTTTAAAGCTTGATTAGATATATAGACCTAGTCACAAAATTTAACTAGATTAACAATGCTAAGGAATTTAAAACCGGTACATAAGTTAGCGAGATATGGACAATAAACAACGAAAACACAAAAGCCTATTTTGCATATTGTTCCAAATTTCCTAAGGATTTTCCTAACTCCCTAGATTTTGTGTTTAGTTAAGATTATTAGTTAAAAAATTTCTAGTAAAAATGGGTCAAATTTTAGATTTAAAAATTAAAAAAATTCTTCGTTGTTTTATTTTTCATAAAAATAAATTTTTGAAAATTAAAAAAAAAAATTCAATTGAAACCAAAAATTTTAAATATTTAAACAAAAAACTTTAAAACGTTATTTTTTTGCATCTAAATTTCTTTTACATTTAATTCACATTTAAACATTTAGATTTGACAAAAAAATTGATATATTAAATAATTTTAATATCTGTTTTCGTTACTAATTTATTAGTTATTATAATTTTATACTTAAAGTTTCTAATTAAAGTAATATTTAGCTAAATTGTTCAATTTATATATAAATATATTTATATTTTAGTTTTTAATTTAATAATAAACAACAGGACTTACTCTTTTCTTTTCAATTATCATAAGAATTAACGTTTTTCTTTTTTAATATGTTTTTCTCAAAATTCTTTTTTAAAAAAATAAATAAAAACACACAAAATTTTAAACTTTCAATAAAAATAAAAGAACTTTATGTTTTATTTTTGGAAATTTTTATTAAAAAACTAAACTAAAACTAAAAAAATAATAAATTTGTTTGCTTTAAAAACAATTGCTTTAATTGCCCCTAAATAATTTTGTTTCTTTTTTAAAAAAATAATTTTAAAAGAAAAAAACTTAATTAAAAACTAAAACTATTAATACATAATTTTTTTTATGTATCTTCATGATTTTCTTATTAAAAAATATTTTTTTTTGTATTTTAAATTTTAATTGTAGGCAGACGACATATAGTGGACACAAACAAATTTGTTCAGAAGTGCTTAAAATCTCTAGACTAATTTTTTTCTCTAAATATAGGTTATATCAATTTTATAATAACTTTTTAGGTTAGTTAATATGTCTTTTATATTTTTTTGTTGTTCTATCATTTAATAACATTCAAGTGTATATAATAATTGGTGTAATTTATTTTAAGTTATTTTAAATAATTTTTTATTCTTAAACTTAAAGAAAACTTATATAATTTTTCAAGTTTTTCTTTCTTTTTTAATAATTTAAAATTTTTGTTCTTTTTTTTTTAATACATTTAATAATAAATTCCAATAAAACTCAGTCTAAATTCTGGAATTGGTCAATCATTTTTTTGTTTTGTAAATTCAGTTTTAATTTAAATTTTTTAATTTTTTTTTTTAAATTCAGTTTTAATTTAATTTTTCTTTTATAAATAAATAACAAATTTTTTTCCTATATCTTCTTTTGATAAAACTAAAAGTTTTAATTTTTTATGAAAAACTATTGTATTTCTTTTAGAAGTTGGACTTTTTTTAAATAAAGCTTTTCTTTTTTTTTCAGGATATTTCTTTTAGTTAGATTTTAGTTTATAATTTTTATAATCTAAAATTTTTTAATATTTTATAAAATTTGGGTTTTTTTTTGAATAACTTAAAAATAAATTTTGAGTTTACCCGTAGTTTTTAATCAAAATATCTAACATATTGACAAAATTTGAGTCTAAACTATTGCCAACTATTGTATAATGTTTGTGTTTTCATTTAGAGAGTTTTGGTCCTTCAAACCGGATATTAGACATGAGAAAGTGGTTCTATAAGCGACAATGGCAATGGTTTCAAAAATGAGTAATCGTTTTATTCTCTAAGCTGATAATTTTTGAATCTAAGCTACTATTAATGATTCAAAAATATCTCTGCTTTTGAACCCGATTTTTATGGTTTCTTTAATATTTCGGCTTTTTAAAAAATTTAAATTAAAATGCCTTTTTTGACATATTGGCAGGCACTATCACCTGAATTTGATCCATGGAACATTGCATTGCAAGACATTGGGAGTCTTGACAGGCACTATCACCTGAATTTGATCCATGGAACATTAAATAACCCAAATATAAGCCGGGCGTCAATCGTTGTTGAGCTGTTTGAAGATACTGTATCTGTTCGGTTATGGATGATATTAAGACTTTATTAATGTTGTACTCTTTATGTATGGCTCCAATTTCCTAGGCCAATTTCTTGAATCTAAATTAGAGCCAACCATTAGCACTATATGATGGTCCCATTAAAGTGCCTTAGTAGTTTTGAAACAGATTTCTACCATCTGATCCATAATCAACTTTTGGCAAAACCTTGGTCTTTCAAACCGGATATAAGTAATAATTAATAAAAAGCGATAGTGTTAACACTCATAACAAATTTGCTTGTGGTTTCTTTAAATAAGCGTTGGTCGTTCGAAATATATCTTGTAAATGAGAAACAATAATTGAAACTATTTATCATCTATTAAAGACTTCTAGTCCGAACTATCTTTAAAAAGTTAAAGAAGAAATTATATATAAGAAAAGTGAAATCAGCGCCCTCTGTTAAAGAATATGACTTATAAATAAGTCAAATTATGTTTATCACAATTTTTTTTTTATCAGATATAAAATGTTATATTAGGAATGAAATCAGCCTTTACTACTTAGAATCTAGAAGCAACACAAAAGAAATATATTCAAAATTTATATTCTTTGAAATTATGATAAAAAGTGGGAGTCCCTTTAAGATTTATATGAATTCTTCTTAAGCTATGGACATAACTATTCCTTAAGATTATGTTAAGTGAAGAAATTATTGAAATCGGTTCATAAAGACAGCGAGATATGAACAATGAAGTAGTTTGGTAGTTGTCTTGGGTGTAACCAATACTCAAGCTTGTCCTCACTTTAGCAACTTATGAAACGATATGAAATAAGAGCCATTTAAAAATCTACTATTTCTTAAATTTTGTTTTAAAGATATTATTGAAATCGTTTCATACATTGATTATTTATTTATAATAAACTACAAATACCTTATTCAAGATATAGGGGTTATTATCTTAGTTAAGTAACCTATGAGCTAAGTTTGAAACATTATTGCTTTTTTGTCCATATCTCAATAACTGAAGAAAGAAATACGTTTTAAAATTTCTATGAATAATTTGAACTTTTTTTAAGGTCTACGGAAAAGCATTCTTAACCCATCGACAAAAAAAGTTAACGAGATGTGGAGAAGTATTGTTGTTGTCGTAACTGCGATACTATTGATAATATCGCAAAAAAATGGCACTCCTTAGTCGGAATCCTAAGATTTCAGAGTCGTTCCAGTACGAAGAACCGACTGCTGTGGGATAAGCCATTACACACTTTTGCGTTCAGATAAAAAAACTATTAAAAATCGACTTTTAATGTATCAGTGTCTTCTACGAGTAACTTCTTAAAATTTAAAACGATGACTAAAATTCATGATGTTTAGTTGAAGAAAAAGAGGACTAAAACGCTATGGTAGCGGGGGCACTAAGTACCAACTACCTCTAAAACTAAATTCTAATTTTTATCACGTCATCTTAAGATCTTTTAATTATAAAACAAATCCGAAGCCCGATAGTCTAAGGAGATCGAACAGCTTAAAGAAAATTTAATATTTTCTCTAACTGCTCGGAACGTTATCAATAAACAGACCATTCGTTCTCTTTTGTAACACAAACTCTCATTAACTCAATATTCGAAACTCAAAACCCACAAACTTAAATCAAATGAGACTTGCGATTCGAATGCTCAATAGCAGCCAAAAGCTCGTGCTTCTGCCTCACATATAAACGACCCTTTTTCCAGGGATTTTGTAAAAGCAAAGGTTTAAAATCATCACGCAAACAACGTTCTCGAGCACCAATTACGGCCACCAAACAAAAGTTATCCAACATATCGGTGGAATAGATGGGACCATTGCTGCCCTTCAAAACAGCAGCCATATTTAACTGTTTCACCACCAAATTGACCACTTCACGTGCAGTAGTTTTGGCAGTAACATGCAGCTTGAGACTAGTACCCGTAGCTAAGCCGGTATTATAGGCGGTATAGACCTGTATGATACCGGAAGGAGTATTAATTGCTTCTGACATTTCTGAGGCTAAGCTGGGGCAACTGGTGGCGGTATATTCCTCTTGGCTACTTTGTCTTTGCATATTTTTAGTGGCCGAAGATGAGGAATTGGAGGTGCTTGGTGCTAGATTTTCATCTAAACTAGAGGAATTCGTTTTCTTAACTTCCGCTTGTATGGTCGTAAGGGTGGTTTTTAAGTAGAGAGTATTATCTCTTAGATTTGCACTTGAGGCCGACTTGACCTTTTCGGCGGTTTTGATTTGCTTACTCTCATACTCGCCATTGTAATTAACTTTCAGCGATTGACATGATCCAGCAGCTAAAGGATCTCTTCCTAGATAGGGTACAGAGGAGGAGTGTACCGTTATTAGAGGTGTTACGGGCGTTGAAGTGGGTGTTATGTTTGAACATGTCCGTTTTCTCTGAAGAATTTGAGATTTTTGATTTTGTTGCTTGGCAGCTTCGCTGAGTGTATCATCCGATCTTGAGGGTGGCATATTGAAGATTTGACCAAATTCACTGGTACTTGTGAGCACAGAATCAGTAGCCGAATTGAAACTTTGTGTGGTGTAGTGAGAAGTTACCGAATCTCCGGAATTTTTACGTAAAGACATATCGGAAGTCATAAATTCATTGTTGACTTGTAGGAAATTTGGAGTAGTAGCTGGGGTAAGATTATTAGTTTGACTCGATTGCATTTGATTTTGTTGCTTTTGATTTCGGTTGCCCATGCCTGTAGGTGTAGTGGCTTTTAGTCCCAGATTTTGTTCGGACTTGGAATGTTCTGGTCCAATATTCATATTGCCCGAACTAGAAGCTCCTGGTCCCGGCCAACTACCTCTACCCGAACCAGTTTTGGTGAATTTGATGTCCCTGATAGGAGGTTGTAGTAATTGTGAACTTTCATCTACCTGTTGACCAAAATCTAAAATTTCTCTCATGGCCGCGGAGGGGGGGGCATTTTTATCTCTAGCAAAGGCTATAACATCCATTAGCCAACGTACGGCCTTCCAAACGGCATTCAAACTGGAAGTCAATTCCTGCAATTTGGCTAGACGTTCTTTAGCCGTCTGCAATTCGGAGGTGGAGAAGGCTTCTCTTTGTGAATGATTAGCCAAAGCTGTATCCAATTCCAGAATACAAGAAAGTCTGGCATATTTCTGTATAATACCCGGCTGATATGTGCTAAGATGAATCATTTCAAATGCCTGTATACTTAAACTGGCCAAGTCCTCACGTTGCAGCAATAGCTCCGATTGTCCTGGTACAGCACAACTCAACTCCACTGAGGGACATATAATAAGGAAACTTATATCTCTACTATGTTCTATCACTTCCACATCATACAGACGGTGGGTGGCTGCCTCTTCCGGTTTTATGTTCATATGCTTAAAGAGCTTATGAGTAGCTGTGGTTAGATCATATAAGAACAATCTTTGAACTTCGGTTGTAGCTTCTGTATTAGTATTAAAATTCAAGGTAAGCCTTAGGGGACTAGTACTACGACGACCATCTTGGGCTCCTTCTTTCGCATCCTTCTTTAGAACTTGCCATTCTTCGGCTGTTATATGACTATTATCCCTGACTTTGTAATGAGGCAAGACATTGGGCGTCTTGGCAGGCACTACCACCTGAATTTGATCCATGGAACATTGCATTTTCAAATAACCCAAATATAAGCCGGGCGTCAAACGCTGTTGGGCCGTTTGATGATATTGTATCTGATCGGTTATGGATGATATTAAGACCTCATTAATGTTGTACTCTTCATGTATGGCTCCAATTTTCTTTTGCAATTTGTTGACGGGCAACCAGCGGGAATTCAAGATGGAGACGACTTTTTGACTTTTAACAGTTTGTATGCAGGTTAGGACTACAGTGCCATGAGCATCTCTTAAGGGTTTGTAGTAAAGCTGACCGAGATCATTGAAGCCCAGGGCTGACTGCATTTGACAAACAGCCGAGAGCAGTTTAGTGCGAAAATGATTAGCAGAGGTGAGATTACGTTCCATGTCGGTGCGCAGTGATTTGACATCATCCCAAGTGCAGGCGACCTAAGGAAGAAAGATATATTTGAGTTTTAGGCTTTAAAATATTTGCAATATTAATTAAAGGTTCAAGAACAATTTTGGGTTGGTTTTTGGGGGTAGATAACTCCTTCCTTGAAATAAATAATATTAAGATTCCTATATGTGAACCGCCGTGGTATAGCAAGTATACCAGGTATACCATTGTATACCAGAGGTCCCAAGTTCGATGCTCGGCCAGACACAGCTTGGAGCCGGATTTAAAATGTAGGTCCCTTTCAATGAGTCTTAAAATAGAATCGGTTGCAGCTCATTGTCTGAGAGAAGTACACCTTGTTCCAATTGGAATGTCGTGGGAATTGTGTATGTATGTAGATTCCGACATACATTTTTTATCTTAGGAACTTTCGTAGATTTATTAAAAAAGGGGAACTATACCCGTTTTTCGCTTATATAGCCCACACTATCATAGCCAAGAAGGGTTCTATATTGAAGGAACATCTTTAGTACCAGCGAAATGAAGAGTGTTTGCCATTGAACAGTGTCGATGGGTTACTATGATGACCGATGACAAGATGTGTTTATAGAAAATATCACTCTGATATCCAGCACAAGTCAATTTGACAACACCAATCAGTTCTTCGGTCTGGATAGCTGTCTGTGCATATACTTTCTTACTTACTTAAATGGCTTATATTTACAACCTTTTAAGGTCAAAGGTCGAGCATATTTTAGAATTCCATGCACTTTGATCTTGTGAGCGTATTCTTCGTTGGCCAAAATGTTCATCTACTTGGTATTCACATCAAAGTTTCGGACGTCCTCTTCTAACATTTGAGGAAGCCGTTTTTTATTCTAATTTTAGCTTTTTCATAGTAACTGTTTTATCCAGGAGTGGGTTACTAGCCCGACGTGCTAACCCATATTTTTATAATTCTTATGGGAGATTTTGCGTTCTAGGACTGAGGTTATTGTTATTAAAATCTAATCAGTATTTCGGGTACCTCCCATAATACAAACTCCCGCATTTAAGATTTTCAAATGTTTCTCTCATGAAAATAGAGGTCATTGCACTCAACTTGATCGGAATCTGCCCAGATTTTACCATAGCTCTCATTAACTCAATATTCAAAACTCAAAATCCATAAACTTATATCAAATGCGACTTGCGATTCGAATGCTCTAGAGCAGCCAACAGCTCATGCTTCTGCCTCATATATAGACACTATCAAGAGTCATTTAAATGATCTCATAAGCTATGAGATAAGAGGGAGAAATGACTAAAATATTCATTAACCTAAAAATATGACTCTGGGTGTTAAAAAACTTAAAAATGTATATTCATACCAACGTTGGACAAGTGGAAAGCGTTTTGAAATTAGAGTGCACAATCTTAAAGTTAGCAACAATCGGTCCACAATTGACCCTAGCTCCCATATTAGGCCCTTAGCCGGAAATGATATAAATCTCGAAATTTTGAAAAAATAACTTAAGAAAAACTTGTTTAATTGTTGGTCCATATTTGAACTTAGTAGTGAAGGGTATTATATAGTCGGGCTTGACCGACTATAGCTTTTCTTACTTGTTTCTTATTGTAGTATGTATTTTTTTCTGATTTTTTTTTTTTTTGAGTACGAGTAAAGAAAATGTTTTCCTGTTTAATGTAAATTGTTGATATTCCCCTGCCACACAAATAATGGTCAATATTGATTTATATATTGATTTTGAAAACCCAGTAACAGACAAACCCACCAACCTATCCTTAGCTTTTACATCCACTTTCTTGCTCCCAACTTACCTTCATTAGCCAATGATAATCACTGTTCAAAGAACTGGGAAACGATTCATCAATTTCAATGACAGGAAGAAAATCTTCACTGGTGACTAAGACCTTATCCTCACAATACACAATACTGGCCAGATAAATGCCCCTATAAAATAAAATAGATATATCAAATGAAATCTTTAACAAAGGAAATAGTTCCAAAATCTACCTTCTTAGATGCTTTTGAAATTTGGAAGCAACTGAAAATAATTGCTTGATAGTAGTTTTCTTTTTAGGATTCCTTCTCTGGCTATTCGTATCCAGAGTCAATTCCGAGACATCGGAGGGTCGAGCCAAACGTACAGCGGTAAATAAATTATCCAACATGCGCTGGCGTCCCAGATAACGATCTTCACGATTGTTGAGATCACGCCAACCTTTAGTAATAATTTAAAGAAATTAATGTTTTATTTGTGTTTTTTGTAGATTATGTGCGGAAACGCTTACTTGAGGGTACTATACTGGCGGGCACGGATGTTTTATAGGGACCCCAGCCTTTGACATTGCCACAGGCAGCACGCAAAAAATAACGTCTACCCTGTGTTAGACCAGATATATTACACTGAGTACCCATGGTACCATGAAAACTGCGCCAATCCATGAGTTCACGTTCGCCGACAATGTTACTAAAGTCAGCACGAGTTGACCATTGCACTGTAAGAAAAAAGTGTATGAATATAAATTAGGTTTTAATCAAAATTGGGTTTTAAACAAAATTTGTTTTTAATCAAAATTAAAGAGTTAAACTCAATTTTCATTAATTTAAACATTTTTTTTAAATTTCACTTACTATTTTTAATAATAGTTTTCCGTTTTTCTTTGGCGGTTTTCAAGGTATCCATTTAAACTAAACTATAAGTAAAATTTAAAAAAAAAATTCTACTTCCTTGCGTATAGTTAATCACTTTACTAAGTTCTAAAAACAACTAAATTTTCAATATTTTCTTTTGTCTAAATTCTATTATTTTCTATTTTGTTTATGCTATGCCCTAAGTACCTGCTTTTTGAATTTAGGTAAAATCCTTTTTAATTGTTTTTACAACTTAAATGGAAAATTTGTACGTGTTGGTATGTTTGTTTTGGTTGCTTTTAAATGGGTTTTACCAAATAAAAATATTTCAAACTAAACATAATTACACTGGGCTGCAGCAAAAGTTTTCTTGTATCAACAAATTTTATTTAAACATTTTTGTATTCAAAAATTTTGTATTAAAAAAAATAATATATCATAGGCTATAGATAAATATTTGACCAGAAAATTTTTCTATAAGAAGTTTTTTTTAACAAAATTTTGTATTGAAAAATTTTTATAATTAAAAATTTGACATAGAGAAATTTTTATAATTAACTTCCCATAGAAAAATTCACTATAACCAAATTTTCTTTAAAAAAAATTCTTTGCAAAAATAATTTTTATATTTATTTTAAAATCTATCGAAAAATTAGCTAATTTTTCGAAATTTTGTTTTTGAGTCATAAGCCATCTCTTCCCCTTTTATAGCCAATTTTCTTTACTAACATTTTCTTGGTATAGAAAATTTTTCTATTCAGAATTTTTGGATAGAAAATTTTTTGATCCAAAAATGTATGGAAAATTTGTTCATAGAAAAATTTTTATATATAAAAAATAAGTAAGAAAATTTTTGATATAAAATTTGTTGTATACATAGAAAAATTTTGATATCTAATATTTTTCTATGTATACAAAAAATTTTATATAAAAAATTTTCTTACTAATTTTTTATATATAAATTTTTTTCTATGAACAAATTTTCCATACAAAAATTTTTGGATCAAAAAAATTTCTATCCAAAAATTCTGAATAGAAAAATTTCCTATACCAAGTTTTATATCGAAAAATTTTGTATAGAAAAATTTTTGTATCGAAAAATTTTGTATACAAAAAATTTTATCAAAAAATTTTTTATATAAAAATTTTTGTATCGAAAAATTGTGTCAAAAAATATTCAATACAAAAACTTTAATGTTTCTATAAATTTTGTGTAGAAAATTTCTTTTTACAAAATTTTAGTATCGAAAAATTTTATTTGCAAAATTTTTGTATCGAAAAATTTTATATATCAAACATTTTTAGAAATACAAAATTTTCTGTAGGAACATTTTTAGAACTATAAAATTTTCTAAAAGAAAATTTTTAGAACTAAAAAATTTTCTATAGAAAAATTTTTAGAATAAAAAATTTTCTATAGAAAAATGTTTGGAATAAAAAATTTTCTATAGAAAATTTTTTTAAACTAAAAAATTTTCTGTAGATAAATTTTTAAAACTTGAAAAGTTAAAATTTTTCTAAATATTCTCATACAAAAAATTTTATTTTAAACATTTTCTAAACAAACATTTTTGTATAAAAAAATTTTCTATCCAAAAATTCTGTATCGAAAAATTTCCCGTACAAAGTTTTATATCAAAAAATTTTGTATAGAAACATTTTTATATCTAAATTTTCTATAAAAAAAATATTTTATTCAGAAATTTTCCACACAAAAATCTTGTATTCAAACAATTTTTTACGGCAAAATTTTCTATAGAAAAATTTTCTTCACTAAATTTCTGAATGTAAAAATTTTAGATATCAAAATTTTTCTATGTGTAAATTCCCATACAAAAAATTTTATATCGAAAATTTTCTTTACTAACATTTTCTAAATATTTTATATACAAAAAGTTTTACATTGAAAAATTTTATATAGAAAACAAATTTTATCGAAAAATTTTTTTAGATATCAAAATTTTTCTATGTGTAAATTCCCATACAAAAATTTTATATCGAAAATTTTCTTTACTAACATTTTTTAAATATTTTATATACAAAAAGTTTTATATCGAAAAATTTTATATAGAAAAAAAATTTTATCGAAAAATTTTTTATAGAAAAAAAATTTTATCGAAAAATTTTTTATCGTAAAAATTTGTAAGATTTTAGTATCGATAAAGAAAAATTTATTGAAAAATTTTCTACACAAAAATTTTAGTATCGGAAAATTTTTGATGAAATTTTTTTATTATCAAAAAATTTTTGACGCAAAAATTTAAGTATCGATTAATTTTCTACACAAGATTTTCAGTTTTTCACATTCTAATTTTCTATAGATACATTTTAATATCGAAAATTTTTCTATACAAAATTTCTGAATCGTCAAATTTTCAATAGAAATATTTTTATATCGATAAATTCTCATTCAAAAGTTTTTAACAAAAAATTTTTTACATAAATGTTTTTGTTTTAAAAAATTTTCTGTACAAAAATTTTTAAATTAAATAATTTTCAAACAAAAATTATTATATAAAAAGCTTTTTGTCAAAAAAAAGTTTGTATACAAATAAAATTAATATCGAACAATGATTTTGTTTCTTAAGTTTTTGTATCGAAAAATTTTCCGTACAAAAATTTTCGTATGAAAACAATTTTTATGTTGAAATTTTTGTATTGAAAATTTGTTATACAAAAATTTTTGTTTCTAAAAATTTTTTATTTGAAAATTTCTGCATCTTAAATTTTTCTTTATAATTTTAAGTTTGCATGACTTATTTTTTTTTATAGAAATATTCTAAATATCAAAAAGTTTCTTAATCAATAAAGAAGATTATATTTCATTGAATTATTCTGCTTTAAATCACATTTACAAATAATGATGAACATAACTTTAATTCCTAGAAGAAAAAAACTAGAAGTAATTTTTCAACATAGACTGAATTAATGTGTGTGATTTCCTGGAAAGTAATGACTTTTATTAATCGCATTACTCAGGTGAAAATTAATGATGATTTGAAAAAAAAAAAATATTATTTTCTTTTCTATTTTTCAAATTACTCCTAGAAAGATCCAAATGCTTTCAATATATTTTATTAAGGGCTAATTTTCACAATCTTGATTATGCACGTGGCAATAAGTTTACATATGAGTAAGTAAAAAAATTGAATAGGTAAATATTTCTTTACTTAAGGTATTTACATCTGTTTAATAAGGATTTATAAGCTCTTATGCACATACAATTTGTACATATAAAAGTACATATGTATTTATTACTCAATGCCTCAATACAATGGAACAAAAGCTAATAAAACATCATCACAATCATTGGCTACGTATTTGTGTTGTGTGTTAATGTATTGAGGTGATTTCCCGTATCCCTTTTATATACATACATATTATACATGTAATTGCTTTTGAGTTTATTTACCTTTAAATTTAGTACCAATTGCTCCTTCGAATGGTTCAAGTATTTGCACTTGTATTGAATTATCACCCGTTACATCAACAATAACTGAAGCTGGCGCATCTGGTGGCCTGGCCTGATCCCAGCCCAAGAGAAGACGACGCAAACCTTTGACACGTCTCTCCCATATACCAATTTGTTTGTCGACCTCATTGCCGGTACAACCGGTTACGGAGGAGCCTGTGTTGCCTATAGAAGAAAAGGAAGGGAAATAAATTATTTTGAAATTGATATTGATGAGGGAAGTGAGGGTTTTTCGGATTTCAAATAGAAGGTGTTATTTACAATGAGAGATATAATGATCAGATTTGTGTTGAAAATGACAAAAAAAACTTTAAACCAAAATTTCCTATAGAAAAATTTTTAGAACTAAAAACTTTTCTTAAGAAAATTTTTAAGAACAAAAAAATTTTCTTTAGAAAAATTTTTAGAACTAAAAAGTTTTCTTTAGAAAAATTTTTAGAACTAATTTTCTTTAGAAAAATTTTTAGAACTAAAAAATTTTCTTTATTTTTTTAGAACTAAAAAACTTTTAGAACTAACAATTTTTCTATAGAAAATTTTGCAGAAATAAAAAATTTTCAATAGACAAATTTTTAGAAATAAAAAAATTTTCGAAATAAAAAAGTTTCTATAGAAAAATTTTTAGAACTAAAAAATTTCCTATAGAAAAAATTTTTAAACTAAAAAATTTTCTATAGAAAAATTTTAAGAACTAAAAATTTTCTATAGACAAAATTTTTGAAATAAAAAAATTTTCTATAGAAAAATTTTTAGAAATAAAAAATTTTCTATAGAAACATTCTTAGAAATACAAATTTTTCTATAGAAACATTCTTAGAAATAAAAATTTTTCTATAGAAACATTTTTATAAATAAAAAATTTTCTATAGAAACATTTTTATAAATAAAAAATTTTCTATAGAAAAATTTTAGAAATAAAAAATTTTCTATAGAAAAATTTTTAGAAATAAAAAATTTTCTATAGAAAAATTTTTCTGAAATAAAAAATTTTCTACAGAAAAATTTTTCTGAAATAAAAAATTTTCTATAGAAAAATTTTTCTGAAATAAAAAATTTTCTATAGAAAAATTTTTCTGAAATAAAAGATTTTCTATAGAAAAATTTTTCTGAAATAAAAAATTTTCTATAGAAAAATTTTTCTGAAATAAAAAATTTTCTATAGAAAAATTTTTAGAAATAAAAAATTTTCTATAGAAAAATATTTAGAAATAAAAAATTTTCTATAGAAAAATTTTTAGAAATAAAAAATTTTCTATAGAAAAATTTTTAGAAATAAAAAATTTTCTTTAGAAAAATTTTTAGAGCTAAAAAATTTTCTTTGGAAAAATTTTTAGAACTAAAAAATTTTCTTCAGAAAAATTTTTAGAACTAAAAAATTTTCTTTAGAAAAATTTTTAGAACTAAGAAATTTTCTTTAGAAAAATTTTTAGAACTAAAAAATTTTCTTTAGAAAAATTTTTAGAACTAAAAAATTTTCTTTAGAAAAATTTTTAGAACTACAAAATTTTATTTCTTTAGAAAAATTTTTAGAACTAAAAAATTTTCTTTAGAAATATTTTTAGAACTAAAAATTTTCTTTAGAAAAGTTTATAGAACTACAAAAAAATTTCATTATAACAATTTTTAGAACTAAACAAATTTTGTTTAGAAAAGTTTTTAGAACTAAAAAATTTTCTTTAGAAAAATTTTTAGAACTAAAAAATTTTCTTTAGAAAATTTTTTACAACTAAAAAATTTTCTTTAGAAAAATTTTTAGAACTAAAAAAATTTCTTTAGAAATATTTTTAGAACTAAAAATTTTCTTTAGAAAAATTTTTAGAACTAAAAAATTTTCTTTAGGAAAACTTTTAGAACTAACAAATTTTCTTTAGAAAAATTTTTAGAACTAAAAAATTTTCTTTAGAAAAATTTTTAGAACTAAAAAATTGTCTTTAGAAAAGTTTATAGAACTACAAAAAAATTTCATTATAACAATTTTTAGAACTAAACAAATTTTGTTTAGAAAAGTTTTTAGAACTAAAAAATTTTCTTTAGAAAAATTTTTAGAACTAAAAAATTTTCTTTAAGAAAATTTTTAGAACTAAGAAATTTTCGTTAGAAAAATTTTTAGAACTAAAAAATTTTCTTTAGAAAAAGTTTTAGAACTAAAAAATTTTCTTTAGAAAAATTTGTGTGGGTATCTTTAAATTTTCTTTAGAAACATTTTTATAAGAAATTGTTGCCGGCCTTTTTTAAATGCCTTTGACCTTTTATAACATAAGTAAGTTAAATCTTACTCAAGGTGACCCTTCATTAAAAATTGATTATAATAAGATATTATTTAATTCTTCTATGAACCCACTTAATGTCAAATAAAACAATAATTGTAAAGTTCACTATAATTTCAATTGGCATTTTCACAAGTTGTCTCAAACACTTAAGTCTGTCTCTGTCTCGATGTTGTTAGTCATTTAAATGAATGGATGTCGTCCGAGTGTTCACAACCGATTGTATGTCTTGAAAACTGGGTAATGTGAATTCAATTAAGAATAATGTTGTACAAATTGTTTGGTTTGGACACAATGAATCCACCCACACTCGTATTTATGTATATGTAAGTACATATGTAAGTATAAACTTTCTTTCTGAGAAAAACCCAGCAAAACCTTTGAAAATATTTTATCAAATGAGCGAAACTGCTACAACAACATTTCTACATATGAATACAACTTAAAGTGATAGCAATAGTTTGCGCAAAGCTGCGCCTAATTAAAAATAAGCCTTAGATTTCGTAGCAAAGTAGTACTACTTACTTTTTAGGTGAAGTAAGGCATTAATTTCATAAAACAAGAAAAATATGATAATTTGTATACTTTTTGCTTTACGAAGTAAACTCCAAGTACTTTCCTAAGTGTACTATGTAATGCTATGAGTATCCATTCGTCATAAAAAGTACTACAAAAAGAAGCAGTTACCTAATAAAGCATACAAATTTTTGCTGTGTATATCTTCTAAACGCCCCCTTGATTTCATATCAAATTTAAGTTTAATATACTTATACATATAACCCAAATGCAGTCTTCTTTTTTGCAGTCTCTATATTCTAAGTTTCAATTATTTAATATTTCTGTCCCTGCTAAATTCTTTTCATTTCATGTGGTTTCGTAATATTCTTTAAAGTATTATTATATGTAGTTATTACTTAAGTAGATGATACTGGGGAAACGATCTGTTTGATTATTTAAGTGGAATATGATTTACTTACCAATAATAATGCTCGATATTGAGGGTCGTGACGAGAATGAAGGTTGACATGTCCCCTCCAAACCGCTTAAATCGTTAATTCGCACTTCAGCATCTTTGAGTAAACCATTTAGTTTTGTGCCAATACTATCAACGGAAACTGGAGGAAAGATTAAGAGAAAAAAAAAATGGGGTTGAATTAGTGAAATATAAAATTATATATAAAATTATAGAAAAACGACTTTGAGTTACTTTAAGGAATCGGTCACCAAAACAGAGGGGATATGGGGGGATCGAAAAATAATAGACTTTCTGTAAAACAATTAATAAGACTGTGTTAGTTGAAAAAACCGACAGAAGGGAGACCTAATGGGTAAAGATAAGAGTGCGCTGGTGTTAAATATTTTTTAGTTTAGCTCTAGTTTTCGAGATATAGCGTTATAAAAAAAATGGAGGAGGATGCGTGATAAATATTCGCGTAACTCAAAAACTGTTTATTTTCTTGAACTAAGTAAAAATTAGAAATTCGGCTACAAAATTATCTTTCAGGAACACTAATTATTTTTTTGGAAATAAATTTTTTTGTTTAGAAATTTTTGTGATTTTTCCAAAAAAAAAAAATTTTTCAAACAAAAAAATTTATTTACACAATGAACGTCTTAAGGGCAATTATTAATCAAGTGATGTATTTTTTTTACAAAAATGGGACAAGTCGTTTCATGAATCTCTTCAAAAATCCCAAATTTATGAAAATTTGTATTTTCACGCAAGTCTCGATAAAATTACTACTAATCGTTGAATTTCCATAATATAAGTATTATATTATTTGGAATAGTCATAGTTTTACGATGATAAGTTTTTGTTGATATTTTCTATTTTTTATGATTAATTTTTTTTTTCAATTTTGCACAAAACTATTTTTTGCATTATGACCACGGTCGAAGCAAAGAGAACTGAACAAAAAAATAGTCGGCAGAGTTGCCGTTTTTTATACATTTAACTACAATAGGTAGTTCTAACGTTTTAAAAAGAAAAAGTTTTCTACTCCATTTTTTTTTTAATTTTTTTATCAAAAATTTTTCTATAGAAAAATATTTTTATCAAAAATTTTTCTAAAAAAATCAAAAAATTTTTCTATAGAAAATTTTTTTATCAAAAATTTTTCTATAGAAAATTTTTTTATCAAAAATTTTTCTATAGAAAATTTTTTTTATCAAAAATTTTTCTATAGAAAATTTTTTTATCAAAAATTTTTCTATAGAAAATTTTTTTATCAAAAATTTTTCTATAGAAAAATTTTTTTATCAAAAATTTTTCTATAGAAACATTTTTTTATCAAAAATTTTTCTATAGAAAATTTTTTTTATAGAAAATTTTTCTATAGAAAATTTTTTTTATAGAAAATTTTTTTATCAAAAATTTTTCTATAGAAAATTATTTTATTCAAAATTTTTCTATAGAAAATTTTTCAAAAAAAATCAAAAAATTTTTCTATAGAAAATTTTTTTATCAAAATTTTTTCTATAGAAAATTTTTTTATCAAAAATTTTTCTATAGAAAATTTTTTTATCAAAAATTTTTCTATAGAAAATTTTTTTATCAAAAATTTTTCTATAGAAAATTTTTTTATCAAAAATTTTTCTATAGAAAAATTTTTTTATCAAAAATTTTTCTATAGAAACATTTTTTTATCAAAAATTTTTCTATAGAAAATTTTTTATCAAAAATTTTTCTATAGAAAATTATTTTATTCAAAATTTTTCTATAGAAAATTTTTCAAAAAAAATCAAAAAATTTTTCTATAGAAAATTTTTTATCAAAAATGTTTTTATAGAAGTTCTTTTTATTAAAAAATTTATATATACAAAATTTTTTTATCAAAAAAAAAAAAATTCTATAGAAAAATTTTTGATGAAAAAATTTTCTATAGAAAAATTTTTGATATAAAAAATTTTTATAGAAAAATTTTTGATAAAAAAAATTTTCTATAGAAAAATTTTTGATATAAAAATGTTCTATAGAAAAATGTTAGATATAGTTTTCTATAGAAAAATTTTTGATAAAATTTTCTATAGAAAATTTTTTGATAAAAAAAAATTCTATACAAAATTATATCAAAAATTTTTCTATGCAAAATTTTTTTTCAAAAATTTTTCTATGCAAAATTTTTTTTCAAAAATTTTTCTATAGAAAATTTTTTTATCAAAAATTTTTCTATAGAAAATTTTTTTATCAAAAATGTTTCTATAGAAAATTTTTTATCAAAAATTTTTCTATAGAAGTTCTTTTTATCAAAAAATTTATATATATAAAATTTTTTTATCAAAAAAAAAATTCTATAGAAAAATTTTTGATGAAAAAATTTTCTATAGAAAAATTTTTGATATAAAAAATTTTTATAGAAAAATTTTTGATAAAAAAATTTTCTATAGAAAAATGTTTTTTGATAAAATTTTCTATAGAAAATTTTTTGATAAAAAAAAATTCTATACAAAATTATATCAAAAATTTTTCTATGTAAAATATTTTTTCCAAAAATTTTTCTATAGAAAACTTTTTTATCAAAAATTTTTCAATAGAAGATTTGAAAATTTTTTGATATAAAAATATTTTTATCGAAAATTTTTACAGAAAAATATTTTTATCGAAAAATTTTCTATAAAATATAATTTTTATCGAATAATTTTCCAAAGAAAAATGTTTTTAATAAAAATTTTTTCTATAAAAAAATTTTTAGATCAAAAATATCTGAAATTATTAAATATTAGAATTTATTTCTGTTTTAAAAAATATTTTCAATATTTACAAAAATATTCCCAGTGTTTAAAAGATTAATAGTGTCGTGGCAACAATGTTTGTGATTATATTTCTTTGTTCTCTCAAAACATGTATTTTGTTGATATAAATTGGATTTTGATTTGTTTCCTGCCTATTTTGTTTCTTCTTTAACAAAGCGGCACCAACCAACTCCATCTGAATGATTTTAATACTCATTTTCACGAGTTTTATTAATGATCGTGGTATTTACGAAAATTAAACAAATTTATCGGCTTCTGGTGGTATGGGCTGCCTACTCCTGATTATGATTTAAATGATTTAAATGACTTAAAAACCGTTTATCACTCAAAAATCTTATGTTTGCACATCTTAAGGACAATTTTGTTCTTAATCTATTAATGTATTTTTTATAAAAATTGAAGAAGTTGTTTTTATGATATAGTAAACTAATTAGGACAACCTCTTAAAAATCCCAAATTTTAGAAACATTTTAAAAGCAAAAGTCGATAAGAAAATTATGAAACAATTTCTGGAGTTTTTGTACTTAAGGGATTATAATACATAAAATAGTTTAACCAAAATCATTTTAGCAGTTTTATTTTTAAAAAATTAAAAAAATTGTGGGTCGATTGTTAAATTTTTGGTTCTCAAAAATTCATAACTTTTGTTATAAAAATTTTTTTGAAACAGATTTTTTTGTTATTAAATCCCTGAAGTTTAGAGTTTATTTTATCGAAGTTTGATATAAATATTTGTAATATTACCAAAGTTATAAGCTATTAAGTAAATTGACCAACTGGCTTATATCCGCTTTTGTTCTGCAATTTTTTTTATTACTTGCGCGATCTAAGTAGTTGTTAAAAGACTATTTTTGAAAAATTCTAAAAGAAAATTTTAAATTAACAAAATCATTAAAGTCCTAATACAATTTGTTTTGGAAAACATAAGTAACTTCACCCATTTTCGAGAAATGATTGTCTATCTTTTTCATCTGTAATTATCATAACGAGATTTAGTTTGAATTAATGATTTTTTGAAGTTTAATAATTTAAATTTAATCTTTTCTTCATTAGTGTCCTTTTCAATCCCCTTTAAAAGCTCTACTTACATTGAGATCCTTCCAGAGCACCATGCTGCAGCAACATCTTGGTCATTGAACGATTATTACTTAAAACGGCCACATCCAATGCAGACAGACCATCTGTATTAATACTGAAAAATAAAAACAATTTAACATAATTAAATTATTTCCAAAGTCTAATAAATCAACTGTCTTCTCCTCCCCCCTTACTTACCTATTCACATCCACATCAGTTGACTCTAAAATTGTGCGGGCCTTATCCAAATGTCCATGTTCAACAGCCGAAAAAAGGGCTAAAGTAAAAGAAAGGTTTAAAAATAGAAAATTAATCATAAAAAATTAAATATTAAAATATGATTTGTATAGATAAAAGGATATAATAATCAAGTGTTTTTTATTAAAACGGCTCTTAAGAACTTAAATGGCTATAAGTACTTTTTATATGAGAGTACTCTTGTGTGTATGTTAGTTATTTGGAAAATTAGATTAGATTAAATTTAATTTATTTCTTGCCTTGATATGATGCCAAAAAAATAAAAACGATAATTTTGTAAGGTATTTTTAGTTCCATTTTGGGGTTGGATAATGGTATTTTGTTGGGAACTTTGATGGGAAGACAAGTTTAATAGAGTTAAATCGTTAAAACGGGTGATACAAAAACATAAATTGTGCCCTTCACTGATTAAATGAGTAAAACTTTCTCCCTATGTATTAATAACGTTGAATGGAATGAGTTGCATATAAAATTAAAATATTTATTAAAATTCAAAATTTTTGACCCAATTTTAATAAAACTGCACAGTTTGCAAAATTTTGGCTCATCAAATATGAGCCTCTCAAAATCTAGAAGAACTTAAAACAATACAAGATTTTTATTTCTTAATTGATTTACATCTTTTAAGCAAACTTTTGGTACAACAAATATCCAAACTGGAGCTAGATTATGATCCCCTAAGCTTATGACAAAATGTTCGTTTGTCATCTGATTTAAAAGGTCGTACCTTCTTTATAGATAAATTTTGGTTCGTACTTTATATGGAATAAAAAATAATTATAAAATATTGTCACTACTCATTCGATTTGAGATCCATAAGTAGGAACCAAAAAATATACCATGACATTTCTAATATGTACCATGAAGTTTCTAAAATGTACTTTGAAAGTTCCCCTCAGTCTAGTTATAGTCTATTCTGAGATCATTTCAAACAATCCAATGTATAAAATATGAAATATTTCATTACAAACAGACCGACTGAAGCGGTCCCTTAAGTAGGACAAATTTAAAACTGACATATTCCAACTAGAGCTATTTCTAAAATGGTACAGAGTACAAATTGACATTTCCCTTTTCTATCTTTTTGGAACTTTCAGAAGTGGAATAATTTGAATCGTATGGTTTTCTGCAGATTTTAAACATTATCTCAATTACATTTATTTTAAATTGAATATTTCAAAATTATCTGGTGATATTATAAATAAATCGGACGATACTGAAAATCGTATAAGAAGTATCTATTCTGTATCATTTTAAGTTTTTTATTAGTTGAAAGTGTTTTGAGAGTCTTTAAAGTCTGACACATTTAAAATTGTCATTTCCCATCGGATATGAAAGATCGAAGTGTTCCATATGCATTGCGATGTTTCATATTTCATCTTTATCTTGTAAAGATATTTTTAAAGTAGTATATCTTGAAAACTATATTTTTCATTAGATCTCAAACTTTATTTCGACTTAGTAGCTTTCAAATCGATCAGAAGACGTTTTTAATGAAAAGTAAAAATTCTACATAAATTTATGTTTTTAACTGGTTTAAGGTATCGCAAATTGTAGAACGATTGTGGAACTCTAGCTTACAATTCTTAGTTCTCACAATTCTAATGACGTGGTAGACCACAGAAACCAGCTTGGAAAGGTAGATTTGAAAATGCAAATTTTTTTTGGACAAATTGACCAAAATTTTGAATGGCACTTTTTAAATTTTTTTAAATATCAACTCCACCATCAATTTAATGAAAAAAATTGAAATGTTCTAAAATTCTACAGACCTCAAGCAATTGAAGGAGTAGTAAACCTTTCCAATACAGCTTACCGTTAGTTTTATATTTGGGATTCAAAATGTATAAAATTTTTCTTTCACAAGCTCTAAATCTCAAGCAAAACTTCGGCGCAAATTTCGGAGGGTCAAAATTTGTTTTAGACATATCGTCGTGCAGAAGTTTATGTGCTCTATCCTCCATTTTACGCATTTTGAGTTAATGATGCCACTTTAGGTTTTCTACCCTAAATTTTTAAAATCCGCAATTCGGCTATCTAGTTTCTGAGATAAATAGTGTCTGTTTTGTTCTATATCCTTCAAAAGAGATTTTTTTGTGATATTTTGTTCTATACGCCAAATATATGGTGTAAAAATCTCAAAAAGTTTTTTAGAAAAATTAAGGAAAAATTTCTAGATCGATTTTCTCAAAACACATTTTTGGCGTATAGAGCACATAAACTACCGCACCACGATACGGTTTGGGAAAGTTCCTTAGAACTTGTTTGTTTTTCCCTGCTTTTTTTTGCTTTGTTGTAATTTTTGGAAAAATATTTTTATACGATTTTTTGTAATTATTTTAAAACTTTTTTAAAATTATTTTAAAACTTAAACAATTTAAATCTTCTTTTTTGTATAAGTTTTTATATTAGATTGACTCTTACTTACTTAAATGTTACAACCTGTTAATGTCAAAGTCCGAGCATATTTTAGAATTCCATGGATTTCGATCTTGTTCGAATATTCTCCAATTTTATAGTCCAAGCTTTGAAAAAAGTTCCTCTACTTTATCTTTCTATCGAAGTTTCGGACATCCTCCTCTAAAATTAGGTAGTGGGACATTTCAATTCTAATTTTATCCTCTTCATTGTATTTTTTTTTCAAGAGAGGGTTACTAGCCCGTAATCCTAACCCATTTTTATCGATCTTATGGGACAACTCTCGGAACATGTTAACTCACAATATTAATGGGTGTTAAACTAGCTCCCCGGGTGATACCATGAGGAGGTGTGTGTCCACAGTTGAGATGATGAGAGGAAGACCCAGATAAGTTGGGCTTACCAAGTTAAGACCAATTAGAATCGTGTTTGGTATTCAATATCCCCTAGATAATCAAAATTGACTCATGATGGTATTTTTCATTAACGTGAGTTAGTTTTACAAATTTTTTTTACAGAAGATAATATTTAAGTTCTTAAAATTCAAAAATCATTTAAAAAGACTCTTTTAATAAAAAAAACTAAAAAAAATTGTTGCCCTTGGTGGGATTTGAACCGGGGCCATTCAGTTTAAATTACCATCTTAATTACAAATAAGTACTTCTGTAATAACTTATTATTTATTCGGATGGTATGTTGTAGTCGTTACAAGCTAACCAGTTGTCAGAGTACTTGCCATTACCAAAGTTTTGCTGGGTATATAGAGATTATTTTTTAAATTTAAACCGAAAACTCGTTTTATATATTTTTTATCGTCATGCCATTAAATTTTTGTCTAAGACTTTGACTTTGTTGGTGTCTGCTAGACTACACGTCAGTCGCAAAGGGTTAAATCCTTTAAAGTTATATTAGAAGAATGAAAGTTGGGGATTTTCTTAAATTTCAGTGTTTTTTTTTCATCCCATTAGGCACAGCTTTAAATTGCATCAAAAAGTTGCTAATTAGTTAAAAACTTTAACCCTTTACTCAGACTATGTTTAAAAGAGACTACTTTATGTACTTTTTTCAAAAATCCAGAACTTTAAGAAAAAAACTCACTTAACCCTTTCGTGTCTTATCTTAATCTTAATCAATAAATATGTACTTTCTTTTATCTATTATATTAAGTTAAAACTCTCTTAACCCTTTCATGTTCCATTTTTAAAATCTGTAAGCACATATTTTTAATTTTTTGAATAAGAAGTTGTGTAAACTCTCTCGAACCCATCAAAAACTATTCTTAACCCTTTCGTATCTGATTTAAAAACAATAAAAACATGATCAGCATTACCTTAATATGAAGTAACATTAACCCTTTTATGCCCATTATTGCCAGTAGTCATATTTATGTCATATCATATCTTTATTTAAAAAAAGTATGTATTTCTCAAGTGATAACTAGTTTAACACCTTTAGATCCGTCTTTTTTAATATTTTTTTTTTTCAAATATCGGTATGAAGTAATATTAACCCTTTAGTACCAGTGGTAAGTTATTATAAAAAATTTTCTTCCTGATTCAATCAATATTTCCTGTTACTACTTTTTATGCCCATTATAGCCAAAAGGCAACATTACACAATTTTTTCCCTAACTCACATTTTCATAAATTTTTATAAAAGAAAATCGTATGTATTCTTAAGTTAAAACCACTAATAGCACAACCCAAAAAAATGAAAAATTTGTGTTGGTGCCTTATTTAAAAAAATATATCTCGAAAACCAAAAAAAATGAGTTAGAGAAATTGGAGCCCTGTGTAAGATGTATACAAATTTATTAAAATGTTGGGCTGTGCAAGTAATCTTTTAAATATCTAGGTTTGAAATTATATTATTAACCTGTACCTGACTCCATCAATCTGAAGTGAAAACTGGCTTAACCCTTTTATGACCATTTCTTTAATCAAAAAATATGTATTAGTCAATTCGTATGCATGAAGTCATATTAACCCCTTCATACCATATAACTCCATGACACATAATTCAATTTTCTAAATAAAAAGTTTTATGTATTCTAAAGTAACTCATGCTTAACCCCTGTTACCATTTCTGATGAATAAGGTTATAGGTCCTATTTGCAATAAGTACTAATTACTTTTTAATGCCCATGTATAGTATAGGCATTATAACGCACATTTCTAAAATAAGTCCTGTGTATTTTGGTTTGGGAGTTATAGTGGTCAAAAATATCCTTAACCCATATGTTGTCAAGTTTTTATTTATAAAAAACTTGATCCTGTTTTTGTATATACATAAGTAGGTCTAAATGACTTAAAAAATATGTTTTTCTTAAGTACTTATACAACAGCATTCCGAGCTATCAAAAAGGTCCAATTTTGGGTCCAAAATTGGGGCTCTAAGCACATATGGGTTAAAGTCAAACAACAAAAACTAAATTTTGAATTTATATAAAAATAATTTTATAGAAAACAATACAGTTTTTTCATTGATTGTCAGTATTTTATCGGTATATTGTTTGGGCTGGTTTTTGTCTTAGCTAAAAAATAGTTTTGATACTACTTTCGAAAAGCCTTTAACTAGAACCCAGATAGTAAAGGTATATGAATCTTTTGCCGAAACATTCCTTTAGAATTCAGTTTTGAAAGATAATTAAAGACAAATAAGAATAAAGAATTTATATGATGAGCATGAAAGGGTCAATTTTACATTAAGCCGAGTTAATTGAACATGTTGGAACGACCTTTAGTATAAGATAAACACCTACGAACTAATGTTAATTTCTCAATATTATAAAATTTTTGAACATTGCAAAATTTAAAAAAGTATTTACTCTTTTAAAGTCCTGCCTATTTCCCTTTAATGTATTTTCTTTAACCCAAAACCTTTAAAAAAAAACATATATTTCTTGTTTACAGATTATTACCATGCAAATGTAGGTTACACTGTGTTAACTTATCCAATTGGGCCTGAGCCAATTTTAGTTGTTTTTTCGACATTTTCGAACGATGCGGTGTATTGCCACCCTTGGTGGTCCTTACACTAGACGGCTGACGATAAATTGCCAAATTTTGATTATTATCAGCGTTGTTTTCATCTACTCCCGTGCCGCTGCTAACACCATCACTTCGCTCCATGGTACCAGTGGCACTACCCCCACTACTAGCATGACTGTGGTTGCTATAGTGACTTTTGTGGGAATTTGAATGACGTGAAATGCTTAAACTGTTATTATTGCCTGCAGTAGCGGATGTTGAGTTAGATTTAATATTCTCCGCCAACATTTTGCTGCTACAACTGTTAGAGCTCGAGCTTGAGGAAGAGGATGATATTGATAGATTTGAGCTGGCGCGAAGAGAATTGGCTGAAATGGGTGTTGGTGGAGGTGGTAGTAATTTAAGATTATTATGTTGAGCCTGGGCTGCTGGCAGTTGACGGTGATGGTATTGATGCTGGTGAGGATACTGTTGATGCTGCTGCTGCTGTTGACGTTGTGGTAATAAAAATTCCATTTCTTTTAAATCTTGTGAAGTGCATGACATGGCCGTACGTATTTTCGCTACCGACACAACATTTTGATTCAGTTGTTCGGACCAACGAAAGGCAGCATTCGCACGGTCATCAAGAGAATCGTCCTGATGATAAGGTTGATGTTGCTGCCTATGTTGTTGATGGTGTTGATGCTGATGATGAGGATGATATTGATGCTGCTGCTGCAGTAATAGATGCTCTTGACAGTAATTGCTATCCAAACTATGGAAATTTCTTTTATTATCGGTTGGATGCTGCTGTTGTTGTTGCTGCTGCACTAAATTTATTTGATGTTGATGATTTATTGTCGTCGTTGTCGATAGCGATGTAGAGGCTGTTGAAGTTGATGAGTTCGTAGATGATATAGTATTTGTTAATGATGATGGAGGTGGATTTCTTAAAATAACTGAATCATCATCATCATCCAAATGATGATGATCCGTTAGTTGGGTGTTGGTGCTGTAGTGATAGTTATTGCAGTTGCTTGTATTTTTCTTGGAGGAGCGATCTGATCGCAATGTTGCACTTTTGTTAGGACTTAAACTACTTGGTAGTACATTATCTGGTGGGGGGGAGTGAGGAAGGGAATAAAAAAATAAATAAAAAATTAAATTAAAATGAAATTAAACAAAATTATATTTTAAATTAAATAAAAAATAAAGCATTTTTAAACCAAAAGCCCTTAAACCAAGCAACATTACATTTTTGTTAGAAATAAATATGGCAAGTAAAATTTAAATAATATATCATGGTAAAACTGATAATATATCATGGAAAGACTGATTGCAAAACTAATGCATCAGCTATCGTCATCTCGTTCTATTAAACTACCACTTACTCATTATTTTAACATTAAATTGATCATATTTTCATCCCCTGCTCTAAGCCCTTATATGACGTTTTTCTTTAGAAATAATGATGGCGAGTTAAATTGTAGTAAGTGATGGTGAGTTCTTAATTTGAAAATTATAGATCCAACGCATCAGCTGCTGTAATCATAATTTGAAAACAACTGCTTATTATTTTGATTATGTACTGATCATAATTTGATCTCGCGATACTCTTTTTTGCATATCTCTTTACGATGATAATGAGCATGGCCAGTAAAATTAAAATAAGTGATTTTAGTTTTGTTCTTTAATTTTAAGATTTTGTTTTTAAATTTTATGATCAACGTCACATCATAAAAAAAAAATATTTCGAAAATTTGTATAAAAAAATTTTATTTTGATGATGATTTTCGTAAATTTATATCGAAAATTCTCTATAAAAAATTTTATATGAAAATTTTTTTATCGCAAATTTTGTATACAAAATGTTTGTACCGAGAATTTTCAAAAATAAATATTGTATTGAAATTTTTCTATACAAAATTTTGTATCAAAAATTTTCTAAAAAAAATAAATTTTATATATTATATATATTTTCTTTAAGAAAATATATATATTTTCTTTAAGAAATTTAATAGAAAATTTTCCAGTGTAAACATTTTTAATAGAAAATTTTTGGTAAAAAAAAATTTTAATAGAAAATTTTTCGCAAATAAAACTTTTTAATAGAAAATTTTTCGCTATAAAACTTTTTATAGAAAATTTGTCTGTATAAAAATTTTTTTATAGAAAAATTTTCAAAATAAAATTTTTCAGTAGATAGATATTTTATAGAAAATTTGTCGATATAAAACTTTTTTTAGAAAGTTTTGATTCAAAATTTTGTATTGAAAAAAAATTTTAAATTAAAAATTTTCTTTAAAAAACTTTTTTATAACGATTTTTTCTATAAAAAAATTTATATTAAACATTTTCTTAAATAAAATTTTTTCAAAAAAATTTTATATAGAAAATTTTCTTTTTGAAAGTTTGATATCTTAAAAAAATTGATAACAAAAATTTTCTTTAAAAAATTTATTATCAAATATTTTCATTAAAAAATTTTGACATCAAAAACTCTATAAAAGATTTTATATTGAAAATTTTCTTTAAAACAATTTTATATAGAAAACTTTCAAAATTTTTTATAAATTTTTTTTTTTAAATATTTCATATAGAAAGTTTTTCTGATAAAAATTTCAATCGAAAATTTTCTTTACAAAAAAAAATATTTTTAAAAAAAATTTTGTATCCAAAATTTTCTATAGAAAAATTAAAAAATTTTGTAACGAAAATTTTTTTTAAATAAATTTTATATCAAAAATTTTGTATATAAAATTTTATATCGAAAATTTTCTATAAAAGCTTTTAAATCAAAAACTTTCTAAAAAAAATTATATCGAATACTTTTAATAAAAAATTTTATATTAAAAATTATTCATAAAAAAATTTCTATAAAAGTTTTTATATTGAAAATTTTCTATCGAAAATAATTGAAAATATTAAAAAAAAACTTTATATCGAAAATTACTTTTAAAAATATTTCATATCGAAAATTTTCCTTAAAAAAAATTCAAATCGAAAATTTTCTTTAAAAAAATTTTATATCGAAAATTTTCTATTAAAAATTTTTCTATAAAAAATTTTAAATCAAAAATTTACTATAAAAAAATTTTCTATAAACAGTTTTTGATCAAAAATTTACTATAAAAATTTTTCTATAAAAAATTTTAGATCAAAAAGTTTCTATAAAAAATTTTAGATCAAAAATTTTCTATAAAATAAAATAAAATTTTGGATCAAAAATTTAATACAAAAAATTTTAGATCAAAAATTTTCTTTAAAAAATTTTACATCAAAAATTTTCTTTAAAAAATTTTACATCAAAAATTTTCTAAAAGAAATTTTAGATCAAACATTTTCTTTAAAAGTTTTAGACTAAAAATTTTCTATAAAAAATTTTAGATTAAAAATTTTCTATAAAAAATTTTAGATTAAAAATTTTCTATAAAAAATTTTAGATCAAAAATTTTCTATAAGAAATTTTAGATCAAAAATTTTCTATAAAAAATTTTAGATCAAATATTTTCTTCAAAAAATTTTAGATCAAAAATTTTCCATAAAAAATATTAGAACAAAAATTTTCTATAAAAAAATTTTAGATCAAAAATTTTCCATAAAAAATATTAGAACAAAAATTTTCTATAAAAAAATTTTAGATACAAAATTTTCTATAAAAAATTTTCTTTAAAAGTTTTAGATCAAAAATTTTCTATAAAAAGTTTTAGATCAAACATTTTCTATAAAAAATTTTCTATAAAAAATTTTAGATCAAAAATTTTCTATAAAAACATTTTGGATCAAAAATTTGCTATAAAAAATTTAAAATGAAAAAATTTTTATAAAAAATTTTAGATCAAAAATTTTCTATAAAAAATTGTTGATCGAAAATTTTCTATAAAGAATTTAAGACCAAAAATTTTCTATAAAAAATTTTAGATCAAAAATTTTCTATAAAAAATTTTAGATCAAAAATTTTCTATAAAAAATTTTAGATCAAAAATTTTCTATAAAAAATTTTAGATCAAAAATTTTCAATAAAAAATTTTAGATCAAAAATTTTCTATAAAAAATTTTAGATCAAAAATTTTCTATAAAAAATTTTAGATCAAAAATTTTCTATAAAAAATTTTAGATCTAAAATTTCCTATAAAAAATTTTAGATCAAAAATTTTATATCAAAAATTTTCTTAAAAAAAATGTTATACCAAAAATTTTCTATCAAAAATTTTCAAAAAAAAATTTATATCGAAAATTTTCTATAAAAGATTTCTATCTTTAAAAAAAATGTATGTCATTTAAAAAATTTTAACCAAAAATTTTTTTTAGAAAAATTGTTTGGGAATTAATTATTCGAACTTTAGAATTAATTGAAAAATTAGGTTTAGTCAGGCTTGAGCTCATTTAATTTTCAAATTATTAATTTTGAAAATCAGAAAAGTAAGTGTGGAGAAAAACGGAAAAAATTATTTTTGAACGCGGCTAGTGGATTGCAATTTCTGTCCCGCCACAGGACGTCATCAGCACTAAGCGCCCTCGACCACAGTCGAGTTGTCAAATTGCAGAGATAATCATCAATTTAACTCATTGAGTTTGATCGAACATCACTACGTTTAATTGATTGTGTATTCTCCTATTACTTGTTTTGCTCGATCTTTTCACTTGCCGTTGGCATGTAGAGAAGAACAAGACTTTTTGGTTTGATGCTATTTTTAGAATAGTAACAGTGTTCACATATGTAAGTAAATTACATGAATGTATGTGTATATGTAAATGCAACGTGCCCTTTGCTTTTCTGATTTTCAAAATTAATAATTTGAAAATTAAATGAACTCAAGCCTGATTAAACCTAATTTTTCGAAAAATTTACTATAAAAAAATTTATATTAAAAATTTTCATTAAAAAAGTTTTCTATAAAAAAATGTCTATTTAAAATTTTTTATCAAAAATTTTCTATTAAAAATTTTTCTCAAAAATTTTCTATAAAAAATTGTCGATAAAAAATTTTTTATCAAAAATTTTCTAAAAAATTTTCATATCGAAAATTTTCTATAAAAAATGTTTATCTTTAAAAAAAAATTATATCAACAATTTTCTTTGAAAAATTTTATACTAAAAATTTTCTTTAGAAAAATTTTTTATAAAAAAAATTTTATACTAAAAATTTTCTATAAAAAATTGTCGACAAAAAAATTTTCCAAAAAACTTTTTATGGAAAATTTTCTATCGAAAATTAATTTTTTTTTTAATTTTTGATAGAAAATTGGATTTTCTATAAAATATTTTACATCGAAAATTTTTTATTAAAATTTTATATTGAAATTTTTCTAAATTTTTTTTAGATTTTACATTGACAATTTTCTATAAGAAATTTTGTACCAATCATTCGAGCCGGACTATGTTTACGTTTTAGCATAAAAATTTCAAATAATCTTATAAGGTTCAATTAGCCATTAGTTGAGCTGTGCGACATTCAAAGAACACGTTTAAATTTTATCTTAGAAAAAACTAAGGGGTTACTCCTTAACTCGATTCGAAAGAAAACATTTTTGAAATACTCAGCTTTAAGCGAAGAAATTCGAACAGTTCTATTTTCGAATTTGGATAAGCAGTAATCCTCATAAAGACCTGATTACTTTACCTACATAATTAAGTAATGGTCCTTCAAACCGGATTCGATTGTGGTTAATGGTTTACCCCCTAATTCATAAACAAAAAGTTAGACTATCAAAAAAGGTTTATAGTACAAATTTGTATGGAAAATTTAACTTATAAGCTTGTCATAGCAATATTTTGCAGTTATGCATTAGGGAGTTAATATATAAAGTTTTGTTTACTTAAAGTTTTTTTAATCGAAGTATCATTTTATCTGGCCTTGTTGTTATACCCAAAAATATGTCGATCAATGAATTTATTCTTGGTCTTTCGAAACAGATTCTGTTTGTGGTATTAGCAATTATAACATTAAGATCAGCGATGCCCACTATTTCTGTTTTGCTACCACTGCGGCAGGTTGTTATTGGACTGAACATTACTGATTTAGATCAAATAATTGATGTCTACTGAGTTATTTTCGATTTCTTTTTGCCATCTTTTTGTAATTTCCAAACACGTAATGTTGCCATATGTCCATAAAAAATAATAAACTTAAATTAACTAATAATAAATAAATTAAATTAAAATTATTTAGTGGCCATAAATATTCCCTATAATTAACTATAACAATTAAAACGACTATAAAAATGGTGCTAGAAAATTAACGACTCCAAGAGTAAAAGGCTATAAAAACAATATTTATATGATGGTTTAAATAAGTAATAATCGTTATATAAGAATATTTTGTATTATATTTTTGAAAACATTTCTATATGTTGGTCTTCTTTACAAAAATAAATATAATATTTTAAATGAATGCAGAATTTAATTAAACATTTAACAAAAACTTATGATAAATTGTGAAATGATAATGTGATTACGAGTATAAACACCCACATCCATAATAATTAGTTTGACATTTGCATGAGGGTCAGTTTGCATTAGGATTTTCAACAAGATATAATAGCATGATGTAGTAGTAACTATAAGGGCCTTATGTGTATGAATGGATTGATGTAGTTTATCAATTGATTTCCTTTTTAATTAAGCATCAAGAATGTATATAGTTTTTATAATATTTAACTGTATAAAATGGGTCATTAGTTTTTTCGGATTATTTTAGTAGATATTTATTTATGTAGAGTTTACGCTGTTGGCTCTTACCATCTTCAGCATTATTACGTTCTTTGGGTTGTACATTTTTATTTTGACAGAATTTTGCCAATTCGGACAGAGTATGAAATGATTTTTGCCTTATAAGGGCAGCCGGCGTACGCAAACAACTGGTCATGGGTAGAAAAGTTTTCGAATTTGGTGATTTCGAATCACTATTACAATAGCACCTGCAAAGTTTATATTTATTTCGTTGTTTTTCGAATTAAAGTAAAGGGAAAAAATCATGATTAGAATAAGATGGTTAAGGGGAAGAGTTCAGATTTTTTATATGTAATATTATGCTATGAATGTAATGATGTTGAAAGTATTTCTTTATCTTTGTAATTGAGTTATTTATTGTTAAATCAATTACAAACAAGTAAGAAAGCGCTATAGTCGGTCAAGCCCGACCATACGATACCCTTCACCACTAAGGTCAAAGGTGTTATTTTTCCTGCATAAAGACAAATATTTGCTAAATTTTGCCATCATACAAACATTTTCTCAAAACTTATATATTTAAGCTGTTTCCATCATTTGGGCCAAATGTAGACCGATTATCTCGAAATTTAGCAAATTGATTACAGTTGTTACAAAAATTATGTACGCAAAATATAAAATTTTTAATATCTTTGGATTTACGAGCGTTTTAGTGATTTTTATACCCTTCACCACCATAGGTGGAAAGGGTATTATAAGTTTGTGCTGATGTTTGTAACGCATAGAAATATTTGTCTTAGACCCACCTTTTAGTATACCAATAGGCTTAGAATCACTTTCTGAGTCGATTTAGCGATGTCCGTCCGTCCGTCCGTCTGGCTGGCTGGCTGGACCCCCATGTAAACCTTGTAATCAAACTACAGGGCGCAATTCTGAAGATAATTTGATGAAATTTGGCACAGATCATTTTTTTGATAATGGGACCATGGCTATTGAAATTGGTCAAAATCGGTCCATTATTTATGGTACCTCCCATAGGTCCCACTTCCCGGAATTGCTATATTGGCCACGAATATCAATATTTTTTCATGAAATTTAAAACAAATACTGCTTATGTCAACTAAAATTACTGTACCAAATTTTGTTGAAATCGGTCCACATTTGACCATAGCTCTCATACAAACTCTTCTTTAAAAACGCACTAAATGAGACAAACAATCACTAAAACGCTCGTAAATCTAAAGATAATGGAAATGTTGAGTCTATTTTCTGCATACATAATTTTTGTAACAACTGTAATCAATCGGCCAAATTTCGAGATAATCGGTCCACATTTGACCCTAGCTCTCATATAAGTCCAAATGACGGAAACAGGTTGAATATATAAGTTTTGAGAAAATGTTTGTATGATGGCAAAATTTAGCAAATATTTGTCTTTACACAGGAAAAATAACACCTTTGACCTTAGTGGTGAAGGGTATCGTATGGTCGGCTTGACCGACTATAGCGCTTTCTTACTTGTTTTGTCTCATTTAGTGCATTTTTAAAGAAGAGTTTGTATGGGAGCTATGGTCAAATGTGGACCGATTTCAACGAAATTTGGTACAGTGATTTAAGTTTACATAAGAATTATATGTTTTAAATTTCATGAAAAAATATTGATATTTGTGGCCAATATGTCAATTCCGGGAAATGGGACCTATGGGAGGTACCATAAATAATGAACCGATTTTGACCAATTTCAATAGCCATGGTCCCATTATCAAAAGAATGATCTGTACCAAATTTCATCAAATTATCTTTAGAATTACGATCTGTAGTTTGATTACAAGGTTTACATGGGGGTCCAGCCAGCCAGCCAGACGGACGGACGGACGGACATCGCTAAATCGACTCAGAAAGTGATTCTAAGCCTATTGGTATACTAAAAGGTGGGTCTAAGACAAATATTTCTATGCGTTACATACATCAGCACAAACTTATAATACCCTTTCCACCTATGGTGGTGAAGGGTATAAAAATAGAATTTTAAATTAGTTTTTACTTTAATTGAATTTTAATGACTATTTTAAATTTTTAGCTGATATATTAAGGTCAAGGGTTATACTGACGTTGAAAGAAAACTAAAAGACAAAATAAAAATTTAACAAAAATAAATTCCATAAAAATGTACATTTCTACATAAATTTTTAAAATTTTGTTTATATAACGAATCTCAAGGTTCAAGATAATAATATAAGTGCGGGAAATGTGGTATTGACTGTTTATGTGGTATAGTAACTTTTCTTTTAAACTGACAATATAAGAATAACGAAAATACGCGTAATAGTCTGCTGTTCTTAGAGAATTAAGAGAGTAACGATCCTTTTTATTTTTTAACTTTTTCAACGGAATATTGTAACAATACGTCTAAAAGTTTAGTTCTACAAATTTGAGCCAAATCGGACAACGTTCTATGCACGCGCAACGGGTCAAAAGTTTAAGAGCCCATTTGTATGGTGAAAAATGGGTTATTTATATTTTTGAGAAATTTCAACCAAAAATAAACAATTTTTACAAGAAAAGATAATGGAATATTAAAGAAAACTAACACAGCTTTATTTCAAATAGTCAAAAATAAAAACCCATTAAGTAGTTTTGGAGTTATTCCATTTTTCGCCTGAAAATTCATGTCCCTGAAAACGCGCCTAAGGATATGCACCAAAAATTTGATGTTGTAAATAAAGAAATTTCAATGTCAGACATGATTTACCATTAAATGACTCGTTAGTATTGAATAGTTCAGTTTTGCTTAAATATAGAATTTACTTAGTTTTTTCATGTTGGAAGATGGTCCATTTTTCTCAGGTTGGTTTCAAAAATTATTTTATAATTTTTCGAAAATTTTGTTTAACAAATATAACAAATTTAGAAATAACGCACCAGTGCGTTAAAACAAACAAATAGGAGAATAAAACTCAAAAAAATTATCTTGAACGATTTCGCCGTATCTGCGATTTAAAATTGAAGAATTTCGCAAAAATTAAAATTTTTGGGCCAAATTCGAGTTGCTCGGTAAATTTTAGCTGTATTAAATTAAAAAAAAAATAATATTATTGCTTAGTTTATGGAAAACTCATGCTGAAAGGTTAATATTAGACAAGATTAACCTTTTCTTCACCGGGGTCAAATCTCAAAATTTGGATTTCCTTAAAATTTCCATAGCTTAAATAACTTAACAACTTAAAATATCTATGGAATTGTGGGTTTCTTAAATAGATCCCTGGAATTACCACACATGTATTATGTATCATGTGGTCAAATCGGACAAAAACTAAAAATTTTGGCAATTTAAGAACAAATAGGTATACCACATTATCCGCTTTTCTTTCAAAACTAATTTCAAAATTATTTTACTAAAATTTTTGTGAAATTTCTTAAAAATACATTTCTTGGCAAAATAAGCAGAAAGTTTCGTTGATATAATTTTAAATTAATTATTTAAAAAGAAAAATTATTTCCATTCGCTTTTCGATGGTTCCTTAGGCCATCTTCTTCAAGAGGAGTATCCCTACTTTTAGATAGATCAAAAAACTCGCATTATAACCTATTTTACGAACACAATCATTACGAATTATGTTTATTAATAAAAGGTAAAAGCTCAGATTATCGACTGAACAAAAGAAAACACAAACATTTTTCAATTAATTTTTTTTTTTGAAAATTCCTTAAAAACATTTTTCTTGACAAAATTAGCAGAAGGATTCTTTGACATAATTTTCAAAGTGTTTTCATTGAATTTCCTAAATTTTAAAATTTAAATCCTTCAATTAACAAAGTTATACTATTTTGAACAAAAATGTTAAAATGTTTTAAATGATTTAGTATAAAGCTTAAACTCTAATAATAATTCACCGTAAGAAAACTTTTCATAAAAAGGTAATAATTTAAAAAATTTGAATATAATAAATTTTTATTTTTAACGAAAACATTTCTAACTTTTTTTGTTTTTGAAAATTCTGAGTCTTTTGAATAAATAAATTGTAATTCTTTATCCACAAAAGTTATACAATTTTTAACAATTTGATCAAATTAATTCAAAGTCAAATCAAAAATTTTCGAAAAAAAATTTTCGATAAAAAATTTTCTACGAGAAAATTTTAACATCGAAAATGTTATATAGAAAATTTTAACATCGAAAATTTTCTATAGAAAATTTTAACATCGAAAATTTTCTATAGAAAATTTTAACATCGAAAATTTTATACAGAAAATTTTAACATCGAAAATTTTAACATCGAAAATTTTCTACAGAAAATTTTAACATCGAAAATTTTCTATAGAAAATTTTAACATCGAAAATTTTCTATAGAAAATTTTAACATCGAAAATATTCTATAGAAAATTTTAACATCGAAAATTTTCTATAGAAAATTTTAACATCGAAAATTTTCTATAGAAAATTTTAACATCGAAAATTTTCTATAGAAAATTTTAACATCGAAAATTTTCTATAGAAAATTTTAACATCGAAAATTTTCTATAGAAAATTTTAACATCGAAAATTTTCTATAGAAAATTTTAACATCGAAAATTTTCTATAGAAAATTTTAGCATCGAAAATTGTCTATAGAAAATTTTAACATCGAAAATTTTCTATAGAAAATTTTAACATCGAAAATTTTCTATAGAAAATTTTAACATCGAAAATTTTTTATAGAAAATTTTAACATCGAAAATTTTCTATAGAAAATTTTAACATCGAAAATTTTCTATAGAAAATTTTAACATCGAAAATTTTCTATAGAAAATTTTAACATCGAAAATTTTCTATAGAAAATTTTAACATCGAAAATTTTCTATAGAAAATTTTAACATCGAAAATTTTCTATAGAAAATTTTAACATCGAAAATTTTCTATAGAAAATTTTAACATCGAAAATTTTCTATAGAAAATTTTAACATCGAAAATTTTCTATAGAAAATTTTAACATCGAAAATTTTCTATAGAAAATTTTAACATCGAAAATTTTCTATAGAAAATTTTAACATCGAAAATTTTCTATAGAAAATTTTAACATCGAAAATTTTCTATAGAAAATTTTAACATCGAAAATTTTCTATAGAAAATTTTAACATCGAAAATTTTCTATAGAAAATTTTAACATCGAAAATTTTCTATAGAAAATTTTAACATCGAAAATTTTCTATAGAAAATTTTAACATCGAAAATTTTCTATAGAAAATTTTAACATCGAAAATTTTCTATAGAAAATTTTAACATCGAAAATTTTCTATAGAAAATTTTAACATCGAAAATTTTCTATAGAAAATTTTAACATCGAAAATTTTCTATAGAAAATTTTAACATCGAAAATTTTCTATAGAAAATTTTAACATCGAAAATTTTCTATAGAAAATTTTAACATCGAAAATTTTCTATAGAAAATTTTAACATCGAAAATTTTCTATAGAAAATTTTAACTTCGAAAATTTTCTATATTTTTCGAAAATTTTCTATATTTTTGGAAAAAAATATTATATCTCGAAAACTAGAGCCAACTATAAAAAACTAAAATAATTTTCGGATGCTGCACACAAAATTTATCCAAGTATTATCCAAAAATAGCTCAATTTTTGTATAGCTTTTTTATCATGAATCTTTTGTCGTTTTTTGGGTTGCTTCTAACTACATCATTAAAACTTATATAGTTCGTCGTCGAAAAACTTGGCTATATAGTTTTCGGAAGCACTTAGACTATAGATAATCCTTAGACTACACAAATCCTTAGAGTGCAGATAATGGAAAACCCAGAAGCATAATCAGTCTGGCTTTAAATACCGATAGTTTACATTAAGGTCTTTAATCTTCGAGCAGTTACCTACTAATTAGTACTTCAGAAATTAAATTTCAAAAACCCCTCGTCAAAGTCTTCCAGCCTTCATATACTTTACTCCTAATCACTCTTTAACTAGATAAAACATACCTGATCATTATTTCCTGGTTTAATTAAGTCGTTAAAATATTCAAAAATTTTTCATATTTAAAATCTCATTTAAATGCTGACAAGGCAAATCCTTCATGTTCTTGTTTAGTCGAAATTCCTTAATCTAAGGAATTTGGGTAAATAAAGGAAACCTTTAATTTAATACATTCAGTTAAATACTAAAGGATATTTAACAAAATAAAACAACAATAACAACAAAACGTTTTAAAAAAGGAAAACCCCAATAAAAACTGTTTTGCAAACACAAATAAACGCACACACAGATACACAAATACATATGTACATAAATTTTAACACATTTACACCAAAACAAAAAGGATAAATGTTTCAAAGTGTAGGAAAAAACTTAAATAAAGAGAAGAGTAGAGTATAAAAAAAAGAAACACCTACGACTATTCAGGTACGGCATGGGTTTACGTATTGTAGCTGTCCTCAGACGTGTTGTACCATAAATACCTTGGCCAACACTTTTAGATAAATCCTCATAAATTTGATTTTTACGGTTATTACTTTGGACATAATAAAAATTATCCACATCATCCTGGGAATTCTTAATATAACTGGATGTTGAAGAGTGAAGAAGATAGTTTTTATCTCCTTTCAACTTCTGTCTCTGCTCCTGTTGCAGTTCATTTAAGTATTTACGACAATAGGTTTCGGGTATTTGCAATAATTTGCAAGCTTTACGAGGCACTTCACCCATGGGCAGGGAGGACATTAACTCCTCGATATTTTCATAAGTCGATTCACACATATTTCTTAAATACACTTCCGGTGTATGAGTTGAATTTCTAAACAATTTCTCACTAGTTTTACGCGTTACATCGATATCGGTAATCTCGGTTTTCTGATCTTCAGGAAATTTTTCATATTTTTTGGCACGTTTATGCAAGGGAGTATTGAATTTGAAAGGCGATGTAGTAATATTGGCTTCATTAAGTTTGCCTTTGAGCAAACGAATTGAGGAGCGCATAGACCGTGACCGACGTAAACTTGCAACACTGACCGTACGCGGATCTTTACTGACGAGTTTGTTATACGAACTGCGATTAGCTTTACGACGTTCCATTTTTGTCAATCCTTAAGGGTTAATTTGATATGTTTTATATAAAAGATTTTCTTATTTGCATATTTTATGTAAAAATGTTTCAAAGGTGACTTAAAGGAAATGTCCTTTTAAAGGCTCTCATTTAATTTTATTACAACACATTTCTTTTTTTTTATAACACTTGAATATTTTCGTAATTTTGTGTATTCTTTTTTAATTTAAAATTTCTTCTATTTTTAACGTCATACGCCGTTTCGAAACAAATTTAAACTGATTCTCTTGACAGACGTGATTGCGTTTATTTCTCATCCCTGTAAATACGTTTTTTTCCCTACTCTGTTTTATTTGAAATTTGTATGTTTTTGTTTTTATATTTGTAATCCCGTTTGGCCTGTCTAGGCAACTCGAAATCACCAAAAAGTTCAACCTTTTTTTTGACTCGATTTGTATGAGTGTGTATTTTTCTCATTAGTCAGTGTTGTTGTTGTTATGCCGGGTTTGAGGTAAAATTATACTGTCAGTTAGACAGGCAGACTTTTGAGTAGATTTGTTGAAACATAAGGGATGGTAAAATAAATTTTACAATAGTACCTTTTGATTTAAAAATGTACCAAAATTGTGATTGTTTGGTTCTTCATAAAGCTTCCACAAAATTAGTTTTGACTTTTTTAATTCAGACTTTTTATTAAGACGCATTGTTAAAGCTTTTTGTTCTACAGCCAGTTTTATTTATTTTACATCGACTGCGTGTTACTGCTGTAGGCTTACCGCCGAGAGGGTTGAAAAAAAAAAACGGAAATAATTCAAGAACTTGATCATCATGAAGGAGGAGTATTAGAGCAAAAGTTTAGAATTTAGAATCTGTAGACTTATGAAGAGGGTAGCCATAGCCCTCAAAGTAGGGCACCTCGGGTTTTCCGAAAATTAAAAACTATCCAGAAGTCAAATTTTTGATTCGATATATGTAGAAATATGTAGAAAATTTGCTAGCTGAGATCAAAAAACATTGCCACACGTATGGTTTATCTCCTATAGTTTATAAAATATTCGAAAAACAAAATTTTAAACTTTTTGACGACTAGGCCTAGAATTTTGCTTATATCGGATCTAAATTTTCCCGATTTTTCTGCAATTTGTTCTATTTATACCCTTCACCACCATAGGTGGAAAGGGTATTATAAGTTTGTGCTGATGTTTGTAACGCATAGAAATATTTGTCTTAGACCCACCTTTTAGTATACCAATAGACTTAGAATCACTTTCTGAGTCGATTTAGCGATGTCCGTCCGTCCGTCTGGCTGGCTGGACCCCCATGTAAACCTTGTAATCAAACTACAGGTCGCAATTCTAAAGATAATTTGATGAAATTTGGCACAGATAATTTTTTTGATACCTCCCATAGGTCCCACTTCCCGGAATTGCTATATTGGCCACAAATATCAATATTTTTTCATGAAATTTAAAACAGATACTGCTTATGTAAACCTAAATCACTGTACCAAATTTCGTTGAAATCGGTCCAATTGACCATAGCTCCCATACAAATTCTTCTTCAAAAACGCACTAAATGAGACAAAAAAATCACTAAAACGCTCGTAAATCTAAATATAATGAAAATTTTGAGTTTATTTTTTGCAAACATAATTTTTGTAACAACTGTAATCAATTTGCCAAATTTCGAGATAATCGGTCCACATTTGACCCTAGCTCTCATATAAGTCCAAATGACGGAAACAGGTTGAATATATACGTTTTGAGAAAATGTTTGTATGATGGCAAAATTTAGCAAATATTTGTCTTTATACAGGAAAAATAACACCTTTGACCTTAGTGGTGAAGGGTATCGTATGGTCGGCTTGACCGACTATAGCGCTTTCTTACTTGTTTATTTCTAAGGAATGTATAAATCACACAAAAATTATATGTATTTAAGTTTAAATTAAAAAAAGTTAATTTTTTGTCGTTTTTTAGCCAAAATAAATGATAACATTATTTTTCAGAAATAAAAAAAAATAAGAAACGTATATAGTATTAAAAATTTGTAAAAAGGGAACTTAATATGAAAACCTATAAGTGGAGCTAGGATCAAAAATTCGAAGAAAGTTGTTTATATCTTTAGATGTTATTACTATCCTGTGCAAATAACTTTTGAACCCCAGAATTATTAAGAGAAAAATTCAAAAGAAAATAATTTTTGGGGATTTTGAAAAAAATGTTGGGAATTGTCGGATTGCTAATGACAATTTTTTTTATTGTTGTATTTTTCTCCATCATTAACAAATTAATTAATTTATGAAATCTTATTTTTAGGATTTGAAAAAAATTTTGTGAATTCCCGATTACCTGCCATCATTTAGGGGACGATTTTTTTTATCTCATCCCACAAATGGAAATTTTAAGAGTCGAATTTTAAGCACCGCCATTTAAACATTGATATTGTTGTTGTAACAGCTCTAACATTTACAATTTTATAGATTTGTTCTTTTCGGGAGATTAAAGTCACGGGTCGACGCAAAGAGAACAGAACAAAAAAATAGTCGGCAGAGTTGCCGTTTTTTAAACTTTGAACTAAAATAGGTATTTTTTTCAGTGTGTATTCTAACGTTTTAAAAGAAAAAGTTTTCTACTCCATTTTTTTCAATTTATCAACAATTTTTGAATAGAAAATTGTTTTTATCAAAAATTTTTGTATACACATTTTTTTTATCAAAATTTTTTCTGCAGAAAATTTTTTTATTAAAATTTTTTCTGCAGAAAATTTTTTTATCAAAATTTTTTCTGCAGAAAATTTTTTTATCAAAAATTTTTCTATAGAAAATTTTTTTATCAAAAATTTTTCTATAGAAAATTTTTTTATCAAAAATTTTTCTATAGAAAATTTTTTTATCAAAAATTTTTCTATAGAAAAATTTTTATCAAAAATTTTTCTATAGAAAAATTTTTATCAAAAATTTTTCTATAGAAAAATTTTTATCAAAAATTTTTCTATAGAAAAATTTTTATCAAAAATTTTTCTATAGAAAATTTTTTTATCAAAAATTTTTCTATTAAAAATTTTTCTATCGTACTCACGACCATCAACATAAATTCTGGTTCAACTAAAATTCATTTCTTTCAACGAAAATTTTTTTATCAAAAATTTTTTTTTATCAAAAATTTTTCCATAAAAATTTTTTTTATCAAAAATTTTTCTTTAGAAAATTTTTTTATTAAAAATTTTTCTATAGAAAATTTTTTTATCAAAAATTTTTCTACAGAAAATTTTTTTATCAAAAATTTTTCTGCAGAAAATTTTTTTATCAAAAATTTTTCTATAGAAAATTTTTTTATCAAAAATTTTTCTATAGAAAATTTTTGTTATCAAAAATTTTTCTATAGAAAATTTTTTTATCAAAAATTTTTCTATAGAAAATTTTTTATCGAAAAGTTTACTATAGAAAATTTTTTTATCAAAAATTTTTCTATAGAATATTTTTATACCCTTCACCAATAGGTGAAAGGGTATTATAAGTTTGTGATTCCGTTTGTAATTTTTTTATTTGTGATCGTAGACCCCATAAAAATTATACCGATCGACTCAGAATCGGGAGGAGAATCGATTAAGCGATGTCCGTCTGTCTGTCTGTCTGTCTGTCTGTCCGTCCGTCTGTCTGTCTGTCTGTTGAAATCAAGTTTCTGAAGCCCCTGGAGGATGGACTTACATAAATTACATATCAGATTTTAGGAAATTCTCCCGCAATGAACGCTATTAAATTTCATTAAAATCGGTTTATAAACACCGAAAATATCGAAAAAATACCAAAAATTAGACGAAAATTTGAAAATTTTTGATTGAAACACACTTTTAAATAACAAGAGAAAAAAGATACTCCTGGTGTACATGTGATAATATGTTATATATCAGATTGTAGGAAATATTTTCCCAAAGCACTCTGTAAAATTTTATCAAAATCGGTCCATAAACAACTGAGATATCGAAAAAAAACTGAATTTGATGTATCGCAAATTGCCCAAAGTACACATTAGAGAATGTTTGTTGAAAAAATTAATTGCAGAAATAGGAAAAACTATCCTCCTTTAGTACGGACCTACATAAATTTTATATCAGATTTTAGGAAATTCCCCCACCAAGCACGTTATTAAATTTTATCAAAAGCGGTCTATAAACAATTGAGATATCGCCATAACACTACATTTGATGTACAGCAAATTGCCCAAAGTACGTGTCTAAGAAATTTTGTTTACATTTTGTAAGTATTGTTTCAGCGATATCTCAGGTGTTTATGGAACGATTGTGATGAAATTTGACATCGTTCTTTATGGGAGCATTTTCTAAAATCTGATATATATACTCCACAAATCTGATTATGAATACCATTCAAATTGTACCGATCAACTCAGAATCGGCACAAGAATCGATTTCGCGACCTCCGTCCGTCCGTCTGTTTGTTTGCCCGTCCGTCCGTCTGTTTGTTTATCCGTCCGTCTACATGTCCGTCCGTCTACCTGTCTGTCCTTTTTTCTGTTGTAGTCAAGTTTTTGGAGCTCCTGTTTTGTCGATATCTCAGATGTTTATTTTGATGAAGTTTAATAGCGTCCTTCGCAGGGGATTATCTAAATCCTGATGCATTCTGTAATTTGTGGTAGATATAATTTAGCGTTTAAGCGATGGTGTTTTGATCGACAATGTTGAAATTCAGGGTGGGACAATTCAGGAGCTCCACAAATCTGGTTTTATCAGACAGACACACTGCATTTATCTTAATTTTGTGTCTGACTTTTGAACATTATGATAACATTTGAGAATGTATTATATATCAAATTATAGGTAATCTTCCTAGGAAGTACAAAAATGCAGCTGATTACATGATATTCGTTCAAAACCTACATATGTATGTAAGTATCTCACATATCAACAAAAATTTAAATTTTTTAATTGCAATTGGGAGAAATCCGTTCACGTTTGACAATTGATCCCGTATAACTTCGCCTAAGATACGATGATGACATTTAGTATAAAGACGTTGTACAATATTGATATTCAGGACAATAGCGCCTAAAATAAACTTTCTAGAGGGACAACATTTGACAAAAGTATTTCTGATCTCTTGAAAAGTTCGATATTGAAAATGGGCGAGCTCTATTCACATTTAGTGAAATCTCCCATATAAACCCGACCGGGAATCGATTTAATGCTGATAAATTAAATCACATTAAAATTGCACAAGGAACTTGAGCAAAACTTTCCAAACATCCATCGGACAGATCGAAAGAACTATACATCCCAAATATTATTGATGAAGTGTTCATTTTAATTAATTAACTAACTTCAAATTAATAAGTAAACTTTTCCGACAAAGCTGATAACCATCCATTCAAAAGCTATATATTTCACGTATGTATCTAAAACTAAGAGTGTATACCCTATAATTTTAAGGCTTGTATACATTGACAATCATTGTTAAAGCTTTGACCTAAATCAGTCCGCTAACTTCAGAGTTTTACATAACTAATCAAGAACTTTTACTAGTTGGATAATTCGTACGAATTAAAGTGCACAACCCTCACTGGGCACAGCGTTTTTGGGTTGCATGTCAGAATACTTAAACTTCATCAAATCGATGTGCTATTGCAAATCTAAGGGCATCTACATTTTGAAGCATCTTTTCTGCATGGTTTATCTGGTCTATCGAACTTTATTAAATGTTCGTAAAATATGTGTCTATTTTATTTCGAAGCTACTGGCTGGCTTAAATATGCATTCTCTACTTGTAGTCTAGTAATCATTATCTTTCACAAAGGGACCACTTTAGAACCCAAGTGAAGCTTCCCTAGACATCAGCCACCTGCCCAACCTAACCTTTGGGTGCATAACTATTCTAGATGATGACGCCACCGAAAAGGTTTTCGTTTTCCGACTCTTAATTTTAAAGACTCTTTGCATATAATACTAGTATAACCAAATATTGCTACGAATTACATTAAGTACTTTTGGAACACCATTGGTGAAGGGTATCCAAGATTCGGCAAAGCCGAATATACCACTCTTACTTGTTTTTTATCAAATATTTTTCTATAGAAATTTTTTTATCAAAAATTTTTCTATAGAAAATTTTTTTATCAAAAATTTTTCTATAGAAAATTTTTTTTTATCAAAATCGAAAGTTTTTTTTTATCAAAAATTTTTCTATGGAAAATTTTTTATAAAAAATTTTCTATAGAAAACTGTTTTATCAAAAATTTTTCTATAGAAATTTTTTTATCAAAAATTTTTCTATAGAAATTTTTTTATCAAAAATTTTTCTATAGATAATTTTTATCAAAATTTTTTCTATACAATATTTGAAAATTTTTTGATATAAATTTCCAAAGAAAAATATTTTTATTAAAAATTTTTTTATAAAAAAATGTTGGGATCGCAAATATCTAAAAAATATAATAATCTAAAATTGTTTATTAGAATTTATTTCTGTTTTGAAAAATATTCCCAATATTTGCAAAAATATTCCCAATGCTTACAAAAATAATAGTGTCGTGGCAACAATGCTCTTTGTTCTCTCAAACCATGTATTTTGTTGCTATAAATTGTATTTGTTTCTTGTCTATTGTTAACATCCTAATTCCAACTGAATGATTTTAATACTCATTTTCACGAGTTTTAGTAATGATCGTGGTATTAACGAAAATTAAAAATATTCATCGGCTACTGGTGATATGGGCTGCCTACTCCTGATAAAGGCCAATAAATAGTGCTACTTCTACTGGATGAGTCCACAAATCCTTAGAACTAAGTGAAGTAGGGTTGGCGGTATAGTTGAAAATGTGGGGGTAACATGAGGACCCTGACCATATGCTGGACATACGTGGAGGACGGCATGGTCTATGCGGGACTAAAATATTTTAAATCTGTTCCTCTATCCCGCTTTTAGTTGTGCCAGAACGTACATATCTTCATAGGGTATCATTATACATCTGAAAATCTTTCCTGACATGCCTTGAGGAAAACTCCAACTGTGTGATGTTAAAGCTTGGATGATTTCTCCGATGACATCTCAAAGAAACTGCTGAGGTGATGTTAATGGTGTTGTCGTGTTCTTTTACTGGAAGGATTTTTGTTTCCTCACGAAGATGATGTGGTGAGGTAATTTTTATTATTTAATTAAATAGTTTAACCCTGCTACCACGATTGATAACCCAAATCGTATTTACTGGATACATAGCTTGTCCGTCACACCGACACACAATCACAATCACGACGATATATTGCATTGATCACAAGCCTTAAAAATATTTTTGAAATGTATAAATTTTAATTTTCTCAATTAATAAATTTGGGATCAAAATATGACCCGAACATAATATGTGTATTTTTTTTTCTCACATACTAGCGGGTTAAATAAATAAAATGTACACAAACGTACAATATTTTACCCCCTCATCGGTTTAAAAACATAACCTACCCCTCTCTTAAAAAATACCAACACTATTTTAAAATGTACTTACATATTTTTTTCCATGAGAGGATGAGAGTTTCAGAACAAAATTGAAAGGGACCAGCTGTCCCTGAAAGTACTTATATATTGCAGTGTTTCTCTGTGTTTGTGTGTGTGAGAGAGAGTGTCAAAAGTACTTAAAAAGGAATTTAAACAGATTTCCCCTGCGATCAATTTCTCTATAAAAGAAATCCTACAAACTTAGTTAAATCTTAGTTAAATGTTATTGTATTTCTTGTTTATTATGACGATAGGTACAAAATTGTCCAGGACATTATTTTTATTTATTTAGGTTGGTCGGAAAATCAAAACCTAATACTGTTGTATTTTTACCGGGTACTTAATTAGTAATGTTGCTTTTTAGACAATAATCTTGTATGTATAGCAATTTATTTTAGATGTGGAAAATAAAGAGTTTGGTTAACATTTTTGAGACATTAATCATAAAGAATTTTTTTCGAACTCTTTTGGATTTTTGTGGTTGTAGCAAACAATCCCTTAATTAACTAACAATTGAAATGATATCACATATTATCTTATATTTTTATTAGAGCAAAGTACACCTTATTTGTTCAACAAAAGTATTTTATTACAAATAACATTTCTCATATAATAATAAATTGTAATTCAAATAAATAACGATATTTTTCATTTAGGGTAGAAGGGGGAGCATTTGCCACTTTTTTTTTTAAAGTGCTCTAGGTTTCTTACCGGGAGATTTATCAAAATTTTTTTGTTCTTCATAGGTACCTATATATGTTAGCTTTAAACTATGTTGGTTCAGATTGCCTACGGCTCTTCTTTATGTAATAAATTTAAAAAATAGTAAATTAACTAAAAGTGGCCAATGTGCCCCATCCACGGGGCACATTTGCCAATAAGTTGGGTGCAAAAAAGAAGTAAAAAAATTGTTGTAATAAAGTAAATTTTTATTTCTATAAAGCTTTAATATACAAAACAAACAAACCAAAAAATTAATTCAAGTTCATTTCACATGGATAAATTAAAGAAAACAGTAAAAAATTCAGAGATCAAAATTTAAACTATTGGGCCTCTGTTAACATTGTACTGTGACATATCAACATTAAAAAAAAAAATGTTAAAATGGAAGATGGATTGGACCTTGCAACCAAAATACGATATCCTTTATAGGGATGTTACGAATGTCGGGCTCAAAAAAATGTCGACGAGTAGCTTTGTTATATGTGTATGGCAAATGTGCCCCAGGTAGAGTCCTTAGATGTAAAGAACAATTTTTCACATAAGAAATAGATTTATTGATAAAAACTTAAAATATTTGTTCTCAAAACTATATTCTTTATTAAACTAATGAATAATTTCTTAGGATAACAAAAAACTAAGGAAAATATTACAAAAATACTTGTAGCAAAATATTTTTTCAGGATCTGCTAAAACAGTAAATCACGCCTGATGTTTCAAATATGAAAGCTACAGCAGTCAAAATTTGAGATATAGAATATCAACGATAAACGAATATAATATCGGTTACAGCATCAAAAAAGATAAGTTAGTTTTCAAGAAAATTAGTGGTGGCAAATGCGCCCCTATGGTAAATGATCCCCCTCCTACCCTAATATGTCGAAAGCTTATATTCATGAACCAAATAAAATTTTTTTGTTTTTTTTTTTTGTAGATCCAGCACTCAGGGGATGAGCCCTACTTATGCTATGCATTGTGTTGGAACTAGGAAAATAGGTTGTGGGAAGGAGGAAAGAGGGAGTAGTGTTTGTGGAAGTTAGATTTGAATTTTCCTATATTGCAACTGTCAGGAAACACTTCTGCGGGAAGTGAGTTCTACATACGGCTAAAGAACGAATTTTCTCTATAGTGTGTTGTTTGGTCCACTGGACAATCAACCACAAATGCATGTGATCTAACGGATTGACGTGTGCTGCGTAAGAATCTTCGGGTTTCGGGAACGAGGTCCAGTGAGTCAATAGAGTTGGACAACCTACTGTCACCGAAAAGCACTTTCGCCCTCCCCTGTACGCGGTCGAGGTGGTGTAAACTTTAAGGAGATCAGTTGGAGTTTTAGAAAACCTAGGCACTTGAAAGAAAAATAGTGATTTTGAAAAAATTGGTTCATAGACGGTGTTGAATTTAGATTCTCGATTTGTTTATAAAGGGTGGTTAAATTGTAAGGGCCGATGTTGAATGTGAACCACACCTAAACGCGAAGTTTTTTTCCGAATTTTATTTGACATTTCTCTATTTCAGACTTACTCAATTTGAACCATAGAGAGATACACAATCCAACAACGTGTTAAAGTTATCCAGACTTATTATGAAAATTGGCGTTGAAATCAAAATGCATATCGTGCACTTCGTGATTTTTTTGGTCAATTTGATCGTCCAAATGTGCGTACAATCGCAAAAATCTTGGAAAAATTCGAGCAAACCGGGTCTGTAGAAGATGTGAGAACACCAGTGCATGCTCGTACAGCCCGTACTGCAGAAAATGTTGCTGCTGTTCGCGATAGTGTGGCTGAAGAGCCGTCCACCTCAACTCGCCGTCAACTCCAAACGTCGTGAATGGGGAGAACGGTGGCAAGAAATGGCAACAGTGAATGATCAATTTTCGAAGAAAATCATATTCAGTGATGAGGCACATTTTCACCTCAGTGGATTCGTCAATAAACAGAATTCCCGAATTTTGCGAATGAAAATCCAAGAATGATTGTCGATAAACCAATGCACCCACAAAGTGTGACTGTTTGGTGCGGTTTATGGGCTGGCGGCATCATCGGACCGTATTTTTTCCAAAATGAGACCGGTCAGGCAGTTACTGTGAATGGTGTTTTATGGCCCGAATTGGAAGATATGGATGTGGACGATATGTGGTTTCAGCAGGACGGTGCCACTTGCCACACAGCTAACGAAACAATGGCTCTTTTGCGCAACAAATTCAATGGCCGTGTTATCTCACGTAATGGCGATGTCAATTGGCCGCCAAGATCATGTGATTTGACACCGTTGGACTTTTTTCTTTGGGGTTATTTGAAAAAAAAGGTGTACGCCGATAAGCCAGCAACAATTCAAGAGCTAAAGTATGCGATAATTCGGCACATTAACGGCATAGAACCTCCATTATGCTTCAGGGTCATCGAAAATTTGGACCATCGGATGGAGGTGTGCCGCCGTGGTCGCGGCGCCCATTTGGAAGATATTTTGTTCCATACATAATTGAGTAATACCAATATACCATAATAAAATAAAATTACAATAATTTCCTAAATAGTTTGTGTTTTATTCAAAATCAACATCGGCCCTTGAAATTTAACCACCCGATATATAACGAATGTAATGCATATATTGAAAGAACACATCGTCTTATAACAGCAAAAATAGCTTAAGCAACATGATTTTCGAATTGGCGTTTTTTTTTATTAAAATTAATAGCCCGTGCTTATTAACACCCAGTCCTAAAATTTCACCGACATACATATATAATACCGTGACGGTCTTATATCAAAGGCGATATAAGTAATATGTTACTACATTGATTTTCTTCTTTTTCTGTTACCCTTGGAGCATAGCGCCTCATTGATTTTAAGTATATCGAAATACTGGAGTTTGAAGATTGGCCAAAAAACCGCCTGGATGCATTTGAATAAGGCTACACGAGTTAACATATGAGAATCTCATCAAATATCTGTAAATCACTACTGAATCGCAACAAAATCGATCACTTACTTTAACATCAAGTGAAATCGGTCTTGATCAAATAACAATCAGTGGGCTCTGTATTTCGTAAGATAAAAACTACTGCCCTTTGTTCAAAAACTTAATTCAATTTTGTACTATCACCAATTAGTCCGTCAATTGACTTCAGAGGCTCTAATACTAGAGTAGTGAATTTCAGCTGTTAGTAGACACCGCAAGAATATTTTGTGCTATTTATTCTTTATACATACTCGCATGTATGGCGGAGGAGCCCTTGTTGTTATAGTAACAACTCTAATATTTACAATTTTATCAATTTGTTATTTAGGGGGGATCTGTTTGGAGATCAAGCCCAAGAAATTGTCCCACTTCATACATACGAACATCTTTCAAGTGGAATGTCTCGGGAAAGATTTAAGCTGCGTAATGTTAAAGTTTAAACGATTTTTTCGCCGACATCCCAGAAGGAACTGGAGAGTTAGCTTTACTGGAAGGAACTTTTTTTTATGATGATAATGTGGTGAGGTAATTTGTAGGCAGTCAGTTATTATTCTTAGGGATGCATTGGATATTTACTGAGTATCGCTTAATGACCCTGACCACGGAGCATAGTGTGTCAATGAACGGCCAATCGTTTAATAGGTAAGCAGCAAGGTTTCTCTGTCCGTTCCCCAAGTACTGCCGGCTAGTGTTTTAAGGGCCTTGTTTCTACATCGCAATTTTCGTGCGACTGTTGTGACATGTGCTGACGAAGTAAAAAGACTATTTAGTGTGACTCCCAGGATTTTCGAATGGTTCACGGTTGGAATCGGTACACCATCAATCTCGATGCCGAGCTGAAGACTTACATCTTTTGGTAAGTCAGGTGGTAAATAGGATCGCTGAAGATTTAGTTGGTTACAAAAAAAAAAAAGATATTAACAATTCCTACCAACTCCATCTGTTGGAGGTTCTGACTATGGATCTTAATAGAAAACATTCTGAACTACAACATATTACCTCATTTCTAAAACCACTTACACCTGAGGATCACTTTGGATCAAACTTATGGTCTTGTGAACTCTCTCACTTTTCTGTAGGATCCTCTTTTAAATCAAAATATACATTCTGATACCGCCGTGTTATTGCAGGTTAGTCATCAGCCTGGCATACCAGAGGTCCCAAGTTCGATCCCTGGCCAGACCCACTTGAAAAACTAATTAAAAAAAAAAAAAAAACGGTTCACCTAATAATTCAGCTAGCCACTGGTTATTGATTATTAGGCTATGTAAAACTTCTCTAACTAATGCATTTGCCGTTCGGAGCCGAAGTTTAAACGTAGGTCCCTTTCAATGGGTCTAAAAGTAGAGTCGGATGCAGCTCATTGTCTGAGAAAAGTACCCCTTGTTCCGATTGGAATGTCGTGGGAATTAAGAATGTACATTCTGATACCTCAGTTGTCCGCCCACGTTGCGTTATTCCTGGAATTCTTCCTTTCTACATATGAAATTTAAGAAAAATCTTATAAATTCCAACCAAGCCGATCTACTAGAAGTACTACAACCCTATACCTCATTTGTGTCCCCTACATTGTCTTGCCTTCTGGAAATTTGAAACAAGACTTTAGAAATATTATAATACGAGTATCTCTTACCGACTAGCTTCGTTAGAGGTTCTGGCTATGGATCCAAAATAGGAAGCACCCTTAGCTACAATCCGATACCTCTCCCCACATTGCCTGGTTCGTTACGAATTCGTGTTTCTGCAACAGTGGTGCGAATTCGTGTTCCTGGTGTATTTCCTTTATATTTTCAGATCCTAATTGAGCTATGTTAACTACCGAACAGAGTTATGTTAATAAAATAAATAAAATTTCAGTTTTCCTATCACCAGTGGTTGAATTCGATTTTCTGGCGCATTTCCTTTTTATTTACAGTTCTTAACTGAACTATGTTAACTACATGACACAGATCTGTTAATAACATTAGTTTATGCCTAGGGCAGCGAAGGACACCAATTCAATTTTCCTAATACCAATGATGGGAATTCATGTCCCTGTTGTATTTCCTTTTTATTTTCAGTTCTTATTAAGATATGTAAACTACTTAACAGAGCTCTTTTAATAACATTAGTTTGTTTCTAGGGCAGCGAAGGACACCATTTTAGTTTTTGTATTATCATTGGTGGAAATTCGTATTTCTGGTGTATTTCCTTTTAATTTCAGTTCCTAACTGAGATATGTTAACTAGCTAATAGAGCTCTGTTAATAACATTAATTTGTATCTAGGACAACCAAGAGCATCATTTCGGTTTTCCTATCGCTAGTGGTGGGAACTCGGTTTCCTGGCGTATTTCCTTTTTATTTACAGTCCTTAACAGAGCTGTGTTAACTAAATTACAGAGTTCTGTTATCAACATTGGCTTGTGTCTAGGGAAGCGAAGAGCACCATTCCTATCTGAGCTATGTGAACTACCTAACAATGCTCTGTTAATAACATTAGTATATGTCTACAGCAACAAAGGGCACCATTTCGGTTTTCCTATTGCTAGTGGTAGAAATTTGTGTTTCTAGTCTATTTTTATTTTCAGTTCTTAATTGAGCTATGCTGGCAACCTAACAGAGCTCTGCTAATAACATTAATTTGTGTGTAGGACAGCAATGAGCACAATTTCAGTTTTCCTATTACCAGTAGTGGGAATTCGGTTTCCTGGTGCATTTCCCTTTTATTTAAAGTTCTTAACTAAGCTATTTTGACTACATAACAGAGCTCTGTTAATAACATTTAATTGTGGCTAGGACACTGAAGACCACAATTTCAATTGTACTATCACTAGTGTAGTGGGATTTTGGTTTCCTGGTTTATTCCTTTTTATTTACAGCTCTTATGTTAACACTTTAACAGAGTTCTGTTATTAACATTAGTTTTTTTCTAGGACAGTGTATAGCACCATTTTAGTTTTTTTATCGCCAGTAGTGGGAATTCGTATTTTTAGTGTAATATTTTAATGTTCAGTTTCTAACTAACAACTTAACAGAGCTCTGTTATTAACATTAGTTTGTATCTGGGGCAGCGAAAATCAACATTTCAGTTTTTCTATCTCCAGTGGTTTCTGGTGTATTCTTTTTCTTTTCAGTTCTTGTCTAAGCAATGTTAGCTATTAACAGAGCTCTGTTAATAGCATTGGTTTGTGTCTAAAGCAGCGAAGAGTCAACAATTTTAAATTTACCTTCACATTAATTTTGCAATCCTTTACTATTCCCTATTAGTCTGGGTTTAACTGCAAAACCTATCATTCTCAATGTGTCATAAACTTGATAAATAAATTGATATTTTAACCAGATTTGGAATTAGCCCAATGAAATTATGGAAATAAAATAACTTCCAACAGAAATTTTTTCTATAAATTTTTTTCTAAAAGTCGATTTCCAGGTCTTTTTTCCATCTGCCAGAATATCCAAAAATATCGTGTAAAATGGAAAAACATCTAAAGTATTTTGTATAGATTGTCATATCTTGTCACACCTTGTTAAAAATTGTGGTTACAGATGACTTCTTTTCTTAGCAGATTTGTCTAAAATATTTTCCTCTTAAACTAACTAAAACTAATTTAAGAAAATTTTAAATTTTCCTTTAAAAAATTGTGTGTATTTCTTATATTCATCTGCTGACAATATGTGTGTTCAAGTACTTTTCCTAACCACACACACATACTCTCATATCCAACAAATTTGATGACATTTTAAGAAACCTCAATTACTAAATAGATTTACTGCGTTCCAGCGGAAATACATGCGACTACACATCCAAGTTCATGTTATTAAACTCATACCAGGAATATGAGAATTTAATGTGAACAGCAGCAGCATCGAGCCAGCCACCAGCCAAAGCATTAGAAGTATTAAGTTGTAAAATCATTAACACGGCGTCTCGAGGAGGAATAATGTCATAAAATCGAGACAATTTGTTATTGTTGTTGTGCTGTTGTTGTTTATTATGTCCTTAGAAAGGATGTTTAGATTACCTCACTCATGCACATATACACTCACACACACACATATATATATTTTAAAGCGTTTAATTAGTTAATTCTTTTATAAAGTGTTGCCAGACCTTTTACGACCATAAAAGGACAACAGAACAAAAAAAGGTGTTTGTCTGAAATAAACAAAAATCTTATAAGAATGTAGGGAAAATGGTCCATTAAATATGTTTTTGTTATCATATAAGAATAGACAGGATTCTAGGGAATAGTAGGGGTGAATTGCTTTTATATCTCTTTTCATAAACTGTAAAAAAACCCAAACAATGACCTTTGTGTCCTTGTCTACTCTTCGTTGTGATTGCCTTTAATTCCCTTATCCATTTTGCAACGACCAACTCAAGCAAATAAATAACAAAGAAATAACTTCTAAGAAAATATTCATACATTGAATTGAAAATGTTGTGACAGTGATTTAAACAAATAAACTAAAAGATTTCTCATACTGGATTTAATATTCTAGAGAAGCCTAAAATCATGTGATACATTTTTTTTTATAAAAAAGGAGCTGAGTTATAAATGAGTCCCTTAGGCGTCTGAGCAAAAAAAAGAAAAAATAAAAAATTGTGGTAAAACATAAGGTGGCGAAAAAACTGACACAATCAACTAATCAAACAGTTGTCACAATTATTTATCAAATAATGGAGCTGGTAAGCCACAGAGAGCCATCACTCTATGTTGCTTCAATTTATGTTATGATGCCTTAGCAGATAATAGCAGACTCCTAAACGAGTGAAGTCATCTCTCAAGACTTCAAATTTTTTGCAGCTGATATTTTAAAAGGGAGAGAGAAAGCCAATTTCTTTTAAGAAACACAGTTTTTGAATAGAAACATTTTCTATAAAATAATGGTCTCCTTATATTTATTATAAAGAAATAATATTTCTTTTAAAGAAACAAAGTTTCTTTTTAAAATTAACCCCTTAAGAGACAAATTTTATATATTACTAGCTGTACCCTACTTTTTAGTGGCGCCATTTGGCGAAAAATAGTCGCACCAACATTTTAGTTTTCCTATCAGCATTGGTAGAAATTCGTGTTCCTGGTGTTTTATCTCTTTATTTTGAGTTCTTAACTGAGCTATGTTAACAAGCTAACAGAGCTCTGTGTAATAACACTAATTTGTGAATAGCACCATTTCAATTTTCCTATTACCAGTAGTGGGAATTCATGTCCCTGGTGTATTTCCTTTTTTATTTTCAGTTCTTACTTGAGATATGTAAACAACTTAACAGAGCTCTGTTAATAGCATTAGTTTGTTTCTAGGGCAACGAAGGACACCATTTAAGTTTTCCTATCACCATTGGTGGAAATTCGTTTTCCTGGTGTATTTCCTCTTTATTTTCAGTTCCTAACTGAGCTATGTTAACTAAATAATCGCACCAACTTAGAAACCTTCGTCTATCGGGAATTATTCGCACCAAGTTAGAAACCTACGTCTATCGGGAATTATTCGCTCCAACTTAGAAACCTCCGTCGACTCAGGCGCAAAAATCTTGCTAAGGATCATAGCATGATCAAATGCACCATTTACGATTTAATTAAATTTAAGCAATTTTCTGTGGCGCCATCTATCGGAACTTGGTCATACCAACTTAATAATGTCCGTCAATCCATGCGCAACAACTTTTCTTAAGAAAATAACATGATCAAACGGATAGTTTACTATTCTTTAAAGAACATACAGACGGACAAACATTTTTTAGAAAATATTTTCTGTAAAATGTCATTTTAATAGATTATTTGCGTTTAAAAAAATTTTCTCTTTAAGAGCTTAAAAAATTTTCTCTTAAAAAAACTATTTTTAAAGAGAAAAATTGTCTCTTAAAGAGACTATTTTTGAGTAGAAAAATCGTCTCTTTAAGAAACTATTTTTGACTAGAAAAATTGTCTCTTAAAGTGACTAATTTTTACTAGAAAACTTATCTATTGACTAGAAAAACTGTTCAATTTTGATTAGAAAAATTGTTTCATCACTTTTCGTTTAGAACATTATGCACATCTTTTTTATAACACATAATATAACTATTTCTTAAAAACAATTATTGATCCCTAATATCTAGACTCTTCTCTATAGAATTGCATCATTAGATTTTTCAGAAGCGGTGGTCAAAAATTGTTTTTTTGCAGCAGAAACTCCAAATGGAACAAGGCGTAATTCTCTCAGATAATGAGCTGCATCCGATTCTATTTTTGGACTCATTGAATGTGACCTACGTTTTAACTCCGGCTCCGAACAGCAAATGCATTAGTAGCCGATATATTTTTTCAATTTTCATAAATACCACGATCATTAATAAAACTCGTGAAAATGAGTATTAAAATCATTCAGTTGGAATTTGAATGTTAACAGAGTTGGTTCGTTGGTGCCGCTTTGTTAAAGAAAAGACAAAAGCAATATAGGCAAGAAACAAATCAAAATTCAATTTATGCAACAAAATACAGAGAGAACAAAGAAATATAATCTCGAACATTGTTGCCATGCCACCATTATTTTTATAAACATTGGGAATATTTTTCAAAATAGATATAAATTCTAATATTAAACAATTTTAGATTTTTATATTTTTTAGATATATTCGATCCAAAAATTTTTTTATAGAAACATTTTTAATAAAAATATTTTTATTTTTGGAAAAAATTTTTTCATAAAAAATTATATTTTATAGAAAATTTTTCCATAAAAAATTATATTTTATAGAAAATTTTTCGATAAAAATATTTTTATATCAAAAAATTTTCAAATCTTCTTTAGAAAAATTTTTGCTAAAAAATTTTTATAGACAAATTTTTGATGAAAACATTTTCTATAGAAAAATTTTTGAAAAGCAATCATCTATAGCAAAATTTAATTATCTATAGAATAATTTTTGATAAAAAAATATAGGAAAATTTTTAATAAAAAACTTTTCTATAGCTAAATTTTTGATAAAAAAATTTCTATAGAAAAAATTTTTTTTAAAAAATCTTCTAAAGAAAAATTTTTGTTAAAAAAAGATGTAGAAAAATTTTTGTAAAAAAAAAATTTCTATAGAAAAATTTTTGATAAAAAAATTTTCTGTGAAAAATTTTTGATAAAAAATTTTCTATAGAAATATTTTTGATAAAAAATTTTCTACAGCTAAATTTTTGATAAAACAATTTTCTATAGAAAATGTTTGATAAAAAAATTGTCTATAGAAAATTTAGAATAATTTTTGATAAAAAAATATAGGAAAATTTTTAACAAAAAACTTTTCTATAGCTAAATTTTTGATAAAAAAATTTCTATAGAAAAAAATTTTTTTAAAAAATATTCTAAAGAAAAAGTTTTATTAAAAAAAGATGTAGAAAAAAAAAAAAAAAAAATTCTATAGAAAAATTTTTGATAAAAAATTTTCTGTGAAAAATTTTTGATAAAAAATTTTCTATAGAAATATTTTTGATAAAAAATTTTCTACAGCAAAATTTTTGATAAAACAATTTTCTATAGAAAAATGTTTGATAAAAAAATTGTCTATAGAAAATTTTTTGATAAAAATACTACAGAAACATTTTTGATAAAAAACTTTCTTAGAAAAATTTTTGATAAAAAAATTTTTATAGAAAAATTTTTAATAAAAAAGATACATACAAATTTTTTGATAAAAAAAATTTTCTATAGAAAAATGTTTGATAAAAAAACTTTCTATAGCAAAATTTTTCATAAAAAAATTTTCTACAGCAAAAAAAATTTTTTTGATAAAAAAATTTTTATAGAAAAATTTTTGATAAAAAAATTTTTATAGAAAAATTTTTAATAAAAAATATTTTTTTAGAAAAATTTTTGATAAAAAAATTTTTATAGAAAAATTTTTGATAAAAAATTATCTTTAGAAAAGTTTTTGATAAAAAAATATAGAAAAAAAATTTTCAAATCTTCTATAAAAAAATGTTTATCAAACTTTCTATAGAAAATTAAAAAAAAAATATCTATAGCAAAATTTTTGATATAAAAGATTAACTATAGAAAATTTTTTGATAAAAAAATTATCTATAGAAAAAGTTTTGAATAAAAAAAATTTCTATAGAAACATTTTTGATAAAAAAATTTTCTATAGAAAAATTTTTGATAAAAAAATTATCTATAGAAAAACATTTTCTATAGCTAAATTTTTGATAAAAAAATTTATATAAAAAAATTTTTGATAAAAAATTTTCTATAGAAAAATTGTTGATAAAAAAATTATCTATAGAAACATTTTTGATAAAAAAAATATCTATAGAAAACTATAAAAAAAAACTTTTCTATAGAAAAATTTTTGACAAAAAAATTATCTATAGAAAAATTTTTGATAAAAAAATTTTCTATAGAAAACTTTTTGATAACAAATTTTCTATAGAAAAACTTTTGATAAAAAATTTTCTATAAAAAAAGGCAACTCTGCCGACTATTTGTTTTTCTGTTCTCTTTGCGCCGATCCGTGGTTTTACATAGCCTAATACTCAATAACCAGTGGCTAGCTGAGTTATGAGGTGAACCGCTTTTTTATTTTATTATTTTTTCAAGTGGTTTTGGCCGAGAATCGAACTTGGGATCTCTGGATCACAGCGGTTAACGAAAGAAAAGAGTCGCTTAAGAGAAAATTTTCTTATAGGAAATTTTACACTTTGAAAATTTGTCTTTTAATGAGAGTATTTTCTTATAGAAAATTGTTCTATTTAATTTTTATATAGGAAATTTTTCTCTTTTAAGTGAGTATCTTAATTCAGAGACAATTATCAGCTATTGATTAAGAAAACCTTTAAAGTTCTGCATTTATTTCTTGTACATCTAAATTTGCATAAAATCTTTGCAAATCATTGTAATCACTCTAAAAAGATTCATCTACCAAAAATCTCTGTTTATCACATAAAAAAATAGAAAGAACCAAAATCGAGTCAACTGAGAAAAAAAACTAGAGAAGGTGGAGAAAACAGTGCAAACATTATAAAAAAATCCTTTTTGCTGATTTTGTGTGGTTTCCATATGTTTACTTTACTCAAACTCCCTTTTGCTGCCGCGTCTATTTGTTTAAGGCAAAGAAATTCAGTGAATTTCAAAAAAAAAAGTAGCATGTAAAAAAAGCTTTCATTTACATAATTTACATTTTATACAGTTGACTTCTTAGCTTAAAGGAAAATTATTTAGATGGTTCACATGTTGGGGGTATAGTAAATTAAATAAATCTCTTGGTTAAAAAAGTAATCGAATAACAAATACTTATATGATTAATACATGGCAATAGTGAAGGTCTTGTAAAAAAAAACTTCTACATATTAGTAAGGACTAGTCCCTACTTGTTACATTACACAGAAGCCCTTAGGTAAGAGTATCATGAACATCGGAAATCATTTATAAATACACCCTACTTAGAACCTTCCTTTCAATAACTATATACTCGAATACTTGACAACCCTAGTAAATATCCGCTCAGTCAAGTGAAAGTAAAGAGATTGAAAGTAAAATACAAACAAGCAAGAAAGATAGAAAGAAAGACAGAAACTTCTTAATTTTGGGATCCCTGGAATAATGAACCCAAAATCTGCCTACCGAAATGAAAAAGCGATTAACTTAAATGCTAAACAAATCTTCTGTTATGTTAAATCATAAAAAAAAGAGATGAAAGAAAGTTATTACTATAATATTTATGTTGGGGTATGAAAAGGATGACGAAAACTTAAATCTTTAAGGAAAAATAAAGAAAAGCTACTTCCATTGTATCAAAAAAGGTGAATTTTTGATTTGGTCAGCAGATTTGAAAGGGAGTTAATTTTTGGGTAGATTAATAACACATCAAGTAAAACGAGTAATCAGTAGAAAATGTTGGGTAATTTAGTTCATAGATACATTTTCAATTAGAAAAGGATAGCCTTTTAGTTTTAAAGGATGTTACTTTTTGTATAAGAAAATATAATGAAAATTTTTTAATGAAACTTTTTCTATAAAAAATTTTTTAATGAAACTTTTTCTATAAAAAATTTTTTAATGAAAATTTATCTATAGAAAAATTTTTTAATGAAAATTTTTCTATAGAAAAATTTTTTAATGAAAATTTTTCTATAGAAAAATTTTTTAATGAAAAGTTTTCTATAGAAAAATTTTTTAATGAATTAAAAAATTTTTCTGTAGAAAAATGTTTTAATGAAAATGTTTCTATAGAAAAATTTTTTAAGAAAATTTTTCTATAGAAAAATTTTTTAATGAAAATTTTTCTATAGAAAAATTTTTGAATGAAAATTTTTCTATAGAAAAATTTTTGAATGAAATTTTTTCTATAGAAAAATTTTTGAATGAAAATTTTTGAATGAAAATTTTTCTATAGAAAAATTTTTGAATGAAAATTTTTCTATAGAAAAATTTTTCTAATGAAAATTTTTCTATAGAAAAATTTTTCTAATGAAAATTTTTCTATACAAAAATTTTTGAATGAAAATTTTTCTATAGAAAAATTTTTCTAATGAAAATTTTTCTATAGAAAAATTTTTCTAATGAAAATTTTTCTATACAAAAATTTTTGAATGAAAATTTTTCTATAGAAAAATTTTTGAATGAAAATTTTTCTATACAAAAATTTTTGAATGAAAATTTTTCTATAGAAAAATTTTTGAATGAAAATTTTTCTATAGAAAAATTTTTGAATGAAAATTTTTCTATAGAAAAATTTTTGAATGAAAATTTTTCTATAGAAAAATTTTTGAATGAAAATTTTTCTATAGAAAAATTTTTGAATGAAAATTTTTCTATAGAAAAATTTTTGAATGAAAATTTTTCTATAGAAAAATTTTTGAATGAAAATTTTTCTATAGAAAAATTTTTTAATGAAAATTTTTCTATAGAAAAATTTTTTAATGAAAATTTTTCTATAGAAAAATTTTTGAATGAAAATTTTTCTATAGAAAAATTTTTTAATGAAAATTTTTCTATAGAAAAATTTTTTAATGAAAATTTTTCTATAGAAAAATTTTTTAATGAAAATTTTTCTATAGAAAAATTTTTTAATGAAAATTTTTCTATAGAAAAATTTTTTAATGAAAATTTTTCTATAGAAAAATTTTTTAATGAAAATTTTTCTATAGAAAAATTTTTTAATGAAAATTTTTCTATAGAAAAATTTTTTAATGAAAATTTTTCTATAGAAAAATTTTTTAATTAAAATTTTTCTATAGAAAAATTTTTTAATGAAAATTTTTCTATAGAAAAATTTTTTAATGAAAATTTTTCTATAGAAAAATTTTTTAATGAAAATTTTTCTATAGAAAAATTTTTTAATGAATTAAAAAATTTTTCTGTAGAAAAATTTTTTAATGAAAATTTTTCTATAGAAAAATTTTTTAATGAAAATTTTTCTATAGAAAAATTTTTTAATGAAAATTTTTCTATAGAAAAATTTTTTAATGAAAATTTTTCTATAGAAAAATTTTTTAATGAAAATGTTTCTATAGAAAAATTTTTTAATGAAAATTTTTCTATAGAAAAATTTTTTAATGAAAAATTTTCTATAGAAAATTTTTTAATGAAAAATTTCTATAGAAAGATTTTTTAATGAAAATTTTTTTATAGAAAATTTTTCAATAAAAATTTGTTAATGAAAATTTTTCTATAGAAAAATTTTTTGAATGAAAATTTTTTTAATGAAAAGTTTTCTAAAGAAAAATTTTTTAATGAAAATTTTTCCATAGAAAAATATGTTCAACGAGAAATTAAATGAAAACTTTTTAATAAAAATTGTTTAGTAAAAACTTTTTATAGAAATTTTTCTATAGAAGTTTTTCTACAAAAATTTTTCTATAAAAATTTTTCTATAAAAGTTTTTCTATAAAAATTTTTCTATAAAAATTTTTCTATAAAAATTTTTCTAAAAAATTTGTCTATAGAAATTTTTCTATAAAAATGTTTTTATAGAAATTTTTCTATGAAAATTTTTCTATAGAATTTTTTTCTATAACAATTTTTCTTTAAACTTTCTTTTATACAAATTTTTATAAAAACTTTTCTACGGAAATTTTTCTGTAGATTTTTTTTTATAAAAATTTCTGTTAATGAAAAAATTTCATTAGAAAAATTTTTCATTAAAAAAATTAAAGCGAAAAAAATTCTAAACATTTTTGTTTTAATACAAAAATTTATTACTAAAGTCTTTCTTATAATTCTTAATTTGTTCGTTGGTCCTTCTTAGGACAGGATTATCCTTTTTGAATATATAATTGATTTACCACATTATTTGCTTATAATACAGATGACATTATTTTTGCCAAAAATATAATTTTTTTGGAAGAATGATGATGAATTATTTCTCTATAGAATGAAACAAATCACAAAAAATAGAAAAATTGCCCATAGTCACTTTAATATCAAAGAAATTCTTCAGATGACCTTTTCAATGAGTTACAGCACAATTTGATTTATTAATAAACTGCGAATGTTAATCAAGACTCAAAAGACCCCAGCAACAGAAACAATGGAAATAAATAAAATTTACATATTTCATATGAATAAATTACCCTGATTTGTTGTTTAGACCAGAGCCACAGTTTTCCGAAAATATGATTATTGATAAATTATGATAAAATAAACTAGAGATTTTACTGTAATAGTAATAACAGAATGAATATTGTATCTAGATACATAAGTACTTATGTAGTTCAGAGTAAAGTAATAAATAAATATTTAAGTTGTAGACGAAATGTACAACAAAAAACCAGTCAAGTGTTCGTTCACACTGAACTCACAATGAAATATCCGGGAGGTCTTTGAAGTTCACACCATTTGATTTTGTAATTGTTTGTTTCTTTTTTTTTCTCACACAATAAAAGTACAAGTTTTCCAAATGGGGCTTAAATAAAATTTGCATAAACTTTCAGTTAATAGAAAAAGATAATGACACTATTATGAATATGTTTCTTCAGTTTTCTTTATTGTTTAACTTTTACTTGTTTGTACTTAAACTTTAGTTGAAAAAGTTGGAAGACTTTGGCAAAGCAAAAACAATCAAAAATATCTGCAGGGGGTTGGTTTGAGAAATTGTGGCATGTGACTAGAGTCTAATGACTAGACTTTTGAAAAGTAAGAGTAAAATTTAAAATGCAAGAAATATATAAATTTATCGCTCTCCATTATTTTAACATTTAGGGATATTACACCATTTACGAAAAATTTTTATTTTTGGATCTAAAAAAAAGAAAGTTGTCATTTGCCTTAATAGACAAATTTTTATAGACAAATTTTTATAAAAAAATTTTTATAGAAAAATTTCCATTGAAAAATGTTTAAAGAAAAATTAAAAAAAAAATTTTCATAGAAAATTTTTATAGATAAATTTTTATAGAAAAATTTCTATAGAAAAATTTTTATAAAAAAAATTTTATAAAAAAATTTCTTTAGAAAAATTTTTGTAGAAAAACTTTTATAGAACAGTTTTTATAGAACATTTTTATACAAAAATTCTTATAGAAATATTTCTAAAAAAAAATGAATATAGAAAAATTTTTATACGAAAATTTCTATAGAAACATTTTTATAGAAAAATTTCTTTAGAAAAACCTTTTAAAGAAAAATTTCTATAGCAAAAATTTCTATAGAAAAATTTTTATGTTAAGAGGTTGTGTGTTCGAATCCGGGCTCAGGTCCATATCATAAATGATATGAACCTGAGCCCGGATTTGAACCCACAACCTCTTAACATAAATTCTTGGTTCAACTAAAAATTAATTTCTTTCAAAAATTTTTATAGAAAAATTTTTATATAAAAATTTCTATAGAAAATTTTTATTCAAAAAGAAGTGTATTTTGCATTTGATCACAAACCTGTTACATTTATTTATTAATGTAACAGATCAATTTATTGATAAAAAGCCAAAAAATGTTTGCGGAGAAACCAAATTCCTCGACGCGTTTCGATGGTTGGTTAAGCCATCTCTTCAAGAGGATTATCCCCAATTTAGACAGATCGAAAACCTCGCATTATTACTAAATTTACAAACATAACTATTAAGAATTATGTTCATAAACCAAAAGTAAAAGCGTAGATTATCGACTGAACAAAAACAAACATTTTTCAGTTTTCATCTACCTTCACTAATAAATAAATGTAACAGGTTTGGGATCAAATGCAAATACACTTCTTTTTGAATAATATTTACATCCCGACTAATTTGTTATTTTTTGAAAATTTTTATATCAAAACTTCTGTAGAAAAACTTATAGAGAAAAGTTTATAGAAAAAAATTTCTATTGAAAAATTTTTATAGAAATAATTCTATTAAAAAAACTCTATAGAAAAAATTTTATAGAAAAATATTTAAAAAAAAAATTCTATAGAAATAGAAAAATTTCTGTGAAAATTTTTATACAAAAATTTCTAGGAAAATTTTTATAGAAAAATTTCTTTATACAAATTTCTACAGAAAAATTTTTATTAAAAAATTTTAATGGAGAAATTTTAATAGAAAAATTTCTAAGAAAAACTTTTATAGCAAAATTTCTATAGAAAAAAATTTTTATAGAAAAAACTTTTTATGGAAAAAATTTCAATAGAAAAATTTTACAAAAAAATTTCTACAGAAAACTTTCTACAGAAAAAATTTCTATTAAAAATTTTTATAGCAAAATTTCTATAGAACAAATTCTGTTAAAAAGAAATTCTATAAAAAATTTTTATAAAAAATTTCTATGGAAAAATTTTTATAGAAATTTCTATAAAAAAATTTTATACAAAATTCTCTATAGAAAAAATTTTATAGAAAAGTTTCTATAGATAAATTTTTATAGAAAAATTTTTATAAAAAAAATTGTATAGGAAAATTTCTATAGAAAAATGTTTATAGAAAAATTTCTATAGGAAAATTTTTACAGGAAAATTTCTATAGAAAAATTTTTATAGAAAAATTTCTATAGAAAAATGTTTATAGAAAAATTTATATAGAAAAATTTTTATAGAAAAAATTATATAGAAAAATTTTTATAGAAAAATTTCTATAGAAAAATTTTTATAAAAAAAAATGTTATAGAAAACTTTTTAAAGAAAAATTTTTATAGAAAAGTACTCTCAATAGTTTTAAAGAAACATTTTTTTTTTAAATTTATAGAATAACTTCTAAGGAAAAACTTATATAGAAAAATTCTATTAAAATATTTCATTAAAATAATTTTTATAAAAAATTTCTTTAGAAAAATTTTTATAAAAAATTTCTTTAGAAACATTTTTATAAAAAATTTCTTTAGAAAAATTTTTATAAAAAATTTCTTTAGAAAAATTTTGTATAGAACAATTTTTGTAGAAAATTTTTTATAGAAAAATTTCTATATAACAATTTTAAAAATTTCTGTAGAAAAAGTTTTTAGATAAATTCCTATAGAAAGATTTTTGTAGAAAAATTTTTATAGAAAATTGTTTATAGAGAATTTTTTATAGAAACATTTCTATATAAAAATTATCATAGAAAAATTTCTATAAAAAAATTTTTATAGCTAAATTTCTATAGAAAATTTTCTATAGAAAAATGTAAATAGAAAAATGTCTATAGAAAAAATTTTATAGAAAAGTTTCTGTAGACAAATATTGAATATTGAAAAATTTTTATAAAAAAATTTCCATAGACAAATTTTTCTATAAAAATTTCTCTAGAATATCTTTAATAGAAAAATTTCTAAAGAAAATATAGAAAAATTTTTATAAAAAAATTTTTAGAGAAAAATGTTTATAGAAATTTTCTATAGGAACATTTCTATAGAAAATTTTCTATAGAAACATTTCTATTGAAAAATTTTTAAGGAAAAATTTCTATAAAAAATTTTCTATAGAAAAATTTTTTAAGAAACATTTTCATAGAAACATTTTTTAAAAAAAATTTTGATGGAAAAATTTCTATAGAAAAATTTTTAAAGAAAAATTTCTATAGAAAAATTTTTATAGAAAAATTTCTATAGAAAAATTTCTATAGAAAATTTCCATAGAAAAATTTATAAAGAAAAATTTTTCTAGAAAAAAATTTTATATAAACATTTTTCTATAGAAAAATTTTTATATAAAATTTTTAAAGAAAAATTTCTATATAAGAATTTTTCTATAAAAAAATAACTATAGAAAAATTTTTATAAAAAAATTCCATAGAAAAATATATATAGAAAAATTTCTATCGAAAAATAATAATAGAAAAATTTCGATTAAATTTTTTTTGGAAAAATTTCCATAAAAAAATTTTTATGGAAAAATTCTATAGAAACATTTTTATAAAAATTTTCATAGAAATATTTCTGTAAACAAATTTTTATAGAAGAATTAGTATAAAAATTTCTATAGAAAAATTTGTATAGAAAAGTTTTTAAAGAAGAATTTTTGTAGAAAAATTTATATAGAAAAATTTTTATAGAAAAATTTTTATAGAAAAATTTCTATTGAAAACTTTTTATAGAAAAACATTAAAAAAAATAGAAAAATTTCTAAAGAAAACATTTTACAGAAAAATTTGTATATACAAATTTCTATAAAAAGTTTTTATAAAAAAAATTTCTATAGAAAATTTTTTATAAAAAAATTTCTATAGAAAAATTTTTATAAAAAAATTTCTATAGAAACATTTTTATAAAAAAATGTCTACAGAAAAATTTTTATAAAAAAAAATCGATAGAAAAATTTTTAATTTTTGCAGAAAATTTTCTAAAAAAAAAGTTTTTTATATAAAATTTTTATAGAAAAATTTCCATAGGAAAATTTTTATAGGAAAATTTCTATAGAAAAATTTTCGCTTAAATTTTAATTTTCGCTCTGATAATGGTGTTTTTAATCCATTAATGCTTTCATTAAGCCAATTTATGTAAATGAACATAAAGTTTAGTTTTCGCTTTTTTTAATATTCTTTTTGGTCCTAAGACGATCTCTCTACCCACAAGATATTGTCCCTAATCTTAGGTCCATCTGTTACTGGTATTTAAATTTGTTTTAGACAATAATACAAAAAATATATAAAGATAATTGTTCATAGAGCGAGTGCAAGTGTCTCGAATAAAACCTACAAAATAAAGATTATTTTAAATTTGAGTTGAATAACAAAAGCTAAACATCATTTAAGCGTCTTAAATAAAATTTAATCTATAACAATTTTTTTTCGGTTTTCTTATTATGACATAGTCCGTCTGACTACATGTCAGTCGGTTTATCCGGTCATTCGTGCTATCTTTAATGTAAATTTTTTTTTCGCTTAAAAAAACTTTTTGCGGTGGCTTTGGTTTTTAGCATAAATGACGACAGATGGACCGAGGGGGCAAAAAAACATACGGATGTTGCAATTAACTTAAATAAATAATAAAAACGTAATTTATATTGTTTAAGAAAACAACCGTTTTTATTATTGTGAAATCTTGGAAAAGAAAATTACATTTCAAGGATATTCATATTTTTTAGCGAGAACTTTGATTAATTCAATTAAAATTGATTTAATTCAATTATGATGAAGTTATAAAAACTAAAGATTCTAGAACTTATTTCTGATTGTTTAAAAATTTTAAAAATTATAAATTATTTTCTATTTAAGAATTAAATTTATTTGATCAAAGATATTTAGCCTCTATAAGTATGTTCTTAATTTATAGATTTTCTATCGATTTTAGTCTTAACATATTTTGAGTATTAATGTCATTTAATGGAATTTATTTATTAATTATAAATTATATCATCAACTTAATCTTAAAGTTATAATTTAATTGAATCTATCACAAGATTAATTAATTTGTGTATTAAATTTTCTAAAATGTCTTAAATTGTAATTGAAGTTTAAGTAAGTATATAAATAACATACATACATATAAAACATCATAAAAAAACACTGTGCTACATAAAATATCTATATAAAATATTTCTTATTTTTATAGCAATTTTTTCTAATTTTCTATCTTTATAAATTTTTTTTTAATTTACTACTTTTATTGGAAATTTTTCAAAAATTTCCTATTTTTATTGGAAATTTTTCAAAAATTTACTATTTTTATAGGAAATTTTTTAAAAATTTCCTATTTTTATAGGAAATTTTTTTAAAAATTTCCTATTTTTATAGGAATTTTTTTTTTAAATTTCCTATTTTTATAGGAAATTTTTTAAAAATTTCCTATTTTTATAGGAAATTTTTTAAAAATTTCCTATTTTTATAGGAAATTTTTTAAAAATTTCCTATTTTTATAGGAAATTTTTTAGAAATTTCCTATTTTTATAGGAAATTTTTGAAAAATTTCCTATAAAAATAGGAAATTTTTTTTAAATTTCCTATTTTTAAAGGAAATTTTTTTAAAATTTCCTATTTTTATAGGAAATTTTTTAAAAATTTCCTATTTTTATAGGAAATTTTTTAAAAATTTCCTATTTTTATAGGAAATTTTTTAAAAATTTCCTATTTTTATAGGAAATTTTTTAAAAATTTCCTATTTTTATAGGAATTTTTTTTTTAAATTTCCTATTTTTATAAAATTAAAAATTTCCTATTTTTATAGGAATTTTTTTTAAAATTTCCTATTTTTATAGGAAATTTTTTTAAAATTTCCTATTTTTATACGAAATTTTTTAAAAATTTCCTATTTTTATAGGAAATTTTTCAAAAATTTCCTATTTTTATAAGAAATTTTTCAAAAATTTCCTATTTTTATAGGAAATTTTTTAAAAATTTCCTATTTTTATAGGAAATTTTTCAAAAATTTCTTATTTTTATAGGAAATTTTTCAAAAATTTCCTATTTTTATAGGAAATTTTTCAAAAATTTCCTATTTTTATAGGAAATTTTTCAAAAATTTCCTATTTTTATAGGAAATTTTTCAAAAATTTCCTATTTTTATAGGAAATTTTTCAAAAATTTCCTATTTTTATAGGAAATTTATTTTAAAAATTTCCTATTTTTATAGGAAATTTTTTAGAAATTTCCTAATTTTATAGGAAATTTTTTTAAAAATTTCCTATTTTTATAGGAAATTTTTTAAAAATTTCCTATTTTTATAGGAATTTTTTTAAAAATTTCCTATTTTTATAGTAAATTTTTTTTTAAAAATTTCCTATTTTTATAGGAATTTTTTTTTAAAAATTTCCTATTTTTATAGGAAATTTTTTTTAAAAATTTCCTATTTTTATAGGAAATTTTTTAAAAATTTCATATTTTTATAGGAAATTTTTTAAAAATTTCCTATTTTTATAGGAATTTTTTTAAAAATTTCCTACTTTTATAGGAAATTTTTTAAAAATTTTCTATTTTTATAGGAAATTTTTTTTTAAATTTCTTATTTTTTAAAAATTTTTTAAAAATTTCTAATTTTTATAGGAAATTTTTTTAAAAATTTCCTATTTTTATAGGAAATTTTTTAAAAATTTCCTATTTTTATAGGAAATTTTTCAAAAATTTCCCATTTTTATAGGAAATTTTTCAAAAATTTCCTATTTTTATAGGATTATTTTTAAAAATTTCCTATTTTTATAGGAATTTTTTTAAAAATTTCCTATTTTTATAGGAATTTTTTAAAAATTTCCTATTTTTATAGGAAATTTTTTAAAAATTTCCTACTTTTATAGGAAATTTTTTAACAATTTCCTATTTTTATAGGAAATTTTTTAAAAATTTCCTATTTTTATAGGAAATTTTTTTAAAATTTCTTATTTTTATAGGAATTTTTTTTTAAAATTTCCTATTTTTATAGGAAATATTTTAAAAGTTTCCTATTTTTAAAGGAAATTTTTTAAAAATTTCCTATTTTTTAAAAATTTCCTATTTTTATCGGAAATTTTTTTAAAAATTTCCTATTTTTATAGGAAATTTTTTAAAAATTTCCTATTTTTATAGGAAATTTTTCAAAAATTTCCTATTTTTATAGGAATTTTTTTTTTTTTAAATTTCCTATTTTTATAGGATTTTTTTTTTTTAATTTCCTATTTTTATAGGAAATTTTTTAAAAATTTCCTATTTTTATAGGAATTTTTTTTTAAATTTCCTATTTTTATAGGAAATTTTTTTAAAATTTCCTATTTTTATAGGAAATTTTTTAAAAATTTCCTATTTTTATAGGAAATTTTTCAAAAATTTCCTATTTTTATAAGAAATTTTTCAAAAATTTCCTATTTTTATAGGAATTTTTTTAAAAATTTCCTATTTTTATAGGAAATTTTTCAAAAATTTCCTATTTTTATAGGAAATTTTTCAAAAATTTCCTATTTTTATAGGAAATTTTTCAAAAATTTCCTATTTTTATAGGAAATTTTTCAAAAATTTCCTATTTTTATAGGAAATTTTTCAAAAATTTCCTATTTTTATAGGAAATTTTTTTTAAAAATTTCCTATTTTTATAGGAAATTTTTTAGAAATTTCCTAATTTTATAGGAAATTTTTTTAAAAATTTCCTATTTTTATAGGAAATTTTTTAAAAATTTCCTATTTTTATAGGAATTTTTTTTAAAAATTTCCTATTTTTATAGGAAATTTTTTTAAAAATTTCCTATTTTTATAGGAAATTTTTTTTAAAAATTTCTTATTTTTATAGGAAATTTTTTTTAAAAATTTCCTATTATTATAGGAAATTTTTTAAAAATTTCCTATTTTTATAGGAAATTTTTTAAAAATTTCCTATTTTTATAGGAATTTTTTTAAAAATTTCCTACTTTTATAGGAAATTTTTTAAAAATTTTCTATTTTTATAGGAAATTTTTTTTTAAATTTCTTATTTTTTTAAAATTTTTTAAAAATTTCCTATTTTTATAGGAAATTTTTTTAAAAATTTCCTATTTTTATAGGAATTTTTTTAAAAATTTCCTATTTTTATAGGAAATTTTTCAAAAATTTCCCATTTTTATAGGAAATTTTTCAAAAATTTCCTATTTTTATAGGAATTTTTTTAAAAATTTCCTATTTTTATAGGAATTTTTTTTAAAAATTTCCTATTTTTATAGGAAATTTTTTAAAAATTTCCTATTTTTATAGGAAATTTTTTAAAAATTTCCTATTTTTATAGGAAATTTTTTAAAAATTTCCTACTTTTATAGGAAATTTTTTAACAATTTCCTATTTTTATAGGAAATTTTTTGAAAATTTCCTATTTTTATAGGAAATTTTTTTAAAATTTCTTATTTTTATAGGAATTTTTTTTAAAAATTTCCTATTTTTATAGGAAATTTTTTTAAAAATTTCCTATTTTTATAGGATTTTTTTTAAAAATTTCCTATTTTTATAGGAAATTTTTTAAAAATTTCCTATTTTTATAGGAAATTTTTTTAAAAATTTCCTATTTTTATAGGAAATTTTTTTAAAAATTTCCTATTTTTATAGGAAATTTTTTAAAAATTTCCTATTTTTATAGGAAATTTTTCAAAAATTTCCTATTTTTCAAAAATTTCCCATTTTTATAGGAAATTTTTCAAAAATTTCCTATTTTTATAGGAAATTTTTCAAAAATTTCCTATTTTTATAGGAAATTTTTCAAAAATTTCCTATTTTTATAGGAAATTTTTACATTTTTATAGGAAATTTTTCAAAAATTTCCTATTTTTATAGGAAATTTTTCAAAAATTTCCTATTTTTATAGGAAATTTTTCAAAAATTTCCTATTTTTATAGGAAATTTTTCAAAAATTTCCTATTTTTATAGGAAATTTTTCAAAAATTTCCTATTTTAATAAGAAATTTTTCAAAATTTTCCTATTTTTTTAGGAAATTTTTCAAAAATTTCCTATTTTTGTAGGAAATTTTTCAAAAATTTCCTATTTGTATAGGAAATTTTTCAAAAATTTCCTATTTTTATAGGAAATTTTTCAAAAATTTCCTATTTTTATAGGAAATTTTTCAAAAATTTTTCAAAATTTTTTCAAAAATTTCTTATTTTTATAGAAAAATTTTCAATTTTTTTTCCCTCTTTTGTAACACAGTGTAATTTTATTCAAAATAATGTTTGTCATTGATTTGTATTGACTTAGGCATTAGTATTTAATCTTTATTTAAAACAAAATTGTTTTGTATGTATGTAAATATGTACATATGTTTATCGAGTATTTTCCTTTAGTCTCTTGTACTATTTACCAAGATACAAATTTTTGTGGTAAAAGTAATTTACTTGTCATGTCTGTACAAGTATTAATTTATTTATATTTTTAAAATAAAATAAAAAACCCTTGAGGTGGTTTTGTATTATGTAAACTTTATATTGTAAAGTACAAAATTATCAAAGAACAAATTAAACTAAATAAAATCTAGTTATCACATACATATTTTTTTTTTAAAGAAAAATCAATTTTAAAATTTTTAGAAAACATTTTATATGGACAAAAAATTTATAAAAAAAATTGTTCTAAAAAAATTTTACCCCCTTATTCATAAATGAAAAATAAAGTTTATGAACTATAGGTTTAACTTATTTTTAAACACTCATAAAAAATTTATAAGTTTTTGAAAAATTAAAATATTTTTACTTTTGTGGTTTAATGTCATCCAACAATAAAATACTTAAGGAACCCTGTTTCGGAATTATTGGAGTTTTTGGTTTGAGATTAGAGGCAAAAAACCAATAAAACAAACCAAAAAAGGTGGGTGCGCTATAAACATGTTCACGCATAGACAAACATGTTCGCTTTTGTTTAGTTTTCTTTAAATTGTTTGTTTATTTTACTTAACCTTCACCCATCAAAAGGAAAACAAAGACGAAACCGAAAAATAGTAAAAAAAAACAAAAAAAAAATTTCTTTAAATATTTATGAACTTACGGAAACCCAAAAATAGAAAAAACTGACTATTTGTTCTGTTCAAATTTATTTTACACGATTAAATATTAAATATTTATTTTATCACTTGAAGAACAACAAAATCACGTTTAGTTATAACAAAAATATGAGAGCAACAAAATCTGTAACACACAATTAAAACGTGATAAATAAATAATAATTTAAAAAACAGAAATTAAAGTTCAAATTAACCGAATAATAACAGACAAAAACGCTTAGATTTGATAATTAACGAAGTTTGAGTCATCGATTTTTCTCACAAATTTAAAGTAAATATTTAATTAAGCCAAAGGTAGAAAATTTTGAATTTGATTAATTACTTGTAGTTCTAAGGCACAGTGGGGTTTTTTAAAAAATAAATGAAACATACAATAACAGATGTAGGCTTACAAGACTAAAACATAGTATAAGACATATACTAAGACATATATAAGACATATGCTAAGACATAGACTAAGACATAGACTAAGACATAGACTAAGACATAGACTAAGACATAGACTAAGACATAGACTAAGATATAGACTAAGACATAGACTAAGACATAGACTAAGACATAGACTAAGACATAGACTAAGACATAGACTAAGACATAGACTAAGACATAGACTAAGACACAGACTAAGACATAGACTAAGACATAGACTAAGACATAGACTAAGACATAGACTAAGACATAGACTAAGACATAGACTAAGACATAGACTAAGACATAGACTAAGACATAGACTAAGACATAGACTAAGACATATGCTAAGACATAGACTAAGACATAGACTAAGACATAGACTAAGACATAGACTAAGACATAGACTAAGACATAGACTAAGACATAGACTAAGACATAGACTAAGACATAGACTAAGACATAGACTAAGACATAGACTAAGACATAGACTAAGACATAGACTAAGACATAGACTAAGACATAGACTAAGACACAGACTAAGACATAGACTAAGACATAGACTAAGACATAGACTAAGACATAGACTAAGACATAGACTAAGACATAGACTAAGACATAGACTAAGACATAGACTAAGACATAGACTAAGACATAGACTAAGACATAGACTAAGACATAGACTAAGACATAGACTAAGACATAGACTAAGACATAGACTAAGACATAGACTAAGACATAGACTAAGACATAGACTAAGACATAGACTAAGACATAGACTAAGACATAGACTAAGACATAGACTAAGACATAGACTAAGACATAGACTAAGACATAGACTAAGACATAGACTAAGACATAGACTAAGACATAGACTAAGACATAGACTAAGACATAGACTAAGACATAGACTAAGACATAGACTAAGACATAGACTAAGACATAGACTAAGACATAGACTAAGACATAAACTAAGACATAGACTAAGACATAGACTAAGACAAAGACTATAAAAAAGTCTCTATAAACAAATTTGTTGATCGAATAGTTTTCAAAGGAAAAATTTGCTTTACAAAATTTTTTTAATCGAAAAATTTTCTGTAGAAAAATTTTTGAAAACAAAAAATTTTCTATAGAAAAAATTTTGATGACGAAAAATTTTCAATAAAAAAATGTTGATAACGAACAATTTTCTATAAAAAATTTTTCATAACGAAAAATTTTATATGGAAAAGTTTTCATAACGAAAGATTCTCTATAGAAAAATTTTTGATAACTAAAATTTTTGTATAGCAAAATTTTTGATAATGAAAAATTTTTAATAACGAAAAATTTTTCGTTTTGAAAAATGTTTATATAAAAAATTTTTCGTTATGAAAAATTGTTTTATAGAACAATTTTCATAATGAAAAATTATTTTATAGAAGATTTTTCGTTATTAAAAATGTTTCATTATCAAAAATTTTGGTATAGAAAAATTTTTTATAATGAAAACTTTTCTATAGAAAAACTTTTAATAACGAAAACTTTTCTATAGAAAAATTTTTGATAACGAAAAATTTTCTATAGAAATATTTTTTATAACGAAAAATTTTCTATAGAAAAATTTTTTATAACAAAAAAATTTCTATAGAAAAATTTTTTATAACGAAAAATTTTCTATATAAAAATTTTTTAAAATTAAAAATTTTCGATAGAAAAATTTTTTATAACAAAAAAATTTCTATAGAAAAATTTTTTATAACGAAAAATTTTCTATAAAAAAATTTTTTATAACGAAAAATTTTCTATAAAAAAAAATTTTATAACGAAAAATTTTCTATAGAAAAATTTTTTATAACGAAAAATTGTCTATAGAAAAATTTTTTATAACGAAAAATTTTCTATAGAAAAATTTTTTATAACGAAAAATTTTCTAAAGAAAAATTTTTTATAACGAAAAATTTTCTATAGAAAAAATTTTTATAACGAAAAATTTTATATAGAAAAATTTTTTATAACGAAAAATTTTCTATAGAAAAATTTTTTATAACGAAAAATTTTCTATAGAAAAATTTTTTATAACGAAAAATTTTCTATAGAAAAATTTTTTATAACGAAAAATTTTCTATAGAAATATTTTTTATAAAGAAAAATTTTCTATAGAAAAAGTTTTTATAACGAAAACTTTTGATAACGAAAAATTTTTTTTAACGAAAAATTTTCTATAGAAAAATTTTTGTTAATGAAAAATTTTCTTTAGAAAAATTTTTTATAACGAAAAAGAATTTTTCGATTAAAAAATTGTTTTTTCTATAAAAATTTTTTATAAACCAAAAAATTTATTATAAAAATTTCAAAATTTACCATTAAAAATGTAATGTAAACTCTGTAAAATTTTCCTCATTTCCCCCTTAAAGTGAAAATTACATATGCATTCAAACGTAACGACACCAAAATGGAAAACAGAAAAAAATGTTACCGCTAAAACTAACAAAAATATTAGACATAACAAAAATAAACCAACTACATCCTCTTTCCGTTATTTTTGAAAAGTCAACAAACCTTAACAGAAAACACAAAAACAATAATAATTTTCCGAAACAAATTGGTGAAAATGTGGAAAATGAAAAAGATTAATTCAAAACAATTGAAATAGAAAAATAAAAACTGTTAATATTAAAATGAAAATAAAAATAAAAATGAAAAAATAACACTTACCTATTCATGACGAAGCTTTTTTAAAGGATGATTTTAAATAGAAAAACACAATTTACTCTGGGGTTTTCTTTTCCTATGAATTTGTTTTCAAATGTAAGTGGAAAAACTCACACAGATATTCAATGTTTCTTTGTGTATTTGTATAGGTATGAGTTTCTTACCAATTTTGAAAAGGTTGATACTAGATAAAATAATTTCATTTCATTCCATATGCATTGGCTGGCAATGGCCAAGTTGCAACAAAATGTGGCAAAATATCACACCAGTGGCAGCTACAATTTGTTTCTTTTTTTACTTTGTTTTTTATGTTTTTTTGTGCTATTTCTCTTTATAGCCAAGTTTAACATTTAAAGTTGTTGGTTAAAAGTTGTTGTTGAACATTTAAGTTGTTCGTTTGCTGTTGCTGCTACTTGTACGTTAAATGGATGGATGGATGATGATGGTTGGCTTAAATGCTTGACTGGTTGGTTGCTTGGTTGGTTGGTTGCATGTAGAGGCATGAGTATAGCCTCATTACAGTCTGTCTGTCTGTTAGATGATGGTTACAATTTTGTTGTAATTCTGCTACTTTAGTTGTTGATGTTTTTTTTTTTCTTTATATAATTATGTTGACGCTTTTCAATGCATCTGCTTTTTATAAGAAGTTTTTTTTATATATTTTATAATTTTTTCCTTTTGTTTTTGTTCAGAGAGTTTGCTTTTGTTGTTAATTATGATGGCGTTGTTGATTTTATGATATTAATATTGTTGATATTTTTGTTCATACCTGTGTGAACACACTGTCTGATATATTAGATTTGATATTATTAGATATTGGATGTTCAAAAAAGTCGGATTAAAATTTAAAGGAAATTTTTAAAAAATTTCCTATTTCTAAGGAAATTTTAAAAAATTTCTCATTTTCATAGAAAATTCTTAAAATAAGAATTATGTTTAGAGAAAAATTAAAAATTTTTTTTTTCTTTTAAGGACATTTTTCAATAATTTCCTATCTTCATAGGAATTTTTCAAAAATTTCCTATTTTTATAGGAAAATTTGCAAAAATTTCCTATTTTTATAGGAATTTTTTCAAAAATTTTCAATTTTTATAGGAAATTTTTTCTTCCTAACTTTTTGGAACACCCAATATTTTTTATTATTTTTTCGCCACTGGCCAATAATACTAATAAAGTAGTTAGTTTTTACAAAAGCAAAAGTTTGAGTTGTAAAAAAAAGTTAAAACTTTTTACTTTCATTTTGTCGCCAATGGATGACGGTAATAAGATGCTGTTGATTAAGAGACACTAAAAAAACACTAGATCATTTTACATTTAAACAAAAATAACAGTGGAGCAAAGAAGGAATATGATTATTTTTAAAAATATAAATATAATATAAATTTGAAAGAGAAAATAAAAAAATTATTATTAGTCTTGGTCTATTTCTAAGTCTATGTCTTAGTCTATGTGTTAGTCTATGTCTTAGTCTATGTGTTAGTCTATGTCTTAGTCTATGTCTTAGTCTATGTCTTAGTCTATGTCTTAGTCTATGTCTTAGTCTATGTCTTAGTCTATGTCTTAGTCTATGTCTTAGTCTATGTCTTAGTCTATGTCTTAGTCTATGTCTTAGTCTATGTCTTAGTCTATGTCTTAGTCTATGTCTTAGTCTATGTCTTAGTCTATGTCTTAGTCTATGTCTTAGTCTATGTCTTAGTCTATGTCTTAGTCTATGTCTTAGTCTATGTCTTAGTCTATGTCTTAGTCTATGTCTTAGTCTATGTCTTAGTCTATGTCTTAGTCTATGTCTTAGTCTATGTCTTAGTCTATGTCTTAGTCTATGTCTTAGTCTATGTCTTAGTCTATGTCTTAGTCTATGTCTTAGTCTATGTCTTAGTCTATGTCTTAGTCTATGTCTTAGTCTATGTCTTAGTCTATGTCTTAGTCTATGTCTTAGTCTTTGTCTTAGTCTATGTCTTAGTCTATGTCTATGTCTTAGTCTATGTCTTAGTCTATATCTTAGTCTACGTCTTAGTCTATGTCTTAGTCTATGTCTTAGTCTATGTCTTAGTCTATGTCTTAGTCTATGTCTTAGTCTATGTCTTAGTCTATGTCTTAGTCTATGTCTTAGTCTATGTCTTAGTCTATGTCTTAGTCTATGTCTTAGTCTATGTCTTAGTCTATGTCTTAGTCTATGTCTTAGTCTATGTCTTAGTCTATGTCTTAGTCTATGTCTTAGTCTATGTCTTAGTCTATGTCTTAGTCTATGTCTTAGTCTATGTCTTAGTCTATGTCTTAGTCTATGTCTTAGTCTATGTCTTAGTCTATGTCTTAGTCTATGTCTTAGTCTATGTCTTAGTCTATGTCTTAGTCTATGTCTTAGTCTATGTCTTAGTCTATGTCTTAGTCTATGTCTTAGTCTATGTCTTAGTCTATGTCTTAGTCTATGTCTTAGTCTATGTCTTAGTCTATGTCTTAGTCTATGTCTTAGTCTATGTCTTAGTCTATGTCTTAGTCTATGTCTTAGTCTATGTCTTAGTCTATGTCTTAGTCTATGTCTTAGTCTATGTCTTAGTCTATGTCTTAGTCTATGTCTTAGTCTATGTCTTAGTCTATGTCTTAGTCTATGTCTTAGTCTATGTCTTAGTCTATGTCTTAGTCTATGTCTTAGTCTATGTCTTAGTCTATGTCTTAGTCTATGTCTTAGTCTATGTCTTAGTCTATGTCTTAGTCTATGTCTTAGTCTATGTCTTAGTCTATGTCTTAATCTATGTCTTAGTCTATGTCTTAGTCTATGTCTTAGTCTATGTCTTAGTCTATGTCTTAGTCTATGTTTTAGTCTATGTCTTAATTTATGTCTTAGTCTATGTCTTAGTCTATGTCTTAGTCTATTTCTTAGTCTATGTCCTGGTCTCTTTCTTAGTATATGTATTATTCTATGTCTTCGTTTTGGTATAGTGTAGGGTGCCATATATTCTGTTATGACCGACTTACTTTCCTAATAGTATTTTACAACTGAGAACTTGTTTCATTGCAAAATCCCAGAAAATTTTTAATTCCTTGTATATATTTAGGTTGCCAGCCCAATTAAAAGTATGTACTGAGAAAACGCTTAAAACTTTTCTTTATGACATCAATAAAACCAGTTGTGCTCATAAAGCTCACTGTGCTTTGCAAACGTGATTCTAAACTCGATGATGAGAGGGGCAGGGATGGGTATGGTTGGAGACACATGCTTTAAATGGTTGATTAGCAGAGCAAAAAAAAAAAGGAATAAAAGAAAGAAATAAATAATAAAATCATGTATGCGGTGGCTTGTAATGAACACACACTCCAGATTGCACAATGATATCAAGAAATGTAAGAAATAAAACTCCACAAAATGAGAGTGAAATAAAAAACCGCGCGATCACTTTTTTACACAAATATGAGCAGACGACGACACACTTTAAGGCGGCTGTAATGGAAACAGTAAGTGATCGTTGGTTCGAAAAAAAGTAAATAAATAGACGAGGTTTCAAGAAAAAATTTAGGAAAATATTTTCGAAATATGTGTACGGGTATATTTTTCAAGATAGTTTTGTAAGACGGTTAGAGGTGATTACTTGGGACAGTTAGAAGTGATCATTTCAAATAACAATGGAAGCGATTTTTATTACGATCCTCGTATAACAATTTGTTTATTAATAAACTATTTGGTGTTGGTGACATTACTCAAGTTTCAGGCATTAATTGAAAATGATTACGTTAATTATGTAGAGCTTTTTTACTTGATCTACATCATCATCTTTGAAATGATGACGACGATCATATTACGAATGAATTTTTACATATTTAGTATATTTTTATGAGGTTTTATTGTTTTGTTAAAAAAGATAATTTTTTTAATAAAAAAATATTCTCATAACTATGATTTCATTCAAGAGACATCAGAAAGGCCTTTAAAACAAAAGCTATGTAGATATTAAAATAACAATCATTTTACTATAATAATCTGAGAATTTTGCGGTTTTATAATGAATTAATAGAAAACTAAAGAAAACTTTTAGAAGAAACAATAAAACTTGAAATTTTAAAATAGAAGAGATTTTTGTTTTATTGAATTAAATGAAAAAATGATAAAAATTTAAAAATGCTCTTAAATATACAAGATATGGCAACCATACATATCTAAAGAAGAAATAATTGCACAGTGGGATGGTAAGATGTTTTTTGGGGAAGATTTTTTAATGCCAAAATTTTCGAAAATAATATTTTTATGATACCATAATATTTCAGATAATTTTCGTAAAAACCAATTTGAAAATATTATTTGTTCTATGTCTTAGTCTATGTCTTAGTCTATGTCTTATTCTATGTCTTATTCTATGTCTTAGTCTATGTCTTAGTCTATGTCTTAGTCTATGTCTTAGTCTATGTCTTAGTCTATGTCTTAGTCTATGTCTTAGTCTATGTCTTAGTCTATGTCTTAGTCTATGTCTTAGTCTTAGTCTATGTCTTAGTCTATGTCTTAGTCTATGTCTTAGTCTATGTCTTAGTCTATGTCTTAGTCTATGTCTTAGTCTATGTCTTAGTCTATGTCTTAGTCTATGTCTTAGTCTATGTCTTAGTCTATGTCTTAGTCTATGTCTTAGTCTATGTCTTAGTCTATGTCTTAGTCTATGTCTTAGTCTATGTCTTAGTCTATGTCTTAGTCTATGTCTTAGTCTATGTCTTAGTCTATGTCTTAGTCTATGTCTTAGTCTATGTCTTAGTCTATGTCTTAGTTTATGTCTTAGTCTATGTCTTAGTCTATGTCTTAGTCTAGGGTTAGTCTTGGTCTTAGTCTATGTCTTAGTCTATGTCTTAGTCTAAGTCTAGGTCTTAGTCAATGTCTTAGTCTTTGTCTTAGCCTATGTCTTAGGGTATATCTTAGTCTATATCTTAATCTATACCTTAGTCTATATCTTAGGGTATATCTTAGTCTATGTCTAGTCTATGTCTTAGTTCATTGTTTAGTCCATTTTTTGGGAAATACAAATCGTTTGTAAAAATTTTGCCAATTTTTTCGTTACACATTTTTTTGAGAATATTTTTGTCATCATCCCACTGTGCCTAGAAGCATCAGTATCTCAACGAACATCCGTTGCAAATTTCAAAACTTTTGACAAAATGTGAGATAATAGAATTATTAGTATAAAGATTTATATTTTTTGTTAATTTTTTCATAATCAATTTTGTTTTCTTTGTTTTGTTCATAATTCTTTTGAAATTTTTTCTGAAAGATCAAGTTTTATATAAACATTTTAATATTTTTTGTTTTGTTGAAATTGTCTTGATCACTTGACTATAGAAATATTTAGTAGTAAAAAAGTCTTGAAGGGTTTTTGTATTTCAAACAAGTTGTTTTTACTGTATCTTGAATACTGGTAACGTACGTTACTTTTTATAGATTTACTCGTATTTGTTTATTTGCTTTTTATGTTCGAATTCGTAGTAATTTAATTTTAAATACAATGTGCTTTTTTTTTTTTTCAAAAGTTCTTTATTGGTTATTCTCTTTTGTTATTTCTCTCCTCTTTTCTTTGAACTGTAATATTTTATTAACAAAAGTGCTCTTAATTGAATTACATTGATTTTTTTAATGAGGAGTTACGCTACTTCAATATAAAGCAATAAATAGTTAATAGAATTGGTTTGTTGGAAAACTATTTGGAAAAAAGCTCATTCTTACATTTCAAGAACTAAAATCATTTCATCCTCGACAGCGATCAAGTACATACTTAGACTGACCACTAAATACCATATATCGGGTTAAATTTGAGTTAACGGTTTTTTCGAGTCTTACAATACTTCCCTGAACGAAATGAATCGATTTACATTTAAGCAACGTTACGATTTATTGGAAATTTGTTTTCAAAACAAAGACAATTGGTTGGAAATTAATAAGAAAAAAAATTCGTTAAAAGTCATGAGTTTGACTCTGGCTTAGGTTCATGTCAATAATTTTTCAAACTTATGATTTTTAAGTGTGAAAATGCTGCATTTTCTGTCCCTCTGCCGACTTCGTCTGTATACCGTGCCATATATGAATGTCAGTAGTTAAAAATCATCTATTTAACTGAACACTTAAGCGAAATTGAAAACGAGAATTAAGTTGACACTGAAAACTCATTTACTTTTCACTTATGACCTACCCTAATGGTCATTGACCATATGATCGAATCTGTTAGACAAACTTATCCAGCATAGTTTTTCCCCTTTGTGTTTTGTATCGCCATTCATTATTAACCTAAATTTACTAGGCACTTTAAACCACTGACAAAAATTTTTGGGATACAGCTCATTTTTATCTTGGCGGGTGTACTAATAAAGAAAATAGTTATATTTGTTGCTCAGAAAACCCACACCTGGTCTTACAGAAGCTAATGTACCCATTAAGAGGGACTGTTTGGTCGATTTGAATCGATTTATTAAGTCGAACGCTTGATGGCCTTTTACTTGGTCAAAACGGTAATATCTATTGGCCTCCAAGAAGCTACGATTTGAAAAGCGACAAGTGTTATGCCGATATACCAGAGACAATTGAGCATTTGAAGGCTAACATTTGTGATGTCATTGCAGAGATCCGACCAAAAATTCGAAAAAGGTACCGAAAATAAAATGACCCTTATCATAATGATCAGATCATGCAGGATACAATTTTTTAATGGGTGATTTATTAGAAACATTTTGTTTGGCAACACTGTTTTTAGCAGCTCAACTGTTTTCTGGTAACATGTTACAGTCAAACATGTTCATTTTGATCTTTAATTTAATCATGAATCGACTTTATGATCGATTAAGATTTTTTTTGGTTAGTTAAGGGAACCTTTTGAAGCTGTGAGGATTTCCATATAAAAGCTTTACTTTTATATGGAACAGTTATCGATAACATAACTTTTCTATAGAAAAGTTATATCTTACATAATATTTATACAGAAAAGTTATTGATGACTGAACTTTTATATAGAAAAATTATCGATAACTTAATTTTTTGTAGAAAAACTTAATTTTCATATAGAATAGCTATCGATAATTTAATTTTTCTATAGAAGAGTTGTCGATAACATAATTTTTCTATACGAGAGTTATCGGTAACACTATTTCTCTATAGAAAAGTTATCGATAACTTAATTTTTCTATAGAAGAGTTATCGATAACTTAATTTTTCTATAGGAGAGTTATCGGTAACTTTATTTCTCTATAGAAAAGTTATCCATAATTTAATTTTTCTATAAAAAGTTATTGATAACTTATTTTTTCTATAGGAGAGTTATCGATAACTTAACTTTTCTATAGAAAAGTTATTGACAATTTAACTTTTCTATAGACTAGTTATCCATAACTTAACTTTTCTTTAGAAAAGTTATTGATAACTTAACTTTTCTTTAGAAAAGTTATTGATAACTTAACTTTTCTATAGAAAAGTTATCGATAACTTAACTTTTCTACAGAAAAGTTATCGAAACTTAACTTTTCTACAGAAAAGTTATCGAAAGTTATCTAAACTTTTCTATAGGAAAGTTATCGATAACTAAACTTTTCAATAAAAAAGTTATCGATAACATAACTTTTCTTTAGAAAAGTTCTCGATAACTTTATTTTCCCATAGAAAAGTTCTTGATAACTTAACTTTTCTTTAGAAAAGTTATTGATTACTTAACTTTTCTATAGAAAAGTTATCAATAACTTGATTTTTCTGTAGAAGAGTTATCGATAACATAAGTTTTGTATGAAGAAGTTGTCAATAACATAATTTTTCTATAAAAATGTTATCGATAAAATATTTTTTTTATACAAAAGTTATCGATAAATTAATTTTCTATAGGGAAGTTGTAGATATTTTAATTTTTCTATTGAAAAGTTATCGATAACTTAATTTTTTTTATAGAGAAGTTATCGATAACTTATTTGTTTGAAGACAAAATATCGATAACTTTATTTTTCTATGGAAAGTTCGCGATAACTTAATTTTACTATAGAAAAGCATTCGATAACTTTACTTTTTTAAAGCGTTACGTTTTCGATAACTTTTATTTTCTACAGAACTTAATTTTTGTGTTTAAAATTTATCGTTAAAATAATTTTACAAAATGTTTTCTTCTCTCAATGAAGTCCTCTTGTCTTTCCAATCCCACAAAAACTTAATAAAGACGCATCGAATTCAGAAACCACATTCAGAAACCACTTATTTACCATTTAAGTAAATGGTGGAAAGTCCCCCATATGTTTATCAAGTTTAATCTTGGTTTGAGTAGTGAGCTTGGAAGCTATCAACAGCTTCCAAGCATAAAATAAATTACACAGCTTCATATTTAAACAGGTGTCAATGAAAAGGTGTATTTTAAGGCAGTGTTATCATTTCACTAAGTCGGCGGGAAAAAAACCACTGACCTATTGACCTTCCTTCATATGTCTATATGTATTGCAAAAGAAGTTTTGACTTCATTGGGCTTGACCGACAATAAAATTTTCTTGCTTAAATCTACCGTTAATAACCGTCTAGCAAATAGATGGCGTTACTAGTATTAAGTCCATATGATTTTTTGTCAGCCTTAACCTTAAAAAGCGTTACACAGCTATGGGTCAATTAGTTTGAAAGAATTCGGGCTATTAATTAGTGGGTGAAGCAACTTTTTTTATACTCTTCACCACCATAGGTGAAGAGGGTATTATAAGTTTGTGCTGATGTATTAAACGCATAGAAATTTTTGTCTTAGACCCACCTTTTAGTATACCAATAGGCTTAGAATCACTTTCAGTCCGTCCGTAGTCTGGACGACTGGCTGGACCCCCATGTAAACCATGTAATCAAAGTACATGTCGCATTTCTAAAAATAATTTGATGAAATCTGGCACAGATCATTTTTTAGATAGTGGTACCATGGCTATTGAAATTCGTCAAAATCGGTCCATTATTTATGGTACCTGCCATAGGTCCCACTTCCCGGAATTGATATATTGGCCACAAATATCAATATTTTTCCATAGCTCCCATACAAACTCTTCTGTCAAAACGCACTAAATCAGACAAAAATCTCTAAAACGTCCATATATCTGAAGATAATGACAATTTTGAGTTTAGTTTTTGGCATCATAATTTTTGTAAAAACTGTAATCAATTTTCCAAATTTTGAGATAATCGGTCCACATTTGACCCTAGCTCTCATATAAGTCCAAATGATGGAAACATTTTGAATATATAAATTTTGAGAAAATTTTTGTATGATGGCAAAATTTGCCAAACATTTGTCTTTATACAGGAAAAAGAAGACCTTTGACCTGAGTGGTGAAGTTTATCGTATGGTCGGGCTTGACCGACTTTAGTACTTTCTTACTTATTTAGCTTAAAAAAGTGGATAAAAAGGTATTTCCATGACTTCAATAAAATTACATCTACAAATTTATATTTTTTTATGAAAATATGGTTTTTTGAGGAGGCACTCAACTGATCGACATTTATAGTTTTTTTTTAAGAGGAAAAATTTCAAAGTGATTATCTTTGTCCACACACTTTTTGGGTAATATCTCGTAAAACAAATATTAACTTTAACGCTTTAATTGAAAAAGTACTACAATATTGGCTTAAAGTACCTTCAAAATTTAATCACTTCTTTAATGATCACTAATATTTTCACACGCCAACTCTCACTCTCTCTCACTTGTTTTGAACATGTTTTTACTCATTTTAACTCAAAATTTGTATTTATTTAATTTCTCATTTTTTTCATAATATTTTTTTTTTGCTTTTGTTATTGCTCACATTGCTCTCGTTTTGTTGGTTATTTAATGAACAGGTAAAACCGCACTCATACACTGACACTCAAACAGGTAGCATTTTCATGCAAACAAGATCACAAAAACTAAAAAAAACTACAACAAAAATGAAGCGAAAAAATTCACCAACATTTTTTTACTTCTAAACAAATTTTATTAAATCTTTTATTTAATTTATCATTTTTTTGTTAAGAAATTCAATTTGTTAATTTCTGAGTTTGATTATTTGGTTTAAAAATGATTGATCGATCTAACAAAAAAACTATTATTTGCATAAAACTTTAATTTTTTTGCTTAATTATTTTGTATGTTTTACATTTTTTTTTACAACTGGCCAAATTTTTCTTTTAACTCGTTTCGTTCAACTGACCCTTTCTTTCTTATTTTTAAAAATTTTTGTCTTGTCTTGATATCCGTCTTTAAGTTTTTATTTGCTGTTGCCAGCAACAGTTTATTTCGTCAACTAACTCATTTAACTGACTTTATTTTATTTCTTTTCAAAACAAAATAACAAAAATGATCACTTGTATCTTTAACCGTCCCTCTGTGTCTATCTGTTTGCCTTGGTATGAGTGAGTTTTGTATCTGTGAGTTTGGTTTTGTTTGTGGTCTTCGTTTGTGAGCTGACTGACTTGATTGTCTTCTCCCTCGACTGAAGTCACCTAACAAGAGAAGATTGCGAGCAAAATTTAGTCAAAGATCGGTAATGTTAGTTTTACTGGGATAGAAATGACTTGGGCTCATGTCCAATAACTGAGTAATTTATTGCTGGTATTTAGTTTATAATTATATTTAAATATGCCCTACATCAATATTGAAATAATAGTAATTATGGGTTTGTTTTTTTGTTTGTAACAGAAACACAAATAACAAAAAATATTCTTTATTTCTAATGCACAAAATATTTTTGTTAAATTTTTCTAAAATTTTTTTATATAAAAATTTTATATTGAAAATTGTTCTTTATAATAATTTTATATCGAACAAATTTTCTATATAAAAATTTTAAATCAAAAATTTTTTATATAAACATTTTACATCTTTAATTTTCTAAATACAAATTTTCAGTCGAAAATTTTTTATAAAAAAATTTTTCTAAATATAAATTTTATATCGAAAATGTTTCTATATAAATTTTTTTTTATAAAAGTTTTGTACCGAAAATTTTTCTATATAAAAATTTTGCACCGAAAATTTTTCTATATAAAAATTTTGTACCGAAAATTTTTCTATATAAAAATTTTGTACCGAAAATTTTTCTATATCAAAATTTTGTACCGAAAATTTTTCTATATAAAAATTTTGTACCGAAAATTTTTCTATATGAAAATTTTGTACCGAAAATTTTTCTCCATAAAAATTTTGTACCGAAAATTTTTCTATATAAAAATTTTGTACCGAAAATTTTTCTATATAAAAATTTTGAACCGAAAATTTTTCTATATAAAAATTTTGAACCGAAAATTTTTCTATATGAAAATTTTGTACCGAAAATTTTTCTATATAAAAATTTTGTACCGAAAATTTTTCTATATAAAAATTTTGTACCGAAAATTTTTCTATATAAAAATTTTGTACCGAAAATTTTTCTATATAAAAATTTTGTACCGAAAATTTTTCTATATAAAAATTTTGTACCGAAAATTTTTCTATATAAAAATTTTGTACCGAAAATTTTTCTATATAAAAATTTTGTACCGAAAATTTTTCTATATAAAAATTTTGTACCGAAAATTTTTCTATATAAAAATTTTGTACCGAAAATTTTTCTATATAAAAATTTTGTACCGAAAATTTTTCTATATAAAAATTTTGTACCAAAAATTTTTCTATATAAAAATTTTGTACCAAAAATTTTTCTATATAAAAATTTTGTACCAAAAATTTTTCTATATAAAAATTTTGTACCAAAAATTTTTCTATATAAAAATTTTGTACCAAAAATTTTTCTTTATAAAAATTTTGTACCAGAAATTTTTCTATATAAAAATTTTGTACCAAAAATTTTTCTATATAAAAATTTTGTACCAAAAATTTTTCTATATAAAAATTTTGAATCGAAAATTTTCGAAATAAAACTTTTTTATACCCACAAAAACAAATTTTTTATATAAACATTTTGCTTTACACAAATTTTGAATCGAAAATTTTTCTATATAAAATTTTTATGTAGACATGTTTTCCTAAAATTTTGAAAATTTTTCTATATAAAAATTTTATAACAAAAATTTGATATCGAAAATTTTTTATATAAAAATTTCATATCGAAAATTTTCCTATATTAAAAATTTTATTTTTTTATTGGTGTAGGTTAACATATGACCGGTCTTGATCGTTTATCACATTTTATTACCGTGTAATTGTTATTGTGATCGTTGGCGTTGGAGCATGGGAGTCTAGCATTCGACTTTAACTCTCAATGACGATGAGTAAACAAACGAGTCGTTTGATTGTCGTGTAACGTGCCAGTGGCATTTGTGTATTTTATACAATTTGACCGTTCAGTTTAGCATGAAAACAATTCCTTCTTTAATTTATTGATCGCGTCATTTGTGATCTTCATTTATATTAAAAATTATAGTTGATGTTAAGGGTGGATGGTTGATTTTCTTTAGTTTTTCTTATTGTCATAAAAGAAAATTTTCTATTTAGGTGTTTTTTTCTTAAAAACATATTGTCTTTAGGACAACCAACCCTAAAGGGATGTTATTAGTGAGGTTAGGTTTAAACATATCAATAATTTTAAGTTAATTCATTATCTATGTTTTTGTATGTGGAATAAACAACATCTGTTTGCATAAATTTAAGCTGACCCTGACCTGTTTTAAAAGGACTTTTCACAAGAATTGTTTTTTTATTAGTTTATTTTTTACATATAATTAAATTTACTTTCATTATTAATGGATTGTTTTATATAAAAAACACAATATTTTCAAAAAGAAAATTTAAAAAAGATGTGCTAGATCATAAATAATTGGGTCTGTTTAGGGTTAAAGTATATATTTTTGGTGAAACACTGCGACGTTAAGCCGCTCGCCTCGAAGAGACTGGCACAACGCGAGATGCTGTCAGGCGTGGCTGATCCCGGAGTAGCCGTTCTGGAGAGAATATTGCTGCTGCAGCCGAGGATGTCATGGAAGCGCCGTCGACATCGACCAGACGTCGTGCTACGCAAATGGGTATCAGTCGACGGTCTTTACAGCGAATTTTGGTAAAGGATTTGAAGATGTTAGCTGCTGACCGCCGATCGCGTCTAACATACGCTCAAGCCATCCTTAATCACCACCAAGAGGAAGATGATTTTTCATCAAAAATAATCATGAGTGATGAGGCCCATTTCCATCTTAGCGGGTACGTAAATAAGCAAAATTTACCCTTCTGGGGCACTGAAAATCCGCGTGTAACCCACGAAGAGCCGGTAAGCTCAAAGTCACTGTATGGTGTGCTGTTTTCGCTGGAGAAGTTATCGGACCTTTTTTCTTCGAAGACGTCGCGGGCCAAACGGTTACTGTGAATGGTGAGCACTAAAGAGCAATGATTAACGAGTTCTTTTTGCCGCAACTTGATGAATTGGGATTGGAAAACATGTGGTTCCAACAGGACGGTGCAACGGCACACACTGCAAGTGCCACAACCGATATGCTGAAGGATGCATTTCTAGGGCGCCTAATCTCCCGTTTTGGCGATTTGCACTGGCCAGCAAGATCGCCTGATTTGACCGCTGCAGACTTCCTTTTGTGTCGCGAGCTTATGTCAACAAGCCTCAGACTCTTGAAGCTCTTAAAGACAATATTCGTCAAGAATGTGAGACCTATAGCCGGAAGTTTTGGCCAAAGTGATAGAAAATGCCATAAAAAGGGCTCAAATGACAATCAACTGTGGCGGCGGCCATTTACATGACATCATATTCTCGACTTGATGCAAAAAAAATTAAAAGACCAAATAAAAATAATCCACAAGAAGAATCAAAGTCTTCAATTTTTTTTAAAGTACAGCCAAAAAACATCGGAAGGTTATTTTTGCTTCACCTTGTATATATCTAACGATTTTGACAAAATTTGACGCTGGGTACCTTTTTTTTTCGTATAGACCGAGTATGAAGGGATTTTTGGAAGTTTTGCCGCTAAGGGGCAAAAACTGGTAAAAAGGGGGAAAACATCGAAAACGTTATATCTCCTAAAGTAATAGGTATAGAAAAAAATTAAAATTACGTTTCAAATAGCTATGAAAATAACTGGACAGGTGTTTGGTACTTTTTTGAAAACAATGTCCGAAAGGGCGTTCTTTTTTTGTACTTTTTTAACCTACTCTTATTTTTAAAACCAATGAATATAGAAAGGAACTTTGTACTGCAGTCAATAGCTGTGAAACAAATATTGAAGACATATTTGGTACATTTTTGATTTCGGGGCCAAAACGGGCAAAAAAGGGATAAAATGATAGCTTAACATCTCATAAAGTAATATGAATAAGAACATTATGTTAACTGTGTTTTAATAAAAAGTATCGAATTCAATTGGTACCAAAGAAGTACCAAATATGAATAAAAAACTTTTTGAAAATTGGGGATAAAAATGTTTTAACTTTTAAAGTTATAGGTATATCTATATCTTCTATATATCTTTCCTGATGCATGATTCGACAAATGTTTCTTAATTTATATGACCAATTTCCGACAGGTGGCGTCACTGAAAAATACTCAAAATTAATTAAATCGTAAACTGTGCATTTAATCATGCTATGATCTTTAGCAAAGTTGTTGGGCATAAGTCGACAGAGGTTTCTAAGTTGTATTGACCAATTTCCAAAATTATTCAAAATTAATAAAATTGTAAACTATGCATTTGATCATGTGTTGATCGGTCAAAATTAATAAAATGATTCAAAATTAATTCGATATTTGTGTAATGTCTTTCCTCTTAATTAATTTAAGTACTTTAATAAATAATATTTATGAAAAGTTTAAAATTTGCCTCAAAATGCTTATCTTAAAGCTCCGAGCAAGGCTCGGTCAAAAAGGTACTCAGATTTACGTGAGAACCATTGAAATAGTATCAGCTTCTTCAAAATTTTTTGATAATTTGATATAATATCAATTTTAAATAATGAAGAAACTGTGAATGTTCTCAGATAATTTTCGCTAGTTTTTAATAATGAGAATTATTTTGATACTCTAATAAATTAAATCTGTTCACACAAATAATTTCTTAATTGTTTTGTCATTTTGTTGACCCCTATTAGATTTACATTCAAAACTTGTGAAAATTTTTTCAAACACGCAAAGCAAAACTTAAGTATTTTGTCATGATTTTTTGTTATTACAATTTTTTAATAAAATATTTAATTTAAAAATATAAGCGATTTAAATATGGACAGAAAATATTAAATTTTGTATGATAATCTAGAATTTATAGTTTTCTAAAATTTTAAGTATTAAATTGACAATAGAATAACAGTTATGTTATCCACATCCGGTTCGAAGGACCACAAACAAATCAAAGGGAAAATTTTAATCTTTTAAAAATGTTCCTGCAAACTTAACCTCTTCAGCTAATTTTCATATTTTTTCATTTTAGTCCTTGGTTAAAAAGCAACTAAAACATTTCCTTTTTTAAACTTAAAATTATATTTTGTAATTTTAACATTTTTCTGTTTGCTGCCATTTTAGATTTAATTTTCCTTTTGCCACTTTAAGAAAAGTTTGATGAAAATTCAACCAGGCATTCAGCCATTTTAGACAACCAACCGAACAGACTGACGCATTAGCTTTTGAATATTTTGAACTAGTAAAAATATAAAATTCAACTTGGAAATACTTTTTACTTTATCTTTATTATGTTCAACCGAATTCTTTATTGCAAGTTAGTTTCTAAAGTCTGCTGACGCTTTTACCCCATCCAATGGATTTTACTAATTTATATGCAAAAAGAAAAGACAAATTCAGTTGAAGTTGTTATTGTACGCACTGCACAGTGGCGGTGGTTTTTCAAAAAGTAATGGAGAAAAATAGCTTTAAGAAAATTGTGAATATATTTAATTTCTTACATAAAAATTTTAGGTATTAAAATTTTAATTTTATGTAAAAATAAGAAATTTTTTAAAAATTTCCTATAAAAATAGGAAATTTTTTAAAAATTTCCTATAAAAATAGGAAATTTTTGAAAAATTTCCTATAAAAATTAGAAAATTTTGAAAAATTTCCTATAAAAATAGAAAAATTTAATTTCCTATTTTTACATACGTTAAAAACGTATGTAAAAATAGGAAATTTTTTAAAAATTTCCTATAAAAATTGGAAATTTTTTAAAAATTTCCTATAAAAATTGGAAATTTTTTAAAAATTTCCTATAAAAATTGGAAATTTTTGAAAAATTTCCTATAAAAATAGAAAATTTTTGAAAAATTTCCTATAAAAATAGGAAATTTTTGGAAAAATTCCTATACAAATAGGAAATTTTTGGAAAAATTCCTATAAAAATGGGAAATTTTTGAAAAATTTCATATAAAAATAGGAAATTTTTGAAAAATTTCCTATAAAAATAGGAAATTTTTGAAAAATTTCCTATAAAAATAGGAAATTTTTGAAAAATTTCCTATAAAAATAGGAAATTTTTGAAAAATTTCCTATAAAAATAGGAAATTTTTGAAAAATTTCCTATAAAAATAGGAAATTTTTGAAAAATTTCCTATAAAAATAGGAAATTTTTGAAAAATTTCCTATAAAAATAGGAAATTTTTGAAAAATTTCCTATAAAAATAGGAAATTTTTGAAAAATTTCCTATAAAAATAGGAAATTTTTGAAAAATTTCCTATAAAAATAGGAAATTTTTGAAAAATTTCCTATAAAAATAGGAAATTTTTGAAAAATTTCCTATAAAAATAGGAAATTTTTGAAAAATTTCCTATAAAAATAGGAAATTTTTGAAAAATTTCCTATAAAAATAGGAAATTTTTGAAAAATTTCCTATAAAAATAGGAAATTTTTGAAAAATTTCCTATAAAAATAGGAAATTTTTGAAAAATTTCCTATAAAAATAGGAAATTTTTGAAAAATTTCCTATAAAAATAGGAAATTTTTGAAAAATTTCCTATAAAAATAGGAAATTTTTGAAAAATTTCCTATAAAAATAGGAAATTTTTGAAAAATTTCCTATAAAAATAGGAAATTTTTGAAAAATTTCCTATAAAAATAGGAAATTTTTGAAAAATTTCCTATAAAAATAGGAAATTTTTGAAAAATTTCCTATAAAAATAGGAAATTTTTGAAAAATTTCCTATAAAAATAGGAAATTTTTGAAAAATTTCCTATAAAAATAGGAAATTTTTGAAAAATTTCCTATAAAAATAGGAAATTTTTGAAAAATTTCCTATAAAAATAGGAAATTTTTGAAAAATTTCCTATAAAAATAGGAAATTTTTGAAAAATTTCCTATAAAAATAGGAAATTTTTGAAAAATTTCCTATAAAAATAGGAAATTTTTGAAAAATTTCCTATAAAAATAGGAAATTTTTGAAAAATTTCCTATAAAAATAGGAAATTTTTGAAAAATTTCCTATAAAAATAGGAAATTTTTGAAAAATTTCCTATAAAAATAGGAAATTTTTGAAAAATTTCCTATAAAAATAGGAAATTTTTGAAAAATTTCCTATAAAAATAGGAAATTTTTGAAAAATTTCCTATAAAAATAGGAAATTTTTGAAAAATTTCCTATAAAAATAGGAAATTTTTGAAAAATTTCCTATAAAAATAGGAAATTTTTGAAAAATTTCCTATAAAAATAGGAAATTTTTGAAAAATTTCCTATAAAAATAGGAAATTTTTGAAAAATTTCCTATAAAAATAGGAAATTTTTGAAAAATTTCCTATAAAAATAGGAAATTTTTGAAAAATTTCCTATAAAAATAGGAAATTTTTGAAAAATTTCCTATAAAAATAGGAAATTTTTGAAAAATTTCCTATAAAAATAGGAAATTTTTGAAAAATTTCCTATAAAAATAGGAAATTTTTGAAAAATTTCCTATAAAAATAGGAAATTTTTGAAAAATTTCCTATAAAAATAGGAAATTTTTGAAAAATGTCCTATAAAAATAGGAAATTTTTGAAAAATTTTCTATAAAAATAGGAAATTTTTGAAAAATTTCCTATAAAAATAGGAAATTTTTGAAAAATTTCCTATAAAAATAGGAAATTTTTGAAAAATTTCCTATAAAAATAGGAAATTTTTGAAAAATTTCCTATAAAAATAGGAAATTTTTGAAAAATTTCCTATAAAAATAGGAAATTTTTGAAAAATTTCCTATAAAAATAGGAAATTTTTGAAAAATTTCCTATAAAAATAGGAAATTTTTGAAAAATTTCCTATAAAAATAGGAAATTTTTGAAAAATTTCCTATAAAAATAGGAAATTTTTGAAAAATTTCCTATAAAAACAGGAAATTTTTGAAAAATTTCCTATAAAAATTTTTGAAAAATTTCCTATAAAAATAGGAAATTTTTGAAAAATTTCTTATAAAAACAGGAAATTTTTGAAAAATTTCCTATAAAAATAGGAAATTTTTGAAAATTTTCCTATAAAAATAGGAAATTTTAGAAAAATTTCCTATAAACATAGGAAATATTAGAAAAATTTCCTATAAACATAGGAAATTTTCGAAAAATTTTCTATTATAAAAAAACGCAAAAAATTTTTTTTTCGTTCCGATAATTTTTTCTCTTAACAAAATCCTGGTGGGATTTGAACCCTGAATTTATTGATTATAAAGTTTTTTTTACAAATTTAGAGAATTTTGATTTATATAAGGCCCGAGTTCAAATCTCACTATAGAAAAATTGTTATTCCAAAAATTATCCTTTGAAAAAGTTTCTTACTTTCAATATACTTTTGGTAAATGTTTAAATTTTTTTTATAATTTATTTCCGAAAATTTCCTCTTTTAACAAAATTTCTATTAAAGATTTTTGCTTTCGCAAAAATTTCTTTAAAAAAATTTCTTTGATCCTGCTGGGATTTGAACCTGGGCCTTGTTGAGTACAAAGCTTTTTATTATGAACTTTAGGAATTTTGATTAATATTGGAAGACCCGTGTTCAAATCTCATTTAAATGAAGATTCTATTGGAAGAATGAAGAAAAACTTATAAAAGTAAAATGTTTGAAGGAAATTTTTGAAGAGATTTTTTTTTGAAATAGGAATTCTTTTAAAGAAATGTTAATTTTTTTTGCAATGAATAGATATTCCAATCCAAAAAATTATATCTCAAAAGTTTTCTTTCGAAAATTTTTTTATACAAAATTTTCCTTATAAAAAAATGTTATTATATAATTTTCCTTCGAAAAATTATTGTTCTAAAAATTATCCATTGCTAAAGTTTCTTTCGAATAAATTACTTTTGCAAATTTTTTCTTGAAAAATTTTATAGCAAAAGAAGCAATTTTTGAAAGAAAATTTAAAATTCTTTCGAAAATTGTTTCTTTAAAAAGTTTCTATTGAAAAAATGATTTTAGTTAAATTTTTTACGAAAAAGTACCTTTCATCCTATTGGGATTTGAACCCGAGTCTTTTTGATAAGAAAGCTTTTTATTACGACCTTTAAGTATTTTTATGATTGTTAGAAGACCCTTCTTCAAATTTAACTTAATTCTTGCTTAAATTTTCGACAAAAATTTTACAGCGAAAGTTTTTTAAGAATTTTCTTTCGAAAAATTCTTGAACAAAATTTATTTTACAAAAATTTTATTTGAAAAAGTTGCTTACATAAAATTTTCTATGAAAAAGTTGCTTTGATCCTGTTGGGATTTGAACCCACGCCTTAGTGATCAGAAAGCTCTTCATAACTTTTTAATATTAAAAGACCCGGGTTCAAATCTCAGTAAAATCAATATTCTATTAAAAGAATGAAAGAACATATTTTGAAATAGGAAAACTTGTAATTAAAAAGTTTTACTGTATTGCACTAGGATCTCAATTTTTATTTTAAAATATTATAACAAAAAATATTCAATTGATATTTCTTTAAAGAAATATCAACAAAAAATGGTTTTAAATAAATAAAATTTCATTTTAAAATATTACCTCTTAAAAAGTTTATTTTCTTTTTACTAAACAAAATTTTTTCAAACTTTATTTTATTTGCAAAAAATTTTTTATGCAAAATTTTCTTTACAAAATTTTGCAATTTAACAATTTTCTTTCAAAAAATGTATGCATTGAAAAATTGTTATTCCAAAAATTATCCATTAAAAAATTTTGTTTCCAATAATTATTTTTGCAAAATTTTTAGTGAAAAATTTTATAGAGAAAAGTTTGTTTTTAATTTTCTTTTTAGAAAATTTGTTTCGAAAATTTCTTTTAACAAAATTTCTTTTGAAAAAATTAATTTCTTAAAATTTTCTATGAAAAAGTTTCTATAACTCTGGTGGGATTTGAACCCGATCCTTATTGGTTAAAAAGCTTTTTAATAAAAAGTTTTTATTACGAACTTTTATTACGAACTTTTAATAATATTTGAAGATGCGGGTTCAAATCTCACCAGAATCAAGACGAATTCTTTATTTCTTTATAAATTTTTAAAAATTGTTTTTTTTTCAAATTTCGAATGTTTATGTTGATAACTCAATTTTTTCCCCTATACGCCTCCTAAATAATCAAACATAAAAATTGGAACCTAGTGCAATATAAAACTTATTAGTAAAACTTTCTATTGAACAAAAATTGATGCAATAAATAATTTTCTTTCTAAAAAATTTTTAATTGAAAAGATTTCTATTGAAAAATTTTTTGAGAAAAAATGTTCTATTGAGAAATTTGTTCTTTTTAAAAATGGTTTTATTGAAAGAACGAAAAATGAACGAAACATAAAATTGGGATCCTAGAGTAATATTAAACTTTTCAGTAAAATTTTCTATTGAACACAAATTTTTCTATTAAAAGATTTTTTTAAACACATAATTTTCTCTTAAATAATTTTTTATTTAAAAAAGTTTCCACTGAAAAATTTTTAAAAGAACAAATTTGTACTAGAATTTTTTCCAAGGAAAAATGTTCTATTGAGAAATTTTCAAATGAAAAAATTCCTTTGGAAAATTTTTTGATTAAAAACTATTACAACGAAAAGTTTTATTTTGAAATTTTTTCGATCATAAATGTTTCTACCAAAAATTATATTTTTTTTTTAAGAAAAATATTTTTTTATTAAAGATTTTTTGTACGAAAAATTTAAAAATTTTTTTCAGAAAAAATTTTTTTTCAAAGAAATTTTTTTTGTTCTTTTAAATTTTCTATTAAAAAGTTATACATTTCAAAAATTGTATACCAAAAATTATTCTATTAAATAATTAATAGAGAAAAATTTTCTTTTAAAATGTTTGTGATCCTGTTGGGATTTGAACCCAGGCCTATCAAATTAGAAAACTTTTTACTGATCAACTTCAAAAGCTACGACTAATATTATAAGACCCTGGTTCAAATCCCACCTAAAACAAGTTATTTTTTAATTTTTGAGCTTTAAATTATTTTTTGCGACTTTTATCCTATATTTTTTTTAATCCACCCACTGTGCACTACAAGGTTTAGAAGGTAGTACTCTAAAGTACTTTTCACTTAAATTTCTTGAAAACGAAAAGTTTTGTTTTGAAATTTTTTCGATCATAAATGTTTCTACCAAAAATTATATTTTTTTTTAACAAAAATGTTTTTTTATTGAAGATTTTTTGTACGAAAAATTTCAAAATTTTTTTCAGATTTTTTTTTTTCAAAGAAAGTTTTTTTATTCTTTTAAATTTACTATTAAAATGTTATATTTCAAAAATTGTATACCACAAAATATTCTATTAAATAATTAATTGAGAAAAATTTTCTTTTAAAATGTTTGTGATCCTGTTGGGATTTGAACCCAGGCCTATCAAATTAGAAAGCGTTTTCCTGATCAACTTCAAAAGCTACGACTAATACTATAAGACGATGGTTCAAATCCCACCTAAAACAAGTTATTTTTTAATTTTTGAGCTTTAAATTATTTTTTGCGACTTTTAGCCTAAATTTGTTTAAACCCACCCACTGTGCACTACATGGTTTAGAAGGTAATACTCTAAAGTACTTTTCACTTAAATTTCTTGATTAAACACTATTACAACGAAAAGTTTTGTTTTGAAATTTTTCGATCATAGATGTTTCTACCAAAAATTATATTTTTTTTAACAAAAATGTTTTTTTATTGAAGATTTTTTGTACGAAAAATTTCAAATTTTTTTTCAGATTTTTTTCTTCTTTTAAATTTACTATTAAAATGTTATATTTCAAAAATTGTATACCAAAAATTATTCTATTAAATATTTAGTAGAGAAAAATTTTCTTTAAAATGTTTGTGATCCTGTTGGGATTTGAACCCAGGCCTATCAAATTAGAAAACTTTTTACTGATCAACTTCAAAAGCTACGACTAATATTATAAGACCCTGGTTCAAATCCCACCTAAAACAAGTTATTTTTTAATTTTTGAGCTTTAAATTATTTTTTGCGACTTTTATCCTATATTTTTTTTTTAATCCACCCACTGTGCACTACATGGTTTAGAAGGTACTTTAAAGTACTTTTCACTTAAATTTCTTCCAATTATTTTGTTTTTAAACATTTGACACACAAAATTTCTAGCTGCTATCTTTTGTGCTAGTAGCAGAAGAAGTGGCGTTAGCAGCTTTAAAAAGTTTTCTTAAAATTTTCGTCACTGTCATTTATCATAAATTAGTTTTGTTGTTGTTGTTCTTGTTACTTGTCAAAGCTATTTCGGTATTTGTTTCTTCATTCATTCTATTTTAGTTGTAGATTTATTGTTGTTTTTGTTAGTTACTGTTTATTATGATTACTTACTCTTTCTTGTTTGTTTTTTTGTTTACATTATTCTTACGTCAAAGTTTTTTTATGTCACTTTTGAAAATGTCACTACTTGGTAAGAGACAGACAGGCAGACAGACAAGACATGTGGCATGTGGTAAATGTAAATTTAAAAGAGAAAAATTGTGTTGCATAATGAAGTATGTGCAACGTAGATTCTTGCATTTTAATATCTTTACAATTAAAAATTTCAAATATGAAATTTTCTTATTTATAACCTATTTTGTTCAAAAAGTTTTCGATTTCGAAAAAGTTAATATCTTTCAAAACATTTTCATTACAAAAATTTTGTATCAAACAGTTTTTGTTATCGAAAAATTTTATATCAAAAAAGAAAAATAAAATTTTTTATACAAAAATTTCTACAGAAAAAAAATTCTATAGAAAATTTATTATTTCAAAATTTCTTTATAAATTTTTTTTTTCAAAATTTCTATAGAAAATTTTGTATATCAATATTTCTGTGGAAAATTTTTTTTATACAAATTCCTATAGAAATTTTTCAATATAAAATTTTTCATTAAAAAGTTTTACTGTAGTGTATTGCACTAAGAATCCCAATTTATTACAATTATTTATTATTTTTCATCTAAAAAATTCTATATAAAAAATGTTTCATTAAAAAATTTCTATAGAAATTTTTTCATATCAATCTATAGAAAATTGTTCATCTAAATATAGAAAAATTGTTTAATATCAAAATTTGTGTACAAAATTTTTCATATACAAATTTCTTTAAAAAATATTTCTTCTAAAAATTTCTGTAAAAAATTGTTCATCTAAAAATTTCCATAAAAAAAATTTTCATCTAAAAACTTCTAAAGATAATTTTTCGCCTTAAAATTTCTGTAGAAAATTTGTTATCTAAAAATTTCTATAGAAAATTTTTTATATAAAAATTTCTATACAAAATTTTTAATTTTAAAATTTCTATAAAAAATTTTTTATTTCAAAATTTCTATGGAAAATTTTTCATTTACAAATTTCCACAAAAAAAAATTTTCATGTAAAAATTTCTATAGAACATTTTTCATTTAAAAATTTCTACTGAAAATTTTTGATCTAAAAATTTTTATAAACATTTTTTTTTTCTAAAAATTTCTATAGAAAATTTTTGATGCTAAAATTTTTATAAAAAATTGTTTATTTTAAAAATATCTATAGAAATTCTTTCATGTAAAAATTTCTATAAAAAATTTTTCATGTAAAAATTTCTATAGAACAATTTTAATTATCTAAAAATTCCTATAGAAAATTTTTCATGTAAAATTGCAATAGAAAATTGTTTATCCAAAAATTTCTATAGAAAATTTTTCATGTTAAACTATCTATAGAAAATTTTTTATGAAAAAATTTCTATAGAAAATTTTTCATGTAAAAATTTCTATTGAAAATTTTTGATCTAAAAATTTTTATAAACATTTTTTTTTCAAAAAATTTCTATAGAAAATTTTTGATGTTAAAATTTTTATAAAAAATTGTTTATTTTAAAAATATCTATAGAAATTCTTTCATGTAAAAATTTCTATAAAAAATTTTTCATGTAAAAATTTCTATAGAACAATTTTAATTATCTAAAAATTCCTATAGAAAATTTTTCATCTAAAAATTTCTATATATAAAATTGTTCATCAAAAAATTTCTGTAGAAAAGTTTTCATGTAAAAATTTCTATAGAAAATTCTTCATCCAAAAATTTCTATAGAAAATTTTTCATCCAAAAATTTCTATAGAAAATTTTTCATCTAAAAATTTCTATAGAAAATTTTTCATCTAAAAATTTCTATATATAAAATTGTTCATCAAAAAATTTATGTAGAAAAATTTTTCATCTAAAAGTTTCTATATAAAAAATATTTCTTCTAAAACCTTCTATAGACAATTTTTCATCTTAAAAGTTCATTAAAAAATTTCTATAGAAAATTTTTCATATTAAAATTTCAAAATTTCTTTAGAAAATTTTTTATTTCTAGAGAAAATTTTTTATTTCAAACTTTCTATAGAAATTTTTTGATATTATTCTGTAAACAATTTTTCATCTAAATTTCTATAGAAAATTTTTCATATTGAAATTTCTATAGAAAATTTTTCATATTGAAATTTCTATAGAAAATTTTTCATATTGAAATTTCTATAGAAAATTTTTTATTTCTACAGAAAATTTTTTATTTCAAAATTTCTACAGAAAATTTTTTATTTCAAAATTTCTATAGAAAATTTTTTATTTCAAAATTTCTATAAAAAAATTTTTATTTCAAAATTTCTATAGAAAATTTTTTATTCCAAAATTTCTATAGAAATTTTTTTTTTCAAAATTTCTATAGAAAATGTTTTATTGACAAATTCCTATAGAATATTTTTTATGTAAAAATAGAAAATATTTGATTTAAAAATTTTTATAAAAAATTATTTGTCTAAAAATATCTATAGAAATTTTTTCATGTAAAAATTTCTATAGAAAATTTTTCATATAAAATTGCTATTCAAAATATTTCATCTAAAAATTTCTAAAATAAAAAATTGTTCTTCTAAAAAATTCTATAGAAAATTTTTGATTTAAAATTTCTATAAAAAATTTTTCATCTAAAGATTTTTATATAAAATTTTTCATCTAACAATTTCTATAAAAAATTTTTCATGTAAAAATTTCTATAGAATATTTCATTTAAAAATTTCGATATAAAAAATTTTTCATATAAACATTTGCATAGAAAATTTTTCTTGTAAAAATTTCTATCGAAAATTTTTCTTGTAAAAATTTTCTATAGAAATTTTTAGATGAAAAATTTTCTATAGGAATTTTTGGATAATTTTTATAGAAATTTTTAGATGAACATTTTTTTATAGAAATTTTTACATAAAAAATTTTCTCTAGAAATTTTTAGATGAACAATTTTTTATAAAAATGTTTAGTTCAAAATTATTCTATAGACATTTGTTAAATATCAGAGCTTTTTAAATGAACGAGGTTTTTTGTATTTAACTACATTTTTGTATCGTTTTAGTATAAAAAAAACTTCTACCCTTAAGCTCTTTAAGTTTCGCTATCTGACTCCCAAAGTATTTTAAACAAAAAATATTTTGATAATGCCAGTAATGTTTAATAAAGTAAGTTAAGTACATATAATTCTCGTTTTCCTTTTTCTTCAAATGTTTAATATAAATAGTTTGTAGTATCTTGAACATCCAGCGGTCTGGTTCTTCCTGAGTGAAAGGGTTGTTCGGCATTCCCCAATTGCCGGTTTGAATTACAAAAAAACTTCTAAACAAAACAAACAACAAAAACTATTACCTACAGAAACAAAATTTAAATTCTACTAGAATTAAACTTTAAGGAAGATACAGTTCAAATGCGGATTAATAAGACCCAGGTGCCCATTTGAAATGTGATCGGTGCTTTTTTGCGAAGGAAAGAATAAGTTTTACATTAGTCAGGCTTGGCTTATCAAGTTCTTGAATTTGTATGAGAAAAAACTGATAGAATTAAAATTGAGCAAACCTGACCGTACTATCAAGTTTACGAAAATTTTTATGAAATTTATTATTTAAGATGAAAACTGATAAAAGAAAATGTTTGTGTGTGAACGTGAATGCAGGCTCAAAAGAAATTAAAAAAAGAACTAATCAAATAAACCTGATTCGTGTAAAACGGGACTAAAAATTTAAGTGATCTCAAAAGATGTTGGAACAAATATTGCAGTTTTTATTTAAAGATCTTGTTTTATTCCAGATTGTAATAAAATTTTAGGGGGCCTGTATCTTAAGAGTTTTCTTAGGATTTAAGTTTTATGTTAAACGATAGAAAAATGTTTTTTTTTTATAGTTTTTGGACAAAAATAACTTCTACCAAAGTCTCTATAATATAAAGAAAAAGAGGAAGCTAAGGCACACACACTTACTCATGAAATGTATGTTTGTCTGCGCGTTTATGTGTTTTTTATTGTTTAATTTCACATTTGACAGAAAAAAAAATTATGGGGTTCAATATCTTTATATTTCATTGTCTTGCTTGCTTCTACCCTTAAGTTCTTAAAGTTTCTCTACCTGACTCCCAGAGTTATTTCAAAGAACAACAATTTTTTAATTTTGCCAGTAATTATTAAATATAATTCTCGTTTTCCCTTTTCTTTAAATGTTTAATATAAATAGTTTGTAGTATCTTTGACATTCAGCGGTCTGGGTCTTCCTGAGTGAAAGGGTCGTTCGGTATTCCCCAATTGCCGTTTGAATTTAAAAAAAAAACTTCCTCTTGGATAAAAACTTCTCTAAACAAACTTTCCCCACGAAAACAAAATTTGAATTCCATTAGAATTACAACTTTAAGGGAAGACCCGATTCAAATGTGGATTTAAGACCAAAAAAGGTTTAGGTGCCCATTTGAAATGTGATCGCTACTTTTTTTAAGTAGGAAAGTATTAGAAATCAAATCGAGAGCCTATATTTAATACCGATTTGAAGAAAATTACAGAAACACGTGTTGAAAAAAAGTCACTTCCATTTTTGGTAGCGTCCGTCACAGCACTTTAAAAGCGAACATCTTTTTCCTCCAAAACAAATATGTAAATTAACAAATTCCATTCTATAGCACAATCGATGAGCTAATATTCTATGAAATCTGTGCAAAGATATCTAGTGTAGAACGACAATGGGATACATTTAAGTACAACAAAATCCGTACAAAAGTATAGTCCGTCACGCAGGATTTGCCCATATAGTCTCTCGAAATGAACTCTAATTCATTGGAACAAGTTTTGAAATTTTCAGCAAAGATCTTGAAGTTCCCGTAGCTTGATAGTTCTTGACAAAATGGGTTTATTGTTTAGGAAACAGAACCTGATTTTGGGTCTTTTAAAGAATACATGGAATGATTCTGAAAATCTTCGTAACAAAAATAGAGATTTATAATTTGAATCTCCTCTATTTCGCTCAAACTCAAAATATATATTCTTCTTTTATTTCCAGGTTTTTATGGTTTAAACCAGTCTCATATCTTATATTGTTTAGATTCTATAGGCTCCCAAATTTGGACTTCTCGGGTATTTTTGTGAAATATCGACAACGTTAACGGCTCACTCACGCGTTGTCAGATTTAACCCTTATACACTCCTTGGGTCAATTTGACCCAATTTTGTTTTTCAAACCCAAAATTTTCCCCTTAAATAATTAGATATGAACGTGAAACTTTTATTTATCCATTACAAGGATGAAAATTATATATTTAAGAGAAAATAATAAAATTAAAATTGTTCCTTCCCCCTCCACATTTGAAAACACGATTTACACACATTTAATACCCATTGGGTCAGTATGACCCAACAAGCGATTTTTCAAGCTTAAATCAACTTTACAATTTTTTTTCCTATTGAATATAATTGAATCGAGTTCACCTTCATTCAGAATCATTTATCAATAATTTGTTCAGTCAAATAATCAATAAAATCGCTTTCATTGAAGCTTTTCCATTCATGGGCTGTTCACATATTACGTAACACTATTTTCGCAATTTTTGATATAGTGTGACACGGAGCACTTCTAAACTTATTGCCTTGGTGTCGGTAACAACTTCTTTTGGATTATATCAAGCTTCCTCTGAGATCGCTCTATACGAGTTGTAATAGGTGGGTTCTCTTCAAACGAGTTCAAGATTAATTCAGGGGTACCGCAAGCTCTGTTCTTTCTCCTACTCTATTTCTTATCTTTATAAACGATCTTCTACGTCAAACTTCTTCTCTTTTGCAGATGATAGTAATATTTGCTATTCATATTAATTCAATTGTAATTGAGGATTCAGATGCTCTTGATGTTCTGGGCACGAGAATTCAATGTGATGTCCGTTCTACAAAATACATCTTTCAAGTGTCGAAAGAAGCCTTCAAGTGCCTCAGTTTTCTAAAACTGGAAGAGATTGATCACTCCATCTGATCTCCTTACTATTTACGCCACCTCATGTATGGGCCAAAATTTCAAAGTCTATTTTGGAGCTTCTCGACCGAGTGCAGGAAATGGCAAAAGTGTTCGTCGGGGCAGTGGGGTATCTATTGATTTACAGGAGCACCGTCGCAATTTGAGTTGTGTCACATGTTCAGTTGTTAATACTTTGGAATGTGCTCTAACGAAATCAGAGAACTCGTTCCCGAAATTCGCACTTTTTTTACGCAATACACGTCATTCTGTTAGAGCTCATTCCTTTGTGGTCGATTGGCCGGTAGACCGAACAACACGCTAAATTAAATTCGTTGTTCAGCCGTTTAGTTCGTATGTGGAATTCACTCTCCACAGAAGATTTTCCTGCCAGTTACAATATAGGTAAATTCAAAGCCATGAACTCTATTCCATCTATCCTATCCTTCCTCCCATAACCTATTTTCATGCTTCCAACACATTACACTGCATAAGTAGGGGTCATCCCCTAAGTGCTGGTCCAAAATTTAAAAGAAAATCCTATATTAAATATGAAATTTTGTTAATATTTCATTGTTGGGTCATATTGACCCAAAGGGTCATATGAAGGCCATAAATCCAAGGGAAGTAGAAGGGTTAAAAAAAATTGACGTCGTTGGAAAGGATTTTTATTCTTCTTTTGGATTTTCAAATAAATTGTATCTATCGCTGTAACTTTAGAACCCGTGGTCAGCCCATAACGATATTTTTACTAAATAAAGTCAATTATACAACTAAATAAAGAAAATTAAAGGATAAATGACATTTTTCATGGTAAAGTTCCTTGAGAAAAATAATAGACAAATTTTATTCCATAATCTATAAGCAGAAAATCCTTTTAAACGAAGTCAAATTTGTTAAAATCTGACAACGCTCTCAGAAGTTATTGAGTCGTAAACATTGCTAATTTTTTACAAAAATAGCCGAGACGGCCAAATTTGGGAGCCTGTATAATCTATATCATATAAGGTAAAGAGATAATTTTAACACTATATATTCCTCTACTAAGAGTAGTATATACGACCAAAATCTAAGCAATATCCAAGCTAGTCACACTATGGAGGGGGGCGAAAAATACTCCATATATGTAATAAGAAATGTCGGTGTATAGATGATGTTATTCAGCCTCCAGATCTTTCAGTGGGTACGTTTAATTTCACTTTATTCCTTCGATATTCTATCCTATGCAACTAATTATTTGTTGTATAGGGTATCATAATGTCGTTCTTTGCCAACTTTAACACTTTTTCACTTTTTTAAATATTTACATTTATTGTGTATTTTTCTTAAAAAAAAAAAAATCAATAATTATTATTTTCTAAAAAAAAAACAAAAATTATGTATTAATATTGTTGTTGAGTCGCACTCAGAATAATTAATCATTTTTAAGTTGAACAAAAAATTTTACTTTTTTCCAAAGACTCTTTTTTTTAATATGTAAAAAGTGAAGTATCTGTTGTAAACAGACATTTCGACCATAAGAAAGACATGATAATATGTCAAAACCAGCTAAATAAAAAATTTTAACAATGTGTTACTAATGTACGAATGATAATAAGTAATAAATTAATTAAAATTTTTTTTTTGAGAAAATATTAAAATTAAATTTAGAAAATATATGTTTTTGGGCGACTCTTTAGTAATAGTTTTAAATGTTTTTTCAATTGGATGCAGTTTATACGGAAATTTAAGTTTTATGACAATTGAATAAATTACACATGTGCCGCCAAACAGCCCAAGTTTTATATGAGACAAATGGTGTTAGTGAAATGTGAACTAAACAAGCTTGCCAATGAAATATACAAATTTTTAGATAATTGAAAAGATTTTGAAATATCCCAAATTTCTCTGAAAATTAAGCTTTAGTCCAAGTAGGGACAATGGCCTAGTTCAAAAGAAAATTCGTTGAACAGTTTATTTTACATTGGAGCCGGTCAATTGTCCTCATACATAGACTGTACAAGAGTTTTTTTTATGGGGCGTTGTCAATCCAATGTCTCTAGGCACAAGCTGTTGACAAACTAAAAGCCAAAAATAAATAATATAAATATAAAACATAACTTTTAATTGTTAATTTAAAAATCATGCAAAGTTTGCGATCACTTAAGCCTCCTCCCCACATTCACAAGAATATTGACGCCACTGCCTTTAGTTTTGATAACATGCTACTGTTTGTTTCTATTTTTAGAAAAAGCTTTTTTTTCGTATACAAATCAAGGCGAATACGTTTAATATCGATTCGCTTTATTTAAAATAACAAGGAAAAGAAAAGAGCTTTTGCTTAATTCTTTTGCTTGATCTTGAGAAACTGATAGTTTCAAGGGAGTTGCCACAAGTTTTTTCTGTTTTAGGATACAAAGCAAAAAAAAAAAAAAATAAAAATTAATTAAAACAATTAAAAAGTTATATCGTTCTCTAAAAATTCTAAAAATTCAAAAAGATTTTATACCAAATAATTTGATATGAAAATTAAATTCTAAAGTGGCGATATGCAGATTTCGGCTACAAAATTTTCGATTTTTGAGATTATATCAAACACAAACTTAATTTTAAAGCAGTGTTGCCACCAACCAAATGTTAAATTACACATGGATCGTTCCAAAATTACACATGAAATTAGGAATTACACATGATTTTTTTTGGCAATATAACATGTTTTGAATTTAATTTAAAAATAAAAAAAAAAAAGATTTGTAGTTTTAATGTTAATTAATGTTCATTTTTTTTATTTCATAACGCTTGAAAAGAAAACAATTAATGTATACTATTTCAAATCGATTTCAAAAAATGAAATACATAAAGACTATATTGAAAATCTTCCACTTCTTGTTTAACATTTTTTGTGTAGGTTCAAAAATTGGTCCACTATTAATAAATTTTTGCAAAGAAGGAAACAATCTATCTCCAAGGAATTCTTTAAATCAAAAACTTTTAACTAATAATCTTCTGGCTCCAAAGCCCAAAAGTTTCAAAATCGAAAGGTGCATGTCAAGAGTTTGCAAATCGACATTGAAGAATGAAAATCTTTTTTTAAACATATATATCACCTTCTCCGAGAAAAGGGACCTAGTGTATGAAAATAAAGTTTTGAGACAAACTAAAAAACTTAAATTTTAATGTTATTTTCATTTTTATCGATTTTCCCAAGCTCGTTTTGTATGTTTTTATGGCAAATAAATTTTTATTAGAAATCTAACTCATTTCATCGTATTCTAAACCCTTTTAGGTACCAGAATCCACTGCTAACTCTAAACCCGTTTTTTGACAACTAGGTTCCTTTTCTCGGAAAAGGTCACATATAATGATTGAAAAGTTTGGGCAATTTTGTGATCAACAATATTCGCAATTGAATAAATATCGTCACTTAAATTAAATATTGTTTTAATTTAACGAAATGAAGTCTAATTTTTTTCCCGAATTAGAGATTGTGGTCAAAGATTCATGAGCAGCAATACCATTATATCATATTCTTTAATAAACATACATATATATTTTATTCTGAATGGTTGACCTCCCATAAGCACTGGGATTTTAAAACATACATTTTTATGTAGTTAGAATAAAAAGTTTGCATTATATGCACTATTTCGATTTCGAATGGGACGCACATAAATTTATTTTTTAAAATGCAAGTTTTGAAAACAGTTAGTACTCAAAAATGACAAAAATTTAAATTAAACATGAATTACACATGCAGCCAATTACACATCGGCTACACATGAAAATTAAAACTACACATGATATGTGTAATTACACCTGAAGTGGCAACACTGGCAGTGGTAAAAAACGATAAAAGTATTCAATAATTCCAAAAAAATGTTATATCTATTTATAATAAATCTTTGCGTACAAAAACTTTTCAATATAAATTTGTTTCTGTGAAAAAATTTTCCATTTAAAATTGTTTCTACCGAAAAACTTTAAATTTAAATTTGTTTCTTAAGAAACATTTTGAACTTACATTTTTTCTGTAGTGAAATTTTTCATTTAAAATTTTGTCTATCCAAAATTTTTCTATATAAATATTTTGTAAAGAAAAAATTTTCATATACAAGTTTTTGAATATAAAAATTTTCCATATAAAATTTTTTCTATAAAAAAATTTTCTACATAAAGTTTTTTGTATAGAAAAATTTTCCATATACAAATTTTTATTTAGAAAAATTTCAATATACTATTTTTTAAATATAAAATTTTTGTAAAGAAAAATTTTCAATATAAAAATTTTTGTATATAAAAGTTTCAATATGAAATTTGTTCTATAGAAACAATTTTTATTATACATTTTTTTTTAAATTCGGCTATATTTGTGATATAATTTTGACAATTTCGATTTTTTGCCGATTTCTGTTAATTTATTGCCCATAATGTCGATTTTTTTGGAAAAATATGAAGACTTTTCGCGAACAATTTCTGGCAGCCCTGTTTATGACAGTAATTGTGATTTTTATAGTATCCAAGAGGCTTTTAAAGAACATTTTGTTAGGGAAACTGATTCCAGCAAAATTTTATATTTGTGCTGAATTTTCTAATACATATGACAAAATTTTCTATCCGGGAACAATGTATGTTTATATAGACAATGTTTTTGAAACTTTTAAAAATTTTCCAAAAAAATTTATGCATCAAAAAATATTCTAGTAAATATTCTACCAAAAACGCAAACTTTCTTTTCCCTAAATAGCTCCTTCGCTCTCTTTTAGTTTCCAAGAAAATTGAAGTCGGTACGTTATTAAAGTGAGTCATAAATTATCCCTTGTGATGGTCACTCCTTACATTAAGCGATATAAAAAAACATGTTGGCCGATTCTCAAAATTTCACGAAAATCGGTAGAGCTATTTCGGAAAAGTTTGGCAACAAAACTGCAACAAACTAATTTTATATATTAGATAATTCATTTAAAAATATTTTATATCGAAAAACTTTTTGCAAAAAATTTATTTTTAAAAAAATATATAAAAAAAATTGTCCACTTTTATATCAAACAATGTTCTCTAAATAATGTTTGTCATTAATTATTTTCAATGAAAAAAATAGTTATCTAAAATGTCTTGCTTTGTTGTGGAGTACAATTATTTCCTTCATTTGGCAGCCACGGCAGTCCTCACCCCATTTGATCAGACAAATTGTCGAGCACCTTTTCGAGTATATTATGTCGTATCAAAATCAAATCCTAAATCTCTAGTTTGTCGGCATAACACTTGTCTTTAACGGCGCCCTTAATGACATAGTCCAACGGTGTCAAATACCGGTTTCTTGTTAGAAACTTGTCAACCCTGTTTTGAAGATATACCAAAATAATTTGAACCAAAGCTTTTGAGATGTACAGATCTGCAGAAAATGATGTACAGATCAGAAAAGTTTCGTGAAAAACGTTATATATTTAAAAAATATGGCCATTTTCGCCAGTTAATTTTCAAAAATCGGAATCGTCCAAATATTCAAAAATATATTATAAATATAGCTAAATATTACAAAAATGATCACTATTTTATGAGATTTTACTTTATTTGAATAACATTCTTGAGTCGATTTTTCTTGCTACAAGGAAGAGCCCTATAGATCTCGAACCGGATCAATATTTCTGGTACCTTCCGATTGTGACGAAAAATTTTCGCTTTAGTAAATACTCACTAAATTTTTAATTAAAAATTTCTAAGGAACATTTTTAATCTAAAAATTTTTATAGAAAGTTTTTTATCTAAAAATTTCTAGAGAAAATTTTTTCATGTAAAAATTTCTATAGAAAATTTTTATATTCAAATTTTATTTGAAAATTTTTCATATTAATATTTCTAAAGAAAATTTTTCATATACAAATTCCTATAGAAAATTGTTTATGTTAAAATTTCTATAGAAAATTTTTCACCTAAAAATTTCTATATAAAAAAATTTTTCATCTAAAAACTTCTATAGATAATTTTATATCTAAAAATTTCTGTAGAAATTTTTTATCTAAAAATTTCTATAGAAAATTTTTCATCTAAAAATTTCTATAGAAAATTTTTCATATTAATATTTCTAAAGAAAATTTTTCGTATAAAAATTCCTAAAGATAATTTTTCATGTAAGAACTTCTATGGGAAATTTTTCATCTAAAAAGTTCTATAGAAAATTTTTTTATGTAAAAATTCATATAGAAAATTTTTCATATAAAAACATGTATAGAAAATTTTTCATCTTATAATTTCTATATAAAAAATTGTTCATTAAAAAATTTCTGTAGAAAATTTTCCATACAAAGTTTTTAAAATAACTGGGTTAATTTTTAATAAAATTTTTTTATACTTTTCTTTGCAAAAAAGTAGCGGACCACATTTTCAACTGGGCACCTAACCTTTTCGCTCTTAGTCCGCATTTGAACCAGGGACTTCCTTAAAGTTTAGTTTTAATTCTAGTACTCGTAGATTTCAAATTGTGTTTTTTTTATGAGGAAAATTTGTTAGCAGTAGTTTTTTATTTAATTCAAGAGTAATTTTTTTTAATTCAAACGGCAGTTGGGGAAGACCCTTTCACTTAGGAAGACCTAGACCGCTGGGTACTAATTATCTACAAGATATTTGTATTAAATATTTAAAGAAAAACGAAAACGAGAATTACATTTAATACACATTGTTAAACGTTATTGTCATTATTGAAATATTTATGTAGTTTAAAATTTGAAGAATTTTAGGGTAAACGTTTTTTTTTGCTCAAAAACGACATAAAACGACATCATTGGAGAGGTTATATCGACTTTGTGCTGATGTTTTTGATGGCTGGTTTGTACATATAAAATTGTTATTTGGGATCTAATTTTCAAAGACACTCGTATTTAAATAAAATTTGGCACCAAAAAAATCAATAATAGTACCATTTACCAATACCTTTTATATATATTTAATAAATCAATGAAAAGGAAAAAAATGTCCAAATTATTATACTGCTCATTTTTTACAATTATTAAAAATTGGAAAAATGCCCAAAAAACTAAAAAGTGTATTTTTTACAAAATAATTTTTGAACTGTGACATCTTATTGATGATTTTTTGCAGTAATAAAGTTTATTATATTGTTTATAGAAAACAAATTAAATAATTTAAAAAAATTAAACCCAACTGTCCTTTTTTTGGATTTTAAATTATGGTATAAGGAAATTTGCTATTTGGGCTAAACATATGGGGGCTATATAACTGCAAAATCGGCTTTTTTGTTATACTTTCGAAAACTTAAAAATTCCCATAAAAGTTAGACCAATTTCGGTCAACACTGTAGGTAGAGTGAATGTTGTACTACTCACTTTAAATCCTGGAACCATATTTTCTACGAATATATAATAAAATATTAACTTTAAACAGAAAACTTCTTAGTACAAAATGTATAGCATCTTTTTGAAAAACAATGTATTTTTCGATAAAAAAAATATATAGAAATTTGTGGCGTTCCGTACATATATCAATAAGTTCGGCAGTAATTGCCCAATCTCGAAACATAAAAGGCAACACATATTCTGGGCCCTATTTCACTAAACTACAATTCTACAAGTTTACAAGTTACAATTACAAGTCTAATTCTTACAAGAAACATACCCACTTTATATGCCTATAACTTTTGATACGGTTATCAGATTTAATTAAAAAGTTAATTAAAAAGTTAAGAAAAAGTTTTTTGTTTTCCGATCCACCATGAGCCCATTTTTTGGTTTTCGTATTTTGTTGTCTATACTATTATTCACATTGGAGAGAATGATAAAGAAAATGGAAGATATGCTTTTTGAGATATCCTTGAGTCAAGGACATCATTGATCTCCCTTGTTCTGCATACGCTTCATCACTATAGGTGGAAAGGGTATTATAAGTTTGGGCAGATATATATAACGCATAGAAATATTAGTCTTAGTTAGACCACCTTTAAGTATAACAACGGATTTAGAATAACTTCCTGAGCCGATTAAACGATGTCAGTCCGTCCGTCCATCTGGCTGGACGGCTGGCTGGAACCCCATGTAAACTTTGTAATCAAAGTACATTTCGCAATTCTCAAGATAATTTTATTAAATTTGGCAAAAACAATTATTTTGGTAGTGTGCTATTAAAATTCGTCAAAGTAAACTAAATTCGTTAAGGTACTCTAAGTAATGGACTATTATTAATCGAAACATATTTAAAAACAAATAAAATAAATAAATGGTAATTAATATTGAGTTGATTTTGTGTTAATTTTAACTAATTTTTATTAAAAAATTGTTAAAAACCAAATTTGAATTCAATTCGTCGACCCTTTTTTTCTACAATTCTACAAGTGTACAAGTACAAATTTAGATTAGTGAAACAAAACCACTTGTAGAAGTTCGACTTGTAAACTTGTGAATTGTCAAAATCACTTGTAGCTACAAACTTGTAATTGTATTGTAATGAAACACAATTATTTACAAGTTCACACTTTTACAGGCAAAAACACTTGTAAACTTGTAGCTTAGTGAAATAGGGCCCTGATCTTTTTTTATATTGACAATTTTTATTAAAAATTGAAGAATTTTTCGATTTTTCATCAAAAACTTTAAATTTGAATTTGATTAAAAAAAATCTTTTTTTTAATTTATTTAATTTATTTAAACTTTTACTGCTTCCATGTTCCCTTCGATATAAGTTTAACTTTATCATAAACTATATATGTATGTCATTATATGAAAAATACCGGAGAATACGGAACATGTATCCTTTTAAAAACAAAGTAAAGAAAAACCCAACATACACACAAGTTAGATTTAACTACTGACAAAAGTATATACGAGTTAATATCCATAAATTCATTGAACTGAAAACTCTTCATAATCCCAAGAAAAACTTAAGGTTTTTCCTACTTATATAAAATATGCAATGCATAAGCACGAGTATATTCACTTACCATTTATAATTCTTGTCAGCTTATTACGTCTTGTCGACGATGGACTCAATAGACTTTCACGACGACTATTGCCCGTTGTTGTTATGCCACCACACGTTGTCTGTCCTGCACCAACACCACCACCGCCCCCGGTACCAATCATTCCTGTTGAATTGAGACCACCAATACCCACAGCACAACTGCCTGAACCACCTCCACCCATCATGGCACCACTCGCATACCATTCATTGATATTCAACTGGGCACTTTGTGATGAAGTACTACAATTGCTGAAGAGACTACTGGCCGATGGACGTTTACTGAAGGGAGCTACCGCAGGTCTGGGTATGTCTAATGAGGGTCGGGGTGAATCACTCCAAACAATTTCCGCGAATGAATCAATGCTGGCGGAACGTTGTAAAGCACTGCTATCTTTACGTCTGCAATGAATGAAGAAAAATATAGGAAAAAAAATGTGTTAGTAAATATGGTTGGGTTTTGTAAGGGGGGTTAAGAAGGGGTGGGGTTTTTAAGAAAATTATGCCAATAATATAAATCAGTAAAGAAAAATGTTTCAACATATACATACATAGCTTAGATTTAAAAAGACAAATTTACAGAGGGAGAAAATATTTAAATCTAATCTAATCCAATGTCATTTATAAGCTTCTTAGTAACCCACCATACTTCGTATTATACTGGCTAAGAGCTTCCGTAATGCCTTACATTTCATTTAGTGCCGCCACATGCGGCTTTAGAATAGACAAACCATTTTGTACACCATCATAATATCTGCTAATGTAATGTTAAGAAATACTGATCTGAGACCCATCTTTTAAGCATCGACTCAGAATCACTTCCGCGTTGACTCGATTTTTTTTCACCAAAATTTAATAATTTTTTATAAAATGTAATAAACTGGTAATTTCTTTCAGTGTATCAACATAATAAAGAAATGTAGAAGTTGATAAAATTAATAGAAAAACGCATTCGAATATTTTATTTAGTTTTCCTCATATTTCTTTAAGGAAAAATACAGGGTGTTGCAATAAACTATATTAATTACTTTACCAAATAAGATCCCGTAATCGTAGTTTAAAAACTATAAAGAACTAGAACTGAACAAACCAACAAAAATATAAATTAATTCAGATATCCATTTCCACAGTTAGGATTCGATTTAAGATAGCCCCAAGTGACAAAAAAGTTCGCTTTTTCTTTGCGAGCTACATAAGTAAGGAGACACATTACCTTGTTATGTACAAGTAAGTGTATAAGTAATGTAAAGTTCTTGATATACCGTTTCAATCATAAACAACTCCATTTTTGAAAAACTCTTTTATTATTTTCACAGACAACATCATTTTCTTGGCTTTCTACTTTTCTCAACACAGATTGTAATGGTCACAACGACAAATGCGTAATGAACAGGGGCATAGCTAGGAAAGTTTTTTAACTATAAGGTTCAATTACAATTTTTTCCAACAAAAAAATTTTGCTAAAAAAATTTTATATAATTTAATTTAATAATAATTTTTTATAACATATCGCAAATTTTCTCTATAAAAGTTTTTATCCGAAAAATTTTATATACAAAAATCTTAGTACCGAAAAATTTTTTATATCGAAAAATTTTCTATAGAAAAATTTTTTTCATCGAAAAATTTTATATAGTAAAATTTTTTATAACGAAAAGTTTTCTCTAGAAAAAATTTTATATCGAGAAATTTTCTATAGAAAAAATTTTATATCGAAAAATTTTCTATAAAAAAATTTTCTATGAAAAAATTTTCTATACAAAAATTTTTATATTGAAATTTTTCTTTTTCAACAGAAAAATTTGTTTATTGAATGTTTTCTTTAGAAAATTTTAATACAGAAAAATTTTAATATCAAAACATTTTCAATAGAGAAATTTTTATACCGAAAATTTTTCGATAGGAAAATTTTATTACCGAAAAATGTTTATATTAAAAAATTTTCTATAGAAAAATTTTAGTGCCGAATAGAAAAATTTTAATATTGAAAAATTTTCTAGAAAATTTAACATCGAATAATTTTTTCGATATAAATTTTTTACTATCAAAAATTTTGTAGAAATTTTTTAATATAAAAATTTTTCTGTAGAAAATTTTTTGATATTAAAATTTTTTCATAGAAAATTTTTCGTCGTTAAAATTTTTTTCTACAAAATTTTTCTATTGAAAATTTTCTATAAAAAAGTTTGCAATATTAAAAATTATTCAATATAAATATTTTTCTATAGAAACTTTTTCGCTATTAAAATTTTTCGATATAAAAATTTTTCTATAGAAAATTTTCAACAGAAATTTTTCTTTGGAAAATTTTCTACAGAAAATTTTTCGATATACAAATTTTTCTATTGAAAATTTTTCGATATTTGTCTATACAAAAATTTTCGATATGCAAATTTTTCTATAAAAAATTTTTCGATATAAAAATTTGTTTTCCATAGAAAATTTATCGTTATTCAAAATTTTTCTATAGAAATTTGTTTTGTTATTAAAAATTGTTCTATAAAAAAATTTTTGTATTCAAATTATTCTGTAGAAAATTTTTCAGTATTCATTTTTTTTTTTGGAAAATTTTTCGATATAAAAATTTGTCTATAGAAAAATTTTCGATACACAAATTTTTCTATAAAAAATTTTTCGATATAAAATTTTTTTTATAGAAAACTTGTCGTTATTAAAAATGTTTCTATAGACAATTTTTTGTTATTGAAAAAATTTTTAGTTTATCATAAAAAATTTTTGGTATTAAAATTTTTCTATAGAAATTTTTGGTATTAAAATTTTTCTATGGAAAATTTTTTGGTATTAAAATTTAAATTAATATTTTTCTATAGAAAATTTTTCAGTATTAATTTTTTTTTAGAAAATTTTTCGATATATAAAATTTGTCTATAGAAAAATTTTCGATATACAAATTTTTCTATAAAAAATTTTTCTATATAAAACTTATCGTTATTAAAAATGTTTCTATAGAAAATTTTTTGTTATTAAAAAGTTTTTTATAGAAAATTTTTGGTATTCAAATTTTTCTATAGGAAATTTTTGGTATTAAAATTTTTCTATAGAAAATTTTTGGTATTAAAATTTTTCTATAGAAAATTTTTGGTATTAAAATTTTTCTATAGAAAATTTTTGGTATTAAAATTTTTCTATAGAAAATTTTTCAGTATTAAAATTTTTTTTTAGAAAATTTTTCGATATAAAAATTTTCCTATAGAAAAATTTTCGATACACAAATTTTTCTATAAAAAATTTTTCGATATAAAAATTTTTCTATAGAAAACTTATCGTTATTAAAAATGTTCTATAGAAAATTTTTTGTTATTAAAAAGTTTTTTAAAGAAAATTTTTGGTATTAAAATTTTTCTATAGAAAATTTTTGGTATTAAAAATTTTCTATAAAAAATTTTTCGGTAAAAAATTTTTATATAAAATTTTTCTAACTTTTCGGTATTAAAATTTTTCTATTGAGAATTTTTCAGTATTATAATTTTTCTGTAGAAAATTGTTTAGTATTAAAATTTTTCCCTAGAAAATTTTTTGGCATCAAAATTTTTCGTTATTGAAATTTTTTTGGTATTAATATTTTTCAGTATTAAATTTTTTTAGAAAATTTTTCGATATAAAAATGTTTCTATATAAAATTTTTCAATACAAAAAATTTTTCTATAGAAAATTTTTCATCGTAAGAAATTTTTCGATATAAAAAATTTTTCTGTAGAAAATTTTTCGATATAAAAAATTTTTCTATAGAAAATTTTTCGGTATTAAAAAAATTTTCTGCATAAAATATTTATATCGAAAAATTTCTATAAACAAAGTTTTTATTTAAAAACTTTCTATGGAAAAATTTTTATTTTGAAAAATTTTCTATAAAAATTCTTTAGAAGAATTTTTTTATATCAAAATATTTTAAAATTTCAATATCAAAGTAATGTTGATATCTAAATTTTATTGACAAATTTTTATCGAAGAATTTTTGTATTGAACATTATTTATAGAATAATTTTATATATACAAATTTTCTATAGAATAATTATTATGTAGAAGAACTTTCTATAAAAGAATTTTCTATATAAAAATTTTCTTAAAAAAATCTTCATTTAGAAAAATTTTTAAAGAATATTTTTATATCGATAAATTTTATATAGAATAAATTTTTATATCGAAAATTTGCGATTTTTTTTTTAATTTTTATATAGAAAAATTTCCATAGACAAATTTTTATTTAAAAAAAAATTCTTTAGAAAAATATAAAAAAATTTATAGAATCATTTTTATGTCAAAAAATTTTTCGTCGAAAAATTTTCTAAAGAAAAATTTTTATATCATAAAATTTTCTAAAAAAAAAAATTTTATATAAAAAAATTTTTTCATAAAATAATTTTTTATTTAAAAATTTTCGATAAAAGAATTTTCATACAGAAAATTGTTTTTACCTCCGTCCATGAAAAATAAATGAAAAGGTTACCGACAAACGTCCTAGAAATATTAAATTTAAATTCCTTCTGAATACGAGAAAAGAACATTTTGCAGAAAAGAAAGATTATTTTTCATTCTTTACACCTTCCGAACAGTTTTTCCATTTGAATATTGAAATTTCTTGAGGTGATTTCTTTGAAGTCATTATTTTGCACTGATTCATTTAAATAATTTTTCTCAGGTTTTTCGAAATAAAATAAAATTTTCATTTTCTCTCTGGCATTTATTGTATATTCGTACAATAATTTCTGATTTAAAATCGTATTTTGTTTATCCTATTTAAAATTGTTGTGGTGAGTACGTGACTTATTTAAAATGGGAAAATTCGAAGAGGTCCTTTATTTATTTGGTAGAGAAAATGATTAAAGCAAATATTTAGTTTAAAGAAAAATAAAAATAAATTGAATATGGAAAATAAAATAAATATGAGTAAATATATCAGAATCTGATATTTATTTGCTGTTGATTTTAATGAAGTCTATCAATGAGAGGGAAATTAAAAGGAAGTATTTTATCTGTATTAATTAAATTTATGTTGAAAATATATACATATTTTGTACTATTATATAAAAAAATTCTTAATTTATTTGAAAGCTTTTCTTTCAGTTGCTTTTTTGGCATACGCATTAATTTGATCTGCTTAAAATTGTTTGCACCCCTTTTTTTTTAACAATTTTACCTTGAAAGAATTCAAGTTTTTTTGAATGCCTTGTTATTAAAACATTCTAGATCTTTTTATTTTAGGGTTGGTTTTTTTATTTTATTCAATACAAATCACTTTTCAGGATCTTTATTTTGTTAATTTGTTTCAATATTATCCTTGCACATAATTCTCGTTTTCTTTTTTCTTTCTTTGCTTAACTTAAATAGAAATTTTTAACTCTACACTACCGGCGGTTCATAACCTCTGCATTGAAAGGGTTGTTCACATTTCCCCTAACCAATTGTGATATTCTCAAAAACATTCTCAAAGGACATCCTTACGGAATAAATGTCAATTTCAAAACCTCTATATAAAAAACATATAAAAACAAATTCTCCCAAAATCAAAAAATTCTCTCAAACTTTAAAGAAATCATGTTTACCTTGAAAAACGAAAGATAAATGTCACATACAAAAAAACAATTTCCAACATTAACTTCAATTCCATTCTCAATTTTCAAATAAAACTTAATTGAACACAAAAAAAAAATATAAATCCAAAAATTCCAAACACTTTCTCCTCAAATTATGAGCTTAAATAAAAATTAAACTTAAACAAATTCAAGCCAATTTGAAAAATCATTCCTAAATCAAATGCCAAGAGGTTAGGAAAAAGGGTAATCGCCATTTTTTTTAGAATCCAATATAAAATTTTACTGAAGAAAAATTTTGATTAAAATTTTACTGAAGAAAAGTTTTGAACAAAATTTTACTGAAGAAAAATGTTGGTCAAAATTTTACTGAAGAAAACTTTTATCAAAATTTTACTAAAGACAAGTTTTGATAAAAATTTAACTGAAGAAAAATGTTGATCAACATTTTACTAACGACAACTTTTGATCAACATTTTACTAAGGACAAATTTTGATCAAAATTTGACTGAAAGAAAATTTTGATCAAAAATGCACTGAAGAAAAATTTTGATCAAAATTTTACTGAAGATCAAAATTTTACTAAAGAAAAATGTTGATCAAAATTTTACTGAAGATAAATTTTGATCAAAATTTTACTGATGATAAATTTTGATAAAAATTTTAATGAAGAAAAATTTTGATCAAAATTTTACTGAAGAAAAATGTTGATCAAAATTTTACTGAAGATAAATTTTGATCAAAATTTTACTGAAGAAATATGTTGATCAAAATTTTACTGAAGATAAATTTTGATCAAAATTTTAATGGAGAAAAATTTTGATCAAAATTTTAATGAAGAAAAATTTTGATCAAAATTTTACTGAAGAAAAATTTTGATCAAAATTTTACTGAAGAAAAACTTTGATCAAAATTTTTTACTGAAGAAAAATTTTGATCAAAATTTTTTACTGAAGAAAAATTTTGATGAAAATTTTACTGAAGAAAAGTTTTTATAAAAATTTTACTGTATAATAATAATTATCAAAATTTTACTGAAGAAAAATTTTTATCAAAATTTTAATTTTTTACTGAGAAAAATTGTGATCAAAATTTTACTGAAGAAAAATTTTGATCAAATATTAACTGATGAAAAATTTTGATCAGAAATTTTTTAATAAAGAAAATTTTTTATCAAAATTTTACAGAAGAAAATTTTGATCAAAATTTTACTGAAGAAAATTTTTGATCAAAATTTTACTGAAGAAAAATTTAATCAAAATTTTACAGAAGAAAATTTTTAATCAAAATTTTACTAAAAAAAAAAATTGATCAAATTTTTATAGAAGAAAAATTTTGATTAATATTTAGAAAAAGAAAAATTTTGATTAAAACTTTACTGAAGAAATATTTTGATCATAATTTTACTGAAGAAAAATTTTGATCAAAATGTTATTTACGACAACTTTTTATCAAAATTTAACTGAAGAAATATTTTGATCAAAATTTTTTACTAAAAAAACTTTTGATCAAAATTTTACTGAAGAGAATTTTAGATCAAAATTTTGCTAAAGAAAACATTTAATCAATATTTTACTTAAGAAAAATTTTGATTTAAATTTTCTTCCTGAAGAAAAATGTTCATCAAATTTTTCTTCAGTAAATTTTGATCAAAATTTTTCTTCAGTAAAAAATCTTGATCAAAATTTTTCTTCAGTAAAATTTTGATTACAATTTTTCTTCGGTAAAATGTTGATCAAAATTTTTCTTCAATAAAATTTTGATCAAAATTTTTCTTCAGTAAAATTTTGATCAAAAATTTTCTTCAGTAAAATTTTAATCAAAATTTTTCTTCAGTAAAATTTTGATCAAAATTTTTCTTAAGTGAAATTTTGATCAACATTTTTTTTAAGTGAAATTTTGATCAAAATTTTTCTTCAGTAAAATTTTGATCACAATTTTTCTTCAGTAAAATTTTGATCACAATTTTTCTTCAGTAAAATTTTGATCAAAATTTTTCTTCAGTAAAATTTTGATCACAATTTTTCTTCAGTAAAATTTTGATCAAAATTTTGGTGAAAGTACATTTTGGTTTTGTTTTTAGTTCCAATAATGCTTTTTTCCATTCCAGGTTAAGATCTTCTAGTTGTAGTTTATGTTCTTGACAGGATTTTTATCTGGTACTAGTTTGGGTTTAAGTTTCAGTTCAAGTTATAGCTTCTTGGTCACGGTTTAATTCAGGTTCAAATCTAGGCTCTAGTTCAGATTAGTTCTAGTTCATATCTTTTTCTCCTCTATTTTGTGACATTTTTGCTATTATTCACTCATTCAATTTATTAATAACGACATTATAAATCACTTAATAATTCCAGACAACCCTAAAACTTTAGACTTAAACAAAGTTTCTTGACATGATTGACATCCCCAATAATTTGGAACAACAGGCAAATGACACTTGTCACAATAGACTTCAAATGAAACTATAAAAGTGTCGGTAGCATGAGTAACTACGAATGTCTACGAGATAAATAATTGGAATAACTGTCAGTTATTTAAACCAAAAAAATTTTAGTGATAAAAAAAGTTTTTTTGCTCTTTTTGGAACTAAATAACTCAAAAACTTTATAGCTATTACTTATTTGAATGGTACTAAAATAGAAATAGTGGTCAGCATTTCAAAGAAAATAATTAATTCTTAACAATTTTTTTAGAAAAACTTTATTTTTTACTAAAATTATTATGATTTTATTGATTAAATATTTTTAGAAAGTTTATCTCCTATCCTTCGTAAGGACAAAGAAATACTTTTAAAATTATGCTGAACTGAAATAAACCTTTAGTTAATAATAAAAATTTCTCTTAAGTAGAAGATGTAAAAGTTTGCTTAAGGAAGGAATTTATAATATAAAAATAAATATTCGAGATGACGAAAGTATAAGGGAAATTCTAATATAAAATAGTTTTTATACCAAAGATCTGGGGTAAGACAACTTGTCTGTATACAAGTATATATGCTTGTGTATATATTTTACTATTTTACATACATACATAAGTATATGAATATATGATGATATTTGCATACATATAAAAATGCATTAAATATGTCATATCTATAAGTTCATATCATAAAGGATAGAAGAAATAGAAAAATAGGGTCAACCTTAAAATTATAATTCCGTTTTCGAAAATAAAAAAATATATAACATATGCAAATTTTTCAAAAATTGTATAGGAAATTTTTCAAAAATTTCCTATTTTTATAGGAAATTTTTCAAAAATTTTTTATTTTTATAGGAAATTTTTCAAAAATTTTCTATTTTTATAGGAAATTTTTCAAAAATTTTCTATTTTTATAGGAAATTTTTCAAAAATTTTCTATTTTTATAAGAAATTTTTCAAAAATTTTCTATTTTTATAGAAAAATTTTCAAAAATGTCCTATTTTTATAGGAAATTTTTCAAAATTTTTCTATTTTTATAGGAAATTTTTCAAAAATTTCCTATTTTTATAGGAAATTTTTTAAAAATTTCCTATTTTTATAGGAAATTTTTCAAAAATTTCCTTTTCTTATAGGAATTTTTTCAAAAATTTCTTATTTTTAAAGGAAATTTTTGAAAAATTTCCTATTTTTATAGGAAATTTTTCAAAAATTTCCCATTTTTATAGGAAATTTTTCAAAAATTTCCTATTTTTATAGGAAATTTTTTAAAAATTTCCTATTTTTATAGGAAATTTTTTAAAAATTTCATTTTCTTATAGGAATTTTTTCAAAAATTTCTTATTTTTAAAGGAAATTTTTGAAAAATTTCCTATTTTTATAGGAAATTTTTCAAAAATTTCCTATTTTTATAGGAAATTTTTCAAAAATTTCCTATTTTTATAGGAAATTTTTCAAAAATTTCCTATTTTCATAGGAAATTTTTCAAAAATTTCCTATTTTAATAGGAAATTTTTTAAAAATTTCCTATTTTTATAGGAAATTTTTCATAAATTTCCTATTTTTATAGGAAATTTTTCAAAAATTTCCTATTTTTATAGGAAATTTTTCAAAAATTTCCTATTTTTATAGGAAATTTTTCAAAAATTTCCTATTTTTATAGGAAATTTTTCATAAATTTCCTAATTTTATAGGGAATTTTTCAATAATTTCCTATTTTTATAGGAAATTTTTCAAAAATTTCTTATTTTTATAGTAAATTTTTTAAAAATTTTCTATTTTTATAGAAAATTTTTCAAAAATTTTCTATTTTTATAGGAAATTTTTCAAAAATTTTCTAGGAAATTTTTGAAAAATTTTCTATTTTTATAAGAAATTTTTGAAAAACTTTCTATTTTTATAGGAAATTTTTGAAAAATTTTCTATTTTTATAGGAAATTTTTCAAAAATTTGTTATTTTTATAGGAAATTTTTCAAAAATTTCCTATTTTTATAGGAAATTTTTCAAAATTTTTCTATTTTTATAGGAAATTTTTCAAAAATTTCCTATTTTTATAGGAAATTTTTCAAAAATTTCCTATTTTTATAGGAAATTTTTCAAAAATTTCCTATTTTTATAGGAAATTTTTCAAAAATTTCCTATTTTTATAAGAAATTTTTCAAAAATTTTCTATTTTTATAGGAAATTTTTCAAAAATTTTCTATTTTTATAGGAAATTTTTCAAAAATTTCCTATTTTTATAGGAAATTTTTCAAAAATTTCCTATTTTTATAGGAAATTTTTCAAAAATTTCCTATTTTTATAGGAAATTTTTCAAAAATTTCCTATTTTTATAGGAAATTTTTAAAAAATTTCCTATTTTTATAGTAAATTTTTCAAAAATTTCCTATTTTTATAGGAAATTTTTCAAAAATTTCCTAATTTTATATGGAATTTTTCAATAATTTCCTATTTTTATAGGAAATTTTTCAAAAATTTCTTATTTTTATAGTAAATTTTTTAAAAATTTTCTATTTTTATAGGAAATTTTTCAAAAATTTTCTATTTTTATAAGAAATTTTTCAAAAATTTTCTATTTTTATAGAAAAATTTTCAAAAATGTCCTATTTTTATAGGAAATTTTTCAAAATTTTTCTATTTTTATAGGAAATTTTTCAAAAATTTCCTATTTTTATAGGAAATTTTTTAAAAATTTCCTATTTTTATAGGAAATTTTTCAAAAATTTCCTTTTCTTATAGGAATTTTTTCAAAAATTTCTTATTTTTAAAGGAAATTTTTGAAAAATTTCCTATTTTTATAGGAAATTTTTCAAAAATTTCCCATTTTTATAGGAAATTTTTCAAAAATTTCCTATTTTTATAGGAAATTTTTTAAAAATTTCCTATTTTTATAGGAAATTTTTTAAAAATTTCATTTTCTTATAGGAATTTTTTCAAAAATTTCTTATTTTTAAAGGAAATTTTTGAAAAATTTCCTATTTTTATAGGAAATTTTTCAAAAATTTCCTATTTTTATAGGAAATTTTTCAAAAATTTCCTATTTTCATAGGAAATTTTTCAAAAATTTCCTATTTTAATAGGAAATTTTTTAAAAATTTCCTATTTTTATAGGAAATTTTTCATAAATTTCCTATTTTTATAGGAAATTTTTCAAAAATTTCCTATTTTTATAGGAAATTTTTCAAAAATTTCCTATTTTTATAGGAAATTTTTCAAAAATTTCCTATTTTTATAGGAAATTTTTCATAAATTTCCTAATTTTATAGGGAATTTTTCAATAATTTCCTATTTTTATAGGAAATTTTTCAAAAATTTCTTATTTTTATAGTAAATTTTTTAAAAATTTTCTATTTTTATAGGAAATTTTTCAAAAATTTTCTATTTTTATAGGAAATTTTTCAAAAATTTTCTAGGAAATTTTTGAAAAATTTTCTATTTTTATAAGAAATTTTTGAAAAACTTTCTATTTTTATAAGAAATTTTTGAAAAATTTTCTATTTTTATAGGAAATTTTTCAAAAATTTGTTATTTTTATAGGAAATTTTTCAAAAATTTCCTATTTTTATAGGAAATTTTTCAAAATTTTTCTATTTTTATAGGAAATTTTTCAAAAATTTCCTATTTTTATAGGAAATTTTTCAAAAATTTCCTATTTTTATAGGAAATTTTTCAAAAATTTCCTATTTTTATAAGAAATTTTTCAAAAATTTTCTATTTTTATAGGAAATTTTTCAAAAATTTTCTATTTTTATAGGAAATTTTTCAAAAATTTCCTATTTTTATAGGAAATTTTTCAAAAATTTCCTATTTTTATAGGAAATTTTTCAAAAATTTCCTATTTTTATAGGAAATTTTTCAAAAATTTCCTATTTTTATAGGAAATTTTTAAAAAATTTCCTATTTTTATAGGAAGTTTTTCAAAATTTTCGATTTTAATAGGAAATTTTTCAAAAATTTCCTATTTTTATAGGAAATTTTTCAAAAATTTCCTATTTTTATAGGAAAATTTTCAAAAATTTTATATTTTTATAGGAAATTTTACAAAAATTTTCTATTTTTATAGGAAATTTTTCAAAAATTTTCTATTTTTAAATAAAATTTTTCAAAAATTTTCTATTTTTATAGGAAATTTTTCAAAAATTTTCTAGGAAATTTTTGAAAAATTTTCTATTTTTATAAGAAATTTTTGAAAAACTTTCTATTTTTATAGGAAATTTTTCAAAAATTTTCTATTTTTATAGGAAATTTTTCAAAAATTTGTTATTTTTATAGGAAATTTTTCAAAAATTTTCTATTTTTATAGGAAATTTTTCAAAAATTTTCTATTTTTATAGGAAATTTTTCAAAAATTTTCTATTTATATAGGAACTTTTTCAAAAATTTTCTATTTTTATAGGAAATTTTTCAAAAATTTTCTATTTTTATAGGAATTTTTTCAAAAACTTTATATTTTTATAGGAAATTTTTCAAAAATTTTCTATTTTTATAGGAAATTTTTCAAAAATTTCCTATTTTTATAGGAAATTTTTAAAAAATTTCCTATTTTTATAGGAAGTTTTTCAAAATTTTCGATTTTAATAGGAAATTTTTCAAAAATTTCCTATTTTTATAGAAAATTTTTCAAAAATTTCCTATTTTTATAGGAAAATTTTCAAAAATTTTATATTTTTATAGGAAATTTTACAAAAATTTTCTATTTTTATAGGAAATTTTTCAAAAATTTTCTATTTTTAAATAAAATTTTTCAAAAATTTTCTATTTTTATAGGAAATTTTTCAAAAATTTTCTATTTTTATAGGAAATTTTTCAAAAATTTTCTAGGAAATTTTTGAAAAATTTTCTATTTTTATAAGAAATTTTTGAAAAACTTTCTATTTTTATAGGAAATTTTTGAAAAATTTTCTATTTTTATAGGAAATTTTTCAAAAATTTGTTATTTTTATAGGAAATTTTTCAAAAATTTTCTATTTTTATAGGAAATTTTTCAAAAATTTTCTATTTTTATAGAAAATTTTTCAAAAATTTTCTATTTATATAGGAACTTTTTCAAAAATTTTCTATTTTTATAGGAAATTTTTCAAAAATTTTCTATTTTTATAGGAATTTTTTCAAAAACTTTATATTTTTATAGGAAATTTTTCAAAAATTTTCTATTTTTATAGGAAATTTTTCAAAAATTTCCTATTTTTATAGGAAATTTTTAAAAAATTTCCTATTTTTATAGGAAGTTTTTCAAAATTTTCGATTTTAATAGGAAATTTTTCAAAAATTTTCTATTTATATAGGAACTTTTTCAAAAATTTTCTATTTTTATAGAAAATTTTTCAAAAATTTTCTATTTATATAGGAACTTTTTCAAAAATTTTCTATTTTTATAGGAAATTTTTCAAAAATTTTCTATTTTTATAGGAATTTTTTCAAAAACTTTATATTTTTATAGGAAATTTTTCAAAAATTTTCTATTTTTATAGGAAATTTTTCAAAAATTTCCTATTTTTATAGGAAATTTTTCAAAAACTTCCTATTTTTATAGGAAATTTTTCAAAAATTTCCTATTTTAATAGGAAATTTTTTAAAAATTTCCTATTTTTATAGGAAATTTTTCATAAATTTCCTATTTTTATAGGAAATTTTTCAAAAATTTCCTATTTTTATAGGAAATTTTTCAAAAATTTCCTATTTTTATAGGAAATTTTTCAAAAATTTCCTATTTTTATAGGAAATTTTTCAAAAATTTCCTATTTTTATAGGAAATTTTTCAAAAATTTCCTATTTTTATAGGAAATTTTTCAAAAATTTCCTATTTTTATAGGAAATTTTTCAAAAATTTCCTATTTTTATAGGAAATTTTTCAAAAATTTCCTATTTTTATAGGAAATTTTTCAAAAATTTCCTAATTTTATAGGGAATTTTTCAATAATTTCCTATTTTTATAGGAAATTTTTCAAAAATTTCTTATTTTTATAGTAAATTTTTTAAAAATTTTCTATTTTTATAGGAAATTTTTCAAAAATTTTCTATTTGTATAGGAAATTTTTCAAAAATTTTCTAGGAAATTTTTGAAAAATTTTCTATTTTTATAAGAAATTTTTGAAAAATTTCCTAATTTTATAGGGAATTTTTCAATAATTTCCTATTTTTATAGGAAATTTTTCAAAAATTTCTTATTTTTATAGTAAATTTTTTAAAAATTTTCTATTTTTATAGGAAATTTTTGAAAAATTTTCTATTTTTATAGGAAATTTTTCAAAAATTTTTTATTTTTATAGGAAATTTTTCAAAAATTTTCTATTTTTATAGGAAAATTTTCAAAAATTTTCTATTTTTATAGAAAATTTTTCAAAAATTTTCTATTTATATAGGAACTTTTTCAAAAATTTTCTATTTTTATAGGAAATTTTTCAAAAATTTTCTATTTTTATAGGAATTTTTTCAAAAACTTTATATTTTTATAGGAAATTTTTCAAAAATTTCCTATTTTTATAGGAAATTTTTCAAAAATTTCCTATTTTTATAGGAAATTTTTCAAAAATTTCCTATTTTTATAAGAAATTTTTAAAAAATTTCCTATTTTTATAGGAAGTTTTTCAAAATTTTCGATTTTAATAGGAAATTTTTCAAAAATTTCCTATTTTTATAGGAAAATTTTCTATTTTTATAGGAAATTTTGCAAAAATTTTCTATTTTTATAGGAAATTTTTCAAAAATTTTCTATTTTTAAATAAAATTTTTCAAAAATTTTCTATTTTTATAGGAAATTTTTCAAAAATTTTCTATTTTTATAGGAAATTTTTCAAAAAGTTGTCAAAAACTTTCTAGAATATTCTTAACTTGTAATTACTTTATTAAAATCAAATATCTTTGTGTTCAAATTTTGTCTCGTCATATCCCTCTGTGCATTGTCATTATCGCTCTAAACTCATCCTTAAAAATAATAACATCATTATTAAGTTCAATTCTTTCATATGTTTCAGGACAAGCATCAACAACAATAACAAGTGCCTCTAAAATATAAGTAAAAGAGCTTTATTAACGCTAAGATATAATATTTCTAAGATATAGAGAAAAACAACATAAGTACTTGACTGTTGATTTTTTTATTACATCTTTCCTTTGCTTCAAGTATTCGAAGATTAATTTCGAAAAGGAGGAAATTGATTTTTTATATGAAATAAAAAAGAAACACAATCTGTTCAAATAAGAAAAGGGTTCGAAATTTGCCAAGACTGCAGTTTTTATGAAAGAGTAAAAATTTTTCTTTTAATATTTTTCAGATAAGATTAATGATGTTTTAAGAGTTTTGTTAAGCAAATACAAATAAATAGAAAGGGTAAAAATAATGAAATTATAAATATCTTTTCTTAAAATAAACTTGTTAGCTAAAATGATTAAGGATGATTAAAGCTTAGAATTCAAGGCCAAATGTTCTTAAGCCCTTCAATCCTATGGCAGAAGATATTATAAGTGTTTAGATGGTAGAGATGTGAAACGAAAATTATAAAGTCTTCTATTGCACTATGGGGTGTGTGAATACGGTTTCAGAAAATTGCTTAATTCGTTATTTACTTCATAACAGGAGCATCCATAATTAAATTTCGTGATATTCAACTGAATAAATGGAAATAATTATGTAAACTTTAAATGTTACTAAAAACCTTTAAATTAAACACTTAAAGATATTCAAATATTTTTCTGCAATTTTATTAAATTCAATTAAAAAACGACAATTTTCCAAAGTAATTTAATTTAAGTTTTTTTTAATTACATATTTCTGTCGCAAAAAGCATTATTTATTTATATTAAATGTCAAAAAATTCAAATTAGAACAAACACATTTTTATGGGAATTACTTTTATTTTCATAAATCAAATTTAAATAAATATAAAATTGCAATGGAATGTTGGTCATCTATCGACTAAAACTAGTAAATATATAAATACACAAATATTTGTTTAAATAAGTATTCAATTCAATTTGAATTCAATATTTATTAACTTCAGAAAATTTTTATAGGTTACTCGAACACTCAATTTATTGGTCAAATAAATATTTATTAAAAATCATAAAAAAGTTATTTTTTAGATTATAGTAATTTTTCTAACACCAAACGAGGGCAGCTCAAAAAGTATATTTCAATAAAAAATTTTACATAGAAAATTTTCTAGAGAAAATTTTTTATAGAAAATTTTCCATAGAAAAATTTTCTATAGAAAAATTTTGTATAGAAAATTTTCTATAAAAAAATTTTCTAAAGAAAAATTTTATATAGAACAATTTTATTTACAAAATTTTATATCGTAACATCTTTACAAAAATTAAAAAAAAAATCTATAAAAAAAAGGTTTATATAAAATTTTCTATAGAAAAATTTTACATAGAAAATTCTGTATAGAAAAATTTTCAATATAAAATTTTTATATAGAAAATTTTTCATACAAAACTTTCTATAGAAAAATCTTTAATTAATTTTGCGAAAATTTTATATATACACTTTTTCTATACACAAACTTTACATACAAAATTTTCTATATAAAAATTTTATAAAGAAAAATGTTATATAGAAAATCTTCTATTGACAAATTTTATATAGAAAAATTGTATATATAAAATTTTCGCAAAATTAATAAAAAATTTTTTCCAAGTTTGAGGTCTTATAGAAAAAATGTTCTATAGTAAATTTCCAATAGAGAAATTTTATATAGAAAATTGTGTATAGGAAAATTTATAGCATTTTTACAGAAAAATTTTCTATAGGAAGTTTTATATAGAAAATTTTCTATAGAAAATTATATATAGACAAAGTTTATATAGAAAAATTTCATATAGAAAATTTTGTATAGAAAAATTTTGTATGGAAAATTTCCTATTGATAATTCTCTATGGAAAAATTTTATATAGAAACATTTTATATAGAAAAATTTTATGTAGAAAATTTTTTATAGAAGAAAATATATAAAAAAATTCTATATAAAAAATTGTATATAGAAAATTTTATGTACAAAGTTTTCTATAAAAAACCTTTTTATTGAAAAATTTTCTGTAGAAAAATTTTTTATAGAAAACTTTATATACAAAAATTTTATATAGAAAATTTATAAGAAAATTGATCAAAAAATAACAAAATAGTCGGGATGTAAATATTATTCAAAAAGAAGTGTATTTGCATTTGATCCCAAATCTGTTACATTTATTTATTAATGTAACAGACCAATTTATTGATAAAAAGCCAAAAAATGTTTGCGGAGAAACCAAAGTCCTCGACGCGTTTCGATGGTTGGTTAAGCCATCTCTTCAGGAGGATTATCCCCAATTTAGACAGATCGAAAACCTCGCATTATTACTAAATTTACAAATATAACTATTAAGAATTATGTTCATAAACCAAAAGTAAAAGCGTAGATTATCGACTGAACAAAAACAAACATTTTTCAGTTTTTTTTATAGAAAAATTTTATATGAAAATGTTTTATAGAAAAATTTTATATGAAAATGTTTTATAGAAAAATTTTATGTGGAAAATTTTTCATAGAAAAATTTTATATAGAAAATTTCCTATAAATAATTATCTATGGAAAAATTTTATATAGAAAATTTTTTATAGAAAAATTTTTTATAGAATAATTTTATATAAAAAATTTTTTATAGAAAAATTGTATATAGAAAATTTTTTAGAAAAAATGTCTATATAAAAATTTTTATATAGAAAATTTTCTATAGAAAAATTTTATATAGAAAATTTTTTACAGAAACATTTTGTATAGAAAAAATTTTATATAGAAAAATTTTTTGTAAAAATTTTTTTATACAAAATTTTCTACTGAAAATTTCCTATAGAAAAATTTTATATAGAAAATTTTCTTAAAAAAAAATTTTTTATGGAAAAACTTTCCATAGAAAAATTTCATATAGAAAATTATCTATTAAAAAATTTTATATAGAAAATTATCTATTGAAAAATTTTATATAGAAAATTTTCTGTAGAAAAATTTTATATAGAAAATTTTCTATATAGAATTATTCTAAAGAAAATTTTCTATAGAAAAATTTTATATAGAAAAATTTTATATAAAAAATTTTCTATAGAAAATTTTCTATAGAAAAATTTTATATAGAATTTTTTTTATAAAAAAAAAAAAATATATAGAAAATTTTCTTTAAAAAATTTTTTCTTTAGAATATTTTTTATATACAAATTTTATATAGCAACTTTTTATAGAAACATGTTTTAAAGAAAATTTTTGATAGGAACATTTTCTGTAGACAAAAGTCCTATACAAAAAATTTTTAAAATAAAATTCTATAAAAAAAAATTTATAGAAAAATTCTATAGAGAAAATTTTCTATAGAAAAATTCTATATAGAAAAGTTTCTATAGAAAATATTTATATAGAAAATTTTCTTTAGAATAATTCTATATAGAAAATTTTCTATGGAAAAACATTTTTTATGGAAGAATTTTCTTTAGAAAAATTGTATATAGAAAATTTTGTATAGAAAACTTTTCTATAGAAAATTTTGTATAGAAAACTTTTCTATAGAAAATTTTGTATAGAAAACTTTTCTATAGAAAATTTTGTATAGAAAACTTTTCTATAGAAAATTTTCTATAGAAAACTTTTCTATAGAAAATTTTCTATAGAAAACTTTTCTATAGAAAATTTTCTATAGAAAACTTTTCTATAGAAAATTTTCTATAGAAAAATTTTCTATAGAAATTTTTTATAGAAAAATTTTATATAGAAATTTTTTATAGAAAAATTTTAGATAGAAAATTTTTGTTACAAAAATTTTATAAAGACAAAAGTTCTATATAGAAAATTTTCTATAGAAAAATTTTCTTAAAAAAATTTTCTATAGATTATACTATATTGAAAATTTTCCATAAAAAATTCTATATAGAAAATTTTTTATGGAAAAATTTTCTATTGAAAAATTGTATATAGAAAATTTTCTATAAAAAAATTTTATAATGAAATTTTTTGTTCGAAGAAAAAAATTTTAATGAAAAATTTTATATACAAAAAATTTTTTATAGAAATAGTTCTATAGAAACATTTTTTAAAGAAAAATTTCTAAAAAAAATATTTTTATACAAAAAATTGTCTACAAAAAATTTTCTACAAAAAATTTTTATAAAAATAAAATTTATTTAAAAAATTTTCTTCTGATAAATTTCTATGGAAAAATTTAACATAGAAAATTTTCTTAAGAAAAATATTATATAGAAAATTTTTTAAAGAAAAACTTTATATAGAAAGATTTTATTTAGAAAATTTTCTATAGAAAAATTGTTTATATATAGAATTTTTCTATAGAAAATTACGTTTTTACCAAAATTTTCTATAGAAAATAAAAATTTTAAATAGAAAAATTTCTATGGAAACATTTTCTAGTTTTCTATAGAAAAATTATAGAAAATTTTCTATAGAAAAATTTTAGATAGAAAATTTTTCGATATAAAATTTTTACATTCTAAGATTTTTCTATAGAGAATTTTTACATAAAATTTTTCCGGAGAATATTTTCTATTTTTTTCCCAACCTGCCTTATTTTTTAATATCATCATGTTAAAACATATAAAGTCTATAAATAGTAAAATGAAATGATTTCCTTAAATATTTACATAATGGCTTTAACTGCCCGTCCGAACATGTTCATAAATATTTTACTCCTTTTTTTCAGTTGCAGTTGTTGTCTATAAATGGCCATAAATGTACAAGTATCAGTAAATTATTAATGTAAATTTACGTTTATATGTACTATATACTCGTACATTATGTAAATACTTTGGATGGATTCAAGTAAAATATAAAATTTTATGGAATAACAATTTAAATGTTAAATTTAATAAAAATCAAATAAAGTGCAAATATTTTAAGGTTTAGCAGTTGGTAGTAGTTTTGGGTAAAAGGTAGGAATTTTAAATTAAAAATTTATAAATTTTGTGATTACATATGATATTTTACATTAAATTATTAAACATTTTTTAAACTTTTTTCATCCCTCCCTCTTTAACATCTTATGATATTTTATTAGTTCTTTTATATCAAAACTTTTAGGCTTCATTATTAGAAAAATATGATTTGATCTACTTTTTTTATATGATTTTCCTTAAATTATCTTTGACTTTGTTAAAAGTTTTTATATCATTTTGACTCCTAAATAACGAAACAACTGCAATAAAGAAAAACTTTTTATTAGAAACAAATATTTAAGTAAATATTTAATAAATAAGTTTCTATTGATATTAGAGAAATAGATAATGATTTAGGCCTCAAAAAGGAAATTCAATTATAACGAATTATTTTTGATATTGGTTTAGTTTAACCATAAATTTACCAAAAATTGATGGAGGAAAGTTAGCTCTCGAACAAGTTTATAATTATATTTCCGCTTAAGATTATCTGGAGGATGATTAACAATTTGTTAAGAATATAAATTTTAGTTAGAATAACGATATATGGATAGGAGTATAGACTTATTTGTAATGGACTTCCTAAAGGAAGCCAGTAAACGGAAATCCGTTTTATATAGGCCATGTTTCTAAACTCGTAAATATATTTGTATAAGTAAGTAGATACATACTACTACATTCTTAATTGGTAGTTAATAAAGAGAGATTATTTAGCTTTATTACAGTATAAAAATTTATAGAAAATCCTATAGATTTGTCTACATTCCTTCTCACAATAAATTCTTTAATATTTATCTGCTAAGCTCTAGCGTCATTTCCCATAAATCATTTATGACTTTAAACGAAACAGACATTAAATGTCTAACAATTTTACGCTTCTAACAATAAAAACTGAGTCCATATGTTCAGAGTTTAAAGCGACTAAGATATGACAAACCAACAAGTATTGACATCCTTAGAAGCCGGGCAAAGACTCACAACAGAATAATATAAAAAATTGTTGAAAGAAAAAATAATCCTATGTAAAATGAAAAGACTAAGTTATGAGCTCTTAATTTTAATTTCTACTTAAAAATTCTTCTTATATAAAATGTTTACAAAATGTTTTGGTGACCCAGTTCGTAATACGTTAACCCTTTCAGAGCTGACGCCAAACTATCAAGATTTTTTTTTAATTTTTGAAATATTTGGTGTCTGCAACATATGAAAATAAATATTTGGTGTCTGCAGCATATGAAAATATAATCAATGATTAGGTTTTATCATTTTTATATCTTTTAAGACTTTTCGATAAACGCACAATTGATGCATCTCGGTTAATATTTTAACTAATTTTTGGAATATTTGATCTTTACAGAGAATGAAAGTAAAATCAATGATTAGATTTTATCATTTTTATATCTATTAAGAATTTTCAGTAGACGCACAATAGATGCATCTCGGTTAGTATTTCAACTAAAACACATTTTTATGGCATGAAATGATTTCAATTAAATTGAAATATTAAGTTAATATGTATGTGCACTTCAATATTTGTAAATGATTAATACTTTTGTAATTTTTGCATCAAAATTTTTTCATCAAAAATTTTTCTATCGAAATTTTTTATCAAAAATTTTCCTTAGTAAAATTTTTTATCAAAAATTTTTCTTAGGAAAATTTTTCATCAATAATTGTTCCATAGAATTTTTTTTTTATCAAAAATTTTTCTATAAATTTTTTTTTTTTTATCAAAAATTTTCATATAGAAATTTTTCTATTAAAAATTCTTCTAAAGAAAATTTGTTTATAGAAATGTTTTTAGAAAATTTTTCTATAGAAAATTTTCTTATCAAAAATTTTTAATAGAATAAATACGAATTATTATTGTGTCCGAACAGAAACACACAAACATTCTTCAATTTTAACTCTTTTTTTTATCAAAAATTCTTCAAAAAAAAAAATTTTGTAGAAAATTTTTTTATCAAAGATTTTTCTATAAAAATTTTTTTATCAAAAATTTTTCATATCAAAAATTTTTCTATAGAAAATTTTTTTATCAAAAATTTTTCTATAGAAAATGTTTCTATCGAAATTTTTTTATAAAAATTTTCGTACAGACAATTTCTTTTATCAAAAATTTTTCTATAGAAAATTTTTTTATCCAAAATTTTTCTATACAATTTTTCTTTTATCAAACATTTTTGCATCAAAATTTTTTCATTAAAAATTTTTCTATCGAAATTTTTTATCAAAAATTTTTCTTAGGAAAATTTTTCATCAATAATTGTTCCATAGAATTTTTTTTATCAAAAATTTTTCTATAAATTTTTTTTTTTTATCAAAAATTTTTCTATATATTTTTTTTTTTTTATCAAAAATTTTTCTATAAAATTTTTTTTTTATCAAAAATTTTCATATAGAAATTTTTCTATTAAAAATTCTTCTAAAGAAAATTTGTTTATAGAAATGTTGTTAGAAAATTTTTCTATAGCAAATTTTCTTATCAAAAATTTTTAATAGAATTAATTTAAATTTTTTACTGTAGTGTATTGTACTAAGATCAAAATTCATTACAATTATTTATTACTGTAATAAATAGTTTTTTGATAAAATGAAAAAATATTGGTGGGGAAACCTTTCCTCGACGCGTTTTGATGGTTGGTTAGACCATCTCATCAGGAGGATTATCCCTAATTCTAGACATAGCGAAAACTACACATTATATCTTATGTAGAGGGACAGAATAAATACGAATTATTATTGTGTCCGAATAGAAAAACACAAACATTCTTCAATTTTAACTTTTTTTTTTCGTTATCAAAAATTCCTCCAAAAAAATTTTTGTAGAAAATTTTTTTATCAAAGATTTTTCTATAGAAAATTTTTTTATCAAAGATTTTTCTATAGAAAATTTTTTTATCAAAGATTTTTCTATAGAAAACTTTTTTATCAAAACTTTTTCTATAGAATTTTTTTTTATAAAAAATGTTTCTATCGAATTTTTTTTTTATCAAAAATTGTTCTATAGAAATTTTTTTATCCGTAGAAAATTTTTTATCTTATCAAAAATTTTTTAATCGAAAATTTTTCCAAAAAAACTTTTTGTATAAAATTTTTTATCAAAAATTTTTCTATAGAAAATTTTTTTTTAGAAAATTTTTCTGCACAAAAATATTTGTTTTGAAAATTTTTCTGTACAAAAATTTTTTTATCGAAAATTTTTCTTTAGAAAAAAATGGTTTTAGAAAATGTTTTGATAGAAATATTTTTTTAGAAAATTTTTCGAGAAAAAATTATTTTTTTTGAAAATTTTCTCAGAAATTTTTATGACAAAATTTTTCTATAAAAAATAATTTTTATCGAAAAATATTCCAAAGAAAAATATTTTTATTTTTTTACATTATTTCAACAATGTCTTTGTTCTCTCGAACCATTTATTTTGTTGCTATATTTTGTGTAAAAAAACGTCACCAACCGACTTTGCCAACATCCAAATTCCAACTTAATGCTTTTTATACGTCTTTCTGTATTACAAAGTTTGATTTTCTCCATACAAAGGTGGGACACTTTAACATATATATATGTAAATAGAAGAATTGGCACTGAAAATATAGAACTAAAAAAAGTAGGGAATCACACTGTCGGCTTTGAACGAAGACTTTAATTTAAAATTGTTTTTTTAGTATTCTAAGGACTTGATAAACTGGGAATGTTTAAATAACACTGCTCTGCAGCCAAATCCTCCAAAACTCCAAAACGATAAGAGATACAGAAAAATTAAATAAGACTAAAATAAATGCAATTTTGTTATGCATCTTTAAGTGTTTTCATTTTGAAAATCGGATGAGTCGTTCTCGAGTTAGGACGAAATAGGCCTCCGTACCTGACTAATTTAAGGGGAAAATTTTGCCATGCCCATTAAAAAAAAAATCCAGATCTGATGAAAAAAACCGACAACGGATCTGAGTTTAGCGCATCAAGATCCAAATAGTCCGCATAGTTTTATTAAAAGGAAAGACAAAAAATGAATTTTTGCAGAAAAGTGTAATTGAATTCATTTTTATACATTTGAGTAAATATTTATTTATGCATATTAGTTCACTTTCATATTAAATTTAAAATTGTCTATTCTTCGAAAAAAAACATTAAAATATTTTTTTAAATAACCCAGCAAAACTTTGGTAATGGCAAGTACTCTGATAACTGGTTACCTTGTAACGACTACAACATACCATCCGAATAAATAATAAGTTATTACAGAAGTACTTATTTGTAATTAAGATGGTAATTTAAACTGAATGGCCCCGGTTCAAATTCCACCAAGGGCAACAATTTTTTTTAGTTTTTTTTTTATTAAAAGAGTCTTTTTAAATGATTTTTTGAATTTTAAGAACTTAAATATTATCTTCTGTAAAAAAAAATTGTAAAACTAACTCACGTTAATGAAAAAATACCATCATGAGTCAATTTTGGTTATGTAGGGGATGTTGAATACCAAACACGATTCTAATTGGTCTTAACTTGGTAAGCCCAACTTATCTGGGTCATCCTTCATCTCAACTGTGGACACACACCTCCTCATGGTATCACCCGGGGAGCTAGTTTAACACCCATTAATATTGTGAGTTAACATGTTCCGAGAGTTGTCCCATAAGATCGATAAAAATGGGTTAGGATTAAGGGGTAGTAACCCTCTCTTGAAAAAAAATACAATGAAGAGGATAAAATTAGAATTGAAATGTCCCACTACCTAATGTTAGAGGAGGATGTCCGAAACTTCGATAGAAAGACCAAGTAGAGGAACATTTTTCAAAGCTTGGCCAATAAAATTGGAGAATATTCGCACAAGATCGAAATCCATGGAATTCTAAAATATGCTCGGACTTTGACCTTAACAGGTTGTAACATTTAAGTAAGTAAGAGTCAATCTTATGTAAAAACTTATACAAAAAAGAAGATTTAAATTGTTTAAGTTTTAAAATAATTTTAAAAAGTTTTAAAATAATTACAAAAAATCGTATAAAAATATTTTTTAAAAATTACAACAAAGCAAAAAAAAGCAGGGAAAAACAAAGTTATTTTCACATGATTTTGGATCTAAAAATAAAAATTGTTTATATTAATTATAAGCTGCTAAGTTTTCAACATATGAAGTAGCTCAGTGGAAGAGTCTCTGCCTAGCAGTCGGAGGGTCTGGGTTCGAGCCCCCATGGGATCATAAAAAAAATTTTGTATTTCGTTTAAAAATATATGTTTTTAATAAAACAACAAAAAAGTTGTTGCTGTTGTTGTTGTTGCTTTCAAACTGCTTATACCCAAGTCATTACTTTTCTGCAATTGGTAAGTAGGGTAGAAGGGGGAGCATTTGCCACTTTTTTTTAAAGTGCTCTAGGTTTCCTACCGGGAGAGTTATCACAATTTTTTTGTTCTTCATAGGTACCTATATATGTTACCTTTAAAATGTGTTGGTTCAGATTGCCTACGACTTTTCTTTATGTATTAAATTTAAAAAATAGCAAATTAACTAAAAGTGGCCAATGTGCCCCACCCATGGGGCACATTTGCCAATAAGTTGGGTACAAAAAAGAAGTAAAAAAATTGTTGTAATAAAGTAATTTTTTATTGCTATAAAGCTTTAATATACAAAACAAACAAACCAAAAAATGAATTCAAGTTCATTTCACATGGATAAATTAAACAAAACAGTAAAAAATTCAGAGATCAAAATTTAAACTATTGGGCCTCTGTTAACATTGTACTGTGACATATCAACATAAAAAAAAAATTGTTAAGATGTAAGATGATGGACCTTGGAACCAAAATACGATATCCTTTTTAGGGATATTACGAATGTCGGGCTCAAAAAAATGTCGACGAGTAGCTATGTTATATATGTATGGCAAATGTGCCCCAGGTAGAGTCCTTAGATGTAAAGAACAATTTTTCACATAAGAAATAGATTTATTTATAAAAACTTAAAGTATTTGTTGTCAATACCATATTGTTTATTAAACTAATGAAAAATTTCTTAGGATAACAAAAAACTAAGGAAAATATTACAAAAATACTTGTAGCAAAATATTTTTTCAGGATCTGCTGAAACAGTAAATCACGCCTGATGTTTTAAATATGAAAGCTACAGCAGTCAAAATTTGACATATGGAATATCAATGATAAACAATTATAAAATCGATTACAGCATCAAAAAAGATAAGTTTTCAATAGTTTTCAAGAAAATTAGTGGTGGCAAATGCGTCCCTATGGCAAATGGTCCCCCTCCTACCCTACTTGCCTCCAATGACATCCCCATGTTAATGTAATGACTTAAACAGCGAATGAGTAAGTAGTTCGTGTTCAATAGTTTAACTGTTGAACTCATTATTTGGTAATGAAAAGTTTTACTGGGAATATAAACTTTCTTAGAAATATGATTTGAAAGATAAACTTCAATTAGGGATAAATAAAATATTTATAAGATATTCCTGTGGTATTCTGTAACTTCAATTCTACATTTAAGGAGATGTTTTAAGAAATTATATGATTGTAATAAAATTTGAAATTTTTATCAACCAAACAAGAATAATATGGGTTTAACAAAATATAATAATTGCTTTTGTTTGAAAATTTTCTTTAAAAATTTATTTTATGACTATTTCTTTTTGCAGCAGCCTAATAAATATTTTTGCATAAACTTATACTTGTATTCATAAACTGAATATTAACCATATTTATGTATTTATGACGTCTACTCAGCAGTTGCTAACGGCAAAGGATGTATTTAAAATAAAACACAGGATATATGAACTTAACAGATGTTGGTTGAGGATGACGAGTTAAAGTTCACAGAATTGTTACAGTGTAAAACGTAAAATGAGTAGCTTCAGATGAACTATGAACTTTTACTGGATAAATTTTTTTCAAAATTACAAGTGAAAATTGTGATACTTTGATTCATGCGGGGTCGAAAGTGACTATTACTTTGAGGGATGGAACTTAAAAGTTTTTGGTCATATAGGATACATTGGATTCTAGTACAAAAATAAGTAAAAACAAGTAAGAAAGTGCAAAAGTCGGTCAAGCCCGACCATACGATACCCTTCACCACTAAGGTCAAAGTTGTTCTTTTTCTTGTATAAAGAGAAATATTTCCTAAATTTTGCCATCATACAAACATTTTCTCAAAACTTATATATTTAAGCTGTTTCCGTCATTTGGACTTATATGAGAGCTAGGGTCAAATATGGACCGATTATTTCGAAATTTAGCAAATTGATTACAGTTTTTACAAAAATTATATTAGCAAACAAATAAACTCAAAATTTTAATTATATTCAGATTTACGAGCGTTTTAGAGATTTTTGGCTCATTTAGTGCATTTTGACAGAAGAGTTTGTATTAGAGCTATGGTAAAATATAGACCGATTTCAACGAAATTTGGTACAGTGATTTTGGTTTACATAAGCAGTATTTGTTTTAAATTTTATTTTGATATTTGTTTCCAAAATGTCAATTCCGGGAAGTGGGACCTATGGGAGGTGCCATAAATAATGGACCGATTTTGGCGAATATCAATAGCCATGGTCCCACTATCAAAAAAAATTATCTGTGCCAAATTTTTTTGATTACATGTTTTAAAGGGGGGACAGCCAGACGGACGGACTGACTGACATCGCTAAATCGACTCAGAAAGTGATTCTAAGCCTATTGGTATACTAAAAGGTGGGTCTAACACAAATATTTCTATGCTTTACATACATCAGCACAAACTTGTAATACCCTTTCCACCTCTGGTGGTGAAGGGTATAAATGGCTTAACTCCAAAGTTTTTCAACAAAACTTTTTATACCCTTCACCACCAAAAATTTAGCAAATATTTGTCTATATACAGAAAAAGAACATCTTTGACCTTAGTGGTGAAGGGTATCGTATGGTCGGGCTTGACCGATGTAGCACTTTCTTGCTTGTTTTAATATTAGTACCTGGTTGACTGAGCCTTGCTCGGAGCTTTAGGATAAGCATTTCAAGGCAAATTTGTATAAAGTATTAGCCAAATAAATTAATTTATTCGAAGGATATCGCACACAAATATCCAATTAATTTTAAATCATTTTATTTATTTTGTCCGATCAACACATGATCAAATGCATAGTTTACAGTTCAATTCAAGAAACCTTCGTCGGCTCATCCGCAACAACTTTGTTAAAGATCTCAGTATGATGAAATGTTTAGATTATGATTTAACTCACTTTTAGTAATTATTAGTGGCGCCACCTGCTGGAAATTGGTCATACAAACTAAGAAACCTTTGCGGCTCATTTGTAACAACTTTGCTTAAGATCGTAGCATGATCAAAGACACAGTTTACAATTTAATACACTTTGAGTAATTTTCAGTGGCGCCACATGTCGGTAATTTAAGAAAGCTTCATCGGCTTATGCGCTACAATTTTTCTAAAGATCATATCATTATGAAAAACACAATTTACGATATAAATCATTTTGAGTAATTTTCAATGGCGCCACATGTCGGTAATTTAAGAAAGCTTCATCGGCTCATGCGCTACAATTTTTCTAAAGATCATATCATTATCAAATACACAGTTTACGATATAAATCATTTTGAGTAATTTTCAATGGCGCCACCTGTCGGAAATTAGTCTGCCAATTTTAAAACTTTCGCTGGTTCATGCGCAACAACTTTGCTGAAGACCATAACATGATCAAATGCATAGTTTACTATCCTATAAAGCACATACAGACAGACAAACATTTATTTGTTTAAAAGTTATAACATTACCAATTTGTTCCCCTTTTTATTCCCTACTCTTAAAAAGTTCAATCTGCATATTTGGTACTTCTTTGGTACCAATTGAATTCAGTGCATTTTATAAAAACGCAGTTAATATATTGTTCCTACTCATATTACTTTTTTTTAAGATATCATTTTATCCCTTTTTTACCCATTTTGGCCCCCAAAATCAGAAAAGTACCAAATACGTGTTTAATATTTTTTTGACAAAAGATAAGTGTGGGTTAAAAATAGTACCAAAAAAACTACTAAAAAAAACACCTGTCCGCTTATTTTTATAGTTGTTAGGAGATCTAATATTTTCGATTTTTCCCCTTTTTACCCGTTTTTACTCCCTTAGAGGCAAAGTTTCCAAAAGTCCCTTCTTTCTCTACCCATACATCAAAAAAGATACCCACCGTTCAAATTTAATCAAAATCGTTAGAGCCGTTTTCGAGATAGCTATTCTATATATATAGATTTTTTCCCCCTTTTTACCCGTTTTTACTCCCTTAGAGACAAAGTTTCCAAAAGTCCCTTCTTTATCGACCTATACATCAAAAAAGAAACCCACCGTTTAAATTTAATCAAAATCGTCAGAGCCGTTTTCTAGATAGCTATTATATATATATACAGGGTGGCCCAAAAGTCGCGAACGGATTTGAAAAATTAATAACTTCTCTAATTTAATTATTATTATTATTTTTCTTTTAAGGACTTGTAAAATCAATCTGGGAGATTAATTATGAAAGGTTACCACGTTATCCAGCGAACCAAAATCATAGAACTTTATTTTGAACATCATCAACGATCAATAATTCAAACTCAACGAGCCTATCGTCGTCATTTTAATGTGCGGAATTCACCATCCGAAACAATGATTCGACGCTTAGTGACACGTTTTCAGGAACAAGGCTCAGTGAGGAATCTTCCACGAAGCGGAAGACCACATTCTGTTATTAGTAAAGCAAATATTCAACGCGTTCTGGAGAGTGTTGAGGAGAATCCTGAAACATCAACTCGAAGGCGCTCTGCTGAGCTCGGCGGTTTTTACGCAAAATATTAAAGGGAATTTTACATCTTTTCACATACAAGGTGCAGTTAGTGCACGAACTAAAGTCATGAGATTCCCAAGAACGATTAATTTATGCAGTTTGCTTTCCCCCCTTCGGCCTTTTTGGGCCACCCTGTATATATATATATATAAATATATACAATTATTGCTCGTTTAAAAATATAAGATTATGAAAATTTATAGGGTGATGTCAATAGCATATGCGAAGTAAATATGATATCCGTTTTTACTTAAGTGTCAGTTTTCTATGATTTTATACACTTTTGTAATCCGACTTTTTACATAAAATTTACAAGATCTCTTAAATTTGCACAAGAAAGCAGGATTTTGTTTTCCTAAATAGAAGACTATATTTCAAATTTGTTTAAAATATATATTTCAAGATCCAATTACCCTTGACTTAAAAGTTATGGTCCATCAGATATGCAAAAAAGTTTAAATCTGAAAATTTCAACTGACTTTCTACATTATTTTCAGAAATAAGATCAAATCTTTAATAAATTTTGTAACCACACTGTACCACAGCAATTTGACCATCATGATGACTTTACGAAAGATAATGCAGTGCAAGTCCAAAGGAAACTTTAAGTATTAAAGTCAAGTCAAATCGAGTTATGAATGTTAAAAGTTTAACCACTTTTTTGCTTTTGAAGAAAAGACTCGCAAATAACTACTAACTTAAATATATTTTGTACGAGGAAAGAATAAAAATCTTACATTCGCATATGCATTCGACCATCATCATTCCCATCGTCAACATCATTCCCATCACCACCATCGTCAACATCATCACTTTGACAATAGTGATGATGACAGGGATTTGTGTATCAGCTTTAACGGATATGAAACAGTTATGAAATGGTCAGCCAAATGGGAAACACATTTCATATGAACAAAAAGAAACAGGGAGGCACGGAAAAATTCCAATAGACGAATACAAAATGTTGATATTCTATTAAATTTTACATTGTCACATGCTCGTTTTTTTCTTCCATCAGTTTGATGACAGAAAAATGGAAAAATATACATATGTAGTTACGTATATTTTTTCTATAGCATAAAAACAAGAGAGTTTTGTGCTTCGAAAATTATTTACTTTGACCAAAATTCTATGAAATTCTACGCATATGAATAACAGATGAGGAGGAAAGGCTTAAAAAACGGCAATAAATGGTTATATGAAAAAATAATATACACAATGAAAACAATGCATTTACACCGTCGCAAAATATAGAGAGATGAGATTTCAAAAATAAGAATGTACTTGTATTAGTTTAGCTTGTTTTTCAATAAAAATCTATTTCGTTACTAGATTTTGTCAATATGAGGTTTAAACAAAATGAAGAATAATGAAAAATTTCAGAGAATTGAGGCCGGTGTAAATGGTTTATAACAATGGAAAATATTTTGTTATTTAATATTAAAAAAAAAAAAACAACTGTAAAAGTATAGTCAGTAAAATTTGACCATGTGATACCCTACGTTACTTAAGTCAAATGTGGTCTAATAATCAATTATTTAAGAAGTTTACCCGTATCGCTACAATTTTCTAAAAAAAATAAAATATTGAAAATTTGTTTTTAATTTCGATTATTTGAACATTCATAACTTGCGTTTGTATCCATATGGATACATCGAATGTTTTAGAAATCCACACAGCTTTTTCTTGATCAAAACAAAAAAGTACTGGTGTAAAAGGGTTATAAGAACATTTTTCTGTTTTGTTAAAAGCGGTAATATATGCATTATTTTTTTTGTAAATTAATATCATCTTTATATCCACCTTCAAAAAGAATGGTGGGTATACTGAGATTGTCATTCCATTTGTAATTTCCTTAATATTGGCTCAAAAAACCATATGAAATTCTAAGACGATTGAGCGATGTCCGTCTATCCATCTGTCTGTCTGTCTGTCTGTTAACATTTGACCATAGCTCCCGTATAACCTCCCATACGCCATACGCTTATGCTGTCTGTGTGTCTGTTGTCGTCATAAAACCTTAACGAGAGGATGTATGTCACTGAAATTTGGCACAAATATTCTTAATTTCTTGGTATTGAAACATTTGACCATAGCTCCCGTATAACCTCCCATACGCCATACGCTTATGATAAACTGTACTAGCCATGGCCACTAAATTTAGTACAAAGAAGTCTTATGTCAATGCTAGCCAGTGTGATAAATTTTGTCACAATCGGTCACCACTTGACTATATCTCCCATATAAAAACTTACATAAACACAAAAATACCAAAAAGATAGTGGGTTTCTGTTCGTCTGTCCGTCAAATAAATTGAGCACAATTCGATGGTGGGTATATAAGATTCGGCACAGCCGAATATAACACTCTTACTTACTATACCCTTCACAACCATAGGTGGAAAGGGTACCCTTTACGTATTATAAGTTTGTGCTGATGTATGTAACGCATAGAAATATTTATCTTAGACCCACCTTTTACTATACCAATAGCTTAAAATATAGCTTTTTGAGTCGATTTAGCGATGCTAGTCCGTCCGTCCGTCTGAACGGCTGGCTGAACCCCCATGTAAACCATGTAATCAAAGTACAGGTCGCAATTCTAAAGATAAGGTAGCGATTTCAAAGATGATGAAGTTTGGCACTGATCATTTTTTTTAATAGTGGGACCATGGCTATTGAAATTCGTCAAAATCGATCCATTATTTATGGTACCTTCCATAGGTCCCACTTTTGGTCCATTATTTGTGGTACCTTCCATAGGTCCCACTTTTGGATTTGATATTTTGGCCACAAATATCAATATTTTACCATGAAATTTAAAACAATTACTGCTTATGTAAACCAAAATCATTGTTCATTGAAATCGGTCCACATCTGACCATAGCTCCCACACAATTTCTGCTGTCAAAAGGCACTAAATGAGACAAAAATCTCTAAAACGCTAATAAATCTGAAGATAATGACAATTTTAATTTTTTTGCTTACATAATTTTTGTAAAAACTGTAATCAATTTGCCAAATTTCGAGATAATCGGACAACATTTGACCCAGCTCTCATATATGTACGTCCAAATGACGAAAATAGCTTAAATATATAAGTTTTGAGAAATTATTTGTATGATGGCACAATTTAGCAAATATTTGTCTTTATACAGGAAATAGAACATCTTTGACCTTTGTGGTAAAGGGTATCGCACGGTCGGGCTTGACCAACTATAGCACTTTCTTACTTGTTTTATAGATTTTTGTATACCCTTTCAAGATTCTACCAACTAAAGTTATGAAATTGTACTCGGATAAGCATTTTTTTTGTATGGAGGAGAAAATTCCCCTGTATCGGCCCTACCTCATTTTACCCAAACTATTATCCCTGAAAAAAATATTGTTTGTAGAAAGTTTTAAAGCTAAATCTTGGAAAAAGATATATGTACAGCAATAAGTATAATCTTTGTAGGGGAGGTGGAACGCCTCCGTTTTGAACACCTATAAAAATAAGCGGACAAGTGTTTGGTACTTTTTTGGAACTATGTCCGATAGGGGTAAAAAAAGGGTGAAAATAGTTTTTTGGTACTTTTTTAACCCACTCTTATTTTTTAAACCAAAGAATATAGAAATGAACTTTGTACTGAAGTCAATAGGTGTGGAAGATATATTGAACACGTATTTGGTACTTTTTTGATTTTGGGGCCGAAATGGGTTAAAAAAAAGGATAAAAGGATAGCTAAACATCTCATAAAGTAATATGAATAGGATTATTATTATAGGATTATGTTAACTGCGATTTTAAATAAAATGTACAGAATTTAATTGGTACCACAGAAGTACCAAATATGCATATGGAACTTTTTTGAAATTAGGGGATAAACTAGGGAAAAAATTAGTAATGTTATAACTTTTAAAAAAATTAATGTATGTATGTTCTTTATAGAATAGCAAACTATGCCTTTGATCATGTTATGCTCTTTAGAGAAGATGCTGCGGATAAGCCGGCGAAGGTTTTAAGGTTGGTAAAAAAACAGATGGCGCCACTGAAAATTACTAAAAATTAATTAAATCGTAAACTGTGCATTTGATCATGCTATGATCTTTAGCAAAGTTGTAGCGCATAAGCCGGCGAAGGTTTCTTAGTTGGTGTGAACAACCTTCGACAGGTGGCGCTACTAAAAATTACTCAAAGTGAGTTAAATCGTAAATTGAGCATTTGATCATTTTATGAATATTAGCAAAGTTGTCACGCATAAGCAGACGAAGGTTTCTTAGTAGGTATGAACAACTTCTGACAGGTGGCGTCACTAAAAACTACTCAAAACGAATTAAATCGTAAACTGTGCATTTGATCAGGATATAATTTTTAAGCAAAGTTGTTGCGCTGATGGAGGTTTCTGTTGGTATGACCAATTTCCAAAATTATTCAAAATGAGTTAAACTGTGAACTATTCAATTATGTGTTGATCGGACAAAATTAATAAAATAATTCAAAATAAACTGAATATTTGTGCAATGTCTTTCCTCTAAATTTATTTTAGTTGGCTACTTTATTAAATAAAATATATGAAAACTTTAAAATTTGTCTCAAAAAGCTTATCATAAAGCTCCGAGCAAGGCACGGTCAACCAGGTACTATTAATTATACATGGATGCGGTCAATAATAAGAATTTATGGTCACTCTGATTGCCCATTCCTCTTAATTTATTGAAGACATTTTATTAAATTAATTAATTTTCTTGTTAACAAAATAACTCCCTTGATAAAAAAAATCCTTTCGCAATAAAAAAGTTACATTTTCAATAAAAACAAATTATAACTATTTCTTCCCGGAAACAATTAAAAATGTCTTCCTTAATCATCAAAGGGATCTCTTAATGATAAAGGAACCCACTATTGACACAAAAAAGAAAAAAATTGAAACCAATAAAACAACTTGTCACCAGTTACTTGTTATCTTCAAATGAAACACAAAATCTATACACACCCTTCAATTTTAAACATTGAGCAATTAAATTGTTTAAGTGCCTTATCCTTGTAAAGGATATCTTCTAAATTTACAAACAAATAAAATTCCTTCAAAATCTTAAAGTTAAGAAATGAATAAATTAATAATAAAAACTAAATATTCTGATAACGTTTTACATTTTGGAATGATTAGGGAAAATTAACAACTCAAATAATAAATGGAACTTTGATGTTTAATAGAGTGACTGACTGTTAGACTAATGATGACGATGACGATGACGATGATGATTTTGCTAAATTTTGTATATTTTAGCTTTTTTTTGTTAATGTTACAACCAACTACTAGCCATAAGGACTGTGTTTTTTCATGACATACCCACAACCAAACTTTTACTTATTTTAAAACCAACAAATATTTGAAATATGCAAAAAGGCCTATCTTATATTTAGGCACTTGTATCTTCTAATGTTCGAAAAATAAATTGAAATTTAACTAATTGCTTAAACGAGAAATATTAACAAGGATATTTACTTAGTTTACCTTTATTTAGGCTTTTATGAGAGAGATTTTCCTTTATATATAAAATTTAATTTTGTTAATGTGTAAGTGGTTTCAAATTCCGACACAAAATTTGTGTATAAGAGCGTGTATGTGAGCGTGTGTCTGTTGGTTTAAGTGCTAAATTTTGTCTGTTTAGAAATTCTTGAAAGCAGCTTTAATGAAAATTTGCTTCAATGAAAATTTGAAATAATGTTTGTACAGTTTTATCTTATTTATTACTATTTTAAAGAACTTCCAAATTTTTAGCATTTAAGGAGTTCAATTTATAAAAGCACCAGATGTTAAGACCCGTCCCACTATGGTATTTCTGCTGCAAAAAAGCAATTTTAGATCACCGCTTTTGAAGATTATCAAATTAAAAAATTAAGATTTAGAACTAACTAAAAATCATATGGTCTCAATACTAGTAGCATGTGTCAGCCAATTGTTATCTTGTACCTAAGAATTTCTTTATCCAAGGGAGCATTATAATCGTTTAAACATAAAAATTTATACGGTTTAACTTCTAAACATTTCGCTACTTAATTTCCATCTAATATCTTATATTCTTATATTAAACGAGCAATAATTGTATGTATATATATATATATATATATATATATATATATATATATATACATATACATATATATATATATATATATATATATATATATATATATATATATATATATATTAGAGCGTCTCGACTTATATGGGAAAAAAATAAAGTTCGCCGTACACCACCGAATATAAAGCATTGCTATGAGGTAGTTTCGAAAAAATTTTTTTTAATTTTTTTCGTTGCACATTGGGGTCGCCAAAATACATTTTTCGTTATATCTTCGGCATTTACAGTCGGATCTCGAAGTGTGATATATCGATGTTTTTGTCTCGAGGAGGCCAACATTCTTCTTTAATAGTCATTATTCTCAGGTATCCGGTTCTAGTATTTATCTATCAGATCCCTGTTCGTACCACCCTAATGTACCACCCTAATATCAGAAAATTAAAGCTCTTAAAAAATCGTTAAACTTTTACTAAGGAAGTTTTTCGATTTTTCAAACCGATCTATTACAAACAAGGAATTTCTTATTTTGCCGCACATATGGATCGCCAAAATACATTTTTCGTTATATCTTCGCCATTTACTGTTGGATCTTAAAGTGTAATATATCGATGTTTTTGTCTAACGAAGGCCAATGTTACTACTTTTTTGATGTATAGGTCGAGTACGAAGGGACTTTTGAAACCTTTGCCTCTAAGAGGGTAAAAAGGGTAAAAAATCGAAAACGTTATATCTCCTAAAGTAATAGGTATAGAAACAAAATTTAAATTACGTTTTAAACAGCTATGAAAATAAGCGGACAGGTGTTTGGTACTTTTTTGAAACTATATACGATAGGGGATAAAAAAGGGTGAAAATAGTTTTTTTGGTACTTTTTTAACCCACTCGTATTTTTTAAACCAAAGAATATAGAAAGGAACTTTGTACTGCAGTCAATAGATGTGAAAGAAATATTGAACACGTATTTGGTACTTTTTTGATTTTGGGGCCAAAATGGGTAAAAAAAGGGTAACATGTTAACTTAACATCTCAAAAAGTAATATGAATTATTATGTTAACTGCGTTTCAATAAAATGTACCGAATTCAATTGGTATCAAAGAAGTACCAAATATGCATATGGAACTTTTTGAAAGTAGGAGATAAAAAGGGGAAAAAATGAGTAATAATAACTTTTAAACAAATGAATGTTTCTATGTATGTTCTTTATAGAATAGTAAACTGTGAATTTTATCATGTTATGCTCTTTAGCGAAGATGTTGCGGATAAGCCGGCGAATGATTTTAAGTTGCTAAGACTAATTTCCGTTAGGTGGCGCCACTGAAAATTACTAAAAATTAATTAAATCGTAAACTGTAGATTTGATCATGCTATGATCTTTAGCAAAGTAGTAGCACATGAGCCGGCGAAGGCTTTTTATTTGGTGTGAATAATTTCCGACAGGTGGTGCTACTGAAAATTACTCAAAGTCAATTTATTCGTAAGCTGTACATTTAATCATGCTATAATCTTTAGCAAAGTTGTTGCACATGAGCCGGCGAAAGTTTCTTAGTTGGTATGAAGAAATTTCGACAGGTGGCGCCACTGAAATTTACTCAAAGTCAATTTAATCGTAAGCTGTACCTTTAATCATGCTATAATCTTTAGCAAAGTTATTGCGGACAAGCCGACGAAGGTTTATTTGTGAGAATAACCAGAGTCCGATAGGTGGCGCCACTAAAAATTACTCAAAATTAATTAAATCGTAAACTGTGCATTTTATCATGTTATAATCGTAAGCAAAGTTGTTACGCATAAGCAGACGAAGGTTTCTTAGTTCGTATGAACAACTTCAGGTGGCGCCACTGAAAACTACTCAAAATGAATTAAATCGTAAACTGTGCATTTGCTCACGATATAATCTTTAGCAAAGTTCTTGCGCATGAGTCGACGGAGGTTTCTGTTGGTATGACCAATTTCCAAAATTTTTCAAAATGAGTTAAACTGTAAACTATGTGTTGATCTGACAAAATAAATAAAATAATTTAAAATTAACTCAATATTTGTACAATGTATTTCCTCTAAATTTATTTTACTACGTTACAAAATAAAATTTATAAAAATTTTACAATTTGCCTAAAAATGCTTATCATAAAGCTCCGAGCAAGTCTCGGTCAATCAGGTACTTCATATTTAATAAAGAATGTAAGAATGTGTTAGTATTTTTGTTTCTCACACTTACCTTTCCCAGGAGAGACGTCGTGGAGCATCTTCACCGCATGGCTGGGGGGCTGTTAATGCTGATGTAGTCGTTGTTGTACTTAACATGTTTGTATCATGTTGTTGATAAGGATAATGATGATGATGTTGCTGTTGGTGATAATGAAGTTGCTGCTGCTGGTGCTGTTGTTGTTGTTGCTGGGATTTTGATAAAACACTGCTGCTTGATTGATGGAGTAATTTAACTAAACGTCGTGTTAACGCTGTATTCGTTGAGGTACTAGAGGAAGTGTTGGTTGATGTTAATGAAGCGCCTACACCACCACCGCCACTTGCAGACGACGATGAGTAACCGGATGTTATCAGATTATTGGCATCATTGTGGCCACCAGAGCCTGTGCTGCTGCTGGCACAAACACTAAAGCCAGGAATTTGACAGCCACCATCTAGAGTGGGCGTATTATCCCCCGAACAACGGGTGTTGTTATCTGATGTAGATGTCGATGAGCCACCACTGCCGACACTACAGCCACTACTGCTAAATGTGGAGGAGGGTGTGCGTTTTTTAGAGGCCAAACGATAGGCACGTGCTGCCACAACATGAGGTGCTGGTATTCTAAATATGAATAAATAAATATGTATAAACATTTTAATACCGAAGGAAAGAAAGAAAGCATTTAATAAGCATTACAAAGTTAAGAAGCTTAAAAGAAATTTAACCAAATTTTTCCTTAAAATTCTTCTCACCTTAATAAGACCGAACCATCTGCTGCATAACATTCAAAATCATCGGTGCTGATATTCGAGTTGGCCGCATACGAAGGCACACTTGCATCAGGTGTACCACTACTACAACCCGTTTGCGCCTGAGATGTCGTTGTATTGCCATGAGGTGTACTACCCGATGATTTCCTTCGATACACCAGAGTTCCATCATCTTTGGGTAGATTGAGTGATTTTATACTCAAGGTATTGTTGTTGTTATTGAAAGTGCTGTTATTGTTGTTATTCCAGGCATTTGTTTGATGCGATGTAGGTGTTGTTGTTGTGGTATTGCGTGATAGAATGGACCAACGATTGCCGCCGCCACTGCTGGTCGATGATTTTGTTGTGGACGAGGTGGCTACAGACAAATAGAGCACATAAGTAAATTAATAGATGCGGTTTTAGTAAAGGATTAGAACGAACATTTGAAGATAAATAGATTATTTTCATTGATTACTAAAGTGTGAAGGAGGCAAATGATATACAGATTAAGTTCGACAGGGGAATCAGGCCAAAGTTCTTTGTGAAAATTAATTAAATTTGATTAATGTTTAGCTGCACTGATGGTCATAGGTGTCGATATAGAATTGTATTGGACAGAAAAGTGGTTAAAGATCATACATTTTGTATATTCGACTAAGGCGAATCTTAGATACCCTTCAGCAATTACAATACAAATGGAAAACAAATAAGAATTTTATTACAAAAAATGGAATCACTAGAACCAAAACTATTTAAACTATCAACCAGAGAAATGGCATTGCAAATAAGGTTTTGAAATAGGGCTTTATGTTCTCGTATGTCCTAAAAATGAAACATTTTGTAACCGGTCCTTAACAAAAAATTTCTGTAGAAAATTTTTCATAACAAAAAATTTGTTTTGCATTTTTTTTTGATACCGAAAAGATCTACGTCAAATTTCTCCTATTCGAAAATTTCTTTAAAAAAATTTTCATATCAAAAAACTTTTATTGAAAATTTTTTTTTATCGAAAAATTTCTAAAAAAAATGTTTAAATTTTAATAATTTTTTAAGATAATTTTTTATGTCTTACCAAACATTTTTCATATCGAAAAATTTCTATAAAAAAAATTTCATATGAAAATTGATAGAAAATGTTTCTTTTCAAAAATTTCTATAGAAAATTTCTGTTATAAAAATAAAAATTGTATAGAAAATTATTTATATTGAAAAATTCTTGTAAAAAACTATTTAAATCGAAAAATTTGATATTGGAATTTCTAAATAAAATTTTTTATAGAAAACTTTTCATACCTAAAAATTTCTACAGAAATTTTTTCATATCAAAAAAATATCGAAAAATTTCTATAGAAAATTTTTTATATCGAAAAATTTCTATAGTTTTATATAGAAAAATTTCTATAGAAAAAATTTTATATGGAATAATATCTGTAGAACATTTTTTATATTAAAAAATTTCTATAGAAAATTTATTAACCCGAAGAATTTTTTATATCAAAATATTACTATAGAAAATTTTAACATAAAAAAATTCATATAAAAAATTTTTTATTTCAAAAATTTTCTATACAAAATTTTTCATATCAGAAAATTTCTATACAAAATTTTTTCTGAAGAAAAGTTTCTATAAAAAATTATTTATATCCAAAAATTTATACAGAAAAATTTTCATATCAAAAAATTTCTACAGAAAATTTTTCATATCAAAAAATGTCTATAAAAAATTTTTAATATCAAAATATTTCTATAGAAAATTTTTCATATCAAAAATTTCTATAGAAAGTTTTTTATGTCAAAATTTTTATATAGAAATTTTTTATATTAAAAAATTTCTATAGAAAATTTTTTATATTAAAAAATTTCTATAAATATTTTTTTATACCAAAAAATTTCTATAGAAAATTTTTTATGTCAACAAATTTCTATAGAAAATATCGAATAATTTCTATAAAAAATAATTTCACCAAAAATTGTCTATAGAAAATGTTTTAAATATAAAAATTTCTATAGACAATTTTTTATGTAGAAAAATTTCTACAGAAAATCTTTCATATCAAAAAAATTTATATAGAAAATTTTTTATATCCAAAATGTTTCAAATGTTTCATTAAAAATTTTTCTAAAAAATTTTTCATATCGAAAAATTTTTAAGAAAATTTTCCATATCGAATAATTTTTATAGAATATTTCTCATATCGAAAACTTTTCTATAGAAAATTGTTCATATCGAAAACTTTTCTATAGAAATTTTTTTACATCGAAAATTTTTTCTATAGAAAATTTTTTACATCGAAAGATTTTTCCATAGAAAATTTTTTACATCGAAAAATTTTTCTATAGAAAATTTTTTACATCGAATAATTTTCTATAGAAAATTTTTTACATCGAATAATTTTCTATAGAAAATTTTTTGCATCGAAAAATTTTCTATAGAAAATTTTTTACATCGAAAAATTTTCTATAGAAAATTTTTTACATCGAAAAATTTTCTATAGAAAATTTTTTACATCGAAAAATTTTCTATAGAAAATTTTTTATATCGAAAAATTTTCTATAGAAAATTTTTTATATCGAAAAATTTTCTATAGAAAATTTTTTATATCGAAAAATTTTCTATAGAAAATTTTTTATATCGAAAAATTTTCTATAGAAAATTTTTTATATCGAAAAATTTTCTATAGAAAATTTTTTATATCGAAAAATTTTCTATAGAAAATTTTTTATATCGAAAAATTTTCTATAGAAAATTTTTTATATCGAAAAATTTTCTATAGAAAATTTTTTATATCGAAAAATTTTCTATAGAAAATTTTTTATATCGAAAAATTTTCTATAGAAAATTTTTTATATCGAAAAATTTTCTATAGAAAATTTTTTATATCGAAAAATTTTCTATAGAAAATTTTTTATATCGAAAAATTTTCTATAGAAAATTTTTTATATCGAAAAATTTTCTATAGAAAATTTTTTATATCGAAAAATTTTTTTTATAGAAAATTTTTTATATTGAAAAATTTTCTATAGAAAATTTTTTATTTCGAAAAATTTTCTATAGAAAATTTTTTATATCGAAAAATTTTCTATAGAAAATTTTTTATATCGAAAAATTTTCTATAGAAAATTTTATTGGAAAATTTTCTATAGAAATTTTTTTATATCAAAAAATTTCTATTGAAAATTGTTCTTTTAAAAAAATTCTATAGAAAATTTTTCATGACAAAGAATTTCTATCCAAAATTTTTTATATCAAAAAATTTCTGTAGAAAACTATTGTTATTTTTTGAAAATTTTTCATATCAAAAAATTTCGGTATAAAATTTTTTATATTGAAAAATTTCTATATAAAATTTTTTATCAAATTTTCAATTGAAACTTTTCCTATAGACATTTCTATAGAAAATTTTTTATATCAAAAAATTTCTGCAGAAAATTTTTCATTCCAAAAAAATTGTATAGAAAATTTTTCATATCAAAAAATTTCTATAGAACATTTTTTATATAGAAAACTTTCTATAGAATACATTTTATATGACATATGTTCCACTGAAAATTTTTTATATTAAAAAATTGCTTTAAAGATTTTTGTATCAAAAATTTTCTATAAAATATTTTTTATATTGAAAATTTTCTAAAGAAAATTTTTTTCAAAAGTTTTAATAAAAAAATGTTCATTTCCGAAGTTTTTAATGAAAATTTTTGATTGCAAAAAAAAAAAAAAACTATAGAAAATTTCTTATATCAAAAAATTTATTTCTAAATATTCTATCGAAAATTTGTTTTGTTACAATTTGTGTATATCGATAATTTTTCTTGTAGAACAATTACTTTAGGAAATTTTATATTTAAAAAAACTCTACAAAAAAAATTTAAAAAGTTAAAATTTTTTTTTATCTTTAGATTTGACAGTTTATTTTTGGTATTTTTTCTATATTACAAATTTTATAAAAAAAACCTATCAGTGAACAAATTTTCTATTGAAACTTTTCTTTTAACTTATTTTAATATATAAAAATCTTTTGCATTGAAAAAATTGTGTTCATTAGAATTTAATGCAACATTTTCTTAAATTTGTAAAACTTTCAAACCATATTTACCACGTTTTATAAGTTTATAAGTTTTTTTTTCGTATTTCGAGTTTAAAACTTTAATTGTGTGGTTTTGGTTGAACACAATTTATTATGTGAATTTAAAAAATTTCCAGTTATATTCTGAGGCTAATGCACCACATATGCATATTTATATGCTTGCGTCGATGCCTGTAATTATGCAGCACTTATTTTAAGTTAAAAGTTTTTTAGTTAAATTTAAAATAAACATACTCTAGTGAATAAAGTTTATAACGTTTTTAAATTTTTTAGGTTTTCAATTTATTATACTATTATTAAGAAAGTCATAACTCATAAAAGATATAAATTTTGTGCATCCTAAAAGTATGCACCATATTTCTTTTGAAATCTTATATAAAGAAAACTTCGTTTTTTTAACAACTGACACATTTTTAAAAATTTTTTTGAATATATAAGAAAATATTTAAGTAATTTTACCAAATTCAAGTAAACGTTGTTGTTATAGAGACAAAACTTTAACCTTCTGTTGATGTCTTTATAATGGCAACAACAACAGCAAAAACAACAACAACCTGCAATAACAGTTTTAACAACTTGCAACATTATAATCACGTTATTCTTTAAGTTTCCTTAACTAAATATTTTCTCTCTTTCTGTTTTTTGTACGTAATGACATAAAGAAAATACATTTTTGATACAATCTGCCTCGAACAGACTTTTAAACACTTGTTCTTTCAACTTGTACATAATCAAATTAAACTACAAGTCATTTTAATTAAACAACTGAATTTAGCATGCATATGCATGCACATAGGATTCACCAATCTCTTACACACACATACACACATCCACACACACATAAACATGCTTATGCATCCTTTTAGTATGAAACTAAATTTGAAAGGAATATTTAATAAAACGCGGTGAAAATTACACAAGACGAAATGTAATTAAAGTTTCGTAAGAGACCACGTAAATGTCTTTTTTGTTCTCTCCCTCTCTCTCTCTGTCTCTCACTCTGTCCGTGCAAAAGTGGGAGGAAGAATATGAAACCATTAAATGAATTACAAGACATTTTAAAGGATTTCCATGACTTCCGGTTGATGTGTGCGGTTGTCGTTTATGTGGTTGTTTAAGGTCGTCTTCGAGTTGTCAACAAGAGCATTTAATGTTCGGATAATGGTTTTGCCTTTATTACAAACAGAGGTTTCCTTTCGAGGATGTAGCGGTAAACGGACAACAAAAGGATATTTTCTTAAAAAGTGCACAGTGGTTATAGATGGCTTTACTTTTTTTTGATTTTTTAGGATGTAACACTTGATGGAAAACCTTCTCAAAAAAGGTTTGAGCCAAATCGAACATTGTCAAGTAAAGGGTTAAATTGGTTAAATTGTAAGGGCCGATGTTAAATGTAAACCACACCTAAATGCCAAGTTTTTTTCCGAATTTTATTTGACATTTCTCTATTTCAGACTTACTCAATTTAAACCATAGAGAGATAAAGTTATCCAGACTGATTATGAAAATGGGCGTTCAAATCAAAATGCATATCGTGCACTTCATGATTTTTTTGGTCAATTTGATCGTCCAAATGTGCGTACAATCGCAAAAATCATGGAAAAATTCGAGCAAACCGGGTCTGTAGAAGATGTGAGAACACCAGTGCATGCTCGTACAGCTCGTACTGCAGAAAATATTGCTGCTGTTCGCGATAGTGTGGCTGAAGAGCCGTTCACCTCAACTCGTCGTCGTGCCCAACAATTGCACCTCTCACGCTCGTCGTTGATGAACATTATGCATAAAGATTTGCATTTACACGCTTACAAGGTGCAATTGGCTCAAGAACTAAAGCCTCTTGACCATTCCAAACATCGTGAATGGGCAGAATGGTGGCAAGAAATGGCAACAGTGGATGATCAATTTTCGAAGAAAATCATCTTTAGTGATGAGGAACATTTTGACCTCAGTGGATTCGCCAATAAACAGAATTGCCGCATTTGGGCGAATGAGAATCCAAGAGTGATTGTCGAAAAACCAATGCACCCACAAAGAGTAACTGTTTGGTGCGGTTTATGGGCTGGCGGCATCATCGGGCCGTATTTTTTCCAAAATGAGGCCGGTCAGGCAGTTATTGTGAATGGTGTTCGCTATCATGAGATGATAACGATCTTTTTATGGCCCGAATTGAAAGATATGGATATGGACGATATGTGGTTTCAGCAGGACGGTGCCACTTGCCACACAGCTAACGAAACCATGGCTCTTTTGCGCAACAAATTCAATGGCCGTGTTATCTCACGTAATGGCGATGTCAATTGGCCGCCAAGATCATGTGATTTGACACCGTTGGACTTTTTTCTTTGGGGTTATTTGAAAGAAAAGGTGTACGTCGATAAGTCAGCAACAATTTAAGAGCTAAAGGATGAGATAATTCGGCATATTAACGGCATAGAACCTCCATTATGGCTCAGGGTCATCGAAAATTTGGACCATCGGATGGAGTTGTACCGCCGTGGTCGCGGCGCCTATTTGGCCGATATTTTGTTCCATACATAATTAAGTAATACCAATATATAATAATAAAATAAAATTACAATAATTTCCTAAATAGTTTGTGTTTTTTATTTAAAATCAACATCGGCCCTTGAAATTTAACCACCCAATAGAAGAAGACGTAGCCTCTAGGTTTAACAAATGCATCAAAAGAACCAAAATTCTCAGAATTTTTTAAGTATCGAACAATCAACAAAAGTATCAAAATACCAGCGTTTTCAAAAGTATCCAGACCAAATTTTCCGAAGATACTAAACATAATTGTAATAAAATTATAGAAGAATATTAGAAAAATTTTTGTCTTTACCCCAAAATATAATTAAAATTAACCAATTGGTTAAAAGTACCAAATGCAATCGATAAAGTGTATATTATTACATATTATGCCTATAAAAGTCTAACTTGACTGACTAACCTATTGACTGATTCATCATCGCACAGCTAAAGCTAGAGAGCTAAAATTGACAGTGTATACCTTTTGCGATGTATAGATCCATTAAGAAGACATTTTTGAAAATTCGGCCGCTAAGGGCGTAAAAAGGGGTAAAAATTAAAAAATCAGTAATGCTCTGTCTCGGAAAGTAAACGCGATAGGACTAAAATTAAAATTACAGTGGGTTTGGTTGAAAAAAAGGACAAGTGTTTGGTACTTTTTGGAAGATAGAAAAAATAGGAAGTAAAAAGGGTAAAAATACATTTTTGGTACTTTTTTTTAGCCCATGCGTATCTTTTGAACCAATCAACACAGAAACAAAATTTTAAGCGGAGGCGGTAAACAAGAAAATAATATCAAACACGTGTTTGGTACTTTTTTATTTTAAGGGCTAAACAGGAAAACAATTTTAGGTTAGTTTCATTCTTAATTATCTTTGTATATCATTTGAAAGAAGAAATAAATATTTTCAATAAATAAAATTTATTGGAACGCCAATTGGCAAGAACAAAACATCAAACACGTATTTGGTACTTTTTTCAATTTAGGGGGTAATCGGTAACATTACATCTTCTAAACCAAAAACGATAGAAGCGAAAATTCAATTGGTTTAAGATTCACACTAAAAATTACGGGATAAGTGTTTGGTACTTTTTAAAACTCGACCGCTTATGGGATAAAACTGTTTAGAAAAGAGAAAAACTAGTAATTCGATATTTTTGTGTTAAATTTAGAAACATATCTCATATGGGCAAATCCTGCGTGACGGACGATACATTTGTAAGGATTTTGTTGTACTTAAATGTATGCCATGGTCGTTCTACACTAGATATCTTTTCAAAGATTTCAGGGAATATTAGCCCATCGATTGTGTTACATACTTCTTTTGGAGAAAAAAGATATTCGCTTTTAAAGTGCTGTGACGGACGCTACAAAAAATGGAAGTGACTTTTTTTCAACACGTGTTTTTGTAAATATTATCAAATCGGTCATAGTAATAAAAAAATTGTAAATACATTGAAGATAGAGGAAAATCAGAGGATTACAAAACAGCTTTAATAAAATATTTTTAAGTTCCCAGTTTCACCAAAAATCCATAAATGTACTGTTGCGGACGCTACGTGCCGAACTATACAGTTTGTACTTGAATGTTTTTTATTAGGAAACAAAGCATATTTCATATTTTTTAAGGATTCGTTAATCAGTGAAAATAATGGTTTTATTTGTTCCCGAATTTCATCTCCTTCCTTTTCATGTTCTCGGTTAAAAGGCGATTTTTGGCACAATTTAATATTTCACAAAACGGCTAAATACATATATTTATTTAAAGTTTTACACTTTTTACGTCTTATTTTTTCTTCACAAGAACGGCTAGCCGTTGGAGTGTTCCAAAAATAAAAAAAATCAAATTTCAAAATCATCAAATTTGCCCCACTGTATATTTTTTTAGCACCTAATATCTTAAATTTAATCTGTGGATGTAAGCAGTGTTATTGCTTTCTGAATAAGACAGACATGTGTTCGTAAATTTTGTATTTAATAAATATTATTTTGTAAAAAATATATTCTGTGACGGACGCTACACACTTTCCTTTACATGTTATTTTGTAAAATGCTATATAAATATCTATATATTTTTAGCCTAATATTAAGCATACTTTAAGTTCTCTTTACGACCAAGTTCAATTTTAGAAAAACTTGCACTAGTCAAATTAAAAAACCTTTATTTCTGTGACGGACGCTACACACTGAAAGCCCTTTTTTACTTGACGTTATTTATATCACTCCAATTACTTTTGATGTTGTCTTTTACATCAAATTGTATAAAATTAAGCAGACTTTGAGCCCCTACTTAAACTTGATAGCTAAATGGATGTTTTTGCAATTTTTATGAATTTTTAAAAAAAATATTATTTTAAAAAATGTTTAAAAATTCGAAATGGGTGCAATAAAGATCTGCCATTCACGAAGAGAGCAATCAAAAATTGTATCCATTATATATTCTAAAGGATCAATATATAGTAAATTTTTCCATAAACAAATTTGAAAAAAATGTTAAGCTAATTGGTATTGTTGGTAAAATCTTTGGACTAAATTCGGTCTCAGAATAATAGCACTCTGATACAGTGAAAATACACTCGGAACGAAACCAAGCTCAACCAGTAGAACTCGGTTAGAAGATCATTTTACCATTTTTAAAATTTTCGATATACCCTCAAAATCGAAAGTTAGCGGAGAAAAGAAGGCTTAACTGAGTCATTTTTACATCGATTTTAAATTTTAAAATGTGTTTCGACAGAAAACAAAATACGCTTTCACTTCGTAAAGACCTTTTTTTAACATGACCAATTTATCATAAAAATATTTTCCGCTGAAGTTAAAATTTTATTTTTTTTTTCGATTTTTTCAACTTCGGAAGCTTTTTTTTCGTAAAATTTATCAGAAGACCTAATATATTTTGACTTAAGAAAAAAATCATGGTTACCATTTTGTAAAACAAGAGTACTTTAATTAAAATCGGAAACATATTAACAGAGATATAACAATTTTAGTAAAAAAGGTGAATTCAGTATTATTTGTATATTAGAAAATTTTCTATACAATACTACGTTAGAGTGTTTTTTCAACTTTTTTTCGAAAGTAGAGAAATGGCGGTCGGATTATTATGGCATTCGGTGAGAAACTTCAAATCACGTATAAATATAAGTACTTATTCGTATATAGTACGTTAATTAAACTGGCCCTTTTACAAAAAAAACTTATATTTTTTTTAATTCGCTGTTAATTTAAATTTGAATAATCTAGGTTCACAAAATATTTAATGCACTTTTCAAGTAAATATAAAAAAGTTTGGCATTCCTAACAAAATACTGCGGAAAATGGCGTCCCAATGTGAAAAAATCGAAAAAAAAAATAAAAATTTAAATTTGTTTGAAAATATTTTTGTGATAATTTGATAAAATAAAAAATCTTTTTTAACAAAAAGAAAGCCTGATGTCTTGTCTGTTTCAAACCGTGTTAAAATTTCAAATCGATAAACAAATGACTTAGCTAGGCCTATTTATGTTCGAGAAGACCAACAAAATCGTTTTTTTATCGATAACTTTCGATTTTGAGGGTATATCGAAATTTCTAAAAATGACAAACTGATACACTCAATAAGGCCTATCGTTTGATATAGGTTTCCTTAAAAGTGTATTTCTTTTTCCTCAAAATGTATCAGTGTGTAGTTAAATGGTGAACGATTATCACAAAATTGTATAAGGCTTATTAATGCAAAATTTAGTGTTCATAGCTGCCATAGTTTATAATTTAATAGCTTTAACTGGCGTTTGTGGCATTTTAGTATTTTTATATGAAAGCTATAATCAATTATGAACCGATTCCTATAAAATTTAATATACTGACTAACGTATGGTTTATATAACTCAGGCGGTTGACGATTGAGTGAAATTTACATGTATTTTGTTTTTGTTACAATAACAAAACACATGTTAATTTCACTCAATCGTCAGCCGCTTGATTTATATAAACCCCACATTAATATCGAATATAAACTTCTAAAGCTATGCAGACAAAGGTTTCTTAGTTGGTATGAACAACTTCAGGTGGCGCCACTGAAAACTACTTAAAATGAAATAAATCATAAACTGTGCATTTGATCAGACTATAATCTTTAGCAAAGTTGTTGCGCATGAGTCGACGGAGGTTTCTGTTGGTATGAATAATTTCCTAAATTATTAAAATGAGTTAAACTGAAAACTATGCGAACTATGTGTTGGTCGGACAAAATAAACTTTATAAAAAAAAATATATAAAAACTTTAAAATTTGCCTCAAAATGCTTATCATAAAGCTCCGAGCAAGTCTCGGTCAACCAGGTACTCGTTTTTTTATACTTACGATTTGAGTTCGCAGTATTTTGAGAAAATACAATTTTTTAGTAATTGTAATATGAATTTAGTACTGATTTTAAAAGTTTTGAATAAAAATTGGGCTTCAGCTAGGGTCAATATATTTGTAATTATTTTTTTTTCAATTTATTTGCAATATTTTATATTTGTTTAAATTATTTATTTTGTAAAAATAATGTACAATACTAATGCTTTAAAATACAGAAAAAAATACTAAACACCCAGTCTCAAGAGACTTCTATCAAGATTGTCGCTTTTATTGTTTTTATTTATGGAAAACTATTTTCATTACCGTTTTTCCATTCAGTTATTTTTGTGCTTTCTTTTCTGCTTTTGTTTGTTATTTGTTCTGGCCCATAATTGTTCTTTGTGATTTTGTTTGATTGTCCAAAGAAAATTTATTACTTACCCCATTGAAATGGCGATTTATCGGTATGCAGCGAGACCACTGGTATACCAGGAACTATTATTGCAGGTAGAGTGCGTGAGCGTAACAATGGCGGTGGCACTTTTCCACGATTCGTGCGACCCGCCTGGTTATTGATTGATGCATTTAATGCTTGAGCTCTGAAAAAAAAAAGAAAGAAAAGAAAACACCAGAGAAATGAATAATGAATACCAACACAGAGATAACAGAAATTCATTGCTATAAATAAAGATAGAAAGAAAGAAGTTAGTGACTGACTATTGTCCTAGTTATTGCGGAAGTTTATGTTGAGTTATAAACCTATCTTTTTATTTTGTTGTTAAGATTAAAGACAAACAGTTTTTTCGGAATTCTGAATTCGGCGACAAAAATTTTTTCGGCAACAATAAGCCAAACAAATTTTTACAATAAAACGAGCAATATAAATTTTTTGGTTTAAAATTGAATAAACAACATTTTTCGGTGTAGAAATTTTGTGAAGAAAATATTTTGACATAAAATAAATTTTTATAGAAATTGGTTTTATAAAAAGTTTTCTAAAAAACTTTTTCAAAATAAAAATTATTTTATATAAAATATAAAAAAAATTCTATAGAATATTTTTCGATATAAAAATTGTCTACAAAAAATTTTTCGATAAAAAAATTTTACATATAAATTCTTTAAAATAAATTTTTAATATAAAACAATAGAAAATTTTTCGATATAATAAATTTTCTATAGAAAATTTTATGATATAAAAAATTTTCTATACAAAATTTTTCGATACAAAAATTTGCTAAAGAATATTTTTCCATATAAAAAATTTTTTATAGAAAATTTTTCGATATAAAAAAGTTTTAAAATAAAAAATTGTCGAGAAAAAAAATGTTTATAGAAAATTTATCCATATACAAAATTTTCTATAGAAAATTTTTATATAAAAATTTCCTGAAGAAAATATTTCGATACAAAAAATTTTCTAAGAAAAATTTTTCGATATAAAATATTTTCTGTAGAAAATTTCTTGAAATAAAAAATTTTTTAAAGAAAATTTCAATTTCAAAAATTTTCTAAGAAAAATTTTTCGATATAATTCGAAACAAAAAAATTTCTATAAAAAATTTTTCTATAGAATTTTCTATAGAAAATTTTTCGATATTAAAAATTTTTGATATAAAAAATTTTTTGTTTTAAAAATTTTTGTTTTAAAAATTTCTATAGAAAATTTTTGTTTTAAAAATTTCTATAGAAAATTTTTTGTTTTAAAAAATTTTCTATAGAAAATTTTTCCATATCAAACATTTTTAATAGAAAATTTTTCTATATAAAATTTTTTCAATAGACAAAACTTTTTTTACAAAAATTTTTCGATAAAAAAAACTTTTTATAAATAAATTTTCAATAAGGGACCGTAACTGTTATAACTTTTATCGTCAAAGTCAGAAGATTAAAGTTATTTTCTGACTTTTATTTTTTCGAGCAGAAATAAAAATTATTTTTTGACTTTTATTTTTTCGATAAAAAATAACAGTTATTACCGACTTTTATTTTTTCAAGCTAAATTTTTTGTTTTAAAAAATTTTCTATCGAAAATTTTTCCATATCAAAAATTTTTAATAGAAAATTTTTCTATATACAATTTTTTCAATAGACAATTTTTCGATATAAAAAACTTTTTATACAAAAATTTTTCGATAAAAAAAACTTTTTATAAATAAATTTTCAATCAGGGACCGTAACTGTTATAACTTTTATCGTCAAAGTCAGAAAATTAAAGTTATTTTCTGACATTTATTTTTTCGAGCAGAAATAAAAATTATTTTTTGACTTTTATTTTTTCGATAAAAAATAACAGTTATTACCGACTTTTATTTTTTCAAGCTAAAAAAAAGTTATTTTTTAACTTTTATTTTTTTGAGCAGAAATAAAAGTCATTTTAGTTTTAATTCATAATAAATTCTTTGAAAAATTTTTTTAAACAAAGATGATATTTCAATGAAAATAATTTGCATATAAGTCAAAAAATTACTTATATTTCTGCTCGAAATAATAAAAGTCAAAAATAACTATTATTTTTGCTTGAAAAAATATAAGTTATAAAATAACTTGTATTTTTTCTCGAAAAATTTAAAGTAAATAATAACTGTAATTTTTGTCTAAAAAAATAAAAATAAAAAATAACTGTTATTTTTTTCTAAAAAATAAAAATCAGATTTTTCTCTGCGGTTGCATCAAAAATTCAAAAATAACAGTTATTTTCGGTCCCTGTTTTCAATATCAAATTTTTCCATATCATATCATTTTTCCATTCCATAAAAAATTTTCTATACAAAATTTATTAACATAAAAAATTTTCTATTACAAATTTTTCTATATAAAGAAAATTTTTTTATATAAAAATTTCCCATAGAAAATTTTTCCATACAAACATTTTTTAAAGAAAATTTTTCTATATAAAAAATTTTTATAGAAAATTTTTCGATATAAAAAATTTTCTATAGAAAATTTTCGATATAAAAAATTTTCTATAGCAAATTTTCGGTATAAAAAATTTTCTATTGAAAATTTTCGATATAAAAAATTTTCTATTGAAAATTTTAGATATAAAAAATTTTCTATTGAAAATTTTCGATATAAAAAATTTTCTTTAGAAAATTTTTCGGAATAAAAAATTTTCTATAGAAAACTTTACGGTATAAACAAATTTTCTATAGAAAACTTTACGGTATAAACAAATTTTTTGATATCAAAATTTTTCTATAGAAAATTTTTCGATATCAAAATTTTTCTATAGAAAATTTTTCGATATCAAACATTTTCCATAGAAAATTTTTCGATATCAAACATTTTCTATAAAAAATTTTCGATATCAAAAATTTTCTGTAAACAATTTATTTTAATATAAAAAATTTTTCAATATAAAAAATTTTCTATAGAAAATTTTTCGATATCAAAATTTTTCGATAGAAAATTTTTCGAAATAAAAGTTTTTCGATATTAAATTTTTTTTTTTATAGAAAGTTTCTCTATAGACAGTTTTTCGGTTTCAAAATTTTCTATAAAAAATTTTATCAAAATTTTTCTATAGAAAATATAGAAAATTTTTCGATATCAAAATTTTTCTATAGAAAATTTTTCGATATCAAAATTTCTCTATAGAAAATTTTTTGATATCATAATTTCTCTTCGATATCAAACATTTTCTGTAAAAAATTTGTCGATATAAAAAATTTATCGATTTAAAAAATTTTCTACAGGAAATTTTACGATATAAAAATTTTTCTAAAGAAAAAATTTCGATATAAAAAATTTTTATATACAAATTTTTTGGTATAAAAAATTCTACAGAAAATTTTGTTCACTTAAAAAATGTTATAGCTCAAGGCAAAAATTTAAACATCTTAGAATATAAGAAAGAGCATAAAACAATTTGTCTATTAAATATAAAATATATAGTAGACTTAAACAGTAGACAATTTGATTGCATACTTTTAGGAGTTCAGTAACAATAGGTTATAATATGTAATATGTAACAAGTAAATGTTAGATGCTATTTTGTACCTTTAATTTTATGCTTATCAAAATAAATCAATTTTGATTATAGATAATTTATAAAGCAGACAAATTTAGTATTTATTTGTCTTGTTTCCTTAACTGTATTATTAATGAGGGTCTTCCTTAAAATATGCTAGACTTTTCGTTAATTTCTTTTCGATTCGATTAAAGTGTGGGAATCTGACCCCAGGAGTATTGACATAAGTTATAATCGGACTTTGAGGAGAAATTAGACGGATTTTAATACAATGACCTTAATTTTGTGGAAAAGTCTGAGTTTGGTCTGGAAAAAGAAAAGCATTAAATTTATAGTATCACCAAAGATAGACGTAATTATCCTATTTTGTAACTGATGTAAACTTTTTTCTTTAAATATTAATTTTTAATTTGTTTTCAAAACAAAATCCTCTTTAATGCCTTATAAACCAAATAATTCTCGTATTTCCCCTTAAATAATTCCAAACAAATATTAACTTAATTATTTATTTACAAATCTCGTCAGCACAATCTCTTTGATTAATCGATTACGGCCAAACTTTAAATGCTAAAGTTTTAAAATTAATTTTTATTTCATTTTGGCCATTAAAAGGAAAAATCAGCAAAAATATATCACCAACTGAATGTGATAAAAGCAAGACAAATCGAGAAAAAAAAATTTGAAAAAAAAACTTTTACCACAGAATTTAACGAAGCAGACAAGAATGAAGATAAAGAAAGTGGAAACAGAAAAAATGTCTTAAAAGAAAAAGAAAGAAAATTTAATTTCAAAAATTTTCTACTTAAATAATTTGAACAATTGATGGAAACTTTAAAACAGAACAAAACAGATTAATACAAAAGTTTTTTTTTACACTCATACAGATAATGAGAAAAATTTTCCACTAAGACCAACAAACAGAGAAAGTGGTATTGGGTTTTCGTTTAGTTTAAGATACTGTAAATTAAAGGATCTAATCTTTGATATACTTTTAAAAGAAACTACTAGTTTGTCACGACTTTGAAAAGCATTTAATTGCATGAAATCAAAATGTCTAATAACGAAGTCATAGAAAAGGTTAGAAACATTTTTTGAATTCAAATCACGGTTTATATTTACCCACTCCGTTCGAATGGAAGTTAAGGAGACTTGTATAAAATTTCTTAGTATACTTTCAGGAGGTTCGGCATAATATTAACTTTAATAGAAACGAAATTTAAACAAGGAATTTTATGGGTTATTTTTTGCTTATTTCAGTAATTTCAACTTATTTTTTTCCAACAAAACTATATCATTTATTTTGTTCATCCTAAAAGTATGCTACTTAATTTGCTACAATTTTCTTCTCACTTTGTATCAAATGCAGGAATTCGACTCCAGATATTCTGTCACTTATTACCGAACACTATCAAAAAGGTTTAATAAAGCTCTTGGCATTGTGCTAAATGTCAATGTTGATGAACAGATGAAATGTTTTGGAAAAGAAAAAAAATGATGATCATCCAAAAATATAAATCTTTGTAAGAATTTATTTACTTTTGGTATAAAAATATATATTTGTTTAAATTTCGATACACAGCACAAAATAAAATAATATTTGGTCTATCAAAATCAATACTTGGATGAGTCTTTATATCAATTTAATATAAGAAACCGGTAGTTCCAAAGGAAGGGATGTGTCCAAAACAAAGAACGTTACTGACATTGAGGAACTTCTAATAAAAAATGGATTTAGAGGGATCTTATCAATAATCAGTTACTAGCACTTGGTTGCCCCTAAAGTGACTCTAGACAATTTTAAAGGCGGCTTTCAATATGGAACAGTTGGGTATATATTCACTTTTCAAATCATATGTACCATTTGCTTAAAAATGGTATAGCTCTAGAAATAAAAATTAAATTTGTTCATTTAGAAAAGTTTTATAAAAAAAAAATTCTTCTATAAAAAATTTTTCGATATAAAAATTTTTCTATAGAAAATTTTTCGATATACAAATTTTTCTATAGAAAATTTTTCGATATAAAAATTTTTCGATATAAAAATTTTTCGATATAAATAAATTTCTATAGACAATTTTTCGATATAAAAAAATTTCTATAGAAAATTTGTCGATATAAAAAATTTTCTTTAAAACATTTTTTGATATATAAAATTTTCTATAGAAAATAGAATAGAAAATTTTCTATAGAAAATTTTTCGATATAAAAAATTTTCTATAGAAAATTTTTCGATATAAAAAATTTTCTATAGAAAATTTTTCGATATAAAAAATTTTCTATAGAAAATTTTTCGATATAAAAAATTTTCTATAGAAAATTTTTCGATATAAAAAATTTTCTATAGAAAATTTTTCGATATAAAAAATTTTCTATAGAAAATTTTTCGATATAAAAAAATTTCTACAGAAAATTTTTCAATATAAAAAATTTTATACAGAAAATTTTTCGATATAAAAAATTTTCTATAGAAAATTTTTCGATATAAAAAATTCTCTATAGAAAATTTTTCGATATAAACAATTCTCTATAGAAAATGTTTCGTTATAAAAAATTTTCTATAGAAAATTTTTCGATATAAAAAATATTCTATAGATAATTTTTCGATATAAAAAATTTTCTGTAGAAAATTTTTCGATATAAAAAATTTTCTATAGAAAATTTTTCGATATAAAAAATTTTCTATAGAAAATTTTTCGATATAAAAAATTTTCTATAGAAAATTTTTCGATATAAAAAATTTTCTATAGAAAATTTTTCGATATAAAAAATTTTCTATAGAAAATTTTTCGATATAAAAAATTTTCTATAGAAAATTTTTCGATATAAAAAATTTTCTATAGAAAATTTTTCGATATAAAAAATTGTCTATAGAAAATTTTTCGATATAAAAAATTGTCTATAGAAAATTTTTCGATATAAAAAATATTCTATAGAAAATTTTTCGATATAAAAAATATTCTATAGAAAATTTTTCGATATAAAAAATTTTCTATTGAAAATTTTTCGATATAAAAAATTTTCTATAGAAAATTTTTCGATATAAAAAATTTCTATAGAAAATTTTTCGATATAAAAAATTTCCTAATCGATAGTTTTTCGATGTAAAAAATTTTCTATAGAAAATTTTTCGATATAAAAAATTTTCTATAGAAAATTTTTCGATATAAAAAATTTTCTATAGAAAATTTTTCGATGTAAAAAATTTCCTAATCGATAGTTTTTCGATGTAAAAAATTTTCTTATAGGAACTTTTCTTATAGAAAATTTATATGAAAACACTTTCTTAGAAAATAAATTTTAAGTTATATCCCTTTTTTAGTAAATGGACTTGGATGTATTGTCCTTAAATATACGTTTGTATGTAGGTATTTATATGTTTACGAGTATGTAACCATAAACCCTCTACAAACAATGCCAAAAGTAAAACATAAAGTAAATAAATAGATTAAGGGTTTTTTGTTGTTGTATTTAACTATTTACTTTTATTTTGGGTTATGTATTTATTTATATGATGTTTTTGTATGAGTGAAAGGAACATTTTGTAGGAGGTAAGTTCGATTTTACTGCCCTAAACTATTTACTTTACAGGAATCATTTGCCAAATTCAATAACAAACTTCAAAATTGTTTATTTAAGTTATTATTTGAAAATATCGAAATTTCCTGACACAAACATTTTTCAATTTTTTTGAAATTTGAAGAAATGAAAAATTTATTAAATTAAAGATAAATAAGCCAGAAGGTATTTTGCAATGGATTTAATTATTAAAAAAATATTATTAGTTTATATTTAAATGGAATTTAGTAATAGAAAATAAATGTAAGATGCTCGTGTGGGAATTATTGAAAATATTGAATAAAAATAAATCAGAATCTTTTTGTTGCATATGCTCAGAAGAGTCTTTAAGGGCTTAAAAATTTTTGGGAAACCCTTAATATTTAGGAGGAAGTTTTCTATAGAAAATTTTTCAACACAAATATTTTTCTATAGAAAAATTTCCGATAAAAATATTTTTCTATAAAAATTTTTTTCTAATGAAAATTTTTCGATAAAAATATTTTTCTACAGAAAAGTTTTCCATAAAAATATTTTTCTATAGAAAAATTTTCGATCAAAATATTTTTTTATAGAAAAATTTTCGACAAAAATATTTTCTATAGAAAAATTTTCGATAAAAATATTTTTCTATAGAAAAGTTTTCGATAAAAATAATTTTCTATAGAAAACTTTTCGATAAAAATATTTTTTGATAGAAAAATTTTCGATAAAAATATTTTTCTATAGAAAAATTTTTGATCAAAATATTTTTCTATAGAAAAATTTTCGATAAAAATGTTTTTCTATAAAAAATTTTCGACAAAACTATTTTTCTATAGAAAAATTTTTGATAAAAATATATTTCTAAAAAAAAATTTCTATAAAAATATTTTTCTATAGAAAAATTTTCGGTAAAAAAATTTTTTGATAGAAAAAATATTTTTCTATAAAAAAATTTGCGATAAAAATATTTTTCTATAGAAAAATTTGCGATAAAAATATTTTTCTAAAAAAAAATTTTCTATAAAAATATTTTTCTATAGAAAAATTTTTGATAAAAATATATTTCTAAAAAAAAATTTTCTATAAAAATATTTTTCTATAGAAAAATTTTCGGTAAAAATATTTTTCTATAGAAAAATTTTCGATAAAAATATTTTTCTATAGAAAAAATTTCCAAAAAAAAAAAATATTTTTCTATAGAAAATGTTCGATAAAAATATTTTTCTATTGAAAATTTTTCGAAAAAAATATTTTTGTATAGAAAAATTTTTGATAAAAATATTTTTCTATAGAAAATTTTCGATAAAAATATTTTTCTATAGAAAAATTTTCGATAAAAATATTTTTCTATAGAAAATTTTCGATAAAAATATTTTTCTAAAAAAAAAAATCGATAAAAATATTTTTCTATAGAAAAATTTTCGGTAAAAATATTTTTTTATAGAAAATTTTTCGATAAAAATGTTTTTCTATAGAAAAATTTTAGATAATTTTTTTTATAGAAAATTTTTCGATAAAAATATTTTTCTATAGAAATATTTTTTTTATAGAAAAATGTTCGATAAAATTATTTTATTTAAAACTATTTTTCTGTAAAAAAAAATTGATAAAAAATATTTTTCTGTAATAATTTTCGATAAATACATTTTTTATTTGAAAATTTTTTGGTAAAAATATTTTGAATAGAAAAATTTTTGATGAAAAATTTTCAATAGAAAAAGTTATGATAAAAAAATCTTCTATAGAAAAATGTTTGATAAAATAATTTTCTATAGAAAAATTGTTGATAAAAATTTTTCTATAGAAAAATGTTTGATAACAAAATGTTCAATAAAAAATTTTTGAAAAAAAAATTTTCTACAGAAAATTTTTAATAAAAAAATTTTCTAAAGACAAATTTGTTATAAAAAATTTTCAATATAAAAATTTTGGATTAAAAAAATTTTAATAGAGAAGTTTTTTAAAAAGAAATTTTCTTTAGAAAAAATTTTAATAAAAAAAATTTGTGGAAAAGTTTTTAATAAAAAAATTTTTTATAGAAAAATTTTTGATAAAAAAATTTTCTAAAAAAACTTTGGATAAAACAACTTTTTTATGGAAAATTTTTGATAAACAAATATTCTTTAGACAAATTTTTGACAAACATTTTCTTTAGAAAAATTTTTGATAGAAAAAAAGTTTCAATAGAAAAATTTTTTATGAAAAAATTTGCAATAGAAAAATTTTTGATAAAAAAATTTTTGATAGAAAAATTTTTGATAAAAAATTGTTGATAGAAATTTTTGATAAAAAAATTTTTAATAGAAAAATTTTCTAAAGACAAATTTTTGATAAAAGGAATTTTGTTTAGAAAATTTTTGATAAAAAAATTTTCAATAGAAAAATTTTTTGTGAAAAATAAATTTTCTATAGAAAAAATTTTTGTAGAAAAATTTTTGATAAAAAATTTTTTTATAGAAATATTTTTGATAAAAAAAAATTTGGATAAAAAAAAGTTTCTAAAGAAAAATTTTTGATAACAAAATATTCTATAGAAAAATTTTTAATAGAAAAATTTTGAATAAAAAATCTTTCTCAAGAAAAATTTTTGAAAAATTTTCTATATTAAATCTTTATAAAAATATTTTTGGTAAAAAAATAATCTATAGAAAAATTTTTAATATAAAAGATTGATAATGAAATATTCTCTCATTGGCTATTCCTCTCCAATAGTTTATGTAGCTCAGAGTGAAAAAAATGTACTCTCTTTAATGGTATCTTTGAAAAATCCCCTTCAAATTTTACTACCGGCGAATCAATGTATTGAAGTGTAACAGTTTTATATTATAGAGTCTTTGCTATGATTTTTATTTTGTAGTACGACAACCATCTTATTATCCAACTATTGTGTTATATTCCTAATACCATCTTATACTCTGACCATGTCTAATTCTAAAACTTTATTATATTTTTCAATTATTTGCCATTATTAAAATTTTCTTTCTTATATAAATCCTTTTAATTTTGAATGCTTTCATATCCTTCATTAGTTTCTTCCATTTGAATTAAATCCCATTGTCAGATTTATGCCATTTATTTAAATGTCATTTAATGAATATCTCAATTTTAAAACAAAAATCCTCAACTAAGGTTATTTGGTATTTCTGAAGAATTTAATTTTTAATTGACTTTATATGATCATTTTATTTATTCATCCAATTATTTACCTATTTGTTGTCAAATCAAACTGCATAATTCAAATATTTGCATACATATACACACATACACACACACAAAAATGACATCAATCTATTTGTGAAGATGAAATAACAATAAGAGGAGACATGTGACAGGCAAATGATTAGAATCGAATTAACACCACAATCCTTTTAGCATGAATACAATTGAGTTCTTATAAGAGAAATAAAATATATTTTCTGAAAATTTTATAAGTATGTTAAGGAAAATATTGTTAAAAAATTGGAATATATATGTATTTTTGTCTGAAAACTTTTAGTATTAAATGTTTGTAATGTTCTCACATTCAGATAAGATATTCGCAAAAATATTTAAATTGAATTTCAATCTTGTTTTCGATTTTGTAACACAAAATAAATTCTGGGATATGTAAACATTTACGACTTAAATGAATACAAGACTTGTAGCTGACATGTAAGTTTAAATGTATGTGTGTATGTAAGTATGTAGTAGGTTCGAAAAAATACTCCAAAGTACTGTATTTTAAGGTACCGTACTGTACTTAGTCACATACGTAACAAAGTGTTCAGTCTGTCTGTCTAAACTATAGCCACTAAATTCAGCACAAAAAAGTCTTATGTGAGTACCAATCAGTGAGTCAAAGCTTGTTAGAATCGGTCGCCATTTGACCGTAGCTCCCATAGAAAATTTTTTTATCAAACATTTTTCTATTGAAAATTTTTTTATCAAAAATTTTTCTATAGAAAATTTTTTTATCAAAAATTTTTCTATAGAAAATTTTTTTATCAAAAAATTTTCTATAGAAAATTTTTTTATCTAAAATTTTTCTATAAAAAATTTTTTTATCAAAAATTTTTCTATAGAAAATTTTTTTATTAAAAATTTTTTTATCAAAAATTTTTCTATAAAAAATTTTTTATAAAAAAGTTTTCTATAGGAAATTTTTTTTGTTACAAATTTTTCTATAGAAAATTTTTTTATCAAAAATTTTTCTATAGAAAATATTTTATCAAAAATTTTTCTATAGAAAATTTTTTTATCAAAAATTTTTCTATAGAAAATTTTTTTATCAAAAATTTTTTTATCAAAAATTTTTTTATGAAAAATTTTTGTATCAAAAATGTTTCTATAGAAAATTTTTTTTATTATAAATTTTTCTATAGAAAATTTTTTTATCAAAAATTTTTCTATAGAAAATATTTTATCAAAAATTTTTTATCAAAAATTTTTCTATAGAAAATATTTTATCAAAAATTTTTTATAGAAAATATTTTATCAAAAATTTTTCTTTAGAAAATTTTTTTATCAAAAATTTTTCTATAGAAAATTTTTTTTATCAAAAATTTTTCTATAGAAAATTTTTTTATCAAAACTTTTTCTATAGAACACTTTTTTTCTCAAAAATTTTTCTATAAAACATTTCTTCTCTCAAAATTTTTGCTATAGAAAATTTTTTTATGAAATATTTTTCTATAGAAAATTTTTTGTATAGAAAATTTTTTTATCATAAATTTTTCTATAGACATTTTTTTTCTCAAAAATTTTTCTATAGACAATTTTTTTATCAAAAATTTTTCTATAGAACATTTTTTTTCTCAAAAATTTTTCTATAGAAAATTTTTATATAAAAAACTTTTGACAAACAATTTTTTGATAAAAAAAATATTTTTTATAGAATAATTTTCTATCAAAAAACGTTTGTAAAATAAAATTTTTTATTTAAAATTTTTCAATAGAAAATTATTTTATCAACAATTTTGTAGAAAATTTTTCTTCACAAAAATATTTCTATAGAAAATTTTTCAATAGAAAAATATTTTTGTTGAAAATTTTTTTTTATCAAAAATCTATTTAAAAAAAAATTTTTATCAAAAATTTTTCTATAGAAAATTTTTAACCAAAAATTCTTCTATAAACATTTTTTTCTAAAAAAAAAATTTTCGACAAAAATATTTTTCCATTGAAAAATTTTCGATAGAAATATTTTTGTTTAGAAAAATTTTCTACAAAATTGTTGATAAAATAATTTTTTATTGAAAAATTTTAAGTAAAAAATTTTATTTTTCAAACATTTTTTTATAGAAAATTTTTCTATATTTTTTCATATATTTTATCAATAATTTGTTTGTCAAAAATTTTGCATATAAAAATTTTCTATAGAGAAATGTTTGATAAAAAAATTTTCTATAGAAAAATTTTTGATAAAAAACTTTCTATAGAAAAATTTTTGATAAAAAACTTTCTATAGAAAAATTTTTGATAAAAAGATTTTCTATAGAAAAATTTTTGACAAAAAAAATTTTCTATAGAAAAATTTTGGATAAAAAAAATTTTCTATAGAAAAATTTTTGATAAAAAAATTTTTTATAGAAAAATTTGTGATAAAAAATTTTTTATCGAAAAATTTTTTATATAAAATTTTTGATAAAAAAAAATTTCTATAGAAAAATTTTTCATAAAAAAATTTTATATAGAACAATTTTTGTTAAACAAATTTTCTATAGAAAAATTTTTGATCAAAAAATTTTCTATGAAAAATTTTTGATAAGAAAATTTTCTATAGAAAAATTTTTGATAAAAAAATATTCTATAGAAAATTTTTTTTGAGATATTTGCGATACATTTTTGTATAGAAAAGTTTTCGATACAAATATTTTTCTTTTAAAAAATTTTCGATAATACATGTATATTTTTTATAGAAAATTTTTCGATAAAAATATTTTTCTGTAAAAATTTTCAAAAAAATAAAGATATTTTTTTTATCGAAAAATTTCTTCTAAAAAAAATTTCGATATAAATTTTTTTTCCAAATAAAAATTTTCGAGAAAAATGTTTTTCTATGGAAAAATTTTTGATAGAAATATTTATACCCTTCACCACCATAGGTGGAAAGGGTATTATAAGTTTGTGCTGATGTTTGTAACGCATAGAAATATTTGTCTTAGACCCACCCTTTAGTATACCAATAGGCTTAGAATCACTTTCTGAGTCGATTTAGCGATGTCCGTCCGTCCGTCCGTCTGGCTGGCTGGCTGGACCCCCATGTAAACCTTGTAATCAAACTACAGGTCGCAATTCCAAAGATAATTTGATGAAATTTGGCACAGATCATTTTTTTGATAATAAGACCATTGAAATTGGTCAAAATCGGTCCATTATTTATGGTACCTCCCATATGTCCCACTTCCCGGAATTGCTATATTGGCCACAAATATCAATATTTTTTCATGAAATTTAAAGCAAATACTGCTTATATCAACTAAAATCACTGTACCAAATTTCGTTGAAATCGGTCCACATTTGACCATAGCTCCCATACAAATTCTTCTTTAAAAACTCACTAAATGAGACAAAAAATCACTAAGACACTCGTAAATCTAAAGATAATGGAAATTTTGAGTCTATTTTAATAATTAATAATTTAATAATTTTTGTAACAACTGTAATCAATCTGCCAAATTTCGAGATGATCGGTCGACATTTGACCCTAGCTCTCATATAAGTCCAAATGACGGAAACAGGTTGAATATATAAGTTTTGAGAAAATGTTTGTATGATGGCAAAATTTAGCAAATATTTGTCTTTACACAGGAAAAATAACACCTTTGACCTTAGTGGTGAAGGGTATCGTATGGTCGGCTTGACCGACTATAGCGCTTTCTTACTTGTTTTCTATAGAATTGTACCTAACCCTGTTTTGGTACTGTTTTTATTCGAACTTTGCTAGCACACTTTACATGCATGAGGAATAAAGAGAAAGCGAGTAAATACAAATAAGTTTACTTGTACGTATGAGAAATATGTAAATGTTTTTATATGTCAATGTGAATGTCAAACAGTTTTTTTTTATTCCAGAAACAGGAAACGAACAAAAAAAGACATAACAAACATTGATCTTTTCTATCTAGTTGACATCTCTGTAAGTGTAAGAGTGGATGTGTGTATGTTTGTTAAAAAAAATTTTCAAATAAAACATACAATTTATGTACTTGTTCAAGAATCTTTAAAGACAAACACATACGCATATACATACACACACACACACACACATTTGTATAAACATTTGTATGCTCTTTGTATGTAAGAGTATGAGATGGTAATCATATAAATATATTTCTATCTTTGAGACATGAGAATATTTTGTGTATAGAATTATTTTTTCTTTAATCTTTAAAGTCCCTTTTAATCTAACAACTTTTTAAAGACAAACACATACAATCAGGCATTAGTTTCTTTTCTATCTATTTAGTTGTTATCGTATCTTTATTTAGTCTATCTTCTTTTAACTGATGTTTTTTTTTTTTTTTGATTGTATAAAGCAAATCTGCTTAAGAGTTTTACAATCTTGTTGTCGGTATTTATCTATTTATACCCTACATCAATTAAGGAAAAAAAAGTATCACAGAAAATTGCTTAAAAGTTTACATATTTCAATAAATTACACTAGTTTACAAAATTCAAAATTTTGCTTTATATTGGAATTGATCATAGAAGAAGGGTTTTTTTCTTTCATGAAAATACTGCAGAAATTGAAGTTAAAGTCATACACGTGTAGGTTAAAGATAAGTCAAAAACAATTACAAAAATAAATACTATTACTTGTACTTATACTATTACTAATATCAATATTTATACTCTGACAATTGTCCGAGTATTAATATGCCAAAAATATACCATAAAATTGGTTATGTCCCTTTTGTATATCACAATTACCCAATGGAGGGTATGTCATTGTCGGTCTCTAACGCTGCTGAAAGAAACAAACTTTACTTACTTGTTTCTTTTTTTTTAAATTCATTAAAAAGTTCTTTTAAATTTTCTGCTTTTACAGATTGAAAATTTGTTTGTTTGTGAATTCTTAATTGTTCAAATTTAATGAATTTTATATAATGGTTCAGAGCATCTTATCCTAATGTAAGTCGGTTGCATAAAGAAATTACACTTTCAAGGTTTTTTTTTCTACTTATTTTTTCTGTTACAATTCTAGGCGTTATACAAAATGTAGTAGTAGGATTTTCTTTTAATTAAAATTAAACAAATTTAAATGATTTATATTATTTATATTTAAAGTAAAGAAGAAATTTCTCTTAACATCTTTAACCCTGCCTTTGCTCTACCTTAGGATATAAGGAAAAAGTCATCCTACGAGACAATGGTAGATAGGAGTTTAAAAAAAAACGGTCATGGTATAAGACAATAGTCAGTGTATGAGATAGTAGTAGCAGTTTCAAACAGTTAAATTGAAGAGATTAAAATCCTTCTTCGAAAAAAACATATCTGTATAATATTTACATATACTTTTCAAAAAAATTTTTAAATGACATATTTACAAAATTTCTTATATTTATAGAAAATTTCCTATATTTATAGGAAATGTTTCAAAAATTCCCTATTTTTATAGGATTTTTTTTCAAAAATTTCCTATTTCGATAGGAAATTTTTCAATTATAGAAATTTTTATAGGAAATTTCTCAAAAATTTCCTATTTTTATAGGAAATTTTTCAAAAATTTCCTATTTTTATAGGAAATTTTTCAAAAATTTCCTATTTTTATAGGAAATTTTTCAAAAATTTCCTATTTTTATAGGAAATTTTTCAAAAATTTCCTATTTTTATAGGAAATTTTTCAAAAATTTCCTATTTTTATAGGAAATTTTTCAAAAATTTCCTATTTTTATAGGAAATTTTTCAAAAATTTCCTATTTTTATAGGAAATTTTTCAAAAATTTCCTATTTTTATAGGAAATTTTTCAAAAATTTCCTATTTTTATAGGAAATTTTTCAAAAATTTCCTATTTTTATAGGAAATTTTTCAAAAATTTCCTATTTTTATAGGAAATTTTTCAAAAATTTCCTATTTTTATAGGAAATTTTTCAAAAATTTCCTATTTTTATAGGAAATTTTTCAAAAATTTCCTATTTTTATAGGAAATTTTTCAAAAATTTCCTATTTTTATAGGAAATTTTTCAAAAATTTCCTATTTTTATAGGAAATTTTTCAAAAATTTCCTATTTTTATAGGAAATTTTTCAAAAATTTCCTATTTTTATAGGAAATTTTTCAAAAATTTCCTATTTTTATAGGAAATTTTTCAAAAATTTCCTATTTTTATAGGAAATTTTTCAAAAATTTCCTATTTTTATAGGAAATTTTTCAAAAATTTCCTATTTTTATAGGAAATTTTTCAAAAATTTCCTATTTTTATAGGAAATTTTTCAAAAATTTCCTATTTTTATAGGAAATTTTTCAAAAATTTCCTATTTTTATAGGAAATTTTTCAAAAATTTCCTATTTTTATAGGAAATTTTTCAAAAATTTCCTATTTTTATAGGAAATTTTTCAAAAATTTCCTATTTTTATAGGAAATTTTTCAAAAATTTCCTATTTTTATAGGAAATTTTTCAAAAATTTCCTATTTTTATAGGAAATTTTTCAAAAATTTCCTATTTTTATAGGAAATTTTTCAAAAATTTCCTATTTTTATAGGAAATTTTTCAAAAATTTCCTATTTTTATAGGAAATTTTTCAAAAATTTCCTATTTTTATAGGAAATTTTTCAAAAATTTCCTATTTTTATAGGAAATTTTTCAAAAATTTCCTATTTTTATAGGAAATTTTTCAAAAATTTCCTATTTTTATAGGAAATTTTTCAAAAATTTCCTATTTTTATAGGAAATTTTTCAAAAATTTCCTATTTTTATAGGAAATTTTTCAAAAATTTCCTATTTTTATAGGAAATTTTTCAAAAATTTCCTATTTTTATAGGAAATTTTTCAAAAATTTCCTATTTTTATAGGAAATTTTTCAAAAATGTCTTATTTTTACAGAAATTGTTCATAAATTTCTTAGTCTATGTCTTAGTTTATGTATTAGTCTATGTCTTTGTCTATGTCTTAGTCTATGTCTTAGTCTATGTCTTAGTCTATGTCTTAGTCTATGTCTTAGTCTATGTCTTAGTCTATGTCTTAGTCTATGTCTTAGTCTATGTCTTAGTCTATGTCTTAGTCTATCTCTTAGTCTATGTCTTAGTCTATGTCTTAGTCTATGACTTAGTCTATGTCTTAGTCTATGTCTTAGTCTATGTCTTAGTCTATGTCTTAGTCTATGTCTTAGTCTATGTCTTAGTCTATGTCTTAGTCTATGTCTTAGTCTATGTCTTAGTCTATGTCTTATTCTATGTCTTAGTCTATGTCTTAGTCTATGTCTTAGTCTATGTCTTATCCTATCTCTTAGTCTATGTCTTAGTCTATGTCTTAGTCTATGTCTTAGTCTATGTCTTAGTCTATGTCTTAGTCTATGTCTTAGTCTATGTCTTAGTCTATGTCTTAGTCTATTTCTTAGTCTACGTCATAGTCTATGTCTTAGTCTATGTCTTAGTCCATGTCTTAGTCTATGTCTTAGTCTATGTCATAGTCCATGTCTTAGTCTATGTCTTAGTCAGAGCTTCGAAAGGCTTAATTAAATATTAGCTTAATTCCTAGGAATTTAAAAATGATTTAACAATATCTTAAGTTTAATTCCCATAAAACAATTAAAAAAAAATGTGTTGATTTTTAATTCATAGTGAATTGATTCACACGGGAATTTAAAATCAACTTGAATGAATAAAATGTTTCTTCATTCCTCTACTCCAATTTGAATTAACATTTTTTATTCCTGATTAAAACCAGTCCAAATTGAATTAAAATATTTTTTGGTAATTCATTTTGTGCAAATCATTAGGGTGGATATAAACTAAAGATACTTGATTTTAAATCAAAAACTTAAATTCTGACTTTTTCGAGGGAAAAGTTTTTTAAACTATATCACTCATTGAATAAAAGTATATCAAACCAAAAAACGAAAATTGAAGTTTTAATTTGTAGGGTATTATTATATCAAGTGCGATATACATTGTTTGTAAAAACCCTAGATATAAAATAGAACAAAATTTATCATAACCTATTAAAATATTCTTATGTTTTATCAGAAAGCATACACATTTAATAAAAGTATGCATGTATTCTTTAATGTTCGTTCAAAAAAACGGAACTACCCTAATGTGGCTATTTCACCGCAAACTTGTGTATATTTTGCATTTATTTGTTAAACTATAACTTTTAAAAGATATTTAGATATGCAGGAATATAGTAATATTAATGGTCCTTCGTTTATAATGACCTAATCTTTACCAGAAATTCAATCAGTGAAGGAATCTGCTTAATTAAAAATTTTTTTCTAAAAAAATTTATAAAAATAATTTGTTTTTTGTGACATTAGTTTTTGTAAATACATACATATACATGTAAAATGTGCTAATATGTAAGAGTACATTATCTCTGGTTTTGTTGTGTTGCTGCGAAATAATGGATTTTATATGTTTTCGAATCTGGATGAGATTATAGATTATGTGTACAAAAAATCTTTAGTTTTATGTGTATCTATATTTTATTTTAAATAGTTTTTCTAATCTTATGACCAATAACAAAGAATTTTTTTATTTTTTTTAAATTTCGCCTAAGTCAACTTAATAAACTTTTGAATTTTTCCACAAAAATGTTATTTGTATATGCCCTACAGGTCTAAAAAACATTAGTCCCTTAGCAGGAAGATATATTACATAGCTGAGATACATACACAATTATGATGGAATTAGAATAAAATTACAAAATTCAGTACAATTAGAAAATGTAAATATATGTATGTATGTCGATAATGAATAAATCACATTTTAATCATATGACTTTTCATACATGTTTTTTAGACAAACCAAGTCCACGGTTTTGTTGAAATCGAGATGGAAATCATCTCAGCTTAAAAACCCTTTTTTAACCCATTAACTTAAGAAAGAGTCATTTCTTTATCCTCTAAAATGGGGACTTTTTTTCATGGGTATTAAATGATATTTAATCCCTAATGCAATCCTGAAACTTATTTTATGGTTAAGGACTTGTTTCGTTGAGATTTATTTTATTCCGCTCTTTTATAGGTATTATATATTTTGGAACTGTAGGGTTCGTTTGAATACATTTATTTTTGTATGCCTTTACAAAATGATTTGTTTATAAAATTTTTAATTATTTTTGTATAAGATTAAGAATTGAAATAATTTAAATTAAATCTAACTGATTTTAAATTCCCTAAGAATTAATTCTTAAAAGTTAAGGCTTATGACTTGATTCAGGTGAATGTATTATGGGAATGATATAAACACTAAAATAAATTTGATTTTAAAATATGGAATTAGGAATTGAGCCTTTCGAACCTCTGGTCTTAGTCTATATCTTAGTCTATGTCTTAGTCTATGTCTTAGTCTATGTCTTAGTCTATGTCTTAGTCTATGTCTTAGTCTATGTCTTAGTCTATGTCTTAGTCTATGTCTTAGTCTATGTCTTAGTCTATGACTTAGTCTATGTCTTAGTCTATGTCTTAGTCTATGTCTTAGTCTATGTCTTAGTCTATGTCTTAGTCTATGTCTTAGTCTATGTCTTAGTCTATGTCTTAGTCTATGGCTTAGTCTATGGCTTAGTCTATGTCCTAGTCTATGTCTTAGTCTATGTCTTAGTCTATGTCTTAGTCTATGTCTTAGTCTATGTCTTAGTCTATGTCTTAGTCTATGTCTTAGTCTATGTCTTAGTCTATGTCTTAGTCTATGTCTGAGTCTATGTCTTAGTCTATGTCTTAGTCTATCTCTTAGTCTATGTCTTAGTCTATGTCTTAGTCTATGACTTAGTCTATGTCTTAGTCTATGTCTTAGTCTATGTCTTAGTCTATGTCTTAGTCTATGTCTTAGTCTATGTCTTAGTCTATGTCTTAGTCTATGTCTTAGTCTATTTCTTAGTCTACGTCATAGTCTATGTCTTAGTCTATGTCTTAGTCTATGTCTTAGTCCATGTCTTAGTCTATGTCTTAGTCTATGTCTTAGTCTATGTCTTAGTCTATGTCTTAGTCTATGTCTTAGTCTATGTCTTAGTCTATGTCTTAGTCTATGGCTTAGTCTATGGCTTAGTCTATGTCCTAGTCTATGTCTTAGTCTATGTCTTAGTCTATGTCTTAGTCTATGTCTTAGTCTATGTCTTAGTCTATGTCTTAGTCTATGTCTTAGTCTATGTCTTAGTCTATGTCTTAGTCTATGTCTTAGTCTATGTCTTAGTCTATGTCTTAGTCTATGTCTTAGTCTATGTCTTAGTCTATGTCTTAGTCTATGTCTTAGTCTATGTCTTAGTCTATGTCTGAGTCTATGTCTTAGTCTATGTCTTAGTCTATCTCTTAGTCTATGTCTTAGTCTATGTCTTATTCTATGACTTAGTCTATGTCTTAGTCTATGTCTTAGTCTATTTCTTAGTCTACGTCATAGTCTATGTCTTAGTCTATGTCTTAGTCTATGTCTTAGTCTATGTCTTAGTCTATGTCTTAGTCTATGTCTGAGTCTATGTCTTAGTCTATGTCTTAGTCTATGTCTTAGTCTATGTCTTAGTCTATGTCTTAGTCTATGTCTTAGTCTATGTCTGAGTCTATGTCTTAGTCTATGTCTTAGTCTATGTCTTAGTCTATGTCTTAGTCTATGTCTTAGTCTATGTCTTAGTCTATGTCTTAGTCTATGTCTTAGTCTATGTCTTAGTCTATTTCTTAGTCTACGTCATAGTCTATGTCTTAGTCTATGTCTTAGTCTATGTCTTAGTCCATGTCTTAGTCTATGTCTTAGTCTATGTCTTAGTCCATGTCTTAGTCTATGTCTTAGTCTATGTCTTAGTCTATGTCTTAGTCTATGTCTTAGTCTATGTCTTAGTCTATGTCTTAGTCTATGTCTTAGTCTATGTCTTAGTCTATGTCTTAGTCTATGTCTTAGTCTATGTCTTAGTCTATGTCTTAGTCTATGTCTTAGTCTATGTCTTAGTCTATCTCTTAGTCTATGTCTTAGTCTATGTCTTAGTCTATGTCTTAGTCTATGTCTTAGTCTATGTCTTAGTCTATGTCTTAGTCTATGTCTGAATCTATATCTTAGTCTATGTCTGAATCTATATCTAAGTCTATGTCTTAATCTATGTCTTATTGTATGTCTTAGTCTATGTCTTAGTCTATATCTTAGTCTATGACTATGTCTTTGTCTTAGGCTATGTCTTAACCTTTATCTTAGTTTGTGTCTTATTCGATTTTTTGTCTTAGTCGATGTCTTAAGTATCAATTACAGTTTGAAATTTGTATAATTTATACGTACATATGATATTAACATAAATATGAAAAAATTTACACTTGTTTTATGAGGTTTGGAATTAAAATTCCTTATTATATTTATAGATTCCCCCACAGGACTCCAAGGAGTATGATAGTATTTCCTCATAAGTGTTTGATTGCTTGCCTTATTTTTTTAATGCCAAGAGACAAAAAAAAAATATAAAAATAGTAAAAGTCATTTGAAATGCGCACATTTGAAGTTATATAAAATATGAATGCATGCAATTATTTTTAGTTATTGCCTTTAAAAAAAATTGTGTTTTTGCATATAAATGTAAAAAACGTCACAGTTACATCAAAACCATTTATCATCAGAATGTCAAAATTTGACAACAATTTGAAATGTTGTATATGTTTTTTATATGAAAATTTGAGAATTTTTTTCCTACTATAGCCCAGCAAAATGTTGGCTATGGGATTTGCTTAGGTATTATATTTTATCTCATTATTTGGCAATTGTAAAGCTTTGCTGGGATGTTACATAAAAACACAGATATTTCTGTAAATAAAAATCTATCAATATTTTATTGATGGATATTAAATAAATCGAAGCATCATTGGAAGCTCAATATAATAAATTAGGGTTATATTAAAATATATATTTTTTTTGACTTAAAAACTATTAAAATAATGTAAGTTTATAACTCATGTAACTAATAATTACAGAATTTGATTAAGACCATAAATTTCAAACACTTTTATTAAAATCGTTATATAATTTCTTTACCGGCATAGATGTAATTTAAATACATTATTTTATTTTAGTATGTCAATAACCATTGATTATAGGCTTAATATGCAGATATATGCAAATAATTTCTATACTGTTGTAAAGCCTAGGCTTAATCCTTTAATTTGATATACACATATACGTTTTACCCTGTTGAATTTTATAAACAAAGTTATTTTTCATAGTTGAGTATTCAAGACTAGCCATACAATAGTTTATGTTCCTCGTTATTCATTTGAGGCAAAATATGCAAATATATGCAGATAATTTCTTTAGTGTTATAAGCTCAAAGCTATAACATTTAATATGTAAAAGACCTTGATTGGTAGCTCTTTGTGGAAAAATGTTATAGCTCTAGAAAACTTGTGCTATAGTTGAAAATTATAAATTCTTGTATACAAAAAGGTATTTTATACATAGTCAATAATTCAGATAATTAAGATAATGAATTTGATAATAAATTTGATATGCTCTGGATACTTTGTGAAATGTGCTTAAATTTCGAGAAAATGGGTTCACATTTGACCCCAGGCCACATATAAAAGCGAATGCCGAAAATGATTCATATATCTAGAAAATGTTTGTATGGTAAAAAACTAAACCAGGGACTGAAAATAACGGGTATTTTTGAATTTTTAAATCAAAAAAGCAAGCATTAAAATTTATCTGTTCTGAAATTCAATAATACAGTTTTGATTCGTTTGACCTAAATTTTAATTTTATCGTAAGCCTTTTATTTTTTTGATTTTTATTTTTTTGGGTAGAAATAATAGTTATTTTGTGACTTTTATTATTTAAGGCAAAAATAACAGTTATTTTTGCTTTATATTTTATCGCTCAAATTATACCGGGTATTTTTGATTTATATTTTTTTGCTCAATTTATACCGGGTATTTTTGATTTATATTATATCGCTCAAATTATACCGAGTATGTTTGATTTATATTATATCGCTCAAAGTACACCGGGTATTTTTGATTTATATTTTATTGCTCAATTCATACCGGGTATTTTTGATTTATATTATATCGCTCAATTATAACGGGTATTTCTGATTTATATTGTATCGCTCAAATTATACCGGGTATTTTTGATTTATATTATATCGCTTAAATTAAACCGGGCATTTTTGATTTATATTATATCGTTCAAATTATACCGGGTATTTTTTATTTATATTTTATCGCTCAATTCATACCGGGTAAGTTTGATTTTTATTATATCGCTCAATATGTGACGGTTATTTTGATATAATATTATATCAATGACTGCTTTTTATTTTGAGATTTAAATTTTTTCAAACAATTTCTGAGCGATATCTTTTAAAATTGATTTTTTAGAGCAGAAATTTGATTTTTCTATATAAAAATCGGAAATTTTGAAAAAAAAATAGGAAAACTTAAAAATTTCCCATCAAAAAGGGAAATTTGGAAAATTTCCCATAAAAATGGAAATTTTTAAAATATCCCATTAAAATGGTAAGTTTTGAAAATTTCCCATAAAAATGGTAAATTTTGAAAATTTCCCATAAAAATGGTAAATTTTGAAAATATCCCATAAAAATGGTAAATTTTGAAAATATCCCATAAAAATGGTAAATTTTGAAAATTTCGCATAAAAATGGTAAATTTTGAAAATTTCCCATAAAAATGGTAAATTTTGAAAATTTCCCAAAAAATGGTAAATTTTGAAAATTTCCCATAAAAATGGTAAATTTTGAAAATTTCCCATAAAAATGGTGAATCTTGAAAATTTCCCATAAAAATGGCAAATTTTGAAAATTTCCTATAAAAATCTTAAATTTTGAAAATTTCCTATAAAAATGGCAAATTTTGAAAATTTCCTATAAAAATGGCAAATTTTGAAAATTTCCTATAAAAATGGGAAATTTTGAAAATTTTCCATAAAAACGGAAAATTTTTAAAATTTCCCATAAAAATGGTAAATTTTGAAAATTTCCCGAAAAAATTGTAAATTTTAAAAATTTGCCATTAAAAGGGAAGTTTTAAAAATTTCCCATTTTTGTGGGTAATTTTCCAAAATTTCCCATTTTGGTGGGAAATTTTCAAAATTTTCCATTTTTATGGGAAATTTTCAAAATTTACCATTTTTATGGGAAATTTTCAAAATTTACCATTTTTATGGGAAATTTTCAAAATTTCCCATTTTTGTGAAAAATTTTCAAAATTTCTCATTTTTATGGGAAATTTTCAAAATTTCCCATAAAAATGGAAAATTTTGGAAATTTTCTATAAAAATAGGAAATTTTGAAAATTTCACGAAAAAATGGGAAATTTAGAAAACTTCCCGATAAAATGGCAAATTTTGAACATTTCCTATAAAAATGGCAAATTTTGAAAATTTCCTATAAAAATGTCAAATTTTAAAAATTTCCTATAAAAATGGCAAATTTTGAAAATTTCCTATAAAAATGTCAAATTTTGAAAATTTTCTATAAAAATGGGAAATTTTGAAAATTTTCCATAAAAACGGAAAATTTTTAAAATTTCCCATAAAAATGGTAAATTTTGAAAATTTCCCGAAAAAATGGGAAATTTTGAAAATTTCCCGAAAAAATTGTAAATTTTAAAAATTTGCCATTAAAAATGAAGTTTTAAAAATTTCCCATTTTTATGGGAAATTTTCAAAATTTCCCATTTTTGTGGGTAATTTTCCAAAATTTCCCATTTTGGTGGGAAATTTTCAAAATTTTCCATTTTTATGGGAAATTTTCAAAATTTCCCATTTTTATGGGAAATTTTCAAAATCTCCCATTTTTATGGGAAATTTTCAAAATTTACCATTTTTATGGGAAATTTTCAAAATCTCCCATTTTTATGGGAAATTTTCAAAATTCACCATTTTTATGGGAAATTTTCAAAATTTGCCATTTTTATAGGAAATTTTCAAAATTTGACATTTTTATAGGAAATTTTCAAAATTTGCCATTTTTATAGGAAATGTTCAAAATTTGCCATTTTATCGGGAAGTTTTCTAAATTTCCCATTTTTTCGTGAAATTTTCAAAATTTCCTATTTTTATGGGAAATTTCCAAAATTTTCCATTTTTATGGGAAATTTTGAAAATTTCCCATAAAAATGAGAAATTTTGAAAATTTTTCACAAAAATGGGAAATTTTGAAAATTTCCCATAAAAATGGTAAATTTTGAAAATTTCCCATAAAAATGGTAAATTTTGAAAATTTCCCATAAAAATGGTAAATTTTGAAAATTTCCCATAAAAATGGAAAATTTTGAAAATTTCCCACCAAAATGGGAAATTTCGGAAAATTACCCACAAAAATGGGAAATTTTGAAAATTTCCCATAAAAATGGGAAATTTTTAAAACTTCCCTTTTAATGGCAAATTTTTAAAATTTACAATTTTTTCGGGAAATTTTCAAAATTTCCCACTTTTTCGGGAAATTTTCAAAATTTACCATTTTTATGGGAAATTTTAAAAATTTTCCGTTTTTATGGAAAATTTTCAAAATTTTCCATTTTTATGGAAAATTTTCAAAATTTCCTATTTTTATGGGAAATTTTCAAAATCTCCCATTTTTATGGGAAATTTTCAAAATTTACCATTTTTATGGGAAATTTTCAAAATTTACCATTTTTATGGCAAATTTTCAAAATTTACCATTTTTATGGGAAATTTTTAAAACTTACCATTTTTATGGGAAATTTTCAAAATTTACCATTTTTATGGGAAATTTTCAAAATTTCCCATTTTTGTGGAAAATTTTCAAAATTTCTCATTTTTATGGGAAATTTTAAAAATTTCCCATTTTTATGGGAAATACTCAAAATTTCCCATTTTTATGGGAAATTTTCAAAATTTCCCATTTTTGTGGGAAATTTTCAAAATTTCCCATTTTTGTGGGAAATTTTCAAAATTTTTCATTTTTGTGGAAAATTTTCAAGATTTCCCATTTTTGTGGAAAATTTAAAAAATTTCTCATTTTTACGGGAAATTTTCAAAATTTCCCATTCTTATGGGAAATACTCAAAATTTCCCATTTTTAAGGGAAATTTTCAAAATTTACCATTTTTATGGGATATTTTAAAAATTTCCATTTTTATGGGAAATTATACAAATTTCCCTTTTTGATGGGAAATTTTTAAGTTTTCCTATTTTTTTTTTCAAAATTTCCGATTTTTATATAGAAAAATCTAATTTCTGCTCTAAAAAATCAATTTTAAAAGATATCGCTCAGAAATTGTTTGAAAAAATTTAAATCTCAAAATAAAAAGCAGTCATTGCTTGATATAATATTATATCAAAATAACCGTCACATATTGAGCGATATAATAAAAATCAAACTTACCCGGTATTAATTGAGCGATAAAATATGAATAAAAAATACCTGGTATAATTTGAGCGGTATAATATAAATTAAAAATATCCGGTATAATTTGAGCGATATAATATAAATCAAAAATGCCCGGTTTAATTTGAGCGATATAATATAAATCAAAAATACCCGGTATAATTTGAGCGATATAATATAAATCAGAAATACCCGTTATAAATGAGCGATATAATATAAATCAAAAATACCCGGTATACTTTGAACGATATAATAAAAATCAAACTTACCCGGTATGAATTGAGCGATATAATATAAATCAAAAATACCCGGTATAAATTGAGCAAAAAAATATAAATCAAAAATACCCGGTATAATTTGAGCGATAAAATATAAAGCAAAAATAACTGTTATTTTTGCCTGAAATAATAAAAGGCACAAAATAACTTTTATATCTGATCAAAAAAATATAATATAAAAGTCATAACCGTTACAGTCCCTGAACTAAACAAGTAAGAGTGTTATATTCGGCTGTGCCGAATCTTGTATACCCACCATCAAGTTGTACGAGAGTGCAGCTAATTCAAAATGTTGACCACATATGGTTTTGTTGGTAATATGTTTGGACTAAATTCGGTTGCAGTGGTGTAGTTACTATAGTTCAACATTTTAAAGTATCTAAGTGGTTTCCCAAGTATTTACCTTGGACAAAATGCTGTTCCATAACCGAATATAGTTTTACATTAATAAGCTGTTTCGTTGTGCCATAAACATGTTGATAGCAACACGGCAGGTTCATATATTTTGTTAGGAGTTCCTAATGCATCTACCGTGTATAAAGTCTGGATCTAACATTGATTGATAGCTATCTAATTTCGTAGATGCAATCTTAATATATTGAATGTACCTCCAAATCTTTTTGATTGTAGATATAAAAAGGGGATGTTATATATATAAGGACTATAGCCAAATTTTGACCTATTGTTACAAAATTTAATATGCTGGCAGGTATTAGTATAAAGTTTATTTGTGCAAAATTTAGTGGCCATAGCTGACAAGTTTATAAGTTAATAGCTTTTAACTGGCGTTTGTGGCATTTTAGCGGTTACCGGAAACGGTTTTTATATTAAAGCTATGGTCAAAAATGGACCGATTCCTATAAAATTTGACATACTGACTGAAAGTTGCATAAAACTTTTCTGTTATAACTTCCCAGTAAAACTTTTCATTACCAAATAATGAGTTAAACAGTTAAACTATTGAACACGAACTACTTACTCATTCGCTGTTTAAGTCATTACATTAACATGGGGATGTCATTGGAGGCAAGTACTTACCAATTGCAGAAAAGTAATGACTTGGGTAAGCAATTTGAAAGCAACAACAACAACAGCAACAACTTTTTTGTTGTTGTTTTATTAAAAACATATATTTTTAAACGAAATACAAAATTTTTTTTATGGTCCCATGGGGGCTCGAACCCAGACCCTCCGACTGCTAGGCAGAGGCTCTTCCACTGAGCTTCTTCATATATTGATAACTTAGCAGCTTATAATTAATATAAACAATTTTTATTTTTAGATCCAAAATCATGTGAAAATAACTTTGTTTTTCCCTGCTTTTTTTTTGCTTTGTTGTAATTTTTGGAAAAATATTTTTATACGATTTTTTGTAATTATTTTAAAACTTTTTTAAAATTATTTTAAAACTTAAACAATTTAAATCTTCTTTTTTGTATAAGTTTTTACATAAGATTGACTCTTACTTACTTAAATGTTACAACCTGTTAAGGTCAAAGTCCGAGCATATTTTAGAATTCCATAGATTTCGATCTTGTGCGAATATTCTGCAATTTTATAGGCCAAGCTTTGAAAAATGTTCCTCTACTTGGTCTTTCTATCGAAGTTTCGGACATCCTCCTCTAACATTAGGTAGTGGGACATTTCAATTCTAATTTTATCCTCTTCATTGTATTTTTTTTTCAAGAGAGGGTTACTACCCCTTAATCCTAACCCATTTTTATCGATCTTATGGGACAACTCTCGGAACATGTTAACTCACAATATTAATGGTTGTTAAACTAGCTCCCCGGATGATACCATGAGGAGGTGTGTGTCCACAGTTGAGATGAAGGATGACCCAGATAAGTTGGGCTTACCAAGTTAAGACCAATTAGAATCGTGTTTGGTATTCAACATCCCCTACATAACCAAAATTGACTCATGATGGTATTTTTTCATTAACTTGAGTTAGTTTTACACATTTTTTTACAGAAGATAATATTTAAGTTCTTAAAATTCAAAAAGTCATTTAAAAAGACTCTTTTAATAAAAAAAAAACTAAAAAAAAATTGTTGCCCTTGGTGGAATTTGAACCGGGGCCATACAGTTTAAATTACCATCTTAATTACAAATAAGTACTTCTGTAATATTTTATTATTTATTCGGATGGTATGTTGTAGTCGTTACAAGGTAACCAGTTATCAGAGTACTTGCCATTACCAAAGTTTTGCTGGGTTTAGTAGTCATAGATTTTACAATTTCATTCAATTTATCAGCATAAATGTGATTCCCGGGGCAGGGTTATATGGGAGTTTTAACTAAATATAAACCGCTTTTACACATTTTCAGCACACAATTTCTATAGCATATCGAAAATACTTTTGCTAAATTTTGTCTCTCTAGCTCTTGTAGTTAAGGAGCTATCGCGCTTTTCTCTGACGGAAAGACGGACATAAACCGTCTTTTCTTTTTGTATTTTTGTGTTTCCGTAAGTTTTTTATATGGGAGCTATGGTCAAATAGTAACCGATTGTAACAAAATTTTGCACACTGGCTGGCATTCACATAAGACTTCCTTTCGTAAAATTTTGTTGCTGTAACCCTTTTCGGTTAGGCGCTATCGCGCTTTTATCCGACGGACAGACGGACATAACCCCCTTTTCTTTTTGTATTTTTGTGCTTCCGTAAGTTTTTTATATGGGAGCTATGGTCAAATACTAACCGATTGTAACAAAATTTTGCACACTGGCTGGCATTCACGTAAGACTTCTTTTTGTAAAATTTGGTTGCTGTAGCCTTTTTCGTTAAGGCGCTATCGAGATTTTATCTGACGGACAGACGAACATAACCCCCTTTTTTTTTGTATTTTTGTGTTTCCGTAAGTTTTTTATATGAGAGCTATGCTCAAATGGTGACCGATTGTGACAAAATTTTGGTTGGCATTGACATAAGACCTCCTCGTGCTAAATTTAGTGGTTATATCTATTATAGTTTTAGATTTATTGGCATTTAAGTGTACTTAAGGTGAAATTTTGGCTGTTTCCGTAAGTTTTTTGTAAGGGAGCTATGACTAAATGTGAACCGATTTTGATGAAATTGTATATGCTGCCTAGGGCTTATGCAAAACTTCTAAATACCATCATAGCTGTTATAGTTTGTTATCTATTAGCAAAAAAGCGATTAGCGTAGGCGAGGTTATACGGAATCTATAGTAAAATGTTAACCGATTTCGTCCCATTTCAATACCAAAATCTTCTCAGAAGTTTCAGTGAGCTAGATCCTTTCGTTTAGGCGTTATCGTGATTTCAACAGACAGACAGGCGGACATCGGTCAATCGTCTTAGAATTTCATAAGGATTCAGAATATATATCGTTTTTGATTTTTGAGCCAATATTAAGGAAATTACAAACGGAATGACAATCTCAATATACCCCCCATTCTCTTTGATGGTGGGTATAAAAAAAAACTTCTTTATTTTACCGAAAAATGTTCCACATTTGACATCAATCGTTAAGTAAAGGGTGGTTAAATTGTAAGTTTTTTTTCCAAATTTTATTTGACATTTCTCTATTTAAGACTTACTCAATTTGAACCATGGAGAGATACACAATGCAACAACGTGTTAAAGTTATCTAGACTTATTATGAAAATGGGCGTTTAAATCAAAATGCATATCGTGCACTTCGTGATTTTTTTGGTCAATTTGATCGTCCAAATGTGCGTACAATCGCAAAAATCCAGCAAAAATTCCAGCAAACCGGGTCTGTAGAAGATGTGAGAACACCAGTGCATGCTCGTACAGCCAGTACTGCAGAAAATGTTGCTGCTGTTCGCGATAGTGAGGCTGAAGAGACGTCCACCTCAACTCGTCGTCGTGCCCAACAATTGCACCTCTCACGATCGTCGTTGATGAACATTATGCATAAAGACTTGCATTTACATGCTTACAAGGTGCAATTGGCTCAAGAACTAAAGCCTCTTGACCATTCCAAACATCGTGAATGGGGAGAATGGTGGCAAGAAATGGCAACAGTGGATGATCAATTTTCGAAGAAAATCATCTTCAGTGATGAGGCACATTTTGACCTCAGTGGATTCGCCAATAAACAGAATTGCCGCATTTGGGCGAATGAGAATCCATGAGTGATTCTTGAAAAACCAATGCACCCACAAAGAGTGACTGTTTGGTGCGGTTTATGGGCTAACGGCATCATCGGGCCGTATTTTTTCCAAAATGAGGCCGGTCAGGCAGTTACTGTGAATGGTGTTCGCTATCGTGAGATGATAACGAACTTTTTATGACCCGAATTGGAAGATATGGATGTGGACGATATGTGGTTTCAGCAGGACGGTGCCACTTGCCACACAGCTAACGAAACAATGGCTCTTTTGCGCAACAAATTCAATGGCCGTGTTATCTCACGTAACGGCGATGTCAATTGGCCGCCAAGATCATGTGATTTGACACCGTTTGACTTTTTTCTTTGGGGTTATTTGAAAAAAAAGGTGTACGCCGATAAGCCAGCAACAATTCAAGAGCTAAAGGATGAGATAATTCGGCACATTAACGGCATAGAACCTCCATTATGCCTCAGGGTCATCGAAAATTTGGACCATCGGATGGAGGTGTGCCGCCGCGGTCGCGGCGTCCATTTGGCCGATATTTTGTTCCATACATAATTGAGTAATACCAATATATCATAATAAAATAAAATTACAATAATTTCCTAAATAGTTTGTGTTTTATTCAAAATCAACATCTGCCCTTGAAATTTAACCACCCGATATATCATACGTCAGAGCTTGGCCGTTTACAATATTGTACCTTCCTACAAGTTATAGTATAAATATGTAAAAATTCTTAAATTCACAATTAAATGTTGTTGAAAAAAAACTCATACATCAACAATTAAATTCTCTGAAATGTCCATATTTTTAAAACTTTATTACTATAAAAATTATTTCTCCCACATACTCGTATACATATTTTCTTACCACACATTTTCTTTCTTAATTTCTTTCTTAATCGTTTTGACTTAAGTACATTTTTGCGCTCAATTTAAAACGCAAAGTCATTTTGAGTTAAGTTTTAAAGCGAAATTTTAAAATGATTAAAAAACTAAAAGTGCAGAAATATTAAATATACAATTTTCAAGGCTACCAACGCAAAGGCGGCGTCGGCGAAAGCTTTATAAATGTGTTATTTTTCATGTTTACATGCGAGTTCACTCATTCATATTTTAACATTTGAAAATTTACGTAAACACATGCAAATTGCGCATATATACACATACACATACGTATCAACATATGTATTAATATAAGTATACTTATGGCATTTCCCTTTTAAATACATTTCATTTCATAGAAATTTTTTACTCAGATTTTGATATAAGTAAAACTCAATCCACTATTTTCTTAATTATGGCTTAAGTTCTCTGTATCTAGCTAAATTTCTGTTTTGCTCTATATGTGAAGAAATTGGTAAGCCTAAGCCAAAGTCCTAATCTAGTCATGTAGAGTGTCTAAATGTAGCAAGCTCTGAGCAGCGAACAGCAACTACATCAAAATTTACTTGTCGGAGTTCGGTAAATTTCCCTTTCCCAAAGTTTTAAAACAAAATCGAACAAAAATATAGTTTTACACCACAACACATGTAATATAATTGTGATGCTGGGTACCATAACTCTTGACCTAAATATAGATCCCACCCAAATATTTATATGCGCATATATTTGCATACAAACAATTCTCGTGTCAGCATCACAAACAAACAACAGAAGCACCAACAAAAATTGTAATGTTGCAAAAGTGTTGTTGCATACAACAACAGCGAAGTTCCTGTCGTATACTTAAATGGATGAATTGTAAGGGTGACTTCTGTGTTATAAAAAAAATATCATAAAATTTCTGTGTTCACATTTGTCAGACGACAAAAGCAAACAAGTCTAAAATGCTAAATTTTTGCACTTTTGAAACTCAAAAAGGAGGAAAAGAAATTATTATATACCCATACGCGTTGCTAAATCTAATTCGGCTTTCAAATAATTTACACATAATATTCAGACATAGACTAAGACACCGCCGTGGTCTAGCAGGTTAGTCATCCGCCTAGCATACCAGAGGCTCAAGTTCAATCCCTGGCCAGACTCACTTGAAAAAATAAATTTTGAAAAAAACGGCGGTTCACCTCATAACTCAGCTAGCCACTGGTTATTGAGTATTAGGCTATGTAAAACTTCTCTAACTAATGCATTTGCCGTTCGGAGCCGGCGTTAAAACGTAGGTCCCTTTCAATGAGTCTAAAAATAGAATCGGATGCAGCTCATTGTCTGAGAGAAGTACTCCTTGTTCCAATTGGAATGTTGTCGGGGAATTATATATATATATATCTATATATATATATATATATATATAGACTAAGACATAGGCTAAGACATAGACAAAGACATAGAGTAAGACATAGACCAATACATAGACTAGGACATAGACTAATTTGAAATTTTTGAAAAATTTCCTATTAAAATAGGAAATTTTTGAAAAATTTCCTATAAAAAAAGGAAATTTTTGAAAAATTTCCTATAAAAATAGGAAATTTTTGAAAAATTTCCTATAAAAATAGGAAATTTTTGAAAAATTTCCCATAAAAATAGGAAATTTTTGAAAAATTTCCTATAAAAATAGGAAATTTTTAAAAAGTTTCCTATAAAAATAGGAAATTTTTGAAAAATTTCCTATAAAAGTAGGAAATTTTTGAAAAATTTCCTATAAAAATAGGAAATTTTTGAAAAATTTCCTATTAAAATAGGAAATTTTTGAAAAATTTCCTATAAAAAAAGGAAATTTTTGAAAAATTTCCTATAAAAATAGGAAATTTTTGAAAAATTTCCCATAAAAATAGGAAATTTTTGAAAAATTTCCTATAAAAATAGGAAATTTTTGAAAAATTTCCTATAAAAATAGGAAATTTTTGAAAAATTTCCTATAAAAATAGGAAATTTTTGAAAAATTTCCTATTTTTATAGGAAATTTTTCAAAAATTTCCTATTTTTATAGGAAATTTTTCAAAAATTTCCTATTTTTATAGGAAATTTTTCAAAAATTTCCTATTTTTATGGGAAATTTTTCAAAAATTTCCTATTTTTATAGGAAATTTTTCAAAAATTTCCTTTTTTTATAGGAAATTTTTCAAAAATTTCCTATTTTAATAGGAAATTTTTCAAAAATTTCCTATTTTTATAGGAAATTTTTCAAAAATTTCCTACTTTTATAGGAAATTTTTCAAAAATTTCCTATTTTTATAGGAAACTTTTTAAAAATTTCCTATTTTTATAGGAAATTTTTCAAAAATTTCCTATTTTTATGGGAAATTTTTCAAAAATTTCCTATTTTTATAGGAAATTTTTCAAAAATTTCCTATTTTTATAGGAAATTTTTCAAAAATTTCCTTTTTTTATAGGAAATTTTTCAAAAATTTCCTATTTTAATAGGAAATTTTTCAAAAATTTCAAATTAGTCTATGTCCTAGTCTATGTATTGGTCTATGTCTTACTCTATGTCTTTGTCTATGTCTTAGCCTATGTCTTAGTCTATATATATATATATATATATATAGATATATATATATATAATTCCCCGACAACATTCCAATTGGAACAAGGAGTACTTCTCTCAGACAATGAGCTGCATCCGATTCTATTTTTAGACTCATTGAAAGGGACCTACGTTTTAACGCCGGCTCCGAACGGCAAATGCATTAGTTAGAGAAGTTTTACATAGCCTAATACTCAATAACCAGTGGCTAGCTGAGTTATGAGGTGAACCGCCGTTTTTTTCAAAATTTATTTTTTCAAGTGAGTCTGGCCAGGGATTGAACTTGAGCCTCTGGTATGCTAGGCGGATGACTAACCTGCTAGACCACGGCGGTGTCTTAGTCTATGTCTGAATATTATGTGTAAATTATTTGAAAGCCGAATTAGATTTAGCAACGCGTATGGGTATATAATAATTTCTTTTCCTCCTTTTTGAGTTTCAAAAGTGCAAAAATTTAGCATTTTAGACTTGTTTGCTTTTGTCGTCTGACAAATGTGAACACAGAAATTTTATGATATTTTTTTTATAACACAGAAGTCACCCTTACAATTCATCCATTTAAGTATACGACAGGAACTTCGCTGTTGTTGTATGCAACAACACTTTTGCAACATTACAATTTTTGTTGGTGCTTCTGTTGTTTGTTTGTGATGCTGACACGAGAATTGTTTGTATGCAAATATATGCGCATATAAATATTTGGGTGGGATCTATATTTAGGTCAAGAGTTATGGTACCCAGCATCACAATTATATTACATGTGTTGTGGTGTAAAACTATATTTTTGTTCGATTTTGTTTTAAAACTTTGGGAAAGGGAAATTTACCGAACTCCGACAAGTAAATTTTGATGTAGTTGCTGTTCGCTGCTCAGAGCTTGCTACATTTAGACACTCTACATGACTAGATTAGGACTTTGGCTTAGGCTTACCAATTTCTTCACATATAGAGCAAAACAGAAATTTAGCTAGATACAGAGAACTTAAGCCATAATTAAGAAAATAGTGGATTGAGTTTTACTTATATCAAAATCTGAGTAAAAAATTTCTATGAAATGAAATGTATTTAAAAGGGAAATGCCATAAGTATACTTATATTAATACATATGTTGATACGTATGTGTATGTGTATATATGCGCAATTTGCATGTGTTTACGTAAATTTTCAAATGTTAAAATATGAATGAGTGAACTCGCATGTAAACATGAAAAATAACACATTTATAAAGCTTTCGCCGACGCCGCCTTTGCGTTGGTAGCCTTGAAAATTGTATATTTAATATTTCTGCACTTTTAGTTTTTTAATCATCAAAAATTTCCTATAAAAAAAGGAAATTTTTGAAAAATTTCCTATAAAAATAGGAAATTTTTGAAAAATTTCCCATAAAAATAGGAAATTTTTGAAAAATTTCCTATAAAAATAGGAAATTTTTGAAAAATTTCCTATAAAAATAGGAAATTTTTGAAAAATTTCCTATAAAAATAGGAAATTTTTGAAAAATTTCCTATAAAAATAGGAAATTTTTGAAAAATTTCCTATAAAAATAGGAAATTTTTGAAAAATTTCCTATAAAAATAGGAAATTTTTGAAAAATTTCCTATAAAAATAGGAAATTTTTGAAAAATTTCCTATAAAAATAGGAAATTTTTGAAAAATTTCCTATAAAAATAGGAAATTTTTGAAAAATTTCCTATAAAAATAGGAAATTTTTGAAAAATTTCCTATAAAAATAGGAAATTTTTGAAAAATTTCCTATAAAAATAGGAAATTTTTGAAAAATTTCCTATAAAAATAGGAAATTTTTGAAAAATTTCCTATAAAAATAGGAAATTTTTGAAAAATTTCCTATAAAAATAGGAAATTTTTGAAAAATTTCCTATAAAAATAGGAAATTTTTGAAAAATTTCCTATAAAAATAGGAAATTTTTGAAAAATTTCCTATAAAAATAGGAAATTTTTGAAAAATTTCCTATAAAAATAGGAAATTTTTGAAAAATTTCCTATAAAAATAGGAAATTTTTGAAAAATTTCCTATAAAAATAGGAAATTTTTGAAAAATTTCCTATAAAAATAGGAAATTTTTGAAAAATTTCCTATAAAAATAGGAAATTTTTGAGAAATTTCCTATAAAAATTGGAAATTTTTGAAAAATTTCCTATAAAATAGAAACAATTTTGAAATTTTTTTATAAAAATAAGAAAATTTTGAAAAATTTTCTTTAAAAATAAGAAATTTTTTAAACAATTTTGTATAAAATAAAAAAAAATTTTAAAAATTTCCTTTAAAACAAAAATTTTAGGAAAAATTTTTCTATAAAAATAAGAAATTATTGCTCAATGCATCAGAAGGATACACTAATACAATTAGTTTTAATTTTTTTTTTGTTTCCAATTTGGGTTTAATTTGAAATCACTCAAGTTAATAGCAGAAAGATAAAAATTTGAATAATTTGTTTTAGATTTTTTTGCTGCTCTTAAAATGTATTCTTTTGTTTTATTTTTTTTTTTAATTTTTACACGGTAGTTTTTTGTTTTGTTTAGTAAATTTATTTATTGTTTAATTTAGTTAAACATCATGTCAAAATTTGAACATCAACAAAAAAGGACATTTAATATTGTTAAAATATTTTATTTACTGATAAACTTTTTTGTTGGGTTAATAACATTTATGTTTGTTGTTGTTTTTTTATTTACTAAAAATTTGCACTAGAATTTGTCTGCAGTGAATTTTGTTAGTTTAAAATGAAAATTTAATAAAAGTTTATTTTATATGATGACCTTATGAACACATACAAAAGTTTATGAAATATGTATGTTTTAATAAAACTAAAAATTGTCAGCCATGGAATTCAAAGTGCGAGGGGCTTCGTAGAAATAATGGTAATTTTTTAGGTTGTAAAAAAAATAATCACTTTGCATCGCTTAAACTTTTTTGGTAAAATAAATTCTTGAATAAAAAATGTGACATTGATGGCTCCCTAAAGGTTTTTACACATTTTAGTTAATCATGTTTATAGTCATGTGACACTTTATCCTCCCTAAGTAATCAAAAATGTAACCAATTTCAAAATGTGTATACTTATAATAAATTTAATGAACAACTTCCACTTTGAAGTGTTTTGTAGACTTAAAGCAAATATTATTTATGTGGTCGATAAGAAAAAGTCTTTGAAGGACATTAGACAACCTCAAAGGATACATACATGACAATATAACAAGGCATGTAGGATCATATTGCAAAATCACAAGTGCAAAGAAGCTCTGCCATATACTTATTCTTATACGCAAACATATCAATTTATTAAATAAAGAAATATTTACTATAAACACGTACACACGCACAATTTCTGTATAACTTAAATAAGGACTATTTGTTTTTGATCACTTTCATTGCATTTATTGTTCCAGGATTTTTTTGTGTCATTCATGATGACTGAGAGAATCCTGCAAACTACATACACACACACACACTAATTCTCTTGTATTTGTGCATTCAGGCAATTTCTTTATTGTTTATGTGTGCGTATGCATAATAGTATATTTTCAGTAGAATTTAATAAAATATTTCTTATTTATTAAATTAAAAATTTAACCAGAGAATTGAAGATAATTTATTTTATGAAGTGTAAGCGAGAACAAATGCAAAAATTTACACATGCAATAATTTTGTGCAAAAGAGTAAGAGATTTAAGTAATTGCAAATAAAATCAATGCAGATTTCTTTATTTTAAATTAAGTCTGATGGAAAATTGTAAAAGAAAGGATATATATGAAAGAATGAATTTATAATGAAAATGGAAATAGGAAATTAAAAAAAAAAAAAAATTTGTATAGGATAAATTGAAAAAGCAAATTTTTCAAAAATCTCCTATTTTTATAGGAAATTTTTTAAAAATTTCTTATTTTTGTAAGAAATTTTGCGAAATTTTTCAAACATTTCCTATTTTTATAGCAAATTTTTCAAAAATTCCCTATTTTTATAGCAAAATTTTCAAAAATTTCTTATTTTTATAGGAAATTTTTCAAAAATTTCTTATTTCTGTAGGAAAATTTTCAAACATTTCTTATTTTTATAAGAAATTTTTCAAAAATTTCCTATTTTTATAGGAAATTTTTCAAAAATTTTTATAGGAAATTTTTCAAAAATTTCCTATTTTTATAGGAAATTTTTCAAAAATTTCCTATTTTTATAGGAAATTTTTCAAAAATTTCCAATTTTTATAGGAAATTTTTCAAAAATTTCCTATTTTTATAGGAAATTTTTAAAAAATTTCCTATTTTTATAGGAAATTTTTCAAAAATTTCCTATTTTTATAGGAAATTTTTCAAAAATTTCCTATTTTTATAGGAAATTTTTCAAAAATTTCCTATTTTTATAGGAAATTTTTCAAAAATTTCCTATTTTTATAGGAAATTTTTCAAAAATTTCCTATTTTTATAGGAAATTTTTCAAAAATTTCCTATTTTTATAGGAAATTTTTCAAAAATTTCCTATTTTTATAGGAAATTTTTCAAAAATTTCCTATTTTTATAGGAAATTTTTCAAAAATTTCCTATTTTTATAGGAAATTTTTCAAAAATTTCCTATTTTTATAGGAAATTTTTCAAAAATTTCCTATTTTTATAGGAAATTTTTCAAAAATTTCCTATTTTTATAGGAAATTTTTCAAAAATTTCCTATTTTTATAGGAAATTTTTCAAAAATTTCCTATTTTTATAGGAAATTTTTCAAAAATTTCCTATTTTTATAGGAAATTTTTCAAAAATTTCCTATTTTTATAGGAAATTTTTCAAAAATTTCCTATTTTTATAGGAAATTTTTCAAAAATTTCCTATTTTTATAGGAAATTTTTCAAAAATTTCCGATTTTTATAGGAAATTTTTCAAAAATTTCCTATTTTTATAGGAAACTTTTTAAAAATTTCCTATTTTTATAGGAAATTTTTCAAAAATTTCCTATTTTTATAGGAAATTTTTCAAAAATTTCCTATTTTTATGGGAAATTTTTCAAAAATTTCCTATTTTTATAGGAAATTTTTCAAAAATTTCCTTTTTTTATAGGAAATTTTTCAAAAATTTCCTATTTTAATAGGAAATTTTTCAAAAATTTCCTATTTTTATAGGAAATTTTTCAAAAATTTCCTATTTTTATAGGAAATTTTTCAAAAATTTCCTATTTTTATAGGAAATTTTTCAAAAATTTCCTATTTTTATAGGAAATTTTTCAAAAATTTCCTATTTTTATAGGAAATTTTTCAAAAATTTCCTATTTTTATAGGAAATTTTTCAATAATTTCCTATTTTTATAGGAAATTTTTCAAAAATTTCCTATTTTTATAGGAAATTTTTCAAAAATTTCCTATTTTTATAGGAAATTTTTCAAAAATTTCCTATTTTTATAGGAAATTTTACAAAAATTTCCTATTTTTATAGGAAATTTTTCAAAAATTTCCTATTTTTATAGGAAATTTTTCAAAAATTTCCTATTTTTATAGGAAATTTTTCAAAAATTTCCTATTTTAATAGGAAATTTTTCAAAAATTTCCTATTTTTATAGGAAATTTTTCAAAAATTTCCTATTTTTATAGGAAATTTTTCAAAAATTTCCTATTTTTATAGGAAATTTTTCAAAAATTTCCTATTTTTATAGGAAATTTTTCAAAAATTTCCTATTTTTATAGGAAATTTTTCAATAATTTCCTATTTTTATAGGAAATTTTTCAAAAATTTCCTATTTTTATAGGAAATTTTTCAAAAATTTCCTATTTTTATAGGAAATTTTTCAAAAATTTCCTATTTTTATAGGAAATTTTTCAAAAATTTCCTATTTTTATAGGAAATTAAAAAAAAAAAATAAGAAATTTTTTGAACAATTCAGTATGAAAAAACTAAATTTTTAAGAAAATTTCTTATAAAAATAATTTTTTTTTAAACTCTCCTATAAAAATAAGAAATTTTTTAAAAATTCGCTATAAAAATAGAAGATTTTTAAAAAAATTCCTATAAAAATAGGAAATTTTTAAAAAATTTCCTATAGAAATAGAAAATTTAAAAAAAAATTTCTATAAAAAATACAATTTTGAAAAATTTCCTATAAAAATAAGAAATTTGTGAAAAATTTCTTATAAAAATAAGAAATTTGTGAAAAAATTTCCTATAAAAATAAGAAATTTGTGAAAAAACTTCCTGTAAAAATAAGAAAATTGTGAAAATATTCTATCAAAATAAGAAATTCTTGAAAATTTCCTATAAAAATAAGAAATTTGTGAAAATTTTCCTATAAAAATAAGAATTTTCTGAAAAATTTTCTATGAATATAAGAAAAGTTTCCTATAAAAATAGACCATTTTGAAAAATTTTTGAAAAATTTTTGAAAAAATAAGAAATTTTTGTAAAAATAAGAAGTTTTTGAAAAATTTCCTATAAAAATGAGAAATTTTTGAGTTTTTTTTTATAAAAATAAGGAATTTTTAAAAAATTTCCCATAAAAATATTAAATATTTTGAAATTAAAACAAAACAAAAATTTTTAATTTGTATTAAATAAAAAACGTTGGAAAATTTTTCTATAAAAATACGGAACTTTTAAAAAATTTTCTATTAAAATAAGAAATTTTTTGAAAAATTTCCTATAAAAATATCAAATTTTTAAAAATTTTCATAAAAATAGTAAATTTTTAATATAAAAACAATAAAAATTTCCTGTAAAAAAAAAAAACAAAATTTTTATAAAACTAAGAATATTTAGAAAAATTTCCTATGAGAATAAGATTTTTTTGAAAAATTTCTTATAAAAATAAGAAATTTTCAAACAATTTCCTATAAAAATAAGAAATTAAAAAAAAAAATTATATGAAAATAGAAATTTTTTGAAAAATTTCCTATAATAAGAAATCCTTGAAAATTTTTCTATAAAAATAAGAAATTTTTAAAAAACTTTCTATAAAATTAAGAAATTTTTGAATAATTTTATATAAAAATAAGAAATTTTTGAAAAATTTTTATTTTAAAATAGAAATTTTTTGATTTTTTTCCTATAAAAATAAAATAAATAAATCCTTGAAAAATTTCCTATAAAATTTTTTTGAAAAGTTTCAAATAAAAATAAGAAATTTGAAGGAAATTGAAAAATGTTCTAGAAAATAAGTCATTTTTAAAATTTCCCTTTAAAAGAAAAAAATTTTTAAATCTCTTTTATAAAAATAAATAAAAAAGCAAATTTTTTCTTGAAAAAATTTCTATGAAAATAAGAAATTTACTAAAAATTTAAACTTTATATGTCAAGAATTTGGCAAAACCAAAAAATACTCCTATTCTTCCCCATACAAATATTTTTTGCAGTTTGATCCGACACGACCTCTACCTAAAATTGTTAATAACATGTTTTTTTTTTTTTTTGTTATGTAGAACATTTCTGGGAGGAGTTAAGTAGAGCTTTCGCATTTTTGTAAAAAGAGGTGCACCCTAATATATGAATACTAATACAAGAGAATATCTACTTATGTCAAGTCATAATAATTTAACAGAAGCCACTGTATCTTTTAATTTAGCATAAATTTCGTTTTATATTAAATTACGAAGTTAAATCTCAGTTTCCTGTAAATTCTTGGAAAATGCACAAGTACAACATAATTAAATATGATATGAAATGAAATGCATTCATTCATTCATTCATTCATTCATTCATTCATTATCTTTATATCCTCTGATGTAAATTTATGAACAAAACTCTGATTAAATACCAAAAATATGTGACTGAGACAGGGACGAGTGTAAGGATGAACTCAATATTATCATGACGTTAACGTTGAACATTAAAATATACTCGTGCATATGTTAAATGTATGCATGTATGTACATTGTGCATACATACGTAGAATCTAGATAAGAGTGTTCATAAATAAAATGTACTTAAAATGCATTTTATTTTAATTATTTGTTATGACATGTTTAAACATGTATAAACACGTACAAAACACGCACTCTTACGTGTTCCACTCACACAAAAACCTCGGAAAATTATATCTCATTTATGCCGACCGCAACGCTAGTATTTCACTTTGAAGGAGTGAGAGTAAATGAATGAAAAACAAGAATAAAGAATCTCAATTTTATTTCATTTTTAGGTTGCGGTTACTGGTTGGTTGTCGGGTTATATATGTTTGATGCAATCAAAGTTATTGTTGATAAACTGAGATATCCGTGTATATTAAAAACAAATATTTATATTTATAATGTTTTTTATATAATAAAACTGTTCATTAATTTTCATTAATATTGTAAAACACTTGACGTATCCTGTCCCGCACATTTGATTATGTAAAAAGAGTTCGTGCATGAATTTATTAGGTGCTTGTGTATATGAAAACATATTCCGACGTTTGTACAGGGCAGCATGTCTCTATAATAACATTTATTACAAGCGCCGGGCATTTACGTCAATGACAAAAATTTCAATAACAAAATTTCACATATACATACATACATAGTTAATATAGGACAATTTTAGATACAACAATTTTGACCTATGTCCGAGTATTTCTTAGTATTTTTTAGTCCATTTTTTAGCTTATGTCTCATTTTATGTCAAAAATAAATTTCTTTACAAAAAACCTATAAAAACAACATCTATAAAAATAAGAATTTTTTGAAAATTTTCTTATAAAAATAAGAATCTTTTTAAAAAATTTCCAGTAAAAATAAGAAACTTTTTAAAAATTTCTTATAAAAATTAGAAATTAAAAAACAAATTCCAACAAATTTTTGAAAAAATTCCTACAAAAGAAAATTTTGAAAAATTTTCTATAAAAATCAAAAAAAAATTAAAAAAAAAATCCTATAAAAATAAAAATTTTTTGAAAAATTTCCTGTAAAAATAGGAAATTTTTCTAAAATTTCCTATAAAAATAAGAAACTTTTGAAAAATTTCCTATAAAAATAAGAAATTTTTGAAAAATTTCCCTTAAAATTTTTGAAAAATAAAAAACAGAAATTTTTGAAAAATTTCCTATAAAAATAGAAAATTTTTGAAAAATAAAACAAAATAAATTTTTGAAAAATTTCCTATTGAAATAAAAAATTTTCGAAAAATTTCCTTAAAAAACAAGTAAGAAAGCGCTATAGTCGGTCAAGCCGACCATACGATACCCTTCACCACTAAGGTCAAAGGTGTTATTTTTCCTGTATAAAGACAAATATTTGCTAAATTTTGCCATCATACAAACATTTTCTCAAAACGTATATATTCAACCTGTTTCCGTCATTTGGACTTATATGAGAGCTAGGGTCAAATGTGGACCGATTATCTCGAAACTTGGCAAATTGATTACAGTTGTTACACAAATTATGTATGCAAAAAATAAACTCAAAATTTTCATTATCTTTAGATTTACGAGCGTTTTAGTGATTTTTTGTCTCATTTAGTGCGTTTTTGAAGAAGAGTTTTTATGGGAGCTATGGTAAAATGTGGACCGATTTCAAAGAAATTTGGTACAGTGATTTAAGTTTACATAAGCAGTATCTGTATTTCATGAAAAAATATTGATATTTGTGGCCAATATAGCAATTCCGGGAAGTGGGACATATGGGAGGTACCATAAATAATGAACCGATTTTGACTAATTTCAATAGCCATGGTCCCATTATCAAAAAAAATATCTGTGCCAAATTTCATCAAATTATCTTTAGAATTGCGACCTGTAGTTTGATTACAAGGTTTATTTACATGGGGATCCAGCCAGCCAGACGGACGGACGGACGGACATCGCTAAATCGACTCAGAAAGTGATTCTAAGTCTATTGGTATACTAAAAGGTGGGTCTAAGACAAATATTTCTATGCGTTACAAACATCAGCACAAACTTATAATACCCTTTCCACCTCTGGTGGTGAAGGGTATAAATGGCTTAACTTCAAAGTTTTTCAACAAAACTTTTTATACCCTTCACCACCAAAAATTTAGCAAATATTTGTCTATATACAGAAAAAGAACATCTTTGACCTTAGTGGTGAAGGGTATAATAACAAAAAAAAATTCCAACAAAAGAAATTTTTGAAAAATTCTCTATAAAAATAAAAAAAAAATTGAAAAAATACCCATAAACATAGGAAATTTTTCTAAAATTTCCTATAAAAATAAACAAATTTCATAAATTTTCTTTCAAAATAAAAAATTTTTCAAAATTTTCCTATAAAAATAAAAAATTTTAAAAAAATTTCTTATGAAAAAAAATTTTTTTTTAAATTTCCTATAAAAATAAGAAATTTTTGAAAAATTTCCTAAAAAAAAATTTTGAAAAATTTCCTATAAAAATTAGAAATTAAAAAAAAAATCCCAACAAATTTTTGAAAAAATTCCTACAAAAAAAATTTTTGAAAAATTTTCTATAAAAATAAAAAAATCTTGAAAAAAATTCTTTTAAAATAGGAAATTTTTGAAAAATTCCTATAAAAATAAAAAAAATGTCACAAATTTTCTTTGAAAATAAAAAATATTTGTGAAATATCTTATGAAAAAAAATAAATTTTTAAAAATTTCCTATAGAAATAAGAAATTTTTGAAAAATTACCTATCAAAATAGGAAATTTTTGAAAAATTTCCTATAAAAATAAGAAACTTTTGAAAAATTTCCCCTAAAAATAAGAAGTTTTAAAAAATTTCCTATAAAAATAAGAAATTTTTAAAAAAATTCCTTTAAAAATAAGAAATTTTTGAAAAATGAAAAATAGGAAATATTTTAAAAATTTCCTAATAAAATAGGAAATTTTTTAAAACTTTTTTTTTAAATAGGAAATTTTTTAAAAATTTCCTATTAAAACAGGAAATTTTTGAAAAGTTTCTTAAAAATAGGAAATTTTTGAATAATTCCTATAAAAATAGGAAATTTTTGAAAAATTTCCTATAAAAATAAGAAATTTTTAAAAAATTTCCTTTAAAAATAAGAAATTTTTGAAAAATGTTCTATAAAAATAAGAAAATTTTAAAAAATTTCCTATAAAAATAAGAAACTTTAAAAAAAATTCCCTTTAAAAATAAGAAATTTTTGAAAAATTTCCTACAAAAAAAACAGAAATTTTTGAAAAATTTCTTACACAATTAAGAAATTTTTTAAAAATTTCCTATAAAAAATAGCAAATTTTTGAAAAATTTCCTATAAAAATAAGAAATTTTTGAAAGAATTCCTATAAAAAATAAGTATTTTTAAAAAATTTCCTATTAAAATAAGAAACTTTTACAAAAATTTCCTATAAAAATAAAAATTTTTTTAAAAATTTCCTTTAAAAATAAGAAATTTTTGAAAAATGTTCTATAAAAATAAAAAAATTTTGAAAAATTTCCTATAAAAATAAGAAATTTTTGAAAAATTTGCTATAAAAATAAGAAATTGTTGAAAAATTTCCTTTAAAAATAGGAAATTGTTGAAAAATTTCCTATAAAAATAAGAAATTTTTGAAAAATTTCCTGTAAAAATAAGAAATTTTTGAAAAATTTCCTATAAAAATAAGAAATTTTTGAAAATTTTCCATAAAAATAAGAAATTTTTGAAAAATTTCCTATAAAAATAAGAAATTTTTGAAAAATTTCCTATAAAAATAAGAAATTTTTGAAAAATTTCCTATAAAAATAAGACATTTTTGAAAAATTTCCTATAAAAATAAGAAATTTTTGAAAAATTTTCTATAAAAATAAGAAATTTTTGAAAAATTTCCTATAAAAATAAGAAATTTTTGAAAAATTTCCTATAAAAATAAGAAATTTTTGAAAAATTTCCTATAAAAATAAGAAATTTTTGAAAAATTTCCTATAAAAATAAGAAATTTTTGAAAAATTTCCTATAAAAATAAGAAATTTTTGAAAAATTTCCTATAAAAATAAGAAATTTTTGAAAAATTTCCTATAAAAATAAGAAATTTTTGAAAATTTTCCTATAAAAATAAGAAATTTTTGAAAAATTTCCTATAAAAATAAGAAATTTTTGAAAAATTTCCTATAAAAATAAGAAATTTTTGAAAAATTTCCTATAAAAATAAGACATTTTTGAAAAATTTCCTATAAAAATAAGAAATTTTTGAAAAATTTTCTATAAAAATAAGAAATTTTTGAAAAATTTCCTATAAAAATAAGAAATTTTTGAAAAATTTCCTATAAAAATAAGAAATTTTTGAAAAATTTCCTATAAAAATAAGAAATTTTTGAAAAATTTCCTATAAAAATAAGAAATTTTTGAAAAATTTCCTATAAAAATAAGAAATTTTTGAAAAATTTCCTATAAAAATAAGAAATTTTTGAAAAATTTCCTATAAAAATAAGAAATTTTTAAATAATTTCCTATAAAAATAAGAAATTTTTGAAAAATTTCCTATAAAAATAAGAAATTTTTGAAAAATTTCCTATGAAAATAAGAAATTTTTGAAAAATTTCCTATAAAAATGAGAAATTTTTGAAAAATTTCCTATAAAACTAAGAAATTTTTGAAAAATTTCCTATAAAAATAAGAAATTTTTGAAAAATTTCCTATAAAAATAAGAAATTTTTGAAAAATTTCCTATAAAAATAAGAAATTTTTGAAAAATTTCCTATAAAAATAAGAAATTTTTGAAAAATTTCCTATAAAAATAAGAAATTTTTGAAAAATTTCCTATAAAAATAAGAAATTTTTGAAAAATTTCCTATAAAAATAAGAAATTTTTGAAAAATTTCCTATAAAAATAAGAAATTTTTGAAAAATTTCCTATAAAAATAAGAAATTTTTGAAAAATTTCCTATAAAAATAAGAAATTTTTGAAAAATTTCCTATAAAAATAAGAAATTTTTGAAAAATTTCCTATAAAAATAAGAAATTTTTGAAAAATTTCCTATAAAAATAAGAAATTTTTGAAAAATTTCCTATAAAAATAAGAAATTTTTGAAAAATTTCCTTTAGAAATAAGAAATTTTTTAAAAATTTCCTATAAAAACACAGGAAGTTTTTTTAAATGTTCTTATTTTGATTTTTACTGGAAATTTTTTGTTTCTTTATAGAAAGTTTTTAAAAATTTTCTTACTTTGCAATTACTATCCTTTTAACTGTGATATGTCATATATCAATGAAATTCTTATTATTTTTTGTTTGTGTTTCTTATCATTTAATTAACGAGAAAAGTGTTGAGCAATATTTGCGAAGTGATGAAATTGTATGTGTTAAGAGCAAAATTGTGACAAAAGAATAATTAAAAATTGCAAGCATGTCCTTAATTGACTTAAGGACATTTTTTGTGCAGGTAATTGTCTGTAGTGTTTTTTTACTGTTGATACATCATAATGAAATATAATTACAATTATAAATCAGTGACACTTAGTAGCGGTAAAAATTATATTTGAATTGTAAAAATTTCGAGATAACATTTACTTTTTGGACATTGAATTTCTTAGGAGGAAAAACTTAGCTTTTTGTCTTTAATATATAAAGTTGCCCAGTAGTATATTTTTGTATACAAGCGACATTTTTGTCAGTACATTTTATATGTTAATGAGGCAGTTTTTGTTTTAATGGTCATGGGCCAAGCATTTATAATTTGTATACTTTCAGTTTAAAGACATAATTCTATCATTTGTCACATATCACGATCTTATAAACATATTTTTTTTTTATCGCGATAGCATTCCTTCAATGATCCTTTACTAACAAATTACCTATTTTTCTTAACTAAATTTTCTTAAATTAAAAGCAAATTTTATGTTTGAAAGAAATTTTCCATGTTTGACTATAAAATTGTTCATAAATGATTTTTGGTTATTTAGAAATTTTTTGCAGAATTTAAATATTTAAAATTTGTGTTAACACATTTGACCCTAAGTAATCGCCTACAAAATGTTTGAAGTAAATAAATCAGGAAATTTTTTTGACTATTTAAACACGTGTTTTTTTAACATTAACAACATTTTTTTATTTTAATATTTTTTTTTATAAAATTTTAATTTGTTTTTAATGACTGTTTTCCAACAATAATATTTCATGTTGTTTATTTCTAGCATTTTTATTCCATACTCTGATTGAATTTTAAGTACCTTTAGATTCATGACACGAAAACCGAAAATAGTATTATTAACTTTTATCACAAATATTGCACAGTGGGACTAAAAGGAATACAAAATAAGAAATTAAAAAAAAAATTCTATAAAACTCAGAAAGTTTTTGATAAATTTCCTATAAAAAGTTTTTGAAAAATTTCCTATCGAAATAAGAAATTTTTGAAAAATTTCCTATAAAAGTAAGAAATTTTTGAAAAATTTCCTATAAAAATAAGAAATTTTTAAAAATTTCCTATCAAAATAAGAAATTTTTGAAAAATTTCCTATAAAATAAGAATTTTTTGAAAAATTTTCTATGAAAATAAGAAATTTTAAATGAATTATCAAAAAAAAAAAAATAGGATTTTTTTTAAATTTCCTATAAAACTAAGAAATTTTTAAAATTTTCTTATAAAAATACGAAACTTTTGAAAACTTTCCTATAATAGTTAGAAAGTTTTGAAAAATTTCCTATAAAAATAAGAAAGTTTAAAAAAATCTCCTTTAAAAACTAGAAAAATTTCTTATAAAAAAAAGAAATTTTTGAAAAATTTCCTTAAAAAAATAAGAAATTTTTGAAAATTTTTTTTATTAAAATACGAAATTTTTGAAAAATTTCCTACAAAAACAATAAATTTTTATAAAATTTCCTACAAAAATAAGAAATTTTGAAAAGCTTCCTATAAAGATAAGAAATTTTTGAAAAATTTCTTATAAATATACGAAATTTAAAAAAAAAATTCCTATAAAAATAAAATTAAGAAATTTTTTAAAATTTTCAATAAAAACAAGAAATTTTTTTTAAATTTCCTATAAAAATAAAAAATGTTTTAAAAATTTCCTATAAAGATTAGAAATTTTTGAAAAATGTTCTATAAATATATGAAATATTTGAAGAATTTCCTACTAAGAAAGTTCTTGATAAATTTCCAATAAAAATAGGAAATTTTTGAAAAATCTCCTATAAAAATGAGAAATATTTGAAAAATTTCCTATAAACTTAAGAAATTTTCTATAAATATAAGAAATTTTTGAAAAATTTCCTATAAAAATGAGACATTTTTTAAAAATTTCCTATTAAAATAGGAAATTTTTGAAAAGTTTCCTACAAAAATAAGAAATTTTTGAAAAATTTCTTATAAAAAAAAAATTTTGAAAAATTTCCTTTTAAAACAAGAATTTTTTGAGAAATTTTCTGTAAGAAATTTTTGAAAAATGTCCCCTAAACATTTTTGAAAAATTTTCTATGAAAACAAGAAAGTTTTGAAAAATTTCCTATAGAAATAGGAAATTTTTGAAAAATTCCCTATAAAAATAGCAAATTTTTGAAAAATTTCCTATAGAAATATAAAATTTTTGAAAAATTTCCTATAGAAATATAAAATTTTTGAAAAATTTCCTATAAAATTCGGAAATTTTTGAAAAATTTCCTATAAAATTAGGAAATTTTTGAAAAATTTCCTATATAGGAAATTTTTGAAAATTTTTCTATGAAAAAATTCCTATAAAAATAGGAAATTAAAAAAAAACTATAAAAATCAGAAATTTTTGAAAAATTTCCTATAAAATTAGGAAATTTCTGAAATTTTTTCTATAAAAATAGTAAATTTTTGAAAAAAATCTTATAAAAATAGGAAATTTAAAAAAAAATCCTATAAAAATAAGAAATTTTTTAAAAATTTCCTATAAAAATAAGAAATTTTTGAAAAATTTTCTATAAAAATAAGAAATTGTTGAAAAATTTTCTATACAAATAAGAAATTTTTTAAAAATTTTGTATAAAAATAAGAAATATTGGAAAAATTTCATATCCAGATAGGAAATTTTTGAAAAATTTCCTTTAAAATTAAGAAATTTTTGAAAAATTTCCTATAAAAATAAGAAATAAAAAAAAAATTTCCTATAAAAATAAGAAAAATTTCGTTTAAATATATGAAATTTTTCAAAAATTTGCTATAAAACTACTATAATTTTTTTTTTTTAAATTTCTATAAATATAATGAGTTTTTGAAAAATGTCCTATAAAAGTAAGAAATTTTTGGAAAATTTCTTATAAAAATAGGAAATTTTTGAAAAATTTTCTATAAAATATGAAATTTTTGAAAAATTTCCTATAAAAATAGGAAATTTTTGAGAAATCTCCTATAAAAACAAGAAATTTTTGAAAAATTTCCTATAAAAATAAGAAATTTTTGAAAAATTTCCTATAAAAATAAGAAATTTTTGCAAAATTTCCTATAAAAATAAGAAATTTTTGAAAAATTTCCTATAAAAATAGGAAACTTTTGAAAAATTTCCTATAAAAATAAGAAATTTTTGAAAAATTTCCTATAAAAATAGGAAATTTTTTAAAAATTTCCTATAAAAATAAGAAATTTTTGAAAAAATTCCTATAAAAATAAGAAATTTTTAAAAAATTTCCTAATAAAATAAGAAATTTTTGAAAAATTTCCTATAAAAATAAGAAATTTTTGGAAAATTTGATATAAAAACAGGAAATTTTTCAAAAATTTCCTATAAAATTAAGTTATTTTTTTAAATGTCTTATAAAAATAAGAAATTGTTGAAAAATTTTGTATAAAAATATGATTTTTTGAAAAATTTCTTATAAAAATAAGAAATTTTTCAAAAATATCCGATAAAAATAAAAAAGTTTTGAAAAATATCCTATAAAAATAAGTAATATTTGAAAAAATTCCTATCAAACAAATTTTTGAAAAATTTCCTATAAAATTAAGAAATTTTTTAAAAATTAAAAATGTGAGTTAAAAAAAAACACAACTGTCCCACAGTTAAATAAAGAGTTTTTAAAACTGTTCCAAAAAAATCTCATAAAATATTCAATTCACATTTAAAAATCAATTTTCAGTTAAAAGACAAAATTATTTAGAAAAAAAAAACGAATTAAAAACCATGAAAACAACCAGAACATGATTATTCCCAAAACGCAACCCATAATTTGTTTAATAAGTTTTTTGGAAAAAATGCAAAAAACTCTTTGATATTCAATTTCGATGTCATTATTATAAATTAAAAATCGTTCGTGCAAGAATAGCTCCAGAAGCTTAAAATTATATTTTTTATGGCGAAAAGAAAAATCAAAAAAAAAGGAACAAGAAAAATATCCTTATATAACTAATGCCTCAAACTGATACGAAGACATTTAATAACTAAATGAAAACTTAATTGCAAAGAATTTTAAAGAAAAAGAAAATCATGAGACTTAATTTTATTTTTTTTATTAAATAAACTAATTGAAAGTGTTTTTTTCCTCCGAAAACATTTGAAAGCTAAAAGAAGGCAGAAAATTTTAGAATTTGTTAAAAATGTTCGACATAAATATGTACTTTAATATGTCCTAGCATTCATTGTAGAATATTTTGCTTTTTTCGCACATAAATCAAAATCTCTATACAATTAAAAAAATGCTAAATAAAAATTTTGTGCCTTGACTGGATTTGTTACTCCCCCTTTATTCACTTTTTTCAAGGCATTCCCAAATTTCCCACTAGCACTTCTTTCTGTGTACACAATTCTTCTTTAGATTCTCTAATTTGCAGATGTGCCAGCCCTTGTAATTGATAGTCTATGGAAATGAACGGAAATAGGAAAAATTTCGTAAGAATTTAACCAAACGAAAAAATTCTTATTTGGCCGAAAGCCAAATTGTGAGGTTTAGAAATTATTTAAAGTGTCTCAAATGAGGACCACATATGGAAACAAAATTAAATTAAAAAAAATCCTATAAAAATAAGACATTTTTGAAAAAAAATTTTTTATAAAAATAAAAACAAATTTTGAAAAATTTCTTATAAAAATAAAAAAAATTTTTTAAAATTTCCTATAAAAAAAATTTAAAAATTTGCAATAAAAAAAAAAAAATTTGTGAAAAGTTTACTTAAAAATAAGAAATTTTTGAAAAATTTTCTAAAAAACAATAAGAATGTTTTCAAAAACTTTGTATAAAAATATGAAATTTTTAAAATATTTCCTATTAAAATAAGAAATTTTTGAAAAACTTTCTATAAAAAAAAGAAATTTTTGAAAAATTTGCTATAAACAAAGAAATTTTTAAAAAATTTCCTATAAAACTAAGAAACTTTTTTAAAATTTCCAATAAAAATAAGAAATTTTTAAAAAAGTTCATATAAAAATACGAAATTTTTGAAAAATTTCTTATAAAAATAAGAAATTTTTCCAAATTTTCTTACAAAAATAAGAATTTGTTAAGAAATTTCTATAAAAATAAGAAACTGTTAAAATATTTCCTTTGAAAATTTCTTAATTTTCGAAAAAATTCATATAAAAATAGGAAATTATAAAAAAAAAAATTCAAATTAAAATTAGAAATTTTTGAAAAATTTCCTATAAAACTAAGAAATTTTTCAAACAATTTTTATGAAAATAAAAAATTATGGAAAAACTTCCTATAAAAATAAGATATTATTGGAAAATTTCCTATAAAAATAAGAATTTTTTTTAATTTCCTATAAAAATAAGAAATTTTTGAAAATTTTCCCATACAATCAGGAAATTTTTAAACAAATTTCTATGAAAATAAGATTTTTTTAAATTTCCTATAAAAATAAAAAAAATTTTAAAAATTTCATATAAAAAACAGAAATTTTTGAAAATTCCTATAAAAATTGGAAATTTTTGAAAAATTTTTAGTAAAAAACTTTTGAAAGACTTCCTATAAAAACAAGAAATTTTTGAAAAATTTCCTCAAAAAATAAGAAATTTTTGAAAAATTTCTGATAAAAATAATAAATCTTTCAAAAATATCCTATAAAAACAAGAAAATTTTTCAAAATTGAAAAAAATAAGAAATTTTTGATTTTTTTTTTTTTTTGTAAAAATGAGAAATTTTTAAAAAATTTCCTTTGAAAATAAGATATTTTAAAAAAAAATTCCTATAAAAATAAGAAATTTTTGAAAAATTGTGTATAAAAATAAGAAATTTTTGAAAAATTTCCTATAAAAATAAAAAAAAATTTGAAAAATTTCCTATAAAAATAAGAAATTTTAAAAATTTTCTATAAAAATAACAAATTTTTAAAAAATTTCATATAAAAATTGGAAATTTTTACAAATTTTCCCACAAAAATAAGAATTTTTTAAGAAATTTCTATAAAAATAAGAAATTTTTGAAATATTTTCTTTGAAAATAAAAAATTTTTGCAAAATTGTCTATAAAAATAAGAAATTTTCGAAAAATTTCCTATACAAATAGGAAATTATAAAAAAAATTCTAATAAAATTAAAAATTTTTTGAAAATTTTCCTATAAAAATAAGATTTTTTTTAATTTCCTATAAAAATAAGAAATTTTTGAAAAATTTCCAATAAAATCAGGAAATTATTGAAAAAATTCCTATAAAAATAAGATTTTTGTTTTTAAAATTTGCTATAAAAATAAGAAAATTATGAAAAATTTCCTATAAAAAACAGAAATTTTTGAAAAATTTTCTATAAAAATAAGCAATTTTTGAAAAATTTTCTGTCAAAATAAGAAATTTTGTAAAGACTTCCTATAAAAATAAGAAATTTTTGAAAAATTTTCTATAAAAATACGAAATTTTTGATAATTTTTCAGTAAAAATATGAAATTTGTTAAAGATTTCTTATAAAAGTAATACATTTTTGAAAAATTTCCTATAAAAATAATAAATTTTTGAAAAATTTCCTGTAAAAATAAGAAAATTTTTAAAAATTTTAAAAAAAGTAAGAAATTTTTGAAAATAGTTTTTATAAAAATAAGAAATTTCTGAAAATTTTCCTTTAAAGATAAGATATTTTTAAAAAATTTCCTATAAAAATGAGAAGTTTTTGAAAAATTTCCTATAAAAATAAGAAATTTTTGAAAAATTTCCTATAAAAATAAGAAATTTTTGAATAATTTCCTATAAAAATAAAAAATTTTTGAAGTATTTCCTATAAAAATAGGAAATTTTTAAAAAAAAATTCTTTAAAAATAGGAAATTTTTTAAAAATTTCCTTTAAAAATAAGAAATTTTTGAAAAATGTTGTATAAAAATAAGAAATTTGTAAAAGATTTCCTATAAAAAAAATGAAAATTTTCCTATAAAAGTAAGAAATTTTTGAAAATTTTTCTATAAAAATAAGAAATTTAAAAAAAATTTCCTATAAAAAAGATAAAGTTTTGAAAACTTTCCTATAAAAATAAGAAATTTTTGAAAAATTTGCTTTAAAGATAAGAAATTTTCGAAAAACTTCTTATAAAAACAAGAAATTTTTTAAAAATTTCCTATAAAAATAAGAAATTTTTCAAAATTTTCCTATAAAAATGTGAAATTTTTCAAAAATTTCCTATAAAATAAGAAACTTTTCAAAAATTTCATATAAAAATAAGAAACTTTTCAAAAATTGTCTATAAAAATTAGAAATTTTTAAAAAATTTCATATAAAAATAAGAAATTTTTCAAAAATTTATAAAAATAAGTAGTTTTTTGAGAAATTTCATAAAAAATAATACATTTTTAAAAATTTCTTAAAAAAAAATAAGAATGTTATGAAAAATTTCCATAAAATAAAGAATTGTTTTAAAAAAATTCTATAAAAATAAGAGAATTTTTATAAATTTCCTATGAAAAACATAAATTGTTGAAAAATATCCTTAAAAATAAGAAAAAAGTTGACATTTAGAAATAAATTGTTTTCATTTTTACATTGTTTAACTTATAATATGTGTACATTTAAAAAAAATAAGTTGTTTATCTTAATTTTTTTAGAAAACTTGTAAAATTTCCTAGAAACTACCAGTTGAAGTGCTCCATGGCGTATACTTAATATTCATAGAGAATTAAAATTAAAATAATACTTATACGTCATGATGTTCTATTTTGAAATAGAAAACTTTAATTTACAGACAAACAAATATTTGCTAATGAAAATTCTAATAATGTTTCTAATATTTGATTAGTATGCAAACAACAAAATGCATAACTCACACACACATACAAACACAATCCAGTTCACACTCTCTCAGTCACAGCTCACATTTGGACACAACGGAAACAGGAAATACAGAGCGAATAAAGTTTACCACCCCCTCACCAACACCACAAACATTTAAGTAAATGGAAATACACACCAATAGGAAATACAAGCAGAGAATTGTGTAAATTCGTTATAATCGTAATTATAAAACAGAAAATTATGAAATATTTTAAACAAAGAATTGGGTAAGCACCGCAAGCCAACCAACAACAATTACAACTTTAATCTCAAAATCCAAAAAGTTATTTTTAATTCAAAAACCAAATATGCGTAAGAAATAATCGTTTGTTATGAAATTCTGAAAAACTGAAAATAAAACCTCATCACCAAAAAAACTGAAATAATCAATATTTAAATTTATCGTTTTATTGGAATTTAAGGTTTATTATCTGGCATTAGCCTCATTAGAGTGTTCATAAATTTAACTTGATTGTGGTTTTTGTAAATGTTATAATAATATTATAAATTAAAATTTGTAAATGACATTTGATAACAACTACGACAGGCAACAATTGGGGCTAAACTTTGGCTGCAAAAGTAATTGAGTTTTAAATTAATTTAATTTCGTTTTTTATAACGCACAAATAAAGAATGTCAATTGAAAACGAAAAACATTTAAACTGGCAGGGGATTGTGGATACTAAAGACGTGCGTGTTTATGAGTTCCATAAAAATTATTGATTTTTTTTAAAGTTAAGGCATATTAACCATCAAGAAGCACAAGAAATAATCCAAAAAATTTCTTTAAATTTTTACAGTGAAAATTTTCTATTTTTATAGGCAACTTTTAATAATTTTCATATTTTTATAGAAAATTTTTTCAAAAATTTCTTGTATTCATAGGAATTTTTTCAAAAATTTCTTATTTTTACCAAACATTTTTTTAAAAATTTCTTGTTTTTATAAGAAATTTTTCAAAAATTTTTTATTTTTATAAGAAATTTTTCAAAAATTTCTTATTATTTTTATAAGAAATTTTTCAAAAATTTCTTATTATTTTTATAAGAAATTTTTCAAAAATTTCTTATTATTTTTATAAGAAATTTTTCAAAAATTTCTTATTATTTTTATAAGAAATTTTTCAAAAATTTCTTATTATTTTTATAAGAAATTTTTCAAAAATTTCTTATTATTTTTATAAGAAATTTTTCAAAAATTTCTTATTATTTTTATAAGAAATTTTTCAAAAATTTCTTATTATTTTTATAAGAAATTTTTCAAAAATTTCTTATTATTTTTATAAGAAATTTTTCAAAAATTTCTTATTATTTTTATAAGAAATTTTTCAAAAATTTCTCATTATTTTTATAAGAAATTTTTCAAAAATTTCTTATTATTTTTATAAGAAATTTTTCAAAAATTTCTTATTATTTTTATAGGAAATTTTTCAAAAATGTCTCATTTTTATAAGAAATTTTTAAAAAATTTCTTATTTTTATAAGAAAATTTTCAAAAATTTCTTCTGTTTATAAGAAATTTTTCAAAAATTTCTTATTTTTATAAGAAATTTTTCAAAAATTTCTTATTTTTATAAGAAATTTTTCAAAAATTTCTTATTTTTATAAGAAATTTTTCAAAAATTTCTAATTTTTATAAGAAATTTTTCAAAAATTTCTTATTTTTATAAGAAATTTTTCAAAAATTTCTTATTCTTATTAGAAATTTTTCAAAAATTTCTTATTTTTATAAGAAATTTTTCAAAAATTTCTTAATTTGATAAGAAATTTTTCAAAAATTTCCTTATTTGATAAGAAATTTTTCAAAAATTTTTTATAAGAAATTTTTCAAAAATTTCTTATTTTTATAAGAAATCTTTCAAAAATTTCTTATTTTTATAAGAAATTTTTAAAAAAATTCTTATTTTTATAAGAAATTTTTCAAAAATTTCTTATTTTTATAAGAAATTTTTCAAAAATTTCTTATTTTTGTAAAAAAATTTCAAAAATTTATAATTTTTATTGGTAAATTTTCAAAAATGTCTAATTTTTATACGAAATTTTTCAAAAATTTCGTAAGAATTTTTAAAAATTTCTTATTTTTATAAGAAATTTTTCAAAAATTTCTAATTTTTATAAGAAATTTTTCAAAAATTTCTTATTTTTACAAGAAATTTAAAAAAAAATTCTTATTTTTATGGGAAATTTCTAAAAATTTCTTATTGTTATAGGAAATTTTTTAAAAATTTCTTATTTTTAAAAAAAATTCTTAATTTGATAAGAAAATTTCTTAATTTGATAAGAAATTTTTCAAAAATTTCTTAATTTGATAAGAAATTTTTCAAAAATTTTTTATAAGAAATTTTTCAAAAATTTCTTATTTTTATAAGAAATTTTTCAAAAATGTCTTATTTTTATAAGAAAATTTTCAAAAATTTCTTATTTTTATAAGAAATTTTTCAAAAATTTCTTATTTTTACAAGAAATTTTTCAAAAAATTCTTATTTTTATGGGAAATTTCTAAAAATTTCTTATTGTTATAGGAAATTTTTTAAAAATTTCTTATTTTTAAATTTTGCAAAAATTTCTTATTTTTATAGGAAATTTTTCAAAAATGTCTTATTTTTATACGAAATTTTTCAAAAATTTACTAAAAATTTTTAAAAATTTCTTATTTTTATAAGAAATTTTTCAAAAATTTCTTATTTTTATAAGAAATTTTTCAAAAAATTCTTATTTTTATAAGAAATTTTTCAAAAATTTCTTATTTTTATAAGAAATTTTTCAAAAATTTCTTATTTTTATAAGAAATTTTTCAAAAATTTCTTATTTTTATAAGAAATTTTTCAAAAATTTCTTATTTTTATAAGAAATTTTTCAAAAATTTCTTATTTTTATAAGAAATTTTTCAAAAATTTCTTATTTTTATAAGAAATTTTTCAAAAATTTCTTATTTTTATAAGAAATTTTTCAAAAATTTCTTATTTTTACAAGAAATTTAAAAAAAAAATTCTTATTTTTATAAGAAATTTTTCAAAAATTTCTTATTTTTATAAGAAATTTTTCAAAAATTTCTTATTTTTGTAAAAAAATTTCAAAAATTTATAATTTTTATAGGAAAATTTTCAAAAATGTTTAATTTTTATACGAAATTTTTCAAAAATTTCGTAAAAATTTTTAAAAATTTCTTATTTTTATAAGAAATTTTTCAAAAATTTCTAATTTTTATAAGAAATTTTTCAAAAATTTCTTATTTTTATAAGAAATTTTTCAAAAATTTCTTATTTTTATAAGAAATTTTTCAAAAATTTCTTATTTTTATAAGAAATTTTTCAAAAATTTTATAATTTTATAAGAAAATTTTCAAAAATTTCTTATTTTTATAAGAAATTTTTCAAAAAATTTTTATTTTCATAAAAAATCTTTCAAAAATTTCTTATTTTTATAAGAAATTTTGAAAAATTTTATATTTTTATAAGAAATTTTTTAAAAAAAATTATATTTTTTAAGTGAAATTTTTCAAAAATTTCTTATTTGATAGGAAATATAATAGAAAAATTTTCAAAAATTTCTTATTTTTATGGGACGCGTCCTTCTTATTTTTACACCGAATTTCTAAAAAATTTCTTATTTTCATAGGAATTATTTCAAAAATTTTTTATTTTTAAAGCAAATTTTTCAAAAATTTCTTATTCTTATAGTATATTTTTCAAAAATTTCTTGTTTTTATAGGAATTTTTTTAAAAAATTCTTGTTTGTTATAGGAAATCTTTAAAAATTTTCTTATTTTGATACGAATTTTTTCAAAAAGTTCTTATTTTTATAGGAAATTTATCAGAAATTTCTTATAATTATAAGAAATTTTTTATTTTGATAGGAAATTTTTCAAAATTTTTGCATTGTCATATAAAATTTTCCAAAAATTTTAAATTTTTATAGAAAATATTTCAAAAATGTTTAATTTTTACAGAAATTTTTTCAAAAATGTTTTATTTTTATTGGAAATATTTATTTTTTTTTTGTTTTGAAAGAAAATTTTTCAAAAATTTTATATTTTCATATAAAATTTTTAAAATATATATTTTTTTTAGGAAATTTTTCAAAAAAATTTTAAAATTTTTATAGAATTTTTTTTTTAAATTTCTTATTTTTATAGGAACTTTTTCAACATTTTGTTATTTTTATAGAAAATTTTTGATAAATTTCTTATTTTTATTAAAACTTTTTTAAAAACTTCTTATTTTTTATAAGAAATTTTGCACCAATTTCTTATTTTTATAAGAAAATTTTAAAAATTTCCTATTTCTATAGGAAATTTTTCAAAATTTTTTTATTTTTATAGAAAATTATTTAAAACTTATGATTTATGATTAAAAATTTCTTATTTCTATAGGAAAATTTTTCAAAAATTTCTGATTTTTGTAATAAATTTTTCAAAAATTTTTTATTTTTATAGAAATTTTTTGAAAATTTGTTGTATTTTCATGTAAAATTTTTAAAAAAATTTTTATTTTTTTAGGAAATTTTTCAAAAATTTCAAATTTTTTTAGGAAATTTTTCAAAAATGTCAAATTTTTATAGAAAATATTTCAAAAATTTCTTATAGGAAATTTTTTTTTATTTTTATAGGAGTTTTTTTTAAATTTCTTATTTTTGTTTCAAATTTTTGAAAGATTTTCTATTTTTCTTATTTTTTTAAGAAATTTTTCAAAAATTTCTTATTTTTATAAGAAATATTTCAAAAGTTTCTTATTTTTATCAGAAATTTTTCAAAAATGTATTATTTTTATAAGAATTTTTTTAAATATTTCTTATTTTTATAGGAATTTTTTCAAAAATTTCTTATTTTTATAGGAAATTTATTACGGCATCAATATCTTATATTCTTAAACGAGCAATAATTGTATATATATATATATATATATATATATATATATATATATAGAATGGCTATCTCGAAAACGGCTCTAACGATTTTGATAAAATTTGGACAGTGGGTATCTTTTTTGATGTATAGGTCGAAGAAGAAGGGAGTTTTGCAACTTTTACCTCTAAGAGGGTAAAAACGGGTAAAAAGGGGAAAAAATCGAAAACGCTATGTCTCCTAAAGTAATAGGTATAGAAACAAAATTAAAATTACGTTTTAAACAGCTTTGAAAATAAGCGGACAGGTGTTTGGTACTTTTTTGAAACTGTGTCCGATAGGGGGTAAAAAAGGGTGAAAATAGTTTTTCTGGCACCTTTTTAACCCACTCTTATATTTTAAACTAAAGAATATAGAAAGAAACTTGGTACTGCAATCAATAGATGTAAAAAAAACATGAAATACGTATTTGGTACTTTTTTGATTTTGGAGCCAAAATGGGTAAAAAAGGGATAAAATGATAACTTAACATCTCCAAAGTAATATGAATAGGAACATTATACATTATGTTAAATGCGTTTTAAAAAAATGTACCGAATTCAATTGGCACCAAAAAAGTACCAAATATACATATGGAACTTTTAGAAATTAGGGAATAAAAAGGGGGAAAAATTAGTATTATTTTAAACAAATGAATGTTTGTCTGTATGTATGTTCTTTATAGAATAGTAAACTGTGAATTTGATTGTGTTATGCTCTTTAGCGAAGATGTTGCGGATAAGCCGGCAAAGGTTTTAAAGTTGATAAGACTAATTTCCGACAGATGGCGCCACTGAAAATAACTAAAATTTAATTAAATCGTAAACTGTACATTTGATCATGCTATAATCTTTAGCAAAGTTGTAGCGCATGAGCCGACGAAGGCTTTTTAGTTGGTATGAATAATTTCCGACAGGTGGCGCTACAGAAACTTACTCAAAGTCAATTTAATCGTAATCTGTACATTTAATCATGCTACAATCTTTAGCAAAGTTGTTGCACATGAGCCGACGAAGGTTTCTTAGTTGGTATGAAGAAATTTCGACAGGTGGCGCTACTGAAATTTACTCAAAGTCAATTTAATCGTATGCTGTACATTTAATCATGCTATAATCTTCAGCAAAGTTGTTACGGATAAGCCAAAGAAGGTTTATGAATTGGAATAAGCAAAGTCCGACAGGTGGCGCCACAGAAAACTACTCAAAATGAATTAAATCGTAAACTGTGCATTTGATCAGACTATAATCTTTAGCAAAGTTGTTGCGCATGAGTCGACAGAGGTTTCTGTTGATATGAATAATTTTCAAAATGATTCAAAATGAGTTTAACTGTAAACTATGCAAACTATGTGTTGGTCGGACAAAATAAATCAAATAATTCAAAATTAACTGAATATTTCTACAATGTCTTTCCTCTAAATTTATTTTAGCACTTTATAATATAAAATATATAAAAACTTTAAAATTTTCCTCAAAATGCTTATCATAAAGCTCCGAGCAAGGCTCGGTCTACCAGGTACTGTACATTATGTATGTTCTAATCAAATTTCATTTTAAAACGTATGATTAATATTAATTGCTTTCTAGTATAAATTTGAAATTACTCATACGCTTCGTATCATTTTGACAGTTAATCAAAAGTAATTTAAATCTTATGATTAATAGTTATTTGGTTGTAAACGCGTAACTTCAAAGTAATATAATAAATATAACTTTTTATTAAAGTTTTCTGTTATTTCTAGCGTTAAAGATAAAGATTAATTATTATTTTTATTTTTGTCTGGGGTATCAAATTAAATACTCACTGTTTTTCTTTACGATGTTGACGCTTTCTTTTAAAAGCCTTTTTAACGCGTAATAATAGAAACGCGGCCCTATCCACCGACAAAGTAGTAGAACTTTTCTTTGCCGGTGGTGGTGTGGGCGGAGGAGCTGCAGTCGTTGTGGTTATGGTGGCGGATGATGAATATGTTGTAGCTTGATTTGAGTCTGATGTTGTTGCTGCTGATGTTGATGATGTTGTTGCCGCTGTTGAAGTAGGTGTAGCTGTAACAACAGCTTCCATTTTTTTGGGTTTAGTTTCTGTTGAATTCTATTTGTTATTTTTCCGAAATGTTTATTTGTTTTAGTTTATTTCTTTTTAATGTTATAAATTTTAAGAGTTATTTCAATAATTTTTACTTAACAGATGTTATCACTGATATTTTTACTGCTTAAAAATTATGGAAGTTGTAAAATTTATTCTTCAAATATAAAATTTTATCATTTCTGTAAATTGATTAAAAAGGGTTTGAGTGCTTTCATCTTTGTTCTTCTATTATATTAAAAGTAATTTTATTTATTTCGTTACATCTTTATAGTTGGCCTATCATTGTCAGATACAAATTTTGCCTTTTGTTCTGACTTGGGGTCGAGAAGTCATGTTGGTATGATATCAATCGATTTATAAAGTTTTTATCACATTTCATAACATCATCATCGTTATCATGACCAAGTATCATCAACGTCATTATCATCATCCTCTTTAAATCGTTATTGTATTTTCAAGGCAATTTGATCAAGGCATGTTGATAAAATTATAGCACAAAATTTTTAAAGGATGATTAAGGAAATGTTATAAAAATAATTTTAGATAGAAGCAAGAATTCCTAAGGTCATACTTGTTTATTCTTAGAAACATGTGAAAAAATAAACACATAGTTCTTTAAAGGGTTTAAGATTATAAATCTTATTTGACAAAATTTCCTATTTTTATAGGGAATTTTTCAAAAATTTCCCATTTCCTATTTTTATAGGAATTTTTTCAAAAATTTCCCATTTTTATAGGAAATTTTTCAAAAATTTCCTCTTTTTATAGGAAATTTTTCAAAAATTTCCTATTTTTATAGGAAATTTTTCAAAAATTTCCTATTTTTATAGGAAATTTTTCAAAAATTTCCTATTTTTATAGGAAATTTTTTAAAAATTTCCTATTTTTATAGGAAATTTTTCAAAAATTTCATATTTTTATAGGGAATTTTTCAAAAATTTCCTATTTTTATAGGAAATTTTTCAAAAATTTCCTATTTTTATAGGAAATTTTTCAAAAATTTCCTATTTTTATAGGAAATTTTTCAAAAATTTCCTATTTTTATAGGAAATTTTTCAAAAATTTCCTATTTTTATAGGAAATTTTTCAAAAATTTCCTATTTTTATAGGAAATTTTTCAAAAATTTCCTATTTTTATAGGAAATTTTTCAAAAATTTCCTATTCTTATAGGAAATTTTTCAAAAATTTCCTATTTTTATAGGAAAATTTTCAAAAATTTCCTATTTTTATAGGAAATTTTTCAAAAATTTCCTATTTTTATAGGAAATTTTTCAAAAATTACCTATTTTTTAGGAAATTTTTCAAAAATTTCCTATTTTTATAGGAAATTTTTCAAAAATTTCCTATTTTTATAGGAAATTTTTCAAAAATTTCCTATTTTTATAGGAAATTTTTCAAAAATTTCCTATTTTTATAGGAAATTTTTCAAAAATTTCCTATTTTTATAGGAAATTTTTCAAAAATTTCCTATTTTTATAGGAAATTTTTCAAAAATTTCCTATTTTTATAGGAAATTTTTCAAAAATTTCCTATTTTTATAGGAAATTTTTCAAAAATTTCCTATTTTTATAGGAAATTTTTCAAAAATTTCCTATTTTTATAGGAAATTTTTCAAAAATTTCCTATTTTTACAGGAAATTTTTCAAAAATTTCCTATTTTTATAGGAAATTTTTCAAAAATTTCCTATTTTTATAGGAAATTTTTCAAAAATTTCCTATTTTTATAGGAAATTTTTCAAAAATTTCCTATTTTTATAGGAAATTTTTCAAAAATTTCCTATTTTTATAGGAAATTTTTCAAAAATTTCCTATTTTTATAGGAAATTTTTCAAAAATTTCCTATTTTTATAGGAAATTTTTCAAAAATTTCCTATTTTTACAGGAAATTTTTCAAAAATTTCCTATTTTTATAGGAAATTTTTCAAAAATTTCCTATTTTTATAGGAAATTTTTCAAAAATTTCCTATTTTTATAGGAAATTTTTCAAAAATTTCCTATTTTTATAGGAAATTTTTCAAAAATTTCCTATTTTTATAGGAAATTTTTCAAAAATTTCCTATTTTTATAGGAAATTTTTCAAAAATTTCCTATTTTTATAGGAAATTTTTCAAAAATTTCCTATTTTTATAGGAAATTTTTCAAAAATTTCCTATTTTTATAGGAAATTTTTCAAAAATTTCCTATTTTTATAGGAAATTTTTCAAAAATTTCCTATTTCTATAGGAAATTTTTCAAAAATTTCCTATTTTTATAGGAAATTTTTCAAAAATTTCCTATTTTTATAGGAAATTTTTCAAAAATTTCCTATTTTTATAGGAAATTTTTCAAAAATTTCCTATTTTTATAGGAAATTTTTCAAAAATTTCCTATTTTTATAGGAAATTTTTCAAAAATTTCCTATTTTTATAGGAAATTTTTCAAAAATTTCCTATTTTTATAGGAAATTTTTCAAAAATTTCCTATTTTTATAGGAAATTTTTCAAAAATTTCCTATTTTTATAGGAAATTTTTCAAAAATTTCCTATTTTTATAGGAAATTTTTCAAAAATTTCCTATTTTTATAGGAAATTTTTCAAAAATTTCCTATTTTTATAGGAAATTTTTCAAAAATTTCCTATTTTTATAGGAAATTTTTCAAAAATTTCCTATTTTTATAGGAAATTTTTCAAAAATTTCCTATTTTTATAGGAAATTTTTCAAAAATTTCCTATTTTTATAGGAAATTTTTCAAAAATTTCCTATTTTTATAGGAAATTTTTCAAAAATTTCCTATTTTTATAGGAAATTTTTCAAAAATTTCCTATTTTTATAGGAAATTTTTCAAAAATTTCCTATTTTTATAGGAAATTTTTCAAAAATTTCCTATTTTTATAGGAAATTTTTCAAAAATTTCCTATTTTTATAGGAAATTTTTCAAAAATTTCCTATTTTTATAGGAAATTTTTCAAAAATTTCCTATTTTTATAGGAAATTTTTCAAAAATTTCCTATTTTTATAGGAAATTTTTCAAAAATTTCCTATTTTTATAGGAAATTTTTCAAAAATTTCCTATTTTTATAGGAAATTTTTCAAAAATTTCCTATTTTTATAGGAAATTTTTCAAAAATTTCCTATTTTTATAGGAAATTTTTCAAAAATTTCCTATTTTTATAGGAAATTTTTCAAAAATTTCCTATTTTTATAGGAAATTTTTCAAAAATTTCCTATTTTTATAGGAAATTTTTCAAAAATTTCCTATTTTTATAGGAAATTTTTCAAAAATTTCCTATTTTTATAGGAATTTCTTCAAAAATTTCCTATTTTTATAGGAATTTCTTCAAAAATTTTCTATTTTTATAGGAAATTTTTCAAAAATTTCCTATTTTTATAGGAAATTTTTCAAAAATTTCCTATTTTTATAGGAAATTTTTCAAAAATTTCCTATTTTTATAGGAAATATTTCAAAAATTTCCTATTTTTATAGGAAATTTTTCAAAAATTTCCTATTTTTATAGGAAATTTTTCAAAAATTTCCTATTTTTATAGGAAATTTTTCAAAAATTTCCTATTTTTATAGGAAATTTTTCAAAAATTTCCTATTTTTATAGGAAATTTTTCAAAAATTTCCTATTTTTATAGGAAATTTTTCAAAAATTTCCTATTTTTATAGGAAATTTTTAAAAAATTTATTATTTTTATAAGAAATTTTTCAAAAACTTCTTATTGTTATAGGAAATTTTTAAAAAATTTCTAATTTATATAGGAAATTTTTCAAAAATTTTTTATTTTTGACCTTTTAATTAGCCTTTTTATGTATCTGTTTATTATTTTTCCGTTACTGTATTTATTGGCGTTTTCTGGTATTGACGTTATTATACGAGAATAAATCCCAAAGAATTGAAGTTATTGTTACCGGTCTTCATTTCAAGTGACATTTTTATTGGTTTCTTCTTTAGGATTTCCGCCATAAAACCTTTCCATTTTCTTATTATGTTTATCCACAATTTGGAAATTTATTTCTATTGAATTAATTTATGCACTTTTCTTTTTAATAGTTTCCAGTTTTATTGACATTCATTTCAAATACCAGCAAATTTTCGTTGCTCTATCTTTGTCCATTTCAGCGAAAGTAAAGGTCTTTTTTTGTGGTGATATTTTAAAACCTTTAAACCTCATCAATCGTTATTAGAAAAATAAATTTTCTGGGGGTTTCCTGAAAAAATAAAAAGAAAAAAGAATATAAAAATTGTGTTAAAAATTTGGTTTATTTACTTGGGTTCTTTTTTGCAAAAAGGGCATTGAATATGTCCTTTTTTGGAATAGACAAATTTATTGATATTTTTTGTTTTAAAATTTGTATTACATGTTTTTAGAATAAAATTGTGATAATAAGCTTTTAGTCCAAAATGATTATGCTTGATCTCTTTTCTGCTGTCCACCTTTTTTTCTTTATACTTTTTTTTATCCAAAAACATTTTTCTAACTGTCTATCAGGTTTTTCTTATGTAACCTAATTTTCCATTTACAAAAATTTTGTAAATGTTACAAATACATATATTAAATGCGATTATTTGTTTTGTCCTAATAAATAATTTATTCATATGAAATCCGAAAAACACAAAAAATCACTTCTTTTATTGAGTTTTTCTTTTTGGTTTTTTGGGGTCAGAAATAAATATTATAATTTTCGGTTTTTCTTTGTTCTACTGAAAATGTATTCAGCTTTTATTGTCCTTAACGAAATTCAATTCCTACTGTTTGTTTTTTAATGTTAAGTTTAATAAAAAGTTACATACAAAACTTTTATGGAAATTCAAAACCTTTTAAATTTTATTGATTGTATTTTGGTTTTTCTTTAGCAAATATATCTTCTGCTTAAAGTTGTTTTTTGCTTTATTTTTTTTTTTGTGTTTTTTAAATCAGAAGAAATAAATATATTAGGGATTCCACAAAAAATAGACAAAAATAGGAAATTTTTGAAAAATTTCCTATAAAAATAGGAAATTTTTGAAAAATTTCATATAAAAATAGGAAATTTTTGAAAAATTTCCTATAAAAATAGGAAATTTTTGAAAAATTTCCTATAAAAATAGGAAAATTTTGAAAAATTTCCTATAAAAATAGGAAATTTTTGAAAAATTTCCTATAAAAATAGGACATTTTTGAAAAATTTCCTATAAAAATAGGAAATTTTTGAAAAATTTCCTATAAAAATAGGAAATTTTTGAAAATTTTCCTATAAAAATAGGAAATTTTTGAAAAATTTCCTGTAAAAATAGGAAATTTTTGAAAAATTTCCTATAAAAATAGGAAATTTTTGAAAAATTTCCTATAAAAATAGGAAATTTTTGAAAAATTTCCTATAAAAATAGGAAATTTTTGAAAAATTTCCTATAAAAATAGGAAATTTTTGAAAAATTTCCTATAAAAATAGGAAATTTTTGAAAAATTTCCTATAAAAATAGGAAATTTTTGAAAAATTTCCTATAAAAATAGGAAATTTTTGAAAAATTTCCTATAAAAATAGGAAATTTTTGAAAAATTTCCTATAAAAATAGGAAATTTTTGAAAAATTTCCTATAAAAATAGGAAATTTTTGAAAAATTTCCTATAAAAATAGGAAATTTTTGAAAAATTTCCTATAAAAATAGGAAATTTTTGAAAAATTTCCTATAAAAATAGGAAATTTTTGAAAAATTTCCTATAAAAATAGGAAATTTTTGAAAAATTTCCTATAAAAATAGGAAATTTTTGAAAAATTTTCTATAAAAATAGGAAATTTTTGAAAATTTTCTATAAAAATAGGAAATTTTTGAAAAATTTCCTATAAAAATAGGAAATTTTTGAAAAATTTCCTATAAAAAAGGAAATTTTTGAAAAATTTCCTATAAAAATAGGAAATTTTTGAAAAATTTCCTATAAAAATAGGAAATTTTTGAAAAATTTCCTATAAAAATAGAAAATTTTTGAAAAATTTCCTATCAAAATAGGAAATTTTTGAAAAATTTCCTATCAAAATACGAAATTTTTGAAAAATTTCCTATAAAAATAGGAAATTTTAAAAAAATTTCCTATAAAAATAGGAAATTTTAAAAAAATTTCCTATAAAAATAGGAAATTTTAAAAAAATTTCCTATAAAAATAGGAAATTTTTGAAAAATTTCCTATAAAAATAGGAAATTTTTGAAAAATTTCCTATAAAAATAGGAAATTTTTGAAAAATTTCTTAAAAATATAGAAAATTTTTGAAAAATTTCCTATAAAAATAGGATATTTTTGAAAAATTTCCTATAAAAATAGGATATTTTTGAAAAATTTCCTATAAAAATAGGATATTTTTGAAAAATTTCCTATAAAAATAGGATATTTTTGAAAAATTTCCTATAAAAATAGGAAATTTTTTAAAAATTTCCTATAAGAATAGGAAATTTTTGAAAAATTTCTTATAGAAATAGGAAATTTTTTGAAAAATTTGAAAAATTTCCTATAAAAATAAGAAATTTTTGAAAAATTTCCTATAAAAATAGGAAATTTTTGAAAAATTTCCTATAAAAATAGTAAATTTTTGAAAGGTTTTCTAAAAATAGGAAATTTTTGAAAAATTTCCTATAAAAATATTAAACTTTTGAATAATTTTCTATAAAAATAGGCAATTTTTGAAAATTTTTTATCAAAATAAGAAATTTAAAAAAAATTTCCTATAAAAATAGGAAAGTTTTGAAAATTTTTTTATAAAAATAAAAAACTTTTGAAAAATTTCTTATAAAAGCAAGAAATTTTTGTGAACTTTCCTATAAAAATATGAAATTTTTTAAAAAAATTCCTTTAAAAGTAAGAAATTTTTGAAAAATTTCCTTTAAAAATATGAAATTTTTGAAAAATTTCCTTTTGAAAAAATCGAACTACCCTAATATTATTGTACACATTGAAATAAATAAAATAACATTTGTTAAGACGTGATTTTAAATACAATCGTAAAGCACTTAAGTTCTGGTAGAGTCATATTAAATGTTGGGATTTAATCTGGGTGCCAGACTGGAGTTGAATTCTCAAAAATTTATTGTATAGATTAAGGCAAAAACTTTAATGGTTTGAGGCCTTTAAGAAAAAGTTTATATACCCTACACCATAAAGTAGTAATGTGCTTTAGATATATCTTTCGTTTCATAAGCACTTTTGAGTTCAAGTTAAATAAATGAAGGGTATTTTGTTTGCCGTTTTGAGTCGTTTATACTTTTTGACTTACTTTAAATATTTTAAATTTTCATCACAATTCAATAAACATTACTTAAGGATTATACAAAAATAAAAACTCCTGAATGTATTTAATGGATTTAAATATTAAGCAGGTATTTTAATGGATATTTCAATTATAACATAAATATTTAAGTGTTTACAATAATGAGGTCTTAATTTTAAAGTAATTTTGTATTTTAAATAAATTTAATTGGTTTTTTCTCTCTGGCGTATGATTAATATTAATTATGAGGTTAAATGATCAAAACTTGTTTAATTGCGTAACTATAACCTAAAAAGAAATTCTTCAAAATTTATACAAAAATAAGAATTTAAAGAATTTAAAAATATAAATTGACAACAATTTAATACTTTTTTATTTTCAATAATTTCAATCTTTATTTCATATTTATTTATTTTTTCTAAAATTTAATTTAAGTTAACTTCAAGCTCCTGTTGTTTAATGGCGAGTTATTGGTCAGACTAAAACAACTAACTAAAATTCTTAGTAAAAAATCTTTTAACTTTTGACTTTTCTTTTAAACACTTAAATGTTAAAAGTTGCACTTTTTACGCTTCATTTCTTCGAAAATATTTAAAAAGTTACTTTCAGCTCAGCAGGATTTCTTGCAAAATGCGACTTCAGTTGTTTTATATTTAGCAATACCATTATTTTACTTTTAAAATTGAGTTTTTATGTTCAAAAATTTATAATTGACTAATAAATTTTTTAATCATTTTGGTATTCTGATCATTAAAATTTACTTCGATTCAAAATTGTTGAAAAATAAAAATTATAAATTTTTTAAAAAATTTCCTAAAAATATAATAAATTTTTGAAAAATTTGATATGAAAAAGATAAATTTCTAAAATATTTCCTATAAAAATAAAAAGCTATTAAAAACGTTCCTAAAAAACCACGAAAATTTTGAAAAATTTCCTATAAAAATAAGAAATTTTTAAAAAATTGCCTATAAAAATCAGAAATTTTTTAAAAATTTCCTATCAAAATAAGAAATTTTTGAAAAATTTCCTATCAAAATAAGAAATTTTTGAAAAATTTCCTATCAAAATAAGAAATTTTTAAAAAAATTTCCTATCAAAGTTAGAAATTTTTGGAAAATTTCCTATAAAAATAAGAAATTAAGAAATTTTTATGAAATTTCCTATCAAAGTTAGAAATTTTTGGAAAATTTCCTATAAAAATAAGAAATTTTTAAAAAATTTCTTTAAAAATAAGAAATTTTTAAAAAATAAAAATTTAAAATTGTCTATAAAAATAAGAAATTGTATAAAAATTTCCTCTAGAAATAACATTTATTTCTTTTAATTTCCCATAAAAAAAGAAGTTTTTAAAAATTTTTCTGTAAAAATCAGAAATTTTAAAACATTTCCTTTAAACATAAAAAAAATCTGAAAAATTACCCATAAAAATAAGATATTTTTGAAAAATTTCTTATAAAAATAAGAAAATTTTAAAAAAATCTCCTATAAATATTAGAAGTTTTAAAAAATTTTCTTCAAAATATGAAATTTTTGAAAAAGTTTCCTTAAAAATTAGAAAAATTTCCTATAAAAATTAAAAATGTTAGAAAAATTTTCTTCAAAAATAAGAAATTTAAAAAAAAAAATTTCTATAAAAATGAGATGTTTATGAAAAATTTCGCATCAAAATAAGAAATTTTTGATAATTTTTCTATAAAATAAGAAAATTTAAAAAAAAATAAAATTTTTTTTTAAAAAATTTCATATACTATTTCCTTAACAAATAACAAATTTTTGAAAAATATCCTATAAAAATTAGAAATTTTTGAAAAATTTGATATGAAAATGAGAAAATTTTTTTAAAATATCCTTTAAAAATAAGAAATTAAAAAAAAAATTTCTACAAAAATAAGAAATTTTTTAAAAATTTTCTATAAAAATAACATTTTTTTTTAAATTTCCTATAAAAATAAGAAATTAAAAAAAAATCTATAGAAATTAGAAATTTTAAAACATTTAATTTAAACTTAAAAAAAAATCTGAAAATTTTCTCATAGAAATAAGAAATTTTTGAAAAATTTCCTATAAAAATAAGAAATTTTTGAAAAATTTCCTATAAAAATAAGAAATTTTTGAAAAATTTCCTATAAAAATAAGAAATTTTTGAAAAATTTCCTATAAAAATAAGAAATTTTTGAAAAATTTCCTATAAAAATAAGAAATTTTTTTAAATTTTCTATAAAAAGAAGAAATTTTTGAAAATACTTCCTTTTAAAATAAGAGATTTTTGAAAAGTTTGTTATAAAAATAAAAATTTTTTTAAAAGTTTCCTATAAAAATATTTTTTTTTAATTTCCCATAAAAATTAGAAATTTTGAAACATTTAATTTAAACTTTATAAAATTCTGAAAATTTTCTCATAAAAATAAGAAATTTTTGAAAAATTTCCTTAAAAATAAGGAAATTAAAAAAAAAAAAACTTCCTTTAAAAACCAGAAGTTTTAGAATATTTTGTTCAAAATATGAAATTTTCATTAAAATGAAAGTTTCAGTAAAAATTAGAAAAATTTCCTATAAAAATAAAAGCTGTTATAAAAATTTTCAATAAAAACAAGAAAATTTTAAAAAATTTCCTATAAAAATAAGATATTTTTGAAAAATTTCGTATTAAAATAAGAAATTTTTGAAAAATTTTCTATAAAAATAAGAAATTTTTGAAAAATTTCCTATCAAAATAAGAAATTTTTGAAAAATTTCCTATAAAAATAAGAAATTTTTGAAAAAGTTCCAATAAAAATAAGATATTTTTGAAAAATTTCGTATTCAAATAAGAAATTTTTGATAAATTTTTTATAAAATTAAGAAAATTTAAATTTTTTTTAAATTAATAAATTTTTGAAAAATTTCCTTAACAAATTTTTGAAAAAAAAATTCTATAAAAAAAAGGAATTTTTAAAAGATTTCCTTCAGAAATTATATTTTTTTGAAATTCCCTATAAAAAAATAATTTTTTAAAAAATTTTCTATAAAAGTAAGAAATTTTTGAAAAATTTCCTATAAAGAAAGAAATTTTTGAAAAAATTTCCTAAAAAAATAGGAAATTTTTGATAAATTTCCTATAAAAATAAGAAGTTTTTGAAAAATGTCTTATAAAAATTTGAAATTTTTCCGATGGCGTATGATTAATATTAATTGTGAGATTGACTAGGAAAAATATATACAACTTCAAAACCAAATTAGATTTTTAAAAATATTACAATTCATTAAGAAGCCAAGATTAAAATGTTCGATTTTTTTATATTTCTGATATGATTTTCAACTACATCCATTTAAAAATTATATAGAATTTATGAAATTGATTTTTACTTCTATTCTGCCTTATCATTCAATTTGTGAATGAGATGCACTTTATATGAATCAATTATCTTTAAACTTTTCAATGCATTTAATATGCATATAAAAAATTTCTTAGAAAATGAAATGTTTAATGTTAAAATGTTTAAATGTTTAAATTAAATTTTTATTCAATTTTAAATATTTTTATTAAAAAAAATTTTTTCCAAAATCAACGAGAAAATTTAATATAAGCCAATAAAATGTTTTTAAATATCTTTAACCAAAAAAATATTTAACATTTAAAAATGTTTCTTGTTTACTCCCCTTCTTATAAAATCTGGTGTTGACAGCAAAAAAATAGTTTTTATTTTATATAAAATCCATATTTTTTCTCCTTTTATCTTTTAAATAAAACTTAAACCAATTTGCTTTGGTTTGCTCCCCCTAAATTGAGATGTTGAATATTTTACCTTAAAATATTTTTAGCCAAAAAAAATATATAGGATGTCAACAATTCTCTAGGAGTTTCATATTCTAAATTAAATAATCTTTATTGTGGGGAAAAGTTGTTAAAGTATAAATTCGTTAGATAAATAAATTGTTCATGATATCACTCCATTCATTCACACCTTTTGTAAAAAAGGAAACGGAAACACGCATTATAGAGCGAGCGTGACCCTAATCAAATCTTTTTTACCTGATTTTTTTAAGGAGTAAAACTAACAAAAATAAACAAAAAATAACATGAAAGAACAAAAGAAATCCTTAGTTGTCTTTTTATTAGTCCCGTCACATATCGAGATATAATGTATCAATTTACTCATTTGATAACTAAATATTTTGGTATGACAATAAAGCTTTTTGTTAGGGGAGCGAGATAATGTTCATTTATTATCAAAAGGGGGAAAAATTAAGGTACTAAGATTTTTATTTAGATATTAAAAAGAACATAAAAAATAAGTGCTTGTCTTTTATAATTAAATTAAAATTATTTTTAAAAAGTTTCCTATAAATAAAAAAATTAATTAAAAAATTCCCTATAAAAATAAAAAAAAAATTAATTTTCCTATAAAAAGAAGAACTTATTACAAAATTTCCTAAAAATTAAGAAAATTTTTCAAAAATTTTCTTTAAAAATAAGAAAATTTTTAAAATTTTCCTTTAAAAATAAGAAATTTTTAAAAAACTTCCTATAAAAATAAGAAATTTTTAATAAATTTCCTAAAAATAAGAAATTTTTGAAAAATTTCCTATTAAAATAGGAATTTTTAAAAAATTTCGTAATTTTTTTGGGGAAATTTTCAAGAATTTCTTATTTTTTAGATAATATTTCAAGAATTTCCTTTTTTTATAGAAAATTAAAAAATGTTCTACTTTTATAGGAAATTTTTCAAAAATTTCCTATTTTTATAGGAAAATTTTCAAAAATTTTCTAGTTTTATAAGAAATTTTTCAAAAATTTCAAATTTTTATAGGAAACTTTTCAAAAATTTCCTATGTTTATAGGAAATTTTTTAAAAATTTCCTATTTTTATGGGAAATTTTTCAAAAATTTCCTATTTTTATGGGAAATTTTCCAAAAATTTCCTATTTTTATAGGAAATTTTTCAAAAACTTCCTATTTTTATAGGAAATTTTTCAAAATTTCCTATTTTTATAGGATTTTTTTCTTTAAATTTCCTATTTTTATAGGAAATTTTTAAAAAATTTCCTATTTTTATAGGAAATTTTTCAAAAATTTCCTATTTTTATAGGAAATTTTTCAAAAATTTCCTATTTTGATGGGAAATTTTTCAAAAATTTCCTATTTTTATAGGAAATTTTTTAAAAATTTCCTATTTTTATAGGAAATTGTTCAAAATTTCCTAATTTTATAGGATTTTTTTCTTTAAATTTCCTATTTTTATAGGAAATTTTTCAAAAATTTCCTATTTTTATAGGAAATTTTTCTAAAATTTCCTATTTTTATAGGAAATTTTTCAAAATTTCCTATTTTTATAGGATTTTTTTCTTTAAATTTCCTATTTTTATAGGAAATTTTTCAAAAATTTCCTATTTTATAGGAAATTTTTCAAAAATTTCCTTTTTTATAGGAAATTTTTCAAAAATTTCCTATTTTGATGGGAAATTTTTCAAAAATTTCCTATTTTTATAGGAAATTTTTTAAAAATTTCCAATTTTTATAGGAAATTTTTCAAAATTTCCTAATTTTATAGGATTTTTTTCTTTAAATTTCCTATTTTTATAGGAAATTTTTAAAAAATTTCCTATTTTTATAGGAAATTTTTCTAAAATTTCCTATTTTTATAGGAAATTTTTGAAAATTTCCTATTTTTATAGGATTTTTTTCTTTAAATTACCTATTTTTATAGGAGATTTTTCAAAAATTTCCTATTTTATAGGAAATTTTTCAAAAATTTCCTTTTTTATAGGAATTTTTCCAAAAATGTCCTATTTTTAGAGGAAATTTTTCAAAATTTCCTATTTTTATAGGAAATTTTTCAAAAATTTCCAATTTTTATAAGAAATTTTTCAAAAATTTCCTATTTTTATAGGAATTTTTTCAAAAATTTCCTATTTTTATAGGAAATTTTTCAAAAATTTCCTATTTTTATAGGAAATTTTTCAAAAATTTCCTATTTTTATAGGAAATTTTTCAAAATTTCCTATTTTTATAGGAAATTTTTCAAAATTTCCTATTTTTATAGGAAATTTTTCAAAATTTCCTATTTTTATAGGAAATTTTTCAAAATTTCCTATTTTTATAGGATTTTTTTCTTTAAATTTCCTATTTTTATAGGAAATTTTTCAAAAATTTCCTATTTTTATAGGAAATTTTTCAAAAATTTCCTATTTTTATAGGAAATTTTTCAAAAATTTCCTATTTTTATAGGAATTTTTTCAAAAATTTCCTATTTTTATAGGAAATTTTTCAAAATTTCCTATTTTTATAGGAATTTTTTCAAAATTTCCTATTTTTATAGGATTTTTTTCTTTAAATTTCCTATTTTTATAGGAAATTTTTCAAAAATTTCCTAATTTTTTAGGAAGTTTTTCAATAATTTCCTATTTGTAGTAAAATTTTGTAACATTGGATTTGTACTGCTCCACCCTCGTATACTTTTAATTAAATTCAATTAAATTTATTCAAATATTTTCTGTTTTTGACCAAAGTTTTTTGCAAACTTTTAAATTCAAACATTCAAATAAATAAATATTTAAATTTGAAATTGAAATTTTATATTCATATGTTATGCCATATGTGTAAGTATTTGCGTATGTATGTGGTATTTATCTACATATGCATGTGTGTAAGTATTAACAAATGTATAAATATTTCATTGAGTTCTTTTTATGGATTTTGTTTATTTTATGGCATTAGACTAAAACTTTCCCTTAAGTTTTTTTCTGTTTCGTTTTTATTTTTTGTACAAATTTCTTTAAGTTGAACTTATTTTAGCAGAAACTTTTTTTCGGTATATGTGAAAAATTTTACTTCTTTAGTTTTTATTTCTATTTTTTGCTACTTTTGTATCTTAACTAAATGGTATAATAGAATAGCTATGGGCAACGGCACGAGTGTGAATAAATTTCTTAAGAATTTGGGTTTATTTTATTTTTTTGCTTTTTTTTTTCTTTGTATAACATAAATGTTATATAAAATTCTATTGATGTTGATTGTTTCTTATGATGATATAAAAAAGTAGAATTTAAATTTAAATTAATTTTAATCTTTTTAGAAAAAAAAAGTAATAATGTAAGTAGAGTTTGATTTGCTCTGTCATTAATGTTAGATACTATTTTGAACAGAAATTGAAGAATCAAAAATTTCATTAATTTTTAAATTTTTCCATTAAACTTTTTAACAAAGTAAGATCCAACCCCCTAATTCATAGACGTAAAACAAAGTTATGACAAATAAAGAAATCAAAATTTTAAATTCTTTAAATATAATAGGAAATTTTTGAAAAATTTGCAATCATAATAGGAAATTTTTAAAAAATTTCCAGAAAATTGGAAACTTTTGAAAAATTTCCTATTATAGTAGGAAATTTTTTAAAAATTTCCTATAAGGGTAAGAAATTTTTTTAAAAATTTCCTATAAAAATAGGAAATTTTTGAAAAATTTCCTACAAAAATAGGAAATTTTTGAAAAATTTCCTATAAAAATAGGAAATTTTTGAAAAATTTCCTATAAAAATAGGAAATTTTTGAAAAATTTCCTATAAAAATAGGAAATTTTTGAAAAATTTCCTATAAAAATAGGAAATTTTTGAAAAATTTCCTATAAAAATAGGAAATTTTTGAAAAATTTCCTATAAAAATAGGAAATTTTTGAAAAATTTCCTATAAAAATAGAAAATTTTTGAAAAATTTCCTATAAAAATAGGAAATTTTTGAAAAATTTCCTATAAAAATAGGAAATTTTTGAAAAATTTCCTATAAAAATAGGAAATTTTTGAAAAATTTCCTATAAAAATAGGAAATTTTTGAAAAATTTCCTATAAAAATAGGAAATTTTTGAAAAATTTCCTATAAAAATAGGAAATTTTTGAAAAATTTCCTATAAAAATAGGAAATTTTTGAAAAATTTCCTATAAAAATAGGAAATTTTTGAAAAATTTCCTATAAAAATAGGAAATTTTTGAAAAATTTCCTATAAAAATAGGAAATTTTTGAAAAATTTCCTATAAAAATAGGAAATTTTTGAAAAATTTCCTATAAAAATAGGAAATTTTTGAAAAATTTCCTATAAAAATAGGAAATTTTTGAAAAATTTCCTATAAAAATAGGAAATTTTTGAAAAATTTCCTATAAAAATAGGAAATTTTTGAAAAATTTCCTATAAAAATAGGAAATTTTTGAAAAATTTCCTATAAAAATAGGAAATTTTTGAAAAATTTCCTATAAAAATAGGAAATTTTTGAAAAATTTCCTATAAAAATAGGAAATTTTTGAAAAATTTCCTATAAAAATAGGAAATTTTTGAAAAATTTCCTATAAAAATAGGAAATTTTTGAAAAATTTCCTATAAAAATAGGAAATTTTTGAAAAACTTCCTATAAAAATAGGAAATTTTTGAAAAATTTCCTATAAAAATAGGAAATTTTTGAAAAATTTCCTATAAAAATAGGAAATTTTTGAAAAATTTCCTATAAAAATAGGAAATTTTTGAAAAATTTCCTATAAAAATAGGAAATTTTTGAAAAATTTCCTATAAAAATAGGAAATTTTTGAAAAATTTCCTATAAAAATAGGAAATTTTTGAAAAATTTCCTATAAAAATAGGAAATTTTTGAAAAATTTCCTATAAAAATAGGAAATTTTTGAAAAATTTCCTATAAAAATAGGAAATTTTTGAAAAATTTCCTATAAAAATAGGAAATTTTTGAAAAATTTCCTTAAAAATAGGAAATTTTTGAAAAATTTCCTATAAAAATAGGAAATTTTTGAAAAATTTCCTATAAAAATAGGAAATTTTTGAAAAATTTCCTATAAAAATAGGAAATTTTTGAAAAATTTCCTATAAAAATAGGAAATTTTTGAAAAATTTCCTATAAAAATAGGAAATTTTTGAAAAATTTCCTATAAAAATAGGAAATTTTTGAAAAATTTCCTATAAAAATAGGAAATTTTTGAAAAATTTCCTATAAAAATAGGAAATTTTTGAAAAATTTCCTATAAAAATAGGAAATTTTTGAAAAATTTCCTATAAAAATAGGAAATTTTTGAAAAATTTCCTATAAAAATAGGAAATTTTTGAAAAATTTCCTATAAAAATAGGAAATTTTTGAAAAATTTCCTATAAAAATAGGAAATTTTTGAAAAATTTCCTATAAAAATAGGAAATTTTTGAAAAATTTCCTATAAAAATAGGAAATTTTTGAAAAATTTCCTATAAAAATAGGAAATTTTTGAAAAATTTCCTATAAAAATAGGAAATTTTTGAAAAATTTCCTATAAAAATAGGAAATTTTTGAAAAATTTCCTATAAAAATAGGAAATTTTTGAAAAATTTCCTATAAAAATAGGAAATTTTTGAAAAATTTCCTATAAAAATAGGAAATTTTTGAAAAATTTCCTATAAAAATAGGAAATTTTTGAAAAATTTCCTATAAAAATAGGAAATTTTTGAAAAATTTCCTATAAAAATAGAAAATTTTTGAAAAATTTCCTATAAAAATAGGAAATTTTTGAAAAATTTCCTATAAAAATAGGAAATTTTTGAAAAATTTCCTATAAAAATAGGAAATTTTTGAAAAATTTCCTATAAAAATAGGAAATTTTTGAAAAATTTCCTATAAAAATAGGAAATTTTTGAAAAATTTCCTATAAAAATAGGAAATTTTTGGAAAATTTCCCATCAAAATAGGAAATTTTTGAAAAATTTCCTATAAAAATAGGAAATTTTTGAAAAATTTCCTATAAATATAGGAAATTTTTGAAAAATTTCCTATAAAAATTGGAAATTTTTGAAAAATTTCCTATAAAAATAGGAAATTTTTGAAAAATTTCCTATAAAAATAGGAAATTTTTGAAAAATTTCCTATAAAAATAAGAAAATTTTTGAAAAATTTCCTATAAAAATAGGAATTTTTTGAAAAATTTCCTATAAAAATAGGAACTTTTTGAAAAATTTCATATAAAAATAAGAAAATAATTAAAAAAAAAATTATATAAAAATAAGAAATTTTTGAAACATTTCCTATAAAAATAGAAATCAAATTTTTAAATTCTTTAAATATATGATGTGGCTAAAGTTTAGTTTCCCTGATAAAACTATAAAAATATATGTATATTTGAAAGTTAATATCAGACCAAAATTTGTATGTGTGACCCACACCATTACAATCTTGTCACACCTCCTTTCACATCTAAATATTTTGTTGTAGTTTATTATTAGTGGTTAATGTAAGTTTTCATTTATTTCCTCTGCTCCCTTTTGTCTTTTCCTTTATTTAATTAAAAACTATTTTTTCACTTTAAATCTCATATGAAATACCTTTTAAGATCATTAGCACTTAATTCTCATTGAGGTTTTAATTTTGTTCATTTGCACTTTCTATTTACTTATTTTATACAATTTTATTTCGTTTTGCTAGATTTTCATTCAAGTACGCGAGTCTTAAACAAATCATTAAGTATTTTGAGATATATAAAAGCAATTCACGTTTTATTCCCCTATAACACATTATGCTCTAGAGGAAACGTTGAAATAAATTTCTATGGCATGTGAATAAATCAGAGATGCCCAAACATTGATTTTTCTTCAACTTGTACAACACACACACACACAACAATGGTTAAGAGATTTGAGTAGAAGGCAGGATTTGAGTAGAAGGCAGTAAAAAAGACCTTTAATTGAAAATATGTAACATAATTCAAGCCTCTCGAAGTCTTGGAGCCAAAATTACCCGAGTTTTTTTTTAAAGTAACAATTAAGAGGTAACCAAATGTCACATAACTAATATCAAAATTTTCGAGTTTTATTCAACGGAATATTATGACACTATGACTAAAAGTTTAGTTTTGAAAATTTGCGCCAAATCGGACAACGTCCTACTGGCGCGCATCGAGTCCAAAGTTTAAGAGCCCATTTGTATGGGGAAAAATGTGTTATTTTTTATTTTTGAGAAATTTCAACAAAAAATATTCAATTTTTACAACAAAAAATAATGAAATATTAAATAAAACAAACACAGCTTTATTTTAAATCGTTAAAAACAAAATCTATAAAGTAGTTTTGGAGTTATTCCATTTTCCCCTAAAAATTCATGTCCCAGAAAACGCGCCTAAGGATATGCACCAAAATTGTTTTTGTAAATGAAGAAATTGCAAAGTTAGACATGATTTATCATTTAATTGCTTGTAAGTATTAAATAATCCAGTTTTGTTAAAATTTAATCGAATTTGCTTAGTTTTTTCATGTTGGAAAATGATACATTTTTCTCAGGCCGACCGGTCGGTTTTAAAAATCATTTTTTAATTTTTTGAAAATTTTGTTCAACAAATATTAAAATTTAGAATTTGCTTACCAGTGCATCATAACAGACAAGTGGAAGAATAAAACATAAAAAAGTTTAGGTTGATATCCCTTGAACCATTTGACCGTACCTGTGATTTGAAATCGTCGAATTTCGCGAAAATGACAATTTTTGGTCATAATTTCTGTTGATCCTTGGTAAATTTTACTTGTGAAAAAAACTAAGTAAATTCGTTTAAATTTTAACAAAACTTAATTATTCCACACTAACAAGCGATTTAATGATAAATCAAGTCTAACTTTGGAATTTCTTTATTTACAATAAAAAAAATATTAGTGCATATCCTTAGGCGAGTTTTCAGGTACATGCATTTTCGGGGGGAAATGGAATAACTCCAAAACTACTTGATGCATTTTTGTTTTTGACTATTTGAAATAAAGCTGTGTTAGTTTTCTTTAATATTAAATTAGATTTTTTTGTAAAAATTGTTTATTTTTGCTTGAAATTTCTCAAAAATTAAAAATAACCCATTTTTCCCCATGCAAATGGGATCTTAAACCTGGGACCCGATGCGTTCCAAAAAACGTTGTCCGATTTGGGTGAAATTTTCAGAATAAAACTTTTAGAAAAAAAATGTCCTGCCACCCTATAGTACATGGTACATTTTTATAACTTTTATGTGATTTTGTCCAAAAGGTACTAAATTTGTAATCATTGTCCAAAAAGTCTGGGTACAAAATTGATGCATACAGTTTGCATAGAGTACTATCCCATCGTTGACACTACATTTCATTATTTTACAGAGAATCAAAGAAAACATAAACTATAACCCAACATTTAACAATTGTATAATACAATTGTAAAATATATTATAAAGCTATTTGCTAACATTAAATTCTCTGATGAAGATATTGCCAATGCACAATGGGCCAGAGTGAAAAGTTTTAATAATAAATTTTACATTGGTGTATTGCACTAGGATAACAATTTATTATTCAAATAAACAGTTTTATTTGAAAGACCAATAAAATTTAGTTTCGATCATCATTCCTTAATTTGAATCTGTTGTAATGGCTTAAGACAAGGCGTAAGCAGCCCATACCACCAGAAGCCGAAGACTTTTTACAATTTTCGTAAATATCACTATCATTAATGAAACCCGTTAAAATGAGTATTAAAAGCATTAACTTGGAATTTGGATGTTAGCAAAGTTGAATAGTGCCGATTTATTAAAGAAAATACAAAAACAAAATGCACAAGATTTTTATATTTTTTAGACAAAAAAGTATTTCTAAGATATTTTTGATACAAACAATTTTCTAAAGAAACATTTTTGATAAAAATATTTTTCTTTGGAAAATTTTTCAACAAAAATTTTTTTTTTTGTGAAAATATTAAAAATAATTTCCTATCAAAAATTTTCTCAAAAAAAAAATTCTATAGAAAAAAATATAAGATAAAAACTTATTTCTTAAGAAATATTTTCGATATAAAAAAAGAAAAATTTTCGATAAAAATATTTTTTTGTAGAAGAATTTTTATGAAAAAATTTCTATAGAAAATTTTTTATTTTTTTTTTTAATTTTTAATTTTATCAAAAATTAAAAAAAATTGATAAAAAAAGATTCTATAGAAAAATTTTTGATAAAAATATTTTCTATAGAAACATTTTTGTTAAAAAAAAATTTTTCTATAGAAAAATTTTTGATAAAAAAATTTCTTTAGAAAAATTTTCCCATAAAAATAAAAAAATTTCTAAAGAAAAATTTTGGATAGAAAAAATTCTATAGAAAAATGTTCTAAATATAAACATTCTATAGAATTTTTTTTTATAAAATTTCAAAGTTTTTTTAGAAAAATGTTTCTATAAAAATAAAAAAATAAATAAAAAAAGAAAAATTTTGGATAGAAAAAATTCTATAGAAAAATGTTCTATATAAAAACATTCTATAGATTTTTTTTTTATAAAATTCCAAAGTTTTTTTAGAAAAATGTTTCTATAAAAATAAAAAATTTGTTAAAAAATTTTGAAAAAAAATTCTATTGAAAAATTTTTGATAAAAAAATTTTCTTTAGAAAAATTTTTCTATAAAAATATAAAATATAAAAAAATATTTAAAAAAAAATTTCTATCAAAAATTTTCTCAAAAAAAAAATTGTGTAGAAAAAAATATAAGATAAAAACTTATTTCTAAAGAAATATTTTCGATAAAAACTTTTTTCTAAAGAAAAATTTTCGATAAAAATATTTTTTTGTAGAAGAATTTTTATAAAAAAAAAATTCTAAGAAAATTTTTATTTTTTTTTTTTTAATTTTTAATTTTATCAAAAATTAAAAAAAAATGATAAAAAATAGAAAAATAGATATCGAAAAATTTTTGATAAAAATTTTTTCTATAGAAACATTTTGGATAAAAAAATTTTCTATAGAAAAACTTTTGACAAAAAAAATTTCTTTAGAAAATTTTTTCCATAAAAATAAAAAAATTTCTAAAGAAAAATTTTGGATAGAAAAAATTCTATAAAAAAATTTTCTATATAAAAACATTCTATAGAATTTTTTTTTATATTTTTTTTAGAAAAATGTTTCTATAAAAATAAAAAATTTGTTAAAAAATTTAGAAAAAAAATTCTATCGAAAAATTTTTGATAAAAAAATTTTCTTTAGAAAAATTTTTTTATAAAAATAAAAAATATAAAAAAATATTTAAAAAAAATTTCTATAAAAATTTTCTCAAAAAAAAAAAATCTATAGAAAAAAATATAAGATAAAAACTTATTTCTAAAGAAATATTTTCGATAAAAACTTTTTTCTAAAGAAAAATTTTCGATAAAAATATTTTTCTATAGAAATATTTTTTTGTAAAAGAATTTTTATACAAAAATTTCTATAGAAAATTTTTAATTTTATCAAAAATTAAAAAAAAATTGTAAAAGTAGAAAAATAGATATCGAAAACTTTTTGATAAAAATATTTTCTATAGAAACATTTTTGATAAAAAAAATTTTCTATAGAAAAAGTTTCGACAAAAAAAAATTTCTTTAGAAAATTTTTTCCATAAAAGTAAAAAAATTTCTAAAGAAAAATTTTGGATAGAAAAAATTTTATAAAAAAATTTTCTATATAAAAATATTCTATAGAATTTTTTTTTGTAAATTTTTTTTTAGAAAAATGTTTCTATAAAAACAAAAAATTTGTTAAAAAATTTAGAAAAAAAAATTCTATCGAAAAATTTTTGATAACAAAAAATTTTATCATAAATTCTGGTTCAACTAAAATTAATTTCTAAAAATTAATTTCTTCTAAAAAAATTTTCTTTAGAAAAATTGTTATATAAAAATAAAAATTTTTAATTCTATAAAAAAGTTTTCTTTATAAAAACATTCAATAAAAAATTGGTTTTTGAAAAATTTTTCATAAATTTTTTTTAGAAAAATATTTCTTTAAAAAGAAAAAAATTTCTAAAGAAAAATTTTGGATAAAAAGAAATCTATTGAAAAATTTTCTATATCAAAACATTCTATAGAAATTTTTTTTAAGTTTTGATATTTTTTTTTTAATTTTTGTTAAAAAAATTTTCTATAGAAAAATTTTGGATAAAGCAATTTTTATAGAAAAATTTTTGATACAAATATTTAAAGAAATGGAGTAGAAAACTTTTTCTTTTTAAAACATCAAAACGCATTGAAAAAAATATATACTTATTTTAGGGTAAAGTGTAAATAACGTCAACTCTGCCGACGATTTGTTTGTTCTCTCGGCGACTTAAAAGCTTTTAAAGTTTAATTGCAAAAGCTATGCATGGCTTCTGCGATGGCACAATAGACTTCAAGTCTATGTGAGTCTGTTTACAAGAGTGTCTTACTTATCTAACCTAATACAAATATCTTTTAAACCACAAGAGATAAATAGCACAAGAACCGGAAACGTATGGGTTGGGAAGTCCAAAGTTGCCCGAGCTTAACTTTAGCTGTACTTATGCAATTTTTTAATCTAACCCTCCATTTAAAAGTTATATTTATATTTCCAAAAATATTTCACTCTGCCCCACTGTGCAATATTAACATTGAATCAGCTTTCTCCGCTTCTGCTTCAGTTGAATTCGTTGATTCGATAGAACTATAAAAACAACCTTGTAGTATCAGTATGAGAACATTTTCCACAAAACTAAGTAAGTCCTTTCATACACAGATACAGATGCATGTATACTATATGTATAATAAATTGTATATGCATGTATTTACCAGCTTTTCATCTTCCAACTTCCGCCCTCAAACACATATGACTATTCCTGGTTCTATGGTTATACTAAGTTACAACATGTTTAACATATAAACAGAATAAATGAAGAATGAGAATAAAACAATAACTAAGTAGTTCGGGAAGGATTACAATATAATAAAAACTTCCTCCTTTTAAATGTAAGGATAAGGAGGGGAAAAGGAAACAGGGAATTTGTTACATACATACATTATTTCCATCATTCATGGAACTTTCATACAATGTATAGTAGCGTAAATTGTTATAGATTTTCCGGATTGTTCTTAATTTAAAACTATTGAAATGAATTGCTGTGAAGGGGAGTATGTGTGTGAGTGTGTGAAGTCGAGGAATAAGCTCAATGGGTTTAAAGAGTGTTCCGTTTCCTACATATTTATACATGTCTACATACATGCCCACATACATTTACCCTTAAACTCTTGTAAGTCTATAGTTATTAATGTGATCTTTTGTAGAAAACCACAAAAACCTCTGGATTTCGTTTACATCTGCTAGAGACGACTTTAACTAAAAAGACGTCTAAATCTTAATGGCTTTTATTAAAACGATGTCTGTTTGTGTTTACTTAAGCAACTGTTCAATGGCATGAGAATGGCTTGAATTATGTTTTCAAGTTGCCTCTAAATTATTGGGTTTTCCTTTAATTAAAAACATTTTTCTTTAATAAGGCGCGAAATACCGACCACAATTAGAAAATATTGGTTTTCCAACATTAAGCTAAAAACTTGTGGTTAATATGCGAAACATATTGTATTGTCCTTATTGCGGAAAACTTGGTAATATCTTCAATTTTCTGTGATTTTTGCACTTTCATCTCTAATTCCTTGATACCACTTGTCAACAATAGTAATAAATCTTAATGAATTGCCTAGAGGTTTAATATGAATAATCAATTTGTCACCATTGCTCTTAATTGTACAGTGGGATCAAAACAAAACTAAACATTTTCAAAAATATCCTATTTTTATAGGAAATTTTTCAAAAATTTCCTATTTTTATCGAAAATGTTTCAAAAATTTCCTATTTTTATAGGAAATTTTTCAAAAATTTCTTATTTTCATAGGAAATTTTTCAAAAATTTCTTATTTTCATAGGAAATTTTTCAAAAATTTCCTTTTTTTATAGGAAATTTTTCAAAAATTTCCTTTTTTTATAGGAAATTTTTCAAAAATTTCCTTTTTTTTATAGGAAATTTTTCAAAAATTTCCTTTTTTATAGGAAATTTTTCAAAAATTTCCTTTTTTATAGGAAATTTTTCAAAAATTTCCTTTTTTATAGGAAATTTTTCAAAATTTTCCTTTTTTATAGGAAATTTTTCAAAAATTTCCTTTTTTTATAGGAAATTTTTCAAAAATTTCCTTTTTTTATAGGAAATTTTTCAAAAATTTCCTATTTTTATAGGAAATTTTTCAAAAATTTCCTATTTTTATAGGAAATTTTTCAAAAATTTTCTATTTTTATAGGAAATTTTTCAAAAATTTCCTATTTTTATAGGAAATTTTTCAAAAATTTCCTATTTTTATAGGAAATTTTTCAAAAATTTCCTATTTTTATAGAAAATTTTTCAAAAATTTCCTATTTTTAAGGAAATTTTTCAAAAATTTCCTATTTTTATAGGAAATTTTTCAAAAATTTCCTATTTTTATAGGAAATTTTTCAAAAATTTCCTATTTTTATAGGAAATTTTTCAAAAATTTCCTATTTTTATAGGAAATTTTTCAAAAATTTCCTATTTTTATAGGAAATTTTTCAAAAATTTCCTATTTTTATAGGAAATTTTTCAAAAATTTCCTATTTTTATAGGAAATTTTTCAAAAATTTCCTATTTTTATAGGAAATTTTTCAAAAATTTCCTACTTTTATAGGAAATTTTTCAAAAATTTCCTATTTTTATAGGAAATTTTTCAAAAATTTCCTATTTTTATAGGAAAATTTTCAAAAATTTCCTATTTTTATAGGAAATTTTTCAAAAATTTCCTATTTTTATAGGAAATTTTTCAAAAATTTCCTATTTTTATAGGAAATTTTTCAAAAATTTCCTATTTTTATAGGAAATTTTTCAAAAATTTTATATTTTTATAGGAAATTTTTCAAAAATTTCCTATTTTTATAGGAAATTTTTTAAAAGTTTTTTCGTTTATGTTTTGTATCCCTATCCTTTATTAATCTACATTTACTTTGTACTTTAACCAACTGTCAGTTGGTAATGAAGACAAAGATTTTTGTTTTGACAAAACTATGGTGGATAAGTTCGTCTAACTGAATCGATCATATGGTCATAGGTGAAGTAGAAATGAGTGTTAACATAATTCTCGTTTTCAATTTCGCTTAAGAATTCAGTTAAATAGATGATCTTAACTACTTACTGGCATCTAACAGTTGGTGACACAGTGTGCTGATGAAGTCCGTAGCGGGTCAGAAAATGCAGCATTCCACACTGCTAAGTGTTACCATAGTTTTTTCAATATTCCTAAAATTTATTCATCTAATTTTAACATCATAAATTAAAAAAAAAAATAATTTATGGCATGAACCTAAGCCCGACTCGAACCCACGACCATCAACAATTTCCGATTTTTATAGGAAATTTTTTAAAAATTTCCTATTTTTATAGGAAATTTTTTAAAAATTTCTTATCTTTATAGGAAATTTTTCCAAAAAAAAATTCTTCATTGTACCCCATTGTGCATTGCCCATGAAACATACTTTAGTTTCCAGTTAAGACATTAATTAATAAACTTTCTTCTTATCCTAGAAAAATTCACAAAATTCCACGAAAACATTTCCTTTTTGGAAGCAGAAAAATAAAACATTCAAACGTTTGAATTATTTATGCTCTCGTACATTTGCAAAATTAGTTTTTATACTTTTTGTAAATTCATCTACAAAAACGTTTATTTGAATAACTAGTAAAAAGTGCAGAATAAAAAAATTTAAATTTAATTTCTATTTGTTTATTTTAACACAAAAGATTCAGACAGTTTAAAAGAAAATAATACAAAATGTTATTTTCTTTGCAAATTGATATAGAAATTCTTGACGTCATTGTCTTTTTTTATATTTGAATAAGTTCTTTCCGTTACTACTTCTTTTCAAAATTATTTGCGAATTTAGTTGGCTTTTGTTATTTTCCTTTTTGCTGTTATCTTTTTCAATAAATTCGCTAAGGAATTTTATTATAATCATCATCGTCATCATTATCCTGATACGACTTATTCCAAGTATCTACAATTGTATAACATTTCGGAATAATAACATGCAAAATCCTTAAGAATGAGATTGCATTTCTTTGCTATTAATAATCCTTAAGCTCTACATTGCGACATATGAAATTGTGGAGCAATTTATAATATAGATTTCACATATTAATACATAAAAAGAGTGTTCCGAATAAAATATGCATTTACTATTTTAGGCAAAACATCCCCATAGTGCAACAATTTTATAATTTAACATTTAGTTAAATTATAAAATTCAAATCTATTTTTAAATTTGTAGAAGGTAAGAAAATTTAATTTTTTAAATAATTTAAATTATCACAGCAATAACCGCTTTCCTTTTTTTTCTGTATAATTCTCTTGTTTATTTTTAGTTCCTTCAAAGGTTCATATAAATTTTAAATGTTTGGGCGTTAGACAAGGATCTGTCTGTTTATGGCCTTTTGTTAGAAAAAGTGTGCTTTAGAAGTATATTTAACACCTTTTAAGTATTTTTTTATATACTATATTTTTTATTTATATTTTATTTCATAACAGCGGAATCCTATTACCTTTTTTTGTGTGGGATTTTTTTCTTAGTTCATTATGATTGTTATTAAAAATTTACAAGGATTGTGAAAATTTTTTTGGAAAATTTAATGAAATATTATTAAGTACCTATAATATTAATAAAATTCGAAAAATTTGTCTATAGAAAAATTTTTATTAAAAAAATTTTTCTATAAAAAATTTTCCTCATAACATTTTTTCTTAATAAAATTTTCTAAAGAAAAGTTTTCATTATAAAGTTTTTTCTATAGAAAAATTTTCATTATAAAAATTTTTCTATAGAAAAATTTTCATTGCAAAAATTTTTCATTATAAAGTTTAACAGTAGTGTATTGCACTATTCTATAGAAAAATTTGTATAATGAAAATTTTTCTATAGAAAAATTTGTATAATGAAAATTTTTCTATAGAAAAATTTGTATAATGAAAATTTTTCTATAGAAAAATTTGTATAATGAAAATTTTTCTATAGAAAAATTTTTCTAATGAAAATTTTTCTATAGAAAAATTTTTCTAATGAAAATTTTTCTATAGAAAAATTTTTCTAATGAAAATTTTTCTATAGAAAAATTTTTCTAATGAAAATTTTTCTATAGAAAAATTTTTCTAATGAAAATTTTTCTATAGAAAAATTTTTCTAATGAAAATTTTTCTATAGAAAAATTCTTCTAATGAAAATTTTTCTATAGAAAAATTTTTCTAATGAAAATTTTTCTATAGAAAAATTTTTCTAATGAAAATTTTTCTATAGAAAAATTTTTCTAATGAAAATTTTTCTATAGAAAAATTTTTCTAATGAAAATTTTTCTATAGAAAAATTTTTCTAATGAAAATTTTTCTATAGAAAAATTTTTCTAATGAAAAAATTTTTCTAATGAAAAAATTTTTCTAATGAAAATTTTTCTGTAGAAAAATTTTTCTAATGAAAATTTTTCTATAGAAAAATTTTTCTAATGAAAATTTTTCTATAGAAAAATTTTTCTAATGAAAATTTTTCTATAGAAAAATTTTTCTAATGAAAATTTTTTTATAGAAAAATTTTTCTAATGAAAATTTTTCTATAGAAAAATTTTTCTAATGAAAATTTTTCTATAGAAAAATTTTTCTAATGAAAATTTTTCTATAGAAAAATTTTTCTAATGAAAATTTTTCTATAGAAAAATTTTTCTAATGAAAATTTTTCTATAGAAAAATTTTTATTAAAAAAATTTTTCTATAAAAAATTTTCCTCATAACATTTTTTCTTAATAAAATTTTCTAAAGAAAAGTTTTCATTATAAAGTTTTTTCTATAGAAAAATTTTCATTATAAAAATTTTTCTATAGAAAAATTTTCATTGCAAAAATTTTTCATTATAAAGTTTAACAGTAGTGTATTGCACTATTCTATAGAAAAATTTGTATAATGAAAATTTTTCTATAGAAAAATTTGTATAATGAAAATTTTTCTATAGAAAAATTTGTATAATGAAAATTTTTCTATAGAAAAATTTGTATAATGAAAATTTTTCTATAGAAAAATTTTTCTAATGAAAATTTTTCTATAGAAAAATTTTTCTAATGAAAATTTTTCTATAGAAAAATTTTTCTATAGAAAAATTTTTCTAATGAAAATTTTTCTATAGAAAAATTTTTCTAATGAAAATTTTTCTATAGAAAAATTTTTCTAATGAAAATTTTTCTATAGAAAAATTTTTCTAATGAAAATTTTTCTATAGAAAAATTTTTCTAATGAAAATTTTTCTATAGAAAAATTTTTCTAATGAAAATTTTTCTATAGAAAAATTTTTCTAATGAAAATTTTTCTATAGAAAAATTCTTCTAATGAAAATTTTTCTATAGAAAAATTTTTCTAATGAAAATTTTTCTATAGAAAAATTTTTCTAATGAAAATTTTTCTATAGAAAAATTTTTCTAATGAAAATTTTTCTATAGAAAAATTTTTCTAATGAAAATTTTTCTATAGAAAAATTTTTCTAATGAAAAAATTTTTCTAATGAAAATTTTTCTGTAGAAAAATTTTTCTAATGAAAATTTTTCTATAGAAAAATTTTTCTAATGAAAATTTTTCTATAGAAAAATTTTTCTAATGAAAATTTTTCTATAGAAAAATTTTTCTAATGAAAATTTTTCTATAGAAAAATTTTTCTAATGAAAATTTTTCTATAGAAAAATTTTTCTAATGAAAATTTTTCTATAGAAAAATTTTTCTAATGAAAATTTTTCTATAGAAAAATTTTTCTAATGAAAATTTTTCTATAGAAAAATTTTTCTAATGAAAATTTTTCTATAGAAAAATTTTTTCAATGAAAATTTTTCTATAGAAATTTTTCTATAGAAATTTTCTATAGAAATTTTCTATAGAAAAAAATTTCATTATAAAAATTTTGTATAGAAAAAAATTTCATTATAAAATTTTTCTAAAGAAAAAATTTTCATTATAAAATTTTTCTAAAGAAAAAATTTTCATTATAAAATTTTTTCTATAGAAAAAATTTTCATTATAAAATTTTTTCTATAGAAAAACTTTTTATTATAAAATTTTTTCTATAGAAAAAATTTTCATTATAAAATTTTTTCTATAGAAAAAATTTTCATTATAAAATTTTTTCTATAGAAAAAATTTTCATTATAAAATTTTTTCTATAGAAAATATTTTCATTATAAAACTTTTTCTATAGAAAAAATTTTCATTATAAAATTTTTTCTATAGAAAAAATTTTCATTATAAATTTTTTTCTATAGAAAAAATTTTCATTATAAAATTTTTTCTATAGAAAAAATTTTCATTATAAAATTTTTCTAAAGAAAAAATTTTCATTATAAAATTTTTCTAAAGAAAAAATTTTCATTATAAAATTTTTTCTATAGAAAAAATTTTCATTATACAATTTTTTCTATACAAAAAATTTTCATTATAAAATTGTTTCTATAGAAAAAATTTTCATTATAAAATTTTTTCTATAGAAAAAATTTTCATTATAAAATTTTTTCTATAGAAAAAATTTTCATTTTCTGTAGAAATTTTTTTCTATAGAAAAATTTTCATTAGAAAATCTTTTCTATAGAAAAGAAATTTTTATTAGAAACATTTTTATTATAAAATTTTTTCTACAGAAAAATGTTCATTATAAAAATTTTTGTATAGAAAAAATATTCATTATAAAATTTTTTCTGTAGAAAAAAGTTTTCATTTTTTATAGAAAATTTTTTCTATACAAAAATTTATAGGAAAATTTTAACTATAAAATTTTTTCTGAAGAAAACATTTTATTATAAAATTATTTCTATATGATAATTTTGATTATGTAACTTTTTCTATAGAAAAATGTTCTTTGTAAAATTTTTTCTATAGAAAATTTTACATTTCAAAATTTTTTTGATAGAAAACTTTTCATTATAAAATTTTTTCTATAGAAAAGTTTTCATTATTATAAAAGGTTTCATTATATAGACAATATTTACCTTCTTTTATTTTGTAAGGCTTGGAACAAATATATGAGGCTAAAAAAAGGGCGCAGGTAGGTTAAGGGTCAATCGAAATCAAAGTTTAAGATAAAAGTAAAAAAATCATAAAATATCCAATAACTGCAGCGCAGTCGCCCTTAGAGTACAATAATGTAAGACTGATCCCCATTTATTTCGGCTCCTTTGGGTACTTGCTCTAAAAAAGTTAATTATTAACGAAAAATTAACTTTTGTAGAGCAAGTCCCCTAAGGAGCCGAAATTAATGGGGGATCAGTCTTACATTTTTGTACTCTAAGGGCGGCTAAAAAGTTTCATGGCGCCTCTCGAAAATTCAAATGTATGACAATCCCGCCTTCGGTTTTCCTCCCCAACATTTTTGTAGAACAAACTAACATTCTATCTCTGCTCCTTATGGTACTTTCCCTACAAATAAAGAGTTGCAAATTTGTATCCGCCTCGTTCTAACTACTTTCAGGCCTCCTTAGGAGGGTAAATGGTATATCACCATTGATTTTTCTCAAACCTTTACCATTCGACATTTTTTCTGAATTTATTATTTCATTACCTTTTACTTTTTTTTATTTTTCAGCAAAAGAGTTAACAGATGATAAAACAGTTGTTAAGGACATCAAATGTTTTATTTTCATATCACAATTGAAAATTTAATTTCATGTTTAATTTGTGTCACAAATGAAAATATCTTTGCATTTTGGAACAATTTAATTATGAAAATGAAAATTGTAATAATAAGAATTGAAATAAATGTAGATATTAGGGTGAATCTTTTCTTGTTTTTAAATGCTGAATGTTGCTTATAAGCAACAAAAGTGACAGAGACCTGAAAATGATGTCAGTTCATCAGTTCAGTTTAAGGCTCGTATCTTATATAATTAAAATATTTTTCCCATACTCACATTTTGATGACATGCAATTTTTAACTGAACATTTTTTCTTAAAGCTTTTAAATTTTTGATATTTAAAAAAAAGGGTCACCTTAACAGATATTTATTAGAAAATAAATTGTATTCAATACAAAATGTAATAAAGTAAAGTGCAACTATAACTAGATGATGATTACTTTCAAAATATTTTACTTTCTTACGAACTTTGACACTTACAAATAAATTCTTGAGCTAGAACATATTTTAAAATATATTAAAAATAAAATTTACAAACAAACTTTAAGAGAATTGCATAAATATCTCTGAAAATTTCATTACATTTAACAGAAACTTTAGCTAAAAGATTGCAATAAATTTACTTCGAAACTCTGGAAGTGACTTGGGCAAAGGAAAAGCAATTTTTAGCTATCAAATTTTGTTTGAAAATATATACGAGTAGTTCTTGTCAGTCTGTCTATCTTTCCCAGTTGAGTTCAATTGCGTTGCATTCCTTCGTATCCCTAACAATGGAAGTAGCAAGTCCATGGCAACTTCAATGTCATTTTCTTCTTTAAAAAAGATGTTCTCTTTTGTTTTACATCGTTTTCAGAAACATCCTTTTTGCAACAAAATGACCAGTAGCATTTGTACTCAATTTACTACTTGCTACAACATTTCATTAAACGTTAAAAAGATTCCATTTATGAACTTTATTAAGTGCAAAATGACGCAAAAAGATAACAAGTAAGAAATTTTTATAGTCATTGAAACAAGTTCTATGATACCCTACACCAGGAAGAAAAAATTGTAGATCGATGGTAAAAATAGAAAATTTTGGGAAAATTTTCTATAAAAATAGAAAATTTTGGGAAAATTTTCTATAAAAATAGAAAATTTTGGGAAAATTTTCTATAAAAATAGAAAATTTTGGGAAATTTTTCTATAAAAATAGAAAATTTTGGGAAAATTTTCTATAAAAATAGAAAATTTTGGGAAAATTTTCTATAAAAATAGAAAATTTTGGGAAAATTTTCTATAAGAATAGAAAATTTTGGGAAAATTTTCTATAAAAATAGAAAATTTTGGGAAAATTTTCTATAAAAATAGAAAATTTTGGGAAAATTTTCTATAAAAATAGAAAATTTTGGGAAAATTTTCTATAAAAATAGAAAATTTTGGGAAAATATTTCTATAAAAATAGAAAATTTTGGAAAAAATTTCTATAAAAATAGAAAATTTTGGGAAAATTTTCTATAAAAATAGAAAATTTTGGGAAAATTTTCTATAAAAATAGAAAATTTTGGGAAAATTTTCTATAAAAATAGAAAATTTTGGGAAAATTTTCTATAAAAATAGAAAATTTTGGGAAAAATTTCTATAAAAATAGAAAATTTTGGGAAAATTTTCTATAAAAATAGAAAATTTTGGGAAAATTTTTTATAAAAATAGAAAATTTTGGGAAAATTTTCATAAAAAATAAAAAATTTTGGGAAAAATTTCTATAAAAATAGAAAATTTTGGGAAAATTTTCTATAAAAATAGAAAATTTTGGAAAAATTTTCTATAAAAAAAGAGAAAATTTTGGGAAAATTTTCTATAAAAATAGAAAATTTTGTCAAAACTTTGTATAAACTTGTGTTCTGGATAAGGAGTTTATATTCTGACACTTTCCAAATACTTTTCTCATTTCCAGGCTTAATAATTCTTAACAGATTTTCTTATGGTTTTTACCCAAAAGTCCCATAAGTTTTATTTTTTTTTTTTTTGTTTTTCCTCTTTTCTTTCCTTTCAAATAAATAAGGAAAATATTCATGAATTCAAAATTGCAAACAAAAAAACCTTTTTATTTGTTTTAATTTTTTTGAGTTTCTTTACAGTTTAATTGTTACGGATTTTTATTTATGATTTTTTTCTGTTCCCTTGTGTTAAATATATTTAAATTTCTTAATTTTATAACAAAAGGAAAAAAGTTTGTTTTGTTATAAAAAAGTTTTATTGTATCAATGTAAGAAGAGAAAAAGTTAAGATTTTGATGAAAGTTAAGAATACTAAATACGATTTGGACCCCTGGGGTTCCAAATTAATATGTATTTCAATTCCTTTTAAAACAATTGAAACCTCAAAAATAAGTAACCAAGAAATGATTTACTTTTTAAATTGTTGGATTTGTTTAGTTGTAAATAATTTGTAGTTCTTAAAAATTATGAAGTATTTATAGAACGAAGTTTTTTCAAAAATAAAAAGAATTTTAAAAACCGGTCACAGTGGGGTAAAACGATAATTATATGGTTATATTTTCGGACTTCTGTAATTTGTTCTAAAGAAAAATATTCGTTAAAAAATTTTTTCTATAGAAAAATTTTCGTTAAAAATAGTTTTCTATACAAAAATTTTCGTTAAAAAATTTTTTCTATGGAAAAATTTTCGTTAAAAAATTTTTTCTATAGAAAAATTTTCGTTAAAAAATTTTTTCTATAGAAAAATTTTCGTTAAAAAATTTTTTCTATAGAAAAATTTTCGTTAAAAAATTTTTTTTATAAAAAAAATTTTCGTTAAAAAATTTTTTCTATAGAAAAATTTTCGTTAAAAAATTTTTTCTATAGAAAAATTTTCGTTAAAAAATTTTTTCTATAGAAAAATTTTCGTAAAAAAAATATTTTCTATAAAAAAATTTTCGTTAAAAAATTTTTTCTATACAAAAATTTTCGTTAAAAAATTTTTTCTATAGAAAAATTTTCGTTAAAAAATTTTTTCTATAGAAAAATTTTCGTTAAAGAAATTTTTTCTATAGAAAAATTTTCGTTAAAGAAATTTTTTCTATAGAAAAATTTTCGTTAAAAAGTTTTTTTTATAAAAAAATTTTCGTTAAAAAATTTTTTCTATAAAAAAATTTTCGTTAAAAAATTTTTTCTAGAGAAAAATTTTCGTAAAAAAAAATATTTTCGATAGAAAAATTTTCGTAAAAAAAATATTTTCTATAGAAAAATTTTCGTTAAAAAATTTTTTCTATAGAAAAATTTTCGTTAAAAAATTTTTTCTATAGAAAAATTTTCGTTAAAAAATTTTTTCTATAGAAAAATTTTCGTTAAAAAATTTTTTCTATAGAAAAATTTTCGTTAAAAAATTTTTTCTATAGAAAAATTTTCGTTAAAAAATTTTTTCTATTGAAAAATTTTCGTTAACAAATTTTTTCTATAGAAAAATTTTCGTTAAAAAATTTTTTCTATAGAAAAATTTTCGTTAAAAATTTTTTTCTATATAAAAATTTTCGTTAAAAAATTTTTTCTATAGAAAAATTTTAGTTAAAAAATTTTTTCTATAGAAAATTTTTCGTTAAAAAATTTTTTCTATAGAAATATTTTAGTTAAAAATTTTTTTCTATAGAACAATTTTCGTTAAAAAGTTTTTCTATAGAAAAATTTTCGTTAAAAAATTTTTTCTATAGAAAAATTTTCGTTAAAAAATTTTTTCTAAAGAAAATTGTTCGTTAAAAAATTTTTTCTATAGAAAAATTTTCGTTAAAAAATTTTTTCTATGGAAAAATTTTCGTTAAAAAATTTTTTCTATAGAAAAATTTTCGTTAGAAATGTTTTCTATATAAACATTTTCTTTATAAAATTTTTTCTATAGAAAAATATTCTTTATAAAAATTTTTCTATAGAAAAATGTTCTTTATAAAATTTTTTCTACACAAAAATTTTCTTAATAGAATTTTTTCTATTGAAAAATTTTCTTTATAAATTTGTTATATGGAAAAATTTTCCTTATAAAATTTTTTTATAGAAAAATTTTCTTTATAAAATTTTTTCTATAGAAAAAAATTCTTTACAAAATTTTTGCTATAGAAAAATTGTCTTTATAATTTTTTTTTATAAATTATTTTCTATAGAAAAATTATCTTAATAGAATTTTTTCTATTGAAAAATTTTCGTTGAAAAACTTTTTCTATAGAAAAATTTTGTTAGTAAAACTTTTCTCTACAGAAAATTTTTCGTTTCGAAATATTTATTCTTAATACAATTTTTTCTATTGAAATTTTTTCTTTATAAAATTTTTTCTATAGAAAAATTTTCTTAGTTAAATTTTTTCTATAGAAAATTTTTCATTATAAAATTTCTTCTATAGAAAAATTCTCTTTATAAAATTTATTCTGTAGAAAATTTTTCTTTATAAAATTTCTTCTATAGAAAAATTTTCTTTATAAAATTTCTTCAATAGAAAATTTTTCTTTATCAATATTTTTCTATAAAAATTTTTTTTAATCAAAAAATGTTCGTTAACAAATTTTTTCTATACAAAAATTTTTGTTAAAAAATTTTTTCTATACAAAAATTTTTGTTAAAAAATTTTTTCTATACAAAAATTAAAAAAATTTTGTTATACAATTTTTGGGTAAGAAAATTTGAAATTTTAGCTAATTCCAATGTGAGCTAGTACGTGTTAGTCTATTTTTATACTAATTGTTAATTCCTGTCATGTTCGCATTTCAACAAGCGACTAAGAAAATCTTAAAAGGCGGAATAAATTAATGTAAATTTTTCCTCGCCTTCACAAAAAATGCAAAAACCCTTTTCAATTGGCTCCTACATAATTTTTAAGACAAGTGAGTATGAACCTGGACTGTTTAAGGTATTTTGTTGCCTTTGATTGGGTTGATTTACGGCTCCCTCTGCTGTTGAGGTTTATTGGGTAAATATTTACGCATCATTAAGAAGTTTATTGCTGCAAAAACATGAACAACAACAACAATAAATAAACAGCAACACAAATAAACCCCACCAACACTTATACAGAAATATTCTTCTGTTTCCCCTCACACACACTCTTATAAGAGTATTTCCTTCTCCTTATCCCTCAAGTCAGTCAATTGCTTCTGTTTCAGTTGTTATTCCGAAGCGTTAAGAAAGAAATGGAAATATCTGAATGGGCCTATAAACATTTTGTTAATTATGGATGTTTCTGTTTCTGTGTTATTGTGTGTCTGAGATGGCTTTTAGTAGTTAAGTGCTTGTTGGTCTCTTTCTTGATGTTTTTTGTTATAATAATGATTCTGTTGCTATTGCTGCTGCTGTTGCCAACATACATATACATATTTTATCATAAAACTTCTAATAAATTTCTTTTCATTTAAATTATTTAACATTGTCTTTGTCCGATTTGCAGGTACTAAATTGTAGTCGGTTGCGGTGTATCTTACATATCTTTGGAGTGAAAGAAAATAATTTTTATGTAAATGAAAATATTTTGAAATTAATTTAAAAGAAGAAAATTTAAATTTATAGTTAGAATAATTAAATTTCGCATGAATTTGCCTAAAATTTTTTACTTTTAAATCAATGTTTTAGGAAATCCAAATTTTCATCTTTGACCCCGGTAAAGAAAGGGTTAATCTCGTCCTATATTAAAAAACCTTTCAGCATAAGTTTTTCATAAGCTAGACATTAATATTATCTATAACTTTTGTAAAAATTGAATACAAGTAAATATACCGGGCATCTACTCGAATTATGCACAAAAATTTACATTTTCTCGAAATTCATCAATTTTAAATCGCAAGTACAGCGAAACAGTTCAAGATATCGACCTAAATTTTTTGGAGTTTTATTCTCCCATTTGTCTGTTTTAACACACCGATGCATGACTCCTTTATTTTTAATATTTGTTTAACAAAATTTTCAAAAAATTAAAAAATTATTTTTGAGAAAAATGTGCAATTTTCCAACATAAAAAACTAAGATCGTATTTTGACAAAACTAAACTATTTAGAACTTACAAGTTTTAAAATGATAAATCATGTCTAACTTTGGAATTTCTTTATTTACCAAAAAAATGTTTGGTGCATATGCTTACGGGCGCGTTTTCAGAGACATAGATTTTCGGGGGAAAATTGCAATAACTCCAAAACTACTTCATCGATTTTGTATTTGAAATAAAGCCGTGTTAGCTTTCTTTAATATTCCCTCATTATACCCTTCACCACCATAGGTGGAAAGGGTATTATAAGTTTGTGCTGATGTTTGTAACGCATAGAAATATTTGTCTTAGACACACCTTTTAGTATACCAAAAGGCTTAGAATCATTTCTGAGTCGATTTAGCGATGACCGTCCGTCCGTCCGTCTGGCTGGCTGGACCCCCATGTAAACCTTGCAATCAAACTACAGGTCGCAATTCTTAATATCATTTGATGAAATTTGGCACAGATCATTTTTTGTGATAATGGAACCATGGCTATTGAAATTGGTCAAAATCGGTCCATTATTTATGGTACCTCCTATAGGTCCCACTTCCCGGAATTGACATATTGGCCACAAATATCAATATTTTTTCATGAAATTTAAAACAAATACTGCTTATATAAACTTATATCACTGTACCAAATTTCGTTGAAATCTGTCCACATTTGACCATAGCTCCCATACACTCTTCTTTAAAAATGCACTAAATGAGATAAAACATCGCTAAATCGCTCGTAAATCTAAAGATAATAAAAACTTTGAGTTTATTTTTTCCATACATAATTTTTGTAACAACTGTAATCAATTTGCCAAATTTCGAGATAATCGGTCCACATTTGACCCTAGCTCTCATATAAGACCAAATGACGGAAACAGGTGGCAAAATTTAGCAAATATTGGTCTTTACACAGGAAAAATAACACCTTTGACCTTAGTGATGAAGAGTATCGTATGGTCGGGATTGACCGACTATAGCGCTTTCTTACTTGTTTTTTCATTTAAAAATAAATTATTTTTGGTAGAAAATTCGTAAAGGCAAAAAAAGAACCAATTTTCCCTCATATAAATGGGCTCTTAACCTTTGGATGCGCGCCCATAGAGCAATATCCAATTTGGTTCAAATTTTCAAAACTGAACTTTTGGATCTATTTTTACAATATAACGTTGAAAAAGTTATAAATTTCGAACAGAAATTATTCAAGTTATGACCGAAAATTTACTTTTTTTGCAAAATTCTTTGATTTGAAATCGCAGGTACTGCAAAACGGTTCAAGATATCTACCTCATTTTTTAAGTCTTATTTTCCCATTTGTTTGTCTTATAAACTTGGAAAGAATATTGAGAATTTGTAATATTTGTTAAACAAAATTTTCACAAAATTTGTATAATTTTCTAATATGAAAAAGAACTAGGTAAATTTCATAATATTTTGACAAAGCTTAGCTATTTAGTACTTACAGGCTATAGAATTGTAAATCATGACTTTTTTGGAATTTCCATATTCCAAAGTAATAATGAAGTTATTGACAATCAAAGTAAAAATCAGGTAAAAATGTATTTGTGATTTTAAAGAACTTCCTTTTTCTTCTATAGAGGTCTTAAGGCTTACATATAAAATAAGATAATACTTTGCATAATTTTGTTCATAGTTGGGAGTTTAAGGGTTAAATTATATAATTTTTCTCTAAGGAAGAAACACATTATTTGTCTTTAATATATAAATAAAAAAAGAAAAATTATTATTTTTTATGGGGTCATTTTGGTTCCTGTTGGTCAAAAAAGGGTTAATATTTTTAGTTTATGTGATCTTTGTTATTAACTAAGTGTTTTGGAGGGCTTGGCAAAAGAATTATTGTTTGAAACACAGCAATAGCTTATATATTACTAAAAATAAATTAGCATAAAGATTTATTTTGAAACCGGTCAAGCAAGGGTTAAACATCTCCAATTCTAATAAAGCTACATCTACTGTTTCTACATGATGTTACGCATAATCAATAAATATATTTTTGCTAAAAAAGTAAACACATATACAGTTATTAAACTTTTTCTAAAATTCCTAAAAAAAAAAAAAACAAATTTTCCCGAAATCCTTTCACTTTAAGTGAATGCGGGATAATTTTTCGACCCAGTTTTTTGGCATTTTAATACCTAATGTATTCGTTATATATCACTGGAGTCTAAATTGCAAATTTCCAAAATTCGCTTAACAAAATGTTATAAAACCATAAAAAGGTCATTTGCAAATATCATGAAAAAAAATCTCAATTTTGCGTCAGCAAGAACCAATTTAAGAAAAAAAAGTATTTTATTACTTATGGGTCTAAGGTAAGTAAAAAATAAAATAGTAAAAAATAAGATTTAGCATTTTTTATTATTTTGGGTAAATTTGTCTATGTAAGTCGTCAAGGAAATATTCGCGGAAAGACGCTATAACTCAAAAACCATTTGAGCCATTTATAAGATATCTACAGCAAAATAAGTCTACTTTACAAATCAATGCTCACTTTTTACAAAAGAATACAAAATAGCTTTAATTGGGCAAAAAAAAAAAACGAAAAAAGACCCGTTTTTCCTCAGTAAATGCATTTTTCAACTGTAGGGCCTGGGAGCCAAGTGTTAATGTTATCCGATTTGGTTCAAATTTTCAGGGTATAATAATTCTCACCAGATTATTGTCTGAGAGAAGTACCCCTTGTTCCAATTCCAATGTTGTCGGGGAATTATGTATACGTATTGCTGTTCTCAAACTTGGCGATAAAAGAATTGACTCCAACGACAAAATCATCTTACTTTGCTTTAGTCGGTCAAGCCCGACCATACGATACCCTTCACCACTAAGGTCAAAGGTGTTCTATTTCCTGTATAAAGACAAATATTTGCTAAATTTTGCCATCATACAAATATTTTCTCAAAACTTATATATTTAAGATGTTTTCGTCATTTGGATTTATATGAGAGCTAGGGTCAAATGTGGACCGATTATCTCGAAATTTGGCAAATTGATTACAGTTTTTACAAAAATTATGTATGCAAAAAATAAACTCAAATTTTGATTATCTTCAGATTTATGAGCGCTTTAGAGATTTTGTCTCATTTAGTGCATTTTGAAAGAAGAGTTTGTATGGGAGCTATGGTCAAATGTGGACCAATTTCAACGAAATTTGGTATAGTAATTTTGATTTATATAAGCAGTATTTGTTTTAAATTTCATGAAAAAATATTGATTTTTGTGGCCAAAATATCAATGCCGAGAATTGAGACCTATGGGAGGTACCATAACAAATTTCAATAGCCATAGTCCCACTATTAAAAAAATGATTTGTACCAACGGGCGGACGGACGGATTCTAAGCCTATGAGTATACTAAAAGGTGGGTCTAAGGCAAATATTTCTATGCGTTTCATACATCAGCGTAAACTTATAATACCCTTACCACCTATGGTGGTGAAGGGCATAATTACTAATTTGATGACCTCGACAAATCATATTTTTCTAATGCGATAAAAAGAATGGGACAAACGTTAAAAAAAACACTTATTAAACTAGTAATTAGTTAGAATTCAACTAATTTTATTTGGAACATATTAAGAAAAAAGTCAATATTTCAAAGCAAAATTTTTATTTGGAGTTTTTCCTTAAGTAAATAAACATAAGTTAATACCAGTATTATTTATTATCTTTATACACATGAGCATTTTGTTGCTGTCATTATGTCCGTCGAAAACATGACAGATAATAACATAATTGCAATAAATTAGTTTGTAATTATCTGGGTTCAAATAAAATTCCGAATTATAGCCTCAATGATTAAAAGAAATTGTATATTTACTTATAAATACATTCTCCTGTAGGAGAATTTCTTCAATTCTGATATGGAATTAATGTTGCGACCTGTACTTTGATTACATGGTTTACATGGGGTCCAGCCAGCCGAAAAATAAGGGGTTTCTTAAAATGTTTGAACAAAAATTCCACTTAGAGAATATTTTTAAAATAGTGTATAACAGCATGATACTGAGAATTAAATGGGATTTCCAACGAGACATATTACTTTAAAATCGGTTGAAAACTTTCCTAATAATTAAGGGTTTTCCTCCTTGAAGACTTTCCTGGGCATATGCAACTAAAAAATTTATTATTTTTAAAAAATTTTATTAGTTTTTTTTAGACCTCGAGATATTTGAATACCCATTTTGTTTGATATCCCAATGTTTGATATCCCAAAATTTTTGAAAACTCCTTTTTAATAAATATGTCTGCACCTGTGCCAAGTTTTAAAATAATCTTTTGTTTAGTTTAATCGTTTTCGAAGCACTTTTGTCTTAGTCGAAAAAAAGCAACAACAATAGTGTGGGAGATAAACAAAAGATAAAACTGAAAAATATCGTGTGTTTCTACTTAAGTGATAATCTTCGCTTTATGTCGATATTTGTTGGATATAATAATTCGTATTTATTCTGTCCCGCTAATAAGATATAATGTGTGGTTTTCGCTCTGTCTAGAATTAGGAATAATCCTTCTAAAGAGATGGAATAACCAACCATAAAAAACTATTTACTACAGTAATAAATAATTGTAATAAATTGGAATCTTAGCGCAATACACTATAGTAAAACTTAAAAAAAAACCTAAATGACTAACAATTTTCTTTAAAAAACTTTTATATCAAACAATCTTCTTTACAAAACTTTTATGTCAAAAAATTTTTTATAGAAAATTTTTCGATATAAATTTTTTTTATAAAATTTTTCGATATAAATTTTTTTTATAAAATTTTTCGATATAAAATTTTGTTGTAGAAAATTTTTCGATATAAAATTTTTTATAGAAAATTTTTTGATATAAAATTTTTTTTTTAAGAAAACTTTTGAAATAAAATATTTTTTATAGAAAATTTTTCGATATAAAATTTTTTATAGAAAATTTTTCGATATAAAATTCTTTATATAAAATTTTTCAATATAAAAATTTTTTATAGAAAATTTTTCGATATAAAAATTTGTTATGGAAAATTTTTCGATATTAAATTTTTTGTTATAAATTTTTCGATTTAAAAATTGTTTATATAAAATTTTTCGATATAGAAAATTTTTCGATATGTAAATTTTTTAAAGAAAATTTTTCGATAGAAAATTTTTTATAGAAATTTTTTCGATATAAAATTTTTCTATAAAAAATTTTTGTAGAAAATTTTTCGACATAAATTTTTTTATAAAAAACTTTTTTAAAAAATTTGTTACAAAAAATTTTTCGATACAAAATTTTTTATAGAAAATTTTTCGATATAAAATTTTTTATAAAACATTTTACGATCTAAAAATTTGTTATAGAAAATTTTTCTATATAAAATTTTTGGATATACAATTTTTTATAGAAAATTTTTCTATAAAAATTTTTATAGAAAATTTTTCGATATAAAATTTTTATAGAAAATTTTTCGATATAAAATTTTTTTTTTATAAATTTTTCGAAACAACAAATTTTTTATATAAAAGTTTTAGATATAAAAATTTGTTATAGAAAATTTTTTGATATAAAAATTTTTTATAGAAAATTTTTCGATAGAAAATTTTTTATAGAAAATTTTTCGATATAAAATTTTTAATAGAAAATTTTTTCAATATAAAAGTCTTTTATGTAAAATTTTTCGATATAAAAATTTGTTATAGAAAATTTTTCGATATAAAAGTTTTTAATATAAAATTTTTGGATATAAAAATTTGTTATAGAAAATTTTTCGATAAAAAATTTTTCAATATAAAATTTTTTATAGAAAATTTTTCGATATAAAATTTTTTATAGAAAATTTTTCGATATAAAATTTTTTATAGAAAATTTTTCGATATAAAATTTTTTATAGAAAATTTTTCGATATAAACATTTTTTATAGAAAATTTTTCGATATAAACATTTATTATAGAAAATGTTTCTTTATAAAAATTTGTTGTAGAAAAATTTTCGATATAAAAATTTTTTATATAAAATTTTTCGATATAAACATTTTTTACATAAAATTTTTTGATATAAAATTTTTTATAGAAAATTTTTCGATATAAAAATTTGTTATAGAAAGTTTTTCTACATAAAATTTTTGGATATAAACATTTTAATAGAAAATTTTTCGATATAAAATATTTTATAGAAAATTTTTCTATATAAAATTTTTTAAAGAAAATTTTTCGATATAATTTTTTTTTGGAAAATTTTTTGATATAAAAATGTTTTATAGAAAATTTTTTTAAATAAAATTTTTTATCAAAAAATAACAAAATAGTCGGGATTTTTTATAGAAAATTTTTCGATAAAAAATTTAACAGGAAATTTTTCTATATAAGAATTTATTATAAAAAATTTTTCGATATAAAAATTTGTTATAGAAAATTTTTCGATATAAAATTTTTTATAGAAAATTTTTCGATATAAAATTTTTTATAGAAAATTTTTCGATATAAAATTTTTTATAGAAAACTTTTCGATATAAAAATTTTTTATATAAAATTTTTCGATAGAAAATTTTTTATAGAAAATTTTTCGATATAAAATTTTTTATAAAAAATTTTACGAGATAAAAATTTGTTACAGAAAATTTTTCTATATAAAATTTTTGGATATAAAATTTTTTATAGAAAATTTTTCTATAAGAAAATTTTTCGATATAAAATTTTTCGATATAAAATTTTTCATAGAAAATTTTACGATATAAAAATATGTTATAGAAAATATTTCGATATAAAATTTCGTTATAGAAAATTTTTCGAAATAAAATTTTTTATAGAAAATTTTTAGATTTAAAATTTTTTATAGAAAATTCTTTGATATAAAATTTTTTATAGAAAATTTTCGATAGAAAATTTTTCGATACAAAAATTTGCTAAAGAAAATTTTTCGATATTAAATTTATAATAGAAAATTTTTCGGTATAAAATTTTTTATAGAAAATTTATAGATATACAAATTTTTTATAGAAAATTTATAGATATAAAAATGTTTTATAGAAAATTTTTAGATATAAAATTTTTTATATGAAATTTTGAGATATAAATATTTGTTATAGAATATTTTTCGATATAAAAATTTTTTATAGAAAATTTTCCGATATAAATATTTTTTATAGAAAATTTTTCGATATAAAATTTAAAAATATAAATTCTATAAAAATATTCATGAAATCACACTTTCATACTTCTTCTTTTATTTAAAAGTTCTTAAAACTTTCTTTTTTTATATACTTAACTAATTAAAAAACTTACGAATTCTTTAATGGAATTATAAAAAACAGAACTTTTTTCCTAGTACGAAATATTTAATTAATATTATAACTAATCACTTTTTTTCGAATTCAAAGAAAACTTTCAGAACTCTTCTTATGGTCATGACAACAAATGTCAAATATTTATACATTTTAATTCGAAAACTGTATTTTAATTGATAAGTTATGTTAAGTTGTATGTGTGTGACAGAATCACGTGCCTGTCATTTAGGGATTAAGTTCAAATTTGTCCATTTCGTGGTACCAAAAAAAAAATAGAATTGTACAAAGTTTAACAAGAGTAAAATAAAAAAACTAAAATTAATTGAAAGTCCTTAATGGTATATCGAGTGCTAACATGTATACTCGCACATACATACATATGTAAGTACATACATATGTTATATATGTATCTATAAAATATGTCATTATATTGGCTATCACTTAATTAGTTTAGACAAATAACTATTGAAAATGTCGATATATGTATATATTTGTCAGTCTGCCTATCCATCTGTCTGTATGTCTGTCTATCTGTCTACATACATTATTTCTTTCGATTCGTTTCATAATTCATTGGCAAGGAAGGCACACATGACTTTCGCCTCACTTACTCTCAAAGTTGTTATAATTTGACAAATTTACTTACTGTTGGTAATGGATACGAATGTGTGCGTGTGTATGTTTTATGTATGCACACTAGGGTGGCCCCTAATTACCAAGAACCCAAAAAAAGTTTTCTTAAATTTTCTTTGTAAAAGAAATAAAAGTTTGAAATGCAAACAAGAAAGACGAAATTTTCGGCAATTGTGTTAAAAATTATTTAGATCTTGTTTTAGTTGGGATTAAGTAATTGACTTCTTTAGTTCATATTCTTAATATGTTATTCCTGTAATGTTCTCTATACAATTGCCATAAAGTTTTTTTTTTGTTTTTTGGCTAAAAGAGACTAATAAAAGTTTTCGATGTGATTAGAATTTTATGAAAGTTTTTTTTTATTTTTATTATCGAAATAGAAATAGATAATTAAGTTTTGCTGTACTGGTATTTTGTAAAACGACCATAACTTTGAGGTTACATTTATTTGAGAGAAATACAATAGTAAGAGTCCATGAAAGGCGCACAGTGGTTTGAAAAAACAAAAAAACAAGTAAGGGTGTTATATTCGGCTGTGGCGAATCTTATATACCGACCATCAGTTGTATTAAATTTAGAAATTTATATCATATTTCTACGAGGGTGCAGCCTCTGACTTTTCTCTATCTTCTGTGCATTTACAATTTTTTTATTACTATAACCGATTTGATGAAAACTACAGAAACACGTATTGAAAAAAAAGTCACTTCCATTTGTTGTAGCGTCCGTCACAGCACTTTAAAAGCGAATATCTTCTTCCTCTAAAACAAATATGTAAATTAACAAAATGGGATAATATTCTCCGAAATCTGTAAAAAGACAATGGGATTCATTTAAGTACAAGCGTTACGGTACTATATATCCACAGTAGAGACGATTAAATGTTTATTAATTTTTACTGAATGTCACCAGCGCTTGCCGGATCTAAGTTGTCATCAATCCCTTGAAAATTTGCCTTTAATTGCAAATAAAATTATATAATTACTTGCGTGTCTTTATGGTGTTTAAGGATAGATGTCTCCGGGCTTAATTCGATTTAGTTAGGTTTTTCTTTTAAATTGCAAATTACTTTTTTGGGTTTTGCCTTGAAATCAAAGAAAATCAATACAAAATTAGCATTTGACTAAAATGTTCACACAAACATTTTAGAGCAATAACACAGACACGAATGAAAATCAGACACAAAAGGCCACCCAGCTAACAATTGGGAGATTTTTGATGATAATATCAGCAAAGTGAGTCTTTAAGTAGTTAACAAATAGCACAAACAAATCTTGCAAAATGTGCGTAGTCATAATATAATCATGCAACTGATCCTAATATGACTGTTTTTATAGTGATTAAAAAGACCACAAAAAGTCTCATGAATTATTGGGGGTAATGTTTAGTTCGCTAGCACGTCGACTACTAAGCATTACATATCATATTCAGCCTGAGTTCGAATCTCGGTCTGGGCAACATCAATTTCTGTAATAATTAACGCAACTTCATAATTTTAAAAGTAGGGATATGTCGTGCAATTATAGTATTGAGTAATAAATAAAAGCGTTATCTTTTTTTTAACAAATCTAGCAAAATGTGTACAGTCATAATCTTATCACAATAGTTCAGAAAATCGAGTCATTAAAGACTTTTTCTGAAGAGTCGCACGAAGGATACCATTTTCTCAAACAAAAATTAATTTTTGACACAAATAGAACAGAACATAAAAATAGTCCGCAGAGTTGCAGTTTTTTATACTTTCAACTAAAATAGGTATTTTTTCAATATGTAGTTCTAACGTTTTAAAAATAAAAAGTTTTCTACTACATTTTTTTTAATATTTTTATACAAAATGTTTCTATAAAAATTTTTTTTATCAAAAATTTTTCTATAGAAATTTTTTTTGTTAAAAATGTTTCAATACAAAATTTTATTATCAAAACTTTTTCTATAGAAAATTTTATTATCAAAACTTTTTCTATAGAAAATTTTTTTATCAAAAATTTTTCTATAGAAAATTTTTCTATAGAAAATTTTTTTATCAAAAATTTTTCTATAGAAAATTTTTTTATCAAAAATTTTTGTATAGAAAATTTTTTTTATCAAAAATTTTTCTATACAAAATTTTTTTATCAAAAATTTTTCTATACAAAATTTTTTTATCAAAAATTTTTCTATAGAAAATTTGTTTACCAAAAAAAAATTTTATCAGAAAAATTTGTGATAAAAAAATTTTCTATTGAAATAGTTTTGACAAAAAAAAAATTTGATAAAAAAATTGTTTATAGAAAAATTTTTAATAAAAAAAATTTTCTATAGACAGTTTTTGATAAAAAAAATTTTCTATAGAAAAAGTTTTGATACAAAAATTTCTATAGAAAAAATTTTGATAAAAAAATTTTCTATACAAAAATTTTTGGTAAAAAAATTTTCTAGAGAAAAGTTTTTGAAAAAAAAATTTTCTTTTGATAAATTTTTCATAAAAAAATTTTCTATTAAAACATTTTTGATAAAAAATTTTTTCTATATTTTTTTCATCAAAACTTTTTCTATAAAAATTTTTGATAAAAAATTTAACAAAAATTTTTCTATAAAAAATTTTTTATCAAAATATTTTCTATAAAAAATTTTTTTATCAAAATTTTTCTATAGAAATTTTTTTATCAAAAATTTTTTATAGAAAATTTTTTATCAAAAATTTTTCTTTAGAAAATTTTTTATCAAAAATTTTTTTTTTGATAAAAAAGTTTTCTATAGAAAAATTTTTGGTAAAAAAATTTTCTATAGAAAAGTTTTTGATAAAAAAAATTTTCTTTTGAAAAATTTTTGATAAAAAAATTTTCTATTAAAACATTTTTGATACAAAAATTTTTCTATATTTTTTTCATCAAAACTTTTTCTACAAAAATTTTTGATAAAAAATTTAACAAAAATTTTTCTATAAAAAATTATTTTATCAAAATTTTTTCTAATTTTTTTATTTTTTTTTTATTTTTCTATAGAAATTTTTTATCAAAAATTTTTCTATAGAAAATATTTTGTCAAAAATTTTTCTATAGAAAATTTTTTATCAAAAATTTTTCCATAGAAAATTTTTTATCAAAAATTTTCTATAGAAAATTTTTTATCAAAAATTTTTCTAAGAAAATTTTTTATCAAAAATTTCTCAATAGAAAATTTTTTATCAAAAATTTTTCTATAGAAAATTTTTTATCAAAAATTTTTCTATAGAAAATTTTTTATCAAAAATTTTTCTAAGAAAATTTTTCTATAGAAAATTTTTTATCAAAAATTTTTCTATAGAAATTTTTTATCAAAAATTTTTCTATAGAAAATTTTTTATCAAAAATTTTTCTATAGAAAATTTTTCATCAAAAATTTTTCTATAAAAGATTTTTTATCAAAATTTCTTGTATAGAAAATTTTTTATCAAAAATTTTTTCTATAGAAAATTTTTTATCAAAAATTTTTTCTATAGAAAATTTTTTATCAAAAATTTTTCTATGAATAATTTTTTTATCCAAAATTTTTCTATACAAAATTTTTCATCCAAAATTTTTCTATGAAATTGGATCGAAAATATTAAAAAAATTAAAAATCTAAAATTGTTTAATATTAGAATCTATTTTTGTTTTGAAAAATATTCCCAATATTAACAAAAATATTCCCAATGTTTAGAAAAATAATAGTGTCGTGGCAACAATGTTTGAGATTATATTTCTTTCTCCTCTTGAACCATGTATTTTGTTGCTATAAAATGAATTTTGATTTGTTTTTTGCCTATTTTGTGTTTGTCTTTTCTTTAACAAAACAATTCTTTTAACAACCAAATTCCAGAATGATTTTAATACTCATTTTCACGAGTTTTATTAATGATCGTGATATTTACGAAAATTAGATAAAATTCATCGGCTTCTGGTGGTATGGGCTGCTTACTCCTGCTCATAAGTGATATCATAAATGATCATTTTAATCGTGCAGTGGAGTCAAAAAAGACTCATATTCGATAAAAATTTTCAAAAAAATGTTAGCTGGGCAGTAGTTCAAAAAATGTATATATAAATTTGTTGTTTAACTTTAACGGGGGCTGGAGGTAACTTGTAAACTCTAACAAATTGATCTGAAATTTTTTTTAAGGTCTATATTTTGGGGCCAACTTTTTCCATATGTACTAAGACAGACAGTGAAAATGTCTTAATATAAAAGATTCAATCGATATATTTATTTATATTTACACACAAATGTATAATAGGAATTAACTTAGGTATATTTAACCCTCTGCGGCTGACGTGGTATGTTTTTTACATTTCTATTGACGTGGTAGATTACCAGATACCATTACCATGACTTATATTTTCTACAATCAGTTTTGTAAAATTAATAAAACATTTTTTGTCCGTTATTGATGAGTGCAAAACTATTGCTCATGTACTCTACCAGTCAATAGAATTGTAAAAAAATATATCACATGAGCCGCAGAGGGTTAAATATGTCAAGTAAATCCCTATTTTACATATGTGTGTAAGTATGAATGAATATATTTATTGAAACTTTCATATTAAGAAATTTTCACTGTCTGTGTTAGTACATGTGGAAAAAGTTGGCCCTAATATTTTCCTTAAAAAAATTTCAGATCAATTAATAAGAGTTTATATTTCAAAAACTTTGGTTATGTGTTAATTTATCTTCATGGTTTTTCAGAAAATTGATTTTTGAACAAAACTTATACATAATTGGTGTCTGCTAGACTATCACGTCAGTCGCATAGGGTTAAATTTACATATATAAATTTATATACAATCTATTACATATTTATGTAACAAAGACTTTGTATGTGTATTATATATGTATATAAATATGTATGTATGTCATCTTTTGTCAATTGAAAAGATTTTACTTTTTTTTCTTAAAACCTATTTATTTTACCAAGAGGCAGAGGTTAAGAAGAAAACAAATATTTTCAATAAATTTTCACATATCTTTCGAAATCGTAATTTACCCTCGTTCATTCCTCGAAAGGAAAACAATTGTTTTATAATGAAAAACTGTTTCAAAGGAACTAAAAACAACAACACTTTCAAGGTTGCCTATGTACAAAACGGTCTGAAATCAAATGTTCTTTAAACGACATTGGAGAAGACGCAAAATGATTTACCAGATACAAATTACACACTCGAATAAATGTTTCTCGATTTTTGATGACAAGAAAAGGGAATGACATATGTACATTTAACTTACATGTTATATAGATATGTAGTATTTCTTTAATGTTTCATAATTTCCAGGAAAAGCAAAAAGCAGGTTTTTGCTTACCTAATATAAAATTATATAAAATTTTGAAATTAACCAGATTTTTCTATAGAAAAATTTTTATAACGAAAAATTTTCTATAGAAAAATTTTTATAACGAAAAATTTTCTATAGAAAAATTTTTATAACGAAAAATTTTCTATAGAAAAATTTTTATAACGAAAAATTTTCTATAGAAAAATTTTTATAACGAAAAATTTTCTATAGAAAAATTTTTATAACGAAAAATTTTCTATAGAAAAATTTTTATAACGAAAAATTTTCTATAGAAAAATTTTTATAACCAAAAGTTTTCAATAGAAAAATTTTTAATAACGAAAAGTTTTCTATAGAATAATTTTTCATAACGTAAAATTTTCTATAACAAAATTTTTATAACGAAAAATTTTCCATAGATAAATTTTTATAACGAAAAATTTTCCATAGAAAAATTTTTATAACGAAAAATTTTCTATAGAAAAATTTTTAATAACGAAAAATTTTCTATAGAAAAAATTTAATAACGAAAAATTTGTGTAATGAAAAACTTTTATAATGAAAAATTTTCAATAGAAAATTTTTTATAATTAAAAACTTTCTATAGAAAAATTTTTATAATAAAAAAGTTTTATAATGAAAAATTTTCTGTAGAAAAATTTTTATAATAAAAAATTTTCTATAGAAACATTTTTATAATGAAAAATTTTGTATAGAAAAAAATTTTATAAAAAAATATGTTCGATAGAAATTTTTTTATAATGAAACATTTTCTATAAAAAAATTTTTGTAATGAAAAATTTTCTATAGAAAAATTTTTATAAAAAAATATGTTCGATAGAAATTTTTTTATAATGAAAAATTTTCTATAGAAAAATTTTTATGACGAAAAATTTTCTATAGAAACATTTATTTTTTATAACGAAAATTATTTGTAACAAAAAATTTTCTATAGAAAAATGTTTATAACGAAAAATGTTCTGTAGAAAATTTTTAATAATGAAAAATTTTCTATACAAAAATTTTTATTACGAAAAATTTTCTATAGAAAAGTTTTTAATAACGAAAAATTTTCTATGGAAAAATTTTTAATAACGAAACATTCTCTATTGAAAAATTTTCTATAAAAAAATTTTTAATAACGAAAAATTTTCTGTAGAAACATTTTTAATAATTAAAAATTTTCTATAAAAGCATTTTTAACAACGAAAAATTTTCTGTAGAAACATTTTTAATAACCAAAAATTTTCTATCGAAAAATTTTCAATAACCAAAAGTTTTCTATAGAAATATTTTTTATAACGAAAAATTTTAGTTAAGAAAAATTTTCTATAGAAAAATTTTGTTTACGATAAATCTTTGTAACGAAAAGTTTTTTCTAGAAAAATTTTTATAAAAAAAAATTTTCTAAAAACTCTTCTAAAAACTTAAAAATGTTTGTTTTTGTTCAGTCGATGATCTACGCTTTTACTTATGGTTTATGAACATAATTCTGAAAAGTTGTGTTTGTAAATATAGTAATAATGCGAGGTTTTCGATCTGTCTAAATTGGGGATAATCCTCCTGAAGAGATTTCTTAACCAACCATCGAAACGCGTCGAGGAATTTGGTTTCTCCGCAAACATTTTTTGGCTTTTTATCAATAAATTGATTTGTTACATTAATAAATAAATGTAACAGGTTTGGGATCAAATGCAAATACTCTTCTTTTTGAAAATTTTTATAACGAAAATTTTCTAAAGAAAAATTTTTATAATGAAAATTTTCTAAAGAAAAATTTTTATAATAAAAATTTTTTTAAAGAAGATTTTTTATAACGAAAAATTAAAAGAATTTTATAACGAAAAAATTTCTATAGAAAAATTTTAATAACGAAAAATTTTTAATAACAAAAAATTTTCTATAGAAAAATTTTTATAATGAAAAATTTTTATAACGAAAATTTTCTATAGAAAAATTTTTATATCGAAAATTTTCAATAAAAAAAATTTTATAATGTAAACGTTTTCTATTAAAGAGTTTTTATAACGAAACATTTTATATAGACAATTTTTGAAAACTATAAATTTTCTATAGAAAAATTTTGACAACGAAAAATTTTCTATAGAATTTTTTTTTTTGCGAAAAGTTTCTGTGGAATAATTTTTATAATGAAACATTTTTTTATGAAAAATTTTTTTAACAAAAAAAACTTTTTTAAAAAATTTTCTATAGACAAATTTTTATACCAAAAAATTTTCCATACAAAAATTTTCAATAAAAAAAAGTTTATATTGAAAAATTTTTTACACAATTTTTATTTAATAATTGTATCTGTCTCATACCTCAAAGGCTATTAAATCTTTTGTATCTCAAATTATATGTTGTCTTCTGTGTAATTTATTATTTGTAGTTTTGTAATTTTCCGCTTAAAATGCGTAATTTCATTTAATGATAATTGTAATATTTTTCGACTTGAAAAAACAAAGGGAAGCGTTTTCGGTAATTTAATGTTTCTTCTGTTTCTTTAATTCATAGACTTTTTTCTACTCATTTCCAGTTGTTCTTTCTTCATTTAAAGAAAACATTAACATCCTGTTCATTTATTTGTATATCCTGGAAATTTAACTGTATGTCATTGTATGTAACTTACTTGTATGTATGCGAATGGTTTTGTATGTTACATGTCGTCACCTTAAATGAAGAAGGGAAACAAAATTTAAAAAATATTTTTCTAGTTAATTTTTTGGTGTATTTAAAAGATGTATAATGTATCGGAGATATCTTTTTACACACATACTTATATTAACTACTTGAAATTGAGACCCATCGTTGCCCGGTTTTTCTAAGGATTCAAATTTATACATAAGATCTTTAGTGTTCTCTGGCAACCTACCTTCTTCCTATCCTGCCATAGGATAACATTTCAAAAAGCCTCTGGGGGAAAAATACCCCCTGCAGCGATACAACCACAGGTTGTCGAAACTACTTACATTGTCCAAAAAGTCAATTGCAAAAAGGTAAAAAGCTATATCCTGACATCAAGCTACGCCAATAAGAATTATCTTTATATCAGAGAGGGTGGGAAGATGTTTTATTTATGGTAAGAAGATTAAATTTTATTAAATTTCAAGTTTTTGAATGTTCACTTTTTTTAATATTCAATGGCAAATATAAAATACATCCCTATCTAAGATCTCTTCCTGGATCATAGCCTATAGCAACCTGGGTGTAGGTTTCTATCTACATTCAAATTTTCAATATTATTGCTTCAACCGTTTAGACGAGATTGAAGCACAAACGAATAAAATAAACTTACAAACACATTTTTCATATTCATATGTACGAATTCATACACATACGAATAGATTAATCTACTCGTATGTATACAAACATACAAGACAAATACACACATATGTATTCATCATATGAATGTGTGTGAATTTAATTTATTTAAATTTCCTTTTTTTATTCATTTATTTCTATTTTAAATTCGTTTTCATTTATTTAGAATTTTTCTATTTTCTTAAGATTTAAATTTTTTTGATTGTTTTTTTTTTTACTTGTCACAAGTCTATCAAAAATTTGAAATGTTAACTTTTCTTCATATTTTCTTGGTATATTTCTTTTAAAATAAAAAAACTTTTTATTTTCAGCTTCAAACATATTTTGGCCATTTCCATGACTTGTTTTAATTTTCTTAAAGTAACCCAGCAAAACTTTGGTAATGGCAAATACTCTGATAACTGGTTACCTTGTAATGACTACAACATACCCTCCGAATAAATAATAAGTTATTACAGAAGTACTTATTTGTAATTATGATGGTAATTTAAACTGAATGATTATGTAAGGGATGTTGGATACCAAATACGATTCAAATTGGTCTTAACTTGGCAAGCCCAACTTATCTGGGTCATCCTTCATCTCAACTGTGGACACATACTTCCTCGTGGTATCACCCGGGGAGCTAGCTTAACACCCATTAATATAGTGAGTTAACATGTACCGAGAGTTGTCCCATAAGATCGATAAAAATGGGTTAGGATTACGGGCTAGCAACCCTCACTTCAAAAAAAAAGTCCTATGAAGAGGATAAAATTAGAATTAGAATGTCCCACCACCTAATGTTAGAAAAGGATGTCCGAAACTTCGATAGAAAGACCAAGTAGAGGAACATTTTTCACAGCTTGGCCAATAAAATTGGAGAATATTCGCACAAGATCGAAATCCATGGAATTCTAAAATATGATCGGACTTTAACCTTAACAGGTTGTAACTATAGGTCATTTAAGTAAGTAAGAGTCAATCTTATGTAAAAACTTATACAAAAAAGAAGATTTAAATTGTTTAAGTTTTAAAATAATTGAAAAAAAAAACTTCTTTATTGTTTATTAAATGCATTAAACATTTACAAAAAATCTTATAAAAATATTTTTCCAAAAATAACAACAAAGCAAAAAAAGCAAAAACAAAGTTATTGTCACATGATTTTGGATCTAGAAATAAAAATTGTTTATATTAATTATAAGCTGCTAAGTTTTCAACATATGCAGTAGCTCAGTGGAAGAGTCTCTGCCTAGCGGTCGGAGGGTCTGAGTTCGAGCCCCCATAAAATAAAATTTTGTATTTTGTTTCAAAATATATTTTTTTAAATACAACAACAAAAAAGTTTTTGTTGTTGTTTTCCAATTGCTTACCCAAGTCATTACTTTTCTGCAATTGGTAAGTACTTGCATCCAATGACATCCCCATGTTAATGTAATGACTTAAACAGTGAATGAGTAAGTAGTTCGTGTTCAATAGTTTAGCTGTTTAACTCATTACTTGGTAATGAAAAGTTTTGCTGGGAAATTTTTATATTGTAGAATTTGTTTTAATAGAAAACTTACCCAAAAAAGATTTTATATATTGTGTACACCCCAATTATTTCTATAGTCAAATTACAGAGGCACTTTTTCATTAAGCAAATTTTGATACAATACCTTTCGTTATAAAAATTTTTCTATAGAAAATTTTTCGTTATTAAAAATTTTTCGTTATTAAAAATTTTTCTATAGAAAATTTTTCGTTATTAAAAATTTTTCTATAGAAAATTTTTCGTTATTAAAAATTTTTCTATAGAAAATTTTTCGTTATTAAAAATTTTTCTATAGAAAATTTTTCGTTATTAAAAATTTTTCTATAGAAAATTTTTCGTTATAAAAAATTTTTCATTACTAAATTTTTTTATAGAAAATTATTTGTTATCAAAAATTTTTCTATAAAATTTAAAAAATACGTCTATAGAAAATCTATCATTATAAACATTTTTCTATAGAAAACTTTTCGTTAAAAAGAATTTTCTATAGAAAATTTTTCGTTATTAAAAATTTTTCTATGGAAAATTTTTCGTTATTAAAAATATTTCTATAGAAAATTTTTCGTTATTAAAAATTTTTCTATAGAAAATTTTTCGTTATTCAAAATTTTTCGTTATTCAAAATTTTTCTATAGAAAATTTTTTGTTATTAAAAATTTTTCTATAGAAAATTTTTCGTTATTAAAAATTTTTCTATAGAAAATTTTTTTGTTATTAAAAATTTTTCTATAGAAAATTTTTCGTTATTCAAAATTTTTCTAAAGAAAATTTTTCGTTATTAAAAATTTTTCTATAGAAAATTTTTCGTTATTAAAAATTTTTCTATAGAAAATTTTTCGTTATTAAAAATTTTTATATAGAAAATTTTTCGTTATTAAAATTTTTCTATAGAAAATTTTTCGTTATTAAAAATTTTTCTATAGAAAATTTTTCGTTATTAAAAATTTTTCTATAGAAAATTTTTCGTTATTAAAAATTTTTCTATAGAAAATTTTTTGTTATTAAAAATTTTTCTATAGAAAATTTTTCGTTATTAAAAATTTTTCTATAGAAAATTTTTCGTTATTAAAAATTTTTCTATAGAAAATTTTTCGTTATTAAAAATTTTTCTATAGAAAATTTTTCGTTATTAAAAATTTTTCTATAGAAAATTTTTCGTTATTAAAAATTTTTCCGTAGAAAATTTTTCGTTATTAAAAATTTTTCTATAGAAAATTTTTCGTTATTAAAAATTTTTCTATAGAAAATATTTCATTACAAAATTTTTTTATAGAAAATTATTTGTTATCAAAAATTTTTCTATAAAATTTAAAAAATACGTCTATAGAAAATCTATCATTATAAACATTTTTCTATAGAAAACTTTTCGTTAAAAAAATTTTTCTATAGAAAATTTTTTGTTATAAAAAGTTTCCTTTAGAAATTTTTTCGTTATACAAATTTTTCGATAGAAAATTTTTCGGTATCAAAAATTTTTCTATAGAAAATTTTTCGCTATCAAATTTTTTGCTGTCAAACATTTTTCGCTATCAAAAATTTTTCTATATAAAATTTTTCGCTAACAAAAATTTTTCTACAGATAATTATGGAAACTTTTTCATTATAAAAATTTTTCTATAGAAAATTTTTCGTTAAAACAAATTTTTCTATAGAAAATTTTTTGTTAAAAATTTTTCCATAAAAAAATTTTGTTATAAAATTTTTCTATAGAAAATTGTTCGTTCTGAAATTTTTTTTCAGGATTTTTTTTTTAATTTTTTTCGTTATCAAAAATTTTTCTATAGAAAATTTTTTGTTAAAAATTTTTCCATAAAAAAAATTTTGTTATAAAATTTTTCTATAGAAAATTTTTCGTTCTAAAATTTTTTTTTCATGATTTTTTTTAATTTTTTTCGTTATCAAAAATTTTTCTATAGAAAATTTTTCGTTAGAAAATGTTCCGTTTAAAAGATTTTTTTAAAGAATATTTTTTGTTTTAAAAAATGTTTCTATAGAAAATTTTTCTATAGAAAATTTTTCTATAGAAAATTTTTAGTTATAAAGTTTTTTCTATAAAAAATTAAAAAAATATGCCTGCAAAAAATGTTTGAAAATGTTTCGTTATAAAATTTGTTCTATAGACAATTTTTCGTTATAAAATTTTTTCTATAAAAAATTTTTCGTTATAAATTTTTTTTCTTTTGAAAATTATTTGTTACATTTTACACATTTTACATTTTAGTTATAAAAATGTTACCATTAAATAATATTTCTTATTTCTTCGAAAATCATCACAAAAACTAGAAGAACAATCTTTGATTTCCTGGTGGATTTGCTTCTTCAAGATTTCATTACTTTTTCTGTTTAAGGGATTTCGGATTTTTCAATGTATCTGATGTGTTTTCCAAAGAAAAGTTTGTTTAGAGATTTTTAAAGCTATGAAAGGATTTTGTTTAAACTTTTATAAGTTCTTTACACTGTGAGGCAATTTTGTATTTTTTTTTTTTTTTTTTGTAACCGAATCTCATGTGTACTTAAGTAGATATTAATATAAGTGTTTCTTTGTTAGATAAATTTTCCCTAATATTAAATACAATTTGATTGTATTACCGATATACATAAAAACCATTTTCATAAGTCCCCCCACAAACAAAACGAATGAAAATGAAAAAAAAAAATAGCAATCTGTCTGTCTGTCAAAAAAGAAAATCTGATAGACATATCCTCATACAAAAGGACAGACAGACACATGATATTAAAGGAGTCATAATCCTTGACTCCTTCACCTTTAATGGCATTTTTTTTTCTTTTGATACTTTTTTTTTTGTTTTGAAAAAATTGTAATAAAACAATAAAACCTCATATTTTATCGACTTAATATTTTTACGTTCATTTTTCTTTCTTGTAGGCGAAAACGTTTAACTTAAAAGAGAATTACAAATGGATTCACTAAAATATGAAAAATCTGACTTTTAGATCTTAAGCCGATTAGGCGGGAGTATTACAAATTCTTCGAAAGTGTAATCGTATAAATTTAATAAAACTTTTATGAAATCAAAGTTGACTTAAATAAAAAATGAAAACGTAGAAAAGTACTTAAAAAAGGCGAAATTAAAGCCAACGGAAGTTAATAAATATTCCTTTAAAGCTTTTTTTGTTACATGTGCACATCCATATAAATTTTTTAATACCTCGTGTATTTTGACAGACTGACAAAAGTTTTTCACAAAAATACCTGATGTAAAATTTATGAATATTTCTATTTTTGGGGGCAAAAAAAATCAATAAGTAATAATAGATTTAGTCATAAAGAGCAAAATGAATTTTGAAGGTGAATTATCAAAATCAAATCAAATATACCTACATATAAAAATAAAACATCAAAAAAAAAAAAACTTGTAAAAATATTTTTATTTAATTTCTATAAAAATAAGAAATTTTTGAAAATTTTCTTAAATTCTTGAAAAATTTCCTATAAAAATAGGAAATTTTTGAAAAATTTCCCATAAAAATAGGAAATTTTTGAAAAATTTCCCATAAAAATAGGAAATTTTTGAAAAATTTCCCATAAAAATAGGAAATTTTTGAAAAATTTCCCATAAAAATAGGAAATTTTTGAAAAATTTCCCATAAAAATAGGAAATTTTTGAAAAATTTCCCATAAAAATAGGAAATTTTTGAAAAATTTCCCATAAAAATAGGAAATTTTTGAAAAATTTCCCATAAAAATAGGAAATTTTTGAAAAATTTCCCATAAAAATAGGAAATTTTTGAAAAATTTCCCATAAAAATAGGAAATTTTTGAAAAATTTTCTATAAAAATAGGAAATTTTTGAAAAATTTCCTATAAAAATAGGAAATTTTTGAAAAATTTCCTATAAAAATAGGAAATTTTTGAAAAATTTCCTATAAAAATAGGAAATTTTTGAAAAATTTCCTATAAAAATAGGAAATTTTTGAAAAATTTCCTATCAAAATAGGAAATTTTTGAAAAATTTCCTATAAAAATAGGAAATTTTTGAAAAATTTCCTATAAAAATAGGAAGTTTTTGAAAAATTTCCTATAAAAATAGGAAATTTTTAAAAAATTTATTATAAAAATAGGAAATTTTTGAAAAATTTCCTATAAAAATATGAAATTTTTGAAAAATTTCCTATAATAATAGGAAATTTTTGAAAAATTTCCTATAAAAATAGGAAATTTTTGAAAAATTTCCTATAAAAATAGGAAATTTTTGAAAAATTTCCTATAAAAATAGGAAATTTTTGAAAAATTTCCTATAAAAATAGGAAATTTTTGAAAAATTTCCTATAAAAATAGGAAATTTTTGAAAAATTTCCTATAAAAATAGGAAATTTTTGAAAAATTTCCTATAAAAATAGGAAATTTTTGAAAAATTTCCTATAAAAATAGAAAATTTTTGAAAAATTTCCTATAAAAATAGGAAATTTTTGAAAAATTTCCTATAAAAATAGGAAATTTTTGAAAAATTTCCTATAAAAATAGGAAATTTTTGAAAAATTTCCTATAAAAATAGGAAATTTTTGAAAAATTTCCTATAAAAATAGGAAATTTCCTATTTTTATAGGAAATTTTTAAAAAATTTCCTATATTTTTGAAAAATTTCCTTAAATAAAAATAAATGTTTATTTAAAACGGTTCCATAAGAAAATATACCAGGCTCTCAATCTAAGAAATTTCGGAATAAATTTGATAAATTCTTATTTTTTTTTAAAATAATTTTTTCATTAATTTTTGGTGTTTTTTTTTTTTTTTTTTTTTTTGCAGTCGTCCCCTCTGTGCAATGTATTTTTCTTACAGAATGCAAAGAGGTGCCTTTTCAAGTGTAATATGGTAATAAAATGTGGGAAATGTGTGCCAGGGATCCCTTTATTATATAATAATAAACTGTGAAAAGAAATAAATAAAATTTTCGTGTAAAGTAATTTTTTGTTTTATAATCTCCTTCTGAGGAAGTGAACATATTCAGAGGAAAGTGAAAAAAGAAACATTCAAATAAATTTATGTAAATTTAGCCCAAATAAAAAAGTTTCTATTGAAAAAATCGTGAATTTTAAAAATTTTTCTGCTAAGAAATAGTAAATTAAAAAAAAATCTATTTTAAAAGGGTCTTATTGAAAGACGTTAAATAAATTCATATTTTTTAAAAATTTAATTTTTGAAATTTTAAAGAATTTAAATCTTTTGAAAAATAGAAACAATAATCCTTTCAAAACTATCTTTTAGACAACACTACATTTTTGGTTACTTTTTTTGCCACAAATTTATTGCATTGACTGAATCCACTTGAAGAGAAATTAAAATTTCTTTAATTTTCCTTTAAAACTTTTGAAAATTTTAATAAATACACATACACACTTCATCTGTATGTGTGCTTCAAAACTTTAACTTTGCTGAAGTATTAGTAAATTGTTTAAGTTTTATTTTTGCTAAAAAGCGATAAATGAAAAACAACTTTCACAAATACTAAGTCGAATATTGTTTGTAAACACCCACTAGCTCTACATATATCCTTTACATACAACAAAGTGGCAGAACCATACACCAGAATCGACCATACGACACCCTACACAACTGATTTGTAAATAGTATGTTTCTATTGAATATAAAAGAACACAATTTTAGGGTTAGGTTGTAATAGCTATTTGGTCTAACGTGGAAGAAATTGCGTAAAACTGAGTATTATATTATCATGGGAATGGGTGGATTTCAAATCCTATGTTGGAGAAGTGTGTAACAAAATTGCAAAAGAACAAAAAAAATCCGTAAAAATTGATATTATTGTACCAGCTACTATTGATATTTTGCTACTCAGTTTAAAGGTCATGGTTCTCGATGGTTCTAATGATTCCACTAGATAATACGTGATGGTATTTATTTTGTTCGGTACTACAGCAACAGACATATGTATAACAACTATTCAAAATGTGTGCCATCATAATTCTTAATTTTTTTTTTTATCAAAATTTTCTATAAAAATAGGAAATTGTTGAAGAATTCCCCATAAAAATAGGAAATTTTTTAAAAGTTCTTTACAAGTAGAAAATTTCCTATTAAATAGAAAATTTTTTTTTAATTTTCTGAAAAATTTCCTATAAAAATAGGAAATACTTGAAAAATTTCCTATAAAAATAGATTTTTTTTTTTTAATTTCCTATAAAAATAGGAAATTTTTGAAAAATTCCCTAAAAAAAATAGGAAATTTTTGAAAAATTCCCTAAAAAAAATAGGAAATTTTTGAAAAATTCCCTAAAAAAAAATAGGAAATTTTTGAAAAATTCCCTAAAAAAAATAGGAAATTTTTGAAAAATTTCCTATAAAAACAGGAAATTTTTGAAAAATTTCCTATAAAAATAGGAAATTTTTGAAAAATTTCCTATAAAAATAGGAAATTTTTGAAAAACTTCCTATAAAAATAGGAAATTTTTGAAAAATTTCCTATAAAAATAGGAAATTTTTGAAAAATTTCCTATAAAAATAGGAAATTTTTGAAAAATTTCCTATAAAAATAGGAAATTTTTGAAAAATTTCCTATAAAAATAGGAAATTTTTGAAAAATTTCCTATAAAAATAGGAAATTTTTGAAAAATTTCCTATAAAAATAGGAAATTTTTGAAAAATTTCCTATAAAAATAGGAAATTTTTGAAAAATTTCCTATAAAAATAGGAAATTTTTGAAAAATTTCCTATAAAAATAGGAAATTTTTGAAAAATTTCCTATAAAAATAGGAAATTTTTGAAAAATTTCCTATAAAAATAGGAAATTTTTGAAAAATTTCCTATAAAAATAGGAAATTTTTGAAAAATTTCCTATAAAAATAGGAAATTTTTGAAAAATTTCCTAAAAAAATAGGAAATTTTTGAAAAATTTCCTATAAAAATAGGAAATTTTTGAAAAATTTCCTATAAAAATAGGAAATTTTTGAAAAATTTCCTATAAAAATAGGAAATTTTTGAAAAATTTCCTATAAAAATAGGAAATTTTTGAAAAATTTCCTATAAAAATAGGAAATTTTTGAAAAATTTCCTATAAAAATAGGAAATTTTTGAAAAATTTCCTATAAAGATAGGAAATTTTTGAAAAATTTCCTATAAAAATAGGAAATTTTTGAAAATTTTCCTATAAAAATAGGAAATTTTTGAAAAATTTCCTATAAAAATAGGAAATTTTTGAAAAATTTCCTATAAAAATAGGAAATTTTTGAAAAATTTCCTATAAAAATAGGAAATTTTTGAAAAATTTCCTATAAAAATAGGAAATTTTTGAAAAATTTCCTATAAAAATAGGAAATTTTTGAAAAATTTCCTATAAAAATAGGAAATTTTTGAAAAATTTCCTATAAAAATAGGAAATTTTTGAAAAATTTCCTATAAAAATAGGAAATTTTTGAAAAATTTCCTATAAAAATAGGAAATTTTTGAAAAATTTCCTATAAAAATAGGAAATTTTTGAAAAATTTCCTATAAAAATAGGAAATTTTTGAAAAATTTCCTATAAAAATAGGAAATTTTTGAAAAATTTCCTATAAAAATAGGAAATTTTTGAAAAATTTCCTATAAAAATAGGAAATTTTTGAAAAATTTCCTATAAAAATAGGAAATTTTTGAAAAATTTCCTATAAAAATAGGAAATTTTTGAAAAATTTCCTATAAAAATAGGAAATTTTTGAAAAATTTCCTATAAAAATAGGAAATTTTTGAAAAATTTCCTATAAAAATAGGAAATTTTTGAAAAATTTCCTATAAAAATAGGAAATTTTTGAAAAATTTCCTATAAAAATAGGAAATTTTTGAAAAATTTCCTATAAAAATAGGAAATTTTTGAAAAATTTCCTATAAAAATAGGAAATTTTTGAAAAATTTCCTATAAAAATAGGAAATTTTTGAAAAATTTCCTATAAAAATAGGAAATTTTTGAAAAATTTCCTATAAAAATAGGAAATTTTTGAAAAATTTCCTATAAAAATAGGAAATTTTTGAAAAATTTCCTATAAAAATAGGAAATTTTTGAAAAATTTCCTATAAAAATAGGAAATTTTTGAAAAATTTCCTATAAAAATAGGAAATTTTTGAAAAATTTCCTATAAAAATAGGAAATTTTTGAAAAATTTCCTATAAAAATAGGAAATTTTTGAAAAATTTCCTATAAAAATAGGAAATTTTTGAAAAATTTCCTATAAAAATAGGAAATTTTTGAAAAATTTCCTATAAAAATAGGAAATTTTTGAAAAATTTCCTATAAAAATAGGAAATTTTTGAAAAATTTCCTATAAAAATAGGAAATTTTTGAAAAATTTCCTATAAAAATAGGAAATTTTTGAAAAATTTCCTATAAAAATAGGAAATTTTTGAAAAATTTCCTATAAAAATAGGAAATTTTTGAAAAATTTCCTATAAAAATAGGAAATTTTTGAAAAATTTCCTATAAAAATAGGAAATTTTTGAAAAATTTCCTATAAAAATAGGAAATTTTTGAAAAATTTCCTATAAAAATAGGAAATTTTTGAAAAATTTCCTATAAAAATAGGAAATTTTTGAAAAATTTCCAATAAAAATAGGAAATTTTTGAAAAATTTCCTATAAAAATAGGAAATTTTTGAAAAATTTCCTATAAAAATAGGAAATTTTTGAAAAATTTCCTATAAAAATAGGAAATTTTTGAAAAATTTCCTATAAAAATAGGAAATTTTTGAAAAATTTCCTATAAAAATAGGAAATTTTTGAAAAATTTCCTATAAAAATAGGAAATTTTTGAAAAATTTCCTATAAAAATAGGAAATTTTTGAAAAATTTCCTATAAAAATAGGAAATTTTTGAAAAATTTCCTATAAAAATAGGAAATTTTTGAAAAATTTCCTATAAAAATAGGAAATTTTTGAAAAATTTCCTATAAAAATAGGAAATTTTTGAAAAATTTCCTATAAAAATAGGAGATTTTTGAAAAATTTCCTATAAAAATAGGAAATTTTTGAAAAATTTCCTATAAAAATAGGAAATTTTTGAAAAATTTCCTATAAAAATAGGAAATTTTTGAAAAATTTCCTATAAAAATAGGAAATTTTTGAAAAATTTCCTATAAAAATAGGAAATTTTTGAAAAATTTCCTATAAAAATAGGAAATTTTTGAAAAATTTCCTATAAAAATAGGATATTTTTGAAAAATTTCCTATAAAAATAGGAAATTTTTGAAAAATTTCCTATAAAAATAGGAAATTTTTGAAAAATTTCCTATAAAAATAGGAAATTTTTGAAAAATTTCCTATAAAAATAGGAAATTTTTGAAAAATTTCCTATAAAAATAGGAAATTTTTGAAAAATTTCCTATAAAAATAGGAAATTTTTGAAAAATTTCCTATAAAAATAGGAAATTTTTAAAAAATTTCCTATAAAAATAGGAAATTTTTAAAAAATTTCCTATAAAAATAGGAAATTTTTGAAAAATTTCCTATAAAAATAGGAAATTTTTGAAAAATTTCCTATAAAAATAGGAAATTTTTGAAAAATTTCCTATAAAAATAGGAAATTTTTGAAAAATTTCCTATAAAAATAGGAAATTTTTGAAAAATTTCCTATAAAAATAGGAAATTTTTGAAAAATTTCCTATAAAAATAGGAAATTTTTGAAAAATTTCCTAAAAAAAAATAGGAAATTTTTGAAAAATTCCCTAAAAAAAAATAGGAAATTTTTGAAAAATTCCCTAAAAAAAAATAGGAAATTTTTGAAAAATTCCCTAAAAAAAAATAGGAAATTTTTGAAAAATTCCCTAAAAAAAAATAGGAAATTTTTGAAAAATTCCCTAAAAAAATAGAAAATTTTTGAAAATTTTCCTATAAAAATAGGAAATTTTTGAAAAATTTCCTATAAAAATGGGAAATTTTTGAAAAATTTCCTATAAAAATAGGAAATTTTTGAAAAATTTCCTATAAAAATAGGAAATTTTTGAAAAATTTCCTATAAAAATAGGAAATTTTTGAAAATTTTCCTATAAAAATAGGAAATTTTTGAAAAATTTCCTATAAAAATAGGAAATTTTTGAAAAATTTCCTATAAAAATAGGAAATTTTTGAAAAATTTCCTATAAAAATAGGAAATTTTTGAAAAATTTCCTATAAAAATAGGAAATTTTTGAAAAATTTCCTATAAAAATAGGAAATTTTTGAAAAATTTCCTATAAAAATAGGAAATTTTTGAAAAATTTCCTATAAAAATAGGAAATTTTTGAAAAATTTCCTATAAAAATAGGAAATTTTTTAAAAATTTCCTATAAAAAAAGGAAATTTTTTAAAAATTTTCTATAAAAATAGGAAATTTTTTAAAAAATTCCTATAAAAATATGAAATTTTTGAAAAATTTCCTTTAAAAAAAGGAAATTTTTGTATTGAAAAAATTTTATAATGAAAATTTTTGTATTGAAAAAATTTTATAATGAAAATTTTTGTATTGAAAAAATTTTATAATGAAAATTTTTGTGGAAAAAAAATTTTGTAACGAAAATTTTTCTATAGAAAAAATTTTATAGTGAAAATTTTTCTTTAGAAAAAAATTTTTAGTGAAAATTTTTTTATAGATAAATTAATAATGAACATTTGTCCATAGAAAAAATATTATAATAAAAATTTTTCTATAGAAAAACTTTTAAAAATAATAATAAAAACTAAAATTTAATAATGAAAATTTGTTTATAGAAAAAATTTTATAATGAACATTTTTCTATAGAAAAATATTTTTCATTATAAAATTTTTTCTATAGGATATTTGTTATTTTTCTATAGAAAAATATTTTTCATTATAAAATTTTTTCTATAGGATATTTTTTACCAAAAATTTTTTTTTTAATTTTCATATAAATTTTTTTTTAAATGTTCATATAAAATTTTTTGTAATCGAAAAATTTTCATTTTTTAAATTTTTGCAATAGAAATATTTTACTAAATTATATTAAAATTTAAGTTTAAGTTCACATCAACAAAAAATTCCTTAACAACCTCAAGGTTTTAATGATATTTTAATTAAAGCTATATCCGTATTTGTCTCCGCGGAAACCCCCGTCTGCATCTGTTACATATTTTGACTTTTATCATTTCAATCATTAAACGAAAATTTGGTGGAAAGACAGAAATATCTACTCAAATGTCCTCCCAAAAATGCTAAAACAGGATGCTCTGATGTTTAACACAGAAACTTGAACTTTTAGCCATAAAATCTAGCAAAAAGATACATAGATAAAAAATTAAACCCAATGCCCAGAGGTGTTACCTACCACTAATGAAGACATTGTGGTCATAGTAATCTCTCATCATCATCATAACCTTGGCAAGGACACAAGCCACAAAAAAAGCAACAAACTCAAAAAAAAGAAAACGATAAAAAGTAAAATTTATAGAAAAACAAGTAAGTAAACTTTTAAGTCTGTCAATGTCTGACCATGTGATATCTTATACCATTGAAGTAATGTAATAAGTTTACTAAATTTTGTCCTCAAACAAACATTATCTTTAAAACAATTAGAGGTAATAATAGGCCAACTGATCGGTAATAGTGTTTGATTGATTTTCCGTATGGTCGTTTTGTAAAGTCCCATTGAGAAGATAGTATACCGATTTTACTCTAATTCGGAAACGGCTAATGGAGACGATTATCCAGTAAAAGAAAGCTAAGGCACACATACATGCTCATGAATGTATGTTTGTTTGTGCCTTTATGTGTTTTTCATTGTTCTTTATCCACGTTCATTTCACATTTCATTTCATTGTATTTTCTAAAATTCTAGAACACTGTGTGTAGGGTATTAATATTCATATGAAATGAAATTCATGCAAGTGGAAATTAAGTTAATATTAATACACATATAATAAATAATTAAAAATTCAAATGACCTAATGGATAAGTGAGACCAAAAGATGCCGAAGACAAGACAAGCGGAAACGGAAAGGAAAATTTAATCAATAAATAAATTTTCTTTAAAAGGAAAGCAGAAGCATTTAAAATTGATTAAGGTCAGGAAGAGCTAAAATATTTCATAATTTATTAAAATTAATGAAGACAATTCTCTAAATTTCATTTATATGTAAAATAATGGAAACAAAAAAATTCTTATACAAATTTTAAAATTTTCAATAATGAAAATTTTTCATTATAAAATTTTTCCTATAGAAAAACTTTCATTAAAATTTTTTTCTATAGAAAAATTTTCATCGAAAATCTTTTTCTATAAATTTTTTTTTTTCTATAGAAATATTTTCATTATAATATTTTTGCTATTGAAAAATTTTGATTATATGTCACCCGGTCTATGAAAAGGTGGCTTATGACTCAAAAACAAAATTTCGAAAAATTAACTAATTTTTTGAAATTATTTGTTTCCCCTTTTCATAGACCACCGGGTCACTTTTTTTTTCTAAAGAAAAATTTTCGTTATAAATTTTTTTCAATAGAAAATTTTCATTACAATTTTGTTTTTTAAATTCTCATTATAAAATAATTTCTATGGAAAAATTTTCATTATAAAATTTTTCTGAAGAAAAAATTTTATAATAAATTTGTTTGTATAGAAAAATGTTTATAATCAATTTTTTTCGACTGAAAAAATTGTATAATGAAGTTATTTCTATATTAAAAATTTCATAATAAAAATTTTTCTATAGAAAAAACCTTATAATAAAAATTTTTCTTAAAATAAAAAAAAATAACAATTACACAAACAATTTTATGATGAACATTTTTCTATACAAAAATTGTTGAAAGAAAATTTTTCTATACACAAAATTTTAGAATGAAATTTTTCTAAACAAAAAATTGTACAATAAATTCTTTTTCAGAGAAAAATTTTAAAATTAATTTTTTTTTTATAGAAAAAATTTTCAAAAAAAATTTAAATGCACATAAAAAAAATTTAATGAAAATTTTTCTATAGAAAAATTTTTAATGAAAACTATTCTATAGAAAATTTTTTTTAAATGAAAACTTTTTTTAAAGGAAACATTTAAAAAAAAAATAATTAAAATTATTCTATTGAAAAAAATTTTTAAAGAATTTTTTTCTATTGAAAAAATTTTTCATGAAAACTATTCTATAGAAAAATTTTTTAATGAAAATTTTTATATAGAAAAAATTTTTTATAAAAATTTTTCTATAGAAAAAATTTCTTAATGAAAATTTTTATAAAGAAAAAATTTTATAATGAAAATTGTTTTCATAGAAAAAATTTTATAATGAAAATTTTTCCAAAGAAAAAATTTTATTCTGAAAATTCTTTTATAGAAAAAATTTTACATTGAAAATTCTTCTATAGAAAAAAATTTATAATGAAAATTTTTCTAGAGAACAAATTTTATAATAAAAATTGTTCTAGAGAAAAAACTTGGTAATATAAATTTATTTACAGAAAAAAAATTGTACTAAAAATTTTTCTTTAGAAACAATTCAATAATAATTTTCTAGAAAAAAAGTTTTAGAATGAAAATAGAAACAATTTTTTTAATAAAAATTTTTCTATAGAAAATATTTTTTAATAAAAATTTTTCTATAGAAAATATTTTTTATTAAAAATTTTTCTATAGAAAATATTTTTTAAGGAAAATTTTTCTATAGAAAATATTTTTTAATAAAATTTTTTCTAGAGAAAAAATTGTATAATGAAAATTTTTCTATAGAAAAATTTAAAAAAGGAAATTTTCATTAGAAAATTTTTTCTACAGAAAAACTTTTATTAAAATTTTTTCTATCGAAAAAGTTTTATTAAAAAATTTCATTAACAATTTTTTATAGAATAATTTCCTTTGAAATTTTTTCTATACAAAAAATTTCGTTAAAATAGAAAAAGTTTCATTAAAAATTTTTTCTATAGAAAAATTTTCATAACAAATGTTTCTGTAGAAAAATTGTATGGCGCCATCTGTTGGACTTTAATCATACCAATTAATATACCTTAGTCGGCTTATCCGCATCAACTTTGCTAAGGATCATAGCATGATTAAATGTACAGCTTACGATTTAATTGACTTTGACCAAATTTGAATGGCGCTACCTATCGAAATTTCTTCATACCAACTATGAAACCTTCGTCGGGTCATATGCAACAACTTTGCTAAAGATCATAGCATGATCAAATATACAGTTTAACTCCATTCAAGTAGTTTTCAGCAGCGCAACCTGTCGCAAATTGTTCACACCAACTAAGAAACCTCCGCCGGCTCATGCGCTACAACTTTGCTAAAGATCAAAGCATGATCAAATGCACAGTTTACGATTTCATTCATTTTTAGTAATTTTCAGTGGCGCCATCTTTCGGAAATTAGTCTTACCAACTTAAAAACCTTTGCCGGCTTATCCGCAACATCTTCGCTAAAGAGCATAACATGATCAAGTGCATAGTTTACTTTTCTATAAAGAAGATAAATACAGACAAACATCCATTTGTTTAAAAGTTATAACATTACTACTTTTTTCCCCTTTAATTTCAAAAAAGTTTCATATGCATATTTGGTACTAATTGAATTCGGTACATTTTATTAAAACGAATTTAACATAATGTTCCTACTTATATTACTTTTTCAGATGTCAAGCTATGATTTTGTCCCTTTTTTACCCATTTTGGCCCCAAAATCAAAAAAGTACCAAAAACGTGTTCAATATTTCTTTTACATCTATTGACTTATATATTCTTTGGTTTACAAATAAGAGTGGGTTCTTTTTTAACCCACTCTTATTTTTAAACCAAAGAATATATAAGTCAATACCAAAAAAACTATTTTCACCCTTATTTACCCCCTTTCGGACATAGTTTAAAAAAAAGTACCAAACACCTGTCCGCTTATTTCCATAGCTATTCAAAACGTAATTTTAATTTTGTTTCTATACCTACTACTTAAGGAGATATAACTTGTTCGATTTTTTCCCTTTTTTCCCCGTTTTACCGCTGAGGGGGCAAAACTTCCAAAAGTCCCTTCATATTCGATCTATACGGCAAAAAAAGTGTCTAAATTTTGTCAAACTCGTTAGAGCCGATTTCGAGATAGCCATTCTATATATATATATAGATATATACATACATATATACATACATACATACATACATACATACATACATACATACATACATACATACATACATACATACATACATACATACATACATACATACATACATACATACATACATACATACATACATACATACATACATACATACATACATACATACATACATACATACATACATACATACATACATACATACATACATACATACATACATACATACATACATACATACATACATACATACATACATACATACATACATACATACATACATACATACATACATACATACATACATACATACATACATACATACATACATACATACATACATACATACATACATACATACATACATACATACATACATACATACATACATACATACATACATACATACATACATACATACATAGAATTATTGCTCGTTTAAAGATATAAGATAAGATAAACGCCTTTTGAGAATGTGTCTTGTATGGCAGGTATGGTCAAATATGGGCCGATTCCTACAAAATTAGGTACACTGATTAAGGTTATATTAAGGTTATCTAAATACAACTAAATTTGTGTACCAAAAACCCTATTCAGGGAAGGCATCCCTATGGAAGGTACCCGAAATACTAATCCGATTTCGCTCAAAAAGTAAAGGCATCGTCTTTGGACCAAAATAAATCTTTAAATCACGACCTGTAGAATGATAACAAGCTCAAATGGATAACCGCCAGACGATCGGACATCGTTAAAACAACTCAGGAAGTGATTCTTAGTCGATTGGTATTCTAAATAAAAGATGGGTCTCAGACCAATATTTCTATGCGTTACAAGCATCAGCACAAACCCAATATACCTATGGTGGTGAAGGGTATAATAAGACAAAAATATTTATTTTGCCATAAATAAAATGTTCCAACAAATGAGCAATAAAAAAGGAAATGAAAAGGATAACACAAATACGCAAACATATTCACCAACACAACAACACATTCCTTCTGGTTAAAGTTAAGTTTTTTTTTTGGATTTTGTTAAGTTTTTTCTTTTTTTTTTTTTGGTTTTATGGTTTTATTGCACCAAAAGGAACAACAAGAAATTATTACGATTTTACTTGAATGATAAAAAGACAATAAAAGGCGTAAAAGTTTATCAAGAGTAAAAAGAAAAGAAAGCCCAATACTCTTTGAATTACAAAGTATATCAAAAGTTGTCATATTTTTAGAAGGAAAGAGAAAGTAAAAGACAAAGACTAGAGGGGAAAAGGGAATTTACTAGAAGGGTTTATAATTATTTTCATCATTTTTGTGGATTTTTTTTTGTCCGTTTAGAAAATAAATATGTTATCATTACAAGTAAAACGCCTCTGAAAATTAAAGGGAATATTTTGGCTGGGATATGGAGATAAATTAAAGGGATTAAAGTTCATCAGTTTTACAGATTACTATTGCTAAAGTCGACATTTGTTACTAGATGACGAGAAATTGATGAATAAATCCATAATTTTTGGCACTGACAAATGAATTTTGTTCAAGTTTTCATTAAATTGTTCTATATGAATGTTATTTTGATACAAAAAGCATTTTTGTAAACATTTTTTGCTATAGAAAATTTTCTTATGTTATAAACTTTTTTATAGTCAAATTTTTATTATAAAATTTTTTGTAAAAAATGAAAGTTTTTTTAAAGTTTTATTCAAATCTTTTTTCTATAGAAACATTTTCATTAACATTTTTTTTATAAAAACATTTTCATTTAAAATTTTTTCTATAGATACATTTTCATTAGCATTTTTTTCTACAGAAAAATTTTCATTAAAAATTTTTTTCTATAGAAAAATTTTCATTAACAAATTTTTTCTATAGAAAAATTTTCATTCAAATTTTTTTCTATAAAAATATTTTCATTACAAAATTTTTTCTATAGAAAAATTTTAATTTAAAATTTTTTTCTACAGAAAAATTTTAATTTCAAAACTTTTTCTATAGAAAAGTTTTAATTATAAAATTTTTCTTTAGTAAAATTTGCATTATAAATTTTTTTTTATAGAAAAATAAAATGTTTTCTATAGAAACTTTTTCATTAAAAATTTTTTCTATAGAAAAATTTTCATTATAAATTTTTTCTATAGAAAAATTTTTATTAAAAGTTTTTTCTATAGAAAAATTTTTATTAAAAATTTTTTTAAAAAAACATTTTCATTATAAAATTTTTTCCATAGAAACATTTTCATTAAAATTTTTTCTAAAGAAACATTTTCATTATAAAATTTTTTCGATAGAAAAATTTTCATTATCAAATTTTTTCTATACAAAAATTTGCATTAAATTTTTGTTAAAATTTTTTCTATAAAAAAATTGTCATTATAAAATTTTGTCGGTAGAAAAATTTTCGCTACAAAATATTTTCAATAGAAAAATTTTCATTAAAAATTTTTTTCTATAGAAAAATTTTTATTAAAATTTTTTAATTAAAAAACTTCTCATAAAAATTATTTTTATAGAAAAATTTTGCTTAAAATATTTTATCTATAAAGAAAAATTTTCACTATATTTTTTTTTTATGGAAAAATATTCATTTTTAAATTTTTTCTATGGAAATATTTTCATTACAATATTTTTTCTATTACAAAAATTTTCACTATAAAAATTTTTTTATAGAAAAATTTTCATTATAAAAATTTTTCTATAGAAAAAATTTCATTATAAAAATTTTTCTATAGAAAAATTTTCATTATAAAAATTCTTCTATAGAAAAAATTTCATTATAAACATTTTTCTATAGAAAAATTTTCATTACAAAAATTTTTCTATAGAAAAATTTTCATTATAAAAATTTTTCTATAGAAAAATTGTCATAATAAAAATTTTCATTATAAAAATATTCATTATAAAAGTATTCATTATAAAAATTTTTCTATAGAAAAATTTTTATAATGAAATTTTTCTATAGAAAAATTTTTATAATGAGAATTTCTCTATAGAAAAATTTTTATTATAAAAATTTATAAAAATTTTTCTATAGAAAAATTTTCATTATAAAAATTTTTCTATAGAAAAATTTTCATTATAAAAATTTTTCTATAGAAAAATTTTCATTATAAAAATTTTTCTATAGAAAAATTTTCATTATAAAAATTTTTCTATAGAAAAATTTTCATTATAAAAATTTTTCTATAGAAAAATTTTCATTATAAAAATTTTTCTATAGAAAAATTTTCATTATAAAAATTTTTCTATAGAAAAATTTTCATTATAAAAATTTTTCTATAGAAAAATTTTCATTATAAAAATTTTTCTATAGAAAAATTTTCATTATAAAAATTTTTCTATAGAAAAATTTTCATTATAAAAATTTTTCTATAGAAAAATTTTCATTATAAAAATTTTTCTATAGAAAAATTTTCATTATAAAAATTTTTCTATAGAAAAATTTTCATTATAAAAATTTTTCTATAGAAAAATTTTCATTATAAAAATTTTTCTATAGAAAAATTTTCATTATAAAAATTTTTCTATAGAAAAATTTTCATTATAAAAATTTTTCTATAGAAAAATTTTCATTATAAAAATTTTTCTATAGAAAAATTTTCATTATAAAAATTTTTCTATAGAAAAATTTTTCTATAGAAGAATTTTCAATATAAAAATTTTCCTTTAGAAAAATTTTCTATATTAAATTTTTTTTCAAATCCTTTCAAATAGCAATTGAATAAAGTAAAATTTCCTATTGTCCTGATTTGCCTGTATGTGCGTGTGAGGATGTGATGACCATTAAATTCCCATTGTATTTTCGTGTAAACCTAAAACGTGTAAGAATGTGGTCAGGAACTGATATTAAATACTGAAGTCCTTTTTTAAATCCTTCCACTTTCGTTTCCTAGGGTTTTTGTTTGTGTTAGTGGCTTTACTAGGATTTAAGTTGATATTGGACTTCCACATGAAACCATTGACAGACAAATGATAGAAATAAATAAAAATTTAAATCTTACTCTGGAACCTATTAAGAGTAAATCAATAAAAAAAATCGGACAGACAGATCAACGAAATTGTTTATTCAATTTGATTCTATTTTATAGGTCAGGGTTAAATGAAAATCGTTTTTGTCTTTAGTATTTTTTTTTTTTCGATTTATTTTATTTGTACATAATTTGTTTTATTACTGTCATCGTCGTAGTTTAATACAAAAAAATACCTTGATATCTACTAAATATTTATTTTAGTTAACAATTTATTTATACTAATGATTTTCAGGGGATTTCATGTTAAATCTCAAATGAAATAATATTTGTTTGACATTAAATGAATGGAAACGAAAATTGGAAATGGAAATTATTATAACTAAATCTCAGGAGGTTTTTTTTCTAGTTTAATCTAAAATCTTCTTATGCACAGATTCGATTTTTAGAAGGGGAATTAGAGAAAACTGATTATTTTTAGGTTAAAATAGATACAAAAATAACAAACGAAATATCAAACAATCCCTTACACATTTTCCTTAAAGGAAATCAATATATTTTTATTAAAGATAAAATCCATACAAATTATATTCTATTCATACATTTTTCGTATTGCAAAAATTTTAGTAAATAAAAATTAGTATAAAATTTTTCCTATAGAAAAATTTTCAATTTGAAATTTTTGCTATAGAAAATACGTCAATAAAAAAATTTTCTATAGAAAAAGTTTCAATATAAACTTTTTTTCTATAGAAAAATGTTCAATATAAAATTTATTCTGTAGAAAAATCTTTAATGTACAATTTTTCTATATATATAATTTCGATATAAAAATTTTTCGAGAGAAAAATTTTCAATATAAAATTTTTCGAGAGAAAAATTTTCGATGTTAAATTTTTCAATAGAAAAATTTTTAATATAAAATTTTTTCTATAGAAAAGTTTTTAATATAAAATTTTTTTCTATAGAAAAATTTTCAATATAAAATTTTTTCTATAAAAAAATTTTCAACAATAAAATTTTTTAATAAATGTAAGATAAATCTAATTACGTAAATAAATTGAAATTATTATCTCTGAATATTTAGCAAATCATCTTTCTATTAATTACATTTTATTATTAATCTTTTAATTGGCGATAAATTAATTAACTTAAAATTAAATTATCCTGAAAATCTCATGATTTTATGCCAAATGAAAAATTCATTAATTTTATCGAATACAAATACATGATAAACATAAATACATTTGCAATTTCCGATATTTTATTCAAATTTAAAAAAACCAATAATTAAGCAAACGCACAAAAAGTTAACTTTGTAATGGCTTTAACCCTTTGAAGACCATAGGAAAAATTTTCAATTTAAATTGTTTTCTATAGAAAAATTTCCAAAATAAAATTTTTTTATAGATTTTGACTAAAGAAAAATTTTAAATAAAAATTTTTCTACGGAAAAAATTTCAATATAAAATGTTTTCTATAGAAAAAATTTCAATATAAAATTTTTTCTACAGAAAAATTTTCAATATAATATTTTTTCTATAGAAAAAATTTCAATATAAAATTTTTTCTATAGAAAAAATTTCAATATAAAATTTTTTCTATAGAAAAAATTTCAATATAAAATTTTTTCTATACAAAAAATTTCAATATAAAATTTTTTCTATAGAAAAAATTTCAATATAAAATTTTTTCTATAGAAAAAATTTCAATATAAAATTTTTTCTATAGAAAAAATTTCAATATAAAATTTTTTCTATAGAAAAAATTTCAATATAAAATTTTTTCTATAGAAAAAATTTCAATATAAAATTTTTTCTATAGAAAAAATTTCAATATAAAATTTTTTCTATAGAAAAAATTTCAATATAAAATTTTTTCAATAGAAAAAATTTCAATATAAAATTTTTTCAATAGAAAAAATTTCAATATAAAATTTTTTCTATAGAAAAAATTTCAATATAAAATTTTTTCTATAGAAAAAATTTCAATATAAAATTTTTTCTATAGAAAAAATTTCAATATAAAATTTTTTCAATAGAAAAAATTTCAATATAAAATTTTTTCTATAGAAAAAATTTCAATATAAAATTTTTTCTATAGAAAAAATTTCAATATAAAATTTTTTCTATAGAAAAAATTTCAATATAAAATTTTTTCTATAGAAAAAATTTCAATATAAAATTTTTTCTATACAAAAAATTTCAATATAAAATTTTTTCTATAGAAAAAATTTCAATATAAAATTTTTTCTATAGAAAAAATTTCAATATAAAATTTTTTCTATAGAAAAAATTTCAATATAAAATTTTTTCTATAGAAAAAATTTCAATATAAAATTTTTTCTATAGAAAAAATTTCAATATAAAATTTTTTCTATAGAAAAAATTTCAATATAAAATTTTTTCTATAGAAAAAATTTCAATATAAAATTTTTTCTATAGAAAAAATTTCAATATAAAATTTTTTCAATAGAAAAAATTTCAATATAAACTTTTTTCAATAGAAAAAATTTCAATATAAAATTTTTTCTATAGAAAAAATTTCAATATAAAATTTTTTCTATAGAAAAAATTTCAATATAAAATTTTTTCTATAGAAAAAATTTCAATATAAAATTTTTTCTATAGAAAAAATTTCAATATAAAATTTTTTCTATAGAAAAAATTTCAATATAAAATTTTTTCTATAGAAAAAATTTCAATATCAAATTTTTTCTATAGAAAAAATTTCAATATCAAATTTTTTCTATAGAAAAAATTTCAATATAAAATTTTTTCAATAGAAAAAATTTCAATATAAAATTTTTTCAATAGAAAAAATTTCAATATAAAATTTTTTCTATAGAAAAAATTTCAATATAAAATTTTTTCTATAGAAAAAATTTCAATATAAAATTTTTTCTATAGAAAAAATTTCAATATAAAATTTTTTCTATAGAAAAAATTTCAATATAAAATTTTTTCTATAGAAAAAATTTCAATATAAAATTTTTTCTATAGAAAAAATTTCAATATAAAATTTTTTCTAGAGAAAAAATTTCAATATAAAATTTTTTCTATAGAAAAAATTTCAATATAAAATTTTTTCAATAGAAAAAATTTCAATATAAAATTTTTTCAATAGAAAAAATTTCAATATAAAATTTTTTCTATAGAAAAAATTTCAATATAAAATTTTTTCTATAGAAAAAATTTCAATATAAAATATTTTCTATAGAAAAAATTTCAATATAAAATTTTTTCTATAGAAAAAATTTCAATATAAAATTTTTTCTATAGAAAAAATTTCAATATAAAATTTTTTCTATAGAAAAAATTTCAATATAAAATTTTTTCTATAGAAAAAATTTCAATATAAAATTTTTTCTATAGAAAAAATTTCAATATTAAATTTTTTCAATAGAAAAAATTTCAATATAAAATTTTTTCAATAGAAAAAATTTCAATATAAAATTTTTTCTATAGAAAAAATTTCAATATAAAATTTTTTCTATAGAAAAAATTTCAATATAAAATTTTTTCTATAGAAAAAATTTCAATATAAAATTTTTTCTATAGAAAAAATTTCAATATAAAATTTTTTCTATAGAAAAAATTTCAATATAAAATTTTTTCTATAGAAAAAATTTCAATATAAAATTTTTTCTATAGAAAAAATTTCAATATAAAATTTTTTCTATAGAAAAAATTTCAATATAAAATTTTTTCAATAGAAAAAATTTCAATATAAAATTTTTTCAATAGAAAAAATTTCAATATAAAATTTTTTCTATAGAAAAAATTTCAATATAAAATTTTTTCTATAGAAAAAATTTCAATATAAAATTTTTTCTATAGAAAAAATTTCAATATAAAATTTTTTCTATAGAAAAAATTTCAATATAAAATTTTTTCTATAGAAAAAATTTCAATATAAAATTTTTTCTATAGAAAAAATTTCAATATAAAATTTTTTCTATAGAAAAAATTTCAATATAAAATTTTTTCTATAGAAAAAATTTCAATATAAAATTTTTTCAATAGAAAAAATTTCAATATAAAATTTTTTCAATAGAAAAAATTTCAATATAAAATTTTTTCTATAGAAAAAATTTCAATATAAAATTTTTTCTATAGAAAAAATTTCAATATAAAATTTTTTCTATAGAAAAAATTTCAATATAAAATTTTTTCTATAGAAAAAATTTCAATAAAAAAAATTTTCTATAGAAAAAATTTCAATATAAAATTTTTTCTATAGAAAAAATTTCAATATAAAATTTTTTCTATAGAAAAAATTTCAATATAAAATTTTTTCTTTAGAAAAAATTTCAATATAAAATTTTTTCTATAGAAAATTTTTTCTATAGAAAAAATTTCAATATAAAATTTTTCTATAGAAAAATTTTAAATATAAAATTTTTTCTATAGAAAAAATTTCAATATAAAATTTTTTCTATAGAAAAAATTTCAATATAAAATTTTTTCTATAGAAAAAATTTCAATATAAAATTTTTCTATAGAAAAATTTTTAATACAAAATTTTTTTTATAGAAAAATTTTCAATATAAATTTTTTTCTATAGAAAAGATTTCAATATAAAATTTTTTCTATAGAAAAGATTTTAATATAAAATTTTTTCTATAGAAAAAATTTCAATATAAAATTTTTTCTATAGAAAAAATTTTAATATAAAACTTTTTCTGTAGAAGGAATTTCAATATAAAATTTTTCTATAGAAAAATTTTCAATATAAAATTTTTTCTATAGAAACATTTTTGTTATAAATTTTTTCTATTGAAATATTTTCATTATAAAATTTTTTCTATGGAAAAATGTTCGTTATAAAATTTTCTCTGTAGAAAAATTTTCATTATAAAATTTTTTCTATAGAAAAATTTTCATTATACAATTTTTTCTATAGAAAAATGTTCATTATAGCATTTTTTTTAATAAAATGTTTTCTATAGAAAAATTTTTGCTATAACATTTTTTGTGAAATTTTTTCAATAAAAAAATGTTTCTATAGAAACATTTTTACAATAAAATTTCTTCTATAGAAAAATTTTTCTAAAGAAAAAATTTGATTATACATTTTTATCTACTGAAAAATTTTTATTATAGAATTTATTCTATAGAAAAATTTATATCATAAAATTTTTTCATTATAAAATTTTTTCTATAGAAAAATTTTCATTATAGAATTTTTCTCTATAAAATTTTGTTTATAAATATTTTGTATAGAAAAATTTTCACTAAAAAAATGTTTTCTATAGAAAAATTTTCACTAAAAAATGTTTTCTATAGAAAACTTTTCCTAATAAAAAAAAATTTACTAAAAAATTTCTTCTATAGAAACATTTTTTTCTATAGAAAAATTTTCACTAAAAAATGTTTTCTATAGAAAAATGTTCACTAAGTAATGTTTTCTATAGAAAAATTTTCACTAAAAAATTTTTTCTATAGAAAAATTTTCACTAAGAAATTTTTTCTATTGAAAAATGTTCACTAAAAAATTTTTTTTATAGAAAAATTTTCACTAAAAAGTTTTTTCTATAGAAAAATGTTCACTAAAAAATTTTTTCTGTAGAAAAATTTTCACTAAAAATTTTTTCTATTGAAAAATGTTCACTAAAAAATTTTTTCTTTAGAAAAATTTTCACTAAAAAAGTTTTTGTATAGAAAAATTTACACTGAAAAATTTTTTCTATAGAAAAATTTTCACTTAAAATTTTTTTCTATAAAAAAATGTTGACTAAAAAATTTTTCCTATAGAAAACTTTTCACTAAAAAATTGTTTCTATAGAAAAATTTTGACTAAAAAATTGTTTCTATAGAAAAATTTTGACTAAAAGTGTTTTTTTATAGAAAAATTTTGACTAAAATTTCAATAGAAACATTTTTGTTATGAAATTTTTTCTACAGAAAAATTTTTAATAACACATTTTCTGTAGAAATATTTTGTTTGGAATAAAAAGTTTTTTCTATAGAACATTTTTAATAGAAAAATTGGAATATTAGTGCAATACATTAAACTTTTTAAAGAAAATTTAATTTAGTCCATTTAAATTTTAAATTTTTGTAAACTAGTGTAATCGTCACTACACATTTCTTCAATCATCGAAATATTTATTTTGACGAATGTGTTTGATTATTCACGTATAATGCAATGATTGATTCATTATTTTCCATTTATGTGGATATTTGATTTTATTATCATTTTGTATTTCAGTTCAATAACCAAAAAAATCAACCAACTGAATAACTTGTACATTATATATACCAACGAGCCAGGATACGTCATCCATATCTATGGCCAACAACGGATACACAGTGGAACGATAGCGTGTAAAATATATTTTTCTTTGATTCTAACTAATATTGAATATAGGATCTCGACATGTCAACTTTTGTCCGTAAAAATGTTTGCCTGAAAACACTGTGCAACTGTGCTATATATTCTTTAACAAATTGGCCGCGACAATATTGAGCGACAAAATCAATTCTGTTCAAAGATAAAAACAAATGACACAGCAGTCCAACGCGATTAACTCATTTAAGTGTAACAAATGGACAATCATTGATATACTTACAAACATAGTTAAACATTCAAACGGGAACATGATTCAGGTTCGAGGCCTGATACTGGGCTTAGGCAATATTTTATGGATATAAGGTCCTAACAGCATATCGTCTCCTAAATATGAAAACCTGCTAAGTCCACTTTTTAAGAAAATTGAGATTTTGTACCATGTGGTAGAGAAATATAAGCTTCTTCGATCTATAGATAAAATTGTTTCATGAAAATTTTTCTATAGAAAACAGTTTTTAACGAAAATTTTTCTATAGAAAAAATTTTTTAGCGAAAATTTTTCTATAGAAAACATTTTTTAACGAAAATTTTTCTATAGAAAACATTTTTTAACGAAAATTTTTCTATAGAAAACATTTTTTAACGAAAAATTTTCTATAGAAAAAAATTTTTAACGAAAATTTTTCTATAGAAAAAATTTTTTAACGAAAATTTTTCTATAAAAAAAAATTTTTTAACGAAAATTTTTCTATAGAAAAAATTTTTCTATAGAAAAAATTTTTTAACGAAAATTTTTGTATAGAAAAAATTTTTTAACGAATGTATATATAGAAATCATTTATTAACGAAAATTTTTCTATAGAAAAAATTTTTTAACGAAAATTTTTCTATAGAAAAAGTTTTTTAATGAAAATTTTTCTATAGAAAAAATTTTTTAACGAAAATTTTTCTATAGAAAAAATTTTTTAACGAAAATTTTTCTATAGAAAAAATTTTTTAACGAAAATTTTTCTATAGAAAAAATTTTTTAACGAAAATTTTTCTATAGAAAAAATTTTTTAACGAAAATTTTTCTATAGAAAAAATTTTTTAACGAAAATTTTTCTATAGAAAAAATTTTTTAACGAAAATTTTTCTATAGAAAAAATTTTTTAACGAAAATTTTTCTATAGAAAAAATTTTTTAACGAAAATTTTTCTATAGAAAAAATTTTTTAACGAAAATTTTTCTATAGAAAAAATTTTTTAACGAAAATTTTTCTATAGAAAAAATTTTTTAACGAAAATTTTTCTATAGAAAAAATTTTTTAACGAAAATTTTTCTATAGAAAAAATTTTTTAACGAAAATTTTTCTATAGAAAAAATTTTTTAACGAAAATTTTTCTATAGAAAAAATTTTTTAACGAAAATTTTTCTATAGAAAAATTTTTTTAACGAAAATTTTTCTATAGAAAAATTTTTTTAACGAAAATTTTTCTATAGAAAAATTTTTTTAACGAAAAATTTTCTATAGAAAAATTTTTTTAACGAAAAATTTTCTATAGAAAAATTTTTTTAACGAAAATTTTTCTATAGAAAAATTTTTTTAACGAAAATTTTTCTATAGAAAAATTTTTTTAACGAAAATTTTTCTATAGAAAAATTTTTTTAACGAAAATTTTTCTATAGAAAAATTTTTTTAACGAAAATTTTTCTATAGAAAAATTTTTTTAACGAAAATTTTTCTATAGAAAAATTTTTTTAACGAAAATTTTTCTATAGAAAAATTTTTTTAACGAAAATTTTTCTATAGAAAAATTTTTTTAACGAAAATTTTTCTATAGAAAAATTTTTTTAACGAAAATTTTTCTATAGAAAAATTTTTTTAACGAAAATTTTTCTATAGAAAAATTTTTTTAACGAAAATTTTTCTATAGAAAAATTTTTTTAACCAAAATTTTTCTATAGAAAAATTTTTTTAACGAAAATTTTTCTATAGAAAAATTTTTTTAACGAAAATTTTTCTATAGAAAAATTTTTTTAACGAAAATTTTTCTATAGAAAAATTTTTTTAACGAAAATTTTTCTATAGAAAAATTTTTTTAACGAAAATTTTTCTATAGAAAAATTTTTTTAACGAAAATTTTTCTATAGAAAAATTTTTTTAACGAAAATTTTTCTATAGAAAAATTTTTTTAACGAAAATTTTTGTATAGAAAAATTTTTTTAACGAAAATTTTTCTATAGAAAAATTTTTTTAACGAAAATTTTTCTATAGAAAAATTTTTTTAACGAAAATTTTTCTATAGAAAAATTTTTTTAACGAAAATTTTTCTATAGAAAAATTTTTTTAACGAAAATTTTTCTATAGAAAAATTTTTTTAACGAAAATTTTTCTATAGAAAAATTTTTTTAACGAAAATTTTTCTATAGAAAAATTTTTTTAACGAAAATTTTTCTATAGAAAAATTTTTTTAACGAAAATTTTTCTATAGAAAAATTTTTTTAACGAAAATTTTTCTATAGAAAAATTTTTTTAACGAAAATTTTTCTATAGAAAATATTTTTAAGTGAAAGTTTTTCTTTAGAAAAAATTTTTTAGTGAAAATTTTTCTATAGAAAAATTTTTTTTGTGAAAATTTTTCTATTGAAAAAAATTTTTAGTGAACATTTTTCTAAAAAAAAAAATTTTTAACGAAAATTTTTCTATATATAATGAAAGTTTTTCTATAGAAACTTTTTCATTTTATTTTTGAATAGAAACATTTTTTAAACAAAATTTTTCTATAGAAACATTTTTTTAATGAAATTTTTTTTTAGAAAAAATTTTAATGAAAATTTTTATTTAGAAAGAATTGTTTAATAAAAATTTTTCTATAAAAAAATTTTTCAAAAAGAAGTGTATTTGCATTTGATCCCAAACCTATTACATTTATTTATTAATGTAACAGATCAATTTATTGATAAAAAGCCAAAAAATGTTTGCGGAGAAACCAAATTCCTCGACGCGTTTCGATGGTTGGTTAAGCCATCTCTTCTGCATATAGTAGCCGACGGCTACAGCAAGAATGTGGGAAGTGAAGGTAGATGAAAACTGAAAAATGTTTGTTTTTGTTCAGTCGATAATCTACGCTTTTACTTTTGGTTTATGAACATAATTCTTAATAGTTATGTTTGTAAATTTAGTAATAATGCGAGGTTTTCGATCTGTCTAAATTGGGGATAATCCTCCTGAAGAGATGGCTTAACCAACCATCGAAACGCGTCGAGGAATTTGGTTTCTCCGCAAACATTTTTTGGCTTTTTATCAATAAATTGATCTGTTACATTAATAAATAAATGTAACAGTTTTGGGATCAAATGCAAATACACTTCTTTTTGAATAATATTTACATCCCGACTAATTTGTTATTTTTTGAGAAAAAAATTTTTTAATAAAAAGTTTTTATAGAAAAATTTTTCTATAGAAAAAAATTGTTAGTGAAAATTTTTTTTTATAAAAAATTTTTTAGTGAAAATTTTTCTATAGAAAAATTTATTGCAATCTGACTATAGGCTTTAATATGTGAAGCCTTGATAGTTTCCCCCAACATAAAGTATTGACTTACCAACATCAACATAAAACACTTGGGTTAAATTAGGATTTACGAAATAATTGAATAACAATTAAGGGGAAAAAGAGTGAGGAAGATAAATAAAGAGGGAATTGAAATGAATTGAAGAAGGCCATTTAAAATTATAATAAGTTACATGTTCGAGGTCAGAAACATAATTTTTGAAATATATTTAAAATTATACAATTTGTGAATAATTAGCTTTAATTATGGATTTTATCTCTTAATTAATGGAAATCTTTGAAGAAATAAATTAAATCTGGTTAAATATTTTCATTAATATAAAATTTCAACTGCAAGTTAAGCCCTTAAAAGATAGACTTCTTATTTGGTGGTGAAATAAAACCATTTTTTTTTTTTTTTTTTTGTTTAATCCCAAATATTTCTTATAATCCCTCTTTATCAAATATACATTAGCCTTTTTTTCTGGGCAAAAGTATTTTTTAATTTCTCACCCGAAAGAAAAAGGAAAAAACTTTGTTTGCAAACATTTCTTTTTCTGTTTTTGAGCGGCAAATTAAATATTGATTTTCAATTTACATTTCCATAAATTCTACTAAATATTTTCTGGGATTTACACAGAAAAAAATATCTACATAAAATGAATAAGAAAAAATTTTGAAAAGAAAGTTCATTGTTTCTATTTTAAATAAGGTTTAATGTTAAATCAAACTATAAAGAAAGAATGTTAAATCCTAAGAAAAGGATTCTTATTATTTTAACACTATAAACCCATGAATTAAATTTATTAAAGCTATCATTTCAATTGTTTTTGTTTTGAATATTTTTCTAAGTGTACCGGGACTGAATATGTGAAAGTATTAGCATTTTTATTTAGGAATAAAATAAAAGAAAACAATTCTACAGCACGAGCAGAGAAAAATTAAATGAATAAATAAAACCTTATAAATGTCTAATATCTGGGCAGACAGACATAAAGACAGTTAAACATTAACAATTACTGCAAATTTGTAGTAAATTCATTCAGTGAATACCCAGGAAAGACAAAAAGGAAAAAAAATTTTAACATTACAACAAAAAAATTTCTATACAGAATTTTTTTTTTTTAAATTTTAACAAGTTTTATAAAAAAAAAGAAATTAAAAAAAAAAAATTTTTTTGTTTTAAAAGTTTTAGAAGTAAATTTTTTTATAGAAAAAAATTTTTAATGAACATTTTTCTATAGAAAAAATTTGTTAATGAAAATTTGCCTATAGAAAAAATTTTTTAATGAAAATTTTTCTACATAGAAAAAAAATTTTAAATGAAAATTTTTCTATAGAAAAATATATTTAATACAAATTTTTCTATAGAAAAAATTTTTTAATGAAAGTTTTTCTATAGACAAAATTTTTTAATGAAAACATTTCTATAGAAAAAACTTTTTCTATTAAAAAAAAATATTTATTAACAATTTTTCTATAGAAAAAATTTTTTAATAAAAATTTTTTAATAAAAAAATTTTAATAGAAAAACATTTTTAATATCAATTTTTCTATAGAAAAAAAATTTTTTAAAGAAAATAAATTTTAATGGAAATTTTTTTATAGAAAAAATTGTTTAACAAAAAAATTTAATTAAAATTTTCTAAAGAAAAATTTTTTAATGAAAATTTTTCTATAGAAAAAAAATTTTCATAAAAATTTTATAATAAAAATTTGTATATAAAAAAAATTATAATGAAAATTTATCTATAGAAAAAAATTTTTAATGAAACATTTTTTCAAAGAAAAAATTTTGTTATGAAAATTTTTCTATAGAAAAGAAAAAATTTTATAATGAAATTTCTTCTGTAGAAAAAATTTTATAATTAAAATTTTTGTATAGAAAAAATTTTATAATGAAAATATTTCTATAGAAAAATTTTTTAATGAAAATTTTTCCATAGAAAAATTTTATAATGAAAATTTTTCTCCAGAAAAAATTTTAAAATGAAAATTTTTCTCCAGAAAAAATTTTAAAATGAAAATTTTTCTATAGAAAAAATTTTATAATGAAAATTTTTTTGTAGAAAAAATTTTATAATGAAAATTTTTCTATAGAAAAAATTTTATAATGAAAATTTTTCTATAGAAAAAATTTTATAATGAAAATTTTTCTATAGAAAAAATTTTATAATAAAAATTTTTCTATAGAACATATTTTAAAATTTTATAATAAAAATTATTCTATAGAAAAAATTTTCCGATGAGAATTGTTTATTGTTAGAGTCTGTGGACTGTATTTTATTTTTGGTTCCTTTTTTAATAAAAATTCTTTTATTGTTTTTTTTTGTATTTGATTTTGTTTTTTATTTAAATATTCAAGTTTACAAATTTTATGTTTTTATTATTTGTTTAATTGTATGTTTTTTCTTATTTGTTTAATTTTATGTTTTTTCTTTTTAATAATTCAATTTTTGTTCTTTTTCACTTTTATGTTTTTCAATGTTTGTTCACTTTTTTGTTGGGTCACATTTATGCTTTTAGCTTAACAGTTCAAACTAGAGTGACTTGAAAATAATATGTTAAGGCAAATTACAGCTTAATTTTTAATAAGAATAAGGAGAGAATGAGAAAATAAGGAATAAATAAAATTGACATTCTTTTGGGACCGTTATTAAAAAACAGTGTGCTTGGTCATATTTCATACAGCATTAAACATCCCGGCCCCCATAGTTAGGTGAAGTTTACCACAAGTTCTGTACTGGACCACAAAACAGATATCCTAAAGCAGACTTTTCGGCTACAACGCTACCAACTTCGGTCTCAATGGCTCCGTCCCGGCGTAGATAAGGATACACGTCTCCACCAAGTTCCAACTCAACAGTAGTGTTGGACTGTGGGTCAATATCCGCTAACGAATTCTTGGGGAAATCTTCGGTTGGGTCAATATTGATGGGTCCAGAATACGGTTTTTTGGGTAGTTCATCCGTCACCAATGCTACGACTTTGGCAGACCACTTATTTTTGTCGTTATATGAAGGCACGTCGATTACAGCAAAGTCATGAGCATGCTTCATTGTGGTTTTGATTTTGTACTTTTGGATGAAGGACTTAGAGATTCTGGACACCGTCAGCGTCTTGTTAACGATGGCTCTGGTGCTGACCCAAGTGTTGAGATTGACATCGGATATTCTGACGGATGCGGTTGGAATGAACACAAGGTTCCAATTGAAGAACGGAGTTTTAGGGTCATTGAGTCTTGGGTCTGAGGTTGAACGTTTGCCTTGCTTTTTGGGTTCTGAAGATGAGCGTCTGTTTTGAGTTTCTGGTTCTTGTGTACCTTGACAGATTTTTAATGGGTCGGCATCATGGAGCAGGGTGTTGTGACGTCTCTTGCAGATATGACATCCGGAGGCACTTTTACAGTCGTCAGTCTTGTGGGAGCGAGCGAGACAGTTTAGACAATATTTTTTAAACTGGGCGAACTCGTAACGTTCATTTGGCGTGTAATGTATGAATTTTCCACATGTGCGTAAAGGGTGGTCTTTTAAACAAATGCCGCAAGAAAACTGCCAGTGTTTTGGTCTCTCCGATTGTTGGGATGCCATATCTGTAAATAGTAAATGAGAGTATAATTAGTGGTTGAAAATATATAAGATAAATCATGTATTATGTTTTAAACAAAACTACTATTTTTGTTATAGGCCTGGTGATGACTCCATTTTTTGTTTGGACATCGACAACTCTACAGTTCTGGTCAGGTCCTAGATACGTCTTCGTGATTCTTCCCATTTGCCATTCATTGGGTGGTAAGTTGGTATTTTTGATAACTACCAAGTCGTTGACCTTGACATTATCCTTCTGAGACTTCCATTTATATCTGCGATGTAGTTCGGCCAGATATTCGGACTTCCATCTTTGGCAAAATGATTGGTAAATGACCCTCAGGCGTTTCCAGCGGTTGATGAGAGTCATGTTTTCGCTGCTGACATCAGGTTCGGCTGGAGTCAGTATTGGAGTACCAATGAGGAAGTGTCCAGGGGTCAATGGGTTTAGGTCATTTGGGTCATCGCTAGCAGGACTTAAGGGTCTAGAGTTTAAACACGATTCTATGCGGGCAAGAATTGTAGACAGCTCTTCAAACGTGAATTTTGTTATCGGTATCATCTTCTTCAAATGAGTTTTAAAGGATTTTACACCTGCCTCCCAGAGTCCACCCATGTGAGGGGCGCCTGGGGGTATAAATTTCCAATCTATGTTTTGATGACTATAATGTTGATTTACTTGAGTCCGAAGAGATTTTATGAATTCTAGACGATCTTTTTTAATGAGTTCTGCTGCTCCGACGAAATTTTTCCCATTATCTGAATAAATGAGAGCTGGACAACCACGTCTTCCAATGAATCGGGAGAAGGCGGCTAAAAATGCTTGGGAAGATAAGTCGCTTGCTGCTTCTAAATGCACGGCTTTAGTGGCGAAGCATACAAAAATGCACACGTACCCTTTTGTGATGAGACATGCTCTGCCCGTGAAATTTCTGATATCAAATGGTCCGGCATAATCTAATCCAGTTATGGCAAAGGGTCGAGAAAGTGTTGTACGTTCTGGCGGTAAGGAAGACATTATTTGATTCTGCGTATGCTGCTTGTATAAAACGCAAGTTTTGCAGTTATGGATCACGCTCTTTACAAGGGGCTTCAATCTAAATATCCAGTATTCTGTGCGTAAAACTCGAACCATAAGCTGGTTACCTCCATGTATGGTAATTTTATGCGTGAATTCAACTAATAAACGCGACAGCTTTGAGTCATAAGGCAGCAATATTGGGTAGCGTTCATTGTAGGTTAAAGCGGGTGATTGAGCAAGGCGTCCATTTGCCCGTATAATTCCCTTGCGATCCATGAATGGGTTTAGTGTTAAAAGGCTACTAGTTGATGAGATTTTTTGTTTGAGTTTCAAATGCTTGTATTCTTCTGGAAAATTATTCTGTTGGGTCAAGATTATAAAACGGGTTTTGACATATTCGATTTCTTCTTTGGTGATTTCTGGTGATGAAACTCGAAGATGGCTTCTTGATCCAGTATTTCTCCAGAAGCGTAAGACATATGATGTGACTCTATAGGCACGAGATAACTTTGAAAAGCGATTTAATGGATCTTCATATGTTGTGATGTTAAATGATTTTATGGCTTTGGCTTCTAAATTTGTGTCGTCTGGTCTTGTTGGTGTCGGCCATTGATTTTTTGGAAGTTTTAGCCAAGAGGGTCCATACCACCATAGATGATTGGATTCTAATTCTTGAGGCGTACATCCTCGACTGGCTATATCTGCAGGGTTTTCCTTTGATTCCACATGTGACCAATTGTCAGCCCCAATTTTATCTACAATTTCTGAGACACGATTTCCAACGAAAGTGTTCCAGGAGCAAGGGGGTTTCTTTAACCAAGCTAGCACAATTGTTGAGTCGGTCCAAAAATATGTCTTGATTTCAGAAATTTGAAGACTTGGTATAACTGTTTGCGCTAGATTTGCTAATAAAACGGATCCACAGAGTTCTAAACGAGGTAGGGATATTTGCTTAATGGGAGCAACACGGGTCTTCGAAGCTAGAAGAAATGTAAACACTGATGAGTTTTCAGATCGTATTCGGACGTAAAGAGTCGCAGAATAGGCCTTTTCTGAAGCGTCACTGAAACCATGAATTTCCATACTGCAGTTTGGGATGTATTGAATCCATCGTGGAATTTTTAGGTTATTGATTTTGGTGCAGTTTTCTACAAATTTCTGCCATTTGAGACAAGTCATGTGTTTTAGGTTGTCATCCCAATCGATTTTATCCAGCCAAATCTGTTGCATTATTAACTTTGCGTCAACAATAACTGGAGCTATCCATCCACAAGGGTCAAAGAATTTGGCAATTGCAGATAAAACTTCTCTTTTGGTATATATTTCTTTAAGTTGAATATCTGGAGCTGTGAATGTAAATGAATCTGAGGAAATGTTCCATTTGATCCCAAGAGTTTTCGTTCCAGCATTTTCTGACAAGTTTAACCAATCGAGTGGTAGTAGAGTCTCTTTTGGCAAATCCTGAATTATTCGTGGGTCATTTGATGTCCATTTCATCAGATCAAATCCTGCTGATTGTAAGACATTCGTGAGTTCTTTACGAGATTCAATGGCGTTGTTTAAAGTGTGGTCACCTGCTAAGACGTCATCCACGTACATATTTTGTTGCAAAATATTTGATGCTTTGGGGTGACTTCGTTTAACATCATCGGCTAATTGGAGAAGAGTCCTTATGGCCAGAAACGGGGCGCAATTGACTCCAAACGTCACTGTAAGGAGTTCGTAGTCCTCAATAGGATCGTTCTCGGATTTTCGAAACAATATCCTTTGGTATTGTGTTTGAGCAGGGTCTATGAGTATCTGTCGATACATTTTTGTGATATCGGCGTTATACACAAAACGAAAGAATCTCCACTTCAATATGAGGAGCACTAAATCCTGCTGAAGTATGGGTCCTGGGTACAAAATGTCGTTCAAACTTCGTTTATTTGAAGACGGGCTCGAAGCGTTGAAAACTACTCTAACCTTCGTTGTCAACCTGTCGGGCTTGATTACTGCGTGATGCGGCAGGTAATAATTTGGAGTTTTGTTGATATCCAGGGGAGAAACCTTTCTCATATGTCCTAACTCGAGGTACTCAACAATAACTTGGTCGTATTGCTTTTTGAGTTCGGGTTTTTGGTTAAGCATGCGTTCCATTCGTAAGAACTGGGCCATGGCTATATTTCTAGTTGCGCCTATTTCTATGTCATTTTTAAAGGGTAGGGTAACTATATACCTTCCCGAGTCATTCCTATGTGTTGTGGACTGAAAATGACTTTCGCAAAATGTGTCCTCTTCTGACCTCAAAACAATTTTTGGGGTCTCCTCCATCTCCCAAAAGCGTGTGAGGATTTTGTCAAGGGACGACGTGTTGAGTAGCGATACTGTAGATTTTGGTTGTGTTGTTGTAGAAATTGGTCCCCCCACAATCCAGCCAAAAACTGTTTTTTGTGCTATAAGGGATCCAATAGACCGCATCGGTGTTTCCATGCAATATATGTAGGGGCCTAAGTCGAGGCCTATTAACAGGTCGATGGGTCGGCTTCGATTGAAATGAGGGTCTGCTAGTTCTAGTTTAGCAGCCTCACTGAAGTATTGAGAAACTAACGTTTGGGGCGGCAAATTAGATGGAAGGGTTTTTAAGACTGGAGCCCATACCTCTAATTTAAAATGTTGATCCACCCTCGAACAAAGGTTAAATAGACATGCTTTGGTTGATGTTTCTGCTACTGTTTGACTCAAACCAGTGACATGAACTAAGTTTCGTTTGGTAGGAAGATTTAATCGGTTTTTCAATTTGTCCGATATAAATGTTGACTGAGATCCAGGGTCGATGATTGCTCTTGCCTGGTATCTTTCGCCTCTAGTTTCTATTTGCACAACTGCAGTGAATAGAAGGGTTTCTCGCTCGTTGGGAGATCGATTGAACTGTTTGCTCTCTTGTAGGGTCAAAGATGTGACATTTGGGACAGAAGAATTTCTAGCTATTTCCGGTCGTGTAAATTGGCCTTGTGCAGCAGAGCTTGTACTGGGTCCTGTTGCATCACTAGCTGAGTTTCTGGGCTGTGTATCTGGTCCCTTATGTAATGACGTATGGTGTTTTTGATGACATAATCTACAACTAAATTTACTCTTACAATCCTTGACACTGTGGTCGACAGAGAGGCAATTATAACAAGAATTTGTGACTCTTACTATGTGAATCCTATCACTGACATTTTTTTCTAAGAATTTGGGGCAAGATCGCAAATGATGAGACTCTTTACAATGTTGGCAATTGTGTGTTGAGTCATTTGTCTGAGCCCTACTTAACGCAAAATGTCTTCTATTTTTAGACCCATTTTCTGTTTGAGTCGTATTTGTTTGGAAAGCGTGAACTCGCTTTTGTTTTGGAACGAATTTTGAATTATTGTTTTGATACAGAACAGATTTTGTCGTTGATTGTGTTATGGCAGCAATTGATTCTAACGTCTTAGAATGATGAGTCAGAAAACTATTAAATTGTTCCCACGTTGGAACTTTTGTAATTTCTTTAAGAGAATTCTCAAATTCTTTCAAAAGGGTCCGGGGAAGTTTTGTTGAGCAAAAATATACCAAAAGAGGGTCCCAAGAATCAGTTTTTACCCCTAAAGCATTTAGCGCCTGAATACAACCGTTGACTTTTCGTTGCAGAGTGTGAATGGACGACCCTGAGTCTTCGGTAACTTTCGGAAGGTCAAATAAAATTTTCAGTTGTTCGTTGACTTGGATCCGACTGTTTTCGTATTGGGCTGTTAGGTTTTTCCAAGCGATGTCAAAACCTTCGTTGGTTAATGGGGCAGTTGAGACTATATTTTTTGCATCTCCTCCAGTCTTTTGTAGTAAATGGAAAAGCTTCTCGACTTTGCTAAGACGTGAATTTTTTACGTAGATCGCCGTAAAAAGATCTCGGAATGTTGGCCATGTCACAAAATCTCCATAGAATATATCTGTGTCGCAAGGTGGGAGTCGCACAAAAGAACTATCACTATCTAGGTTTGGGGTTTCAACAGACGAACGACGTTCCTGTTTACTAGAGTCATTAATGGGAGTCGACAACGCTTGAATCTCCGCATTAATTGATCCTAAACACTTTTTATAAGCAGCTAACGCCATTTTGTAGCGATCTCTAAGTTTAGTTTTATCGATCGATTTTTCAGTGGGTTCCTGTTTTTTGTCCCTACAATCTTCATAAGCTCTTTTGACTTGAGTCCAAAGTGATTCAAGTTCAACACGAAGAACTTCTAACGCATGAATGTTATCTTCCGCACCAGCTTCTGAATAAACTGTTTCAAAATCCAAAAGATCATTTGTACAATTTGCAAATTTTTCGGTTGCCATTGTTTATTTTTGGGTCGGAAAGCGAATCGAGAAAAAACAGAATCGAAATTAAACAAAAGAGTCCCTGCTAGCGATTTAAACAACAAAAAGTATCGAAAAATATTATTGAATTTCCAAAAAATTATTAAACTGAAGAAATTTTTATTTTCCCGGTAGAAGAGGAATTCTCACACTGATGGCAACCCTATGGTTTCTTCCTTCTTTATTGTGGACAGCGGCAGAACAATTTATTATTTAGAAATTTTCGTACTTACTTATTGTTGTTGTTGTTGGGTCTTCTGAGTCGCTGCTGTTGGGTCTCTGCTTGGGTCTGTTGAAAACGATTGCGCTGGATGATTATTTGTTGTTTCAAAAAATTTTTTAAACTCCCGTTATTTTTTTTTGACACAAAAATTTCTTCTAGAAATTAGCAATTTTTTATTTTAAATTTTTCACAAAGCACTTTTTTCACTATATTCGGTTCGAAGCGGCCAAATGTTTATTGTTAGAGTCTGTGGACTGTATTTTATTTTTGGTTCCTTTTTTAATAAAAATTCTTTTATTGTTTTTTTTTGTATTTGATTTTGTTTTTTATTTAAATATTCAAGTTTACAAATTTTATGTTTTTATTATTTGTTTAATTGTATGTTTTTTCTTATTTGTTTAATTTTATGTTTTTTCTTTTTAATAATTCAATTTTTGTTCTTTTTCACTTTTATGTTTTTCAATGTTTGTTCACTTTTTTGTTGGGTCACATTTATGCTTTTAGCTTAACAGTTCAAACTAGAGTGACTTGAAAATAATATGTTAAGGCAAATTACAGCTTAATTTTTAATAAGAATAAGGAGAGAATGAGAAAATAAGGAATAAATAAAATTGACATTCTTTTGGGACCGTTATTAAAAAACAGTGTGCTTGGTCATATTTCATACAGCATTAAACAAGAATATTTCTATAGAAAAAGTTTTATCATGAAAATTTTTCTATAGAAAAAAATTTATAATGAAAATTTTTCATTTTATAATGAAAATCTTTCTAAAGAAAAAATTTTATAATGAAAATTTTTCTATAGAAAAAATTTTATAATGAAAATTTTTCTATAGAAAAAATTTTATAATAAAAATTTTTCTATAGAACATATTTTAAAATTTTATAATAAAAATTATTCTATAGAAAAAATTTTCTAATGAGAATATTTCTAAAAATTTTTATCATGAAAATTTTTCTATAGAAAAAATTTTATAATGAAAATTTTTCTATAGAAAAAATTTTATAATGAAAATTTTTCTATAGAAAAAATTTTATAATGAAAATTTTTCTATAGAAAAAATTTTATAATGAAAATTTTTCTATAGAAAAAATTTTATAATGAAAATTTTTCTATAGAAAAAATTTTATAATGAAAATTTTTTTATAGAAAAAATTTTATAATGAAAATTTTTCTATAGAAAAATTTTATAATGAAAATTTTTCTATAGAAAAAATTTTATAATGAAAATTTTTCTATAGAAAAAATTTTATAATGAAAATTTTTCTATAGAAAAAATTTTATAATGAAAATTTTTCTATAGAAAAAATTTTATAATGAAAATTTTTCTATAGAAAAAATTTTTATAATGAAAATTTTTCTATAGAAAAAATTTTATAATGAAAATTTTTCTATAGAAAAAATTTTATAATGAAAAATTGTTTAAAACAAAAATGTTCTGTTGCAAGACATTTTAAAACCAAAATTTTTCTATAGAAAAAATTTTGAATCTTAATTTTTTCTACAAATACAAATTTCTAAAAATTGTTTTTTCATAGTATTTTGTAAATCGTAATGATTTCACTCCAGATTGTTTGGTGGATCATCATAAACTTTTGCAATAAATTTCCAATTATACTTCAGTTCAATGTACCACAAGGCACACCAGACACATTCGAATATATAAAACAATTCATATATTAAATACAATTCCATATAGTGTTAGCATGTCTCTCTGTGTTATTACGCCATTTTATTTTATATTTGTCTGTGTTTTACACCAATACATCAATTATTGGTGGCATATAAAAATGTATCTTTTTAACGGCTTAAGAACAAAATAAAATACAAAAATAACAATAAGAATTTGTAGACACGACACTTTAATAGCAGACATACAGACGGATACACACGAACACACACAAGCAAATAATAGAAGGATCAAACATGCTATAAATTTCTTGAATTGATTTTCACATGCATAAGAAAGTTTATTAATATCCCTTTGTATATTGCTTTATATTTCGGAAAGAAAATTGTTAAACAAAACAAATTTATAATAGAAATTTTTCTATAGAAAAAATTTTATTATGAAATTTTTTCTTTAGAAAAAATTTTATTATGAAATTTTTTTTAGAAAAAATTTTATTATGAAATTTTTTCTTTAGAAAAAATTTTATTATGAAATTTTTTCTCTAGAAAAAATTTTATTATGAAATTTTTTCTTTAGAAAAAATTTTATTACGAAATCTTTTCTTTAGAAAAAATTTTATTATGAAATTTTTTCTATAGAAAAAATTTTATTATGAAATTTTTTTTAGAAAAAATTTTATTATGAAATTTTTTTTAGAAAAAATTTTATTATGAAATTTTTTCTTTAGAAAAAATTTTATTATGAAATTTTTCCTTTAAAAAAATTTTATTATGAAATTTTTCTTTAGAAAAAATTTTATTATGAAATTTTTTCTTTAGACAAAATTTTATTATGAAATTTTTCTTTAGAAAAAATTTTATTATGAAATTTTTTCTTTAGAAAAAATTTTATTAGGAAATTTTTTCTTTAGAAAAAATTTTATTATGAAATTTTTCTTTAGAAAAAATTTTACTATGAAATTTTTTCTTTAGAAAAAATTTTATTAGGAAATTTTTTCTTTAGAAAAAATTTTATTATGAAATTTTTTCTTTAGAAAAAATTTTATTATGAAATTTTTCTTTAGATAAAATTTTACTATGAAATTTTTTCTTTAGAAAAAATTTTACTAGGAAATTTTTTCTTTAGAAAAAATTTTATTATGAAATTTTTTCTTTAGAAACAATTTTATTATGAAATTTTTTCTATAGAAAAAATTTTATTATGAAATTTTTTTTATATAAAAAATTTTATTTTGAAATTTTTTCTATAGAAAAAATTTTATTATGAAATTTTTTCTATAGAAAAAATTTTATTATAAAATTTTTTCTATAGAAAAAATTTTATTATGAAATTTTTTCTATAGAAAAAATTTTATTATAAAATTTTTTCTATAGAAAAAATTTTATTATGAAATTTTTTCTATAGAAAAAATTTTATTATGAAATTTTTTCTATAGAAAAAATTTTATTATGAAATTTTTTCTATAGAAAAAATTTTATTATGAAATTTTTTCTATAGAAAAAATTTTATTATGAAATTTTTTCTATAGAAAAAATTTTATTATGAAATTTTTTCTATAGAAAAAATTTTATTATGAAATTTTTTCTATAGAAAAAATTTTATTATGAAATTTTTTCTATAGAAAAAATTTTATTATGAAATTTTTTCTATAGAAAAAATTTTATTATGAAATTTTTTCTGTAGAAAAAATTTTATTATGAAATTTTTTCTGTAGAAAAAATTTTATTATGAAATTTTTTCTTAAGAAAAATTTTATTATAAAATTTTTTCTTTAGAAACAATTTTATTATGAAATTTTTTCTATAGAAAAAATTGTATTATGAAATTGTTTCTATATTCAAAATTTTATTATGAAATTTTTTCTTTAGAAAAAATTTTATTATGAATTTTTTTCTATAGAAATGACTTTACTATGAAATATTTTCTATAGAAAAAATTTTATATTGAAATTTTTTCTATAAAAAAAAATTTATTATGAAATTTTTTCTATAGAAAAAATTTTATTATGAAATTTTTATTTAGAAAAAATTTAATTATGAAATTTTTTCTTTAGAAAAAATTTTATTATGATATTTTTCTTTAGAAAAAATTTTATTATGAAATTTTTTCTTTAGAAAAAATTTTATTAGGAAATATTTTCTTTAGAAAAAATTTTATTATGAAATTTTTTCTATAGAAAAAAATTTAATATGAAATATTTTCTGTAGAAAAAATTTTATTATGAAATTTTTTCTTTAGAAAAAATTTCATAATAAAATTGTTTCTTTAGAAAAAATTTCATAATAAAATTGTTTCTAAAGAAAAAATTTCATAATAAAATTTTTTCTAAAGAAAAAATTTCCTAATAAAATTTTTTCTAAAGAAAAAATTTCCTAATAAAATTTTTTATTATGAAATTTTTCTTTAGAAAAATTTTATTATGAAATTTTTTCTTTAGAAAAAATTTTATTATGAAATTTTTTCTTTAGAAAAAATTTTATTATGAAATTTTTTCTTTAGAAAAAATTTTATTATGAAATTTTTTCTTTAGAAAAAATTTTACTATTACAAATTTTTAGATAGAATAAATTTGACTATGAAAAAAATTCGTTCTCCATGAACTCTAAGAAAACAAAATTGTTGTGAAAAAAACTTTGTGGTCCTTTTTTTATACCAAAGTTTTTTTATTCTTTAAGTTTTCTTTGATTTTAACCTTATTAACTTTCTTGTGCAAAAAGATTAGTCTTATCAATTTTATTTTTAATCTCTTTTTTAAACCTAAACGTTTATTTTTAAAATGTTTATTAAGCAATTATGAATTTGTTGTTTTTGGAAAAGGTTTTCCCGTATTAAAAAATCAGTTCTTAATCATCAGCATGTTAAAATGTTAGAACAGTCAAAAGGGTTAAGACCAAAATTTACGTTAAAACCATAAAAACCACAAAAAAAAAGAAAGACAGCAAAAAAACAAACGGGACAATAATAAATTTTTGTTACAAAAATGATATGAAATGTCAAAAAGTCAAAGTACTAAAACAGCATAAGCCAATCAAAGAAACACTCAGATGTAGAGGCATAAATACATACTTATAACACCAGAGATACGAAAACAGACATGAACTTTTAAATGTACAAACACACAAACAAACATACTTTTCTACTTACTGTAAACTTCCATTTCAAAATATCAAAAGAACAAAAAGTTGCAGAGAAAAGAAAAAAACTTTTTAACAGCATTAAAAAGCTTATGAAGGAAAAGACAAGTTATTTAAGAAATAAACTGCTTTTGTTAATTTACTTTTGGCATAAAAATACACTTACTGCCACTATACAAACATACACACACGCACACACCCCTACTCTTCAGTTATAAAAGTAATTTACATATATACTGTTACAAAGAGAGTACAACTTTATATAGTCTTGCTCTTACATACATAACATACATTTAACTTAACAGCTTTGTCATTTCAATTTGTCATGTCCGTTTCCGTCTGTTTGTTTTACTGTATTCGTTTGGAAATACCAAAACATCTACATACAAACACACACACATACATTTACATACAGATTTTCGAAATGTGTGAACATGAATGAATTAAAAATCACATATTTTATGCGGCTGCCTGTCATTTTTTTTTTTTTGTTTTTGCTTTATTTTCGAGGAATTTTAAAATTAAGTATAAAATAGAAACAAAACATATAAGTATCTAACAATGAAAAATTGTTGCGATTGTTAGGCACGTAAAATGAGTTGTAAAAATGTTTCTAGTTAAGGACGCACAGTAGTTTCAATGAAAGCTTTAGATTTCACAAAAGCAGAGTAAAAAACAAGTAAGAAAGTGCTATAGTCGGTCAAGCCCGACCATACGATACCCTTCACCACTAAGGTCAAAGGTGTTATTTTTCCTGTATAAAGATAAATATTTGCTAAATTTTGCCATCATACAAACATTTTCTCAAAACTTATATAATCAACCTGTTTCCGTCATTTGGACTTATATGAGAGCTAGGGTCAAATATGGACCGATTATATAGAAATTTGGCAAGTTGATTACAGTTTTTACAAAAATTATGTATGCAAAAAATAAACTCAAAGTTTCATTATCTTTAGATTTACGAGCGTTTTAGTGATTTTTTGTCTCATTTAGTGCGTTTTTAAAGAAGAGTTTGTATGGGAGCTATGGTCAAATGTGGACCGATTTTAAAGAAATTTGATACAGTGGTTTACGTTTACATAAGCAGTATTTGTTTTCAATTTCATGAAAAAACAAGCAAGAAAGCGCTATAGTCGGTCAAGCCGACCATACGATACCCTTCACCACTAAGGTCAAAGGTGTTATTTTTCCTGTGTAAAATCAAATATTTGCTAAATTTTGCCATCATACAAACATTTTCTCAAAACTTATATATTCAACCTGTTTCCGTCATTTGGACTTATATGAGAGCTAGGGTCAAATGTGGACCGATTATCTCGAAATTTGGCAGATTGATTACAGTTGTTACAAAAATTATGTATGCAAAAAATAGACTCAAAATTTCCATTATCTTTAGATTTACGAGCGTTTTAGTGATTTTATGTCTCATTTAGTGCGTTTTTAAAGAAGAATTTGTATGGGAGCTATGGTCAAATGTGGACCGATTTCAACGAAATTTGGTACAGTGATTTAAGTTTACATAAGCAGTATTTGTTTTAAATTTTATGAAAAAATATTGATATTTGTGGCCAATATATCAATTCCGGGAAGTGGGACCTATGGGAGGTACCATAAATAATGGACCGATTTTGACCAATTTCAATAGCCATGGTCCCATTATCAAAAAAATTATCTGTGCCAACTTTAATCAAATTATCTTTAGATTTGTGACCTGTAGTTTGATTACAAGGTTTACATGGGGGTCCAGCCAGCCAGCCGGACGGACGGACGGACATCGCTAAATCGACTCAGAAAGTGATTCTTAGCCTATTGGTATACTAAAAGGTGGGTCTAAGACAAATATTTCTATGCGTTACAAACATCAGCACAAACTTATAATACCCTTTCCACCTATGGTGGTGAAGGGTATAACAAGTAAGAAAGTGCTATAGTCGGTCAAGCCCGACCATACTATACCCTTCACCATACAGGTCAAAGGTGTTATTTTTCCTGTATAAAGACAAATATTTGCTAAATTTTGCCATCATACAAACATTTTCTCAAAACCATTTATATATATTTAAGCTGTTTCCGTCATTTGGACTTATATGAGCTAGGGTCAAATGTGGACCGATTATCTCAAAATTTGGCAAATTGATTACAGTTGTTACAAAAATTATGTATGCAAAAAATTATGTATGCAAAAAATAAACTTAAAATTCTCATTATCTTCGGATTTACGAGCGTTTTAGTGAATTTTGTCTCATTTAGTGTGTTTTGAGAAAAGAGTTTGTATGGAAGCTATGGTCAAATGTGGACCGATTTCAACGAAATTTGGTACAGTGATTTAAATTTACATTAGCGGTATTTGTTTCAAATTTCAAATATTGATTTTTGTGGCCAATATATCAATTCCGGGAAGTGGGACCTATGGGAGGTACCATAAATAATTTTGACGAATTTCAATAGCCATGGTCCCATTATTAAAAAAATGATTTGTGCCAAATTTCATCAAATTATCTTTAGAATTGCGACCTGTAGTTTGATTACAAGGTTTACATGGGGGTCCAGCCAGCCAGACGGACGGACGGACATCGCTAAATCGACTCAGAAAGTGATTCTAAGCTTATTGGTATACTAAAAGATGGGTCTAAGGCAAATATTTCTATGCATTACATACATCAGCACAAACTTATAATACCCTTTCCACCTATGATGCATTGGCATTTCTTACAATGCTTTTGCCTGCATGAATAAATAAAACTAAATCCGTAATTTTTGCTTGTTCACATATCCATGCAACCAGAAAAGATCTTGCCACTGAACACAACTTTTATAATAAAAAAGTTAATTTTCATCCAACTTATTTAGGGCCCATTCATTCAGTTGTAGCAAGTCTTGTAGCTTAAATTCTTTTAAAAGTTCTATTTTCAAAGATTTAGACCCAATGGGATAACAAAATTGTTTAAAATTTTAAAAATTTTTAAAGTTTTTTTCTATCATTATCTATATAAGCATTAGGGTGGGTCGATTTTTAACTTTTGTCTCTGATCGACTTCTAATCTTATATTCTTATTAAACGAGCAATAATTGTATGTATTTATATATATATATATATATATATATATAGAATGGCTATCTCGAAAACGGCTCTAACGATTTTGATAAAATTTGGACAGTGGGTATCTTTTTCGATGTATAGGTCGAAGAAGAAGGGACTTTTGGAACTTTTACTTATAAGAGGGTAAAAACGCTATATCTCCTAAAGTAATAGGTATAAAAACAAACAGGTGTTTGGTACTTTTTTGAAACTCTGTCCGATAGGGGGTAAAAAAAGGGTGAAAATAGTTTTTTTGGCACCTTTTTTATATTTTGAACTAAAGAATATAGAAAGAAATTTGGTTCTGCAATCGATAGATGTAAAAGAAACATGAAACACGTATTTGGTACTTTTTTGATTTTGGAGCCAAAATGGGTAAAAAAGGGATAAAATTATAATTTAACATCTCCAAAGTAATATGAATAGGAACATTATACATTATGTTAAATGCCTTTTAAAAAAATGTACCGAATTCAATTAGCACCAAAAAAGTACCAAATATACATATGGAACTTTTAGAAATTAGGGAATAAAAAGGGGGAAAATTAGTATTATTTTAAACAAATGAATGTTTGTCTGTATGTATGTTCTTTATAGAATAGTAAACTGTGAATTTGATCATGTTATGCTCTTTAGCAAAGTTGTAGCTCATGAGCCGACGAAGGCTTTTTAGTTGGTATGAATAATTTCCGACAGGTGGCGCTACAGAAACTTACTCAAAGTCAATTTAATCGTAATCTGTACATTTAATCATGCTACAACCTTTAGCAAAGTTGTTGCACATGAGCCGACGAAGGTTTCTTAGTTGGTATGAAGAAATTTCGACAGGTGGCGCCACTGAAATTTACTCAAAGTCAATTTAATCGTATGCTGTACATTTAATCATGCTATAATCTTCAGCAAAGTTGTTACGGATAAGCCGAAGAAGGTTTATGAATTGGAATGAGAAAAGTCCGACAGGTGGCGCCACAGAAAATTACTCAAAGTGAATTAAATCGAAAACTGTGCATTTGATCATATTATAATCATAAGCAAAGTTGTTACGAATAAGCAGACAAAGGTTTCTTATATGGTATGAACCAGGTACTAGTGAAATTATTTGGCCAAATTATCTCAATCGGAAGTGTACAAAATATTATTAATTTAATTTTAGGATACGAGCCCGCGCAACGGGCCAAAAGTTTTTGACCCTATTTGTAAGGGAAAAAATGAGAGTATTTGCAGTTTTTGCTACATTTCGTCCATTTATGATTTATTTGTAAAAGAAACTACAAAAAAGTGAACTAATGCAGCTTTCCTGGAAGTTATAAAAATTTGAAATCCATAAAACAGTTTTGGAGTTATTGTGATTTCTTCCCTAAAATTCGTGTTCTTGACAACACGCTTAAGGATAAACCGCAAAAAAAATACTTGCGACAAAAACTGGCAAAGTAAGACATGATTTATCATTTCAAGACCTGTAAGTACTTGATAGTATAATTTTGTTAAAATATAAAAATATTTACTTCGTTTCTTTCATATTCGTAAATGGGTCATTCTTCTCAGGTGGTTTTCAAAACGCATTTTTTAATTTTTTGAAAATTTTGTTAAACAAATATTACAAATTTGAATTTCTCTCATAGGTGTGTTAAAATAGATAAAAAACGATAATAAAACTCAAAAAAATTGATGTCGATATCTTAAACCATTTTCCCGTATCTTGTGTTCAAATTCGACGAATTTCGCAAAAAAGTAATTTTTTGCTCATAATTTGAGTAAATGCTTCATAAATCTTATTTATGTTCAATTTTAATAATGTTTATATGGAATAAAATTATCCGTACTATGGAAAATATAAACAGGTTCATTGTTTTTAAAATTGGCTAAACTTAATCTCTTTTTTTCCGGAGTCAAAGATGAACAATTTGATTTTTTATATTTTTTTTTTTTAATTTTTTAAATACGTAATGTTATTTTATTACTGAATTTTAATAAATAAACTTAAAAGTAATTATAAGATAATTTAAAAAAAAAATATTTTAACACTTTTTAGACATGGGGTCAAAAATGGCCCAAATTTTTTTGTGACACTTTTTTCAGCAAATTTTGATTAAAAATTATTAATGTTATTATTTGACATCAAGATTAATTTTTTTTATTATAAAAAATATTTTAACCCTTTAAAGGCATGGGAGCAATTATTAAAAATTTATGGGGACAATATTGTCCCCATAAATTTTTACGATTAATATTTTTTAATAAATAAACTTACTCTTAATGTAAAATATTTACTTAATGCCTTGTTATCAAAAGTTGCTTGAAAAATTGACAAAATAATTTGTAGATAATTTTTGCTCCCATGTCTTTCAAGGGTTAAAATATATTTTTTATAATAAAAAACATAATCTTGGTGTTAAATAATAACATTAATAGTTTTTAATCAAAATTTGCTGAAAAAAGTGCCAAAAAAAACTTGGGTCATTTTTGACCCCATGTCTAAAAAGGGTTAAAATATTTTTTTTAAATAAAAAAAAATGTATTTTGGTGTAAAATAATTACTTTTAAGTATATTTATTAAAATTCAGTAATAAATTAATAATATTACGTATATAAAAAATAAAAAAAAATACAAAAAATCATATTTTTCATCTTTGACTCCGGAAAAAAAGGGTTAAGTCTACCCAATTTTAAAAACAAAGAACCTTTTTATATTTTCCATAGTATGGATATTTTTTTCCATATAAACATTATTAAAATTAAACATAAATAAGATTTAAGAAGCATTTACTCAAATTATGTTCAAAAAATTACTTTTTCGCGAAATTCGCCGAGTTCGAACACAAGGTACGGGGAAATGGTTTAAGATATCGACCCCATTTTTTTTAGTTTTATTGTGTTATTTATCTTTTTTAATATACCGATGAGAAAAATTCAAATTTGTAATATTTGTTTAACAAAATTTTCGAAAGATTAAAAAATCAGTTTTAAAAACCACCTGAGAAAAATTACCCATTTTCGAATTAAAAAACTTGTAAGAAAAGATATAGTTGGTCAAACCCAACTATATCATACCCTTCACTACTAAGTTCAAATATGGACCAACATTTAAAAAAAAAAAAACTTTAAAAGAATCGTTTTTCGGTGAAAATTCTATGATATCTCTAAAATGACTAAGCGGATCAAGAAAAATGTAAGGACGACTTCAAGATAAAGTTGTTCTCGAATTTTGGTTTTTCTTATTAGCTTAATGTAACTAGCCTTTTTAAGGTTAATTTAACATTATTTTCAAAAAAACATGTTTTTCAAAAAAAAAATATATATCTAGAAAACTAGAGCAGACCAAAATAGTCAACAATTCTCGTGCCGCAAAATTTTGTTAAACTGTGTTTTTCTTAGGTCGGTTTCAAAACTCATTTTTTAAATTTTCGAAAATTTTGACAAATACTACAAATTAAAAATTGTCTTACGGGTGTTTTAGATATACAAATTAGCAAAATAATCAAAAAAATTAGGGTCAACAGTTGACCTTGAACAGTTTTGCTATTTGAATTTACCAATTTTGGACTACTCAATGCTTGTTAAATTTTACTTCTGGATAATAAAAACTTCAAATCAAATTTTCTCAAAACTATTTTTTTTTTGACATTGGCCCTTTAGGCACCAAGCCACAGATTTAAGGGTAAGTGTTAGGGCGGTTCGCCTTCCATACAAAAAAAAATGTGTCAGTCCCCCTAGGATTAAAGATAATGTTAAACAATTCTAAAATTTTTGTTTTTATTTTTTTTACCACGCCTACAAATACCGCCCTTTTAGTATTTTGTTCACTGTGTCGCCATTTTAAGTCCGATCATAACATTTTATATATCGGTGTTCGAGGCTCTGTAAGGGCTACATTTATCTCTTTAGTAGTTTTTTACTACCACGTCAAATTATAGTCGTAACTTTTAAAAACCAGATTTTTACTCGATTCGAATTTTCAAAAATTATGACTAGAAATTGACGTGGCAGTAAAAAACTATCAAAGAGAGATATGTAGCCCTTACAGCACACCGTGAACACCGATATATAAAGTGTTATGATCGGACTAAAGATGGCGATACAGTTAACAATATACAAAAAGGGCGGTATTTGTAGGCGTGGTAAAAAAAAATTTTTTTTAGAATTATTTTTACATTATCTTTAATCCTAAGGGGTGACTGACTCAACTTTTTTTTTTTTTTGAACCACTCTAGTGGGGGTTCTATGAGAGCTTTAGTTGAATACAATTGTTGACACCTTTCGTTGGGGGCCTAACCATGAAATAAATATTAAAGGAAGTGCCACTTTCTTTTTATTTTGTAAACATTCACCATTTGACAAGAAAGAATATCTGAAGTTTACTCAAAAAATGAGGCTACCTTACTTTCAAAAAAAAAAATCCCATTTACACTCAGAAAAAAAATTAACTAGAATTTAGGAAAATTTACTAAATTTGAGGAAAACATGGTTGTCGTATGGCGCCAAAGCCATATTTTACAGCAATTAAGTAAAAAAAAATCCCCTATTTTACTTGTAGAGTTTGGGGAAACTAAGTAGGTAAAGTTTTTGAACTGAGATCCACAAAATTGCTCCTAGTGGGTGTTTTCATGTAATGTTTTCAAAGTCTATCGAGTTCTTCCCTAAACTTTTAGGAACACAAGCTGTGAATATTATCTCAAACGTCTCAGCAGTTTGCCCGTAATTCGTTATTCAGTAAAACACACGAGATATTTTTTAATTTTTATTTATTTATTTTATTGTTTCCAATCAGAAGCCAAAAAGGCCTATCGATTGAAAGAAAGATATACAGTATAATGGCAAAATTTAATATAACTAAATATTTTAAACAGAAAATATACTTGGAATTGTTTAATGATATAATTGAGATCTTATATGTTTTAGCATCTACAAAGCTACAAACTACCAATTTTATTGACTATTTATTGAAAATATTATTTATTTTAAGCGTTATTTATTTTTTTTTTTTCAAACTACACATTTTAGTTTACAAATTTCCATAAAATAATCTACGAGTGTGGCAACGATCTGTGTAATATTGACAAAATATACAAACTTCAAAGATATTCTTTATAGTAAAAAATTTTGAAGTGGCACTTCCTTTAATATTTATTTCATGGGCCTAACAGACGGACACACACAGACAGATTGAAGGAAAGAAAATCTGGATCAGAAAGAAAAGTATTTAATTTTCCACGGTTTATGTTATGTTTAATAAAAACTACAAATTTAATAGGAACACTCCTAAGTTTAAAGTCTTCTCCCAATCATCATTCCAATACTATTAATAACAACCACAATATTTTAGTTTAAAAGTGTAGAAATGTCGCATTTACGAGCTTAGTATCTTCAAATCCCTAAAAGTAGGCAACACCATTTTTTAAAATCTCATTAGTTCCAAATCGAACTAACTACAACAATTTTTAAATAATTATTATATTTTTACTAACATACATATATTTTACATAACTAACGCCCCACTGTGTCTGATAATGGCTGATACAAAAATTACAAAGTTTTCACTTTTAGTTAAGGATAGCCAAATTTTATGGTCTCAACTATGTTCGAGGGATATACAATTAGTTTGTTTTTATGTCGTTAAGTTCGTTCTACATTTGTGTCCTCTTGTCCTTGTGCACTTACGGAAAAATCTTGAATTGATGCTTCTTCTGCTGCTAGTCGAGGCACCGACGACTGGTTGTTGTTTCTGGCAGCCTGATTTTGCCACGAAAAGTTTTGTTGTTTTTTTTTATTTTTTTAATGTTAGTCGAGTGTTGGATTTTCTAGGATAATTTCTAGTATTTTAAATTTTTCTTTTATTTTTTTTATATATTTTAAGTTGAGCACTTGTTTTTGAAAAAGCTTTTTTGAAATTGTATTATTTAATTTCTTTTGTATTTTTCCGGCTCTTAGTTTCATTAAAGAGCTCTTATGATATTTTTAATTATATACAAACTTTTTTTATTTGTTTAATAGGTACTATGTATTTTTTTTATTTAAATTAATTTTTTTTTCTGCTTAGAACTGTAATTAACTCTTACACACAATTATTATATTATTTATATTAAACTTATTTTTTCTACATTTTTTAATAGCTTGTTTTCTCTATTCCCTTTACTTTTGAATCATTTAACGCTTTAACCACTTTTGCTCAAAAAAAAAAAATTTATTTGCATAATTTTTCCATTGCAATTTATCTTTGGAATTTATAGTCGATTTGGTTACACTGTGCCATCATAAATAACTTTTATAAATTTCTGTTGTTTTACTCTAAATACCAAGAATTTTTTGGTTTTATTCTTTTTTTAGATTTTTGTTTTTCTATTACTTGATTTTTTTTTTTTATTTAAATTAACCGTTTATCTTTTTTTGTAAATTTAATTTTTTAATTTTCCATCCGTTCATTGTGTTTCCGTTAAGAATCGCGTCGTGACTGATTTTATGTTGTGAACTTTAATCGTTTCTGTGTGTCCTTTCGTATATTGTCCTTTTACCGCATAACGACTGTATACGAAGTATTTTCTAACATAACAGAATTCCTGTTAAAATGTCAAAGTTTAACGGTAAACTGTTAACATATATTTGAATATAACAGATCTGGCAACTTTCTTTAATATAACACAAAAAGAGTTGCCAGGGGTTTTTAATTAAAAACAAATTTCTCATAGAAAATTTTTCTATACAAAAATTTCATAACGAACATTTCTCTAGAGAAATAATTTCATAAAGAAAATTTTTCTATTAAAAAAATTAAAAAAAAAATTTCAATAGAAAATATTTCAGAAGAAAAATTTTTGTATAGAAAAAAATTTCTAAAGAAAATTTTTCTGTAGAAAAAAATTCATAAAGGAATATTTTGTTTAGAAAAAATTTCATCAAGAAAATTTTTCTATAGAAAAAATTTCATACAAAAGTTTTGTATAGAAAAAATTTCATAAAGAAAGGTTTTCTATAGAAAAATTTTATAAAGAATTTTTTTCTATAGAAAAAATTGTATTAAGAAATTTTTCTATAGAAAAAATTTCAACAAGAAAATTTCTTTATAAAATTTTTTCTATAGAACAAATTTTATAAAGAAAATTCTTCTACAGAAAAAATTTCATAAAGAAAATTTTTCTATCAAAAAAAAATTTCAACAAGAAAATTTTGTTTTAAAAAAATTTCATAAAGAAAAATTTTCTAAAGAAAAATATCATAAAGAAAATTATCTGTAGAAAAAATTTCATAAAAAAAATTTTTTCTGTAGAAAAATTTTATAAAGAAAATTTTTCTATAGAAAAAATTTCATACAGAAAATTTGTATATAGAAAAAATTTCATAAAGAAAATTTTTATATAGAAAAAATTTCAGAAAGAAAATTTTTCTATAAAAAAAATTATATTTATTTAAAAATTATATATTATTTTTATATAGAAAAAATTTCAGAAAGAAAATTTTTCTATAAATAAAATTATATAAAGATAATTTTTCTAAGAAAAAATTTCTTAAAAAAAATTTCATATTGAAAATTTTTCAATAGAAAAAATTTTATAAATAAAATTTTTCTATAGAAAAAATTTCATAAAGAAAATTTTTCTATAGAAAAAATTTCATAAAGAAAATTTTTCTATAAAAAAAATTTCATAAAGAAAATTTTTCTATAGAAAAAATTTCATAAAGAAAATTTTTCTATAGAAAAAATTTCATTAAGAAAATTTTTCTATAGAAAAAATTTCATTAAGAAAATTTTTCTATAGAAAAAATTTCATAAAGAAAATTTTTCTATAGAAAAAATTTCATAAAGAAAATTTTTCTATAGAAAAAATTTCATAAAGAAAATTTTTCTATAGAAAAAATTTCATAAAGAAAATTTTTCTATAGAAAAAATTTCTTAAAGAAAATTTTTCTATAGAAAAAATTTCATAAAGAAAGTTTTTCTATAGAAAAAATTTCATAAAGAAAATTTTTCTATAGAAAAAATTTCATAAAGAAAATTTTTCTATAGAAAAAAATTCATAAAGAAAATTTTTCTATAGAGAAAATTTCATAAAGAAAATTTTTCTATAGAAAAAATTTCATAAAGAAAATTTATCTATAGAAAAAATTTCATAAAGAAAATTTTTCTATAGAGAAAATTTCATAGAGAAAATTTTTCTATAGAAAAAAATTCATGAAGAAAATTTTTGTATTAAAAAATGTGAAAAAAATTCATAATGTTAGAAAAAATTTCATTGAGAAAATTTTTCTATAGAAAAAATTTCATAAAGAAAATGTTTCTATAGAGAAAATTTCATAGAGAAAATTTTTCTATAGAAAAAAATTAATGAAGAAAATTTTTGTATTAAAAAATGTGAAAAAAATTCATAATGTTAGAAAAAATTTCATAAAGAAAATTTGTCTATAGGAAAAATTTTTTATGGAAATTTTTCTAAAGAAAAAAAATTCATAAAAAAAATTTCATAAAGAAAATTTTTCTGGAGAAAAAATTTCAAAAAGAAAATTTTTTCTAAGGAAAAAATTTCATAAAGAAAACATTTTCTTATAGAAAAAATTTCATAAAGAAAAGTTTTCTATAGCAAAAATTGCATAAAGAAAATGTTTCTATAGAAAAAATTTCATAAAGAAAATTTTTCTATAGAAAAAAATTTTTCTTTAAAAAAATTTCATAAAAAAATTTTTCTATACAAAAAATTTCATAAATAAAATTTTTTTATGGAAAAATTTCATAAACAAAATTTTTCTTTAGAAAAAAATTCATAAAGAAAATTTTTCTATAAAAGGAAATTTTTCTATAAAAAAAATTCTAAAGAAAAAATGCATCAAGAAAATTTTCTGAAGAAAAAACTTCATAAAGTACCTATTTTCTTTGGAAAAAATTAAAAAAACAAACATTTTCTATACAAAATTTATAGAAAAAAAATGTTTTTTTGTAAATAATAATATTTTTAAAAAATTTAAAAAATTTTGCTGTCAAAATTAAAAAGTTAAAATAGTACTTTTGATTTTGTATAATGCCGTTAAAATGTAACGTTTTATCAGAATATAACATATCTGGTAACTTTCTAAATTATATAAAAAAAAGAGTTTTTGTGGTATGGTAGCGCTGTAATCACAAACAGCTGTTATATTTTGCTATTGTGAATGAATAAATGTAAACAAAAGCCACACAACGCAGACAAATTGCTAAAATTTAGAAAACTTACAGAAAATTAGGAAAAATTAAGATAACATATTAAAAAAGCCTTTAAACTAGACTCTAAACGACAATGGCCCACTATAAAGGAGCTGCCAGTGAAGCTGGACGTGCTGCGCAGCTGATGAAGAAACGTGAGATTCAACAGCAAGAAATTGAGTTTCGAAAGAAGAAAATTGAGGAAGAGTTGAAATTGGACAAAATAGAAAACAAATTCGCCACCCATTATGATGCAGTGGAACAGCAGCTCAAGACCTCCACTATTGGTTTGGTCACCTTGGATGAAATGAAAGCCAAGCAGGAGGATATAGTAAGAGAGCGTGAAAAGAAATTGGCCCAGAAGAAAGATGAAAAGGAACGGGAGAAACAAAAGGCGCTGGAAGCTATACAGGCAGAGAAAAATAAACAGAAAAAACAAATACAAGCTTTATCTTTTAGTTTTAATGATGACGAGGAGGAGGGCGATGAAGATGAGGCCAGTGAAGAGGATGTGGAACAAAAAGAAATGGAAAGACAGAGGAAGAAAGAAAAGGAATTAAAATTGAAGGTAAAGCTGGAAAATGAAAAATCTGAAAAGAAGAAATGGACCGATTTTAATCCCGAAGAGATAGTGCCGGTGACCAAAAAGAAAATTTGCAAAAATCCTGATGTGGATACCAGCTTTTTGCCCGATCGAGAAAGAGAGGAGGAAGAAAATCGCCTAAGAGAGCAGTTGCGCCAGGAATGGGTAATGCAACAGGCTACCCTAAAAGATCAAGAGATACCCATTACATTCTCCTACTGGGATGGCTCTGGCCATCGTCGTAGTGTTGTCATGAAAAAAGGAAACTCCATTTATCAGTTCTTGCAAAAATGTTTGGAGGTATTGCGTAAAGAATTCAATGAACTCAAAACTGTTATGGCCGATCAATTGATGTACGTTAAGGAAGATTTAATACTGCCGCATCATTATACGTTCTATGATTTTATTGTGACAAAGGCCAGAGGTAAATCTGGTCCCCTATTTCAGTTTGATGTGCACGATGATATTCGTCTGACGAGTGACGCCTCGGTGGAAAAGGAAGAATCACATGCTGGCAAAGTTCTGTTGCGTTCTTGGTATGAGCGTAACAAACATATATTTCCGGCAAGTCGCTGGGAGCCATATGATCCCACAAAGTCTTATGATAAGTATACAATTAAGGATAAAAAGAAGTAGATGATGGAGGAAATGGAATGTATTTTTTTGTTACAGTAAATGATACATAAGTACAAACAAAATAAATTTGCTATTGGAAAAATTGTGTTTCTTTTTAGAAAAGTTTATTATCAAATGTTTATTGAGATTATCATTCCAATAAATCTAAAAGGGGCATATATCTAAAATTCTTGTGAAATTTTAATTTTTTGCTTCTTTTGTTTGCGGCGTTGCTGAGACACTCAGCAACAGAGTTGAAAAAGTATCTACATAGGAATATTCGAAAAAAACAAACGGACGAATTCCAAAACAAACAGAGGGTTTCTGTCAGTCATTTGAAAGCCCGATCGCCTAAACAAAAAATGCTACGGCTATATTCATCATTTCATGGAAAAGTTTAATATTGTAATTAAGTAAAATTAGTCCACATTTGACCATAGAAATATAGTTTAGGAATAATCCCAGTTGGTCCTGTCCGGGTACTTGCTAATGTCAAATCCTCGACGACACATGCAGGACAGCTAGAACAAATCGTCAACGACTTTTTCATATAAATTGGCGCCCGTGTCGTACAAGACCATAAGACGGACAATGTCGCTCAGCTTGTCGATGATCCGAAACGATAAAACATTCAATGATTATATAGGCTGCAATGTCAGTTAAATTGTGTTTGCCTCATATATAGAAGACTATGTCCTACATTTGATCCGCTATAGCGGACTACTTAGACTACACACACACATACAATTTTTAATAGAATCACGAAATCTTACTTTAACCAATATTTAGGAATCAGTTCTTACCGGAGCAATGGCCTAATTTTCTTATTAGAAGAATTGTTGCCATCTTTAATGTTACCGCAAGTTGCGACTTTTCAAGCAAACAACAACTCGAGTCTTAACAGAAACGACATCATCTTTTTTTTCTTGAACCAACAAAAAGTTTTTGCAAAGACGAGCAACAACAACATGAGATCATACGATTATTTCAATTACAATTTACACTTATTTCTTCAGATTTTCTTTTAACTTTTTTTTTAAATTTATTAAACATCAAAAATTTTCATCACTTAATTAAATTTTTATTGAAATTATCAATTTTTTAATCAGATTAACATGAATTAACCGGAGACATTTCTTAAGTAAGACGCGCACTTGTTAGAAAAATAAAGAGACTAATGCAATTTATTCGCCGCAATAATTACACAAACGGAAATTGCAAAAACAAAATATTAGCTTTACATACTAACACATTCCCAAACTTCCGTTTTAAAGCAAATTGCTAAATTCGCCCGCACTTTGATGTTGTAAAAAGGCGCAAAAAGCTAAATTAATCAATTTATCAATGAAATCGCCTGGAAAGAGTTAAAAACGTTATGAATTCGCTTGGGAAAAAGTAAATAAGTATTTTTGTTAGAGGAAACGTAAACAAATTTTAAATGGAAAATTTTTATAACGAAAAATTTTCTAAAAAAAATTTTATATTAAAAAATTATCTGCAGAAAAATTTTCACAATGAAAAATTTTGTATTGAAAAATGTTTCTGATAAAAAACTTTCTTTAGAAGAATTTTTATAATGAAACATTTTCTATAAAAATATTTTAAAACGAAACATTTTTATAATGAAAAATTTTCTGTAGAAAAATTTTTATAACAAACAATTTTCTATAGAAAAATTTTTAAAACAAAAAATTTCCTATAGAAAAATTTTTATAACAAAAATTTTCTATAAAAAAAAATTTGATAACGAAAAATTTTCTATAGAAAAATTTTTATAACGAAAAAATTTCTATAAAAAAATTTTTATAATGAAAAATTTTCTATAGAAAAACTTTTATAATGAAACATTTTCTATAGAAAAAATTTTATAACGAAAAATTTGTTTTATAATGAAAAATTATCTAGAAAAATTTTTATAATGAACAATTTTTTATAAAAAAATATTTATAACGAAAAATCTTCTATTTTTATCATGAAAAATTTTCTATAGAAAAATCCTTATAATCAAAAGTTTTCTATAGAAAAAATTGTATAACGAAAAATTTTGTATAGAAAATTTTTTTATAAATAAAATTCTTTTACTGGAAAATTTTTATAACAAAAAATTTTCTATAGAAATTTTTTTTAACGAAAATTTCTCTAAGAAAAATTTTTTATAGAAAAGTTTTTATAACGGAAAATTTTCTACAGAAAAATGTTTATAACGAAAAATTTTCTATAAAACATTTTTATAACAAAAAATTTTCTATAGAAACTTTTCTATAAAAAATTTTCTATAGAAACATTTTGGCAACGAAAAATTTTCTATAGAAAATTTTTATAGAATTTCTATAGAAAGTTTTTGATAACGAAAAATTTTCTATAGAACAATTTTGATAACTAAAAATTTCTTTAGAAAAATTTTGATAATGAAAAATTTGTATATGGAAAAATTTCTATAACAAAAAATTTTCTATAGAAAAATTTTTATAACGAAAAATTAAATTTTAAGAAATTTTCTACAGAAAAATTTTATAACGAAATAATTTTCTATAGAAAATTTTTGCAACGAAATATTTTCTATGGAAAAATGTTGAAAAATAAAAATTTTCTATAGAAAAATTTTCATAACTAAAAATTCTCTATAATAAGTTTGTATACCTATAAATTTTTTATAAAAAACAAAAATTTATAACGAAAAATTTTCTATATAACAAAAATTTTCATAACTAAAAATTTTGTATAGAGAAATTTTTATAACAAGTAAATTTATATTTTAAATGTGAAATGTTCAAAATTTATTATTGACCCAAAGAATCAGTACATATTTAGTAGCCACAACAAAATTTCCAATTAAGAATAAAACGATATTTTAAAATAATTTTCCTTTTGTATATAAAAAACTTAAATAAGCTTTTGATACAAAAAAAGATGATTCTAAAATTAAGCTATATTCTCAATCAAACACTAATTAAAGAAATTTCGGAAGATTTTAGATTTTTGGTACAAATGATGAAATTATCCTAAAAATTTAGCTAGTTTCTTAATAAACATAAATTTAGGAAGCAACGGCCAATTCTAGTTTTTTTTTTCGATAGAAAACAAAATATGGCAACATCTTTTTTGTTCCTCAAGTCTATTGTGAATGAATAGAAATAAAAACAATATGAAAAAATGTAAACACCAAAAAATAAACATTTTTGTTTACAAAAATTTTATCAAAAAATATAAAGAATTTGAATTCTAAAACATACAGAATTTTAATTCTAAAATATTAATTATTTGAAATGGCCACATACAAACGCAGTTGTATAATGGGATGCCCCATAAAAACCGGCCAACAGCTGCATGTTTTTCCCTCGGATCCAAAAAGGTAAGTCTAAACAGATTTTTGCAGGAGTTTTTGATAAACTGACATTTTCCTTTAGGAGAGCAGAATGGTGTCGCATATTGGGCATCTATCCGCGAGTGAAAAAGGTTAATATATGCGTAAACCATTTTTCTAGTAACCAACTTTTTGGCAATCGATTACATAGATTTGCACTACCAAATCCTCCCGAAGCAAGAAATCGCTGTCCAATAACTAAGGTGAGCTTAAGTGTTGGTAATAATAGTAAACAAGATGATAGTAGTTCTGCGCAAGATGACTCAGTTGAAGAGTTTCCACTACCAAATCCTTCCGAAGCAAGAAATCGCTGTCCAATAACTAAAAAGACCTCCTTCAGCTCAAGTGTTGGTAATAATAATGAGCAAGGTGATATTATTTCTGCGCAAGATGACTTAGTTGAAGAGTTTCCAGATCAGGAACCTCTGGAAGAAGAAAATGATTTGGAAATAACACAAGAAGTAGAGGATGAAGAAAATGATTTGGAAATAACACAAGAAGTAGATGATGAAGAAAATGATTTGGAAATAACACAAGAAGAAGAGGAAGTAACCACGATTCCGCCGGTTACCCCAGAACCTATCACAAACGTAGAAGAGTTTGAAATACGCAAAGGTTCAACGAATGATATGATAATTAAAGGCCGTTATGTTCAAACTAATGATTACTTGGTTTTCTCTTATACGCCTCCACGCAAATGGTCTTTACAACAGCAAATCAAAATGTTGGACTCAAAGTGTAAGGAATACAAAAGAACGACCGAACAATTAATTTCGCAAAATACTATCTTACGTAGAGAAAGAAAGAAGCATGAAAAGCTATTGCCGGAGTTTAGGAAATTGGTGGCAAAAAATCGACAACTTTACATTCGGCTTCAAAGATATAAATACAAAGTAAAGGTGATGAAGGAGCGTGAAAAGAAAGCAAAAAGATAAAATCTCGTAGACTTTTGTTGGTACATGTTGAATTTAAGTTTAAGTTGTTTTAGAAATAAAATCGTAAATTATTATAATTTTTTTGTAAAAGTTATTATAAAACATTGAACGATAGAAAAGAATTGAGCGTAAAAATTAAATACAGGTAACATGAGAGTGTTACAGTTGATGATATTAGTATCTGTTTAGGACAGTATCGGAGGATATATTAAACCTATTTTGACGTGTTCTCATTTGACCATAGAACGTATGTCTATGACTAATTCTTTCTTAGCAGATTTCTAGTTGTCATTCCTTTTATGAAAATATCCAAAGGGAACAAGATCAGCATAATATCAAGGGCTGACTTCGAAGTGTTTCTAAAGTCTCCGTTAATACCAATACTAGTTCAACGCTGAACGTCATAGAGAAGACTCAAATTAGAAACCTTGCTCACCGCCTCACACCAAAATACAGGACTTTTGGTCTTTTTCGCGGTAGTCGGTTCTTCCTACTGGGACGACTCGGAAATCGTAAAATAAAATTTTCAATATTATAATGCATTTACTAATCTCATAGTTATTGCATATTGCTTTATTAATTAAAAATATTAGCATTTCATATTATACAATTAACAAATAAATGAAAAATAATAAACATTTCTTTAAAATTCTTTAATTTTACCAACGAAAATCAGCAATCCACTTGCCAATAATTTTCGATTCTTCTTCGCGAGCCTGAATCACAGAAGCTGGATCCTGGGGATTGCTTGATCTCAAATCCAAATGATGGGCTCCCTCCGGTATAATAATAATATAGATGTAGTTATTATCGGTTTGTAAAACACCGCCACCACTCCAGGGATCTAATAGGCCATTGCTAAAAATTATATTAGAGGTATCACGAAGACTACGTCCACCATAACGTATGGTAATATCATTTAACTTAGGCTCAATATGAAATTTGCTAAGACATTTTTCGGTTTCTTTTTTAAAATTCCACTCCTTAGTCCGAAACATGGTATCAGCCGAATTACACATGGGTAAAACCATTTGATTACAGGTTTGAATATCCCAGGCATCACCGCCTATACTAGAGGGATCAAAGGCTGAATTGTAATTGAGACATGACACAGCTCCGGTGAAATTGGCATAAACATTTATGGCTTTTTTCATTGCCTCAAATAAACCATCTCCAGATTCTAGCTTTTGTAGATACGAACAGAATTGTCTTACCGGATAGCCGGGTAAGGGTTGCAAAAAGTCATTGCTATAAGGATAGTTGACCATTGCCAAGCTGCCATAGACATCCTCCAAATAATCGAAAAATTTCTCTAAATCTGCATCATTCTTAATGGGTTCACAAAGTAACAAATTATTGCTCAATTTCTTTTTTCCCTCATCTGTGGCTGCCATTTGTTTAAACATATCCCAAGATTTCTTAATATTTACACTACAGGTATGATTTTGAAAAGAGGTGGAAAATATTGATGTGGTTATTTTGGCAAAAATATCACAGGGCGTAATACCATTGAACTGTCTAATGGGGGCGGATGCTGCTAAGGCGCCGTAAACCAAATGTGGATATTTCATGCGAAACCAGGCCGAAAGCATACCGCCATAAGAACCACCAAATGCTATGACAGGCCCATAATTGTACTTATCCTGCAATTGAACTATCAACAAGGCATAATCCTCCAAAGCCTGCTCCACACTTAAGTAACCATAGTTCTGTGTAACGTTAAATGTTGCATTGCCAAAAGGCAATGACTTGCCGTAATAACGATGTTCGGCGAACACTACACAAGCCCGATATTTCTTGGCCAATTCCCACATGAAACCAGTATTTTGTGCAAATGATTCAATGTCACCTTCATTACCTGTGTAAAAGAATAATGGCGTTTTACCATTCTGCTTATCAATGTACGAGTCATTGTACAAATAACGCAATTTGAAGGTCTTATTCAAAGCAAAATTAAAATGATCCACTGGTACCTCCAATTCTTTTGTTTCATATTTAAATGTTTCGCCATTACAGAATCCTGTTTGAGTGGATGCAATTAATAAAATTGCCAGTGAATAGAACGTTGACACCGGGATGTTGATAAACATCTTTGTAAGAGGAAATGAACCGGTCAATTGATAAAGATGATCAATCTTTATAATCTTTGTTTTTCTCTTGTATAGGGTTGCCAACTGCAAGTGAAATAAATAACTAGCGTTGCCAATATAGAAAGTAAAATAAATTTCCTTTTGATAGGGAAATTAATTTAACGAACTTCAGGTTTAATATAACGGTCATATTTAAAAACAAAAAGTTCGGATTAACAGAAAGATCCAAATAACCCAGTTTAGTATTTTAGGAGATTGGACACTTGTGTGCTGGTATAATATATATGTAAATCGCCTGTGAGGCAAGTTTACCAACTTTTGAACATACTAATATGAAATTTTGAATAGGAGGTCAACTCAGCACCTAAGCATTTTGACTCAAAAAAGCACTTTGAAAAACTATAAAACTTATTTTGAATATGAAAGATAAAGTAGAAGAAAATCTTTCAGAACTTAGCATAAGAAATAGGAGATAATGCGCACAAGATACACGCGCATGGAATTCTAAAATATGCTCGGTCCTTAACCTAAACAGGTTGTAATTACACGTCAGGCCTATTTATACACTTCACCACCGTAGGTGGTGAAAGGTATTATAAGTTTGTGCTGATGTACGTAATGCATAGAAATATTTGTCTTAGACCCACCTTTTAGTATACCAATAGACTTAGAATCAATTTCTGAGTAGATTTAGCGATGTCCGGCTGGTTGGCTGGCAGACCCCTATGTAAACCATGTAATCAAAGTACAGGTCGAAATTCTAAAGATAATTTGATAAAATTTGGCACGGATCATTTGTTTTTTTTTGATAGTGGGACCAATTCGTCACAATCGGTCCATTATTTACTCCCATAGATCCCACTTCCCGGAATTGATATACTAGCCACAAATATTATTTTTGAATAAAATTTAAAACAGATACTGCTTATGTAAACTTAAATCTTTGTACCAAATTTCGTTGAAATCGGTTCACATTTGACCATAGCTCCTATACAAACTCTTCTGTCAAAACGCCTTAAATGAGACAAAAATCACTAAAACGCTCGGTAATCTAAAGATCATGAAAATTTTAAGTTTATTTTTTACATACATAATTGTTGTAGCAACTGTAATCAATTTGCTAAATTTCGAGATAATCGGTCCACATTTGACCCTAGCTCTCATATAAGTCCAAACTACGGATACAGCTTAAATATATAAGTTTTGAGAAAATTTTTATATGATGGCAAAATTTAACAAATATTTGGGTTTATACAGGAAAAAGAACAACTTTGACCTTAGTGGTGAAGGGTATCGTGTGATATGGGGCTTGACCGACTATAGCACTTTCTTACTTGTTTGGTTTTTATTTTTTGATATCAACACTATAACTATGGATATGGACATAATGGAAGATATTCTTTTTGAGATATCCTTGAGTCAAGGATAAAATTGACATCCCTTGTTCTCCAATACATAATTCAATTTTTTAATTTAAAGAACATTAAAGTATAGGACATTCGTCGAAACATGAGGCTAGTTTCATAAAATTCTGAATACCGTATCAAAAGTTATAGGCATATAATGTTTAGAAAAAAATGAACTTTAAACCACCATAAAATCTGAACCAAAGCGAAATTTTAAATTTAAAAAAACTTCACAAATTGTACATATATACAAAATTTCATGAAAATTGGAGTGGTTTCGTACGTGTTCGAAAATTGTAGATTGAAATTTAAACTTTCAAAAGGCGATAACTCCAAAGTTCTAACTACAAGCGACAAACGCGTTTGGGGTTTGAATACATTATTCTAGTGCTTTTATTTGGCATAGGAATAATTCTGACCCCAGATTATTACCCTCAAAATGTGTCATAGTGTAATTTATTTTTATGTTTCTAGAATTTTCATTTGCGTTTTTTATAAAATTTGTTGATTAGATGTATTTCAAAATTTCTTTCTTTTAAAACTTCAGATTTTTTGATTTATTTTACATAAATTAAATAGTTTCTCTTATTTTTAATGAAAAATATTAACACTTTTAAACTGTTTTTGTTTTAAATTATCGATTTTAATTATAATTAGTCAGTGTTATTCTTTTCACTAATTTAAAAAATAACGTTCTTTATTTACATACATATCTCCTCTATGACTTATTTTATTTATTCCCACTTAAAATTTCCCTTTACTAAATACAACTCTGCAGTAACATTAACAAAAATACCCCATGAATTAGTAGAATGAAGCAAAAACAAAATAGTCTTCTGTCAATTGTCTTTTAGTAAACATCTAACTAACGGAAAAAAGTGCGAACCGTATCTTCTGATTGGAATTACAGTGCCATACATACACAACGACAACAACAAATGTATATGTGGATACAGAGCCGCAGTGAAGAAAAAAAGAATTCTTTTTTTTATCAAAATAAAATCAAATTATTAAGAAAATAAATTAACTAAACTTGAAAAATTCACTTGATATCAGTTAAAATAAATAAATTTGTCATCAAATAAGTGAAATAATAATGTGTGAATAATTGTTTTTAGTGATAAAAAAGAAATTCTATAATTATGTTCCCTAAAGGGGTGCAAATAATTGTTTGAGCAAATTTGAAAAGAAAGAAGTAGTAGCTGCTTAAATTGTTTCTGTGCAAGGGAGGGGTAATGGGAAAATGTTTATCACTAAATACTTATTACTTCAAGTGTTTTACTAAATAAACAATAATTTGTGTTTTTTTTTGAGAATTTAAAAAATAAGAACCCACTACTAGGCAGCTAAAAAAGAAGATATTTTTCCAATAAAGACCTACGCAGGCAAACGAATTAAGGTATGTGTGCATTAATACAATGTTTTAACTAATATGTTGTAGGAGTTAATACTAAAATTCTAAAACTTTTTATCAAAGTAAAAAAACCTTGTGCGGCATATAAAATTAATAGTTATTATGTATAACAATTTATAAAAATGGGCTTGTTTGTTGTTTTAAACTAAAGTAGAATAGTTTATTTTTAATTTAAGTTTTATTAGCAATAAAACAAAAATTTCGTTCTTTTTTGCATCAATTCTTAATTTGAAAAATCAATAAAATTCTTATTTGTATACAGCATTTTTTTGCCATGTTTGCCACTTCCTCTGCTTTTTCTCTCTCCTTCCCCTTCATGGTATTTTCCTTTATTTACAGATGTATGTATTTTTGTATATGTGTTTTTACATACATATTCTTATCTGATTCCCTGTTGAGTTAACAGTGTTGTCAACTAATGATGCATTAAACTAACAGCTGTTAGTGTTGCATTAAGAAAATAACGGTTTAAGTTATTGTTTTTGTACATAACTTGGTATGTAATTTAATTTAAAATGTCTGATTTTTTTAAGATTTATGTAGGTTTTTATACCCTTTACCATCATAGGTGGAAAGGGTATTATAAGTTTATGCTGATGTATGTAACGCATAGAAATATTTGTCTTAGACCCACCTTTTACTATATCAATAGGCTTAGAATCACTTTCTGAGTCGATTTAGCGATGTTAATCCGTCCGTCTGGCTGGACGGCTGGCTAGATTCCCATGTAAACCATGTAATCAAAGTACATGTCTCAATTCTAAAGATAATTTGATGAAATTTGGCACTGATCATTTTTTTTTTACTGGGACCATGACCATTGAAATTTGTCAAAAAAAATTATTTATGGTACCTCCCATAAATCCCACTTTCCGGAATTGATATATTGGCCACAAATAACAATATTTTTTCATGAAATTTAAAACAAATACTGCCTATGTAAACTAAAAGCACTGTACCAAATTTCGGTCCATTTGACCATAGCTCCCATACAAACTCTTCTTTAAAAACGCACTTAATGAGACAATGAACTAAAAAATGAGAATTTTAAGTTTATTTTTTGCATAGGTAATTTCTGTAACAACTGTAATTAATTTGCCAAATTTCGAGATAATCGGGCCACATTTGACCCTAGCTCTCATATAAGTCCAAATGAAGGAAACAGCTTAAATATATAATTAAGTTTTGAGAAAATGTTAGTATTATGGCAAAATTTAGCAAATAGTTTTCTTTATACAGAAAAAATATCACCTTTGACCTTAGTGGTGAAGGGTATCGTATGGTCGGACTTGACCGACTATAACACTTTCTTACTTGTTATACCTTTCACCACCATAGGTGGAAAGGGTATTATAAGTTTGTGCTGATGTATGTAACGCATGGAAATATTTGTCTTAGACAAATATTTTAGTATACCAATAGGCTTAGAATCACTTTCTGAGTCGATTTAGCAATGCCCGTCTGGCTTGCTGGCTGGACCCCCTTGTAATCAAACTGCAGGTCGCAATTCTAAAGATAATTTGATAAAATTTGGCACAGATCATTTTTTTGATAATGGGACCATGGCTATTCAAATTTGTCAAAATCGGTCCAATATTTATGATACCTCCCATAGGTTCCACTTCCCGGAATTGATATATTGGCCACAAATATCAATGTTTTTCATGAAATTTAAATCAAATATGTAAACTAAAAGCACTGTACCAAATTTCGTTAAAATCGATCCACATTTGACCATAGCTCCCATACAAACTCTTCTGTCAAAACGCACTAAATGAAACAAAAATCACTCGTAAATCTAAAGATAATGAGAATTGAAGTATTTTTTGCAAACATAATTTTTGGAACAACTGAGATAATTGGTCCACATTTAACCATATAAGTCCAACTTAAATATATCTATATATATATATATATATATATATATATATATATATATATATATATATATATATATATATATATACATATATATATAATTCCCCGACAACATTCCAATTGGAACAAGGGGTACTTCTCTCAGACAATGAGCTGCATCCGATTCTATTTTTAGACTCATTGAAAGGGACCTACGTTTTAACGCCGGCTCCGAACGGCAAATGCATTAGTTGGAGAAATTTTACATAGCCTAATACTCAATAACCAGTGACTAGCAGGAGTTATGAGGTGAACCGCCGCTTTTTTTTTAAATTTATTTTTTCAAGTGAGTCTGGACAGGGATCGAACTTGGGCCTCTGGTATGCTAGGCGGATGACTAACCTGCTATACCACGGCGGTTCACTTAAATATATCAGTTTTCAGAAAATGTTTGTATGATGGCAAAATTTAGCAAATATTTGTCTTTATACAGGAAAAAGAACACCTTTCACCTTAGTGGTGAAGGGTATCGTATGATCGGGCTTGACCGACTATAGCACTTTCATTCTTGTTTTCTGTTAAAAATGAAGTTAAAGTGGATAAAGAACAATAAAAAACCCATAAAGGCACAAACAAACATACATTTCATAAGCACGTGTGTGTGCCTTAGCTTTATCTCATTGGATAATCGTCTTCATTAGTTGTCTCCGATTAATAGTAAAAGCGGTAAATTCTGTTTTTTTATGGAGTTTTCAAAACGATGTATTTAAGTGTAAAAATTTTATATTGTAGAGTCTTTGGTAAAAAAAGTCCGTGTTAGAAGACCCTTTACTTTATATAAAATATTACTGTATTGTTTACTGCTTTCAAAATGCTTAGTTGGGCTGATTTGATAAAAATGGACCCAGTTTTAATTAAGTACACAATCAGTTTTTCAAATTAGAGACAAATTTATATTAAAAATGTCTTATCTTTCTTTATCACCTTTACCTTTAAATCTTAATTATCACAGCAAATAAAATATTTCTTCATAAAACTGCCTTAAAATTTCCAAATGTATTTGATTAAACCGTATAAAAACAAACTTTTATTTATTAGCAAACAATGCAAAGTTTTATCTTAAGGTGTATGTACTTTTTTCACTTTTTCAAATTACATCCATTCATTTATCATCATGTTTCATGTGTTACGAGTAGTTTCGAAATGTCTAACGTAATTTATATTGTAACACACACTCCACATACATACATACTTACATATCTTCAGGAACATTCATTATGTTTTGTCCGGCCCTTTACTCTTGAAAAGTAAAAACTTTATATTTTATAATTACAAGATATTTAGTTACATACGAGATCATAGTTTATTTTATATAGTCAGTGGTAGTGCACTTTGCTTTTTTTTTGCTACTTCTCTTACATTTTGACTGATTTTGACTGTCTAATATTTTTCCGTTTTCTTGCCTTTTACTTTTAATTTCAGTGAACTGTTTATATTTTCAATATTTTTCTTTGCATAACATTTAAATTGTTATAGTACATTTTATATTTGCAGATATTTATACATAGTTTTATATGTAGATAGTTTTCCTTTATCTATTAGATATTTACATACATATACATAAAAATTTACATATCTTATGTATTTTTATACACCTAAACAAAATATGATGAATCAAGAAATGTCGGATTTATCCGAATATCTTCGATTTTCTAAATCAGGAAAATAGAACTCTATTAATTCTACTAAAGGCAGAGAACTGAAAAAAATATTTACATTTTTAAATTAAACAGTAACAAAGCTATAGTCTGTCAAGCCCGACCATACGATACCCTTCACCACTAAGGTCAAAGGTGTTATTTTTCCTGTAGAAAGACAAATATTTGCTAAATTTTGCCATCATACAAACATTTTCTCAAAACTTATATATTTAAGCTGTTTTCGACATTTGGACTTATATGAGAGGTAGGGTCAAATGTGGTCCGATTATCTCGAAATTTGACAAATTTACAAAAAATCATCTCAAAATTCTCATCATCTTCAGATTTACGAGCGTTTTTAGAGATTTTTGTCTCATTTAGTACGTTTTGACACAAGAGTTTGTATGGGAGCTATGGTCAAATGTGGACTGATTTCAACGAAATTTGGTACGGTGATCAGCGTTACCGTTATGCGACTAAAGTCGCAATTTGCGACTTTTTATGTGGCCTGCGACGCAAGCTGCGACTTTTCTTCCATGGCCCTTTTTTGCCACTTTTTCGAGTTTTTGTGCGACTTTTGACACCTTTTTAGAAAATTATTTAAAATTTTTATTTTTAGTCCATATTCAATATCTCAACTAAAATTCCCTAAAATTATTGTAACTTAAGTATAAATGCCATCATTTTGGTCTCAGTTTGCTATCTAAAACCATTAAAAGCAATATATATTTTGCACGATTTTCAAAATCTTCATACATTTTAGAAAAAAATATTTTTTGGTGCGCTTTTGCTTTAAGGTGTTAAATGGCAAAAATTCAGTTTACGAGGTAGTTTGGAATTTTTACATATTTGTCGTATGTTATATCAACATGGAGAACATAATTGAGATATATATCAAACGATGCACACTGAAAGGGGGGCCGAAAAATATGCGAAAAAAATTTAAAAGTGGCGAAAACGTGATTATATTTTGGCAGCCATTAAGTAGTATTTGAATGACGAAATTAAAATTTAGAGGGCAATGAATTCATCCCTCAAGTATGGTGTCTATATCATAAAATAACGACTGGGTCCAAATGAAACGAAAAAAGAAGACGAAATATGAAAAAATCACAAATACTTCATTCGATTTTTTGCGTTTTTGAAATTTGCATGCCAATTACGCTTAGAAGTGCAAACTTGCGCTAAGATTTTGCGTTCAATATACCTGTAGACTTAGGAGTTCAAATCTGTAATTAGATTTTCCAAACACTTAAGAGTACAAAAATTATTCGAGTTGAAAGTCGGTTTTATAGGAATTAAAACTGTTTGATTTTTGCCTATATATAATATCTTTTCAAGTATGAATTTTTTTATAGTCTTTGGTTCATTGTTAAAAAAAAAATGTTATAAAAAAAGTGTGCGACTCTTTTTTTTATTGAAAGTGACTTTTAGTGCGACTTTTTTTGTAAAAAGCGACTATTTTTGCGACTTTTTCAAATTTGTCAGCGGTAACGCTGACGGTGATATAGGTTTACATAAGCAGTATTTGTTGTAAATTTCATGAAAATATATTGATATTTGTGGCCAATATATCAATTCCGGGAAGTGGGACCTATGGGAGGTACCATAAATAATGGACCTATTTTGACGAAAAAAATGATATGTGCCAAATTTCATCAAATTATCTTTAGAATTGCGACCTATAGTTTGATTACAAGGTTTACATGGGGGTCCAGCCAGCCGTCTAGACGGACGGACGGGCTGACATCGCTAAATTCACTCAAAAAGTAATTCGTAGCCTATTGGTATACTAAGACAATTATTTCTATGCGTTACATACATCAGCACAAACTTATAATACCCTTTCCACCTATTGTGGTAAAGTGTATAAAAATTGAGCATGTGTATATGATTCTATGATCTATCTAGGGCTCAAGTGCGAAAGGTATACTAATGATGTCAAATTTGAAGCGATTATGAACAATTGTTAAAGTTTAGTATAAGTGTACTGCAGTAGGATCCCAATTTATTGCAATTATTTATTTGATAAAACCAAAAAAATGTTGCTGGTGACAACCTTTCCGCGTCTTGTTGTTGTTTTTGTAACAGCTCAATTTTATAATTTTGTTTTTATGGGGGATCTATTTAAAGATCAAGGCCAAGAAATTTTGCTACTTCTACTGGATGAGTCTTCAAATCCTCAGGACTAAGTGAAGTAGGGTTGGCGTTACAGTTGAAAATGTGGGGGTATCATGAGGACCCTGACCACAAGCTGGGCATTAGTTGGGGACGACCAAAAGATATTTAATCTGTTGCTACATCCCGAACTCAGTTGAGCCAGAACGACTGTTGTTTTCCGCGGTAGGTTCTTTTCTTCTTCTGCTGCTAAAACAACATTCATGCTATTACCTGAAATCGCGAAGTTGGTGGCGTCTTTATGAATGTTGCTTAATGCTGCCATGTACTTGGTATGATCTAAATGATCAAGTACATAACTTCGTATGCTATCCTCATACTCTAGAAGATCTTTCCTGACATGAATCAGGGAAGATGCCAACTGTGTGATGTTAAAGTTTGGATGATTTCTCCGATGACATCCCAAGAGGAACTGCTGAGATAGCATAATGTTGTGTTCCTTTACTGAAAGGATCTTTGTTTCCTCATAAAGATGATGTGATGAAAGTAATTTGTAGGCAGCCTGTTGTAGTTCTTAGGGCTGCATTTTCGCAGCATTGAATATTTCTCCACAGAGTATCACTTAGCGACGCTGTATACTGATTGTCATCTCTTACGTTTATTTAATAAGCTAATAGATCTACATGGAATTCATTTAGGAACAGTAGAACTTTTGGACTCTATAGTCAAGGAAACAATATTTAGTTATAGGCAGATCCAAGTTTTTGCTTGATCTTAGTAGAATTAGTCTAAGGAAACGCATAGGCTTGCTAACGTGCCCTAAATTCTAGGCTAAATAGGTGGGATTGATAAATTTAGGATATCTGCAGACTGTGACGAAGATTTGTCTGAATCGCTTGTACAAATCCTCTGTAACTGTCCTATGGGTCAGATCCAGAGACTTTAATTTCTTGGTATAAGATTAAATTAGGAACTTCATGATATCCAGCAGTGTTAACTGAGCGATGTTGTAGTTTTTATAATGAGACTCAGATGGCATAGATAGGGCTCTTCCTTTATATCGTAACACATTGTTACTGCTACTGTTATATATTTCCTCACTTATTCATTTAGCGGTTATCTCTCTTCAATCTTCTTTATTGAGAAAGGATCTCAATGGACCCAAGGGTTTTTGAGTTTTGATGTCATGATGGCTGAAGTAAAAAGGTAAAACTTTACATAGGTAGTTCTTCTGTAAACATTAATCGATAAGCAAAATTTCGTGATAATCAGTGCAATCAGTAATGGAAAAAAAACTTCCGAATTTGTTGACCATTGGTCTAATTTGTCATTAGTAGTGAAAGGTTTTAATAATGAGGCTTTTAGCGACTATAGCCTATAGCATTTTCTTACTTGTTTTTTTTTTCATGCCAATATTCAAACACTTTTACAAAACTAAGATTTTTTAATATGTTTGCCGGTTGATGAAGTTATTAATTAGAAGATATTAATTAAATTATAATAAACATTTATGCAGATTTTCAGAAGATTGTCCACAACTGTGAATCAATCTAATAATGAAATATCATTATAATTAATTGGTCACTTTAAAGCATTTATTATGATAAATGATTAGGTTCCAAAATTCTTATATTTATACCCTTCACCACCATAGCTATGCTGGAAAGGGTATTATAAGTTTGTGCTGATGTATGTAACGTATAGATATGTTTATCTAAGCCTATTAGTATAGGCTTAGAATCACTTTCTGAGTCGATTTAGCGATGTCAGTCCGTCCGTCCGTCTGGTTGGCTGGCTGGACCCCCATGTAAACCACGTAATCAAAGTACAGGTCGCAATTTTAAAGATAATTTGATAACATTTTTTTGATAGTGGGACCATGGCTATTGAAATTCTTCAAAATCGGTCCATTATTTATGGTACCTCCATAGGTCCCACTTCTCGGAATTGATATATTGGCCACAAATATCAATATTTTTTCATGATATTTAAAACAAATTCTGTTTATGTAAACTAAAATCACTGTACCAAATTTCGGTCCAAAATCGGTCCACATTTGACCATAGCTCCCATACACACTTTTATGTCAAAACGCACTAAATGAGACAAAAATCACAAAACGCTCGTAAATCTGAAGATAATGAGAATTGTAAATTTATTTTTTGCATACATAATTTTTTGCATACATAATTTTTGTAACAACTGTAATCAATTTGTCAAATTTCGAGATAATCGGTCCACATTTGACCCTAGCTCTCATATGAGTCCAAATGACGGAAACAGCTTAAATATATAAGTTTTGAGAAAATGTTTGTATGATGGCAAAATTTAGCAAATATTTGTCTTTATACAGGAAAAAGAACACCTTTGACTTTATTGGTGAAGGGTATCGTATGGTCGGGGTATCGTATGTTAATGAGTACCATCTTATGTTAATGATTGTCAATATATTTTTGGTTAGTAAAAAAAATATTCTACTTTCTCCATTCTTTTTAAATTTTTGCACAATATAATTATAATAATTAAGAAATTTTACAATTTACGAATTTCAAAAGATATCCGATACTAATCGAATGTGTAAAGTCGAAAAAAAATTTTAAAATGAAAATTATTTAATTTTAATTTGTAAGCGGAAACTATCTCATATTATTGATTAATTACTTACTTAATTAAATTATTGAAATTATAGTTTATTTCAAACATTCCAAATTTTACAGTTTAACATGTGTCCCAACTGTTGTAATATCACATTATTAAACCTTAAAAAATTACAAATAGTTTCCTTACAAGAAAAATAAAAATATGTACCTCATAAATGTCAGAATTTAAATTTATGATCATTCTAAATATGGCGCTGTCAAAAATCCATAAAAAAAACTAAAACCATCATCGACGACGCATCTTCAAAATAATACAAATGTTTGTCTAGAGAACTGATGTTTTTGTAATGGTCGATTTTAAAGAAAATCTATTCTTTGTTTAAAGTTATATAATACAAATTTGTTTAAAATTTAAATATTTTTTGATTTGTTTTGTATGTATTTAGAATACAAATGATGAGATTTTTGTAGTTGTACATGACAAATGTGCTATTATGCCGGTTCTTCTTTACAGTAAAGGGCTTTCTCAAAGGGGCTGTAAGTTTTTGAAATTAAAAATTTTATTCAAAATATAAAGCATTTTGTGGCAAATTCTTTAAAATGTTGATTACTAAAATGTTTTAGTAATATTAACCAATTTTCTTCAAAGTGACTTATTCTGTTTCCTTGACTCCAAGTGGAGCATAGGACCTCAAAGTTTTTCAAAGTGACTAATAAATAAAAGTATTTCAAGGAATTTGTTTCAAAAGCTAAAATGTTCAACCCAATTTATTAAAATAATCAGCATCTCAAGGTTTTATAAAATTTACCTGTTTTGGAAAATTCTAAGCTATGTACTCTCAAAATTAAAAAAAATTTAGTAATATTAACAAATTTTCTTATATATGGGCAAATCGTGCGTGACGATCGATACATTTGTACGGATTTTGTTGTACTTAAATGTATCCCATTGCCGTTCTACACTAGATATCTTTGCACAGATTTCCGATAATATTAGCCCATCGATTGTGCTATCGAATGGCATTTGGTAATTTACATACTTCTTTTGGAGGAAAAAGATATTCGCTTTTAAAGTGCTGTGACGGACGCTACAAAAAATGGAAGTGACTTTTTTTCAACACGTTTTTCTGCAATTTTCATCAAATCGGTTAAATTGTAAATACATTAAAGATAGAGGAAAATCAGAGGATTACAAAACAGCTTTTATAAAATATTTTAAGTTTCCAGTTTCAACAAAAAACCATAAATGAACTGTTGCGGACGCTACGTGACGGACGATACAGTTTTTACTTGAATGTTTTTTATTAAGAAAAAAATCATATTTCATATTTTTTTAAGGATTCGTTAATTAGTGAAAATAATGGTTTTATTTGTTCCCGAATTTCATCTCCTTCCTTTTCATATTCGCGGTTAAAATGCGATTTTTGGGCACAATTTTATATTTCACAAAACGGCTACATACATATATTTATTTAAAGTTTTACACTTTTTACATCTTATTTTTCAACGAAGGAATGCTACGGCTAGCTATTAGAGTGTTCCAAAAATAAAAAAAATGCACCACTGTATATTTTTTTAACACCTAATATCTTAAATCAAATCTGTGGATATAGACAGTGTTATTGCTTTCTGAATAAGACAGATATGTGTTCGTAAATATTGTATTTAATAAATATCATTTTGTAAAAAAATATATACTGTGACGGACGCTACACACTTTCCTATACATATTATTCTGTAAAACGCTATATAAACATCTATATATTTTTAGCCTAATGTAAAGTATACTATAACTCCTCTTTACGAACCAAGTTCAATTGGAGAAAAAAGAAAAATTCCACTAGTCAAATTAAAAAAAAACCTTTATTTCTATGACGGACGCTATATACTGTGAGCCCTTTTTTACTTGACGTTATTTATATCACTCCAATTACTTTTGATGGGGTCTTTTACATCTAATTGTATAAAATTAAGCAGACTTTGAGCCCCTACTGAAACTTGATACCTAAATGGATATTTTTGCCATATTTATGAACTTTTAAAAAACCTATAATTTTAAAAAATGTATAAAAATTCGAGATGGGTGCAAAAAAGACCTGCCATTCACTAAGATCGCAATCAAAAATTGTATCCATTATATATTCTAAAGGATCAATATATGGTTAATTTTTCCATAAACACAAATACGCGATTTTGACAGTTTTAAAATTTTATCCTTGGTTTAATGTTTTTCGGATTTGCCCATATGACAAATGGTCTAAAATTAATAACATAATTTTGCATTTCTTCTTTTGGTACAAACAATTCAAACCTCACCTTCTAGTTTTCGACATTTAACATAACTCATCTCAAGATCCTTTAAAACCACCAGCGTTTTGGTAGATGTATTGTAATAAATATATGTATAATATTTTAATCAGACAAACCTCTTTGTGGCTTTACTGCTTGTTGTCATGCCAAACCTCCTTTGTGTTCAGCGAATGTCGAAAAAATGAAAATCCATTTTTTTCCTTTAATAAAGAATATATTTATGTGAAAAAATTATGAATAAGAAAATGTCAATAATACTAACAAAATGTTCTATATAGGAATTTCGAATTTAAATAAACTACGACCACCATACTCTGTGTATTGATGCGAACTATATTAAATATTTTACTAAGAAATTACAGTGGAGGTCAAAATTTAGATTAAAAATATATAAGAAGGTCGGTCAAAGCCGATCATTTGGATCAAATGTGAACCGATTGACAACAAAGTTAAAAAATTTCTTTTAAATATTTAACATGGAGATTAAAATTTATAACATTTTTTCAAATGCAAATATTTTTGCGAGATTTAGATCATTTCCAAAAGGGGAATTATATGGGAGCTATCAAGTAACTTTCGAATTTGATAAAAAAAAACAAGTAAGAAAGTGTCATAATCGGTCAAGACCAAACATACGATACCCTTCACCACTTAGGTCAAAGGTGTTATTTTTCGTGTATAAAGACAAATATTTCCTAAATTTTTTCATAATACAAATATATTCTCTTAGAACTTTTATATTTAAGCTGTTTCCGTCATTTAGACGTATATGAGAGCTAGGGTCAAATGTGGACCGATTATCTCGAAGTTTGGAAAACTGATTACAGTTTTTACAAAAATTATGTATCTAAAAAATAAACTCAAAATTCTCATTATCTTCAGATTTACGAACGTGTTAGTGATTTTTGTCTCATTTGGTGCGTTTTGACACAAGAGTTTGTATGGGAGCTATGGTCAAATGTGGACCGATTTCAATGAAATTTGGTAAAGTGATTTTGTTTCATTTGTTTATAATATTTGTAGCCAATTGGAGGTACCATAAATAATGGACAGATTTTGATGAATTTCAATAGCTATGGTCCCACTATCAAAAAAATTATCTGTGCCAAATTTCATCAAATTATCTTAAGAATAATACTTTGAGTACATGGTTTACATGGGGGTCCAGCCAGCCAGACGGACGGACGGACGGACTGATATTGGTACACTAAAAGGTGGGTCTAGTACAAATATTTCTATGCGTTACATACATAAGCACAAACTTATAATGCTTTTTCCACCTATGGCTAGTGCTGATGTATGTAAGACATACAAACAAATATTGGTCTAAGTCACACCTTTAAGTTTACCGATAGTCTCATAATCAATCCCTGAGTCCATTTGACCACAGCTCCTATACAAGACATTTTGTTGACAGCTCAAAGGCAGACATTTTAGTTTTAATAAATCAAAATCACTGTTGTAATTTTTTTTTTTTGGAATCGTGAATCTGAAGATAATCATAAAAATTCCTAGTCCATTAGGAACTTTTTATTTTAATATTACCTGTATGACCATTTCCGTCAAAAAAAAAACTGGTTTAGGAGATAAAGTGTTTTAGAGATCTGAAAAATAAATCGATATATCGATATATTATTTATGTAGCATTTGTAACAAAATGGAAGTGATGTCAGTGTGCCATTTATTCTTCTCTCAATTAACTTGTCAAGCTTTCATTAGATATAAATAACCGCCAACATCTTTCAAAATAACAAAGATAATAAGGTTTGGAGTTAAAATTTTTATAATCTTTATTTTTCCAAAGAGTGTTGTTGTTTATGTCATATTCATCAGTTTTCGAGATATTGAAATTTTTGTAAAAAAATTATGATAAAATTTAACTTTCTTTCGAAATAATTCCTCAATAAGTTAACTTACTTACTTAAATGGCCTATATTTACAATCTGTTAAGGTCAATGGCCGAGCATATTTTAAAAATCCATGTGCTTCGTTTTTGTAGGCATATTCTAAAACTACGTAGGCCAAGCTTTAAAGGATTTTCCTCTACTTGGTCTTTAAATCAAGTTTCAGACGTCCTGTCTTACAATTATGGGGGACCGTTTTTATTCTAAATTTAGCTTTTTCATAGCAACTGTTTTTTTCCAGGAGAGGGTTGCTATCCCGACGTCCTAACCCATATTTTTATCGTTCTTATTGGATAACTTGCGGTACATGTAAGCCAACTACATTAACGGGTGTTAACGTAGTTACCCGGGTAATACCACGAACATGTCAGTGTCCACAGTTGAGATGAAGGATAACAAAGTTGGGACCAATCAGAACCGTTGCTTGGTACCCAACATCCCCTACATTGCCAATAATTTAATACCTCATTTTAAAGATATTACGTAGCACTTCCACATGTTATGTATTTTTTACAATCTGTGCAAAAGATGTAGTCTATAACAGCATAATATCTCTCAAACTAAAAGCTTCTTGCTCATAAAAGAGATTTTAAACAAAAATATATCTATATTTCATTCTTTCTTACTTTTTTATACGTTTTTAATTCACATACGCCTGCTACTTAGGATAACCCTACATGAAACAGTCTTAAAGGGGTCAAAACGCACAATCTCAAAACGAAATGTGGCATGAGCTGTGTAGTACTAACGACTGCCTTGTTTTTAAATTGAATTTTGCGAACTAGTGTAATCTTTCTAAAAATAAAACTGTTAAATTAACAATTTTGGACAATTTTCAATACGTTTTGATTGCCACTGTAAATATTACAACATACATATAAATGTCTTCAACTACAGACTTAGTGTGCGTAAAAAAAGTACGTGTTCTTGTTAATTTTAATAGTTTGCATGCAAATTAAGTCTTATTGGCACAAAACGAAGCGACATACTTACTTCTTTACCATAAACATTTCAAAATTTTTATATATACATTTTCGATTTTTTGTTTCTATTGCATATTCGTTTATTCTTCATCATTACATTCGGTCATTCCCATATAAAATTCTTCATTTAACTTGTTGGAAGATTTTGTTGTTGCTTCTTAATTATCTTTGTACTAAGTTGAGTCATCAACTTCATTATGATGATGATGATCATCATCATTAGCATTATTATACCCACAACGTGTGTATGTATGTATCACAAAACTATCGCCAAGATTATCGCCAGTGGAAATAACTGCAGAGGCAGAAAAGGAATCAATTACAAAATTGGCATTGTGTATTATCTATTTATACTAGTCGATAAAAGTGCACGAATACCTGTTAAACTTTTCGGTAATATCGCTTTCCTCTTTCCGGAAAAGAAATGTTGGCTCGTTACAGGCACAAAATTTATTTGTATTTGAATGAAGTTTGTCCAAATTATTGCTTTTAGTAGCAGAAATTTGTTTAAAAATGGCAAAATATGGTGTATACAAACTTTTAGTGTGCAGTGTATACACTATTTGTTCAATTTTATATTTATTTATTTGTTTTCATATCTTATCCCCCATTTAAGTTTTCAATTTTTATTATGTACTTTTTTCAATTTGTTTAAATAATTCTATAAATATTTATGATATAAATCATATTTATTTAAATTAAACACAAAATTTATTTTATTTACTTGGAAATATGAAAATACATATGTACATATGTAATCGTATTTGTGTGTAAATTTTCCGCGAAAAATCGATAATTTTTGAACTTGACATATTACGTCGAAGAGAATGATGTAATGATATGAACTTGTATAGCTGCTTTGACATCTCATGACCTCTAGTAGGAAGACTTTATTTAAATGATACTCAAATTCCTAATCAAAATTATTTTATAAATGTGTATTTGTTTTTCTAATTGATTCGTGGCTAAACCGTGGAAAATTTTGAGTTCATCGCATCTTTTTAATGGTTCTAAATAAGGTCTCAGGAGATAGGAAATTTTTCAAAAATTTTCTTTTTTTTAGGAAATTTTTCAAAAATGTACTTTTTTTTAGGAAATTTTTCAAAAATTTACTTTTTATAGGAAATTTTTAAAAAATTTACTTTTTAAAGGAAATTTTTAAAAAATTTACTTTTTATAGGAAATTTTTCAAAAACTTGCTTTTTATAGGAAATTTTTCAAAAATTTACTTTTTATAGAAACATTTTTAAAAATTTACTTTTTATAGGAAATTTTTCAAAAACTTACTTTTTATAGGAAATTTTTCAAAAACTTACTTTTTATAGGAAATTTTTCAAAAATTTACTTTTTATAGGAAATTTTTTAAGAATTTACTTTTTATAGGAAATTTTTCAAAAATTTACTTTTTTATAGGAATTTTTTCAAAAATTTACTTTTTATAGGAAATTTTTCAAAAATTTACTTTTTATGGGAAATTTTTCAAAAATTAATTTTTATAGGATATTTTTCAAAAATTTACTTTTTATAGGAAATTTTTCAAAAATTTACTTTTTATAGAAGCATTTTTAAAAATTTACTTTTTATAGGAAAATTTTCAAAAATTTACTTTTTATAGGAAATTTTTCAAAAATTTACTTTTTATAGGAAATTTTTCAAAAATTTACTTTTTATAGGAAATTTTTCAAAAATTTACTTTTTATAGGAAATTTTTCAAAAATTTACTTTTTATAGGAAATTTTTCAAAAATTTACTTTTTATAGGAAATTTTTCAAAAATTTACTTTTTATAGGAAATTTTTCAAAAATTTACTTTTTATAGGAAATTTTTCAAAAATTTACTTTTTATAGGAAATTTTTCAAAAATTTACTTTTTATAGGAAATTTTTCAAAAATTTACTTTTTATAGGAAATTTTTCAAAAATTTACTTTTTATAGAAGCATTTTCAAAAATTTACTTTTTATAGGAAATTTTTCAAAAATTTACTTTTTATAGGAAATTTTTAAAAAATTTACTTTTTATAGGAAATTTTTCAAAAATTTACTTTTTAAAGGAAATTTTTCAAAAATTTACTTTTTAAAGGAAATTTTTCAAAAATTTAATTTTTATAGGAAATTTTTCAAAAATTTACTTTTTATAGGAAATTTTTCAAAAATTTACTTTTTATAGGAAATTTTTCAAAATTTTTTATAGGAAATTTTTCAAAAATTTACTTTTTATAGGAAATTTTTCAAAAATTTACTTTTTATAGGAAATTTTACAAAAGTTTACTTTTTATAGGAAATTTTTCAAAAATTAACTTTTTATAGAAAATTTTTCAAAAATTATAGAAAATTTTTCAAAAATTTATTTTTTATAGGAAATTTTTCAAAAATTTACTTTTTATAGGAAATTTTTCAAAAATTTCCTATTTTTATAGGAAATTTTTCAAAAATTTACTTTTTTTTAGGAAATTTTTCAAAAATTTACTTTTTATAGGAAATTTTTCAAAAATTTACTTTTTAAAGGAAATTTTTCAAAAATTTACGTTTTATAGGAAATTTTTCAAAAATTTACTTTTTATAGGAAATTTTTCAAAAATTTACTTTTTATAGGAAATTTTTCAAAATTTTACTTTTTATAGGAAATTTTTCAAAAATTTACTTTTTATAGAAATTTTTCAAAAATTTACTTTTTTATAGAAAATTTTTCAAAAATTTACTTTTTATAGGAAATTTTTCAGATTTGTTGCTATTTTTTTAAAGTGCAGTATCATATGGTTATGTTGGACCGACTATATTACTTTACTCTAAGAATTGGTATATCTCCCAGTCATGCACTTTTTATGGGCCCCCAAAGATTTGGGGCCTCGGTGTAATTTTTGCAAAAAAGTGTTAATTTTCTCATATCTTGCAAACTCCTCTGAGGCAAAGTTGTAGCTCACATGATAAAGAACAAAAATTGTTAACAGATAAAATCACAAGAACTTCATTTTCAAGATCATAATTATGAAATGATTTTAAAACCTTCTCCATAAATAACTTTTTTAGCGCAAACATTTTTTTAACGTTACTTCTTAAGTGAATTAATTAAAAATTTAATTATGTAGGGCATTCCCATATTCTAGTCTTACTTACATATAAAATGTGTATATATATTAATAACAAACAATAGTTTCTAGGGAATACTTATTCGTTCACAAAGGCAAAGCGTCGTCGTGTGTCTCATTTTATGGACAATGTCTGTATAAATTTCCTAAGTAGTAATTAATAGTGGACTGCAAAAAATAATATAATAACAAAATAAGAAATGGAAAACATTTCCATTCTACTTATACTCACTCGTATATAAATAGTTATTAATATATTTTGTATTTTTGTATTTGGTATAGGCTGTCTGTACATATTTGAAAATACAATTTTTTTTTTTGTACATACATATATAGTTATGTATATATATTTTTTAATAGGCCTAAATTCAAAACGAAAATATTTAGAATTATGTGCAAAAGAAGAAAATCGTGAATTTGAATATTATTACATGTTGGAATATGTGGTTTAATTCGGACAAAAATATAAAAAAATTTTCAATCAAAAAAAATTTTCTATAGAAAAATTTTCAATGAAAAAAAATTTTTATAGAAAAATTTTCAATAAGTTTTAAAAAAATAAATAAAAAATTTTCAAAAAAAAAAATTGTTTAAAAAGTTTTACTGTAGTGTATTGCACTAAGATCCCAATTTATTACAGTTATTTATTATTGTAATAAATACATACATACATAATTCCCCGACAACATTCCAATTGGAACAAGGGGTACTTCTCTCAGACAATCAGCTGCATCCGATTCTATTTTTAGACTCATTGAAAAGGACCTACGTTTTAACGCCGGCTCCGAACGGCAAATGCATTAGTTAGAGAAGTTTTACATAGCCTAATACTTTTTTTTTTTGAAAATTTATTTTTTCAAGTGAGTCTGGCCAGGGATCGAACTTGGGCCTCTGGTATGCTAGGCGGATGACTAACCTGCTATACCACGGCGGCTCACATTGTAATAAATAGTTTTTGATAAAACAAAAAAAAAGTTGGTGGAGAAAGCTTTCCTCGACGCGTTTCGATGGTTGGTAAGGCCATCTCTTCGGGAGGATTATCCCTAATTCTAGACAGAGCGAAAACCATAATTTATATCTTATTTGCGGAACAAAATAAATTCGAACTATTGTGTCCGACGAAAAATATCAACATAAATCGAAGATTATCATCTGAACAGAAACACAAATTTTTCTATAGAAAAATTCTTTTATTGAAAATTTTTCTAATTTTAAAAAAAAAAATTTTTTCTATAGAAAAATTTCTAATAAAAAAATTTTTCTATAGAAAAATTTTCAATAAAAAAATTTTTCTATAGAAAAATTTTCAATAAAAAAATACGAATTATTGTGTCCGACAATAAATGTCAACATAAATCGAAGATTATCATCTGAACAGAAACACACAACATTTTTCAGTTTCTTTATTTCCCAATAAAAAAATTTTTCTATAGAAAAATTTCAATAAAAAAATGTTTCTATAGAAAAATTTTCAATAAAAAAATTTTTCTATAGAAAAATTTTCAATAAAAAAATGTTTCTATAGAAAAATTTTCAATAAAAAAATTTTTCTATAGAGAAATTTTCAATAAAAAGATTTTTCTATAGAAAAATTTTCAATAGAAAAATTTTTCTATAGAAAAATTTTCAATAAAAAAATTTTTCTATAGAAAAATTTTCAATAAAAAAATTTTTCTATAGAAAAATTTTCAATAAAAAAATTTTTCTATAGAAAAATTTTCAATAAAAAAATTTTTCTATAGAAAAATTTTCAATAAAAAAATTTTTCTATAGAAAAATTTTCAATAAAAAAATTTTTCTATAGAAAAATTTTCAATAAAAAAATTTTTCTATAGAAAAATTTTCAATAAAAAAATTTTTCTATAGAAAAATTTTCAATAAAAAAATTTTTCTATAGAAAAATTTTCAATAAAAAAATTTTTCTATAGAAAAATTTTCAATAAAAAAATTTTTCTATAGAAAAATTTTCAATAAAAAAATTTTTCTATAGAAAAATTTTCAATAAAAAAATTTTTCTATAGAAAAATTTTCATTAAAAAATTTTCGATAGAAAAATGTTCATTAAAAAAATTTTCTGTAAAAAATTTTCATTAAAAAATTTTTCTATAATATTCATTAAAAAACTTTTCTATAATTTTCATTAAAATACTTTTCTATAATTTTCATTAAAAAATTTTTTCTATAGAAAAATTTTCATCAAAAAATTTTTCAATAAAAAAATTTTTCAATAAAAAAATTTTTCTATAAGGTGCCAATTATTCCAATATTTTGTAATTTATGTATTTATTTTTACTTTAATTGAATTAATTTACATACATACGAGTAATTATCTTAATCTTGATCGGAGATAAGATCTATTATAACAAATATTTTTGCATGAATATCATGTGACACATACATAACTTATACCCAAATTGTTTATGATTCATACAAAAATATTATATAAATTTAATTTTGAAATGCATTTTTAAGAAGATCAAGATTTAGTCATTATTTTAATAACTTCAAAAAATTATTTAAAAAATAGAAAGTTAATTAAATAATCTCATTCAAATCCGCAAATCCATTGTTATCCTTCATATCTAAGAAATTTTTTTCAAAAATGTAAATTTCGGTTATATAATGTCACCATAAATGTTATCGTACATTTTACCTGGTACCATCTGTCTTCAAGTTCATTGTTAAAATAATTTAATTCAAAATTATGTTATTTTCCTTATTAAAGCAAAGTGAACAAACTCTCATTTTACTTTTTTTTAACATAAAATCTCACATAAAATAATAATTTGTTTGAAATATGACAACAATTCCCCCCCCAAAAAAAAAATGTCAACAATTTTTATGTTCACGAACAATTTTATTATATAAAAACATGAGATTGTTATAGACAAGCAGCTGAGTATCTCGTACATATTTCATTTCCTTTCAACTTAAGGTCATAATTTCTCAAAATCTATGGCAGATCGCCTTATTGGCGTATATATTTTTTTCAGGATTAGTCCGAACATTTTTGGCCAATTTCAATGAACTCAGGGAGTTATTCTGATTCTATCGGTAATATGCATAAACTTATTATACACGGTACTTATAAGAGACAGTAGGGTACATAACTTTTGCTAGTTCCATCAACATGCAATGCATAAGTAGGGGTTGTCCTCAGAACATTGGTCCAATCAAAAAAACAAAGATCTAGTTTATAATTAAAACTGTTTATACATAAATACGAGTACATATGAAGACCTTATTTTGAAAGTGGACTAAGTCCATTTTTTTTAAATTGAGATATAAAGGGTTTTGCGTTTTAGTGTTTTTAAAAGTATAGGTGACCAATTTTAGTAAATTAAATTTTAAGTTTTGATCGGAACCTATCAAGTTTATTCTTTCATAAAAATAAATTTCTAAAAACCATTTTGAAATGCGTTTTTTTAGCGAGTTGGATGGACTTATACCACTTTCAAAACAAACATTTTAAAATATTGATTTTTTAATTGATAAACTTGAACTATTTCAAAACACATAAAATTAAAATTTTTGGTTTTGTATGAAAAAATTATTACTTTTGAATTGAAAAATGTATTGGACTTAATCCACTTTCAAAACAAATAAAAAAAAAATTTGTTTAAAAAATTTTTGGCAAATATTTTCATAGTAAATTCCTATAAAAAGTAAATTTTCGAAAAAACTCCTAAAAAACGCAAATTTTTTAATAATTTTTTTATAAAAAGTAAATTTTTGAAAAATTTCCTATAAAAAGTAAATTTTTGAAAAAATTTCCTATAAAAAGTAAATTTTTGAAAAATTGTCTATAAATTTTTGAAAAATTTTCCCATAAAAAGTAAATTTTTGAAAAATTTCCTATAAAAAGTAAATTTTTGAAAAAATTACCTATAAAAAGTAAACTTTTGAAAAATTTCCCATAGAAAGTAAATTTTTGAAAAATTTCCTATTGAAAGCAAATTTTTGAAAAAATTTCCTATTAAAAGTAAATTTTTGAACAAATTTCCTATAAAAATTAAATTTTTGAAAAATTTCCTATAAATTGTAAATTTTTGAAAAATTTCCTATAAAAAGTAAATTTTTGAAAAAATTACCTATAAAAAGTAAACTTTTGAAAAATTTCCCATAAAAAGTAAATTTTTGAAAAATTTCCTATAGAAAGCAAATTTTTGAAAAAATTTCTTATAAAAAGTAAATTTTTGAAAAATTGTCTATAAATTTTTGAAAAATTTTCCCATAAAAAGTAAATTTTTGAAAAATTTCCCATAAAAAGTAAATTTTTGAAAAATTTAAAAAAAAATTTCCTATAAAAAGTAAATTTTTGAAAAATTTCCTATTAAAAGTGAATTTTATTTTGTTTGAAGAAACATTTCCGTTTGAAATTAAAAATATTCACTTTCAAAACAAATAAATTTGAAATTTTTATTTTGTTTGAATAATTTCTTCTTTTAAATTAAAAAATAAATGGAATTTAAACCACTTTCAAAATAAAAATTTGTATCAAATCGTTAAGTACAAAATGTTTGATTGTCAATACTTTAGTAGGTTTTGTAAATTTAAAGTGAGTTATTTTTCGCATAGTAAGATCCACAATTGCAGAACCTTTCCTTATCATTAACTTAATTTTTTTGGAATATGGACTTATTCCACTTTCAAAATAAAGTCTTCATATTTTTTCTTTATGCACGATTACAAAACCCCCCTTTTTTGTAGCTTGTGCTTCTTATTTACCTTGAACTTCGAATTAAAGTTTAAAAAGCTGCAAAACATGTACTTTTGATTGTACTATAAACTGGTATTATTTTTCTGTTTTTCTATCTTTACTTTATATTTAGATGGAGTATCTGCGCTATCTTATATTATACCCTTGTAAATATAACTTAACACTAGTTCTTACAACCCACTTAAGTTTGTATGAAAAATAAAACTAGGTTGGTTGGTTGACTTGCCTGATTGAGAGACAGACTGACTTAACTCGCTGACTAGTTCAATTGTTTGAATATTCTGCTGTTTTATAACTTCATTCATTTAATTTGTTTGCTTAAATTATTCACATCTTGACTTATTTTTTTGCTAAAGAATCTGCCAAGACAAAGTGCACGAATAGGTACAATTGTTTTGTGAACTTGAATTGTTAATGAGATTATATGGAAAATTTACAATCTATTGGCAATAAACCATATTAATAGTGGTGAATACGAAGGGCACAAAAGGTTGGAGATGCCCCCCATTAAATCAAGTGCATTGAATTGGTAAATTAATGATTTAGTAAATTTAAGAGGTCTGCAGCAAATGATTTGTATTTTCAGTTCACAGTATAATTGGTACATTTAAGAGACGCGAAATGTTGCAAGCATTGATTCTTTTGAGGTAATTTTCGACCACTTTTTGACACATTTCAGCCATAACTTGACCAATGTTGGTTTTTAAGTGCTCGAAAGTTAAAGGTTTATCTTTCGCGTAGCCCCACAAAGAAATTACGCTGCCAGGAAATGTCTCTTGCAATAAAGCCATATTCGCTCGAGTTGTGTGGCACCGTCTTGTTGTAACCACATATTTTCCAAGTGGTATATTTCAATAATGTGCCGTAAGACAGTAGTAATTCCTGAGAATTTTCGGTGTTTAAATTTTTATATAGAAAATTTTCGATATTAAAATTTTAATATCGAAAGAAAATTTTCGATTTTTAAACTTTATATCGAAAATTTTAACGATAAAATTTATATAGAAATTATTCGATATAAAAATTTTATATAAAGAATTTTCGGTGATAAAATTTTATATATAAAATTTTCGATGTTAAAATTCTATATAGAAAATTTTAGGTGTTAAAATTGTAAATAGAAAATTTTCGATGTTAAAATTGTATATAGAAAATTTTCAATATAAAAATTTTATTAAGAAAATTTTCGATATTAAATCTTTACATCGAAAATTTTATATAGAAAATTTTCGGTGTTAAAATTTTATATAGAAAATTTTCGATGTTAAAATTTTATATAGAAAATTTTCGATGTTAAAATTTTATATAGAAAATTTTCGATGTTAAAATTTTATATAGAAAATTTTCGATGTTAAAATTTTATATAGAAAATTTTCGATGTTAAAATTTTATATAGAAAATTTTCGGTGTTAAAATTTTATATAGAAAGTTTTCGGTGTTAAAATTTTATATAGAAAATTTTCGCTGTTAAAATTTTATATAGAAAATTTTCGCTGTTAAAATTTTATATAGAAAATTTTCGGTGTTAAAACTTTATATAGAAAATTTTCGCTGTTAAAATTTTATATAGAAAATTTTCGGTGTTAAAATTTTATATAGAAAATTTTCGGTGTTAAAATTTTATATAGAAAATTTTCGGTGTTAAAATTTTATATAGAAAATTTTCGGTGTTAAAATTTTATATAGAAAATTTTCTGTGTTAAAATTTTATACAAAAAATTTTCGGTGTTAAAATTTTATACAGAAAATTTTCGAAGTTAAAATTTTATATAGAATATTTTCGATGTTAAAATTTTATATAGAATATTTTCTATATTAAAATTTCATATACAAAATTTTCGGTGTTAAAATTTCATATACAAAATTTTCGGTGTTAAAATTTTATATGAAAAATTTTCGGTGTTAAAATTTTATATGAAAAATTTTCGGTGTTAAAATTTTATATAGAAAATTTTCGGTGTTAAAATTTTATATAGAAAATTTTCGGTGTTAAAATTTTATATAGAAAATTTTCTGTGTTAAAATTTTATATAGAAAATTTTCTGTGTTAAAATTTTATATAGAAAATTTTCGGTGTCAAAATTTTATACAGAAAATTTTCGATGTTAAAATTTTATATAGAATATTTTCGATGTTAAAATTTTATATAGAATATTTTCGATGTTAAAATTTTATACAGAATATTTTCGATATTAAAATTTCATATACAAAATTTTCGGTGTTAAAATTTCATATACAAAATTTTCGGTGTTAAAATTTTATATGAAAAATTTTCGGTGTTAAAATTTTATACAAAAAATTTTTGGTGTTAAAATTTTATATAGAAAATTTTCGGTGTTAAAATTTTATATAGAAAATTTTCGGTGTTAAAATTTTATATAGAAAATTTTCGGTGTTAAAATTTTATATAGAAATATAGTGCAATATTAAAGTTAATAAGGAATAGACATAAGTTTATTGTTTGTTTTATTGTCACTCATTTTTTAAATCCTGATGATGCTATCCAAAGGATAGCGAAATATCGACTATTTATTAAATTAAAAAATAAATTTAATAAAATAAAAACAACAAAAAAGACCTCGAGCTTGTAATAAGAGTTTTATTTGAGAAAATTTTCGGTGTTAAAATTTTATATAAAAAATTTTCGGTGTTAAAATTTTATATAGAAAATTTTCGGTGTTAAAATTTTATATAGAAAATTTTCGCTGTTAAAATTTTATATAGAAAATTTTCGCTGTTAAAATTTTATATAGAAAATTTTCGGTGTTAAAATTTTATATAGAAAATTTTCGCTGTTAAAATTTTATATAGAAAATTTTCGGTGTTAAAATTTTATATAGAAAATTTTCGGTGTTAAAATTTTATATAGAAAATTTTCGGTGTTAAAATTTTATATAGAAAATTTTCGGTGTTAAAATTTTATATAGAAAATTTTCTGTGTTAAAATTTTATACAAAAAATTTTCGGTGTTAAAATTGTATACAGAAAATTTTCGAAGTTAAAATTTTATATAGAATATTTTCGATGTTAAAATTTTATATAGAATATTTTCTATATTAAAATTTCATATACAAAATTTTCGGTGTTAAAATTTCATATACAAAATTTTCGGTGATAAAATTTTATATGAAAAATTTTCGGTGTTAAAATTTTATATGAAAAATTTTCGGTGTTAAAATTTTATATAGAAAATTTTCGGTGTTAAAATTTTATATAGAAAATTTTCGGTGTTAAAATTTTATATAGAAAATTTTCTGTGTTAAAATTTTATATAGAAAATTTTCTGTGTTAAAATTTTATATAGAAAATTTTCGGTGTCAAAATTTTATACAGAAAATTTTCGATGTTAAAATTTTATATAGAATATTTTCGATGTTAAAATTTTATATAGAATATTTTCGATGTTAAAATTTTATACAGAATATTTTCGATATTAAAATTTCATATACAAAATTTTCGGTGTTAAAATTTCATATACAAAATTTTCGGTGTTAAAATTTTATATGAAAAATTTTCGGTGTTAAAATTTTATACAAAAAATTTTTGGTGTTAAAATTTTATATAGAAAATTTTCGGTGTTAAAATTTTATATAGAAAATTTTCGGTGTTAAAATTTTATATAGAAAATTTTCGGTGTTAAAATTTTATATAGAAATATAGTGCAATATTAAAGTTAATAAGGAATAGACATAAGTTTATTGTTTGTTTTATTGTCACTCATTTTTTAAATCCTGATGATGCTATCCAAAGGATAGCGAAATATCGACTATTTATTAAATTAAAAAATAAATTTAATAAAATAAAAACAACAAAAAAGACCTCGAGCTTGTAATAAGAGTTTTATTTGAGAAAATTTTCGGTGTTAAAATTTTATATAAAAAATTTTCGGTGTTAAAATTTTATATAGAAAATTTTCGGTGTTAAAATTTTATATAGAAAATTTTCGGTGTTAAAATTTTATATAGAAAATTTTCGGTGTTAAAATTTTATATAGAAAATTTTCGGTGTTAAAATTTTATATAGAAAATTTTCGGTGTTAAAATTTTATATAGAAAATTTTCGGTGTTAAAATTTTACATAGAAAATTTTCGGTGTTAAAATTTTATATGAAATTTTTCGATGTTAAAATTTTATATAGAAAATTTTCGGTGTTAAAATTTTATATAGAAAATTTTCGGTGTTAAAATTTTATATAGAAAATTTTCGGTGTTAAAATTTTATATAGAAAATTTTCGGTGTTAAAATTTTATATAGAAAATTTTCGGTGTTAAAATTTTATATAGAAAATTTTCGGTGTTAAAATTTTATATAGAAAATTTTCGGTGTTAAAATTTTATATAGAAAATTTTCGGTGTTAAAATTTTATATAGAAAATTTTCGGTGTTAAAATTTTATATAGAAAATTTTCGGTGTTAAAATTTTATATAGAAAATTTTCGGTGTTAAAATTTTATATAGAAAATTTTCGGTGTTAAAATTTTATATAGAAAATTTTCGGTGTTAAAATTTTATATAAAAAATTTTCGGTGTTAAAATTTTATATAGAAAATTTTCGGTGTTAAAATTTTATATAAAAAATTTTCGGTGTTAAAATTTTATATAGAAAATTTTCGGTGACAAAATTTTATATAAAAATTTTCAGTGTTAAAATTTTATATAAAATATTTTCTTTGTTAAAATTTTATATAGAAAATTTTCGTTGTTAAAATTTTATATAGAAAATTTTCGTTGTTAAAATTTTATATAGAAAATTTTCGGTATTAAAATTTTATATAGAAAATTTTCGGTGTTAGAATTTTACATAGAAAATTTTCGGTGTTAAAATTTTATATAGAAAATTTACGGTGTTAAAATTTTCTATAGAAAATTTTCGGTGTTAAAATTTTCTATAGAAAATTTTCGGTGTTAAAATTTTCTATAGAAAATTTTCGGTGTTAAAATTTTATATAGGAAATTTTTGATTATATAGAAAATTTCAGTTTTAAAATTTTATGTAGGAAATTTTCAGTGTTAAAATTTTATATCGAAAATTTTCTGTGTTAAAATTTTGTACTGAAAATTTTCGATGTTAAAATTTTATATATAAAATTTTCAGTGTTAAACTTTTATATCGAAAATTTTCGATGTTAAAATTTATATAGAAAATTTTCTGTGTTAAAATTTTATATCGAAAATTTTAGACGATAAAATTTTATATAGAAAATTTTCGATGTTAAAATTTTATATATTCAATTTATCGTATCATTCATGTTCTACCTGTTATCGTATCATTCATGTTCTACTTGTTATCCCCAATGTCTAAGAGGCTTGGCCTGTAACTGAATGAATACGAATGACAAATGTTGCTATTATCTGCTAGGATTGGAAAAAATTACCTCCTATTCATTTTAAAATATAGAGAGTAGGTGAATGAACGGAGCCTTGCTGTACCCCTGAATTTATCTTGAACTCGTTGGATCACATCTATAACTACTCTTGTACACCGATCACGGTCTATTAATACCGACATTAACACCTTTTTTGTGTGTTTAATTTCTTTTTCACAAGAGCCCAATACTTTCTCACAGTCCAAAATATTGAGCAGTTGAGAGACGGCTGGAAATAACTTTAGGCAGACCTCTTCTACCAAATACTAGACAATCGTACAATCATCCTACCCCTGCAGTAGCGTTACAAAATCACTCATTGAGTATTATTTATTATTTTTTGTTATTGTTGTTATTATTATATTATTTTACTATTTAAGTCATGCACTGGAAATTCGATCAAATTGCGAAAAAAAGAAGTATAATAATAAGAAACAATTGAAAAATATTATATCCCAAAGACGAAAGTAGAAACTGGTGAAAAAAAACTTTCTAATAAATGAATAAATTTCTCGTCGTTCGTCCGTAGATTTCAGTTTGCCAGTATTTTGATGGGTAGAATTGCTGCCATCATTTGTTAGAGCGTGTGCTTTTCTTGTATTTAGTGCATTTAGAGTAACGTTGAATGTTTTTTTTTTGCCATTAAGCGGTTAATTTTGATATCAAATCTGCGCATTGTTGCATTCACATCATCTTTCTTTTGTACGAGGAGTAATATGTTTCTTTTTTATGTTTAACATTTTCGTTCATTTTTTGATTAGATTTAGATTTTTCTTTCGAAGGTTGCATCTAATGGTTAGGAATTTCCTCTGTTGCAAGTTGCTACAGTAAAGTTTGTCTACCTCGACAAATTTATTCGAAGTATAGTCCCCGATTTGGCACCCTATTAGATATGTACTTTTTATATCCGAACATAAAATATTTATATATTTATAAAAATAAAAGAAAATGCCTTAAAAAATTGGTGGTATTTTTTTAACCAAAGAGTAGGTATGAGCTGAAATATCTAAAATCTCTCAAATATTGAAAGTTTATTTATTTTTTTGAAACTTCACTGATCGGGACCCAAATCGTGTACTAGTTTGAACAGCAATATTTAAAAGTACCTGGTTGATCGAGCCTTGCTTTATAATAAGCATTTCATAGCAAATTTTAAACTCTTCATATATTTAATTTTACAAAGTAAGCGCGTAGCTGCACCGCCAAACAAAAATAAATTTAAAGGAATATTTAATTAATTGTGAATCATTTTATTAATTGTGTCCCATCAACACAGGACCAAATGTATAGTTTACAATTCAATTAATTTTGAATAATTTTGAAAATTGGTCATATCAACTTAGAAACCTACCAATTTTTCCCCTTTTTATTCCCCAATTTCAAAAAAGTTCCATATGCATATGTGGTACTTCTTTGGTACCAATTGAATTCGGTACATTTTATTAAAACGCAGTTAACATATTTTTCCTATTTATATTAATTTATGAGATGTTAAGTTATCTTTGTATCCCTTTTTTACCCATTTTGGCCCCCGAAATCAAAAAAGTACCATATACGTGTTCAATATTTGTTTTCACATTTATTGATTGCAGTACAAAGTTTCTTTCTAAATTCTATGATTCAAAAAAAAGAGTGGGTTAAAAATAGTACCAAAACAACTATTTTCACACTTTTTTACCCCCTATAGGGCATAGTTTCAAAAAAGTAGTAAACACCTGTCATAGCCACCTTTTCATAGACCGGGTCAATTATATACAATTATTGCTCGTTTAAAGATATAAAGAATTTTTTGTGCTCTCTTATCTCGAAACATAAAAGGCAATCCTCCTCTTTTATGTATTTCACAGCCACTGACTACTGATTACTTTGACTGTGACTCTGTTTCACCTGTTTTTTTTTACACAGAAGTACGTATCAGTGATAAAACAAAAACAAAATACTGTTAGCGAAATACAGTAAAAACTCTCCAGACCGGACGCATACCTTAGCAGTATTTTTATCCACTTATAAGAGATTTGCGCTTTTAAAAGGTACACACTTATTATGTATATGTTTATTTTCAGCAAACTTTGTCCAGTTACGTACCCTGTGTACACTGTGAAAAAACTAAAAGAATTTTAGAAAATGGTTAATATTTGTAGTCCATTTGGTGACAATCAAAAGGTCCATGAATAAGTTAATAATTTTTTAACAATGTAAATGACCTAGCTCTTTCCGTTCAGTGACTATAGTCTAAAAATTTCATAAGGATTCAGAAAATTTCCTTCTTTTTTTGTTTTTGAGCCAATATTATGGGAGTTACAAACGGAATGATAATCTAAGTTAACACCCCATTCATTTTGATATACATATGTATATAATTAGTCCTTTAATTCCTGGTGGAACATAGGGCCTCAAGAAATGTTTTCCATGTAAGTTTATCGGTAGTCATTACTTTCATCTCGTTCTATGATACACCGAACTTCCTCGACTCAATTTGTCTCCTCCACTTGTTTGCGGGTCTTCCAGACCTTCTGGAACCCTGTGGATTTTATTTAACAGTTTGCCGATTTATGTCAGTGGCCGCTTTTTTTTAATGTGTGTCCTAATCAACCATATTTTCTTGGTCTTGAACGGTGCGAGTAGTAGTTGAATACAGTTATTACCTGTTAGCAGATGCAGCAACTGCATCCCGTTTACAACCCAAAAAACATGGTTTCTAGAATGTAATTATGGCTGTTGTCCAGTGATATTCATTCGAAAGGGACACAAAAGACTTATTAATAATAAAGTTTCTATTAATAAAGAACATTGGAAACATTAATATGTCATTGCATTTTATTCCTACATGTTTATGTATATCCCCCCCCCCCAACTCCACCTAGTGATACCCACCGTTGCATGGATGCACTAAATATCATCTGTAACACTAGCAAACACTACTTATGCCAACATCATTCATTGCATCCAAATTCATTCGTTCGTATCTTGGCCGCACACTTTGGAGCAAGCACATCTCGTTAACATCAAGTAATTGCAGTACAAATATGTACTTAAGTTTTATTTTCATCATTATAATTTCTCACGAAGTGTGAGGCTCTTCACACTCTTCTAACGCACTCACTAATTGCATTTACAAATTATAGTTAGACAAATTTAAAAATATTTACTTACATATGTATGTGCACATAAAATAGTTCAATCTAAATTTAGAGGCAACACACTAAAAAATACATAAGTACATATGTATGTACTAAGAGTTTGTGGTTCCTGATGCCAGCATGAATTTTGAATGTTTTATGTATTATTCCTGGGTAAACAGGCAGCCATTGACCCAGGCAGGCAGACAAGACAGGCAACCGACTAGGCTATAACAATTATTCATAGTCTAGCTGTTTATAGAAATTTATTCAAAAAGAAAAAACAATTTAGATTTGTTTTTGATATCGAATCAAGGCACTAGTTCTCCTAATTTAAAATAAGTCTTTTAGCGTTAGAATAAAATAATTTACAAATCATTTACACTTTTCCTCAAAATCTGCAAAATAAAATAATTGTATTACCTATTCACTTGCAGGATCTCATTCAAATATGAATTTTTAAAGCCAAACCCACTCGTCCTTCAAAGACAGCAGGAAACGGTTAATGCAAAATTGGATATTGTTTTCCAAAACTCTAAAAATTGCCTATAACCAATCATGTATAAAATTACGGAGGGTGACAAGAATCAATCACAGGCTACTACACCAGATTTAGATGATTCGATAAGTTTTTCCGATGATGTAAATCCAGATGTTGAAGTAGAAGTCGATGTGGACTGTGTTGCCACAAAAAAACCTCACTTCTTGGATTATGATGCTGTACCACCGCCAGACTTTATAGAACATTTCGATAGAGCCATGAGCTTTGGCAATTCCGCAAAGACCTCAGCTAAGACCAATTCACAGTCAGCCAGTGGTAGCGGGGAACAGCTTAAGTTGGACAAGAAATACGAACGTGATGGTGAAATAAGCGATTATGAGTTGGCCGCAAGTGGTTATACCAAAAAAGAATTCACCCAAGATGATAACACTTTGAATATAACCTCAGCCTTGTCGGCTAATGTTGGCCAGCCGAGAAAGCATTTCTTGGATGAAAATCCCATACCGCCCGATTATATGTTAAATGATCACCAGATGCGTGAGCATCGCAGTTTAGATCGCAATTTCGAAAGACACAATGAACAGAGATCAGCTTTGGACTTACATGCCAATTTGCCCGGTTTTCGTTCATCTCGAGAACGTTTTAAAGATATTCCCGCTATGAATCGCTTGCCAAAAGGAGCAGCCTGGACTCAAAGTTTTGACAGTCGCTATGACAGTAACTTATCGGCAGATAAATTAGATGATTTTGGTCCCAAAGTTGAATGTGTCTATTCGTTACTTTCGATGCTGGGTTCGAATGATCCTTTGGAAATGTCCAAAAAGTTTCATGAACTGTCTAAGACTCCCGAAACATGCAATACATTACGAAGATCTGGCTGTATACCTTTGCTAGTACAAATGATACATGCTGAAGGTGGACCTGATGAGCAGAGGAAATGGGCGGGCATGGCTTTACATAATGTGGTGCATACACATCCAGATGAGAAATCCGGACGTCGTGAAGCTAAAGTTTTGAGACTTTTGGATCAAATAATGGACTATTGTAACTTCTTGCGTACTCTCCTGCAAAGTGGAGGTGAGGCAATAGCTGATGATGCTGATCGTCATCCTTTGGCTGCCATGTCCTCTCTAATGAAAGTTAGTTTCGATGAAGAACATCGTCATGCTATGTGTGAATTGGGCGCTTTGCAGGCGATACCCAGTTTAGTACATCTGGATCATGCTGTGCATGGTCCAAAGCCCGAAAATCAATGTTGCAATTCTCTGCGCAGATTTGCTTTGATGGCGTTGACCAATCTCACATTCGGAGATGAGAACAATAAAGCCTTGCTTTGCAGTCAGAAATTATTTATGGAAGCGCTGGTCGCTCAATTAGATTCAGCTCCTGACGATTTACTGCAAGTAACCGCCAGTGTTTTGCGTAACTTGTCCTGGAGAGCGGATGCTCAAATGAAGGCTGTGCTCAATGAAATTGGCACTGTAACAGCGCTGGCAAAGGCAGCTATGAAAAATAAATGTGAAAATACCCTCAAAGCCATACTATCGGCCCTGTGGAATTTGTCTGCCCACTGCAGTACTAATAAAGCAGAATTTTGTGCCGTTGATGGTGCTCTTTCCTTTATTGTTCGCATGCTAACGTATGAAGGTCCCAGTAAAACTTTAAAAATAATAGAAAACGCTGGCGGTATTTTAAGAAATGTATCCAGTCACATTGCCGTTAGAGAAGATTATCGACAAATTCTTAGGGAACACAATTGTTTGTCCATATTGCTACAACAATTAAAATCGGAAAGTTTAACAGTTGTCAGCAATTCATGCGGTACATTGTGGAATTTATCTGCACGTTGTCCCGAAGACCAACGTTTTCTTTGGGATAATGGTGCCGTACCAATGTTAAGGTCTCTGATTCATTCAAAGCATGCCATGATATCAGAGGGAAGTGCGTGTGCTTTAAAAAATCTTTTGAATTTTAGACCCTCAGCACAGAACACAAACCATATGGATAATATAGCTAGATCCTTGAATTTAAAGAAATTACCCACACTCAATGTACGCAAGCAGAAGGCTTTGGAACAAGAACTTGGAGCTGCTTCTAAAACACACAGTGAAACTTGTGATAATTTAGATTCAATAAATCCCAAAGACAGACCTACTTACGATGCATCAGCTGCCATGGGCTCCTCTATACAAAGACATCGCTTCCCTTTACATGGGGCTTTGGGGCCAGTTGTAGGGGGAGTTGTTGCCAACGGCGCCACGGGACGTCTAACACGTTCAGCTATGCTCACCAAAAGTGAAAGCCGCGATTCTGTGTTTTCTGCCAAATCAGATGGAGCGGTTTACGATCATCTCATGAGATCACACTCGGCATCTGATGCAAATCGAAAGTTACATCATAACTCCAGACCACAACCATCTGCTTCGTATCCTTTGGAGGGAGACGTGGAACCAGCAGAAGAGCAACCAATTGACTATTCACAAAAATACAAAGAACCTATTTCTAAACACAACGATCACCCGGAAGATGAAGAAAATTGCCCTGCTACTTATCAGGAAACCGATTTAGATCAACCTACTGACTTCAGTTTACGTTATGCTGAAAATCAGCTTGAGAGTGATGTCGACTTATCGCCACCCGAACGTAATGAATCGTCCGATATTGTTAATGACGCTCGAGTTAATTTGGCTGCAGTATCTCAACAACAAGCCAAGCCTAGAGCTGATAATAATGTAGAAGGTAATGAAATATTGTTAATTCTGGAGGATAGTGTTAAATGCTATCAAACTGAAGACACTCCTTACGTTATATCAAATGCAGCTTCTGTGACTGATTTGAGATCAGTGCCCACATCAACGAAAATTGAAGAAAGTGATTTACCATCGGAAACAGCTTCATCCACCGGAGCACCACAAATTCCTCAACGCAAATTTAATCGAGTTAATCCTCATCACCATGTAGCGCAACACTCTAGTAATCCCTATGGATCAGGTTCTTATACTCCAGAAAAACCCGTTAATTATTGTGAAGAGGGAACACCAGGTTATTTCAGTCGTTACGAGTCTCTAAGTAGTCTGGATGAGTCACCTCCTCAAGGAGAACATAACCAAAAGGATGCACAAATTGTATCATGCAAGACTGGCGACAATAACATAAGTTCTATTTCCAAAAATAGCAGTAGTGATGCTGACAAATCAACTTCTCCACCCGAACCACCGCCTTTGGTGCAAACACCCCAAATAAATTCTGCATTAGAAACTCCTTTAATGTTCTCTCGACGTTCCTCAATGGACTCGTTGGCTGAAGAAGACGTCGGTCCCATAGACGACAAAAGTTCTGTCGTTAGTGATTTTAGTCGTTTGGCCAGTGGGGTAATATCGCCTTCAGAAATACCCGATTCGCCTACACAAAGTATGCCACAATCTCCTAGGCGAAATTCAGGCTCAGGAGCAGTATCAACCACATGTTTCTCGGCCGGAGTATCACCTAGCACACAACGTAATCAAAACCGGTCTGGAGAAACTAGCAAGAGATGTTTACGCAGTGTTTTCGAAGATGATCTAAGTACTTTCAATGTAGAAAATACTCCAGCTCAATTTTCCACTGCAACTAGTTTAAGTAACTTGTCCATATTGGATGAAGAAACTTCCAACCAATCGCCACCACAGCAGCAACAACATTCACTTCCAGCCACTACTAATACAATTTCCGAAGGCGAAGAAGAGGAAGATGCAAATGAAAATAATGACGATATACTTTTGGCTTCCTGCATTAATATCGGCATGAATCGGGCAGCACTTCCATCGACATATTCACAAAATACAGATACTACCTCATCGGTCAATCACCCTACTGGTATGACCCATGATGAACCAAGACAATACTATACTGAAGATACTCCTGCTTTGCTATCAAAAGTTGGCAGTAACACAAATCTTTCAGCCATTTCGATATGCTCCAGTAACAATGACCCCAAAGAGGATACTGTGTACGAAGTACTAGGTTGTTCCTCTGGTAACACTACGCGCACACATCATAATCAGTCTATCAATAGACGTTCATTAAATTTATCGGATGATATGTCGTCAAATGCTTCTGAAAGTGGCGCCGGTGGCATCGATATATTACAACAATGCATACGAGATGGCATGCAAAAACCATCGACCAAAGAAAAAGTGGAAATTCCAACACATAACTTGTCATCGAATCTTATGGACCCCATAGCCATGTTACGAAGAGGTGGTAATATTTTGCCACCTTTTGTTCCCGTTAATGATGAAATAAATAAATACCGTGTTGAAGATAGTCCTTGTAATTTTTCCGTGATGTCAGGTTTATCGAATCTTACTGTTGGTTCTAGTCTTGTTGGTCCTGCTGTTACCTTACAAGGTGCATCAAATGCAACGTAAGTTATTTTGTATTTTCTTGCAAATTATTATTATTATTATTATTATATTTATTTAATCTTAAAGAATACAATTCTAAGACTAAAATTTAAGTTTAAGAGCACTAGCATCATAGGCCATCAGCTCTGAATTGATATAGAAGTTTATGTACATATAAAACAATGAATGAAAGTTAAGTTATTACAGTGTTTGTTGGAGAAATACATTATTAAATTTTTAAATTAGTTTGTATAAAGAAATAATAGATTTTATTTATATTGTCGATGGTTGGATCCTTCAGAAAATCCAAAACTGGTTTGTTGCCAAAAATTGCTTCCCTCTGGTTTGCCCAAGATGAGCACTCCGTAAGTGTGTGTTTGATCGAGAGGGTACGGTTGCATCTGCTGCATGTTGGTTTGGGTAGTTTTTTGAGGATATATTCATGCGAGAATGAAGAGTGGCCTAGGCGTAATCTGGAGAATATTCGTATTTTATTTTTGTCGATTGTGGTAGGGTACATAGGTTGGCTATTGTTTGGATTTACGTTGGAGTAATGGTCATCTGTAATTGTTTTTTGTTTTAACTTTTTTTGTATGCAGGTCGCAACGCGTCTGCGGATGTCATTTTTTTCTTGTGTATTATCGACTATTATTGGAGCATATGAGGCGTATTTAGCGGCTGTATCAGCTTTTTCATTACCGGAAATTCCTATATGACTTGGCACCCAGTAGATTCTGATTTTGCTTTCATTGTCTATGAGAGAGTCCCTTATTTTTACTATAGTGTTCCACTTGTTGTTAAAGGGGTTATTTATGGCGCTAACTACCGAAAGACTATCAGTGAAAATTATAGTTTTCTTTTTTTCGGAGAGTGCCTTGCGGATGGCTTGATAGATTGCACATGATTCGGCAGTAAAAATGGAAGAGATTTCTTCAAGAGTGCTGAGTATTAAATGTTCACCAGTTTCGTTTACTACAGCGTAAGCTGGGAGTGTGTGCTGAGATTTACTTCCATCGGTATAGTAGAGCTGCCAATTATTATTTTCCAAGTTGGATCTTATTTCAGAGAAAAGGCGGAGAAAAACACTTTTTGGAGAGTTCATCTTATTGAATTTTGCGAGCGACGTGTTGAGCGATATATCTTTGAATCTCCAAGGGGGTTTGGTGATATTTTTTTTGGTAACGGTAATCGATATGTTTAATTCGTTACATAAGTATAGTGATTGGGCTATTGCAGATGTGATTCTTCGGGGCCTTCTTGCTTTGATAACGGAGGAGATGTCTTTGTCTAAAACTGAGTTTGTGCTGTTTAGGAGTTTAGGAATAAGTCTGGAATTTATTTCGTATATTCTGTCTGTTATAGAGGGCAAATTGGCTTCGCAAAGAATATTTTCAATTCGAGTTGTTCTAAAGGCGTATACACAGGCTCTGACAGCTTGATGATATACAGAATGTATGATGTTAATATTCGATTTGCAAGTATTGCCATAAATGGCTAGACCGTAATCGATTTTACTTAATACAAGTGTTTTTGTGAGGTATGTTAATGTATTAATATGTATAAAACTTTTAGATGATAGGTAACGTATGATGTTGGCTCTCGAAATAAGTGAGTTTTTAAGTTTAAGGAGATGATTTTTCCAATTATATCTGTGTGAAAAGGTTAGACCCAAAATTTTGAGTTCTTTTACATCTTGAGTTGTTTGGATGGAGTGGGCTTCAGAATCACAATTATGCTTTCTGCATATATGGAACTTTTTTGTTTTCGATAATGATATTTTAGCACCGGAGTATTTCGTCCATTCATTGATGTCGTGAAGGATTTTTCCGAAAATTGTTTTAGTTTCTGCGTTGCTATTCTTTTTTGATAGAATGTAGAGATCATCTGCGTATAGGCAATGGTCTACATAAGGGTACTTACTAACTATTTTACTGATTTCGTTGAAGGCGATTTGGAAAAGGACCACTGAGAGCGGAGATCCCTGTGGGATACCATTTTCTAGGGTGCGCGTTTTAGACAGGTGTCCGTTAATTTTTACTTTGAAACGTCTGTTTGATAAAAATGATTTGATAAATTTAAAAATCTTTGGCCCGACCAACCAGGATTTAAGAATATTCGAGATTACATGGGAGCCGATTCTATCAAAAGCTTTTTCGAAATCAATTGATAGAACTGTTACGTGGTTTTTAGCAGATAGCGCGTTTGTTATATAGTAATCCATGTGGAGCAAGGCGTCTTCGCATCCTTTGTTTGCTTTAAATGCAACTTGCTCTTTAGCAATAAGCTTTTTCTTCTCCATAAACCATGACAGTCTAGTGGCTATTATTCTTTCAATAATTTTTGATAGGCATGGTAGCAATGATATCGGGCGGTATGTATCAACTGAGGCAGAGTTTTTGATTTTAGGTATTGGAGCTACGATTGCTAGTTTCCACGAATGTGGAACGTTGCCGCTATTAAAAACTGTGTTATACATGTCCAATAATTTTGATTTACTAGAATGAGAAAGCGATTTAATCATTTGGTAAGAGATGCGATCATGACCAGGTGTCGTTCCTTTGACTTTGCTTAGGCAGTGGTTGAGCTCGATCATAGTGATGGGATCTTCTAAAAGGAGTGCGTTTTTATCTATTCCATTGTTTAAGATGATAGGTGAAGTTTTAGAGGTGTTAAAAAGTGGTGGAAAGTTATTGTCGGATGCATAGTTCGCCCAGACACTTCCAAAATGGTCGGCAATTTTGAGAGGATCAGTTATAACTTCTCTTTGGGTGTCTATTGCTTCTATGGTTGCTGGTATGCCTTTACGGGTTATTCTATTTATTTTGTTCCAAATAATAGATGTGGGTGTATTTTTATTAACTGTTTTAGTAAATTTCTCAAAACTTATTAACTTAGCGCGTTTTACCTCCCTTCGAAATTTAGCGTTGATTTTCTTGTAAAGTAATAGGTTTTCCGCGGTTGGGTTTGATTTAAAGTTATGCCATTTATTCATTTTTTCTTTACGTAAGATTGCCAGGTTCTGATTCCACCAGGGGACTGGAGTGCGGTTTGCTTTTGTGTTTAGTTTTGATTGGGGGATATGTGCGTTAGCCGCTGTTCGTATGGCCTTAGTTATGATGGCTGCGTCTTTGTTGCTTAATGAAGTTAATTGTCGTTGAAGGATTTCTGTTTCAGCTTTTTTAGAGTAGCTTGACCAGTTAGCAAGATGTGTTAAAAATTTTTTTGTGTTAATTGGGTTATTGTGTTGATCTGAAAGATTCATTGATATCTTGATTGGATAGTGGTCACTGCTGTGTAGATCATCTAAGACAACCCATGCTGTCAGCGGCAGTAAGGTGATTGAGCAGAGAGACAGGTCTATGTTTGTGAATGAATTGTGGGTGGAGAAGTGCGTGGGGCTGCCATCGTTTAAAACACAAAGATTTGTTCGATCTATTATGTTTTCAAGTAAAGTGCCTCTAATGTTATTTGATGTGGACCCCCAAATGGTGTTCCAGGCGTTAAAATCTCCTAGGATTAGTAGTGGAGTGGTAAATGATGATATAATATTGCTAATTTCCGGAACAGATATATCCATGCTGGGAGGTATATAGATGGATAGGATAGTGAATGTTGCGTTAAGATTGATTTCTATCGCGACTATCTGATATGAAGTGTTAATAGGCAATAGTTTATGAGGTATGTTTGATTTAATAATAACGCCGACTCCTTGTTTGGAGGTGGTGTTGTTAGTTGAGTTGGCAAAATAAGCGCTGTATTGTTTAGGTGGAATTGGAGTGAAATTATATGCGCAGTGCGTTTCTTGTAGTGAGATGAAGCTTGGGTCCATTTCATTTATGAGCAGCTGAAGATTTTGATAGTTGTTGATGAAGCCTTTTATGTTCCACTGTAAGATGGCGAAATCCATGCTTATATTTGTTTTAATGGGTGTGGGTTGTGGAATATGAGACGGACTTATTATTGATGTCTTGTTATTAAAACCTGTGCGTGCCGGAGGGGGCCCCCAGCCGCAGTGCCCCACATCCTTAACCAAAGATAATCTCTGCTCAAGGCTAAGGACACTGCCGCCGGAGACCCACCCCCGGTGAACAGGTCCGACGTCTTTCTCATCGAACTACGGTGAGGAGAGTTCCATCGTTATATCGTCAAGGTGTTCCTCGACGGTAGGTGGAATGAAATAATTGTTATCAGTAATTAGTGATTGCGTTAATTTGGAGATCGGTGATGTAAAACTATTATTATTTCCAGGGATGTTGATAAAATTTGTGTTTGTCATTTCTGTGTTTGTTGTAATTTCTTTATTTTCTGTTGTTTTTGTATGATTAATAGGGTTAATTTTAGAATAAGTTGTTTTTTTTAATGTTGATTGTTGATGTTTTGAGGTGTTTGCGGTAATTTCTCTTAGTTTGTTTTCTGTAGATAACTTACTTGGGACAATTGTAGAGGCAGTTTGTTTGTCGTTTTTTTCTGAGTGATTACTTATGGCTTCTTTGCGCTTTGTTGGTGTTTCCGTAACGGTGGATGCGTATGTATTAAGTGGACTAGTTGCAGGTGGTTGAATGTTTTCTTTGAGCTTGCGTCGAGCTTCTCCAATACTGCAATAATTTTCAGTTTTGTATTTTAGCACTTCTTTAATTTGCAAGAAACGTGGGCAGTTTTTGTCCGCCGATGAGTGATCGCCAGAACAATTTGTGCAAAATATACGGGTGCAATCTTCAGAGACATGGGGCGGTAAGCTACATGTGGGACACGTGGGATCTCCTTTGCAGTGGTTTTTTGTATGTCCTAGTTTTTGGCAGTTAGTGCATCTCATTGGATTTGGGATGTAGAAATCCACTTTGCATTTATACCAGGCTACATCGACTGTTTTTGGCAAACGGTATAGGTCGAAGGTGATTACCATTTTTCCAGTTGGAACACGAGATTTACCGTCCTCGCTCGGCTTTGTAAACTTGTAGATATCGATGACTGCTTGATCCTTCATTTCTTCCACGATTTCTTTTTCGGTAACGCTTATTAAGCAAGGAGCGTAGATTACTCCTTTAACTGAATTGAGTGAATCATGGAGCTTGCATGTAATGGGACAGACATTAGATAAATGTTTAGTTTTTAAGAATTTATCAGCGACACGTGCATTGCGTGTTAATATCAATAAGTTTCCGTCGCGGAGTAAGGAGATAGAATCGAATTCGGTGCTTATACTTTCCACGCCTTTTTTAATCACAAATGGACTAATTTGGGATAATTGTTTTTTAGGGTCTGATGATGAAATTAGTACATATTTCGGATTATTTCTGGGGTTGACGCATGGTGTTGTTGGTAGTTCTGGGAATTCGTTTGATTTTTTCTTTTTTGATGGATTGTCAATAAAGTCCCCCAGAACGGAGAACCTGTTGTTAGAAAATTTGTCCGGAGGCCCCGGGGCCATGGTTCTAAGGTTTTTTAAACTTCTATTAATGTATATGAGATTTTTTATATAATTTAATTAATAGATATACACGCGGTATAAGGAAAAAATAAGTAAAGCAAAGTGTATAAACGAGTATACGTATAACGGATTAAAGAGAATATCAAAAATAGCACAACCGTTCACTTTGAGTGATAGACGATTACTGTTCTTGCAAATTAAAAGCTCTTTAATATATTTATTAACTTTTTAGATCTAAAAATATTGAAAACTCCGGTCCTAAACAAAAGAATGCACAGGCAACTGTAATGGCACCGCATGTGCTTGAAGATAAACCTCAAAAGGCTACTGTACCCGTAGAGGATGTTAGAAGGGAACAACAATGGCATGATGATTCTTTGAGTTCTCTTTCAATTGAATCTGAAGATGATACGAACCTATTAAGTCAGGTATTGTAATTGCTACATTAAGAAATATTAACGTATAATTTTATGTTTAAATTGCATCATTTTCAAATTTTCTTTTTCAGGCTATTGCCGCTGGTTGCAATAGGCCAAAATCGAACTTAGGATTCACAACTGCATTAACTTCAACTGGAAAACATACAACCACCTCTTTATCATCGTCTCAACCAATACCCATAAACACTGCAACCTCGACATCCTCTTTGACATCTCATGCTACAGCACGCAATTTTGAAAAGCAGCATAACCTTCTGCAACATCAACAAAATCTTGATAAGCACAACTATCGGGATCCTTTACAAACAGGGAACGAATCGTATAGTTCTGTTGATTCAAGTGATTCCAATGATAACCAATCGAAATCATTGTTTGAACTATGCATTCTTACTGGTATGCATAAGAATCGAGACTCCAATATGGTTGGCTCATCAGGTGGCAGCACAACATCACGAAAACACACCAGAAGTGTGCAATCACATCGCTCTAAATCTGGTCATCCAGAGCATAATACGACCCAATCAAACCCCAATTTAAAACAGTTCGATTCATTGCCCATGCAAGGCAAACAAATGCCTCCGAATCGCCATGTCCGGGAACGTGATCGAAGAGATGAGAAACTTTTAATGGAATGCATAAATACAGGAATAATGAAAAAGATTGGAGAATCTAATAAGCAAACATCGCTTCTGACCCGTGAAGCTTTAGTTCTACACAATACACAGCCAAAAAACGGGCAGGCTACGTCTGCAGCTGCTCAAGTGGAAGAAACAACTCCCCCAACAAGTGCCAAATACACACACAACTCCACCATTATCACAGCCAACATCAACACCATCATCACCACCACCACAGCAGCTCCAGACGTAGAGATGAAAGAACGCCACACCTTAGCGCCAGAGAATTTGAACAGAATACAACCGTCGTCATTAACACAGATCAACAACACCATCAGTCCAGAAGAAGACACAAACGATCGAAAAAATCCCAACATGCTACATCAACAACGACAACTGGAGGAGGGGGAGAGTCCAACTCTTCGATCAGACGTAAATCTTCAAAATCTCGAGAGCGTTCCCGAGACAATGAGAGGTATTGGGTCTAGATATGAGGTTGATAATTGCGACTCATTGGGCAATGACGGTAGCAACACCACGCAAAGTGATGAATCTAATCAATCATTTATAATGGAAACAACAGTCTCCTTGGAAGCTAAACATGCTGAATTCACTAGTTCCTTTAATAATTGTACTGGGAAACATAAAGATCCTGATTTAATGTTGAAATCTGTCGAAAGATTAACACTGGAATTTGTGTCTTCCGCCGAACAATTGAGAACAAATAGCAATGTCACCAATAATGGTACACATTCATTAAGTTTTGATTCTACTGAAAATCAAAAAAAACTTTATTCATATCTTAATGGAACAGGTGGTGGAACTAACAACTCAACTTCTAATAATACATGGAATGAAGACACATGTCCCAACGATATCAGCTTTCCGAGTGTCAGTGTCACTGCTCCCAAGGTAGCATCTCTAAGTTTTGACGATGACGACGATGAAGATCAAGAAACCACGGCCGATTATAAGGAACTAAATGATTTTGCTGAAAATACTCCCATAAATGAGGAGTTACCTGCTCCTGACATGTCTTTAGATTTTGATAACATTGGCTTACAATCTAATGGCTTCTATTTGGGTTCATCTCAACCAGCCTCACTGGATTGTCCTACAGAAACGGAAAATACTTTAGTAAACGGTGAATGTAGAACTGACAGTAATTACACGGTAAAAGAGAGTAGACAGGAAGGGAATAGTAATGGTTTGCACTTTAAATTAGGTGGTATTGTCCAGACAGCCGCTACAGCTCCCTCGTTGTTTTTCAATTCTAATGCAATGACCAACTCTACCTTTATAGCACAGGAAGCCAGAAAACTAGCTGCCAATTTACATACTTCCGATCTAGAGGAAGAAGAGGAATTAACCTTTAGTATAAACAGCTTAGACTTGGATAATATAAGACCTCCTTCGGGCATGGATTCTTTAAATATATCTGGTTACTATCAGGAGTCATTACAACCAAATTCATTACAAAAAATGACACATTCGCCACACAGTCCACAAATGTCTTTCAAATCACCAAAATTTCCAAGAAAGACTTTGCCTACTGGATTAGTGGCACGCAGAGCTTTGGGACACATGCCACCCCATTTAACAGGAAGTGTGGAAAGTATAAATTCTTCTTGCAATCTATTATTGGATAACATAAAACCTCCTTCCTTAATGGATGAACTGCTAGATTCTATGATAAGTGTAGCTAGCATACAATCGGAAATAGCTGATGACTGTCCCAGTATGGCGACCACAGTAACCGTTTCTAATTATGAAACATGTGGCGATGGTGATACAGTTACTTTGCAAAGTTGCTGTGACAACTTATTGCCCAAAGACGATGACCATACGCTCTATGAAGGTAACACTACGCCATTGCCTTCAGACTATGATTTTAGCTCTGCCGAAAGTACGCCTAAGAAGTCAGCTCCAGCATCACCTGCTTCGAGTTACAAACGAAATCTGACTCCAAAACAAAAACGGAAAATTATCAAAGATCGTTTCAAAACCTATACAATTGAGGCTGATATGATCATTAACGATGAATTGCAAAGAAAAATGGATGAAGCACAAGATGAAACATTAGCCATTGAAATAACCAATTTTGAAAATGATGAGCAGCAGAAAGAAGAGCAGCAAGCAGAAGTTGAAGCTCAAAGTACACCACGTAGCAGAAGAAGATCTAGCCAGGATCGTTATAAGACACAAACTATAATATTTTCCGATCTGCAGTTTAATCAACAAACTCAATTGAGTAGCTTAGAATCAAATAATGATGGTCTAACGGATGACAATTCTTTTTCGTCCATTAAAAATATGACACAAAACTTTAAGTTTATAACAACAGCTGCAGCTGAAGAAACGAACGTGTTGACACAACAGCAGGAGTGCGAACTAACAAGTTTGGAATATGATCAAAACTCTGAAACTGAATCATGTCATAATTTTGGCGATAACCTACAATCCCTTACAGACAATGAAGATAATAATGAAGGTGAAGTTCAAGCGGGAGAAAATATTCGTCCTCGCATTGTTAAGCCAGGTAGTAAAGATGTCCAACAAGAAGAACAACCTGAAATTTCAAGCGTTAAGACTGTAAGAGGCGGTAAAAAGCCTCAATATGTATCACCCTACAGTGTAAAGTATCAAAAGACTGTTACTGCCGGGGAAGGAAAGACAAATTCGAAACTACAAAACACAACCTTCCTAAAAAAACGTAATGGCAATGGAAATGTGGCAGCTGCTCAAACAAGCGGCAATACAAAATTGGCACAAAAGAAGACTATTAGCAGGGAGACGACCACGGTAAAGAAAAATGAGACTGAAGTTGCTAATACAGCTAATCCACCAGTCCTAGAACGTCAAGGAACTTTTGTTAAAGATGAACCATCCTTGGACTCATCTAGTGTGCCCATAGTAGAAACCAGTCCCTCAAAGACAAAAATATCTAAACTACCAACTAAACGACTAAACTCCTCATCCACACATACATCACCACAAAAGACAGCCAGTACCAGAAAGTTACCAACCTCCTCCGCTATACAAGTAACACACAAAAGAAATTTGGGTTCTATTGTCAAGCCGCAAAGAGCTAATAGCACAGTTAATATACGTGTAACAACAAATGCCGCCCGTATAGCAGTTCTATCCAATCGAGTCTCCACAACTACTCCACCCTCACGCAGTAACTCTTCGTTGAATTCCGCAAATGCTGCGGTAACGGCTGCCCAAAATGCTGCCTCTAAAATAAATCAAGCACAATCCCGTATTGCGGGTATATGGCGCAAAGTAGATGAAGTGAAAAATCGTAAACCCCAGTTTACACCACCCTCTAAAATTATTAAGGCCTCGCAATTGAAAGCGACAAAGCCTACACCACCACAACCTGGTAAAATCATACGCAGTACCACGTTCGACAACAGTCCACCACTAGAGGTAAAACCGGCGGCCAAATCCGTGTCACAACTAAATGGTACTAAATTGCCAACAAGTGGTGCTACGAAAATTGCCCTAACTCAAAGGCAAACTAGTGCTGCTGCTGCTATTCGAAAATAATTCCACTAGAAGGTAATAAGTATAATAATTTTTATATCCAAGGATTTGATATTCTTAAGACTTTTAAGTTTAAATGAAGTTCATTATAAATTGTTACATATTTTTCTTTATAGAGCGAAAGAAACTTTTAAAATAAATTATTCAAAATTTTCAATGTTGAAACTTTAAAAAAATTGTAATCTTGTATCTAAAATTATGGAAAAACAGTATTTTTTTAAACAATTTTTTCCTTAAAATTTCAGAAATCATTTAGATTTGAATCATTTGGAACTAGAGCCAAATCTTAAAAGTATATATCAATTTTCGATTCAACTCAACAAAGTTATCTCTGATTGATTAAAAGAAATGAAATCTAGCAAAGAAATTAAAATGTTTTGAGTATAATTGATCCAACGCTTTAAAATATCGAGCCTTTAGATTAAAATGATCGCAAGCGACAGGAAAAATACTGATCGTAAGCGACAAAAAATGCTACTTTTGACAAACTAATTAATTTTTTTTCCAAATGGTTTAGAAGTTAGGGTGCAAAGTATTGTATGTGAAGTTTTTTAGTTTTACGATGGGTAGTTGGATTTCTAGACCAATTTTTTAAAACATGTCTATTTTTAGCACAGTGGCCTCTACACTGAGCTAAATTTGAGCACCATTGTATGTAAAACCTATTGGTCCGTATAACTTTCGCAAATATAAACCTGTCGAAAAGATTTTTAAACATTCGAAAACTACTTAAGAAAGAAAGAAAAATATTCTTACTATACTACGCTATCTCTAATAGTTTAAGAGATATTTAACGGAATGTCGTTTACGATTATTTAAATCTAAAGGCTCGATATGGATATATTGTTTTCCAGTATATCTTAAAAAATTAGATCCAAATCTGAAAATTCAATATCATGTTTGGATTTAGCTTAACAAAGTTTGATTTTTTTCAGATTGCATAAAATTCAAAATTTCTGAAAAAAATTTGGACTCTAAAATGTTATATCTAATATGATTTCATAAATAAAAAGCCAGGAGCTACCTTAAAAAGCCAATATTATTTTTGGATTTAGCACAACAGAATTATCAGAAATTGGTTAAAAAATTGTTATAAAATCTCGTATAAAAATCCAAATATCTTGAAAACAACTGTCAAAACACTTGATCCAGGTTTCGTTATATATAATACAATGTATCCACGAATATCTGAAACGATTATTTGAAGTTTAAACTTCTATTTAAACTTCCCATTTCAAAATTCTGAATATTATTATCAAGTTTAGATTAAAATCTATTTAGGAGTTTAATCTTAAATTAATTCATATCTTCCCAAACTAAGAAGCATTTAAAAAATCCAAAAATAATTTACATAAAATGTAGAAAAAAATCGTATTGAAAATATATTTAAAAAATGAAAGCGATAAAAGCTAACGCACATATTTATTTAAAAATATTGAAATAAAAATTTAATTCGAACGGTTTTAAGAAAATTTTTGAAATCAAATTACATATATTTATTATATAGATAAACCTTATAAAAAGCACAATAGCCCAGGTTTACAAGACGTTGCAAATAGTCTAGCATCGTAGCATTTGCAAATCGGTATAGCAAATTCAAAATTTTCCATATCATTTTTTCATTTGCTATTTCGATTTGCAAGTGATGCCAGACTATTTGCAACGGATTGTGAACTGGGTTAATAAATAATTAGGTTGTGCATATTTCAAGCAAAAAATCAAGAACATTTCAAATGTAGTAAAAAACAACAACAACTCAAAATTGCAACAATATGATATCCTAAAGAATATTAGTTAAATACATAAATTTAAAGGACTTGTATTTAAAAATTTCCTAAAATAAAAATGATTTAAATTTTATGAAGAAAAATAAACCAGTTCACAATCCTTTGCAAAAAGTCTAGATTTTCAGAATGTTGCAATGAAAAACATTCTATTTGCTTCAACCATTTGCAATGGACATGCCATTTGCAACGGATTGTGAACAGGTCTAATACAAAAAAAAAAAAAAATAAAACACAGACATAGACTCTGCATTCAAATCATGAAATATAAGAATCCAATTCTAAAAAGAAAATTTAATTGGAGTTAATTTTTTATTAATTAGAAAAGTATTAGAAATTGTAGTATATAAAAGTCCTAAAGCAAAACAAAATAACTCAAATCAAATCTGAAAGTCACAGTAATTTTTAAGAAATACTTATAATCTTAATTTGTTCTTTTTGAAATTTCAGTCAAATGTATTTAAATTACTATAAAAACAATTATTATACCCTAAATAAAAGAAAAAATCCTTTACAAACATTTTTAAAATTTCACCAAAAATCAAAAAATTTTTTGACATGCGTCATTTTTAGTATTTTAATAAAAAAAAATATATAAACTTAATTTTGACCCAGCTTGCAAACCGTTACAAATAGTTTAGCATGATGTGCATTTACAAATCGGCTTAAGAAATGACAAATACCGATTTGCAAATGCTTAAATGCTAGACTTTTTGCCACAGATTGTGAACAGGCCTATCTTTTCTTTATTATTTTGAGACTTTATTTTCTGATACCAAAAAAGAAACAACTATTTTTTTTTTTTATTTCAACAAAAGCTTTATATTTTCAAAAACATTTTTTTTTATTATAACTTTTAATATAACTTTTTTATTTAAAAAGTTTTGTACTCTTCATATTCATTTTTAATTTATTTCTTTATTCCTAATTTTAGTCTAGAGTTATTTATATTCATTAAGAAATTTGTATCTTCGAAAAAAATATATATATTTAAATGATTACCAATTCATATACATAAAAATAGTTATTTAAATAAAGTGAATATCAATAAAAAAAAGTATTCAAAATTGTTTTTTTAATTTGGGAAAGCGGGATTTTTCTAAAAGAAAAAAATTCATTAAAATTTTTCTTAAAAATTGTTCTACTAAAAATTTTCCTATAACAATTTTTCTTTAAAAGTTTTTCTATAAAAATTTTTCTTTAAAAATTTTTCTATAAAAATTTTTTTATAAAAATTTTTCTATAAAAATTTTTCAATAAAAATTTTTCTATAAAAATTATTTTATTAAAATTTTTCGATAAAAATTTTTGTAGATAAAAATTTAATATAATAAAAATTTGTATAATAAAAATTTTTCTATACAATTTTTTTATATATAAATTCTTCTATAAACATTTTTCTATTAAAAATTTTCTATAAAAATTAAAAAAAAATAGTTTTCTTTAAAAAAAAATTTCTATTAAAAATTTTGTATAAAAATTTTTTTATTAAAAATTTTCTATAAAATTTTTTCTAAACAAAAAATGTTCTATAAAAATTTTTCTATATAAAAAAATTTTCCTTTTAAAAATTTTTCCATAAAGATTTTTCTATAATGTCCATAAACAATTTTTTGTAAAAATTTTTCTATTACAATTTTTTTCGATAAAAATTTTTATTCAAAAAGATTTTTAAATTTTTATAGAAAAAGTTTTATCGAAAAAATTTTAATAGCAAAATGTTTATAGAAAATTTGGGGACATTTTTTCTACAAAAATTCTTCTAAAATATTTTCTATAAAAATTTTTCTATTACAAATTTTCTTACAAACATTTTTTTATAAAAATTTTCTTACAAAAATTTTTTTATTAAAATTTTCTATAAAATTTTTTTTTTTAATTTTTTTCTATTAATTTTTTTTTATAAAAATGTTTCTATAAAAATTTTATATGAAAATTTTTTATAAAAATTTTCTTTAAAAATTGTTGATAAAAAATTTTCTATTAAATTTTTTTTTCTATGAAAAATTTTCTATAGAAATTTTTCTATAAAAATTTTTTTATATGAAAAATTTTCTATAAAAAATTTTTCGATAAAAATGTTTCTATTAAAATTTTTCTATTAAAATTTTCCTGAAAAAACTTTTCTACAAAAATTTTTAATAATTTTTTTTTACAAAAATTTCTATAAAAATTTTATTATTTAAAATTTTCTATAATTTTCTTTTTATTAAAAATGTTCTATTTTTTACAAAAAATTTTCTATTAAAATTTTTAATAAAAATTTTTAATAAAATTTTTTACAAAAATTATTTAAAAAATTTAATTACTAAATATTTTTTATAATTTTTTTTTTATTAACAATTTTTATATTCAAAACTTTGTATAAAAATTGTTTTATTAAAAATTTTCTATAAATTTTTTCTGTAAAAATTTTCTATAAAAATTTTCTATAAAAAAATTTCTGTAAAAATTTTTCTATAAAAATTGCATTAAAAATATTTTATACAAAATTTCTATATAAAAAATTTTCTATAAATATTCTATATAAAAATTTTCTATAAAAATTTTCAAATTTTAAGAAATTTCTATAATAATTTTTTTATTAAAAATTTTCTTAAAAATTTTTCTATTAAAAATTTTCTAAAAAAATATTTTTCTATTAAAAATTTTCTATAAAATTTTTTTATTAAACATTTTCTATAAAAAATGTTTCTACAAACAATTTTGTATACATTTTTTTATTAAAATTTTTTCTACAAACATTTTTATAAAAATTTTCTATAAAAGTGTTTCTGTCAAAAATTTTCTATAAATGTTTTTCTATTAAAAATATTCCATAAAAAATAAAATTTTTTTATTAAAAAAAAATTTTACAAAAATTTTTCTATAAAATAGAAATTTTTCTATAAAAAATTTTCTATAAATTTTTTTTTTTTTTTAATTTTCTAAAAAAAAATTCTGTAAAAATGTTTCTATTAAAATTTTTTATAGAAATTTTTCTGAAAAAAATGATTGTATAAATAATTTTCTATAAAAATTTTTCTATTAAAAACTTTCTATAAAAATTTTTTACAAGAATTTATTTCTATAAAATTTTAATTTCTATAACTTTATTTTTTAATTTCCTATAATTTTTTTTTTTAATTTTCTATAATTTTTTTTTTAATTTTCTATAAAAATTTCTATAAAATTTTCAGTAGAATTATTTTGTTTTTTTTTTTTAATTTTCTTAGATTTTTCTAAAAATATTTTTAAATAACAAGTTGATACATTCCAGCGATTTTTAAATTCTTAGTTGATACTATAAAATACAACTCTGTCGATGCTTAGCTTTCCAGTCTGGCAATATGAATATTATCAATCATTTTTTTCTCACATCTGTCATTCGCGATTAAAGCATAAAGAAAGAACTTACCAAAGAGAATTAAATGAAAAGCCGACTAATTTATTAACTTTCTCGAAATTTTTGTTAGCAACTTGTTAAAACACAAGAAAATCTACGATTTAACATTTACTATAATTTCATAGATATTGTGTAGTAAATTTGCAATTGCTACATCATAAAAATGGTGTTAAAGGAAAAGGTGAAAACAATTGCATTGATGCTATTCGGTATGCTGGTGGCTGAATGTGCAGTTAGTACCAATGAATACATGAAAAGGGAACACTCTTTAGTGAGACCCTTTCAGGGTGAGTCAGCAGAGATAGGAAGCATAATTTTATTTATATACAGATAAGAGATGTTAATGTTTGCTTTTTAAAGGTGTTGGTGTAAATTTGCCCAATTGGGATTTTCTGGGTCATACCGTAGTGACCAGCAACTATATAAGACTGACACCAGATTTGCAATCAAAAAGTGGAGCTTTATGGAATTATTCTGTAAGTGGGCTTAAACTTTAAATTAGCAAAACAATGTTCAAGGTTTAATATCTGATTATTTTCGTTTAGCCCTGCTTAACTAAAAACTGGGAAATACATGTCACGTTCAAAGTTCATGGCAAGGGCAGCGAATTGTTTGGTGATGGTTTTGCCATTTGGTATACTAAAGAACGCATGCAAACCGGCCCTGTTTTTGGTAGCAAAGATCATTTTTCAGGTTTGGCTATAATCCTGGATACCTACAGTAATCACAATGGTCCTCATAATGTAATTATCTGTAAATTTAAATTTTTTGTACATTGGTTAACTGTATAATTCTTATTTAGCATCAGCATCCTTACCTTAGTGCTATGGTTAATAATGGCACATGGAGTTATGATCATGATCGTGATGGTACCCATACCCAACTGTCCGGTTGTGAAGTACGCTTTCGTAATGTTAACTATGATACTCATGTTGCCATACGGTATGAGAATGACGTTCTGTCAGTTTCAACAGATCTGGAAAATCGTGGTGAATGGAAAAATTGTTTCGTGGTCAACAATGTAGAGCTACCCACCGGTTATTTCTTTGGTATGTCAGCCACAACTGGTGATCTTTCAGATAATCATGATATTTTGGGTTTTAAATTTTATGATTTGGACACAAACGTAACAGTAAGTCTTGCAAACCTTAAATTTGTATATTCAAAGCTATGTATTTGTATATTAATAATTAACTTTTATTATTTTAAAGCCTGAGCAAATAATGGCCCGTGCCAATATTATACCAAATGCCAAAACTTTCGAAGCACCACGAGAACATAAGGATGATCCTAAACCTGGTATGTCAAATACTAAAATATTCTTTATTTTATTGTTTGGCATGTTGGCTGCGGTGGCTATTGCCATTTTTGCTATCTCCTATTTCAAGGAGAAAAATTCGCGCAAACGTTTTTACTAGTTTAAAATAAATATAGTAGTCTTCGAACCTCCACAAATTTCACTGAGAGAAAAAGACATGACCACCTTTAAAATACCACAAACAAAAATGAATATCAAAGATTTGTTTGATAATATTCTGAGCATCAATTTTGTTTTAAATTAAATTGATTGTATGTATTTCTTAAAACAAAATCTAGTATTTCCTTCTACGGCACGTTTTAATTTAATTTATTTGATTTATACAATATTTATTTTCTTTTTATAATTTTTTAAATAACAAAAATTAAAGGTAATACATGCAAAAATTGCAATTTTCCAGTAATATTGCATCTCCACAAATTTTTATGTAGCAAAATATTGAAATAAAGTAAAATTGTAATTTGTAACGTAATTAAAACAACAAATACATATGGATATAACCTGGGATGATTGTAAATAAATAGTTAAATGTAAAAAAATACATAGAACTAAAGTGTTTTATTAGGTTATTTATATATTAGAAAAATGTAAAGTTGGATTTGTGCAGCTGTTTGGAAAAGGCAAGGAAATATGGCATGTAGAAACCAAAATCAGTACATCTATATTTGACCATACGTTCCAAGAAAAATTCATTACTTTAACCCTTTAAACCACTTATAAATCTAAATATACAGCCGTATCACAGAACTCAATTACGCTCGGAAATGGATGGAATTTAGTATTTTGCTTCTATAGACAATATTTTTTCGGATTGAAACCAATTTCAATTTTCAAAGTGGAATTAAATTTGTAAGTTTTTCTTTGCTTATTCAATATTTGAACAATTTTTTTAATCATTGCTTTTTTAAACAAAGATAAAGTTACTGATTTTTATTTTTGGAATCTAAAGAACCTTAAACCATTCCGATAAGAATTCAATTTCAGAACGGATTTTGTGATAATCGTCTATTTTAACCCATAGCTCCATATCTGACCTGCTGCCGGAATGTATGTATGTTACATACATATAACCCAATGGAGCTCCTAATGGGTGTACCGACAAGAGTTATAAAATTTAATAAATTCTCCCGCAAATTTATAAAATTTGTGAACTAATAAGATTTTATTTTAATTTTTTTTCATATGTGAATGTCTTGTAACATTTATTCAATAGCTTTAGAAATGTCGTATACAGTCGTATGTATACAAATTAGAAACTAAAAAATTTGCGGTGCATCGATGTTGGAGTTTTGGCGATACCTCTGGTCAAAAATTAGCTCTCTAGTATTTCTAATTTGATTTTAATAAAATTTAATAGGGACATTTTCAAAAAATCTCATCTGGCAACTATATGAATAGTTGTTTTCATTTAATCCATCTGGCATCTTATATTGTTTTTGTTTACGTTTTCTTATAACATACAAAATTCGCAAAACAAACATCTCCGCAAGAAAGCAAAAAGAAATGACCACGGACGAAAGGAATTTTAGATCTTCCTATTATGAAAAGGTTGGCTGTCATAGTGTGGAGGAAAAGAAGTCCCTAAACAAGTTGCTACAAGATAATATCCGCAATCATGTGAAATTAAAACAATTTTGTTTAAGCTACACTGTACCCACTACCCATCGCAGTCTCTTGTGGAACATTATCCTGGGTGTAATGCCTTTACACAAAAACTCTACAGAATATATAATGGAGCAAAGAAAGGCTGTGTATGATGACCTGTTGAGAGCGGTTACCATAATGCAATATGTTAATCAAACAACACCAAAATGTAAAGTTCTATTATTTATGTGGCAATTGGAGCAGAATCGGTTATTACATCCAAACAACAGTACTAGCGATAAGATGGAGAACGACCAAGACTTTGTAGAAATTGTGAAGGTTTTAATGCAGCTATTTGAAGATGATGTCGAAGCATATTGGTTGGCTAAAGAGTTTTATGCCTGTACACGAGAAATACAACAAGAGTGCGGTAAACTGAAGGAATTGACACAAAATTTGCTTAAGAAAGAAGATATCCAATTGTTCAGGTATTGCGAATACATTATGATTGGCTTTATAATAGTGGAATTAATAAATTTCTTTTTATAAAGTCATTTGGATAATTTGGCAGTTTTTAACTCGGAAGATCTTTTGGACAAATGGTATGTTACCTGTTTTGCTGGTGTCATCAACGAATCGAGCTTGGTTCGTGTGTGGGATAAGATATGTGGAGGTTCGAAAAAGATTGTAGTTTTTATATTTCTAGAATTGGCTAAAGCTTTAAGTGATAAGGCTATGAAATGTAATACAAGAGAGGAGTTCAAAACTTTGGTGGAACAAGTAAGTTTTTAATGTTTTGGAGGGTGTTACAAGCGTTTTACAATAACTGGGACTTATAACTTTAAGACCAGAATCATTTTAAGATCTAAGACAAATCTAATTATTTCCTTTTACAGATCAAAGATCCTGATGCCCTAATCGTAAACAAGGCCATAAAAACCTGGCAAAATAGCAATCAACACAGCGAATTTAGTTTTTAACATTAATTTTATCTATGTAATTCACTTAAATATACTTGAAAACAACATCTCTTTTATCTTGTACTGTTTGCAACTCCAAAGTTACGGGACACTGCATCCAATTCGATAATAGTTCTTCGGTATAACCAATCAGGAAATACATTTTACGAGCACTTATGGCTTGTCGAACAATAGCAGCTACACGTATGGTGTTATGTTGACGTTTAATAATTACTTCCGAACATACTAAAGAGTGCCAAGTGCCGGTCAAAAAACGGCGTATGAAAATATCTTCAATGGCCGTTTGAGAAGGTCGCAAGCCATCAAGCATTGTGGCTAAAAATATAGATACATTTAATACATTATAAGGTATAAATAGTAAAAGTTTTATTTTAAAGAGTACAGGTATTCCAAGAGTTCCAGGATTTGCGATGGGCAATATAATGGGGAGGATTGGCCATTTCATATGTAAGAGGTTTGTTGCGTTTTGTGGTTATGCGATAGCGGCCTGATTGTACTTTAGAGCAACTCGCCGTGGTGTGAAAAGCTGCAGCAACATTTTTACATGTTAAGGCCTCCGACAGCAGTGAAGCTGGTAGCTGTAAAAAAAATTCAATTAAGTTTATTTTATATTCATATTAATTAACAATTTACTTACTTTTTGTAGGGAAAACATTTTTTAGGCTGATAAGCTGCTGCAGAGAAGAAAAAAACATCAACAGCTGTTAATGACATAACATTTCCATAAGGTATGTTAAGTGAGGGTAACAGTATGTTATCAGTTCACACTGAATTTTAATTGTCATTTAGTAATAAGAAGAAGACATTCAAGAAAAAATTGTGTTTTTTTCTGAAAAATTGTTTGTTAAGTTAATTTTTTTATATTAATTTTCTATTAAAGTTTGTAAAGAATTTTATACACAAATGTTAAACAGTCAGAAAATTGCCATTAATTTATGTGAATGTTATGAATTTATTGTAATAAATCTATAATTTATAGCAAACAAGGTACATATTTTTATTATGCAAATGAAAAATCTTGGTCTACATCATCATGTAATTATTGACCTGTAACAATTTTTTATGTCTCCTTGTATTTTTGCTTCTATGTGCTAATAATTATTGAATATGTGCGGACATAATTCTACCGGAAAATGTGCAAAATAATAAATTGTGTAAAAAAAACTATTACTGTTTACTTAATACCTGTTACAAAAAGAAATTTTATTTTCTTGTGAAAAGCTTTTTTTCGTCTGCCCCTTCATTTGCCATCAACATATCTCACACACATATAAAATCGATAATTTTTCAATCAGCGATAAATTACTACAATGTATTATGCTGCTGCTGTCACGTCAAAAAACTTATAAATGTAGTTTATGGAGAGCTATGTGGTTATTAATAATTCAATACATAACTTTTGAAATTAGGAAAATTAAAAGATTGCGATATCATTTTGTAAAAACATTAAATTTCTTTATCTTTTTTGTATACATACCTACATATTGTTTTGTATTCATAGATATATTTTGAAGGACATTTTTATTTTGAATCATAAAATTCTATTATATTCCCACTTTTTGTATGTCGCTTCAGCATCTCAAAAACAAAGTTATGGTACCGTAGCTTCTTCTTGATTATATTGAAACACAGTGTTATGCTTATCTGTTTTATAAACGGTTTAATTTAAACATACAAAATTCCACAGCAGACTTTTAGGAGGTGCTTAATGATTTAAACGGTACATCCTAAAAGTATACATCATATTTTTCTGTAAAATTTGATTTAGAACAAACGTCCAAGAAACAAGACTTTCTTTTTAAAACATCTTTTATGAATACTCTAAAACGTTGTCTTTTTTCGTTTTAGAATTTTTTAAATTTTCACCATAAGTAACAATTTTTGTTTTGAAAATGGAACAAGAAATTGGGACATGGGATTCAGTGTTATTGGAAAATCTTTCGGAAGATAGCTTCATTAATAATATACATCAACGCTATAAGCGGGATCATATTTATGTGAGTAAATACATTTATAATAGTAATTTCGACAATCTGTATATATCTAAACTTTTAATACAAATACAAATACAAATTAGACATACATTGGCACCTCGGTGGTTGCAGTAAATCCATATCATCACATATCAGAACATTCGTTGGAATTAATACGAAATTATGGCAGCAAAGGGATTTTTCAATTACCACCTCATATGTAAGTCATAAAATTTTTATAAAGAACCTTTTATACAATATATAACTTTTTCTGTTAAAATTTTATGTTCCACAATATTTTCTTAAAAAAATCTTAGTTATTATTATTATTAGAAGACCTTTGAATCCACAGTTTTTTTTGATATGAAAACATTTTCTTAAGAAAATCTTATGTTCCACAAAATTTTCTTTATCATTTTCATTTAATAAATATTGTTTTCATTTTAATGCAGTTACGGTCTCTCAAACTTGGCCTTTCAATCACTTAAAGATCAAAGCGAAGATCAGTGTATATTATTAGCAGGTTTGTATTTCTGAAATATATATACAAAGATTTGTATTTCTGAAATATATGTATAATATATGGAAAACAAAACATTTGTTTATCTTAGGTGAAAGTGGTTCTGGTAAAACAGAGTCTTTTAAAATGATTGTCAATTTTTTAACCCACATCCAAGAGAGATCTAAGGAACCAACTTCAAGCTCAGTACGAAAACATTCAACGGCTGGCTCAACAGCTGAAGCTGCTGTCACTATTTCAGCCAATCTCTCTAGTGGTTGTTCTTCTGCAACCGGCAACCAAAAACATCGTCGTACATCTAGTTCATGTTCTGTGGGACCTGCCGCAACGAATTTAACTCTGTGCAAAAATACATCAGTTACGGCTAGTACTAGCACTTGTTTGTCCATGCAAAGACGTCAGTCGCCCTCGCCTGGACCTACAGCAAAAAGAAGCGACATAACGCTGCAGCATCGTTCACGGGCCGACAGTTCAGAACGTCAGGGAAAATGCTTAAATGTAAGAGAGAAAATGGTTGACTTTGATTTTTCCCATCACAAAAGCTCAGAAAACATAACAACTATGGATAGCTCATATACAACAGCAGCTTCGGTGCACTATAGTCAAGCATCGGTAGCAACACTGTCACCACATCCAACTAAATCATGTTTCAAACACCACCAATCAACACAAGTTCCCTGTAATACTGCCAATACCCTTAAATCAACATTTTCAACGGCATCATCATCAACAGCGTCTTATGCTAGAAGTGCTTCCCCAAAATACCTAATGGGATCCAGTAGCGGTGGTTGTCGACAATGTGGCCATAGCAAATGTACAAGAGCTCAAAGTTTTGAAAGAGATGAGCCAGATTTTGGTCTGCAAAAAGCATGTGGTAGCCGTAGCCTGTCTGCCTATCCTTCAGTTCAATTACAGCGCGGCAGTTGCTCAAATCTTGTACGCCAAACATCAACCGAAAGTTATACACGTGATGAGCGTTCGTCTTTAATGGGTTCCATGCAACGTATTTCACTTTATGATGCTCATAAATTGATTCAATCAGCAGCACAAAAATCTCCCACTTCATCAGCACGCAAATATAAGAATCCTATGAAAAGATTAAGGGAATGTGTTTCATATGCTGATGTTTTCTTAGAGGCAATGGGTAACGCAGCTACGCTTAAGAATAATAACTCAAGTCGATATGTAAGTTTTAAAAAATCAAAATTTTTGTGAAGCATTTAATCTTAAAGTTGTGATATATAATTTCAGGGAAAACTATTTGATATAGAAATCGATTTTAAGGGTGATCCTATGGGAGTACATATAACACATTGTAAGTTATTATTTCAATTATAGTTTGTTTGAGATATGTTTTATTTATTAAGATAAGATTTAAGTTGTCTTAAGTAAAAACGATCGAAAGTAGTAGTTCTATAAATGAGATTAATAAAGATTTTTTTCATGTCTGTCTCAATATAGATATGTTGGAAAAGGTTTGTTTTTAAATCATTTAATATTTGATAACCAAAGTAAATATAAATATTACTAAATTATTATTTTAAATTTGCAGACTCGGGTAACAAACACAGCAATAGGAGAAAGAAATTTTCACATATTTTATCAATTATTACTGGGTGCTGATCTACAATTATTAAGTACGTTTAATTTATTTGAAATGCTTTACATATAAACTTGATCAATTTCAATCCCAAATTTATAACAGAATCCTTAAAATTATATCGTAATGTGGAAAAATATGAAATATTGAAAAATACAACTGCCATTGAAGAAGATCGCACTAATTTTCATTATACAAAGGTGAGCAAATAGATGACATATCTTATCAGTAATATGTTTTGTTCAATGGCTATATTTGCTACTTAACAGAAATCCTTAGATGTTCTTGGCCTATCATGTGATGAAATTAATGCCATTTTTCGTATTATCGCTGTTGTCCTTAAACTAGGAAATTTTGTTTTTGTACCCGTTACAAATATAGACGGCACTGAAGGTTGTCAAATATCAAATATTTATGGTAATTTCTATACTTTTTACTTTATTAGGGATATAATGTTAAACATATTATTACAACCATTGCAGAAGTACAAGAAACTGCTCATTTACTTAATTTGGAAGCTCAAATTTTAATTAATTGCCTTACAAGAGCAAGTTGCTCAAACAGTACACTGGAAGATGTGGGTAAGTGGAATTTTTATATTATTAGTATACCTTGTAGTAATAATATAATTACAGTTCAATGGATTATAATCAGAGGTCGTTACAAAGAGAACAGAACAGAGTTGCCGTTTTTTATACTTTTACCAAAATTTTTTGTTATCAAACATTTTTCTATAGTAAATTTTTTTATGAAAAATTTTTCTATAGAAAATTTTTTTATCAACAATTTTTCTATACAATTTTTTTTATCAAAAATTTGTCTATAGAAAATTGTTTGGCTTTGGGATCAATTGCGAATATTTAAATCCCGACAATTTTGTTATTTTTTGAGAAAATCTTTTTATCAACAATTTTTCTTTATAAAATTTTTGTATATAACATTTTTTATTAAAAAATTTTCTATATAAAATTTCATCAACAATTTTTTATTGAAATTTTTTTTTTTACCAAAAATTTTTCTATAGATAGCAATATATCAAAAAAAGTAGGTTTTTAAATTTCAAGATAATCACATGAATTTATATACATTTTTTCAGACACATATTCAGCTATCCTTGGTGCTACATAAAATGGCCCATGCTATTTTGGTTCCTGAAATACGCGGTGTTTTCTATAATTTTGGCTTTTAAACTAGAAGCAAATTTGGCGCTGTAACTTTCTTAATAGGTCATAAATTAAACTTTTTCAAATTTGTATAGTTAGATAAGTGTAAAAGATTTCATCACCATAAAAAAAACATCAGTACACTTAGAGAAAAGATATGTATAAAAGATAATGCAGGAGTGAAAAAAGTATAAAATTTGCATTTAAAATGGCACAAAAGCGGATAAAGATTTTGAGACCAAATTTTACGTACAGATAGCTACTATCGATATCTAAAAATTTGATATGGCGCTTCCCGATTAAATGTTTGGTTCTTCGACAAATTGAGAAAAACTATAAAAAAAATGAAAAAAGGGTAAAAATTCTGCATTTTTAATATTTGTCTTCCTATAACTCATTAACTAAGAAACGCATCGAGAAGCGCCATATCAAAATTTTAGATAAACATGTTCCTAATATGTGTGCAAATTTTGCGAGAAAAATATTTAGCCATTTTTGTGCCATTTAAAAAACAAGCAAGCCTATTTGTGTCATTTTTCACTTGTTCACCTTCGAAAGACACATTGATGTATAATAACAATGTGGTACTTAAAGGTATATTGCTCAAATTCACGAACTAATATCCTGCGGTCTACAGTGAAGCAAAAATAATATGCGATTAAATCGCGACCATTGATTTTCTTCTACATCTTAAAGTGTTTATACAGCCTACATTGAACCTCTTAAATGCGTAAAATGTAACAAGACAACAGTGGCTTCTGATGATTTTGTGTTCTAGGAATCTAAAAATTAAATATTTAGTAATATGGAAACTTGCCACCAAAAAAAAGTCCGACGAAAAAAATGTTTTCAATACCTCATCGATTTACAGCGATTATATTTTTTAAAAGTAGAGATGGAAAATGAAATGGACTTAAAAAACAAATTAACATATTGAGAAACTAACCAATTTCGCGAAATCTGCGAAATCTGGCTAACAAGATTTTTGCATATGGATGCTGAAGTTAAAGAAAAGTTAAAAACTTTCACTTTTATATGGAATTTAAGCCATACCCTTTCTCATTACAAAAACATTATTTTTACTTCTAATATTGTAAACAGTGACTAAATTTTACACAAAATTTTAAAACAATCCTTCAAAAAAGTATCAGAATTGGAATACTGTTAACTACTTTTGTCCCTAGAATTCTTATTTTTTGTCGGAATTTCATCGCAGATATCTCTTTTGAAAGTTTTTGAAAGCATCTATTTTTGTGTTTTTAAAAATGCTACAAAAGATTGCCGCAAGGTGGCGGTATTGACATGTTTCTTACAAATGTATCAAATACATATTATTTGAATCTTTTTCGATGTTGGTACATTCAGAAAAAGTTAGACCAAATACTCCTGAACAAAGTCTCGGAACATTGTCAAACTAAATTTGTATCTTTTAATTATTAAAAATGCGATTTTCATATGTAACCTAAAAATAGCGCCATCTTTTAGCAGAATTTAGAAACAAAAAAGTTGTAAAACAAACATTATTTTTATAATCCCAGAGATTCATTTTCTACAATAAAAAAGTTCTTTTTCGCAAAAAGCCGTTTTTGATATATTGCTATCTATAGAAAATTTTTTTCTATATAAAATTTTTAATCAAAAATTTTCTTTATAAATTTTTTATCATAAATTTTCTATACAAAATTTCATCAACAATTTTTTATTGAAATTTTTTTTTCTATATCAAAATTTTTATCAACAGCTTTCTATATAAAAGTTTTTTTTTTATCAAAAATTTTCGTTTTAAAATTTTTTTACCAAAAATTTTCTATACAAAATTTCATCAAAAATTTTTCTGTAGAAAATTTTCCTTATAATTTTTTTTTTATCAAAAATTTTTTTTCTTAAATTTTCTATATAAAATTTTTTATCGAAAATTTTCTATATAAAATTTTTTACCAAAAATTTTCTTAATAAAAATTTTTTGTCAAAAATTTTCTTTTTTTTTCAAAAATTTTCTATACAAAATTTCATTAAAAATTTTTCTGTAGAAAATTTTCTTTATAAATTTTTTTTGATCAAAATGTTTTTTTAAAAAATTTTCTATATAATATTTTTTATCGAAAATTTTCTATATAAAATTTTTTATCATAAATTTTCTTTATAAAATTTTTTTATCAAAAAATTTCTATACAAAATTTCATAAACAATTTTTTATTGAAAATTTTTTCTATATAAAATTTTTTATCAAAAATTTTTTATATAAAAGTTTTTTCATCAAACATTTTCTTTATAAAATTTTTTTTACCAAAATACAAAATTTCATCAAAAATTTTCTTTATAAAAGATTTTATCTAAAATTTTCTATATAAAATTTCATCAAAAATTTTTATAGAACATTTTATTTATCAAAAAGTTTTCTATAGAAAATTGTTTTTTAAAGAAAAATTTTTGAAATTTTTTTTTTAATTTTTCTATGTATTTTTTTTTTAATTTTTGTATAGAAAATTTTTTTTATCAAAAAAAAATTTTTTTATAGAAAATTTTTTTATAAAAAATTTTTCTATAGAAAATTTTTTTATTAAAAAAAAAATTAAAAAAAAAAATTTTATCAAAAATTTTCTATATAAAAATTTTTTTATCAAAAATTTTCTATATAAATTTTTTTTATCAAAAATTTTCTATACAAAATTTCATCAAAAATATTCTATACAAAATTTCATCAAAAATTTGTTATTGAAAAGTTTTCTATCAAAAATCGGCACCAAACTACTACTTCGCTAACATCCAAATACTTTTAATACTTATTTTCACGAGTTTCATTATTGGTCGCTATATTTACGAAAATTACAAAAAGTATTCGGCTTCTGGTGGTATGGGCTGCCTACGATTATAATGATTTATAATCACTATAATCACATAATAATACTTTATTATCCCTTATAATACATTACAATCGCATTGAATTGTCTTATAATATATAATAATTGGATTATATTGATTTATTATATATTATAAACGTTTTGTAATGGCTTATTTAATTTCTTTTATATACTATATAGTCCACTAATCATTTTCCCAATTTTTTTATATTATAGGCTGCGAACTAGACGCCCGTCAAGCTTCGATTGTACGCAACACGTTATGTCGTACACTTTATGGACGACTCTTCACTTGGCTGGTGAATAAAATTAACGAGAGCCTTAAATCAACACAACGTGAAAAGAATTTAGCTTTATTAGATTTTTACGGTTTTGAATTATTGGATAACAACTCTTTTGAACAGTTCGCTATCAACTATAGTGCCGAAAAAATCCATCAAAATTTCGTACATAACGTACTCAGGGTTGAACAAGAGCTGTATGCCCGCGAGGGTCTCGAATGGTCGCGTATCGATTATTTCGACAATGAATCAATATGCGAACTTATCGACAAGCCCAACTATGGCATATTAAGTTTAATAAACGAACCACACTTAACCACCAATGAATCGCTGTTGCAGCGCATACAACAGTGTTGTGCCGGTCATCCAAATTTTATGATTTCGCAACCGAATTTCATGTCATTTCGCATACGTCACTATGCGAATGTTGTACAGTATTCGGTTCAACGTTTTCTGGAGAAAAATTCCGATATGCTGCCAAAATACATAAGTTCAGGTTTATATCAAAGTAAACTGCCACTCGTACAAAGTCTTTTTCCCGAAGGGAATCCACGAAGACAGGCCACTAAGAAACCCACCACTTTAAGTTCCAATATACGCACTCAATTACAAACTTTACTCGCCATAGTTAAGCCACGACGTTCCCATAACGTATTCTGTATAAAGCCCAACGAATGTCGCCAGCCAAAAACCTTTGACATGGCCTTGGTACAACATCAAGTACGCTATATGTCTTTAATGCCTCTTGTTAATTTGTGTCGTCAGGGACACTGTTTTCATATGTCTCATGCCAAATTCTTTCTCCGCTATAAGCTTCTTAACAATAAAACCTGGCCTCATTATTTAAATGGTAGTTGCGTTGAAGGTATTGCCGTTATTATACGTAATGTTCCGTTACCATCAGCTGAATTCACTATTGGCATAAAGAATGTTTTTGTACGTAGTCCGCGTACGGTATATGAATTGGAACAATTTCGTCGAAATCGTATGAACGAATTAGCCGTGCTAATACAGAAGACATTTCGTATGTTCAAAGCTAGAAAATTATTTTTGCGCATGCGTGAAAGTCAAATTGTGATCTCAAGTGCATGGCGAATCTGGAGGGTAAGTTATTTTCAATGTTTTATTTTTGTTTTTAATTTATTTGTTGTATATTTGCATGAGTTATGTGGTTTATTTATTATGAAATTATAATATTAAAATTATGTAAAATTTAAAATCTTAGGTATAATTCCCACACTCGATTCAAATCGAAATTTATGAGCTTATCAACAAACAAATTTTGTTAAAATCGGACCATATTGCAAATAACTTAGCAGAGTTATGTAATTCGAGTCGAAAAAACTTTTCGAATCCCAGTTTTTTAGGTATGTATATTAGAGCGGATCGATTTGTATAGGAGCCAAAAAATGCTACAGGCGTATAGCAAAATCGAAATCTGCACCAAAGTTTTATTAAGAAACCAGGTGTCTAAAATGAAAACCTAGCTATCGCCGCGAGGTCTGAAAATATTTACTTCCTACACATTGAATAGAATTTTGGAAAAAATAGTTTTGGATATAGTTAGATATCTTGAAAACTAAAGAAGGTATCTTAATGAAACTTCACGTATAAATAAAGCTGGTGAGCTTCCACAAAATATGAGCTATAGTAAGGCTTAGTAGAACGCCATTGAGCTCCCAAACCCGAAACCAAAGTTTTACATCTCGTTTTTAAAATTCACCAAAGTCCTATTTATGCTCTGAACGTATATTTGATTATACAGTTGGAAAGACCATTCAAATATCTAATAAAGCTGCATTTGACTTTGCTAATATCTCATTTATGTTTCAAGATATTTAGCGTTAAAACTTTGTTTCATTCAGTTATTGTAGAATTATATGTTTGACGAATTGCTTAGTTTTAGCTTTATAACTTTTAAACTACTTTTCAAATCAGGTTTAAACTGTAAGAGAAGAGGAAATAAGCTTTCAGAACCTTACCTTCATTAGTTTTTAAGATATCGAATTATATCCAAAACTATTTTTTTTCCAAAATTCTATTATGTGTACGAAGTGAATATTTTCAGGCCTCGCGGCGCTAGCTAGGTTTTCATTATAGACGCCTGGTTTCTTAGGGAAACTTTCTTAGAATTAGGCGTAGATTTCGATTTTACTATACGCCTGTTCACAAACAAAAAATCGACCCACCCTAATGTATATAAATATTCGGATCGAATTACATAATAACCTCCTAGAATCCGTTTTAAATTGACTTAAAGATAATTTTATTGTATATTCTATTCTGTAACTTTCAACAAAATCAAACAATCCGAGTCGATGGACCAGCCTTTTTGAAAGTATCAAATTGTTTGTTTTTTTGAAGTTGAATAGTTTCGAATTGAATCGACTGAGTGAATTTGGCCCCAGAATTGAATTTAATTTAAAACGTTATATGTTGCATGTTTTGCGATTGTGTTAATATTTAAATATGTAATTTTTGCACAGGAATGCCGTTTTGGTATTCCCTTTACAGGACGCAGACATTTATGGAGTGTTTATCATATAGTAAGCATGTTCATTTTATATGTGATTATAATTCCTCCAAATAAAAAATTATTCAAAATGCAAAGGCCTTAATATAGTTAAATTTGCTTGTAGTTACTTAAAAACCCCCAATAAAAATAATAACTTGTTTAGATGTTTAATAACAAATTTAATAAATTTTCTAGGCCCGCGAAGAATATCGTAATATGCGTCAAAAGCGACAAATTAAATGGGCTGTTGATGTTATATCGCGCTATTATCTTCGCTGGAAAATACGGCAATTTTTCCTTACCATACCACTACGATTACCTCCCAACACCTTGAGTCCTCTGTCGATGGATTGGCCAACAGCACCAAAATTTCTTAGTGAAACATCACGTTTATTACGGGCCATCTATCATCGTTGGAAATGTTATATATATCGTAATGCTTTTGATCAGACGGCCAGAAATCGGATGCGTGAAAAAGTCACAGCCAGTATAATTTTTAAGGATCGTAAAGCTTCCTATCCAAGAAGGTAATTTATTGTATATGGATTTAGTTAAAGATAAAAATTAAAAAAAATAATTTCTATTTTTTAGTGTGCCTCATCCATTTATTGGAGATTATGTACGTCTAAGACACAATCAACAGTGGAAGAAAATGTGTGTTGAAACTAATGATCAATATGTGGTTTTTGCTGATATTATTAATAAAATAACTAGATCGAGTGGAAAGGTATGAGGGGACTTTTAAATGTCTAAACAAATTATTTTATAAAATTTATCCTAGATTTTTATTTAAAAATTTCCCTTAAACTTTCAGATTGCTCCTATTTTATTAGTTTTGTCCACTTCATCTTTGTTATTATTGGATCAGAGAACCTTACAAATAAAGTATCGTGTACCGGCTGCAGAAATTTATCGCATGTCATTGAGTCCCTATCTAGATGATGTCGCTGTGTTTCATGTTAAAGCCGTAAGTGAAATTATTTATCTAATTGTGGGATTTTTTTTGTTGCAAAATTTGGACTTTTATCAATAATTAAATAAAAAAAAAAAATGGGTGCAATAGATTCCCGGTTCAACGAGCCATCGTTTTAACGAACATTGCATTTAGCGAACATTCTTTTTATCGACCGCCACTTCAGAGATCTCCAACCACCCTCGAACATGCGTGAAAAAGAGAGGGAGTTTCACATAACCATCAACGCTGCAGCCACTTGCTTCATCCCTGCTGGTAGAATACCCGTAGTGAGGCCGCACTTCCCATCAGAAGCAGTGGGATTAGCAGATGAGCGTGATGACATCCGCAATACAAACCCTGATGATCCCAGGATTTTACAGCTGAACCGTGATATCAGCAGGTTGGTAAATGAGGACAAGCGGATCACCTGAAGAACTGCAACCTTTGCGCGGTAATAAGTATGTTATGGTCCACTGTTCGATCTCTCTCGTATCCTATGAAAAAGGATGATCGGATCGCGATTAAGACAAGGGGAAAAGGAGTGTTGTTCGTAAGCTGCATGATCTCCCAGTCCCGAACCCACTACAACTTTTTACGCCCGCGGAAGTAGCAAAGGCCATCCGTACAGCTTGACGGAATTTCCATGCTGATGCTTAAACACCTAAGCTAGTGGGGCGTCGAGTTCTTGACAGGTGTCATAAATCTGTCTATGACCAGCCTTATTATACCCGATGTCTGAAAAGTGGGTAGAGTGATACCAATACTAAAAGCTGGGAAACCCGTGATTGAGGGATCATCGTACAGACCGATATCCCTCCTATTACCAGTCGCGAAGACACTCAAGGCTCTACTCCTGCCCCAGCTGACCAGCTTGTCACCAGTATGGATCCCGCAAAATGCACAGTACCACCACAGCATCAATAGCCATTACCACTCAGATCGCACAAGGTTTAAACCAGCAGAGGCCTTATAAAAGAACGGCCCTTGTGGCACTTGACTTTTCAAAAGTTCCATTACATCCTGCTGTCCACAATGCCAATAATTTTGAAGAGATGGATAGTAAATTATCTGAGTAGTCGTCAGTCGTTCGTAGAGTTTAGAGACCAGCGATGAAAACACTGTAGAATCAAACAGGGAGTTCCTCAGGGCGGAGTCCTGTCGCCACTTCTGATTAACTTCTAGGTTAGGTTTGGTTGAAAAGGTGATGCCAGGAGAGTGGCATATACACTCGGAGACCTTCGGGTCCATTGTGATCCTTTCTGAAAGTAAATAAATGATAGCGGAAAGAGAAAGAGAGGAAAGAGTGAAGGGAGTAGTTATAGAAAGTGTTAAAGATAAACTCCCAGCTCATCCGCAGGATTAACGAACAAATAAAATATTTGATGATTTGTGTCCGCATCATAAAGTTATTCTCGATTAAACATGTCAGCTTACGGCCAAATTCTTAATTTTCTGCTTTAATAAGAAGAAATCTGCGGCTGAGGCTCATCGAATGATTTTAAATGGTGAGACCGCTATTAGAGAGAGAATATGCCGAGAATGGTGATATTCCGGGCATGTTTTCACGTTGACGGCCATACCGAATATTCACAGTTCCAGGGTCATGTATTTGGTAGAACCAGCTCCACTGGGAGTCATGGATAACAGAAGAAGAAAAAGCTTAGCGTAGTATATTATTAGTTGTTAAAACCGATTGAATCAATCATAGCGATCGTTATCGAACGCAATTAATGCGTTTGAGCCGAGCATTAAGAAGTAAACGGATAAAGTGATTTACAGAAAGTGGTAAAAACATACTTGGAAACGTTGTAATGGGAAGTCCTACCACGTTGTACCCTCAGACTATCACTTGTTTGCTCCCTCAGACTATCACTTAGTACACGGCCTGGCTGGCCAGCACTTCCAGTCTTATGAAAAAGTAAATAATTGGATTGATTCGTGGATTGCTTCAAAACATAACGAAGAACTATGAGAGAAAGTTGTTGCCTGTGATGGACAATACAATAAATGTGTAACCTGTTTATTACAATAATGCCTCAAATTTCGGCGGTAGCAAAGCTCCTCTTGCTCCTGATAAAAGTCCAAATTTTTATTTTTTCAAAATAAAAATTTAATTTATTTTAATTTATATTTTAAATTTAAATTTTAATTTATTTTAATTTATATTTTAAATTAAAATTTATTTTTCTTTGGCAAATATTGGATAATCCAAAAAGTGTTTGTCGATTTTTCTTATAGTTTTTTGTTGACCATTTTTTTCAGTTTGCAGTGACCGAAACATATAGTCTGATTTTGCAATATCCGGTTATTACGTTAGTTGCATCTAAACCTCCCAGCCAAGCACTGTCAGTTTTTGATGGGTCATCAAAGATCAGACAATTATGTTCCACTATGTCTTATGATCTGATAAAACTGACAGAATTTGGCTAGAATATTTTGATGCATCAACCGTATAGCCCGGACATTGTACCGTCTATCATTGCATAATTCCCTGAAAACGGTGGCCAGCATCCTTAAACTATATCGTCTTTAGTAAACTTCCCAAAAAATGGAAAAATTTTAAAAAATTTTTTTGTTTTATAAAATTATTCACTAAAATATTTTTGTTTATATGTGTCATTTCAGTCTGAATTTGGACGTAAAAAGGGAGATTTTGTATTCCAAACGGCCCATGTTATAGAAATCGTTACCAAAATGTTTTTAGTCATACAAAATGCCACTGGGAAACCACCTGAAATACACATAAGTACAGAGTGAGTTATTATTAAAATAAACAAAATTATATTAAAATCTATGTAAATCAATGTTGGACAAAGCCTCTCTGATTTGCTCCGATTTTGTAGTTTCCTAACTCTAGTGTTAGCAAAATACAAAATCAGAGAGACTTTACCCAACATTGATATAATGTTTGCTCCCGTACTCTAACGAAACAACCAAAAACAATGCCAAGTTGTCAGAAATTACTCAAAAAAACAACAATTTTATGGGGTTTAAATAACTCAAGCGGCTGACGATTGAGTGAAATTTACATGTGTTTTGTTGTTGTAACAAAAACAAAATATATGTAAATTTCACTCAATCGTCAGCCGCTTTAGTTATATAAACTCCACATTTGTGTTGAATATTTTGTACGGGAACAATTGAGTAAGTTTGGGCTGTTTCGTTAAAGAAAAGGAACTCACATATAAATAATAAAATACACATATGGGCAAATCCGAAAAACATTAAATCAAGGACACACTTTTAAAACTGTCAAAATCGGGTTTTTGTGTTTATGGAAAAATTAACCCCTAGAATACATAATAGATTCATTCGTTTACGTTAAAATTTGTACAAATTATTACAAAATATTACGGAAAGTCGTTCGTTTACCCAAAACTCAGTAAGAGGGGAAATGTAAACAGAGAGAATTTTTGAGAAAAAGTGACAGTTTATTTGCTGAGTATTTGCAAAATGTTACGGGGAAAATTTTTGCTTGTAAAAGTTCAGTAGCAACAACAACATGAATAAAAAACGTAAACAAAAGAAAAACAGGCAGTTGAAAATTTGCCGCAATTTTTATTAAGTTAAAAATTTGAAGTAAAAGAAATAAAATTAACTAAATTAAAGTTAAAAAGTATATAACTAATTAAAAATTAAAAGCTTAGGTCATTTTTTTTATTTATTTATTGCCTTTTTTATTGTTTTTTTCTTATTGTTTTGATTTTCTTACTGGATTTTTACAAATTTTCTGTTCGTTTACTTTTCTTGTACAAATGATTTGGTGAGAGTAAATTCGTTCATTTACTCAGTAAATACTCAGCTTACTGGACTTTTACTGGAAAGTAAACGAATAGACCTAATGAATACAATTTTTGATTGCTCGCTTCGTGAATGTCTTTATTTGCACCCATCTCGGATTTTTATACATTTTTTAAAATAATAGGTTTTCAAAATGTTCATAAAAATCACAAAAACATCCAATTAGGTATCAAGTTTCAGTAGGGAGTCCGCTTAATTTTATACAATAGATGTAAAAGACCCCATCAAAAGTAATTGGAGTGATATAAATAACGTCAAGTAAAAAAGGGCTCACAGTATGTAGCGTCCGTCACAGAAATAAAGTTTTTTTTTTAATTTGGCTAGTGCAAGTTTTCTTTTTTCTCCAATTGAACTTGGTTCGTAAAGAGAACTTTGAACTTGCTTTACATTAGACTAAAAATATATAGATGTTTATATAGCATTTTACAGAATAATATGTATAGGAAAGTGTGTAGCGTCCGTCACAGTATATATTTTTTACAAAATTATATTTATTAAATACAATATATACGAAAACATGTCTGTCTTAATCATAAAGCAATAACACTGTCTATATCCACAGATTAAATCTAAGATATTAGGTATTAAAAAAATATACAGTGGGACAAATTTGATGCTTTTGAAATTTGATTTTTTTTTTATTTTTGGGACGCTCTAACAGCTAGCCGCAGCATTCTTTCGATGAAACATATGATGTAAAAAGTGTAAAACTTTAAATAAATATATGTATATAGCCGTTTTGTGAAATATTAAATTGTGCCCAAAAATCGCAATTTAACCGCGAGCATGAAAAGGAAGGAGATGAAATTCGGGAACAACTAAAACCATTATTTTCACTAACCTACGAATCCTTAAAAAAGTATGAAATATGTTTTTTTTTTTCTAATAAAAAACATTCAAGTAAAAACTGTATCGTCCGTCACGAAGCGTCCGCAACAGTTCATTTTTGGATTTTTGTTGAAACTGGAAACTTTAAAATATTTTCTAAAAGCTGTTTTGTAATCCTCAGATTTTTCTCTATCTTTAATGTATTTACAATTGTTTTATTACTATGACCGATTTGATGAAAATTACAGAAACACGTGTTGAAAAAAAGTCACTTCCATTTTTTGTAGCGTCCGTCATAGCATTTTAACAGCGAATATCTTTTCCTCCAAAAGAAGTATGTAAATTAAGAAATGCAATTCGATAGCACAATCAATGGGCTAATATTATCTGAAATCTGTGCAAAGATATCTATTGTAGAACGACAATGGGATACATTTAAGTACAACAAAATCCGTACAAATGTATCGTCCGACACGCAGGATTTGCCCATATAAAAAAATCAAGACGTACTTTTGCAACTAATTGTAAATTTCTTTGATCTCCTGAATTCGTAGGGATATATGTGTATCAGTTTTTCCGATTTGGCTCTAGTTTTCGAGATATAATTTCTTTAAAAAAGTTTGTAGTTGCACGATGTACATTTACAAGCAGTTAAATCGTATAGATAAAAGATGACGTGATAAAAAAATTATTATTTGTTGTACTATGGTTAAGTTTAGCCTGAATTAGTAAATATATATCATTCGCGAAACTCTTTATTAACATCCTAGCTAATTTTTTAAAAAAATATTATAACTTAGAAATAAGAGCCAATTCGAAAAAAATAACATTTTCGGATTCAGCAGATCAAAATCTGCCTAGTTTTGGGTCCCTGTGTAATTAACAAATAATTAATGCACTCGATTTTTGAAAAAAGCATAAAGTACGAAAAAAGATGTGTATATTTATAAAATAAAATATATTTTTAATTTATTGTTAAACAGATTTGAAGCAAACTTCGGCCAGCAAACAGTTATATTCAATTTTAAATATGGTGGCATGTCCAACTTAGCACAAGGACTCCCCAAAGTTACTAGAAAAGCCAATCGCATGGAAATTATTGTATGATCCGCAACGAAAACTTATCGCTGGACATCATTTACTTTTTTAAATGCCTACGAGCTTGATGCAATGGCAGATTGAATTTATTAATATTTAAAACTAACGAAACACAAACATTTTCATAACCACTCCAAATCCTACTAATAAACCTCCTCCAACCTCTTCCTAAATATCAAATTTTCAACTACTACAAAAACTGACAATCATACAGATTCAGTTGTTCATAACAAATTAATTGTTACAAAAAAATAAAAAAACAAAAAAATATTAAAAATATTTAACAAAAAATAGTAAAGTGAAACTTGAAACATATTGTTTCATATTTGTTAAATACATGTGCCAAAGAAAAGAAAATGTTTAAACAATTTTTAAAGGCATAAAAAAATAAAATCATTTTATCCTTAAAAAAAATTTTATACTTAAACATTTTATTAAATAAGTTTTTAATTATTAACTTAATTTTAAAATTAATTTAATTATTTATAAGACATTTTATTAGTTAGTTTTAAACAAAAAGAAAAATAATGTTATGTTTTAATATTTATTCAAACCAAAAAGGCATTTAAATTATTATTTATTTAGTTTAATTTTTTTCTAAGGCTATACAAAAGGTCTATTATTTGGTCTTATTATTTATTGTAAGTACACTGCCGGTCATCAGTTTATGACAGCTTCTGAATTAAATCTTTCCTAACAACATTTCGCTTTTTAACAACTTAAAGCTCTTCCCTCTTTTACTTATTGAAATGTATGAATAGAATACATATTACGGTTAATGCAATTTAGAAATATGGGTATTAATTGTGGAATATAACTTCGAGAAATTGCCCACCTCTAGCACGTGGGCTTTTTTTTTAAGTTTTTGGACCACATTTTACACTTCGAATGGAATGTAAGATTGAAAATCCTAGACACACCAAAAAATTGCAAAAGCCTTTAGTCGTTTGTCAGGAGGATCCCAGATAGTTCAGATAGTTCAACTCATCTCCTCCAAAAAGAATGACCACATTATCACAGGTCCGCGTAAACCAACTGCTTCACAGAAAGAACCTGCTTAGTCTCAATACTTATTTGGTCTTACGACAGTAAGCGTTCTGCAGTATTGGTTTTCCTATCGCGCCAAAGACTACGCACTATAACATCAATCCTTACAAGGCACTGCACCCTATTACATGTTGGAAGTCTTAATCTTTAAAGCAATGACTACTGTAGAAGTTGTCATAACGTTGAGGATGAAGAAACTGCTACTCATCTCCCTTGCTGATCTTAGGGGGAGTCTGGGCTACTTGTTTCTGCACAATTTATCAAAGGTCTAGAATTTTAATATTCGTAAAAAGGGCTCATTCATTGTTGCATCTGGTTGGCTCTAACAGAGCCTTGATACTTTTGGTAGTAAATACATAATATGAAGACCTTATTTTGAAAGCGGATTAAGTCCATATATAGGTGACCAATTTTAGTAAATTAAATCCTATATTTTTTATCAGAACCTATCCAATTTTTTCTTTCATAAAAATAAATTTATAAAAACCATTTGGAAAGGAATTTTTGGAGGGTTGAATGGAATTATACCACTTTTAAAATATATATTTTAAAATATTAATTTTTTCAATTGAAAAATGTATGGGAATTAAACTGTTTTCAAAACAAATAAAATTTAAATTTTTGGTTTTGTGTAAAAAAAATTTTACTTTTGAATTGAAAAAACAAATAAAACGAAAAATTTTGTTTCAAAAAATTTTGCCAAATATTTTTCAAAGCTAAATTCCTATAAAATGTAAGTTTTCGGAAAAAAAATCCTATAAAACTCAAATTTTTGAAAAATTTTCTATAAAAAATAAATTTTTGAAAAATTTCCTATAAAAAGTAAATTTTTAAAAAATTTCCTATAAAAAGTAAATTTTTGAAAAATTTCCTATAAAAAGTAAATTTTTAAAAAATTTCCTATAAAAAGTAAATTTTTAAAAAATTTCGTATAAAAAGTAAATTTTTGAAAAATTTCCTATACAAAAGTAAATTTTTGAAAAATTTCCAATAAAAAGTAAATTTTTGAAAAATTTCCTATAAAAAGTAAATTTTTGAAAAATTTCCAATAAAAAATACGTTTTTGAAAAATTTCCTATAAAAAGTAAATTTTTAAAAAATTTCTACAAAAGGCAAATTTTTGAAAAATTTCCTATAAGTAAATTTTTGAAAAATTTCCTATAAGTAAATTTTTGAAAAATTTCCTATAAGTAAATTTTTGAAAAATTTCCTATAAAAAGTAAATCTTTGAAAAATTTCCTATAAAAAGTAAATCTTTGAAAAATTTCCTATAAAAAGTAAATTTTTGAAAAATTTCCTATAAAAAGTAAATTTTTGAAAAATTTCCTATAAAAAGTAAATTTTTGAAAAATTTCCTATAAAAAGTAAATTTTTGAAAAATTTCCTATAAAAAGTAAATTTTTGAAAAATTTCCTATAAAATGTAGATTACGACTTCCCAAAGTCAAAAACTGTGTTATTTGTTATTTTTCTATTAAAAATGTCGTGTTTTGTAATGTTTTAGAGGCGTTGAAATATTTCGGAATCTATAAAACTAAAACCATTTCGAACGGAGTCCAAATAGGGAATGTTTTAAATTTCGAACGTAATTTGTGGCGTGATAATTATGAAATTATTAATAGAATTAGAAAATTTTGAAATATAATTAAAACAAATTTTGAAATTCATATAATTTAAAATAACCCAGATAAGAGACCTTGTGAATACCCTATTAGAATTTTTGTTCTACAAACACTTTGGACAATAGTTTTTCTTCCAACCGGTTTCACAAACTTTTTTCCTACCAGATCAAATCAAATCCTTAGCCAAATCATTAAAACCTTAAACTTTTTTACTACTCCTTCAAATGACATTTTGAAAAATGATAACGATTAATTAAATCAACACATATTTACAATAATTGCAAACGGAACAATATTTAAATACACAAAAAACCTTAAAAACTCAATATTAAAACAATTGTTATTCTTACCTTACGAACAGAAATTTAATAAAACTCTAAAAAAAATGTTTAAAAGATTTTTCTTGAATTGTAAAATCAAGTTTTAAACTTTGGAAATTATTTCAAAATAATATTAGAGTCAAAATAAAATTTTTTGAACACATTGAACCTCAACCTAGCCGATTTCGATGAAATTTTCATATACAGTTTTTGAAGTTCTTTTAAAATTTAAAATTCGCTTCTTTTAAAACACAGTTTTTATCTGGCTATACTATAACTTTTGATACCGAAAAAGTGTTTTTCTAAAACAACTTATATTATTTAGTGCAAAAAACGGCAACTTTAAACCATCATAAAATTTGAACAAAATCAAAATCATTAAAAAAATTTTGAATTGACTCATAATAACGAAACTACCCAAAACAGTCCGAAGTTATCAGTATTGTTTTAAAAACCACAATTCTTATTGAAAATTTTGTACGGGAACACGTTTGAGTAAGTTTGGATTGTTTCGTTATCGTACGGGAAGACAACTTTTAGTTGTGTTCTAAAAAATAAACTTGTTTTTCAAAATTTTGAAAAATCTTTTAAAATAAATTGAATTTAAATAAATTTTTATGTACATCTTCTATATACATTAAAAATTAATAAAATTGAAAAAAAAAAGTTAAATACCATATTTAAAAATTAAATATTATAGAAGAAATAAATAAATTTAAAAATTCAAAAACCACAACAATAAAATTAGAAAACTAAATAAAATCAAACTCATTTAATACAAAAAAATATTTACTTTTTAGGAAAAAGTAGTAAATTTTTGTAGTACGAGGTTGGATCAACAATATATGGAACTTTTAAATTTCTGCCACTGGGAAATTTGAATTGCTTATGTCAATATCCAGCTATCAACTGACTACTGCCTAAAAACTCAAAGTAGTCTGCTATTAACAGCTGTCAAATACGAATTAAATAAAGCAGCTTCTTAAGCTGCTTAAGCACTTCTACATAACCGAAGCAATTTGAATATTCCAATTAGAAGACATGAAATTCAAAATCTCTATAAATTATTGAACCACTTTCGTATTCAGAAAAATAAAAACCAAAATATTTAAAAGATTTAACAAAATATTTAGTGCTATTTGAATTATTTTTTTAATTATTATTAGTTTATAGTTAAAAATTTAAATCGAAAACGAAATAAATGAAAAATCTATTTATCTCATATACATTATATTTAAATATTATCATGTTAACATTAATAACATTCATAGTTTATTAAAAAAAAAAAAAATAATAATAGATTTTATGTAATAAATAAAAAGAAATTTAAAATTACTTTTAAGTAAAAAAATAATTAAATGAAAATAAAAAGGATAAATAAATTAATAATATGTGTTTTTTATTCTTAAGTAAAAAGTGCTAGAGTCGGTTAGGGTTGAGGTCAAATATGGACCACTTTTCTTCAAATTTTTTTAACTCTTTAAGTGTCAGTTGATTCCTCTCAAAATTTAAACAATATGCGTCATTTAAGCTAAGTTGAACAACGACAAAAATTCCAAAATTGAAGCCACTAAGTCATGAGATGCTTATGAATTTCGGATGTAGAACTATGTATTTACTGGGCATGGAGAATGTTCGATCTCTATTGAATTATATTTATCTACAAGTCTCTTGTGAATTCTCCAATAGTTTTTACGAAGGGATAAAATGTGTTTTGAAACTAACAAAAACGTTATATTTTGCTAGTATAAGTATTTAATCTAAAACGGTGGCAGCTTATGTTATATAAAAAGTTGGCAGCATTGAATTTTCCCACAAAAAGTACTAAACTTTGCAACTCTGCTTGAAAGTTCCGTTAAAAGTTTGTTGTGATCGATATTTGCTTTGATATTTGTTGAAAAGTTATAGAATTTGATTTAATTTGGTTAATTTTTTATTAAATTTGTGAAATATATAATTAAATTTGTGAAATTTATATTTCAATGGCTTTTGTATTAAATAACAAAGACATAAGTTGTCGTAAGTGTTAATTGTGTAAAAAAATAAAAGTAGTTTGTGTAATTGAACTTAAATATTAGTGGACAATTGCTTGTAAATTTAATTAAATATAGAAAAATAATAAATAACACGCTATTTATTAAGGTAAGTACATTCTTTTGCAATTCTAACTTTATTATTAATCATTGAGGAGTTTTGCTATGAATAATTGTTTTCTTCGTAATGTAGTCTGGAAAGCCCTACAAGTAATGACCCTACAAGAACATGACCAGTCATTTGACCGATCAGCTGTTTCTATATAGAAACTGCTAATTTATATAGCACTATAGTCAGCACTACCAGTCAGTTGATCGGTCAAATGACTGGTCATGTTTTTGTAGGGAGGGTATGTAGTTCGTCAGTTTATCATCCTCGGAGGCCCCTTGTAAACATTAAGATCCTTTTAATTTTTAGTGAAGGAGTGAGAGCGAGGTGTAATAGGAAGAAACTACACATGCTTGTGTTTTATAATAAAATTATATTGTATTTGCAATCAAATTATAGAGCTTCTTTTCGATTTTGCTACCAAAAAACTAAGTCTTTGAGCTTAGGACAATGAGTCCCTCTATCTGACAAATGTATAATAAAGATTGGGATACATTCGCTGCTAAGTATTCTATTTAAGTTTGTCCTATAAAGGCCATGTACAATTTTGTATCTGCCTATTTCTAATTTTGGCCATACTGAATTAGACATACTTTATAATTCCATATCACACCAGGTCTCTGTGTTATCCTAGCTGATTTAGGACCTGATATTCCTATTACATTGTTAGATGGGCGGAACTTAACGTGTCCCTAGCTCGAGCCTTGCTTTTCTGCTTCGTCAGCAATTTTGTTGCCATGGATGTCGCAATGACCAGGAACCTATAGATTGGCTTCTGGAGATATACACAGATTAATATAAATCGAAAAAGAAAGTGGGTAAGACCTTTTTCATCCCACTATTAGGGACGCAAATTTCTTTTAAGCTATCAGAACTTCTGCTTCGTCAGGAATTTTGTTGCCATGGATGTCGCAATGACCAGGAACCTATAGATTGGCTTCTGGAGATATACACAGATTAATATAAATCGAAAAAGAAAGTGGGTAAGACCTTTTTCATCCCACTATTAGGGACGCAAATTTCTTTTAAGCTACCAGAACTCTGCCAGGCTGAATTTATGCACGGAAAATACATTAGAGATTTTCGTATATAGAATTATACTGGGTACAAAGTCACAACAATGTACCAAGTAATATTATTGCGGATAATCTAGACCGTAATTTAGTATCTAGACACACGCAGACTAACTGGACCACAGTAACAACCTGCTCACTCTAATGAGTAACCTGGCCACCTTTCGACAGTAAGCGTTCTGCATTTTTGGTATCTCTACCCCTCTGCCGACTACGCATTCTAATATCAATCCTCACAGTATACTGCATAATAGGATGACATGATTGGAGACTCAATCTGCAAAGCAATGACTACTGTTGAAGTTGTAATAACTTAGAGGAGGAAAAACCTGTCATTCAATTCCTCTGCCTCTGCCTAGCCGTTGCTTGCAGTCACAGAAGTGGCAGTCCTTGGTCGGAGCCCTTGCTGATCTTGGGGCTTATCATCTGGGCTACTTGTTTCTGAACGATCCATCTGAGGTCTCGAATATTAGTATTCGTAAAATAGGCTCATATATTGCTGCATCTGTCATTATAACTGAGAAATTGATCCTGTCAGGAATTAAGAATTCCAGTACTAAACAACACAGAAGTCCGTTAAAGGTAAACCTGACCGAAAGCTTGTTATGTTCAGTATACTGGTGTGTCCTAACTTTTTGTATTTGAGTATACCTCACTTAGCAGACCTTAAGTTGCCATACATTTATAAAAAGATCCAGAGACTTATTCGTTTAAGGTTCAAAAAATTTTATGAAATTCGTTTAGACTCTTAATCTTTTATAAGATATCGATTCAGATAAATTATATTAAAAATTGTTTATTCAAAACCAAATATGCCACTAGACCTAAAATTAAGATAATGTTAAAAGTTGGAGTTACCATCTATACTATATTATGACTCTTATACAAAACTGGAATCCAAAACTGAATAAAAAATCTTAAGAAGTTCTTCAATAGTTAAGGGTTTTCAAAATAGAATGAAAGTTATTCTGAAGTTTACAAAATTTCGACATCAATTAGTCTTTTAATAGAATTAAGTAAAAATACCTTATTATTTTTTTTGTAAAATAAATTTCTTTTAATATTATAGCTATAAAAAATTTACAAAACTTTTTCATATTTTTTTAAATAATATAATCAGAGTGTCTTTTTTCCTACTTACACCGAATAAATATTGCAAATACCTTTATAAATTATTCCAAAATGAACAATTTCCTGTTTAAAATAAATATATATTTCTTCCACTTGAACTTGAAAAGTTTTACTTTATGGCTTTGGTAAAGAGCGGGAGGATTTTTTTCTAAAGAAATCAAAAAATCTTACAACTTGGATTTAGTTTTCTTTTTGATCATATCACGTAAAACACGTCTCAAAATCTTGCCACTAGGATTTTTAGGAATTTCATCGAGAAACATTACACCACCACGTAATTTCTTGGCGGGAGAGGCACGTTCAGCAACATAATCAATAACATCTTTTTCCGTTAGTTGGACATTAGCTTGTTTTACAACAAATGCCATGGGCAGTTCTCCGGCTTCTTCATCTGGTTTACCAATAACAGCGGCATCTTTAATTTTGGGATTAGTCAAAAGTAAAGCTTCAATTTCAGCCGGTGGTACTTGGAACCCTTTGTATTTGATCAATTCCTTAATACGATCCACGATAAAGAATTCAAAATCATCATCGAAATAGCCAATGTCGCCTGTATGCAGCCAGCCATCAACTACTACAGATTGTGTGGACTTTGTATCACCAATATAGCCTTTCATGATACAATCGCCCTTAAAGCACAGTTCACCACGTTGATTAGCACCCAAAGTCTGACCAGTTTCGGTATCAATTACTTTGGCATATAGACCAACTTTCAAAGCTCCTACACTACCAGGTTTGCAGGCATTGTCGTTTTGCACCAACAAACTTAAAGTGGATTCACTTAAGCCATAACCTTGACGTATGATTGGCACACCAATACGTTCCTTAATTTGATCTTCGGTCTCTTTACTCAAAGGTGCTGCACCACACAATAACACCATTAAAGATGACAAATCATATTTTTCGACAATGGGATGTTTAGCCAAAAATACCATTAATGGTGGTACCATAAAAGCCATCATAACACGATATTTCTCAATAGCACTTAAAAAGAGGTGATCTTCAAATTTAGGCAAATATACCAAACAGGTGCCTAAGCAAGCTGAGGTTATTAGAGTCAAACAGCCAAAAGAATGAAACCAAGGAATAACTGTTAACATGTTAATTTCACCTAGAGGAAGGGCAGTGGGTTCTCTGAAACATTTAAATTTTTACATTAAAAGTTTTAATATTCTGTTTTCTATTCCCAAACTATAAAGAAACTATGCCAAGGAATCTAAACTTTTTGTTAAGTACGATTTTTTGTGGTTTCTTTAAAGAATGGAAACATATACATATAATTTTACTTACAATTGAGAATCTAATGTAGACAAAACATTTGATTGAGTCAATTGAACTCCCTTTGGCATACCAGTAGTTCCTGAGGAACATACAATCAATGCAACATCGTCATCCTTATTCGCACTCAAATAATCAAATGTTGATTGTGATGGAATTGATTTATTTTCCATTAATTCATTGAATGAATAAACGCTTGAGTGGGGAGTGTTAGAGCCAAATACTACAATTTTTTTGACAAATGAATTGTTTTTGGCCACTTTGACCAGACGATCCACATTCTGCTTGGAAGTAAAAATGATTTTGGGCTTTGAAAGGTTTAAGGCATGATGAACTTCACCTAAGATTATTAAAAGACACATGTATTTATAAATCTTAAATTTACGTTTAATACCCTCATATATATTAGGATAGGATAGTATATGTTTTCTTGTCTATGTTTTGTCCCTGTTTTAATCTCTGTCATAGTTTTTGATTATGTTCTATTATATTCTTCGAATATGTTTAGCTTAAGTCTTTGTTTTTGACTAAGTCTGTATCTCATTAGATTTCATAGTCTATGAAGTCGAATCCTTAGAATATATCTTAGACTAATTTGGCTAAGCTTTTGCCCTATATCTTGCTACATGATTCAGTCTATGACTAATGTTTTGGTCTATATATTATCCTCTAAATGTTTATACCTTTTGTCTATGTTTTCAAAATTTTTGACTATGTCTTAAACTATATATGACTAATGGGTCTACAGGTGCAAAACCGACTGTTGTAATTCTTGACAGGGTCAATTGTGAGGGTCGCTATTAGCTTGGCCTATCTTAACAAACGGATCAAACATGGACATCGGAACAGGTTTTGGTGCATATTTTCTAGAACAAGCCATTAGGTCTTCCCATAGACTTTCTAGGTAGAAATTCTTTTTACACTGGAAAGCAACAGATAAACACCCCTATCGCGAATATTATCTCCCATGGGAATCGTGTTCCCAAAACTTTTTTTACACTGTAAAACATATAAGAAAAAAGTTTTGGGAATACGATTTCCATGGGAGATGATATTCGCGATGGGGGTGATAACTTTAAGCAGTTAAGCTAGCGATAGTATGGTGACTGTTAATAGTAAGGGAGCATTTTAAAACTTTACAGGGCGATCACGGACATATGCAGACTGTGTGTAGATAATGATGCGCTCAAAGCCGAAACAATTTCGTGGACACCATTGCAGGCTAAGATAAAAGTGTTAATCAATTACCTATTGCTTCTAAATCCTTCGCTTTAACTTCTCTTTATTTCTTTCTTCTTAATATTTTAACAAAGTAATCAAAACAAACCCTTTGGGACTCCAAGTGAAGATGCTTTTCCTATCTAACCTAACATATGCATATGACTCCATGACTCAGTCTGTGTTTTGATCTATATATTCCAATCTACGTCTAAGATGTGTAATTTTCATAATTTCAAGATAAATTATCCGTATTGTGAAATAAATTTACTAAAACTTACGTTCCGAATATGTTACATTTAAAGGTGCTACAGTAGCATTCACAACAAAAGCTGCAAATAACACTATAGCAAACTCTACGCTATTTTCACTTGAAAGACTAACAACATCATTGCTTTTGACACCCAAATGTTTTAAGACATAGGCCATTCTTACAATAGCATCGTACATATATTGGGCCGAGTATTCTTGACCAGTAACAGCATCAATCTGTAAGAAAAAAATTGGTAAAATGAAAATATGTCAGCTGAAATTTGTTTGTTTTAAGTTATTTACCATAACTATTTGTGTGCCATAGCTTTTGTACTTTTCCAAAACAAAATGACCCAATGATTTGTAGGCTTTCGTTTCCGAGCCGGTTATGGGACCGGCATAAACAATATTTCCAGGTAACAAAGTAGCCATTTTAGATAAATTCCTTTAAGTTAGCTGAAATTTCAAATTAATATTATTTTATAGCTTTATTTGCTTATTTTTTAAAGAAATTTTGAAACCTGACATAGAAAGAGGCTTAAATATAGTATCAAATAGGTCAGTATTTAATATTTAATTATGTGATAAACTAGAATAATAAGAAAATTCAATCGACTTTTTGATCTATGGTTGTACTTTACACAAAATGTAATAGGATCGATGAAAGTGGAATTTTTTTATCCAATATAAAAAATGGACCTTGGACCGTCAAAACAAATATTATTATTGTTTCGGTATCTGGAAAACTTCCTTGATGGAAAACAAGTGGCCAACAACTTTGTATCTAAAAATCATGTCGCTAAATTTTTCGCTGGTAAAGAATTTCTATAATGATGAAGTTGTCCAAAAAATTAAAAAAAAAAATCATTGATAATTATGGACAATATGTACTCTAGGGTGACAGGAACATTTTTTCTTTGATTTCATAAGTTTTTCGACGGAATATTATGACACTAGGTCTAAAAGTTTAGTTCAAGGTCTAAAAGTTTAGTTCTGAAAATTTGAGCTACTTCATGGATTTTTGTTTGACTATTTGAAATAAAGCTGTGTTAGTTTTCTTTAGTATTCCTTTATTTTTTCTTGTAACAATTGTTTATTTTTGGTTGAAATTTCTCAAAAATAAAAAATAGCCCATTTTTCACAATACAAATGGGCTCTAAAACTTTGGAATCGATGCGCGCCCATAGAACGTTGTCTGATCTGGCTCAAATTTTCAGAACTAAACTTTTAGACCTATACATTTTGTGTCATACAAAAAATTGTCACCCTAATGTACTCGTACTTCAATAAAATTGATTTTCTGTAAAAAAAAAAAAAATATTACAAAAATGGGAAAATACTTTTTAGATTATCCAATATTTAAAAAAAGAGAAAATTTGAATATTTTTAATCTTATCTAAAGATTACGATGTTTTTTATGAATTTGCAAACAAACAAGTCATGCCATAAACTGCTATTAACAATGACTCCTAACTTAAATGTTGCACTATGAACATCTTATGATGTCTTAAAGATAGTGATAAACAACTATTCTCTCCTTATAGTATAAATTTTTATAAAACCATTAACGAATATTCGTAACCTAATTTGGGTTTCCTTTAACATTTTAACAAGCCAGTTCAAAGTTCACATTTCTTTTTATTAATGATATTAAAATTTCCCTTTATACCTAAAATTAATAAAAGAAAATGAAATGGAAGAGTATGTTAACATTTAGGTGTTAGCTAATATTGTAAACTTTAGACTTTTATTAAAACTCTTGTCATATTCTGATGTTTTTTTACGAAAAATGCATTAAGCAAACACTGAATTTAAAATGTATACCTTGAATGGTTTGTGATTTTTTTATTATTTATTTTTTAATGTTTTTCTCTGTACAAATATTTTAATAAAATTTTTACTTTATTTAAATTCTCACTTTTTTTCTCTGTTTTCAATGTGAGAGTTTTTTGTTTTAATACGAACCGTTTAAGTCGGTGTCCAGAACACAACTGATAACAAATTCTAATGGAATTGATTGTTAATAATATTCCATTTGCTAAATAATAAACAAATAATATGATAATTTTTATTTATATTTATCAATATTAGCTGCGACAGGTAAAAAAATCTAATGAGAGTTTCAGATAAGAGGAGTTAGAAACTATGTTAAGAGTAAATTTAACTCTAAAAAGTTGACGGTCAAAATATTGTGTTGTAGAAAGTAGTTTGATTTGATTTTACAATACCGTAAATATGGTATAATATCTTACCATGTGTATCAGAAACTGCTTGATATTTCGGTTTGCGGGGAGGATTTTGGTGGTTGTTTTTATTTATATAAATATGCCATGTTGTTGATGTGTTATTAGATGTATTTAATTGTAGTTTACTTATCCAAAAACATATGATCGTCGTAAATACTTATGTACTACGAAGTACGAGGTTGGTTTGATAAGAACTTTCATTTTAGTTATCTTTACCGTAAAGTTTTTGAATAGGTATATTTATTTATTTATTTATTTCTTCAATAATATACAAAGCCAATAAGGCCAAATACTTATATTATAGATAATTCCTGAATATCAAGAATATACACAAAAAAGATAAAGATATACAATTAAAATATAAAAGTTTTTCTTTTTACATGTTAAAATGCTTTACAAATTGGCTCCCCAGCCGAAGTAAAATAGTAAATAAAAATAATAACAATAAAAGTCCCAAAAAATGGTAAAGAATAGTGTATCTGATAAATTAAGTATATAACATAAGTTAATATGATCAGGTGAATAATTATAAAGAAACAAGATAAAAATTAACGAAATGAGTTATAATATTCTGAATTGGAAACATATAATTTGTTTTTTAAAGAACACATAAAAGTTTCAAACGAAATGCATTATTAGATTGTGAAAATAAACGAAGTTCTATAGGCAAATAATTCCAACAACGAGCAATTCTAACTAGAAAAGAACGTTCAAAAACGCTATACTTTATCCTGGGAATAACAATTTGGGGATTCCTGGTGGAATGAGTAAAATTAAATAAAGAACAGAGTTGAGAAGGCTGTCCACTCCTAAGAACCCTTAGGATAACAATAAGTTTCTATAAGAAATGAATTGCTTATAATTACAACCAAGAAACATATTTACATATTCAGATATATGATTTCTTCTATGGACCTTATAAACATAACGAACAGTAGTATTAACGATTCGATTAACTCTAACAGAAATATAGCCAAGGCAACCAGAAAATACCTCCAAACCATAAAAAAACGTGAGGCATTAATAAAGCATAAGCTAATTTATACCTCAGACTACATGGTAAATAAACGCTGTTAGAATAAATTCTACGCAAAATTCCAGTAACCCTAAAATAAACCTGGTCGACATGGGCCGCAAAAGTGAGTTGGTCGTCAATACAAACTCCAAGAACTCGAAGACAGTCAACAAATGAAATTGTGCTACCTCCAATTGAAATATTGCTATGTAAAAACAAGTTTCCTAAAACACAAGTTTACAATAATAATTTCCACGACAACATTCCAATTGGAACAAGTAATACTTCTCTCAGACAATGAGCTGCATCCGATTATGTTTTTTAGACTCCTTGAAAGGGACCTACGTTTTAACTGCGGCTTCGAACGGTAAATGCATTAGTTAGAGAAATTTTACATAGCCTAATACTAGCTAGCTGAGTTATGAGGTGAACCGCCGCTTTTTTGAAAATTTATTTTTTTTTCAAGTGGGTCTGGCCAGGGATCGAACTTGGGACCTCTGGTATGCTAGGCGGATGACTAACCTGCTATACCACAAAATAAACACAAGTTTATTATAGCATAATTTACCACTGTCGGACTAATCGTCTATTACACTGTTTCCCAAGTGGTGGTCCGCGGCCCCTGGGTGTCCGTACGGATGTTCTAGGGGGCCGAGAAGAACTTTAGCAAATTGTAGCTACTTTTTATTGCTTTGGTTTTTATTTTTGGTTAATTTTGAAATCACATTAATTTTCTAAGTCGAATTATTCATTGTTCACAAATTATTTTGACAATTTTATAACTCAGTGGACTTTAGATGAAGAAGGTCTAGAAGGTTGTTGATAAATGCTCTGAAAATTTCAACAATTATAGAAATTACAGCCATATTAAAAATATCTTAAATCATACACAGAAAACTTTCTTCTGTAACATCTTTGCCTTGTAAAAGTTTACCCTTCGTACAAGTGGTGCCAAATTTTTCGTAATTTCCATTACTTAATAACTTAAAGAGTTTATTAGTTAATCATTTAGAAATACTAAAGATATTTTCCAGAAACTAAAACGGAATCTTGGGAATATAAATTAATTAGAAATCCTTTTACTTGGACATAAGCCAAACACCTAAATCATATCAAGAACAAATAATAGATCTCAAATATAATTCACGTGCTAAGTCCGGTCAATGGAAATTGAGGTATTTTGGATGAAATACTATAAAATTTATCCACTTATTGGCTCAGAGGCTTTAAGATTATTAATTCAATTTTTTCGACATATTTATGCGAAATCAGTTTTACTTCTCTTTCGTCAATAAAGACGAAGAGTTGAGCACGACTGGAAAATGATATCCGATGTGCTAGATGATATCCGATGGTTAAGCAGAAAATATGTCGAAATAACGAATAAAAAATTTGGTTGGGCTGCGGAGCAATGGGCCGTGGGAACCACTGGTCATTAGGTAGCCAACAAGGTATCTTTCGGATAGGGGTGGAATAAGTCCAGAACAAATCGATTTTATTACTGATAGAGCTTTAAAACTGATAACAGAATATAAAAAATAAATAAGTGGACCCATCGCGAAATTGGACTCTTTGTAAAGCAACACATAATATTTCTGTAAAAATTAAGAAGTAAAAAATATGTACAAAATTTCTAACTATCTTATATTCTTAAACGAGCAATAATTGTATATATATATATATATATATATATATATATATATATATATATATATATATATATATATATATATATATATATATATATATATATATATATATATATATATATATATATATATATATATATATATATATAGAATGGCTATCTCGAAAACGGCTCTAACGATTTTGATAAAATTTGGACAGTGGGTGTCTTTTTTGATGTATAAGTCGAAGAAGAAGGGACTTTTGGAACTTTTACCTCTAAGAGGGTAAAAACGGGTAAAAAGGAGAAAAAATCGAAAACGCTATGTCTCCTAAAGTAATAGGTATAGAAACAAAATTAAAATTACGTTTTAAACAGCTTTGAAAATAAGCGGACAGGTGTTTGGTACTTTTTTGAAACTATGTCCGATAGGGGGTAAAAAAGGGTGAAAATAGTTTTTTTTGGCACCTTTTTAACCCACTCTTATATTTTAAACTAAAGAATATAGAAAGAAACTTGGTACTGCAATCAATAAATGTAAAAAAAACATGAAACACGTATTTGGTACTTTTTTGATTTTGGAGCCAAAATGGGTAAAAAAGGGATAAAATGATAACTTAACATCTCCAAAGTAATATGAATAGGAACATTATACATTATGTTAAATGCGTTTTAAAAAAATGTACCGAATTCAATTGGCACCAAAAAAAGTACCAAATATACATATGGAACTTTTAGAAATTAGGGAATAAAAAGGGGGAAAAATTAGTATTATTTTAAACAAATGAATGTTTGTCTGTATGTATGTTTTTTATAGAATAGTAAACTGTGAATTTGATTGTGTTATGCTCTTTAGCGAAGATGTTGCGGATAAGCCGGCGAAGGTTTTAAAGTTGATAAGACTAATTTCCGACAGATGGCGCCATTGAAAATTACTAAAAATTAATTAAATCGTAAACTGTACATTTGATCATGCTATGATCTTTAGCAAAGTTGTAGCGCATGAGCCGACGAAGGCTTTTTAGTTGGTATGAATAATTTCCGACAGGTGGCACTACAGAAACTTACTCAAAGTCAATTTAATCGTAATCTGTACATTTAATCATGCTACAATCTTTAGCAAAGTTGTTGCACATGAGCCGACGAAGGTTTCTTAGTTGGTATGAAGAAATTTCGACAGGTGGCGCTACTGAAATTTACTCAAAGTCAATTTAATCGTATGCTGTACATTTAATCATGCTATAATCTTCAGCAAAGTTGTTACGGATAAGCCGAAGAAGTTTTATGAATTGGAATAAGCAAAGTCCGACAGGTGGCGCCACAGAAAACTACTCAAAATGAATTAAATCGTAAACTGTGCATTTGATCAGACTATAATCTTTAGCAAAGTTGTTGCGCATGAGTCGACAGAGGTTTCTGTTGATATGAATAATTTCCAAAATTATACAAAATGAGTTAAACTGTAAACTATGCAAACTATGTGTTGGTCGGACAAAATAAATCAAATAATTCAAAATTAACTGAATATTTCTACAATGTCTTTCCTCTAAATTTATTTTAGCACTTTATAATATAAAATATATAAAAACTTTAAAATTTTCCTCAAAATGCTTATCATTAAGCTCCGAGCAAGGCTCGGTCTACCAGGTACTTAAAAGTATAAACAAAGTTGGGACGAGCAACTAATTTCGACTATCACGGGGTGTAGATGAAACACGTTATGTACATTCGTCTATTAGGAACGTATAAATGTTGTTGAAGAATAAAGAAAATAATACATAATACAATAGTACATAATTTGTAGCTTTCATCTTCTTTCTGCTGACTGTCTGTTTGACCGATGTGAAATGAGAAATTCATGGTTCATCCATTGTCTCATATTTCAACTCTTATCGAAACAACTTTTTACACAGATTTTTTTTTAAATATTTTTCATAGAATATTTTTGATCGTGTGAACTCAAAGAATCACAAAACCCAGTTTTGAATAATATTGTAATATATTATCTAATTGTATTTAACTAGGCCAGTATTAAATTACGAACTTATCAAACTGTCCTCGTACATCATTTTTTGAAACAATTTTTATGTTGGTAACTTTTCCATCAGCTGTTCAGGTCCTAAAATAATGAATTCATTAACATTTTTATTTAAAAATGAATTTTTGTTAAATATTTTGCAGAAAATTTAGTATTTATAGGAAATTTTTGAAAAACTTACTATTTTATAGGAATTTAATTTAATTTTATTTGTAACATAAATATTTCATTCATTTGTCTTTTATTTACAGCAAAGAGTTTAGGAACTGCGTCCCTTTTCTACTTAAATATTACTATAATTTGTTTATATTTACATATTTACACTTTGTTATTATATTTAAGAAAGGAGAAAATTTAGCAAAAACCTTTGAAAAAGGGGTATAAAATAAAAACTTAAAAACTAGCGGGATGATTAAAATATTTTTTTTACGAGAAAAATTTTTTTAAACAATTTAATTTTTTAAATATTTTTTTTTTTTTTTTTAAAAATTCAAAGATTTTGGAAATTAAGGATAGAGTCATATGGGACGACAGTGGTTTCAAAAATACTAATTTCAAATTTAATTCAAAAATTTACTATTTATAGGAAATTTTTTAAAAATTTACTATTTATAGGAAATTTTTCAAAAATTTACTATTTATAGGAAATTTTTCAAAAATTTACTATTTATAGGAAATTTTTCAAAAATTTACTATTTATAGGAAATTTTTGAAAAATTTATTATTTATAGGAAATTTATTATTCATAGGAAATTTTTTAAAAATTTACAAATTATTGGAAAATTTTCAAAAATTTTCTATTTATAGGAAATTTTTCAAAAACTTAATATTTTTTAGGAAATTTTTAAAGAATTTACTATTTGTAGGAAAATTTTCAAAAATTTACTATTTATAGGAAAATTTTCAAAAATTTACTATTTATAAAAAAATTTTCAAAAATTTACTGTTTATAGAAAATTTTTCAAAAATTTACTATTTATAGAAAAATTACTAAAATTTACAATTTATAGGAAAATTTTCCAAATTTTACTATTTATAGAAAAATTTTTAAAATTTCACTTTTTATAGGGAAATTTTCAAAATTTCTCTTATTATAGGAAAATATTCAAAATTTTACTATATTCATAATTTATAGGAAAATATTCAAAATTTTACTATTTTCATAATTTATAGGGAAATATTAAAAATTTCACTATTTATATTGAAATTTTCACAATTTCAAAACGCCTTAAAAAGAATCACAGGCTGCCTCCAAATTACCTCAACACATAATCTTCATGAGGAAACAAACGTTCATCCAGCAGCGTTGAGTAACATTTATAAAAGAAGAAAAGATTTTGCTGCGGAAGACATTAACCGTTCTAGTAAAACTGAAATAAGGATGGAGCATTGTACGTCATATCAATCAGTTTTAGAGATATGGACACTTTTGTAAGAAAACCAAAGTTAAAATTTAACTTTTTTCAATTGAAAGGTATTAAGAAACACATCCATTTTGTTACAATCGGTGAATAAATAACAGTGATATATCAGTTCATGTTTCGGAGCTTTTGAGCACTTATCTCTCAAACTAAAAGTTTATACTGGTAATCTTAAAAGGAAAAGTTCCTTATGGGCTATAAAAATGTTTAATATCGGTGAAATTCTGTTAAACTGGACTTCCAATTTTCGATTCTTATAGAAAATATAATTGGAAAAAATCTAAAATTTAATAAAAAAAAATTAAAATTTTTTAATGTGTATGCAAATGTTTTGTTAACCAACTCTGTTGTAACCCTTGTAGTAAATTAATTACAATATGCACGAAACAGACCACAAATAATTATTCACACCTCAAACAAAAGTCATATGTTTTTTCGTTGTGTTTACTCTCTTTGTGGATGAAATGTCTAATGAATGTGGGAGGTAGCACAGTCAGAGAGCGCTAATGTTCTTACAGAGATTTGTGGAAGTGGAATTGTTGGGGGAGTAGTGGAAAAAGGGGAGCCCTAAGCTGAAATGAATTTCGAATTATTATTTTATTGGTACAATAGTATGAGTGTTTATTTTTATATACTGTAATAAACTACATTTCTTATGTTTTGGTTTTTACTCATTAAGTGAAAAGAATTTGACAAAAGAGAACAAAATTGGTATAAGAAATGAATTCTTAAGTTCTAACCAACCAAACAACCAACAAATCAGCCATACAGTCAGTCCAACCAACAATCAAACACTCATTTATCAACTATTTTAATATTTTTACTACTATAAAACGAATATATTGAGAACGTAGATAATATTTTAATCAGTAAATTTTCTTAAAAGCAGAAAAGAAAATATTAAACTAAAAAATTTAATAATTTTCTGGCTACACAAAGAATTTCTTCTTAAGTATTCCGAGTGACGAGTGGATATAATTAAAAACAAACAACGAAATGGTTAAATTCTATAAGGCAACAATAAATCGCACAGAATGGGAAATACCAGAAATCTATCAACAGTTGCAGCAAGTAGGCTCTGGTGCTTATGGTCAGGTGTGCAAGGCCCTTGTTAAGGGTACAAATATGTATGTGGCCATTAAGAAATTGGCACGCCCTTTTCAATCGGCCGTACATGCCAAACGTACTTATAGAGAGTTGAGACTACTCAAACACATGGATCATGAGAATGTTATAGGTCTTCTCGATGTGTTTCATCCACACCCCTCGAATGTAACCTTGGAAAATTTTCAACAGGTGTATTTGGTTACTCATCTAATGGATGCCGATTTGAATAATATTATAAGGACGCAACGTCTATCCGATGAGCATGTTCAATTTTTGGTTTACCAAATATTAAGGGGCTTAAAATACATACACAGTGCTGGGATAATACATCGGGATCTGAAGCCCTCAAACATAGCGGTTAATGAAGATTGTGAGTTGAGAATTTTGGACTTTGGCTTGGCCAGGCCTACCGAAAGTGAAATGACCGGCTATGTAGCCACACGTTGGTACCGAGCTCCAGAAATTATGCTCAACTGGATGCATTACAATCAAACTGTTGATATTTGGTCGGTGGGCTGTATAATGGCTGAATTACTTACGGGACGTACTTTGTTCCCAGGTACTGATCATATCCATCAATTGAATTTAATAATGGAAGTTTTGGGCACACCTCCCGATGATTTTATGCAAAAAATTTCCTCTGAAAGTGCACGCAACTACATAAAATCATTACCTCCCATGAAAAGACGTGATTTTAAAAATTTCTTCAAAGGTGCCAATCCATTGGCTATTGATTTGTTGGAGAAAATGCTGGAATTAGATTCGGAAAAACGTATTACAGCAGAGCAGGCCTTGGCTCATCAATACATGGAAAAGTACTCGGAGCCGAGTGATGAGCAAACCTCGCCTTTGTACGATCAAAGTTTTGAAGATATGGATTTGCCGGTAGAAAAATGGAAGGAATTAATATTCAAAGAAGTTATCAACTTTAAACCACCTCCTTCGTTTGCTCAAGTTTTACAAGAAATAAAGTAATTTCTTAAAAAAAAAAAATAGTTAAAACATGAAATTAGGAATTATTCGCCTTTTGCATCGAAAGTATTTTGATTGTTGTTACTTTTTGATAATTCCTTGAATTCAAAAATTTTTTAAAAACAAATAATTGCTCAAAAATATAAATGGTATTATATTATAGATCTGTGCTGTGTTAAATGCACTCATATATTTATACGTAACTTCATTATTCATAAATTTAAAATCCTTGTTGTCCTTGCTCACGTACAAAGTGCCTTAGTAATTTAACAAAAATACCAAAAAGTTAACACATTGCCTTTAATTAAAACGATTTGTTTAAAATATTTACATATACATTTTTAAAGTTTTATGTTTTTTTGTGATGTTTTAAATGTTTGTGCAATAAAGTTGTCATATATTAAAAAAAGAAACTAAATACATATATCTTAATTCTTTAATAGTTTTTATATATTTTACTTATTTTCTTAAGACATTTTACATTCTATATAAAAAGAATTACCACCGTATACCAATAGTACTCCAATTTATCTACGATATCTATATCGCTTGAAATGGAACCACAGCTGAAAGATATTATTATGAAACTGACAACGAAAACCACGTTTATAACTAAACTCCCATTCGCGGTGGACAATCTTAAAAGCAATATCTTCATAAGGTGGACCAGCATGAAAACGTAAAATAGCAAAATCAGGATTATCTTCGCATTGCGTGAGGAAATATTGGGGCGTTTTCGATTTATCTATTAAATCGGGATAGAAGATATTAAACTTGTAACCTTGTACAATTTTCGGTGGAGGATTGTCCATATCATAATGAGTTTGATTGTATTTATTCCATTCGAAGCCTGTGTGAACACGATTGAAGTAACGGGGCTTACGTGGGCGATATTTATCAGTGGCTAGTTGTATGGCCAACGAGTTATCACAAGGCATTTCAACACTAAACTCTACTTCATCATTTGACATGCCCTTACGAGCTTCATGGCGCATAGTTACTTCTTCGTGGCTAAAGTTAACATTCTCCTGGTTGCTTTCCAGCAGTTGTTGACGTTGATATTTCAAATTCATTTCGTCCTCTTCTTCATCCACAATATTAAGTGATGAGATTTGGACTTCCGGAGAGATGTATTGTGGACTGTAGTTACCCTCTTGGTAAAGATTGAAGCAATCATTTTCATATAATTCTTGTTGATTTTCTTCACTTTCTTCTCGAGCTTCCTGAGCTTCTCGGCCTTCGTGGTGCTGTGGTGAAGTCTCTTGTACTTCTTCTTTAATTGAGGATGTTTTCAAAAGATCCAACTTTTCTCTTAGTTTCCTTTGGTGGTGATCTCTTAAGCGGGCCCTTGCCATATGAGCCTTTAGCTGTGATAAAATATTCTCCCAATAGCTAATATCTACACCTTCCGTGCGAGCTTCAATCTTAGTCTCTATTTTTGCTCTCATTTCGTCCAGTTGTGTTATGGTTTTATTGCGAAAAATACCTGTGACATCTTTAACCACACTTTCATGAATACCCTCTCGTCGTGAACTGGTCGCTTCATCGTGTTCCGCTTGCTTTCTTTGCTTCTGTAACTCATCTTCCACAATTATGGTCATATCATTCCAAAAGTCAATATGTTCTCCTTTCTCCAATTCAATATAAACCTTTATGTCCACCAACAGGTCTTCCAGATCTTTAATGAACAAGCCATTGAGTATGTAATAAGGTTCATGCATTTGCATTTCAATGGCATCCTCCAATTTAGAACTATTTATATATTGGGCTAGCAAATCAATAGGTTTGGCTCTGCCATCTTGTATACGTATTTCACTTCTTAGACGAGCTTGCTCCAAGTGAAATTGATCTTCCTGTTTCTCCCATTCATGAAACTGAGCAGCCTCCTTCTGTCTTTGCTGTAATACCATTTCCTCTTCTCTGGCTTGCTTTTCCTTTTCTCTTTCCAGTCTTCTCTTTTTCACTTTTTCCAACTCCAATTTATTTTCCATTTGCTTTTGGCGATTTAATGCCTCCACAGTCTGTATTGGAACATCCTTTAAACCCTGCTTCTGTAATTTCTTATTCCAAACAAAGGTTGACGTCAAGTTGGAATCACCAAAAGGATTATCTTGATCTGTGTACGTTTGATATTCATTATCCCAGCCCATACGCTGTTTTCTTCTCACCTCCTTGGCTTCTTTTTCTCTTAAACGTCTTTCACGCTTCTGCTCAGGTGTTTCTTTAGCTTTTAATTCTTCCTTTAAACGTTTCCTTTCTAATTCCTCTTTAACTCGTCTTTCCTCTAAAGCTTTTAGAAGTTTCACATTTTTGGGTAAAGATTCATCTTCACTAGAAGAAGAACTGGAGGAGGATGAAGATGATCTATATTTCTTCTTAGACTTTGATTTATGTTTAGATTTGTGATGACGTTCTCGGTGGTCATCTTTTTTGTGTTTTTTATCTTTTGGCATTTTATTTGTTTCTCACTTTTAATTCGGGAAAAATTTGATTAACTAAAAGGTTCCTAAAGTTTAAGCAAACGTTTTAATTTGTTTTTATTTTGCCTGAAACAAGATGGAATGAAACAGCTGCGTTTTATTTGAAGTTACCATACTAAGAAATACCGACAGAGTTGCCAATAACACTAAATTTGGATAAGTGGTATTTCACAAATCGCAATAAAAAATCTGGAGAAAAGATTGGCATTAATAATCAAACATTTAACTCAATAAAAAATGTATTTGATTTATTACATCAAAAATCACCAAATTTATTTGTAAATAAATCAATGATTTTCGGCGTGGGTATACAAAATTTTTCTGTATACAATTTTTTTTCTGCTTAATATAATTGAAAATAATTTTTGTTAGTTCTACTGCAGCAGAAATATTTAAAGGATTTCAAATAATTTACCTACAATCTTTAAAAACTTAATTAGTTTTTAATATCAAAGTCGGCTTAATTTTATACGATTTGATGTAAAAGAACTCATCAAAAGAAATTTTAGTGTTAAAAATAACGTCAAGTAAAAAAGGGTGTGTAAAGGTTTTTTTAATTTGGCTAGAGCAATTTTTCTTTTTTCTCCAGTTGAATTTGGTTCTTAAAGAGAACTTATAGTATGCTTTACATTAGGCTAAAAATATTTAGATGTTAATATAGCATTTTATAGAATAATATGTATAGGAAATTGTGTAGCGTCCGTCACAGTATATATTTTTTACAAAATAATATTTATTAAATAAAAAATTTACGAACACATGTCTGTCTTATTCATAAAGTAATAACACTATCTATATCCACAGATTAAATTTATGGTATTATGTGTTTTTTTGTGTATAATTTTTGTATGTAGCCGTTTTGTGAAATATTAAATTGTGCTCAAAAATAGCATTTTTAACTGAGAACATGAAGATAAAGGAGATGAAATTCGGGAAACAAATAACACTATTAATTTTATTGGTTTACAAACCCTTAAAAAAAATATGTAATATGCATTTTTCCTAATGGAAAACGTGAAAGTAAAAACTGTATCGTCCATCACGTAGGGCCCGCAACAGTTCATTTATGGATTTTTAGTAAAACTGGAAACTTTAAAATATTTTATAAAAGCGGTTTTGTAATCCTCTGATTTTCCTCTATCTTCAATGTATTTACAATCTTTTTATTACTGTTTTGATGAAAATTTATTACCGTTTTGATAAAAATTACAGAAACACGTGTTGAAAAAAAGTCACTTCCATTTTTTTGTAGTGTCCGTCTCAGCACTTTTTTAGCTAATATCTTTTTCCTCCAAAGTAATCTATAGCCTAATATTATCGGAAATCTGTGCAAAGGTAACTCGACAATGGGATTCATTTAAGTGTAACAAAATCCGTACAAATGTATTTTCCGTCACGCAGGATTTGCCCATATGATAGGATATTTTGGAAAATCCTGCAATTTCTGACCTCAGCTCAGCTTGTGTTTGCTAGTACCGCTTAATTAATGTTTGGCGGGATCTTTGTTTTACATTATTTTTTTTTTTAGTTATACCAACACTCAAGCGATACCCCTATAAATGCATTGCATTGTGTTGATCTTAGGAAATAATGTGTTAGGTAGGAGGAAAGAGGAAGTAGTGTTTATGAACGTTTGATTAAATTGTTGTATATTTTATTCATTTGGAAAAGCATAAGTAGGAAGTGCATTCCACATTCGAATAGTGCGATCAAATAACGAATTCCCTATAATATGTTGTACGACTCGTGATCCAATTAATAACAAAAGGATGAGCTATGTTAGCCAAACGTGTATTGCGTATAAAAGTTTATTCCGATCTTTAGATTTGAAATTACATTTTTTTTTTAATTTTGAACTATGGTAGGAAATTAATCAATCCTTTATTCCGCTTACGTTATTTTTTAAATTTATATGAAAATATGAAAGTGTTTATAGAATATATTTTGTAAGGACTCGGAAGGGTTCATTCGTTATCACATATATTAGTTTAAGGTTAGGAACCACAAACAAAGCCAAAAGTCGAGCATATTTTAAAATATCGTGCGCTTCCAACTTGTGCGCACATTCTCCAATTTCATGGCCAGATTTCAAACATTTTATTCTCTTGGTCTTTTCATCGAAAATAAAAAAGTTTTTTTTTTCGTGATATAAAATTTGTTTTTAGATTTTTATTAAATTTATTTATGACTGAAAGAAATCCCCAAAAATTCCTCAATAAAATGCCTAAATCAAAATTGTTCGCCTTTTCAGTGATTGAATATTCCCACGTTAGTAGTCAAAACAGCAGATCTGGCAGCCCTGTTAATATGCTAAAAAAGTACCATTATTACCATCCCTGGTGGATACCGGTTAACAGCTGATCATGTTTTTATTACGAAAGTTTTTTAAAGTAAAATATATGTAAATCTTTTTGATTCTTAAGTTATGAATTAAAATTTTCACGCAAAATGCATAAACTAACAAAAACCTACTCCCAACTTAGTCGGTTTACCGGAAATGTACATCAAATTCGGCAAGTTTCCGCACTCCATATAAGCGGGGATAAGGCCAGCGAAAACTATGTGACCTTACAACCATACCTGGATTTTAAACAAACATTCGGGAATATTGAACAATTAGAACATTCAATAAGCAAAAGGAAGCTATCGATTGATGTGCAAAAGGTAATACAGCAGTTTGGCACATACAAGCAGAGCATTCAGGAAATGGATAAACTGGAAGATGAACGTGAATTCATAGCTAAACAACTAAAGGAAATTTCCAAGTCTAAAGATAAAGATCAAGACTTAATAGAAAAACTCAAAGAGAAGGGCAAAGACTTGAGAAATCATTTAAAAAGTATGAAAACTAATTTCTATCCCATAGAAGATGAATTCATGCAAGCATATTTACATTTACCAAATACTCTACATAACCAATGTCCCCATGGGGAACATGACAGACTAATATATCGTAGTCCACAAAACTTATTAGAAGTTGGAAAATCGCATTTAGAACATGAAAATGTTAAATTCATAGATGACTCTCGCTACTACTTGCTAAATGATGTATCCGAATTTGATTTAAGAGCTACTCAAGCTTTGGCCAGATATTTTTTAGATAAAGGAGATTTTACTCAAACTGCAAATCCAGATTTTACTCGTTTGGTTTTGCTTGAGGCTAATGCGACTCCCACCAATCATTATTACAGGGTTAAGGAAGCCCATTTACAAAACAACGCTAATCCTGCCTATTTAACGGGTGGAGGTTCTTTTGAAAGCTTTTTAGCAGCTGTTACTAAGCTATGCGTCTATCCTGCAGTATTGCCCTTAAAATTTGTAAGTTGTGGTCGCATATATGAGAGAGTGCACAGCAATCGTACACCTTCTCTATATACTGCCGTGCAAAATAATGCCGTACAAACATTTGTGGCCACCTCAGAGTTGTCTGAAGCCGAAGAGCATATGGAAAATATCTTAAATCTGTGTGTCGATTTCTATAAAACTTTTAATATACACTTTCGTGTTGTTTACATCAATGCAGCTCAACTGACACCCTCAGAATCATTAAGGGCTCAAATTGAAATATATTCTCCTCATGAGAAACGGTATGTTTGTGTAGGGCGTGTAAGTAACTACAAAGACTTTGTTTCAAAACGTATTCTCTTTACCATGCGCCAGAAAAAGGATTATCATTTTCTGCATCTTGTTGGTGGCCCTGTTCTATATACCTCACGTTTAATTGCAGCTCTTCTCGAACATGGAGTAGTCATGGATTATGAAAAATTATTAAATGACTTAAACCAAAATACATCCAACACAGGTGATTCTTCAACTAATGCAGTCAATGAATTTAAATCTTTGTTTAAATAAAACTTCAAGATTTTTTTTAAAAAATAATTTGTTTTGTTTTTGTTCTTTTATTATAAAAAAAATCTCATTTTGTTTTATGTTTTAACACTTAATATTAGCTTTTGGATGGCCTTTGCGAAATATTTCACATTTTGGGGTTGTAAATGTTATGCCCTTTATATTGTCATCGGACGTTACCGAATTACTGCGAGGTTTAAAATTGTAGGTTGTGTTGTAACTCAATTTGCTAAAGACCAACGAATCTTTCTGAAAATAGAAAAAGGACAAAAAATTATTTCAAATGAAATATCGTATAGATTTTCTAAAGATTTGTACTAACAAATTTTCTGCATGAATAGAATTTTCAATCCAAAAATGTTTTAGTTAAATTTTCATTTTTTTTTTTTAAATTTTCTAAAGAAATAAAATTTTTTCTAAAGATATAAAATTTTTATTCGAAAAATTTCCTATAGAAATATAATTATTAAGTTTTAAAAACTTTTTTTAGGAAATAGTACAAATTTTTTAAGAAAAGTTTAAAGTTAACTTTTTATACAGAAGATTTGGTTGAATTTTTATTTTAGAGTTAATTTTTGGAAAAATTTTATTTGAAAGAAATTTTTTTTAATTTCATTTTTGTTAAAATTTGAGTTTTGAGAAATTTGATTTTGAAGATAATATTAATGAATTTGATTTAAAAAATGTTTGACGAGATTTGGTTAGAAAATATTCTATAGAAAACTGTCAACTTTTCTTAAGAAAACTCTTTCCACTTTCAACTTTTCTATAGAAAATGTATTCCACTGTCAACTTTTCTATAAAAAAAACTTATCCCTCTGTCAACTTTTCTATAGAAAACTTGTCAAATTGTTTATTTTTCTATAGAAAACTTATCCCACTGTCAAGTTTTCTATAGAAAACTCCTCCCACTGTCAACATTTCTATAGAAAACTCCCCCCACTGTCAACTTTTCTATAGATAACTTATCCCACTGTCAACTCTTCTATAGAAAACTCTTACCGCTGTCAACTTTTCTATAGAAAACTCTTCCCACTGTCAACCTTTCTATAGAAAACTCTTCCCACTGTCAACTTTTCTATAGAAAACTCTTCCCACTGTCAAAATTTCTATAGAAAACTCTTCCCACTGTCAACTTTTCTCTAGAAAACTCTTCCCACTGTCAACTTTTCTATAGAAAACTTATCCCACTGTCAACTTTTCTACTGAAAACTTATTCCACTGCCAACTTTTCTATAGAAAATTTTTCCCACTGTCAACTTTTCTATGGAAAACTCTTCCCACTGTCAAGTTTTCTATAGAAAACTCCTCCCACTGTCAACATTTCTATAGAAAACTCCCCCCACTGTCAACTTTTCTATAGATAACTTATCCCACTGTCAAGTTTTCTATAGAAAACTCCTCCCACTGTCAACATTTCTATAGAAAACTCCCCCCACTGTCAACTTTTCTATAGATAACTTATCCCACTGTCAACTCTTCTATAGAAAACTCTTACCGCTGTCAACTTTTCTATAGAAAACTCTTCCCACTGTCAACTTTTCTATAGAAAACTCTTCCCACTGTCAACTTTTCTATAGAAAACTCTTCCCACTGTCAAAATTTCTATAGAAAACTCTTCCCACTGTCAACTTTTCTCTAGAAAACTCTTCCCACTGTCAACTTTTCTATAGAAAACTTATCCCACTGTCAACTTTTCTACTGAAAACTTATTCCACTGCCAACTTTTCTATAGAAAATTTTTCCCACTGTCAACTTTTCTATAGAAAACTCTTCCCACTGTCAACTTTTCTTTAGAAAAATCTTCCCACTGTCAACTTTTCTTTAGAAAAATCTTCCCACTGTCAACTTTTCTTTAGAAAAATCTTCCCACTGTCAACTTTTCTTTAGAAAAATCTTCCCACTGTCAACTTTTTTTAGAAAAATCTTCCCACTGTCAACTTTTCTATAAAAAACTCTTTCCACTGTCAACTTTTCTATAAAAAACTCTTCCCACTGTCAACTTTTCTATAGAAAACTCTTCCCACTGTCAACTTTTCTATAGAAAACTCATCCCACTGTCAACTTTTCTATAGAAAACTCTTCCCACTGTCAACTTTTCTATAGAAAACTCTTCCCACTGTCAACTTTTCTATAGAAAACTCTTCCCACTGTCAACTTTTTTATAGAAAACTCTTCCCACTGTCAACTTTTCTATAGAAAACTCTTCCCACTGTCAACTTTTCTATAGAAAACTCTTCCCACTGTCAACTTTTCTATAGAAAACTCTTCCCACTGTCAACTTTTCTATAGAAAACTCTTCCCATTGTCAACTTTTCTATAGAAAACTCTTCCCACTGTCAACTTTTCTATAGAAAACTCTTCCCACTGTCAACTTTTCTGTAGAAAACTCTTCCCACTGTCAACTTTTCTATAGAAATCTCTTCCCACTGTCAACTTTTCTTTAGAAAAATCTTCCCACTGTTAACTTTTCTATAGAAAACTCTTCTCACTGTCAACTTTTCTATATAAAACTCTTGCCTTTGTCAACTTTTCTGTAGAAAAATCTCCCCACTGTCAACTTTTCTTTAGAAAAATCTTCCCACTGTCAACTTTTCTTTAGAAAAATCTTCCCATTGTCGACTTTTCTTTAGAAAAATCTTCCCACTGTCAACTTGTCTTTAGAAAAATCTTCCCACTGTCAACTTTTCTATAGAAAACTCATCCCATTGTCATTTTGCCAGAACCTGGTGCCTAATTAGTTAAATATGATTAAAACTCAATGTTATTTTTTTTCTTTTTTAATATTATTTAGAACACAGAATTTTTATTCGTTCATTAAGTGTGTAAATTAAAAATTGAAAATAAAAAGATTTTTGATTTATTATCGGAAAAATTACTACTCTGAAATTTATTGCCAAAAATACGGCAATTCGAAAATAAAAATTCTTGCTGTTAATGACATAAATTGAAATTTATTTGAAAAATTTCAATACTTTCACTGTCTAGACCTTGTTTTACCATTTTAATTGTTAATTAAAATTGAATATTAAAAATTCTCAAAATAAAAATATAAAACGTGATTATTGATTCATAATTTTGAAAAAAAAATTTACTACAAATTTAATTTAACAATAGCCAAAAAAAAAAAAAAAATACGAAGTATTATTTGGCATTAGGTTAAAACGAAAACGTAATACTAAAACAATTATATCAAAAAATAAAACTTAACGAATAAAAAAAAAGAAAACTTAAATTTAAATGCGACACTTCTCATATTACTTTGACTAACTAAAGGTACGACAATACAACATATGTATTTATAGGAACAATTTTACAATTAGAGCAGTTAATAGTTATAGTAAAGTAAAGTATTTATTTTACTTACATTTACACGTATTGCATTGTATTCACCTTCTCCGCAGTTCGTTTCAATGGGACAGAGTTCATAAATTCTGAAAAAAACAAACGAAACAATTGACAAGTGACAATTTTCAATCTACTTACACGTATTTAAGAGCTTATGCCACCCTTTTATGCTACAAAACAAAGCTTAAGTTTTAATATCTTTTCCGTCAGGTAAACGAAAAAAAAGCGAAAATAACGCACCACAATTGAGTAAATACTAAATATTACAGTAAATTTCTTTTAGGTGAACATCTTCATTTTTACATTTTGTACTTTAAACTAAAATGCTTTTATTGTGCAAATTTTAACCAACTTGTCTTTCATCATAAGGCAATTATGCCAAAACTACTGTAATTTACGCCAGGGTGTAAAGTATTTTCTTTTCTTTTGCATTTAACACTTGAAAAATGGGGGTAATTAACTTTTAAAATGTGTAAATATTTCTTAAATGACATATTATCATAATTAAGTTAAAGATGTTAGAAGATTATTACACCAAACGGTGGGTGGAATAAGTTATTGTGGAAAAAAAGACTCATGGAAAGGGTTCGCAAAAATTCCGCCTACAAAAGTCAATTCTAATTGATAGTTACAGGTTATTTTGGCAACCGGACCAGTTTTTTAAACCAGAAAATTTCCTATAAATATGTTAAACCGAAAAATTTTTTATAAAAATTTTATAACCGAAAAATTTTCTATAAAAATATTTATACCGAAAATTTTATTATAAACATTTCTATGTCGAAAACTTTTTTATAAAAATTTTTATGTCGAAAAATTTTTTATAAAAATTTTGATGTCGAAAAATTTTTTATAAAAATGTTTATACCGAAAAATTTTCTATAAAAATTTGAGAAATTTTCTATAAAAATTTTTAAACCGAAAAATTTTTATACCGAAAATTTTCTATAAAAATTTTTATACCGAAAAAGTTTCTATAAAAATTTTTATACCGAAAAATTTTCTATAAAAATTTTTATACCGAAAAATTTTCTATAAAAATTTTTATACCGAAAAATTTTCTATAAAAATTTTAATACCAAAAAATTTTTAATCCGAAAAATTTTCTATAAAAATTTTAATACCAAAAAATTTTTAAACCGAGAAATTTTCTATAAAAATTTTAATACTGACAAATTATTTATAAAAATTTTTAAACCGAAAAATTTTCTATAAAATTTTTTATACCGAAAAATTTTCTATAAAAATTTTTTATACCAAAAAATTTTCTATAAAAATTTTTAAACCGAAAAATTTTCTATAAAATTTTTTATACCGAAAAATTTTCTATAAAAATTTTTTATACCAAAAAATTTTCTATAAAAATTTGTATACCGAAAAATTTTCTATAAAAATTTTTTATACCAAAAGATTTTCTATAAAAATTTGTATACCGAAAAATTTTCTATAAAAATTTTTTATACCGAAAAATTTTCTATAAAAATTTTTTATACCGAAAAATTTTCTATAAAAATTTTTTATACCGAAAAATTTTCTATAAAAATTTTTTATACCGAAAGATTTTCTATAAAAATTTTTTATACCGAAAAATTTTCTATAAACATTTTTTATACCGAAAAATTTTCTATAAAAATTTTTTACACCGAAAAATTTTCTATAAAAATTTTTTATACCGAAAAGTTTTCTAAAAAAATTTTTATACCGAAAAATTTTCTATAAAAATTTTTTTACCAAAAAATTTTCTGTAGAAAATTTTTGTATCGAAAAATTTTCTATAAAAATGTTTAAAACTTTTCTTCTTAAGTTGTGTTGCCTGTAAATGAGGCTATTATACGAATATTAATATTCGAAAACTCAAATAGATCGCGCAGAAACTAATAGCCCAGATGGTAAGGCATAAGATCAACAAAGGGATGGGCAGCGAAAGAGGAGTGACAGTACCTTTCTTTTTGATGTTATAAAACTTCTACAGTAGTCATTGCTTTTAAGATTTAGATTTTCTTTAACTTGGTATTTTCATCAGTTTTCAGTTTCGAAAATTTAATACAAACCCCCTCCCGAAGAACCGATTTTTAAATTGCTAGTTTGTAAGCTTTTACTACAATATCATCAATGACATTGGATACTACACCGATCTTGCTAGCTTTTTAAAGGTTGACTTCACATAAGCATCTTAAAATTCTTTAAAAGTGTAAATATTTACATACATTATTATATACATTTTTATCAGACAATACTTACTTTTCATCTCTCGGAAAAAAACCGGATATAATCACCAACATACCCAATTTACGATTTGGACGATATTTAACTTCATACTTTTCCGAGTTTTTCGTCGTATAAGTACTATTTTTATTAATATTTAAAGTTGCCGGGCTTTCAATGGAAGTTGATAGCGATGATGTCGTCAAAGCTGCACCGATACTACTACCCCCTGCACCACTTTCGTGGTATAAATTCTTTTTGGCATAATATCGATCATCGTTAAATGCATTACTAAGACCATCTCTTAAGATCTGATGTTCCTTGCCACACTTTAAGGGACTAAAGGCTTGGGTGGGCGATATTGTGGTATTATATAGAATCGAGTGTTTATCTGATTTTAAACGTCTCTTGCCATTTATCGACATGGCTTGAACTTGTATATAGTAACTAGAGTCTGGTAATAAGTTGGTTATTTCAAATTGATGGCGCTAAGAAAGAATAATTAAAAAAAAAAATATATATATATATATATTATTGTATTGCACATGGATTCCAATTTATTGCAATTATTTATTATTGTAATAAACAGATTTTTGATAAAATAAAACCATGTTGATGGGGAAAAACTTTCCTCGAGGCATTTTGGTTAGGCCATCATCATCAGGAGAAGTATTCCTCATTATAGACAGATCGAAAACCACGCATTATATGTTATTTGCAAGACAGAATAAATACGAATTATAGTGTCTTAACAAATATCAACAAATAGCGAAGATTATCATCAACACACAACATTTTTCAGTTTTATCTTCGTTTTTTTTTTTAATAACATGTTTGACATCCCTTAATTTTTGAAAATAATATTTTTTTTTTGCTCTTATTATTTAAAAGAATTACTTACTTCCTTAATAAAGACTTCATTCGATATTAGAGATTCATCTCGTACATTGGTGACATATAATGACCAGATTATTTTATATTTCTCAATTGGAAGATTCGATTTGGAAGCACACCAAACTATTTTTATATTAACATATTTTCCATCAAAATGTGATGAGACGACTTTTAAGTCCGCCGGAGCTTTTGGGGGTTTAGGATCTGAAAAGAAATTTTATTAGTTGTCAAAGAGAGAGGTTATGTTAAATACAATTTTTTAGGTTATGTAGATGAGGTTATGATTAAGATGATGTTGTGGATTTAAAATTCTGAGCCTGTTGATAAAAGAAAAAGTAAATAAATATAGAGGATTTAAAGCAGTGTTCCCCAACCTCATACTAGAAAATGTATTGGGTATACAAGTTAATTATGTCGATTGTTTTGCTTGAAAAAAGCATTTATGACAAAATTCAGATGAGTTGATTATTCAAAGTATTGTCCATCGTTGCTTACTTAAATGCTTAAATTACTTATATTTTCAACCTGTTAAGGTCAAAGGCCGCATGTTTTAGAATTCCATGCGCTTCGATCTTCTGTGTTATTCTTCAATTTCGTAGGCCAAGCTTTAAAAGGTTTTCTTCTCCATCAAATTTCCGAACATCCTCTTCCTACACAAAGGTCTCTTTTTTATTCTAATTTCAGCTTTTTCCTAGTCATTGGGTTACTAGCCCGACGTCCTAACCCATATTTTTATAGTTCTTACGGGAGAACTCGTCTAACTTGTTAGCTCACTACTTTAACTTTAACCTCGTCTCAACTGCATACACTTAACATGCAGTTGAGACGAGGGATAGACCAAGATAAGTCTGGGTTTACCAAATTAAGACCAATCAGAACCGTTGCTTGGTATCCAACATCCCGTACATCACCCCATCGTTAGCTTCTACTTATTCCCATCATTTCGGTAGCATATGGTTTTCGCGCAAACAGAACTGCTCTGGTTTTGAGGTAAAAAATAAATCAATCCAATTTCTGATACCCTATTCTGAAGTGAAGTGTAATGTGTTAAGGCGTTCTGCATCGATCGAAACAAATGGTATTTAAAAGGGACAAGATCTTGGTGATTCAAAACTCTCATCCGCTGTTTTACCAAAAAGTTTTTGACGTTATCACGATGAAAGATTATAACATCGTGTCTGGTCGAACATTCTTTTCGAACAAATCTAGCCAATTTTTGATACCCTGTTCTGAAGTGAAGTTTAACGCCCAGTAAAGGCGTTTTGCATGGATCGAAACAAATGGTAAGGGCAATATCTGAGCTATTAGGAGGCTGAGCTAAAAACTTCTCATCCACTGTTTTCCAAATAGTTTTTAGCTGGTTTTGCAACACGAGCGGTGTCACAAAGAAAGTTTATGGGCTCGTGTCTGGTCGAATATTCTAATCATTTTAAGTTAATTGCTCTCTTCAAACATATCAATTGTCTTCGGTACTGGTCCCCTGTGTCTGGCCCGATTTCAATTCAAAACAATCTTCTGATCACACCAAATACAGAGCCTTTACCTTGACGTCATGGATTTTAGGCTTCGAATTTAATTTGGTTGGTTGGAGTGCTTTACATATGACTTTACTGCGCTTGGGGCTATCGTCATGTATTCATTTCTTATCAGCAGTAAAAAGACGATGCAAAAATGTAAAGTTCAAGCATAATTTTCAACACTTTTAACGTTTCTAGCTTTCAGTTCATATGGGACCCAATTTCCATGTTTTTGAATGAATCTCAATGCCTCTTAACGTAGGGAAATGACTTGTTGTGAAATGCAAAATTACTCTTCGTCGAGTAATGTTCCAATAGCTCATCATCAAACTTTTTCGACTGGCCCTCCTTGTCTTCGGTGTCAAAATCATCACTTTTGAATTCCACACGTTCACGTAATCTTCTACCAACAATCGATAACTTTCAGTAGCTGTTTTCTTCTAATGAAAAAAGGCTATCAGACTTCCCCACAAAATATCTAGTATATTATTAACTTGCTACTCTTTTTATCAACCGAACTATAATGATATTAGATGTGTAACCTTGCTTTCGTCGTTTTTTTTTCAATTTATCATGTCTCTCGTTGTATCGCGCCCGTCTGTCTCTCAATGCTTGGCTTAAATGAATAATTGCGTTCGATAACAATCGCCTGTGGTTGTTTTAGTCGGTTTTAACTACTTATAATACACTACTCCGATCTGGTCCCACAAAATGCAGAGCATGACCTTGGTTTGGCCGTCAATGTGAAAATATGGCAGCTAGTCCCCATGATTTTCTGCGCTTGGGATTATCGTAATGAAAACAGTTTTCGTCGGAAGTCACAATGCGATGCGATGCAGCTGTTCATCTAAAGCTGTTCACTAAACTCTAAAACTCGTTCGGCACCCAATTTCCTTGTTTGTGAATCATTCCTATTTCTTTTAGAAGACTGCCATGCCAGTCTTCGACATCAAAATCATCATTCTTTAAGCGTTCAAACCACTCTCGGCACGTTCTTTCGCTAATATCGACCTTACTATAGGTATTTAAAAGCATTTGATGACCATGTTCTCAGCCGCTGAATTCTATATATTGTTACGTTTTTCCTTTACATTACAAATATTCTTAGTCACACTGTTCTCTTGTACGCGTCTCAATTAAAACTGTTCCCACAATATCCGTCCATCGGCCTTTTACAGTAGAGAAGAGAGTTTCTAGCATTTTTTGCTAGAAACTCAGCAGAATCATTGCAGAAAACTAGGAGAATAATAAAAAGTAGTGAACTTGTGCACATTGGGGCGGATAACTTAAAAATTCGTGACAATATTAAAGAAGAAAATTAGAACCTTCTGCAAATGACCAGAATTTGGCTCGTAAGCTGACATGTTTCGATGGCGATATGTTTAGAAATACCTAGGCTTATTGTATGACATCTACGATCTATTTTTTCGACTACCATTTACTGCAACGCCCACCTATTGCAAAACGACGGAAGCAAAGTGGTACACCCAATAGTTTTTATTGTAAAAACAAGAAAGAGCACAACCGGCACGCTGGGATGTTTATAGGAGAATGATTTTGTTTATTTTTATCCTACATGTGAGTAAGAATGTATAAGCGCTTGAGGGCGGAATTTGGAAGAAGCCTGCTTTAAAGGAATGAGGTTTGGAGTATCTTATAAAAATACTTATACTTACGATTAGGTAAAGTAAATGCCTGCGAGGGTTCCGAGTATCCTCTAAAACCATAAGCATTAATAGCTGCCACTCTCACCTGATACCAGCGTCCTGGTCTCAAATAAAATGCAACAGTAGTTCTAAAAAAAAATGTTAAAGAAATACATATAATATCATTGTTAAAAACTAGCAATCAGCCCTTTTACGAGTACTAAACTGTCTTAGTAGAAAATAAGACTTCGACAGTTTAGTACTAGATTAAAAAAAATATCAAGACGATTTCTTTATTCTAGTACGAAACCGTCGAAGTCGACGACTTTGATATGACTTTGATACTAGAAATAAGGCTATATATGATATTATATACTTTAGCCAAAGACAATATAATATAAAGATATGGCTTCCGAATATTGTTTCCGAATTAGAGTAAAAACGGTATTCTTTATTTTTTATGGGACTTTTCAAAACGACCATACCTCAAGTCAATGTATAGAGGTGCAACATCTTTATTTTATAGAGTCTTTGCTTTAACAATTTGCTGCTTCCTTCAAAATACTTACAACAATATATTCAAATCTAAAATTTCTGCTAATTTTTGCACTGCCTGATATTGCCAGGTGCCCAGCTTGCGTGGCGACAATAACGAACCAATATGATAACGTACTTCCACATGAAAATAATATGAGGAATTCGATTGCAATGTTATTTCGACCTTTTGTTCACGTGGTATCAGGCCACATTTTAGAATCTTTGGTATGGGCGGCAGCATACTATCATCACGTACACCGATCGGTTGCATACACACTGGACCGCAGGCAGAATTACAGCATTTTTGCACTTCTGGACAATCGAAGTCATAGCTACAATTGTCCAGACACGATAACTTCTGCAACGGCTGGACATTGATATTTTGAAAGATGGCATTTTGCATGGCCGGGCAATAGCCGCGTCTAGGTGCTTTCACCATCTCCAATTGACACTTGGTTAGACAGGGCTCATAGTCGATGTTATTGCCTCTGAGTGATTCATGACACTTGGCATAACACTGTAGCTCCAGAATTTTATCACGTACATCAATATTCGATAATTGTTGGGTTTGCAGCGAACGATATCTGCTGCCACCGCCACCACCACCTTGTCCACCGCCACCAGCCCCTCCTCCATTGCGATTGTGATGGCGTGTTTGAACTTTTAGAGGCAATTGCAGTAACCATAATGCGACGACTATAAGTTTCAATATGTTGCAGATCATTTTTTTACTTTCGGCTTGATGACTATCAAAAATAATAGCTTTTTGTGGTAATAAGTACTACATGTTCGAAATTTTATTTAATACTAAAAAGAAAATAGGAAATTAAAGAGTGTTTCGAATTAAATATGCATTAACCATTTTAGGAAAAAACTTATCTATAGTTCACAAAATTGGGCATTATTATAGCGATTAAAAACAATTTTTGAAAAATTTCCGATAAATAGTAAATTTTTGAAAATTTTCCTAAAAATAGTAAATTTTTGAAAAATTTCCTATAAATAGTAAATTTCTGAAAAATTTCCTATAAATAGTAAATTTTTTAAAAATTTTCTTTAAATAGTAAATTTTATTAAAAATTTTCTTTAAAAAGTAAATTTTTGAAAAATTTCCTATGAAAAGTAAATTTTTGAAAAATTTCCTTTAAAAAGTAAATTTTTGAAAAATTTCCTTTAAAAAGTAAATTTTTGAAAAATTTCCTTTAAAAAGTAAATTTTTGAAAAATTTCCTTTAAAAAGTAAATTTTTGAAAAATTTCCTTTAAAAAGTAAATTTTTGAAAAATTTCCTTTAAAAAGTAAATTTTTGAAAAATTTCCTTTAAAAAGTAAATTTTTGAAAAATTTCCTTTAAAAAGTAAATTTTTGAAAAATTTCCTTTAAAAAGTAAATTTTTGAAAAATTTCCTTTAAAAAGTAAATTTTTGAAAAATTTCCTTTAAAAAGTAAATTTTTGAAAAATTTCCTTTAAAAAGTAAATTTTTGAAAAATTTCCTTTAAAAAGAAAATTTTTGAAAAATTTCCTTAAAATAGCAAATTTTTGAAAAATTTCCTTTAAAAAGTAAATTTTTGAAAAATTTCCTTTAAAAAGTAAATTTTTGAAAAATTTCCTTTAAAAAGTAAATTTTTGAAAAATTTCCTTTAAAAAGTAAATTTTGGAAAAATTTCCTTTAAAAAGTAAATTTTTGAAAAATTTCCTTTAAAAAGTAAATTTTTGAAAAATTTCCTTTAAAAAGAAAATTTTTGAAAAATTTCCTTAAAATAGCAAATTTTTGAAAAATTTCCTTTAAAAAGTAAATTTTTGAAAAATTTCCCTTAAAAAGTAAATTTTTGAAAAATTTCCTTTAAAAAGTAAATTTTTGAAAAATTTCCTTTAAAAGTAAATTTTTAAAAAATTTCCTTTAAAAAGTAAATTTTTGAAAAATTTCCTATGAAAAGTAAATTTTTGAAAAATTTCCTTTAAAAAGTAAATTTTTGAAAAATTTCCTTTAAAAAGTAAATTTTTGAAAAATTTCCTTTAAAAAGTAAATTTTTGAAAAATTTCCTTTAAAAAGAAAATTTTTGAAAAATTTCCTTAAAATAGCAAATTTTTGAAAAATTTCCTTTAAAAAGTAAATTTTTGAAAAATTTCCCTTAAAAAGTAAATTTTTGAAAAATTTCCTTTAAAAAGTAAATTTTTGAAAAATTTCCTTTAAAAGTAAATTTTTGAAAAATTTCCTTTAAAAAGTAAATTTTTGAAAAATTTCCTATGAAAAGTAAATTTTTGAAAAATTTCCTTTAAAAAGTAAATTTTTGAAAAATTTCCTTTAAAAAGTAAATTTTTGAAAAATTTCCTTTAAAAAGTAAATTTTGGAAAAATTTCCTTTAAAAAGTAAATTTTTGAAAAATTTCCTTTAAAAAGTAAATTTTTGAAAAATTTCCTTTAAAAAGAAAATTTTTGAAAAATTTCCTTAAAATAGCAAATTTTTGAAAAATTTCCCTTAAAAAGTAAATTTTTGAAAAATTTCCTTTAAAAAGTAAATTTTTGAAAAATTTCCTTTAAAAGTAAATTTTTGAAAAATTTCCTTTAAAAAGTAAATTTTTGAAAATTTTCCTTTAAAAAGTAAATTTTTGAAAAATTTCCTTTAAAAAGTAAATTTTTGAAAAATTTCCTATGAAAAGTAAATTTTTGAAAAATTTCCTTTAAAAAGTAAATTTTTGAAAAATTTCCTTTAAAAAGTAAATTTTTGAAAAATTTCCTTTAAAAAGTAAATTTTTGAAAAATTTCCTTTAAAAAGTAAATTTTTGAAAAATTTCCTTTAAAAAGTAAATTTTTGAAAAATTTCCTTTTAAAAGTAAATTTTTGAAAAATTTCCTTTAAAAAGTAAATTTTTGAAAAATTTCCTTTAAAAGGCAAATTTTTGAAAAATTTCCTTTAAAAAGTAAATTTTTGAAAAATTTCCTTTAAAAAGTAAATTTTTGAAAAATTTCCTTTAAAAAGTAAATTTTTGAAAAATTTCCTTTAAAAAGTAAATTTTTGAAAAATTTCCTATGAAAAGTAAATTTTTGAAAAATTTCCTTTAAAAAGTAAATTTTTGAAAAATTTCCTTTAAAAAGTAAATTTTTGAAAAATTTCCTTTAAAAAGTAAATTTTTGAAAAATTTCCTTTAAAAAGTAAATTTTTGAAAAAATTCCTTTAAAAAGTAAATTTTTGAAAAATTTCCTTTAAAAAGTAAATTTTTGAAAAAGTTCCTTTAAAAAGTAAATTTTTGAAAAATTTCCTTTAAAAAGTAAATTTTTGAAAAATTTCCTTTAAAAAGTAAATTTTTGAAAAATTTCCTTTAAAAAGTAAATTTTTGAAAAATGTCCTTTAAAAAGAAAATTTTTGAAAAATTTCCTTAAAATAGCAAATTTTTGAAAAATTTCCTTTAAAAAGTTAATTTATGAAAAATTTCCTTTAAAAAGTAAATTTTTGAAAAATTTCCTTTTAAAAGTAAATTTTTGAATTTTTTTTTTAAAAGTAATTTTTTGAAAAATTTCCTTTAAAAAGTAAATTTTTGAAAAATTTCCTATAAATGGTAAATTTTTGAATCAAATTTGAAATTGGTATTTTTTAAACCACTGTCGTCGCATACGACTCTATCTTTAATATCCAAAATTTTTGTATCTTTCAAAAAAATATTTCAAAAAATAAATTGTTTAAAAAAAATTTTTCTAGTAAAAAAATATTTTTATTCATGCCGTCCCGAAATCGTAAGAAGCCTAAAGGAAGATCTCGAAAGCGAGTCCATGACATGACAACACAAGTTTCATATTGCGAATTAAATAAAACCTTCGAGGCGATATGTGAAAATCCTCTAAATTCATTCGATATTTACAAACAAAAATTAATAAAACGTAAAAAAGAAAAATATAAAAATCTGCTTGTTTCCAGTGGAGCCATTAAAGTTTCCGATGCAAGACTAAATCAGCCAGTGGACTACAGCATTGGACCGCAGACCATTTACAAAAATACAAGAAGATTAACTTAATGTTGTTGAAGGTGAAATAATCGCAGCTTAAGTAATAAATACTTTTAATTACGAATGATTATTGGGGAAAACATTCACTATTTTTTTTTGGTTATATACGAGTCGAGTCGATACTAAATTACGGTACTTCAATCATAAAGTATACTTTGTTTCTTAATGTTAACTTAAAAAAAATATCGTTAAAATCACCAAAGGTGACGATATCTTGTACATCTTAATCTGTGTATTAGCAAAAACAAAATACTTTATTGGAACTGTAAAAAATATCAATAAAATTCGTATTTATGTTAACAGTTTAGATTTTTATTATTCTTCTTGTGAGATATTATTATGAAGATGTTGTGTTGCAATAAAAACTGTCATAAAAGATGTTTCAAAGGTTTTTTTTTAAAATTTTTCTATATAAAATTTTTGATAAAAGTTTTTCTATAAAAAATTCAAATTTCTTATAAAATTTCATTAAAAAATTTCTATAGAAAATTTTTCATATAAAAATTTCTTGAAAATTTTTCAAATAAAAATTTTAATAGAAAATTTTTTCAGATAAAAATTTCTATAAGAAATTTTCCATATAAAAATTTCTATAGAAAATTTTTCATATAAAAATTTCTATAGAAAATTTTTCATATAAAAATTTCTATAGACAATTTTTCATATAAAAATTTCTATAGAAAATTTTTCATATACAAATTTCTATAGAAAATTTTTCATATAAAAATTTCTATAGAAAATTTTTCATATAAAAATTTCTATAGACAATTTTTCATATAAAAATTTCTATAGACAATTTTTCATATAAAAATTTCTATAGAAAATTTTTCATATACAAATTTCTATAGAAAATTTTTCATATACAAATTTCTATAGAAAATTTTTGTAGACAATTTTTCACATAAAAATTTCGATAGAAAATTTTTTATATAAAAATTTCTATAGAAAATTTTTTATATATAAATTTCTATAGAAAATTTTTCATAGAAAAATTTCTAAAGAAAATTTTCATATAAGTATTTCTATAGAAAATTGTTTATATAAAAATTTCTATAGAAAATTTTTCATATAAAAATTTCTGTAGAAAATTTTTCATATAAAAATTTCTATAGAAAATTTTTCATCTACAAATTTCTTTAGAAAATTTTTCATCTAAAAATTTCTATAGAAAATTTTTCATCTAAAAATTTCTGTAGAAAATTTTTCATATAAAAATTTCTATAGAAAATTTTTCATATAAAAATTTCTATAGAAAATTTTTCATATAAAAATTTCTATAGAAAATTTTTCATCTAAAAATTTCTATAGAAAATTTTTCATACAAAAATTTCTATAAAAAATTTTTCATATAAAAATTTCTATAGAAAATTTTTCATATAAAAATTTCTATAGAAAATTTTTCATATAAAAATTTCTATAGAAAATTTTTCATATAAAAATTTCTATTGAAAATTTTTCAAATAAAAATTTTAATAGAAAATTTTTTCAGATAAAAATTTCTATAAGAAATTTTCCATATAAAAATTTCTATAGAAAATTTTCATCTAAAAATTTCTATAGAAAATTTTTCATCTAAAAATTTCTATAGAAAATTTTTCATCTAAAAATTTCTATAGACAATTTTTCATATAAAAATTTCTATAGAAAATTTTTCATATATAAATTTCCATAGAAAGTTTTTGATATAAAAATTTCTATAGAAATTTTTTCATATAGAAAATTTTTCATATACAAATTTCCATAGAAAATTTCTATAGAAAATATTTCATATAAAAATTTCTATAGAAAATTTTTCGTATAAAAATTTCTATAGAAAATTTTTCATATAAAAATTTCTGTAGAAAATTTTTCATATAAAAATTTCTATAAAAAATTTTTCATATAAAAATTTCTATAGAAAATTTTTCATATATAAATTTCTATAGCAAATTTTTCATATAAAAATTTCTATAGAAACATTTTTATCTAAAAATTTTTCATAGAAAAATTGTATAGAAAATTTTTCATATAAAAATTTCTATAGAAAATTTTGCATATAAAAATTTCTATAGAAAATTTTTCATGTAAAAATTTCTATAAAAAATTTTTCATATAAAAATTTCTATAGAAAATTTTTCATATAAAAATTTCTAAAGAAAATTTTTCATATAAAAATTTCTACAAAAAATTTTTCATATAAAAATTTCTCTAGGAATTTGTTTATGTAAAAATTTCAATTGAAAATTTTTGATATAAAAATTTCTGTAGAAAATTTTTCATATAAAAATTTCTATAGAAAATTTTGCATATAAAAATTTCTATAGAAAATTTTTCATGTAAAAATTTCTATAACAAATTTTTCATATAAAAATTTCTATAGAAAATTTTTCAGATAGAGATTTATATGGAACATTTTGCATATAAAAATTTTCATATAAAATTTTCTATAGAAAATTTTCTATAGAAAATTTTTCATATAAAAATTTTTATAGAAAATTTTTCCTATAAAAAATTTTTCATATAAAAAATTCTATAGAAAATTTTTCCTATAAAAAATTTTTCATATAAAAATTTCTATAGAAAATTTTTCATATAAAAATTTCTATAGAAAATTATTCATATAAAAATTTCTATAGAAAATTATTCATATAAATATTTCCATAGAAAATTATTCAAATAAAAATTTCTATAAAAAATTATTCAGAAAATTTTTCATATAAAAATTTCTATAGAAAATTTTTCATAAAAAAATTTTTATAGAAAATTTTTCATTTAAAAAATTTTTCATATAAAAATTTCTAAAGAAAATTATTAAAATAAAAATTTCTATACAAAATTATTCATTTTAAAATTTCTTCAGAAAATTTTTCATATAAAAATTTCTATAGAAAATGTTTATTATAAAAATTTCTATAGAAAATTTTTCGTAAAAAATTTCTATAGAAAATTTTTCAAATAAAAATTTCTATAGAAAATTTTTCAAATAAAAATTTCTATAGAAAATTTTTCATATAAAAATTTCTATAGAAAATTTTTCATAAAAAAATTTCTAAAAAAAATTTTTCATATAAATTTTCTTTAAAAAAATGTTCATATAAAAATTTCTATAGAAAATTTTTCATATAAAAATTTCTTTAGAAAATTTTTCATAGAAAAATTTCTTTAGAAAATTTTTCATATAAAAATTTCTATAGAAAATTTTTCATATAAAAATTTCTATAGAAAATTTTTCATATAAAAATTTCTGTAGAAAATTTTTCATATAAAAATTTCTATAGAAAAATTTTCATATTAAAATTTCTATAGAAAATTTTTCATATACAAATTTCATATAAAAATTTCTTTTGAAAATTTTTCATATAAAAATTTCTATAAAATATTTTTTGATATATGTATATTTTTAGCAAAAATATATTTTTTGATTCTGCGTTACACCATGTAGAATCAGTGAATATAATTTGAACAGAATTGGAATTGATTAACCCTTGTGTTACCGGGGTCAAAATCAATTTATATGCTAATTTCCACTTTTTGGAAATATATATCAAAGCTTTTGCTATGGCTTAAAAAATATTTCTTTGGTTAAGCCTTCTTAAAAACTATTTAGTTAATAATAAACGTTACATAAACTAAAAATATTAACCCTTACGTGACCAGCATGAACCAAAATGAACCCAAAAAATTAAATATTTTTTAGACAAAAAAATGTGTGTTTCTTCTTTCCCAATTAGGAATACTTGGTAATATAACTAGCCCAAAGGTGGGTATCAGACCAATATTTCTATCTGTTATATAATTTTGTCGTTGGGTTTAAAATAACAACCCAATTTTCAAAGCGAAAAATTACATCCAACGATTCCGAATCCAAATTCAAAATATGTGAATAATAAAAGTCTTAATACTGAAACGGTGAGAGCAAAAATTAAAAAAAAATAAGAAATAAAAAGAAATCAAATGTGTTTATTGGCATTTTTATTGCATGTCATTTAATATTGGCCGCAGTACGCAGCGGTGGTAATGACGGAAACATGCAGCAGCTTTTTATGGTCTTTGGCGGCAAATTTTTATATTGTTTAGATGATTGGTAGTTACTTTAAATACATCTACAAAATCTTAATACAAGCGTACAAACATATGTACATATGCATATAAATTACAAACATATGTATGTATTTATGCACATACAAATGGATATAAATATGTATAGGAAAAAATTAAAATAACTCTAACCGGTTGATGGTTAAAGAAGAACCGAACCGAACCTCTCAATAATGTTTTAGACATTAAAAAATGCTGAGAAAACTACAAGATCAAGATGACCAGATGACGAGGAAGAAGATGATGAAGAAGTAGTAGAAACCTTCTTCAAGGATTAATAGCTGATTTAAAATGGACAGCTAAAAATGATGAGGAAAAAATGTAAAATGAGAAAAAACTGATTACAAATGGAATGCAAACATCATGGCTATTAAGTATATTAAAGTTTGATGTGATGAAATTTCCCAAACTGTGTTGATGATGAACATGAAAGAACGATTGGATAGACAGATGGATGGACGGACGGACTGACAAACGGACTCACATTTTATTCACATTTCAAGCAAACTCACACACAATCGAACAGGAATGAATTTCTAAAGTCTGTGAACGAGAAGATTTTTAAATTTTCTATTTTGAAAAATATAACGTTTCTTGTAATTTTCTGATTTTTCATTTGATTTTTCGATTAGATAACTCTAAATGATTAAATAAATCTAATGTTCTTCTTAACAGTATGAATTTCATTGCGGACGCTATATGGGGGACCTGCTAGCCTTCCTATCGAAAAAATGGCGTCAATCAATACACCGCACTATAGTATTTCTGCTGTAAAAACCATTTTTTGACCACCGCTTTTGGAAAATCTAATGATGCAGTTCTATAGAGAAGAGTTTAGATATTAAGGATCAATAACACAGGTCAACAGCAAAAATGTGCTCGAGTAACCATTATATACATTTGATGTATCATGGCTGCCTTAGTACAAAAATGGTAAAATTTTTAAATTCTATGGCAAGATTTTTTAAAAAAATTTTTTTTTTTTTAAATTGCAATTTTTTTTAGACGTTTCTTCAAATAATTAATGATAACTCAAAAACTACTAGTCCGATATTATTAAAATAAAATCAGAAAAATTAAGATTTACATAGCCTTTAATTCATCTATATATCGCGTTTCAATCGGATCAATAGTATCGGAGTTATAATAAAAAACTTAAGAAAAAAAATATATTTTTTATATAAAAATGGCAAAAATTTTCGTTTTAAAAAAATCATGAAAAATCGAAAACGGCAAAAAACTTCCAGATTTATTATTTTATTGCATAGCGACATATAATAGCAACAAAATGAGATATCGACCATAAAAATCGATTGATTTTTTTCGAATTTATTCACAATTTAGTGAATTCGCTCATTTTCACAAAATTTTAGTTTTTTGCTTGATATACGCTTGATATACCCGCTATAGGGTTTTCAAATGTATGAAAAAAATAAATTTTCCAATTTCAAGGGGTGCATGTCGGATTATTGTGAGATTTGGTGAGAAACTTCCACCCACAAAATTTAAGTCGAATTGGACAACGTTAACACGTAGCGCATAGGCCCCAAATCTGAAAAATAGCGCTTAAATCGAAAAAAATTATCAAATTTTCAGTTTTTGCAAAATTAAAGCTATTTATTCCCCCTTTTGCAAAAAAGTGGGTCCTGATCCTTAGGGCAAACACAATGAGATTTTCAATAAGCTACATATCTTTAAAATCGGTTAAACAGTTTTCGAGTTACTATAATTTGCACTGGCCATTACATGTCCTTGAGGACTTGCCGAAGGCAATTGACCAAAAAATGTGACTAAGTCAAATCGATGGAATAGATCGAAAATGCATTTCATTGTTTTATTCATGTATTTTCTTTTATTTTATATTTTATTATTTAAATTTATTACAACTTATAAAATAAGGAAATAAATAAATAAATATTATAAACTACAAACTTTGGAATTTTCTTTTATGACATTTTCTATTATTGAATAACGAAGTGTTGCTCTGAATACTCTGGCATCCCAGCGACCTTGTTATCTTTCCTCCATTGTCCGAATATCTTGGTGAAATCGTTCGCCCTGTTCCTCACTTAAGTCTCCTAGATTTTTAGGAAAATGATCTAAGTGACTGTGAAGGTAATGTAACTTGATGCTCATGTTGCATTTAAGATTCTGGAAGTGAGTGCGCAACATAATCATCATCCTTGTTATTTCCTAAGAAATGTTGAATAACCCATACAAACGAATTAAATGCATTTTTCTCAATTTCTGACATTGAACTGAGAAAATCGGTATCTTTGACCAATTTGCGAATTTGTTGGCCGTCAAATATTCCTGCTCTCAGCCTTCAATACTGTTAGTTGAAAGTTAAAAGTTGTTAGTTAAAAAAGAAAAAATAAAAAATTTTAAGCTAAGTAAAATGTTTTTGTAAATTGTCTTCGGCAAGTCCTTAAGGACATGTAATGGCCAGTGAAAATTGTAATAACTCGAAAACTGTTTAACCAATTTTAAAGGCATGTGGCTTATTGGAAAAATCATTGCCTTTGCACTAAGAACTAGAATCCACTTTTTTGCAAAAGGGGGAATAAATAGCTTAAATTTTGCAAAAACTGAAAATTTGTCAATTTTTTTCGATTTTAACGTTATTTTTCAGATTTGGGGCCTATGCGCTACGTGTTAACGTTGTCCAATTCGACTAAAATTTCGTGGGTGGAAGTTTCTCACCAAATCTCACAATAATCCGACATGCACCCCTTGAAATTGGAAAATTTATTTTTTTCATACATTTGAAAACCCGCTATAATGCGTATATCAAGCAAAAAACTAAAATTTTGTGCAAATGAGCGAATTCACTAAATTGTGAATAAATTCGAAAAATATCAATCGATTTTTATGGTCGATATCTCATTTTGTTGCTATTATATGTCGCTATGCGATAAAATAATAAATCTGGAAGTTTTTTGCCGTTTTCGATTTTTCATGATTTTTTTAAAACGAAAATTTTTGCCATTTTTATATAAAAAATATATTTTTTCTTAAGTTTTTTATTATAACTCCGCGATATAAGAGACGAATTGAAGGCTATGTAAATCTTAATTTTTCTGATTTTATTTTAATAATATCGGACTAGTAGTTTTTGAGTTATCATTAATTATTTGAAGCAACGTCTAAAAAAAATTGCAATTTAAAAAAAAAATTTAACAAAAAAAATCTTGCCATAGAATTTAAAAATTTTACGATTTTTGTACAAAGGTAGTCATGATACATCAAAATTGTATAGTGGTTTTAAGAGCACATGAAATTTTTTTCATTTTGTTGTGCTGTGTAATTGTTTTGAGAAAAAAAGTTATATTATGTGTTAGAAAAAAGTTATTGTAATGTGACTAAGTTCTTAAACGAAAAGTAATGAAATTTTTCATCAAACTCAGAAGTTCATGCATCGAATTTAGTTTCACAGCTTTAATCTTGATGTCGATTTAATTAGGATACAGAACCTTGGTTTTAGTCTGCAGAAGAAAATAACTTAATCTCGTATATAGTTTAGGAGATATCAGGAAATCAAAAAAGCTCTACAAAATTCAGTGTTTTTGTTTTTCTTTGAACAAAAACTAAGTTGGGTCGGTTTTGCTCGGTGCTTCCACCATAACCACGTGAAAGGCGAAAGTCTCTTCTATAGATTGAGCGAAAAAAATTCACCGAAATTTACCGATCGTAGAACAAAGTTTAACATTTTCTGAAAAAAGTCACTTAAATTGATACTCATAATTTGAGCAAAAAATGTTGCAGCCGTTTAGGCTTAACTTTTTAATAAAATTCCATTTAAGACAGGTACCTCTAGGAGTCGGCGGATTTCAACCAAAATTAGTAGAGCTCTTTTTTGGGTCAACTAATAGAAGTGTGCCGAATTTCATGAAATTCTGTTGAGAATTGTGGCTTATGTATTGAGAAGAAAAATTTGTGAAAAAATGGGGGTCCAAGTCAGGTACCCCAAGGAGTGGACAGATTTTAACCAAAATAAGTAGAGCTCTTTGTTGGGTAAACTAATAGACGTGTGCCGAATTATATTATTTTTGAGAATTTCGGCTTATACATTGAGAACAAAATTAAGTAAAAAAATTGGTCTCCTAGGCAGATATCTCAAAGAGTCAAGGGATCTCAACCAAAATTAGTATAACTCTTTCTTGGATTAAAAGATGTGTGCCGAATTTTTTCAAATTCTGTTGAGAATTGCGGCTTATATATTGAAAATCAAAAAATGGTGTAAAATGGGGGTCCAAGGCAGGTACACCTAAGAGTCAACTGATTTCAACCAAAATTAGTAAACTCTTTTTTAGATTAACTAATAGACGCGTACCGAATTTTATCAAATACTGTTGAAAATTGCTGATTCTAGATTAGGAAGAAAAATAGGTGAAAAATGGGGGGTCCAAGACAGGTACCCCAAGGAGTTATATAATTTCAATCAAAATTAGTAGAGCTCTTTTATGAATTAATTTATAGACGTGTGTCAAATTTCATCAAATTGTATTAAGAATTGCGACTTGTACCTTAAAAAGAAAAACAGGTAAAAAATAGGGTACCAAGGCAGGTTCCCCAAAGAGTCGACAAATTTCAACTAAAATTAGTGGACCTCTTTTTTGAATTAATTAATAGACATGTGTTGAACTTCATGAAATTCTGTTTGAGGTGACAAATAGGTGAAATAATGGGGGTCCAAGGCAGATGCCCCAAGGAGTCGACAGATTTCGAAAATTTTTTTAATTTATCTTATCTATAAAAAATTTTTGTTATATATAAAACTGAATAAGTATGTAAAATTTCATCGTTGTAGGATCACTCCTTCCATTTTGCACCGTTTTGGCAAAAATAAAGTGGCTCTGGATATTTTCAAGACGTTTGATTGAGTGTGGCACGCGGCACTCCTATCAAAACTTATTGCTTTTGGTGTCGGTAAAAACTTTTCTCGATTTACATCGATCTTCCTTAGAGACCACACTATACAATTCTTTATAGATGGGATCTCATAAAAAAGAGTTCGAGATTTATTCAGGGGTACCGCAAGGCTCTGTTCTTTCTCCTACTCTATTTCTGAAATGAGTCAGTAGAGTTGGCTACCCTACAGTCACCAATAAGCACCTTCGCCATCTCTTGTACATGGTCAGAAAACTCCAAAATAGACTTTGAGGCACCGGGCCATACGTGAGAATTGTATTCCATTTTCGGTCGGATATAAGTGGTATTAAAGAGATTTTAGATAGATCAGTTGGAGTGAAGTATAACTTACACTGCTTTAGAAAGCCGAGACACTTGAATGCATCTTTCGACACTTGAAAAACGTCCAACGGACATCCAACGGACATCTCACTGAATTTTCATGCCTAGATCATCAAGAGTTTCTTATTCCTCAATATTTATAACATCCATAATTACAGATGAAGCAACATGGTCCGTAAGTAGGGTTGCCAGACACAAATCCTGAAAAAGCTGGACATAAGGAAAAAAAGCTTGACAACCCACAAATTAGTTGGACATTAATAATAAAAAACTTGCGTTAATAATTTGCTTCGATGAATCTTTAAATGTTTGATAAACCGAATTGCGAATACTAAGTAACCGCAGCGATATCGAAAAAAATTAAATCGTTCGAGATGCTGCAGCTAATACATCTGAAACAATTTTCAACAGAAAACACATGCTACTCGCGTTTGATATCATGGGACGCACATTGCACGATTTTTCAAGTATCGAGAAGGAATCTAATAAAATGGGTCTAGTTGTCAAAGAATCAAAACAAAACTGCTGGTTTCTCAATCCTTAAGAATTGGACCACATGTGATCGTTGAGAACTATAGCTACAAGATTATAAAATAATTTGTTTACCTTGGTACCGCCGTCAACATAAATAATGACATAAGTTTCGAAATCGAACGAATCATACCTGCCAAAATATGCTCTTTTGGCATAAACAGGCAAATAAGAAATAAATCTTTCTCTGTAAGAACTTAAACTACGCTATACAAAACACAAGGAAGCTATTCTTGGAGTTTTTGAGATGAAGATTCTACGAAAAAGAAAGGCCAAATAGAGGAAAATCTTTCATATCAGCACTTGATTAAAGCGCATGAAATTTTAAAATATGCTCGGCCTTTAACCTTTAGTAAAAAAGAAAAAAACTTTTAAAAAAGTTTTTGTTGCGCTCTTTTTTATTAAAATAGTTTTTCTTTAAAAATATTCAAAAAGTTTTAATTCTTCACCTTTCAGCTGGACAAATTTAATTTTAGCTTGAAACTGGACAAGCACTAAAAAAGCTGGACAATCCAGTCGAATCCAGCCTGACTGGCAACTCTATCCGTAAGTCATTTGTGTGTTAACACTCAACACTGGTTCTTTCGAGCGTTGAAATCGATCCTATTTCAACGACGCCAATTGGATATTATAGATAGTCAAAATTTAATGTATCATTCACGGGCCCAAATATAAACACTATTTGGGACTATAAAGAAGCCTAAATGTATACTACATTTTGGATAGTGCCTTATATAATCTTTATATTGGACAAAGTTTTAGTCTTAATGCAGAATTTATATTAAACTAGTTGTAAAAGGCGCGCGTTGTTGCGTCACCAACTAAAATAAATTTGGAGGAAAGACATTACACAAATATTCAATTTTAGTGATTTTTAAAAATTGACATTGCTCTATTGGAAAAAATTATTTTTTTTTTCTGGCATAAGCTCTAAAAATGTAGAGGTTTTAGATTTTGCACAAATTTATAGTTTACGATTCAGTTCATTTTAATTAATTTTTGGCGCCATCTTTCGCCAGATGGCGCCAAAAAATTGATCAAAATGTAATAATCCGCAACATCTTAGAAACCTCAAATGCATATGCATAGTGTACATTTCAATACATTTTGAATAAGTTTTTTGTGACGTCATCTATCGGAAATTAATCGACCAACTTAGAAACTCAGTTGATTCATGTGCAGCAACTTTGTCCAAGATCATAGCATGATCATATGTACAGTTTACGATTAAACTCATTTTTAGTAATTATCAGTGGCGCCATCTGTCGTAAATTGGTCATACAAACTTATAAACCTTAAGATCATAGCATGATCAAATGCACAGTTTACGATTTAATTAACTTTAAGCAATTTTCAGTGGCGCCACCTGTCGGAACTTGGTCATACCAACATAGTCATGTTCGTCGGCTCATGAACAATAACTTTTCTTTTACTATAATTCTCTATTCTATAAAGCATATACAAGCAGACAAACATTCATTCAAAGATTAAGATTGAGCCTAAATATAGACAAAATATTTGACCTATAATTGAGCCTACTATAATCCAAATCTTATCTTATATTCTTAAACGAGCAATAATTGTATGTATATATATATATATATACTAGCTTTATAACCCGCTACTTCGTTAGCGGCACCATTTGAATTGACAAAGTTACAAAATTTACCAAAATAACTTTTTCACTTATTTATCAATTCCGATATAAATTAAATTAAATACTAATTGGTTCTTAAGATACATATAGGAAAAAATAAGTACCTACCCTCTACATTTTCAAAAAAGTACTACACACGCCTCCCTTATTTTTGTTCTTGTTCTTGTCGCTTTTGATTTTGAATATTTTACAAAAGTTTCCTTTTTTACCCGTTGTTTAAAAATTAAAAAAAATTAATTTTAAAAAATTAATTAAAAAAAAAATCCGGATACATGTCCTAATATTTTTATTGCTTATCTTAACTCCATTTTTGTTAATTGAAAAAAATACCAAACACCTGTCACATATTTCTTCAATGTCAATAGAACAGTCCATAAATCATTGATTTATTTATTATTTTATTGATTTAAACAACATGCACAGTTTAAAAGGAAAAAACCTATCTTTAAATTTTTGACCCGTTTTTTGTTATTTTCGATTGCGGTATAAATTTTGTTTCTATAACAATTGATTCAAAAAATATATATGGGTCAAAAAAGTACCAAAATTTAGTTTTTATCCTTTTTATTCCCTATTTTTAGCTCATTTACGAAAAGTACCTACTAAAAAAATGACTTTTTATTTTTCTATTCAATCTAAATCCAATTTAAATTTTTTTCTGTCGATATTGGTATCAGAGTTATAACTTTACTAATGTTTTTATTTTCTACCCTATTTTAACCCCAAAACTGTTTAATTTGCAAAAAGTACTGAAAAGTCCCTTAATTTTTAGGGCTGATCTTAGACCATTTTAGTGTTTGTTTCCATCCATTAGGTTTAGAAGATATAATGTCATCGATTTTTTCCTTTTTTACCCCTTTGATTGACACATCTCTAATTTATACTTCTGACTTCATTAGCTTAAATGAATATTTTGCCGTTTTCACCTCTTTGAACCCCATTTATCGTAAAGGTACCAAGCACATGTTTAATATTTTGTTAATACTTATTGATTGTGGCATAAAGTGAGTCTTTATGTTTATAAGTTCAAAAGATACGTATGGGTTAAAAAAAAGTACAAAAATATAGTTTTTACCCTTTTTGCCCTTATTAGTGCCATTTCCAAAAAAAAGTACAGAACACATGTCCCTTTCTTTTTATGTGTTCATTTTCAAGCCTGTTTTAACCATAAGCGGCCAAATTGAAAAAAAAAAAAAAATACCCAACCCGTGTCCTTTAATTTTTAATGCTGATCATAGACCAATTTAATCTTTGTTTCTATCACTTTTGATTTAGAAGATATTACGTTACCGATTTTTCCCCCTTTTTACTCCACTTTTTAACCAGTAAACAGCACATGTCTTATACTTTTTCAATATGAATCCACAAGTCTGTAAATTATAGTTCTGGCTTCATTAGTTAAAAACCTACCCTTGAATATTTCCCAGTTTTTATCTTTTTTACCTCAATTATCGTAAAAGTACCAAACACGTGTCTAATAATTCTTTGTTACTTATCAATTGTGACGTTTACTGTTTCTCTATGTTTGTTATTTCAAAAGATACGTATGGGTTCAAAAAAAGTACCAAAATATAGTTTTTGCCCTTTTTTACCCTTATCAGTACCATATTCAAAAAAGTACCAAATACGTTTCTCGTTTTTTTTTTTCAGCCCATCCGAAGCAAATTTCAACTCTATTCCTATCGTTTTGAATTTCGGAAATATGACGTTACTAATATTTCCCATTTTTTCCCTGTTTTAATAATAGTTTTTTAATGCCTATCAGTTGCGATATAAATTATGTTTCTATGTTTATTAGTTCAAAAGATATATATGGGTTAACAAAGTACCAAAATACAGTTTTTACCCTTTTTTATTCTTATTAGTACCATTTTTGAAATAGTACCAAATACGTGATCATTTATTTTTTTATCCGATTCAAATCCAATTTAAACTTCGTTTGCATCGGTGTTAGTTTCGGAGATATTATGTTACTAATTTCTCCCTTTTCTACCCTGTTTTACCCTTTAAAAGGTCGAATTTCAAAAAAGTACCGAACACGTATCCATTAATTTTTAGTGCTGATCTCAGACTAATTAAGTTTTTGTTTCTATCACTTTTGATTTAGAAGATATATTTTTACCCCCAAAATTAAAAAAAGTACCAAAAATGTATTTTATTTTTTCTTTTTCAATCGACCAGTCAATAAATTATACTTCTGGCTTCATTAGCCTAAAAGATATCCATAGGTAAAAACAAAAAACCTACCCTTAAATATTTTCCCTTTTTTACCCTTTTGTACCCCATTAATCGCAAAAGTGCCAAATACGTATTTAATTGTTTTTTAATATCTATCTGTTGCGATATAAATTATGTTTCTATGTTTATTAGTTCAAAAGATACATATTAGTTGAAAAAAGTACCAAAATATAGTTTTTACCCTTTTTTATCCTTATTAGTGCCATATCCAAAAAAGTACCAAGCACGTGTCTTCTTATTTTCCTAGCCGATTCAAATCCAATTTCAACTTTGTTTGCATCGATGTTGGTTTCGGAGATATGATGTTACTAATTTCTCCCTTTTCTACCCTGTTTTACCTTCTAAGAGGTTGAACTTCAAAAAAGTACCGAACATGTGTTCCTTAATTTTAAGTGCCAATCTCAGACCAATTTAGTTTTTGTTTCTATCACTTTTGGTTTAGAAGATATACTTTACCGATTTTTACCCCCAAATTTAAAAAAAGTACCAAACACGTAGCTTATTTCTTTTCAATGTAAATCTACCAGTCAATAGATTATACTTCTAACTTCATTAGCCTAAAAGATATCCATAGGTAAAAAGCAAAAAACCTATCCTTGAATATTTTCCATTTTTTACCCCTTTGTACCCTATTAATCGCAAAAGTACCAAATACGTATTTAGTTCTGTTTTAATATATATCGGTTGCGATATAAAATATGTTTCTATGTTTATTAGTTCAAAAGATACATACGGGTTAAAAAAAAGTACCAAAATATAGTTTTTACCCTTTTTCATTCTTATTGGTGCCATTTTCAAAAAAGTACCAAACACGTGTCCCCTTATTTTTCTAGCCGATTTAAATCTAATTTCAACTTTGTTTCTATCTGTATTGGTTTCGGAGATATGATGTTACTGATTTCTCCCTTTTCTACCTGTTTTACCTTCTAGGAGGTTGAATTTCATAAAAGTACCGAACACGTGTCCCTTGGATTTAAGTGCCGATCTCAGACCAATTTAGTTTTTGTTTCTATCACTTTTGGTTTAGAAGATATACTTTACAGATTTTTACCCCCAAAATTAAAAAAAAGTACCAAACTCGTAGTTTATTTTTTTCAATGTCCATCGACCAGTCAATAAATTATACTTCTGGCTTCATTAGCCTTAAAGATATCCATGGCTAAAAACCAAAAATCCTATCCTTGAATATTTTCCCTTTTTTACCCTTTTGTACCCCATTAATCACAAAAGTACCAAATACGTATTTAGTTCTTTTTTAATATCTATCGGTTGCGATATAAAATATGTTTCTATGTTTATTAGTTCAAAAGATACATATGGGTTAAAAAAAGTACCAAAATATAGTTTTTACCCTTTTTTATCCTTATTAGTGCCATTTTCAAAAAAGTACCAAACACGTGTCCCCTTATTTTTCTAGGCGATTCAAATCCAATTTCAACTTTGTTTCTGTCTATGTTGGTTTCGGAGATATGATGTTACTAATTTCTCCCTTTTCTACCCTATTTTGCCCGCTAGGCGGTCGATTTTCAAAAAAGTACCGAACACGTGTCCCTTAATTTTTAGTGCTAATCTCAAGCCAATTTAATCTTCGCTTCTATCGCTGTTGGTTAAGGGGATATAATGTTACCGATTTTTCCCTTTTTTACCCTTTTAATTGAAAAAAGTACCAAACACGTATTTAATATTTTGTACTGGGCAATCGACCTCCCTATAAATTTTATTTCTAGCTTTATTGGTTCAAGTGAAATACAAAGAAAAAGAAAAATGGACCAACGCTAAATTTTTTTCCCCGCTTTTCCCCCTTTTTGAACCCTGAATCAAAAAAGTACCAAACACGTGTCTAATATTTTTTTCTTGTTTACCGGCTCCGTTTTGAATTTTGTTACTCTGTTGATTGGTTCAAAAGATACACATGGGTTTAAAAAAGTACCAACATTTTAATTTTACCCTTTTTACCCCCTATTTGTCCCATCTGCTAAAAAGTACCAAACACGTGTCTACTTATTTTTGCAGCTGATCCCAACGCAATTTCAATTTTGGGCCTATGACGTTTACTTCCGGAGATACAGCATTATTAATTTTTCCCTTTTCTACCCCTTTTTACCCCCTTAGAGGCCGAATTTCCAAAAATCCCGTCTTAGTGGATCTATACTTTGAAAAAGGTACCCGCTGTCAAAATTTCAGCTCTCTAGCTTTAGCCGTTTGGGCTGTGCGATGATGAGTCAGTCAATCAGTCAGTCAGTCAGTCACGTTAGAGTTTTATATATATAGATATACATATATATATACATATATATATATATATATATATATATATATATATATATATATATATATATATATATATATATATATATATATATATATATATATATATATATATATATATATATATATATATATATATATATATATATATATATATATAGAATGGCTATCTCGAAAACGGCTGTAACGATTTTGATAAAATTTGTATAGGTCGAAAAAGAAGGAACTTTTGGAACTTTTGCCTCTAAGAGGGTAAAAACGGGTAAAAAGGGGAAAAAATCGAAAACGCTATATCTCCTAAAATAATAGGTATAGAAACAAAATTACGTTTTAAACAGCTATGAAAATAAGCGGACAGGTGTTTGGTACTATGTCCGATAGGGGGTAAAAAAGGGTGAAAATAGTTTTTTTGGCACCTTTTTAACCCACTCTTATATTTTAAACTAAAGAATATAGAAAGAAACTTGGTACTGCAATCAATAGATGTAAAAGAAACATGAAACACGTATTTGGTACTTTTTTGATTTTGGAGCCAAAATGGGTAGAAAAGGGATAAAATGATAACTTAACATCTCCAAAGTAATATGAATAGGAACATTATACATTATGTTAAATGTGTTTTAAAAAAATGTACCGAATTCAATTGGCATCAAAAAAGTACCAAATATGCATATGGAACTTTTAGAAATTAGGGGGAAAATTAGTATTATTTTAAACAAATGAATTTTTGTCTGTATGTATGTTCTTAATAGAATAATAAGCTGTGAATTTGATCATGTTATGCTCTTTAGCGAAGATGTTGCAGATAAGCCGGCGAAGGTTCTTAAGCTGATAAGACTAATTTCCGACAGATGGCGCCACTGAAAATTACTAAAAATTAATTAAATCGTAAACTGTACATTTGATCATGCTATGATCTCTAACAAAGTTGTAGCGCATGAGCCGACGAAGGCTTTTTAGTTGGTATGAATAATTTCCGACAGGTGGCGCTACAGAAACTTTCTCAAAGTCAATTTAATCGTAATCTGTACATTTAATCATGCTACAATCCTTAGCAAAGTTGTTGCACATGGGCCGACGAAGGTTTCTTAGTTGGTATGAAGAAATTTCGACAGGTGGCGCCACTGAAATTTACTCAAAGTCAATTTAATCGTATGCTGTACATTTAATCATGCTATAATCTTCAGCAAAGTTGTTACGGATAAGCCGAAGAAGGTTTATGAATTGGAATGAGCAAAGTCCGACAGGTGGCGCCACAGAAAATTACTCAAAATGAATTAAATCGTAAACTGTGCATTTGATCAGACTATAATCTTTAGCAAAGTTGTTGTTCAAAATTAGTTAAACTGTAAACTATGCAAGTTATGTGTTGGTCGGACAAAATAAATCAAATAATTCAAAATTAACTGAATATTTGTACAAGGTCTTTCCTCTAAATTTATTTTAGCACTTTATAATATAAAATATATAAAAACTTTAAAACTTTCCTCAAAATGCTTATCAACCAGGTCAACCAGGTACTGTTTGTTATACCCTACACCACCATAGGTGGAAATGGTAGTATAAATTTGTGCTGATATATGTAACGCATAGAAATATTTGTCTTAGACCCATCTTTTAGCATATTACTAGGCTTAGAATCACTTTCTGAGTCGATTTAGCGATGTCAGTCCGTCCGTCCGTCTGGCTGGCTGGCTGGACCACCATGTAAACCATGTAATCAAAGTACAGGTCGCAATTCTAAAGATAATTTGATGAAATTTGGCACAGATAATAGTGGGACCATTGAAATTCGTCAATTGCCATGTTTAGCCGTAATTGATATTTTGTTCACAAATATCAATATTTTTCATAAAATTTAAAACAAATTTCGTTGAAATCGGTCCACATTTGACCATAGCTCCCATACAAACTCTTTTCTAAAAACGCCCTAAATTAGACAAATATTTTAAGTTTATTTTTTGCATACATAATTTTTGTAAGAACCGTAATCAATTTGCTAAATTTTAAGATAATCGGTCCACCTTTGATTCTAGCCCCCATAGAAGACAAAATTACGAAAACAGCTTAAATATATAAGTCTTAAGAAAATGTTTGTATTTTGAAAAAATTTGGGAAATATTTGTCTTTATATACGAAAAAGAACAACTTTGACCTTAGTAGTGAAGGGTATCGTATGGTCGGGCTTGACCGACTACAGCACTTTCTTACTTGTAGCCAATTTTCACGATGCGACATGTCCCCTGAAACATTTTGACGTTTTCTTTTGGTGTCCCTTCGTGTTTCAAGATGCGTTTACATTATACTTTTTTTGTTGAAACAATGAGGGGACATTTTGACGTTTAATTGTCTATTGCAGTAGTGCCAGATGAATATATTTTTTACCGACACTCGGATGTGATCGCTAAAGTGGGGATACATTTTTTTTCAGAATTCGCTAATGAATAATATATAATTAATTTTTAATTGTAATTTTTTTATAGAATATTATTTTAATTTAATGATGTAGAATTAACCATATGATAGAAAAAAAATATTGTATGACATTTAAAAAATAGGTAACCCTGGGCTATTGTTTTTTACTTGCTTACGCTCCAAATTGAATTCAATTACTGAAGAGATAATAAAAAAAGTAAAGATGTCAGATTTAAATAATGATGAATATTTTGAAGAAATTTTGGATCTTATTGAGCCAAATAATATCCCAAATAAAAAAAATTAAAAAGGAATGAATTAAGCCAGGAAGGTTAGAGCGAAATCAACACAGGATATTCTTGTTTTTTGATATCTTTAGACTCTTCGTCTTTTTTTTGATTATTTATGAATGGATGCAAATATTTTTATAGCTCATTCACATTGAGCTCGAAAACTAGTTAGAGTAGTTTTCACCTTAAAACAATATTGAAAACTTTAGTTTTCAATGAAAGCTATTAAAATACCGATACAACACTGAGTTCATACCAATTATTACAACTCTATGTAAGAAAAATGAAAATATTAAAAATAAATGTCAGTTTAAAATAAAATATAAAAAAACAATAATTTTAATTTTTAAAAATTTCTGAAAAAACATTATGAATGTGATGAAAAAGTGATTATTTTATTGTTTTTTGATGCAATTTAATGTTCAAAAATATCTTATGTTCGGTTTTTAAAACTAATCGCGATTAATAAATAAATTTCTCCCAAAAACTTATGAAATGCCAAATTTCCATAATGTGAATGGTAAAGTTTTCGATGGTGTTTTCATTTCCGAAAATACCTAAAAACTTAAAGTGTGAATGGAATATTAAATACATTCTAAAGAAAATTGAAAAAGACATCGTCAGCTGTTTTTTCAATAATTCTTTTAGTTCAACGTTTGTTTTTGTTTCTAATGTCAAATTATTGTTGATTTTGTTGTTGGATAATAAGTTTTTTAATGCCAAAATTTAAAACAACAATTCGACAATTCAGAATTACAACAATAATTTGACAATAAATAGAAAACTTAAAAAAATTTTGAACTAGAACAAATTTTGAAAAACAACTGAAATGTTCACAAAATATTTTTTTAATTCTGATTCTTTTGTTTTATGTTTTATTTTCGTTTTTTTTTTTATTGTTTTGTTTACTGTTTTAGTAATTTTCTTATTGTATTATTTCATTACACATTATTACCATCCCCATAATTGTTTGTGGTAGAAATTTTGTAAGACTGGTAGCACTGTTCGTATATCAATAACATGATTACGAAAGAGAAGAAAAAGAAACGTCAATTTGTCCCATGAAAACTCGTTTCGTGGGTCTTTGCTACCCCCACAGGCAACACTCTTCCCCTGACCAACAAGCTCTTGTTTCGTGCAACATTTTCAGGGGACATGTCGCCTCGTGAGAATGGGCTATAACAAGCTCTTGTTTCGTGCAACATTTTCAGGGGACATGTCGCCTCGTGAAAATGGGCCATTATTTTATATTGGAATAAGTTTTAGCTTAAATCTACCTTTATATAGTTATACAATTAGGAATATATAGAGGCTTTATACTAAACTATGATTAAAAGTAAACGCAGACTATATAAAGGGAAAAGATGAAATAATTATATAAACGATTGGTCCCTTATGTTAACTATACTTTGAAATAATTTCTTGAAAATGTTCTTCGTTAACAAACTTTACGATTGACTCTGTCTCTAACTTAGTGGCTGTTCATTTGGTCGATCGATCGCTTATAGTTGTTTTGGATAGCTGCTGCTGCTGCTGATGTAGCTATAGCTGAAGATCAGCTTGTTATATGTGAAAGGCATGTTTCGTTTTAGAGAAGGCATTTTTCTTCTTACGCATTTAACTCTGACTACAACTATTGATTTGTATCTTTGCGTTTCATTTATTTAGTCTTTTTTCATCAATTTTTTTTTATTCTTAAAATATTTTAGTTATTCTAATGGTTGCGATGGTGTTGCTGTTATTGGTTGCTTCTATATAGTTTGAGCCTAAACAGATATTTTAATGCATTTTAATTGCTAAGGGTCTAACTATCATGTTGTTCGATTTATGATATTCATGCTGATGTTCTTTTTTTTTGCTTCTTGGTTTCTTTTTTTTTAATTTATAATGTTGGTGTTTATCAATTCTTCTTAAATTTCATGTTTTTTGCTTTTGTAAATTTTTGAACAAAATGTCTTTGACCTTTTCAATGCCAACATATATATATATTTTTTTGGTTATTTCGTTTAGGTTTCCAATTAGCAATTAAGAGAGTTTCCTAAACGTTTTTGCCGATAATGGTGTCAGGTTCAGAGTTTTGGGTTTGAGATTTTCTTTAAGAAATGAGGTTTCTGTTAATAACATTATGCATAATTGTAGGCTATATGATTTGAGAAAATGTCTCGGTTTTTTTATAGAAAATTTTTTGACATCAACATTTTTTATAGACAATTTTTTGACATCAACATTTTTTTTTGTAGAAATTCATGTCATCAAAACTTTTTAATATAATTTTTTTACATCAAAATTTTTATATAGAAAATTTCTTGACATCAAAATTTTTCAATAAAAAATTTTTGTACATCAACATTTTTCTATAGAAACTTTCTTGACATCAACATTTCTTTAAGGAAAATTTGTTGACATCAGAATTTTTCTATAGAAAATTTTTTTAAATCAAATCTTTTCATAAAAAGGTTTATCAAAAATTTTGGGATATCAAAAAAAGTTTTAACTGCAGTGTATTGCACTAAGATCCTAATTTATTACAATTATTTGTTATTATAATAAATAGTTTTTTGATAAAACCAAAAAAAGTATGAAACACAATTGGAACGAACGACCAATTTTTCGGAACGAATATTCGTCGTTAGAAATAGAAGATATGGGTTTATATGAAAGTGCTCACAATAGATGCGTACGACGAAATTCGTCGTGCGTATCGAATAGTGCGATAGGTTTATTTCTATTTCATACGCAGACGAACGACGACTAAACTGGTTTAGAGTGGCTGTATTTCTATTTCTGTTGTAAAGTATAAGAAATTATATGTGTTTTTGTGAAATATGGTCACCTTATAAATTGTAAACAAAAAAATAATTATTTCAAATAAAATTAATTAAATATTTTCTTTTTGTGAAAAATTGAAAGAATAAAATAAAGAAAAATTCCAAATATTGGTAGTGCGCGATATGTACGAAAGTGTGTGTAATTTGTGCTAATGAAAAATAAACAAAAATGGCGTCAGCAACGTTTATTCGTCCCAAATGTGTTCAATGGACGAATATACAAGACGAATTTTTAAAGCCGAATTCGTCGTGCTGGACGAAATTCGTCATTCGTCCCAATTGTGTTACTACCTAAATGTTGGTGGGGAAACCTTTTCTCGAGGCGTTTTGATGGTTGGTTAGGCCATCTCATCAGGAGGATTATCCCTAATTCTAGACAGCGAAAACCACACATTATATATTATTTGAGGGACAGAATAAATATGAATAATTATTGTTTCCAACAAATATCAACATAAAGTGAAGATTATCATCTGAACAGAAACACACAAACATTTTTGAGTTTTATCATTTCTTTATTTCCCACACTATAGAAAATTTCTTGACGCAATTTTTTTTAAATCAAATTTTTTCTATAGAAAATTTCTTTAAGCTAAATTTTTACATCAAAATTTTTGCATAAAAAATTTTTTGATATCAAAATTTTTCAATAAAAAATTTTTGTACATCAACATTTTTCTATAGAAACTTTCTTGACATCAAAATTTTTCTATAAAAATTTTGACATCAACATTTTTCAATAGAAACTTTTTTACATAAAAATTTATCTCTAAAAATTTTTTTACATTAAAATGTTTCTATAGAAAATTTCTTGACATCAACATTTTTTTATAAAAAATTTCTTGACATCAAAATTTTTCATAGAAAAATTTGTTGACATCAAAATTTTTTGTAAAGAAAATTTCTTGACATCAAAATTTTTCTATAGAAGTTCTTGACATCAAAATTTTTCAATAGACATTTTTTTACATCAAAATTTTTCTCTAGAATTTTTTTTACATTAAAATTTTTTTATAGAAAAATTCTTGAAATCAAATTTTTTTATAAAAAATTTCTTGACATCAAAATTTTTTTTATAGAAAATTTCTTGACTTTAAAACATTTGTTTACAAAATTTCTTTAAATCAAAATTTTTCTATAAAAAATTACTTGACATCAAAATTTTTCTATAGAAAATTTCTTGATATCAAACTTTTTCTATAAAAAATTTTTTGACATCAAAATTTTTTTTATAGAGATTCATGTCATCAAAACTTTTTAATAGAATTTTTTAACATCAACATTTTTATATAGAAAATTTCTTTATATCAAAATTTTTCAATAAAAAAGTTTTGTATATCAACATTTTTCTATAAAAACTTTCTTGACATCAAAATTTTTCTATAGAAAATTTCTTGATATTAAAATTTTTCTATAGAAAATTTCTTGATATCAAAATTTTTCTATAGAAAATTTTTTGACATCAACATTTTTTTTTTATAGAAACTCATGTCATAAAAATTTTTTAGTAGAATTTTTTTACATCAAAATTTTTGTATAGAAAATTTCTTGATATCAAAATTTTCGTACATCAACATTTTTCTATAGAAACTTTCTTGACATCAACATTTTTTTAAAGAAAACTTCTTGACATCAAAATTTTTCTATAGAAATTTTGACATCAAAATTTTTCAATAGAAGTTTTTTTACATAAAAATTTTTCTCTAAAAATTTTTTTACATAAAAATTTTTCTCTAAAAATTTTTTTACATTAAAATTTTTCTATAGAAAATTTCTTGACATCAAAATTTTTTTATAAAAAATTTCTTGACATCAAAATTTTTCTTTGGAAAAATTCTTAACATCAAAATTTTTTTATAGAAAATTTCTCTACATCAAAATTTTCTATAAAAAATTACTTGACATTAAAATTTTCTAAAGGAAATTTCTTGACATCTAAATTATTCAATAGAAATTTTTTTTACATCAAAATTTTTCTCTAGAATTTTTTTTACATTAAAATTTGTTTATAGAAAATTTCTTGAAATCAAAATTTTTCTATAAAAAATTATTTGACATCAAAATTTTTCTATAGAAAATTTCTTGACATTAAAACTTTTCTGTAGAAAATTTCTTGAAATCAAAATTTTTCTATAAAAAATTACTTGATATCAAAATTTTTCTATAGAAAATTTCTTGATATTAAAATTTTTTTATTGGAAATTTTTTGACATCAAAATTTTTCTATAGAAAATTTCTTGATATCAAAATTTTTCTATAGAAAATTTTTTGACATCAAAATTTTTTTATAGAAATTCATGTCATCAAAATTTTTTAGTAGAATTTTTTTACATCAAAATTTTTATATAGAAAATTTCTTAATATCAAAATTTTTCAATAAAAACAACATTTTTCTATAGAAACTTTCTTGACATCAAAATTTTTTTAAAGAAAATTTTGACATCAAAATTTTTCAATAGAAATTTTTTTACATAAAAATTTTTCTCAAAAAATTTTTTTACATTAAAATTTTTCTATAGAAAATTTCTTGACATCAAAATTTTTTTATAAAAAATTTCTTGACATCAAAATTTTCTATAAAAAATTACTTGACATCAAAATTTTCTATAGAAAATTTCTTGACATCAAATTTTTCTATAGAAATTGTTTTGTACATTAAAATTTTCTCTAGAAATTTTTTTTACATTAACATTTTTCTGTAGAAAATTTCTTGAAATCAAATTTTTTTTTATAGAAAATTTCCTGACATCAAAATTTTTTTAAAGAAAATTTTTTGACATTACATCAATTTTTCTATAAAAAATTACTTGACATTAAAATTTTCTATAGAAAATTTCTTGACAACAAAATTTTACTACAGAAAATTTTTTGACATTAAAATTTTTCTATAGAAAATTTTTTTTAAATTAAAATTAGTCGAACATTTTTTTTGGTTACTTCGTTTAGGTTTCCAATTAGCAATAAAGAGAATTTCCTAAACGTTTTTGCCGATAATGGTGTCAGGTGTAGGAAATTAAGGGGGAAATATTGAAGATATTAAGCAATCAGTCGTACAGATCATGAAAGCCATCTTCGATTCGCTACAAGCCTCAGGGGGATTGGGCAATATCCATTAAAGAACCGCTGGAGTTGGCTATATTTTCTGTCAACTGTAAAAATCATTCAAAATTATTTTGTGAACATTTTTGAGATATTTGTCTTTGATTTTCCTGGTACAAAGTCCAAATAATGTTTATCAAGCCAAGTTATCTTTTAAACCATTTTTCTCTAACTAATTGACTATAGTAGCGCCATCTATGTGGCAGCCCAACCGATTTGTCGTTAGTGTTGCGGCCACAATTTCCTGTAAACAGAGCTTGTTCATTATATAAGTATAAATAGAGACAGGTATGATCGATTGGGTGGGTTGAGGTGTTTTGCTTTAGTATATAAAATTACATTATTACTAAAGCGTCTTCTTACTTTTCCAATCTTGATAAATTTTAAACCAAATGGCACATTTGCCAGAAACAATCTCAAATTTCTTTGGTTAACTTTCGTCGGAAAATGAGGATTTTTGTTTGAAATATTACAAAATTTTCCCACATCCAATGAATCATTTTCCATGGAATATGGATTACTTTTATTAACTCCAAAATAATTATTAGATGGAGGTAAGGAAATGAAAAAAAAAGAAATATGTAAATAACAGTAAGGCTGAAAAGTAATCGAAAAGACCTTATTTTGAAAGTCGATTAAGTCCATTTTTTTTAAATTGAGATATAAAGGGTTTTGCGTTTTAGTGTTTTTAAAAATAAAGGTGACCAAATTTAGGATATGGACTTATGCCACTTTCAAAACAAACATTTTTAAAAATTAATTTTTTGAATTGAAAAATGTATGGGACTTAATCCACTTTCAAAACTAAAAAAAAAAACGAAAAATTTTATTTTAAAAAATTTTGGCAAATATTTATTATAGTAAAATTCCTATAAAAAGTAAATTTTCGAAAAATTCCTATAAAACGCAAATTTTTGAAAAATTTCCTATAAAAAGTAAATTTTTGATAAATTTCCTATAAAAAGTAAATTTTTGAAAAATTTCCTATAAAAAGTAAATTTTTGAAAAAATTCCTATAAAAAGTAAATTTTTGATAAATTTCCTATAAAAAGTAAATTTTTGAAAAATTTCCTATAAAAAGTAAATTTTTGATAAAATTCCTATAAAAAGTAAATTTTTGAAAAATTTCCTATAAAAAGTAAATTTTTGATAAATTTCCTATAACAAGTAAATTTTTGAAAAATTTCCTATAAAAAGTAAATTTTTGAAAAATTTCCTATAAAAAGTAAATTTTTGAAAAATTTCCTATAAAAAGTAAATTTTCGAGAAATTTCCTATAAAAAAAAAAAATTTTTGAAAACTTTCCTATAAAAAGTAAATTTTTGATAAATTTCCTATAAAAAGTAAATTTTTGAAAAATTTCCTATAAAAAGTAAATTTTTTGAAAAATTTCCTATAAAAAGTAAATTTTTGAAAAATTTCCTATAAAAAGTAAATTTTTGAAAAATTTCCTATAAAAAGTAAATTTTTGAAAAATTTCCTATAAAAAGTACATTTTTGAAAAAATTCCTACAAAAAGTAAATTTTTGAAAAATTTCCTACAAAAAGTAAATTTTTGAAAAATTTCCTATAAAAAGTAAATTTTTGAAAAATTTCCTATAAAAAGTAAATTTTTGAAAAATTTCCTATAAAAAGTAAATTTTTGAAAGATTTCCTATAAAAAGTAAATTTTTGAAAAATTTCCTATAAAAAGTAAATTTTTGAAAAATTTCCTATAAAAAGTAAATTTTTGAAAAATTTCCTATAAAAAAAAATTTTTGAAAACTTTCCTATAAAAAGTAAATTTTTGATAACTTTCCTATAAAAAGTAAATTTTTGATAAATTTTCTATAAAAAGTAAATTTTTGATAAATTTCCTATAAAAAGTAAATTTTTGAAAAATTTCCTATAAAAAGTAAATTTTTGAAAAATTTCCTATAAAAAGTGAATTTTTGAAAAATTTCCTATAAAAAGTAAATTTTTGAAAAATTTCCTATAAAAAGTGAATTTTTGAAAAATTTCCTATAAAAAGTAAATTTTTGAAAAATTCCTATAAAAAGTAAATTTTTGAAAAATTTCCTATAAAAGTGAATTTTTGAAAAATTTCCTATAAAAAGTAAATTTTTGAAAAATTTCCTATAAAAAGTAAATTTTTGAAAAATTTCCTATAAAAAGTGAATTTTTGAAAAATTTCTTATAAAAAGTAAATTTTTGAAAAATTTCCTATAAAAAGTAAATTTTTGAAAAATTTCCTATAAAAAGTAAATTTTTGAAAAATTTCCTATAAAAAGTAAATTTTTGAAAAATTTCCTACAAAAAGTAAATTTTTGAAAAATTTCCTACAAAAAGTAAATTTTTGAAAAATTTCCTACAAAAAGGAAATTTTTGAAAAATTTCCTACAAAAAGTAAATTTTAGAAAAATTTCCTATAAAAAGTAAATTTTTGAAAAATTTCCTATAAAAAGTAAATTTTTAAAAAATTTCCTATAAAAAGTGAATTTTTGAAAAATTTCCTATAAAAAGTAAATTTTTGAAAAATTTCCTATAAAAAGTAAATTTTTGAAAAATTTCCTATAAAAAGTAAATTTTTGAAAAATTTCCTATAAAAAGTGAATTTTTGAAAAATTTCCTACAAAAAGTAAATTTTTGAAAAATTTCCTATAAAAAGTAAATTTTTGAAAAATTTCCTATAAAAAGTGAATTTTTGAAAAATTTCCTATAAAAAGTAAATTTTTGAAAAATTTCCTATAAAAAGTAAATTTTTGAAAAATTTCCTATAAAAAGTAAATTTTTGAAAAATTTCCTATAAAAAGTAAATTTTTGAAAAATTTCCTATAAAAAGTGAATTTTTGAAAAATTTCCTATAAAAAGTGAATTTTTGAAAAATTTCCTATAAAAAGTAAATTTTTGAAAAATTTCCTATAAAAAGTAAATTTTTGAAAAATTTCCTATAAAAAGTAAATTTTTGAAAAATTTCCTATAAAAAGTGAATTTTTGAAAAATTTCCTATAAAAAGTAAATTTTTGAAAAATTTCCTATAAAAAGTAAATTTTTGAAAAATTTCCTATAAAAAGTAAATTTTTGAAAAATTTCCTATAAAAAGTAAATTTTTGAAAAATTTCCTATAAAAAGTACATTTTTGAAAAATTTCCTATAAAAAGTAAATTTTTGAAAAATTTCCTATAAAAAGTAAATTTTTGAAAAATTTCCTATAAAAAGTAAATTTTTGAAAAATTTCCTATAAAAAGTACATTTTTGAAAAAATTCCTACAAAAAGTAAATTTTTGAAAAATTTCCTACAAAAAGTAAATTTTTGAAAAATTTCCTATAAAAAGTAAATTTTTGAAAAATTTCCTATAAAAAGTAAATTTTTGAAAAATTTCCTATAAAAAGTAAATTTTTGAAAGATTTCCTATAAAAAGTAAATTTTTGAAAAATTTCCTATAAAAAGTAAATTTTTGAAAAATTTCCTATAAAAAGTAAATTTTTGAAAAATTTCCTATAAAAAAAAATTTTTTGAAAACTTTCCTATAAAAAGTAAATTTTTGATAACTTTCCTATAAAAAGTAAATTTTTGATAAATTTTCTATAAAAAGTAAATTTTTGATAAATTTCCTATAAAAAGTAAATTTTTGAAAAATTTCCTATAAAAAGTAAATTTTTGAAAAATTTCCTATAAAAAGTAAATTTTTGAAAAATTTCCTATAAAAAGTAAATTTTTGAAAAATTTCCTATAAAAAGTGAATTTTTGAAAAATTTCCTATAAAAAGTGAATTTTTGAAAAATTTCCTATAAAAAGTAAATTTTTGAAAAATTTCCTATAAAAAGTAAATTTTTGAAAAATTTCCTATAAAAAGTAAATTTTTGAAAAATTTCCTATAAAAAGTGAATTTTTGAAAAATTTCCTATAAAAAGTAAATTTTCGAGAAATTTCCTATAAAAAAAAAAAATTTTTGAAAACTTTCCTATAAAAAGTAAATTTTTGATAAATTTCCTATAAAAAGTAAATTTTTGAAAAATTTCCTATAAAAAGTAAATTTTTTGAAAAATTTCCTATAAAAAGTAAATTTTTGAAAAATTTCCTATAAAAAGTAAATTTTTGAAAAATTTCCTATAAAAAGTAAATTTTTGAAAAATTTCCTATAAAAAGTACATTTTTGAAAAAATTCCTACAAAAAGTAAATTTTTGAAAAATTTCCTACAAAAAGTAAATTTTTGAAAAATTTCCTATAAAAAGTAAATTTTTGAAAAATTTCCTATAAAAAGTAAATTTTTGAAAAATTTCCTATAAAAAGTAAATTTTTGAAAGATTTCCTATAAAAAGTAAATTTTTGAAAAATTTCCTATAAAAAGTAAATTTTTGAAAAATTTCCTATAAAAAGTAAATTTTTGAAAAATTTCCTATAAAAAAAAATTTTTTGAAAACTTTCCTATAAAAAGTAAATTTTTGATAACTTTCCTATAAAAAGTAAATTTTTGATAAATTTTCTATAAAAAGTAAATTTTTGATAAATTTCCTATAAAAAGTAAATTTTTGAAAAATTTCCTATAAAAAGTAAATTTTTGAAAAATTTCCTATAAAAAGTGAATTTTTGAAAAATTTCCTATAAAAAGTAAATTTTTGAAAAATTTCCTATAAAAAGTGAATTTTTGAAAAATTTCCTATAAAAAGTAAATTTTTGAAAAATTTCCTATAAAAAGTAAATTTTTGAAAAATTTCCTATAAAAAGTGAATTTTTGAAAAATTTCCTATAAAAAGTAAATTTTTGAAAAATTTCCTATAAAAAGTAAATTTTTGAAAAATTTCCTATAAAAAGTGAATTTTTGAAAAATTTCTTATAAAAAGTAAATTTTTGAAAAATTTCCTATAAAAAGTAAATTTTTGAAAAATTTCCTATAAAAAGTAAATTTTTGAAAAATTTCCTATAAAAAGTAAATTTTTGAAAAATTTCCTACAAAAAGTAAATTTTTGAAAAATTTCCTACAAAAAGTAAATTTTTGAAAAATTTCCTACAAAAAGGAAATTTTTGAAAAATTTCCTACAAAAAGTAAATTTTAGAAAAATTTCCTATAAAAAGTAAATTTTTGAAAAATTTCCTATAAAAAGTAAATTTTTAAAAAATTTCCTATAAAAAGTGAATTTTTGAAAAATTTCCTATAAAAAGTAAATTTTTGAAAAATTTCCTATAAAAAGTAAATTTTTGAAAAATTTCCTATAAAAAGTAAATTTTTGAAAAATTTTCTATAAAAAGTGAATTTTTGAAAAATTTCCTACAAAAAGTAAATTTTTGAAAAATTTCCTATAAAAAGTAAATTTTTGAAAAATTTCCTATAAAAAGTGAATTTTTGAAAAATTTCCTATAAAAAGTAAATTTTTGAAAAATTTCCTATAAAAAGTAAATTTTTGAAAAATTTCCTATAAAAAGTAAATTTTTGAAAAATTTCCTATAAAAAGTAAATTTTTGAAAAATTTCCTATAAAAAGTGAATTTTTGAAAAATTTCCTATAAAAAGTGAATTTTTGAAAAATTTCCTATAAAAAGTAAATTTTTGAAAAATTTCCTATAAAAAGTAAATTTTTGAAAAATTTCCTATAAAAAGTAAATTTTTGAAAAATTTCCTATAAAAAGTGAATTTTTGAAAAATTTCCTATAAAAAGTAAATTTTTGAAAAATTTCCTATAAAAAGTAAATTTTTGAAAAATTTCCTATAAAAAGTAAATTTTTGAAAAATTTCCTATAAAAAGTGAATTTTTGAAAAATTTCCTATAAAAAGTAAATTTTTGAAAAATTTCCTATAAAAAGTAAGTTTTTGAAAAATTTCCTATAAAAAGTAAATTTTTGAAAAATTTCCTATAAAAAGTAAATTTTTGAAAAATTTCCTATAAAAAGTAAATTTTTGAAAAATTTCCTATAAAAAGTGAATTTTTGAAAAATTTCCTATAAAAAGTAAATTTTTGAAAAATTTCCTATAAAAAGTAAATTTTTGAAAAATTTCCTATAAAAAGTAAATTTTTGAAAAATTTCCTATAAAAAGTAAATTTTTGAAAAATTTCCTATAAAAAGTGAATTTTTGAAAAATTTCCTATAAAAAGTAAATTTTTGAAAAATTTCCTATAAAAAGTAAGTTTTTGAAAAATTTCCTATAAAAAGTAAATTTTTGAAAAATTTCCTATAAAAAGTAAATTTTTGAAAAATTTTTTATAAAGTTAAATTTTTGAAAAATTTCTTATAAATTGTAAATTTTTGAAAAATTTCTATAAAAAGTAAATTTTTGAAATATTTCCTATAAAAAGTAAATTTTTGAAAAATTTCCTATAAAAAGTAAAATTTTGAAAAATTTCCTATAAAAAGTAAATTTTCGAAAAATTTCCTATAAAAAGTAAATTTTTGAAAAATTTCCTATAAAAATTAAATTTTTGAAAAATTTCCTATAAAATGAAAATTTTTGAAAAATTTTCCTATAAAAAGTAAATTTTTAAAAATGTTTCTATAAAAAGTAAATTTTTGAAAAATTTCCTATAAAAAGTAAATTTTTGAAAAATTTCCTATAAAAAGTAAATTTTTGAAAAATTTCCTATAAAAAGTAAATTTTTGAAAAATTTCCTATAAAAAGTAAATTTTTTAAAAATTTCCTACAAAAAGTAAATTTTTGAAAAATTTCCTACAAAAAGTAAATTTTTGAAAAATTTCCTACAAAAAGTAAATTTTAGAAAAATTTCCTACAAAAAGTAAATTTTTGAAAAATTTCCTATAAAAAGTAAATTTTTGAAAAATTTCCTATAAAAAGTAAATTTTTGAAAAATTTGCTATAAAAAGTAAATTTTTGAAAAATTTCCTACAAAAAGTAAATTTTTGAAAATTTTCCTACAAAAAATAAATTTTAGAAAAATTTCCTACAAAAAGTAAATTTTTGAAAATTTTCCTATAAAAAGTAAATTTTTGAAAAATTTCCTATTAAAAGTAAATTTTTCGTAAAAAACTTCTATGAAAAGTAAATCTGGCCCCACATTTGACTCATAAAAGAACCAATGACGGAAGTGACTTAAAAACAAAATCGCCATTTATTCATGGATTACGCTATTTGTTGTTATGTAGAAGCATTGTTTTAGCTTTTTGTTCAACAGCCGATTTTATTTCATTTACATCGACTGCCTGTTAATGCTGTATTATTATCGCCCATTAAAGATACTGTGGTACATAATCATTTTAATAGAAATTAATAATTACAGGAATGAACAGGGATCGAACCCAGTAGTAGTCAAAGTGCTAACAAACTCAGCCCTTTATTATTTTTATTGCTGATCTCAACAACATTTAAGTTTTGATTTTATCTCGTTTGGGAGGTATTATGTTACCGATTTTTCCTTTTTTTTAAATTGGAAAAACTTCTAAATTGAAAAAAGTACTAAATTAAAAAAAGTACTAAATTGAAAAAAATTACTAAATTGAAATTTGATATTTTTTTCTATTCCTTTTGGCGTAGAAGATAAAATATTACCGATTTTTTCCTTTTGTATCCTCTAAATCTAAAAGTACCAAATACGTGTTTGATATTTTATGCCTGACAATCCCTATGAATTTTATTTCTTGCTTTATTGGTTCAAGCGATATACAAAGATAAAAAACAATGAACCTACACTTTTCCCCATTTTTTAATTAAAAAAGTACTAAATTAAAAAAAGGACCAAATTGAAAGAAAGTATCAAACACATTAAATATTTGTTTCCATTCCTTTTGGTTAAGAACATACCAATTACCAATTTTTTACCTCCTAACTTAAAAAAAAAGTACCAAACACGTGTTTGATATTTTATAGCTGACAATCGATTTTCCTATAAATTTTGTTTCTTGCTTTATTGGTTCAAGCGATATACAAAGATAAGAAACAAAGAACCTACGCTTAAATTTGTTTTTCCGTTTTTACCCCTTTTCACTCCCACAAACGAAAAAGTACCAAGCTCGTATTTAATATTTTTATGTTTATCTTGTTCTGTTCTGTTATCCTTGATTCCCAGTGAAACATAGGGCCTTATATGTTTATCGACGTCGGTATAACTATTGTTTCTATGTTTATTGGTACAAAAGATACACATGAGTTAAAAAGGTTACCAAAAATTAGTTTTTAGCCTTTTTAGCCCCTACTTGTCCTATTTTCCGAAAAGTAGTAAACACGAGTCTTATTTTTGCGGCTGATCCAAACGCAATTTCATTTTTGATCTTATCTAATTTACATCCGGAGATACAGCGTTACTGATTTTTCCCCTTTCGGCCGAGCTTTTAAAACTCTTATCTTATTTACTTCCAGAGATACTACGCTACCGATTTTTCCCTTTTTCTGATGGATCTATACATCAAAAAAGGTACCCGCTGTCAAATTTAAAGCTCTCGCAGCTTTAGCCGTTTGGGTTGGGCAGTTTTGTTTTTCCGTTTTTGCCCCTTTTTAACAACTCAAACTAAAAAGTACCAAACACGTGTTTGATATTTTTTATGTTTATCGACGCCGGTGTAACTTTTGTTTCTATGTTTATTGGTTGAAAAGATATACATGGGTTAAAAAAGGTAGTAAAAATTTGTTTTTTATCCTTTTTACCCCCAATTGTCCTATTTTTCAAAAAGTACCAAGTACGTATCTTCTTATTTTAGTAGCTGATCCAATCGCAATTTCAGTTTTTATCCTATCTAATTTACTTCCGGAGATATAGCGCTACTGATTTTTCCCTTTTTACCCCCCTAGCGGCTGAGTTTTCAAAAATCTTATCTTATTTACTTCCAAAGATGCGGAGTTACTGATTTTTTCTGTTTTACCCCGCTGAGGGTGGACAGTTTTCAAAATCTCTTCATACTGGATCTATACATCAAACTTTTTTGATGTCAAAATTGCAGCTTTCTACTTTTAACCGTTTGGGCTGGTAAAATATTGAATAAGTCAGTCACATTAGAGCCAACTAAAAATCACACATATTTAATACTATTCTATGTTTCATAACAAAACTTTTCTGCCTAACTGTGATTATATTTCTACGTCTCTTTCTGAAACACTTAAGTAAATCTTATTACAGTAAAGAGTCAATCAAACCCCTTCTTTACCGCATACTAATTGAAAATGGTGACGAAAGTTTAATCATGTATGAAAACCTCAATAATATTGATTTATGCCTATATCAGTTTTCTTTTTTTTTTGTTTTAATCATAAAACTATTGAAAGGTTTCTTTTCGAAGAAAACCCAACTGCCTACATATTGCAAAATCTGACATCCCACTAAAAATGAAAACTACTTTAAATCTACGCTTCTGGTTGAATAGCAAATGCTTAACACACGCACTTTAGTTTTATTTCCACCAGAAGAACAACATCATCATCCTTCTTTGTGGTTCGGAAATTTTTTTCAAAGCAAAAAATTTTCAATAAAAATGTTAAACAGAAAAAGTCAAAGATAAAGTCAGTCAGTCACTCACTCAATTCCTTGGAGGAGCATGAGTTGATGTTTCGGTGTTTTGGTCTGTTATTCATTAAAATCAAACCGTTTTCTTTTTTTTATTTGCTTCATTTTTGGTTTTTTTAATTTAAACATTTTTTAAAAGCGTTTAATTGCTTGACTCTGCTGCAGCACCAGCTGCAGCAGCCACAAACTAATGTAACAAATGATCATCACACCAACGAACCAAAAATTAACTAAATCATGCAACAAAGTTATACATAAGTATATTTGGATAGCCTAGGGTTTCCATGTCTTTACAAACTACGCTCTCCAAATTGTTCGCAATATCTAGAAAAAAAAAATCTTCAAGATCATTTTTCTATAGAAAATTTCCTGACATTAAAATTTTGTTTATAGAATATTTCTTGACATCAAAACTTTTCTATAGAAAATTTTTCAAAATTTTTCAATGGAAATATTCTTAACATCAAAATGTTTCTATAGAAAAATTCTTAAAATCAAAATTTTTCTATAGAAAATTTTTTGACATCAAAATTTTTCTATAGAAAAATTCTTGACATCAAAATTTTTCTATAGCAAAATTCTTGACATTAAAATTTTTCTATAGAAAAATTCTTGACATCAAAATTTTTCTATACAAAATTTCTTGACTTCAAAATTTTTGAATAGAAAATTTTTTTTACTTTAAAATTTTTCTATAGAATTTTTTTGACATTAAAAAAACATTTTTGTTTTTAAATTTTATAGAATTAAAAATTTCTTGACATCAAAATTTTTCCATAGTAAAATTTTTGACATTAAAAATTTTTTATAGAAAATTTCTTGACATCAAAATTTTTCTATTGAAAAATTTTTGACATCAAAATATTTCTATAGAAATTCTTGACATTAAAATTTTTCTATAGAAAAATTCTTGACATCAAAATTTTTCTCTAGAAAAATTCTTGACATAAAATTTTTCTATAGAAAAGTTCTTGACATCAAAATTTTTTTATAGAAAAATTCTTGACATTAAAATTTTTCTATAGAAAATTTCTTGACATCAAAATTTTTCTATAAAAATTTCTTGACATCAAAATTTTTCTATAGAAAAATTCTTGACATCAAAATTTTTCTATACAAAATTTCTTGACTTCAAAATTTTTGAATAGAAAATTTTTTTTACTTTAAAATTTTCCTATAGAAATTTTTTTAAAAATTTCTTGACATCAAAATTTTTCTATTGAAAAATTTTTGACATCAAAATTTTTCTATAGAAATACTTGACATAAAAATTTTTCTATAGAAAATTTCTTGACATCAAAGTTTTTCTATACAAAATTTCATAGAAAATTTTTCTATTGAAAAATTTTTAACATCAAAATTTTTCTATAGAAAATTTCTTGACATAAAATTTTTGTATAGAAAATTTATTGACATCAAAATTTTTTTATAAAAAATTTCTTGACATAACATTTTTTTATAGCAAATTTAAGTTTTTCTATAAAAAATTTCTTGACATCAAAATTTTTCAATAAAAAATTTCTTGACATCAAAATTTTTCTATGGAAAAATTCTTGACATCAAAATTTTTCTATAGACAAATTCTTGACTTTAAAATTTTTCTATAAAAAAATTCTTGACATCAAAATTTTTCTATACAAAATTTCTTGACTTCAAAATTTTTGAATAGAAAATTTTTTTTTACTTTAAAATTTTTCTATAGAAATTTTTTTGACATTAAACAAATTTTTGTTTTTAAATTTTATAGAATTAAACATTTTCTATGGAAAAATTTTCAGAAACACAAAATTTTCTATAGAAAGTTTTTTTTTCATAAATTTTTTTTTGTAGAAACAAAAAACATGAAAAAATTTTAGAAACGAAAAATTTTCTATAGAAAAATTTTTAGAAACGATAAATTTTTAGAAGCAAAAAATTTTCTATAGAAACATTTTTAGAAATAAAAACTTTTTTATGAAAAAAATTTCTATAGAAAAATTTTTAGAAACGAAAAATTTTCTATAGAAAAATTTTTAGAAACGAAAAATTTTCTATAGAAAAATTTTTAGAAACGAAAAATTTTCTATAGAAAACTTTTTAGAAACGAAAAATTTTCTATAGAAAAATTTTTAGAAACGAAAAATTTTCTATAGAAAAATTTTTAGAAACGAAAAATTTTCTATAGAAAATTTTTAGGAACGAAAAATTTTTAGAAACGAAAAATTTTCTTTAGAATAATTTTTAGAAACGAAACATTTTTTTATAGAAACATTTTTAGAAACGAAAAATTTTCTGTAGAAAAATTTTTAGAAACGAAAAATTTTCTATTGAAAAATTTTCTGTAGAAAAATTTTTAGAACGAAAAATTTTCTATAGAAAAATTTTTAGAAACGAACAATTTTCTATAGAAAAATTTTTAGAAATGAAAAATTTTCTATAGAAAAATTTTTAGAAAAGATACATTTTCTTTAGAAAAATTTTTAGAAAAGAAAAAATTTTCTTTAGAAAATTTTTTGAAATGAAAAATTTTTTCTAGAAAAATTTTTAGAAACGAAAAATTTTTAGAAACGAAAAATTTTCTATAGAAAAATTTTTAGAAACGAAAAATTTTCTATAGAAAAATATTTAGAAACGAAAAATTTCTATAGAAAAATTTTAAGAAACTAAAAATTTTCTATAGAAAAATTTTAAGAAACTAAAAATTTTCTATAGAAAAATTTTTAGAAACGAAAAATTTTGTATAGAAAATTTTAAAAAACAAAGAAAATAAAAATTTTTAAAAAGAAAAATTTGAAGAAACGAAAAATTTTCTATTGACAAATGTTAGAACATTTTTCTATAGAAAATAATTTAGTAACAAAAAATTTTTAATACAAAATATTTTATTTATTTAATGCTTCGGATTATTTTTAGAATAAATTTTCGACTATAAAAGAGTTTTTGAGAAAAAAAAAAAATTCTATAAAAATTATTTTTTTTCTTTTAAATATATTTTTATAAGTATATTAATTTAAAATATTTTTTAACTGCCCTCGTATCCCACAACCCTCGCTTATATTAAAAATTCCTTCGCATAAATAAAAGTCGAATATTTTATGCGTTTAACTCATCATCGTAATAAACTCGCTTTACACTTATTTCTTTATAACTGACCAAAATCCGAACAATCAACATAAAACTCAAAATATCCAACGCGAAAAGACTAGACTGACAGACTGGCCGCCAACACCACCACCACCGCCTCAATGTGTAAAAGTTTTCAGTTGTAAATTATGTTTGTCGTATCTTTTCATCTCCTACGCGCCTCGACGGCTTCTTCGGTCAGTAGTCAAGTGTAATAATCATTGTAAAGGAAGGGATATTAATTTAACATGTTTATGCCCCTTTTTCCCAGTAATTCTATGTCAGTCAGCTTCCAGTCATCCAGCCACCAGCCAGCCAACCAGTCAGCAACCAAACGATCGAACAGTACGTGCGAACGATCTTTTTTGGTGTGTGGTTGCTTAAAGGTTGGATCTTTTTACGCGAACGCGAATGTGTAATATCGCTACAAGAGATTCTTTCTTGCTGTTTCTTTAGTTTGTTTTTTTTTCGCAATTTTTTAATTGAAATGTTTTCTTAATTTTATTGTAGCTGATGTTGCTGATGATCGTGTTGCAGTTTTTTATTTAAAAGTATGAGTGCGCGTTCGTTCGTTGTTGAAGTGTGGATCTGTTACAAAAACCCCATGTAAGAATATTTGTTTGTATGCAACTATTAACTGGCGCGTCTCACAGCCGCGCTAAAAACTTTTTCCCTAGCACATGTATGAGTAGTACCACCAACAACTATCCCAGTATCCATTTATCGATCCATTGAAGTAACCACTATAATATTGTAATATCGTGGGCATTTTTATATATTTATATAAATATTGGGTAATCTAAAAAGTATTTTCTGAAGACCGTTTTAAATACATTCTCCAATATCTGCGGAAATTTTCTATAGAAAATTTTTCGTTTCTTAAAAAATTTTTCGTTTCTTGAGAAATTTTCTATAGAAAATTTTTCGTTTCTTAAAAAATTTTCTATAGAAAATTTTTCGTTTCTTAAAAAATTTTCTATAGAAAATTTTTCGTTTCTTAAAGAATTTTCTATAGAAAATTTTTCGTTTCTTGAAAAATTTTCTATAGAAAATTTTTCGTTTCTTGAAAAATTTTCTATAGAAAATTTTTCGTTTCTTAAAGAATTTTCTATAGAAAATTTTTCGTTTCTTGAAAAGTTTTCTATAGAAAATTTTTCGTTTCTTGAAAAATTTTCTATAGAAAATTTTTCGTTTCTTGAAAAATTTTTCGTTTCAAAAAAAATATTTTCTATAGAAAATTTTTCGTTTCAAAAAAAATTTTCTATAGAAAATTTTTCGTTTCAAAAAAAATTTTCTATAGAAAATTTTTCGTTTCAAAAAAAATTTTCTATAGAAAATTTTTCGTTTCAAAAAAAATTTTCTATAGAAAATTTTTCGTTTCAAAAAAAATTTTCTATAGAAAATTTTTCGTTTCAAAAAAAATTTTGTATAGAAAATTTTTCGTTTCAAAAAAAATTTTGTATAGAAAATTTTTCGTTTCAAAAAAAATTTTCTATAGAAAATTTTTCGTTTCAAAAAAAATTTTCTATAGAAAATTTTTCGTTTCAAAAAAAATTTTCTATAGAAAATTTTTCGTTTCAAAAAAAATTTTCTATAGAAAATTTTTCGTTTCAAAAAAAATTTTCTATAGAAAATTTTTCGTTTCAAAAAAAATTTTCTATAGAAAATTTTTCGTTTCAAAAAAAATTTTCTATAGAAAATTTTTCGTTTCAAAAAAAATTTTCTATAGAAAATTTTTCGTTTCAAAAAAAATTTTCTATAGAAAATTTTTCGTTTCAAAAAAAATTTTCTATAGAAAATTTTTCGTTTCAAAAAAAATTTTCTATTGAAAATTTTTCGTTTCAAAAAAAATTTTCTATAGAAAATTTTTTTTGAAACGAAATTTTTGAAATTTTCTATAGAAAATTTTTCGTTTCAAAAAAAATTTTTCGTTTCAAAAAAAATTTTCTATAGAAAATTTTTCGTTTCAAAAAAATTTTCTATAGAAAATTTTTCGTTTCAAAAAAAATTTTCTATAGAAAATTTTTCGTTTCAAAAAAAATTTTCTATAAAAAATTTTTCGTTTCAAAAAAAATTTTCTATAAAAAATTTTTCGTTTCAAAAAAAATTTTCTATAGAAAATTTTTCGTTTCAAAAAAAATTTTCTATAGAAAATTTTTCGTTTCAAAAAAAATTTTCTATAGAAAATTTTTCGTTTCAAAAAAAATTTTCTATAGAAAATTTTTCGTTTCAAAAAAAATTTTCTATAGAAAATTTTTCGTTTCAAAAAAAATTTTCTATAGAAAATTTTTCGTTTCAAAAAAAATTTTCTATAGAAAATTTTTCGTTTCAAAAAAAATTTTCTATAGAAAATTTTTCGTTTCAAAAAAAATTTTCTATAGAAAATTTTTCGTTTCAAAAAAAATTTTCTATAGAAAATTTTTCGTTTCAAAAAAAATTTTCTATAGAAAATTTTTCGTTTCAAAAAAAATTTTCTATAGAAAATTTTTCGTTTCAAAAAAAATTTTCTATAGAAAATTTTTCGTTTCAAAAAAAATTTTCTATAGAAAATTTTTCGTTTCAAAAAAAATTTTCTATAGAAAATTTTTCGTTTCAAAAAAAATTTTCTATAGAAAATTTTTCGTTTCAAAAAAAATTTTCTATAGAAAATTTTTCGTTTCAAAAAAAATTTTCTATAGAAAATTTTTCGTTTCAAAAAAAATTTTCTATAGAAAATTTTTCGTTTCAAAAAAAATTTTCTATAGAAAATTTTTCGTTTCAAAAAAAATTTTCTATAGAAAATTTTTCGTTTCAAAAAAAATTTTCTATAGAAAATTTTTCGTTTCAAAAAAAATTTTCTATAGAAAATTTTTCGTTTCAAAAAAATTTTCTATAGAAAATTTTTCGTTTCAAAAAAAATTTTCTATAGAAAATTTTTTGTTTCAAAAAAAATTTTCTATAGAAAATTTTTCGTTTCAAAAAAAGTTTTCTATAGAAAATTTTTCGTTTCAAAAAAAATTTTCTATAGAAAATTTTTCGTTTCAAAAAAAATTTTCTATAGAAAATTTTTCGTTTCAAAAAAAATTTTCCATAGAAAATTTTTCGTTTCAAAAAAAATTTTCTATAGAAAATTTTTCGTTTCAAAAAAAATTTTCTATAGAAAATTTTTCGTTTCAAAAAAAAATTTCTATTGAAAATTTTTCGTTTCAAAAAAAATTTTCTATGGAAAATTTTTCGTTTCAAAAAAAATTTTCTATAGAAAATTTTTCGTTTCAAAAAAATTTTCTATAGAAAATTTTTCGTGTCTTAAAGATTTTCTATTCTGATCTAATCTGGTAGTAGAAATGTAATGCCATTAATACCATCTATTGGCAAAAATGGGCAAATACTTTTTAGTTTATCCAATATATATGTTTGTTCACTTTGATCTCTTTGAATTCCTTGTGCTGCTGTGCGTCCGTTCTCAGCTTCTGAGTGAGTGAATAAGTGCGTGCGTAAATGCTTCTCAACTTCTTCGTTTTTTTTTCTCTTAAGTTTCTATTACTTTCTTTGGAACACGATCAATTTGCCTTAAGAATAATGGGCAAACAAGATGATTTTGTTTTTAGTTTTTTTTTTGTTTCGCTCCATCTGTTTTAGCCTAGATATAATAATTGATATGTGGTCCAAATAGATTTTTATATTCGAAGTTGTTCTCTGTGTATGTGTATAAAATTTGCATTAATCTAAATATTTATGTGTAAGTTTTTCAGTTGCCATTAATTAGGATGAATGGGGGATATCAAAGGCCAAACATTTGGTGACACGATTTTTATTATATGTACATTCCTTTCATTTTTGCTACCCATTTCTTTAGAATTGAGTTCACGTTCTGAAGGAGTCTATAACTTGACAATTTATGGCAAATAAATTTTTATACAAAAAAATTGTTGCTATTTAAGACTAACCTACAAAAAAATTAGTTTTTGAAATTTCCCACAATTATACAAAAAAAAAAAGATCGAATGACCTAAATAAGATTAAGGTAAATATTTTTAAAATTGGCTAGATTTGGAAATTTTTCATTAATGAAAATCTTTCTATAGATTATTTATTCTTCGTATCTGTTTCATAAAATTTTTCTATAGAAATTTTTTCGTTTCTCAAAAAATATTTCTTTACAAAAGTTTTCGTTTATTAAAAATATTTTTTAAATTTTTTTCGTTTCTTAAAATTTTTTGTTCCTTACTATTTTTAATAGAACATTTTTTTTTTGTTTCCTAAAATTTTTCGACAGAAAAAAATAGTTGTAATAAACTTAAAAAATTTCTTAGAACATTGTTTTGTTTTTTTAAGTTTTTCTAAAAACAATTTTTCGTTTATTAAAATTTTTTGTTTTCAAAAACTTCTCTATAGAAAATTTTTTTGCTTTCTAAAATTTTTCTATAAAAAACTTTTTTTTCTTAAAATTTAAAGACAATTTTGAGTTTCTTAATTTTTTTTTTTTAAATTTTGAGTTTTTAAAAATTTTTCTGTACAAAATGTTTTGTTTCTTAAAATTTTTCTAAAGAAAAATGTTCGTTTCTAAAAATTTTTCTAAAGAAAAATGTGCGTTTCTAAAAATTTTTTTTTTCTTTAGAAAAATTTTAGTTTCTTAAAATTTTTCTATAGAAAAATTTTAGTTTCTTAAAATTTTTCTATAGAAAAAATTTTAGTTTCTTAAAATTTTTCTATAGAAAAATTTTAGTTTCTTAAAATTTTTCTATAGAAAAATTTTAGTTTCTTAAAATTTTTCTATAGAAAAATTTTAGTTTCTTAAAATTTTTCTATAGACAAATTTTAGTTTCTTAAAATTTTTCTATAGAAAAATTTTAGTTTCTTAAAATTTTTCTATAGAAAAATTTTAGTTTCTTAAAATTTTTCTATAGAAAAATTTTAGTTTCTTAAAATTTTTCTATAGAAAAATTTTAGTTTCTTAAAATTTTTCTATAGAAAAATTTTTCTATAGAAAATTATTCTATAGAAAATTTTTCGTTTCTAAAAATTTTTCTATAGAAAATTTTTCATTACTTAAAATTTTTCTATAGAAAATTTTTCATTACTTAAAATTTTTCTGTAGAAAACGTTTCGTTTCTAAAAATTATTTTATAGACAATTTTTCGTTTTTTCTATAGAACATTTTTAGTTTCTAAAAATTTTTCTATAGAAAATTTTTTGTTTCTAAAAATATTTTGTTGCTGAAAATTTTTTGTTTCTAAATTTTTTTTTTTTTTTAATTTTTTTATAGAAAAATTTTTGGAAAAGATTTAGCTATAGAAAGTTTTTCTAAAAAAAACTCACGATCATATCGAAAATTTTTCTATCAAAAAAATCTTTCGTTTCTAAAAATTTTTTGTTTCCAAAAATTTTTCGATAAAAAATTTTTCTATAAAAAAAATTTTTTGTTTCTAAAAATTTTTTTATAGAAAATTTTTCAATAGAAAATCTTTCGTTTCTTAAAATTTTTTTATAGAAAACTTTTCGTTTCTAAAAATTTTTCGTTACTAAAAATTTTTCGTTCCTAAAAATTTTCTGTAGAAAATTGTTTGTTTCTAAAAATTTTTCTACAGAAAATTTTTCGTTTTTAAAAATTTTTCTATAGAAAATCTTTAATTTCTAAAATGTTTTCTATAGAAAATGTTTCGTTTCTAAAAAATTTTCTATAGAAAATTTTTCGTTTCTAAAAATTTTATGCTTCTAAAAATTTTTCTATAGAAAATTTTTTGTTTCTAAAATTTTTTCTATAAAAATTTTTTCGTTTCTAAAATGTTTTCCATAAAAAAAGTTTCGTTTCTAAAAACTTTTCGATAGAAAATATTCCGTTTCTAAAAATGTTTCTATAGAACATGTTTCCTTTCTATAGAAAATTTTTCGTTTCTAAAAATTTTTCTATAGAAAATTTTACGTTTCTAAAAATTTTTTGTTTATTAAAATAGTTCTATAGAAGATTTTTCGTTACTAAAAATTTTTCTATAGAAAAATTTTCATTGGTAAATTTTTTTTTTAATTTTTGTTTTTTCCCCATTTCACTGTGCGTAGGTAAATCCCTACATGCGTTTATCTTCATAAAACATTCGCCTGAAATAAATTTGTTTGTATGAATTTAAATTGTGAATTGCCTGTAAATTATAATAAATGTTTGTTCGGTTCGTTCCGTCCAATGCAATGAATAGCAGTCGGTGTGTGAGGGTCTGTTGTCGAGGTGTTACACTGTGCAATTTGAGTTGAGTGTATGTAAGTGAACTGATGTGGTGTAATGAGTGTGGAGTATGTGTGTGTGTGTGTGTAATTGTTTGTGTTGCCCCCTTTTAGCTGATGTTGCTGCTACAAAGGCTAAACTAAATATAATATTGCTGCTATTGTTTAAATGTTTTTTCCCTTTTGACTTTGTTTTTATTGCTAACATTATTATTGGTGTTGTTGTTGCTGTTGTTGTTATTGTAGTGTTTTTTGTTACATTAATCTGCCTTTTTACACAAATGCATGCGAATCGATTAACACTTCAGCACAAACCAAAAATAAAGACGGACGGATAGACAGACAGACAGAAAGACGGACAGAAAGGAAAAAACGAATCAGCAGCAACGGCTACGGCTACGACAACACATAATAAAATTGCAGCAACAAAAAAAAAAATGTGAGATCTTGATGCCTCATTTTTAACGCAGTCAATGGTGATGATGACCATGATTACAATGATGACGATATTTTTGTTCTTGTTGTTGTCGTTGGGGATATTTGGTTGCTGACGATGATGAAGATGACGACCACGAGATGCTATTGTTGCTATTGTAAGTTGTGATGTTGGTGGTGATGAAATAAATGACGATTATACGCTTTTACTACTCGTGCTAAATAAAATATATTTATATTGGATTCTTATTTTATGCATTTCATAGCAGGAGGGGACCCTACTTTCTTGTATTAGCATTTTCGGTAATTTAATTAAAATGTGATGCGAGTCTGGAAACATTAGTTCACAAAATTCTACTTTTAAAGCTACATATGATCACCACTATATTTTTATTCATTATGGTCTTCTGATAATAAAATTTCGATTTAAAAAAAAATATTATAGATTTGTCATTTTTGGAAATGTTGTTCCATTGATTTTATCTATATCTCTATAACCCTATGCTCCACTGGGATAACAGAATATCTCTATAACGGGTTGTTTGGTTTTGTTGAATATAATAAGAAATTTAGTTATCTTTAAGTCTTATTCCTTCCTTAGTTTAACGAATTCGGAGCTATTTGCACTTCAAAATAAGAAAATTAAATTTTTCTTTTCTTTAAAAAGCTACTTTTGAAAGCCCGATACAAACGAAGTTATTTAAAGCAATGTCTGAATTTGGCATCTCTTCGATGATGCCATAGGATGACATTAACTTATACAACCTCATCAATTAAAATATTTAAGAACCTTTCGAAGTCCTTCGTAACTAAACAGGGATTCAGACAAGGCTATAGTTTATCATGCGATCTCTTCAATATTGTGTTGGAGAAAATCCAGTTAATTCTTCTTCTATTTTCCTTGATTCCTAGTAGAGCGTAGGGCCTGAACCATCATTTTACATCGGACTCTATTGCTTGATGTAAGGCATACGTCATTCCATGAATAATTTGCTGCTTACAGCTCCTCATAAATTGACCTTCTCCACGTTCTAGCAGGTGGACCAACACGACGGCCTCTTACTTGTGGATTCCAACGAAGGGCTAGTCGAGTAATGTTGGTATTTGGTCTTCGAAGTATGTGGCCTATCCACCGCCATTTCCGTTGACATACTTGTGTAGAAGTAGAGATTTGATTTGTCTCCTTAAGTTAATCTTCATTTCTTATGCCTTTCGGCCAGCATATATTAAGGATTTGCCGTAAGCATTTGTTTGCAAAGGTTTGCAGGCGCTTATTGATGGCATTTGTGCGTTTCCAAGTTTCGCAGCCGTAATACAGGATGTACTTGACATTCGACATACAGGATGTACTTGACAGCCGAGATTTCCAAATATCTTGGAGAATGCCGAATGCAGATTTTGCCTTGTTAACACGCTATTCAATATCTTCGTCGGCTCCACCTTTTGTAGATAACAAACTTCCAAGGTAATTAAAGGTACATCCAATAACCTCTTTATCCATATTGATGTTTGTTGACGGGTTTGCGTTATAGCCTCCAGGCATAATCATTGTCTTGGAAATATTGTTTTCCAGTCCACATTTCCGAGACTTAACAATGTTAGCGTTGGTTTTTTTTGAAGGTGGCCTGAATTTTGGCTTAGAAGACATACGTAATGAGCATATTCCAAGTTCTCAAGTTGTTTAAAGGGTGTCCATTGGATACCGCGCCCACCATTCACAGCCGTGCGCGTTATATTGTCGATGACAAGGATAAAAAGTATAACAAGATACATCCCTGCCCTATTCCAATAGTGACATCGAACGGATTTGACAGTTTGCCCTTATGTAGGATTGGACATTTAAAATCCAAGTATATTGAGCGAATTAAGTTCACGATTCTCCATAGACTACTTCTGTTGACACTGTCAAAGGCCTTTATAATGTCGGTAAACGCTAGGTAAACGGCTGTGCCGAATGCATTACATTGCTCTAGTACTATTCTTACTGTGTTGATTAGATCATCACAAGAACGGTTCTTTCTGAACCCAAACTGATTTTCGCCACCACGAACGGATTTGACAGTTTGCCCTTATGTAGGATTGGACATTTAAAATCCAAGTATATTGACCGAATTAAGTTCACGATTCTTTATAGACTACTTCTGTTGACACATTCCCGAGATTTAACAATGTTAGCGTTGGTTTTTTTTTTAAGGTGGCCTGAATTTTGGCTTAGAAGACATACGTAATCAGCATATTCCAAGTTCTCAAGTTGTTTAAAGGGTGTCCATTGGATACCGCGCCCACCATTCACAGCCGTGCGCCTTATATTGTCGATGACAAGGATAAAAAGTATAACAAGATACATCCCTGCCCTATTCCAATAGTGACATCGAACGGATTTGACAGTTTACCCTTATGTAGGATTGGACATTTAAAATCCGAGTATATTGACCGAATTAAGTTCACGATTCTGCATAGACTACTTCTGTTGACACTGTCAAAGGCCTTTATAATGTCGGTAAACGCTAGGTAAACGGCTGTGCCGAATGCATTACATTGCTCTAGTACTATTCTTACTGTGTTGATTAGATCATCACAAGAATGGTTCTTTCTGAACCCAAACTGATTTTCGCCACCACACCACTACTACCCAATATGGGACTGTTGGTTTATGTAGATTTGCCACACAACGCTCTTGATATATTGTATATTGTCTTAATGTCGCATATACTTGCAGGTGACAAGATACATGCCTTACTCCACTAGTGACTTCGAACGGATTTGGCAGTTTACTCTTGTGTAGGATTCGACATTTAAAATGCACGTACATTGCCCGAATTAAATTCAGAATTTTCGTTGGCATGTTACGATTTTCTAAACATTTCCATAGATAGCTTCTGTTGACACTGTCAAAGGCCTTTATATAGTCGATAAACGCAAGGTATACGGGGGTGCGGAATTAATTACATTGTTCCAGTACTATTTCTACTGTGTTGATAAGATCAACATAAGAACGGTTCTCTCTGAACCCAAACTGATTCTCGCGGAGTGTTGAAGAAACTGCGTTGGATATTCTATTCAAAATTACTCAATTTAGTATCTTGCTCGGAATTGGAAGAAGTGTTATACCCCTGTAGTTATGGCAGTCTTTAAAATCACCCTTTTTTTGGTATTTTGACCTTCATTCCAGGAGGCTGGCAGAGTTTCTTCTTCCCATATTTTACACACAAATGGGTGCCACAGTCTCGCTGATCCTTCAACATCACATAAAAACATCTCTGCTGAGAAATTGTCATTACCCGAAGCCTTGTTGCGTTTAAGGCTTTTAATGGCGTTCTTTACTTGTATTATTGGGGGATTGTCTGAAATATCAATGAATATACTGTCGTGGTTGGTTTCATTATTTACCTAAACCAGTGGTGTTTATCCGGGTTGTTTAGTGTCGACTTGAAGTGTTCCATCCAGCGTATTAATTGTTTATCCGGAGTTGAGAGAAGAGTACCACTACTACTCAATATGAGACTGTTGGTGTATGTAGATTTGCCACACAACGCTCTTGATGTATTGTAAAAGGTCTTCATGTCGCCTATACTTGCAGCTGATTCAGTTTGGCTTGATTATTCGTCTATCCACGTTCCCTTGTCCCTCCTTGCAGATCTTTTTTATTCTGTTGGATAGGTCACGTGGATAAGTCATGTTGTGCGTAGCACTTCAACATCTCCAATTGTTATTTAAAATTGTATTTTTTAGAATTTTACGTTGCTCAACCAGGTCATATGTTGTTTGGGTGAGCCAAATTTTCTAAATTTCCCAAATGCAGTTAATACATCTAAGACAATTTTCAACAGAAAGCACATGCTACCCGCGTCAGCCGATGACATTGATGTCATGGAACGCACATTGCGCAAGGTAACAATGAAAATGGGCTTAGTTGTCAATGAATCAAAAATAAAACTAATGGTTTCTACAAGCAGACGGTCCTCAAGAATTGGTTCACATGTTATTGTTGAGAACTATAGCTTCGAGGTTGTAAATAATTTATTTACCTTGGTACCGCTGTCAACATAAATAACGACATAAGTTTCGAAATTAAACCTAGAATCATACTTGCCAACCGATGACGTTTTGGCCTAAGCAGACAACTAAGCAATAAAGCTTACTCTGCAAATACTAAAATTACGCTCTATAAAACGCTTATACTGTCCGTGTTATTATATGGCGCTGAATCATGGGCACTTGCACAGGCAGATGAAGCTATTCTTGGAGTTTTTGAGAAGAAGATTCTACGAAAAATCTGAATATCGACATCGAAAGAATCATGAACTTTATGAGTTATACGCTGACATATACTAAGTAAAATGTTTCAAACACCAGCTGCCGTGTTCTTATTCCTCTTTTTTCCCTGACTCCCAGTAGAGCATAGGGCCTCAGCCATACTGAACTTTCTTTATGCCTATAGTTTGTTTGATAGTCCGATATCTTCGGATAGAAATGGTTTCGTTCGTCATAATGTTCTTGCATGGTTAAGGCACCTCCAAAATACTTGTGTCAGCTGCCGTAGCAGGGAAATTTCTTGCATGATTACCCCTTGGAGTAGTATATTCTGAAATGTTGTTGTCAATCATATTAAGTGCTAAGTCTATGGGTGATGAATCCAAAGACATGAGCCACTTTTGTATAGCGAGCCGCTCGATTTGAGACAGACGCCCGCTTACAGGCGCAACTAACATGATAAACAGACGCTGTATTTTCGTACAATGTTTTTAGACCCTTAGACCAAATACTTTATAATGGCTCTAAGATAACTTCCTCTCATAATAGCCCTGACCTAAAATCCCACACGGGCTGTTTACCTCATCTTCAACTAGGTTTCTAAGTAGAGTGCCAATAGTGTATATGGGCCAACCCCAGATTTGTTTGAAATGCTAAAAAAATAATCCCTTGAAAATTTGAGGTCAGTCGGATGGGGAGAAAGCGTGCCCACGGCCCGCCCAAAATTTGAATGTAAATAACTTAATACTTTAGAATAAAAAAATTCCAAAGTAAGACATGATTTACAATTCTATGGTCTGCAAGTACTAAATAGATGAGTTTCGTCAAAATATTATTAAATTTACTTAGTATTTTTCATATTACAAAATTTTTTTTTTCTCAGGTCGGTTTCAAAAATCATTTTTTGATTTTTTGAAAATTTTGTTCAACAAATGTTACAAATTATAAACTATCGTTTCAGGTTAATAAAAGAAACAAATGAGAGAATAAAAACCAGAAAAAATGGTGTCGATATCTTGAACCGTTTCGTCGCACCTTTGATTTGAAATCTTAGTATTTCGCGAAAATGTAATTTTTTGGTCATAATTTGATTATATGCTTGTTGTACCTAAGTTCAATTTTATTAAAATTAATAATGAACATTTTTGCTCAGTCTGTGGAGAATGTATGCGGCAATATTTTTTTCTAATATTATAAAATTTTAACACTCTTCTTCCCGGGGTCAAAGGTCAAAAATATTTTTTTTAGTTTTTCATAGCAAAATAGCGGAATATTAAAAATGTATTATTAAAAATTATTAATTCAAATGCAAAAAAAGTATTTAATTTTATAAATACTAGGTATTTTTTTATTAAAAAAATATTTTAACCCTCCCCTCGTCCGATTAAGCTCAAATTTTCAAGGACCTCCGAAAATACGATGGAAAGACCAAGTAAGGAAAACCTTTCAAAACCTATGAAATTGGAGAAAATTGACCTTGACAGGTTGTAAATATAGGTCATTTAGGTAAGTAAATAAGGGTTCTTGTGTAGAGTGTAATAGATTTCCTAATAAACCGATCTTTATATTCGATCCTACTTGCTACACAAAAATCAAGATAAAGTGAACAAAAACGAAACATATGATGGGGAACAGTAGTATTTAGTTTTTGTTGTTGTTGTTGCAAGATCTTAGTGCTGTCGTTGTTGTTGTTGTTGTGGAGATGCAACAACCACACCACAAGCTATAAAATTGCGTGCACGCGTTTTTTAATGCGGGTCACGATCACGACCACGAACCAAATATTGTTGTGAATATAATTTTATTGTTGTTGTTGTTGTTGCTATCGTTGTTCTTATTTTTGCTGCTGTTGCTGCTACTGATCTCATGTTGATGCTGTGTTGCTCCTAAAAGTTATGGGCATGAGATGTAGTCATAAAGCAGCCCAATAATACCCATGGACGACATCTCACATTCAATTGCATTTCATGTGGAGGTTTTTGTAACAACAAAAAATTATTCATTTTAAACAAAATTCATCATCATTGTGTGTATATGTGTGTGTGTGTGTGTTTGTAAACGTTTAAATAATGATGACAATCATTATGATGTTAATGAAGATTGTGCGAAAATTTAAATTTTGAAAATTTCGAGAGCGCGAAAGAAAAAAAAAAGGAAGAATTATACGAGCTTGTATGTATCAAAATGAAAAATGTGAAAAAATCACATGAATATTTTAAAAGTTTATGGGGATGCTAAGGCAAAGAAAGAATATAATGAAAATTCCGAAAAACAAAAAACACACTTTTCAAATTACAAACAAATAAATGCAAATATTTTACAAAATTCTTTAACTAATGTCGGAATGTATGTAAAATTCGTACAAGTATTGTGTATTTTTCATGTTAAATTAACAAGATGAAAAAATAAAATAAAAAAAAAAAATCGAAAAAGAGAAAAATAAAACTGCAATTACAAAAATATTTCAATTAAACATGCAAATTTTAAATGACACGCAATTGCACAGGCATTCTCATTCAGTCATACTTACATACATACATATTAACGTGTAAAATTACAAATAGATTTATATACATAGATACATCAGCATTTACATACTTATGTATGTGATGTATGTATGTATAAATGTGCAACGTAAATATGTATGAATGATTGTACAAAACAGTTTTTACTATGAGCAATTCCATTTAAAATTTAAGCGAATTTCACAAAGATCACGTATCCCCAGGTGACAAATTTCTCCTATGTTTTCGATGATATGCAAGCCTTTCTCACCAGGGTCAAATGTTAACCGATATCTAACAACATTTCTCTTATAGTTTTATGTTTACAAAAATCTGTTCAAAGTTTTAGTAAAAGACTTCAATTACACTGGTCAACAGCCAAAATTACATTTTAGTTTAACTATTTTTGAGGTCCTATGCTCTACTGGGAGTCAATGATAATAAAATATGGTCCTTACTTACTTACTTAAATGGCCTACACATACAACATCCCAGTAAAACTTTTCATTACCAAATAATGAGTTAAACAGTTAAACTATTGAACACGAACGACTTACTCATTTGCTGTTTAAGTCATTACATTAACATGGGGATGTCATTGGAGGCAAGTACTTACCAATTGCAGAAAAGTAGTGACTTGGGTAAGCAATTTGAAAGCAACAACAACAACAACAGCAACAACTTTTTTGTTGTTGTTTTATTAAAAACATATATTTTTAAACGAAATACAAAATTTTTTTTATGATCCCATGGGGGCTCGAACCCAGACCCTCCGACTGCTAGGCAGAAACTCTTCCACTGAGCTACTTCATATGTTGAAAACTTAGCAGCTTTTAATTAATATAAACAATTTTTATTTTTAGATCAAAAATCATGTGAAAATAACTTAGTTTTTCCCTGCTTTTTTTTGCTTTGTTGTAATTTTTGGAAAAATATTTTTATACGATTTTTTGTAATTATTTTAAAACTTTTTTAAAATTATTTTAAAACTTAAACAATTTAAATCTTCTTTTTTTTATAAGTTTTTACATAAGATTGACTCTTACTAACTTAAATTGCCTATAGTTACAACCTGTTAAGGTCAAAGTCCGAGCATATTTTAGAATTCCATGGATTTTGATCTTGTGCGAATATTCTCCAATTTTATAGGCCAAGCTTTGAAAAATGTTCCTTTACTTGGTCTTTCTATCGAAATTTCGGACATCCTTCTCTAACATTAGGTGGTGGGACATTTCAATTCTAATTTTATCCTCTTCATTGTTTTTTTTTTCAAGAGAGGGTTACTAGCCCGTAATCCTAACCCATTTTTATCGATCTTATGGGACAACTCTCGGAACATTTTAACTCACAATATTAATGGGTGTTAAACTAGCTCCCCGGGTGATACCATGAGGAGGTGTGTGTCCACAGTTGAGATGAAGGATGACCCAGATAAGTTGGGCTTACCAAGTTAAGACCAATTAGAATCGTGTTTGGTATTCAACATCCCCTACATAATCAAAATTGACTCATGATGGTATTTTTTCATTAACGTGAGTTAGTTTTACAAATGTTTTTTTACAGAAGATAATATTTAAGTTCTTAAAATTCAAAAATCATTTAAAAAGACTCTTTTAATAAAAAAAAAAAACTAAAAAAAATTGTTGCCCTTGGTGGGATTTGAACCAGGGCCATTCAGTTTAAATTACCATTTTAATTACAAATAAGTACTTCTGTAATAACTTATTATTTATTCGGATGGTATGTTGTAGTCGTTACAAGGTAACCAGTTATCAGAGTACTTGCCATTACCAAAGTTTTGCTGGGATGTTTAGGTTAGGCCGAGCATATTTTAGAATTCCATGCGCTTTGATCTTGTGCGCATATTTTCCTATTTCGTAGGTTAAGCTTTGAAAAATTTTTCTCTACTTGGTCTTTCCATCCAATTTTCGGACGTCCTCTTTTACGATTTCCCTCGGGGTCGTTTTTAAATACTTTTCTTACTGAAGTATTTTCATCCACAACATGTCCCAGCCAATGCAGCCGCTGCTATTTGATGCGTTTTACTATGTCGGTATCAGCGTTTAACTCATACAGCCCATGGTTCATTAGATGTCGATATTCATTGTTAATGCAGACTGGTCCAAAGATTTTTCGTAGAATCTTTCTCTAAAAAACTAAAAGAATGGCTTATTCTGCCTGTGCAAGTAGGGCAGTATAAGCGTTTTTAGAGCGTAATTTGTGATCTTTGTAAAACGTATAAAATTAAAATTACTTTTTTCTTGTAAAATTTTACTTTATATTTCAATATAATTACACTTGGAAATTGTATGTACATTAATAAGAGTTACTGATTGTCAACTTGCTCCTATAATGCCCTGAAGGCGCTGGAGCCGTTACTAAAATGAATTTTATATATAATTTTGAACTACAATATAAAAAAAAATAAAAAAAAAAAAAAAATTTTAGTTCTTTTAGAGAGAGCTTTATTTCTTAGCTGCCTACTTAGATGAAAATTGCATCTGTTGGCAAGTTATTTATGTTGACGGCGTTACCAAGGTAAACAAACTCTATTACAACATCAAAGCTATAGTTCTCAACGATCACATGTGATCCATTAGTTTTGTTTTTGATTTATTGGTAACTAAACCCATTTTATTAGATTCCTTCTCGATATTTGAAAAGGCAGCAGTCACCCCGCTTAATGTGCGTCTAATGATATTAATGTCATCTACAAACGCGAGTTTGCTGAAAATTGTTGCATATGTATTAACTACAGCATCTTCTCTAACACAATATTGAAGAGATCGCCTAATAAACTATCGCCTTGCCTAAATCCCTGCTTAGTTACAAAGGACTCCGATAGGTTCTTACCTATTTTAACTGATGAGGTTGTATTAGTTAATGTCATCCTATATAACGTAGGGATGCCAAACTCAGACATTGCTTTAAATAACTTCGTTCGTATCGGGCAGTCAACGAAGGGGTTACAAGTGTCTATTTGTTTCTCTTGGGTCTTCTCCAGGATTTGAACATTAAGATCTGGTCAGTGGTAGATTTACCCGGTCTAAAACCATAATTTAGGGCTTTAACCTTTAACAGTATTATTGAATTGAAGTATACCTCTATCGATTTTAGAACACTAAGACTCCAGTCGTCTGGCATACGTTCTTCTAACCATATGGTTTTTATAAGCTGGGACATACTCTTTTTAAAAGCTCTCGGCAGCCGCAACTTTGTAATTTTTCAGTAGAGTTATTGCAATTCTAACCTCATTTTGGTTGGGTGGTGGACATATAACGCGTGTCATCTTGATCGCTTTCATTTAATACCAACAATTTGAAAAGTTCCCCTTCTGTAGTTTTAACACGCTTTCTGTATCTGTTATTATTGTTGTAACTGCGATATTATTGTTAATATCGCGGAAGTGGCAGTCCTTGGTCGGAATCCTAAGATTTCCGAGTCGTTCCGTTACGAAGAACCGACTGCCATGGGAACGTTTTGTATCTGTTACCAGCTTTCCTTGGTCGTCCTTACAGGAGAGGATACAACTGGCAAATCCATCTGTTTAGTGTTTAACTTCCATCTGTCCATCTGTTTAGTGTTTAACTTTTTTTCTCCTAAGTACAAAAACACCCGAAATTCTATTTATTTTTCTCAAATTTGGTATTTTTGAAGAGTTCAAGAATTCTATTAAAAACATATTAGTGAACTAACTAAATTGCCCCTAAGTCGTGGTAAAAGAATTTTTTCTGATCGGGTTTGTAGTTATTTATATCGAAATTTGGAAAATGTAATAAAATTACAAATTTTCGAGAAAATTGGTCCACAATTGACCCGAGATCCCATATAAAACCCAATGACTGAAACGACTTAAATACAAAATTGGATATTTTCACTTCAGGGCCCAAATTACCGCATTCGATATCGATTGAAATCTTTGATATTTTTAAAATATTTGTAAAGCATACTTTAAGGATAACCAAAATTATTTAAAAGATGCTCAGTTAACATTATTTTTTTTTTTTTATTTAAGTTATTTGCCAAAAGATGAACAATAGTAAAAGAGTTTTAATTGAACAATATATATGTTCAAAAACGAATCAAAATGGATACCAAATTTCAATAAACTTTTTGCATCGAAGTAACTTTTAACATCCCTAAAGTATACTTTACAATATTTGCTTAAAAGTCTAAAATTTCGATCGATATCGAATGCGGTAATTTGGCCCCAGTTACTTTATTCTCAATAAATCTGTTCATGGATTTTTGGGAAGTAACTTAATTAATACTGGTCAAGTCATAAGTACTGGTGCACAAATGAACGCGCTCATTACGAATGCAACATTGGGCGCAATCATTTTATATTGACTGCCATTTGACAGTTGACATTTATATGTACTTCATTGTAACGTAAAAAGCTTTTGAGATTAATTGTTTTTAATTATCGAATGGGGCGACATTGAAAATCGTATTGTTATAAATAGTTGGCTTACTACTTACTAGAATCACTCGAAATTTCGTGTATCGTAATGCGAAGTTATTAAAGGATACTGGTGGCGTACGAGACCGTCAAAGAACAGACCATCCGCGATCTGTAAGAAATGAATCTACCAAAAACCTGTGCGAAAACAGAAAATCTGGTTGCGTCAAATGCAAATTTCACAGAAATCATTGTCTCGCATTATCAAGGAAGACTTAGGACTCACTGGACATCTGCCATACGGCTAAATTGAAGGAAAAATGCAAGCGAAAATCAAAATCGTTGTTCAGCCGGTACGCGAAGAATTCTCACGCAAATTCTGTTTACAGAATTACATAGAAGAATCGTTTAATAAACAGAAAGATCGTGGTTGTGTTCGGTTCAAAGAGGCCAATGGGCAATGGTATGGTGCAAGCTCCAGAGTGAAAACATCGGCCAAAGTATACCAATCGAACGTCTTGGAACCCATTGTAATGCCTCTCAGCCAATCAATATTCAGCAACAATCCATGGACTTTCCAGCAAGACTCTGCTCTAGCTCACAAAGAAAAAACGACTCAACAGTGGCCCCAAATAACGTTTCTGATTTCATATCAGGGGATGATTGTCCAGCTTGTAGTCCTCATCTCAATCCGTTGGACTATAAGTTGTAATCATTAGGCTCGATAAGCAAAGAAATTTATAAATTAAGTGCCTACTAAAACGGCTTTTAATTTTTTTAAGACAACACCGATTTGGCATCATGCCACTATGGAAAAAAGACACTTGAGTGGTATTCAACCAATAATATCATTTTTGTCTTTTAACTGTCCAGAACTTCGGCCTGTGGAAATGGGATCTGTGCTCTTGTAAAAAAATAGTTGAAAAACACAGGAAGGTGTCCCAGAATACGTCTCATTTTAAGCGTAGATGGACCAGCTCCTCCAAAAAGGAGACAGAAGCAACTGTAAAATCTTTAATGGAATGACTTTCGAAAAATGTCGATAACTTTGTAAATACCGAACATTAAATCAACATATTAATGTTTAATGAATGTTTACAATATGCCAATAAATTTGCATATTTTGAATATTTTTTATTTAACTACAAATTCCATTCGGAACACCCTTGGTAATAAATGCATTTTTAAGCGAAATTCCGACAATATAAATTTCACAATGGACTTGGTCAAGGTTTAGTAACCTTAATTCACTTTTAAAGCTGCAGAGTTAAGAAGCTTTTTTAAAATGATTAACTGAAAAATTTGTTTAAATCTTTATTGGAAAAGCTCCTATGTTATGTTATACATACATATGTATATGTATAAACGTTATACATACATATGTATATGTATAAACGATTGAGTAAAGTCCCAAACATAGCATAAGATGTACGTTTTCATTTACATACAAACATACATACTTACGATACAATATTTACACATTTTCATGCGATTGAGTAAATTATCTATTTGCGAATAGTAGAACTATATAAATATTTAAAAAAGAAAAAAACTGAACTATAGACGAGTGAGTGCTCGTATTGTGTAGTTTATTCATGAATATATAATAATATGATTCATGCGATGTTATCGTTGTTTAGTACCTAAAAAAAAATGTGTGTTGTACTAAACCAAAACGTTTTAAACACTTTGGGAAATTGGAACACCCACTCACGCATCTAAAAAACTCACACGCACACTTACACTCATTCACTGTAATTCGCTCACTCACACGAAGTTTTACTTTGTTGTTTTTTTTTTTCTTATATTCACATTTACATTCACATTTAGGTTTGCATTTGCATAGAAATTGTTGTTTACGAGTATTTTATGTGTGAATGCATTCATAGAGATATTTAGCTAAGCCGGCATTTTGTCATTATTATTTACAAAATCCCACTAAAAACTAAAACAAAACAAACAAAAAAAAATAAACAAACACTCTTTATCATCGTTACAGATACCTCTCAGAGAGTTAAAAGTGTTGATTCATTGGCAATTTTAATCCTGTTAAAAAAATGCGTTTTTTTTATAGAGATTTTAATTAAATTTATTAAAGGTTTAATGAGAATATTGTAAAAAAGTAAGAGCCTGTTTTTGAAACTACAATTTTGAACTTTTGGTTTTTGAAATTTTTTTTTGAGTGAAACGAGAAAAAGCTTTTAGAATTTTGGTTCGTAAATGAAATGTATAGACGAAAGTAAGTGTCAAATCAGGCAATTAAAAAATTCTAATCGCCTGGGAAACAAAAAAACGGTTATTTAATTTTTTTTTGTTTAGGACCTGAACACAATACAATGCATTGTGTTGAAACTAGGAAAAGGTGGTAGGAGGGGGAATAGGTTTGTGGACATTTGATTTATGTGGGGTTTATACAACTCAAGCGTCTGACGATTGAGTGAAATTTACATGTATTTTGTTTTTGTTACAATAACAAAACACATGTAAATTTCACTCAATCGTCAGGCGCTTAAGTTATATAAACCCTACATTAAACTTCCCTATATAGAAACTGGTTGAAAAACTTCTGCGGGAAGCAAAATCTACATACGAACTGTATGGCTAGCGTATCGTCTGTCTACTGGTCAATCGACTATGAAAGGATGAGTTCTAACAGATAGACGTGTATTGCGTAAGAAAGTTCATGTATCGAGAACGAGTTTCCTGATTTCGTTAGAGCACATTCCAAAGTAGTAACAATAGAACAATAGAGTTGGATAACCTACTGTTACCGATGAGCACTTTTGCTCTCTCCTGTACTCGGTCAAGAAGTTCCAAAAAAAACTTTGAAGCACCGGCCCATACATAAGAGTTGCATTTCACCGGTACGCATCTGGCGAATGTGCTCATTGATGACAGCATGGTATCCAACTCTATTGAACCACTAGAGTGTCACACTTTTCTATCGTTTTTACTTTGGAATGTACCCTAAAAAAATTAGGGAACTCGTTCCCAAACTCAAATCTTCTTACGCAATACATGTCCCAGAATAGGGTCTTTGTAAGAGCTACTCGACCGAGTGTAGGAAAGGGCGAACGTGCTCGTCGTTATGCAACTCTATTGAGCCACTGGAGTGTCACAATGTTTTATCGTTTCTAGTTACTTTGGAATCCGGTCGAAATCAGGGAACTTGTTCCAAAAACCCGAAATTTTTTGTCTTAAAAAAATATTAATGTTGTCTTTCTTAAACAAAAAATGTTTAATTTAATTTTGAAAAAAAATTTTAAATTTTTTTACTTTTTGTTTTTATTTATTTTTGATTTTATTTAATTTTAGGGTTAACATCATTTTACAAAAATCTTAAGTTTTACAGGGAAGCTTTCAGAAAAGTCATAAAATATTTCATGGCAATACTATTGTTTGATATTTCATTACGAAGATTTTACTACCAAACGAAAAAAGAAAATGAACTCAATTTAGAGCTTAATCGTTAGGATAGTATTCGATTGCCTTCTAACGTATGACAGTTTTGTGAACAGGCTGTAAGAAAATTCTATCATGGCTCAAGGTTAAATATGGTTTAACAACTTAACAAGTTTTTTTATTCTTAGAGAGATATCAGTGCTTAGTTTTTAACATCACAGCAACAATTTCTGGAGGTTTGAGTATATTTATGTAATTTCCGTCAGATGGTCAGATATGGGAGCTAGGGGTCAAATGTGGGCCGATTATAACTAAATTTCGCTTATTCGCTTTATGTTTACAGGAAATTTATTTCTGCAAAAAACTGTAATTACTCAAGTACACAAAATTCAATATTTTTCATTCATTATGGAGTCAAATCTAAAATTTTCGAACACATAATGAACCACAAGAATTGGATTAAATTTGGTATATATATATTCTCCTAACTCGTACAAATTTTTGAGTTTTTGAAAATTTTTAATTCCGCTTTGGTTAAGATTTTATGGCGGTAAAAAGTTCGTTTTTTTCATGATTTTTTTTTCTCATATTTCAGCGTTTGACCTTTACTTTCATGTTATTTTAAATCATGTATTGGAGAACAAACAAGATCAATTATGTCCTTGGCTCAAGGATATCTCAAAAGCATATTTTCCATTTTCTCCAGCCTTCTTTAAAATATTGAAAAAAAATTGTAAAGTTCCGTAATTTTTTTTTTTAAACTGGCACGATGGCTACCTCTTTTGCCGTATAGATCGAGTAAGAAGAGATTTGGAAATTTGCCGCTAAGGGGGTAATTTTTTGTTATATTTTTTGAAACTTTGCCCGATAGAGGTTAAAAAAATGGTGAAGGTAGTTTTTTTTTAGTACTTTTTTGTTAACCCACTCTTATCTTATGAACTAAAAAATATAAAAAAAAACAATGTTACTGCGGGCAATATATGAAAAGAAAATATTGAACAAGTATTTAGTACTTTTTTTGATTTCGTTGACTCCCGGTGGGTAAAGGGATAAAATTATAACTTAACTTCTCATAAAGCAATATGAGTAGAAACAAATTGTTAACTGCATTTTAATAAAATGTACCGAATTCATTTGGTACCAAAGAAGTACCAAATATGCATATGGAACTTTTTTAAATTAAAGGTAAAAAATTGATAACTTTTAAAGTAATAGGTATGAAAACTAAATTTAAATTTCGTTTTGATTAGCTAAAAAAAAAATAGTATTTTTTAAAATGAAAAATTTTCTTAAAAATTTTTAAATAAAAAATTTTCTTAAAAATTTTTAAACCAAAAATTTTCTTAAAAATTTTTAAATAAAAATTTTAAAATGAAAAATTCTCTTTAAAGATTTTTAAATGTTTTTATGTTGTTTGTTGTGAATGATCTCCTAAACTAGCGGACCGATTTTTCTGAAATTTTGACAGTATGGTAAGGTGTGACCGGTGGTTACAATAGGCTTGGTTTTTTTAAATTGTAAGTGGGAGTGACCCCTCCCATATAACTCATATATGGCCGAGTGGACCGATTTTTCTGAACTTTTGAAAGTATGTTAAGTTGTGACCGGTGTTAAAAATAGACTAAGTTTTTTTTAATCTCAAGTGGGCGTGGCCCCTCCCATATAAGTGCAATATTAAAAATGACAAATATGGATGACCCTGTGGACCGATTTTTCTAAAATTTTTGGTTATAATAAGTAAGGTTTTTTCTGAAATCCCTCCCATATAACTCATATATTAAAAATGACAAATATAGATGACCAAGCAGACCGATTTTTCTGAAATTTTGACAGTATATGGTTAGGTTTTAAAATAGGCAGAGTTTGTTTTTTAATCTTAAGTCAAATATTAAAAATGGCAAATATGGATGATAAGATGAAAACGGTTTAACCCAATTAATTAAAGTTTTAAATATTGGATATTTTCATTCTATAGGCTAGTTTTTCGGATTTTAAATTTTTTGAAAATGCACCAACGAGGACCTGGGTATTGCAAAATGGGGATAAAATTCCCTTTTTCTTTAAAATTGCATATCTTGAGAACGGCTGGACCAATATTTATTTCTAAATTTTTTTTCTTTTTAAAATTTTTTTTTAGTCCAAGTTAGGATTCTACTTTAAGAAAAATTTACCATCTCAAATTTTACGACCTATTTTTTCGATTTATCTAAAATTGGAAAACGGAAGCACGGATATTGGATTTTTGAAGATTTTTCATGATTATTTGATGGTTGTTTGACAATTGTTTGACAGTTGTTTGATAATTAATTGACTGATGACTGTTTGAAGATTTTTAATGATTTTTTGATAATTGTTCCACTGGCGATTTTATGACAGTAGTTTGATGATTTTTTAACGATTGATGATGGTTGTTTGATGATTGACTGACGACTGTTCAATGATTGTTCGATAGTTGTTTCACGATTGACTGACGATTGTTTGATGATTACACTGCTCTGCAAAAATTCATTTTTTGTCTTTCCTTTTAATAAAACTATGCGGACTATATGGATCTTGATGCGCTAAACTCAGATCCGTTGTCGGTTTTATTCCATCAGATGTTGATTTGGCGTGGATGGGCGTGGCAAATTTTTCCCCTTAAATTAGTCTGGTACGGAGACCTATTTCGTCCTAACTCGAGAAAGACTCATCCGATTTTCAAGATGCATAACAAAATTGCAATTATTTTAGTCTAATATAATTTTTCTGTATCTCTTATCGTTTTGGAGTTATTTAGAAATTAATGGAGAAAATTTTTTTTCGTGCGAAATTCGTAGTTTTTTTCAGGTTAAAAATGTAATTAAAAACAAGATTAAGAAAAATTTTAACATTTTAAACATTTTTCTAAGAGCTACATATCTTAAGAATAAAATAAGCTATAAACCATAAAAATCGGGTTAAAAATGTAAATTTTATTAATTACATTTTTAACCTGAAAAAAATTACGAATTTTGCACGAAAAAAAATTTTTCTCCATTAATTTCTAAATAACTCCAAAACGATAAGAGATACAGAAAAATTAAATTAGACTAAAATAAATGCGATTTTGTTAGGCATCTTTAAGTGTTTTAATTTTGAAAATCGGATGAGTCGTTCTCGAGTTAGGACGAAATAGGTCTCCGTACCTGACTAATTTAAGGGGAAAAATTTGCCACGCCCATAAAAAAATCCAGATCTGATGGAAAAAAACTGACAACGAATCTGAGTTTAGCGCATCAGGATCCATATAGTCCGCATAGCTTTATTTTTGCTCTGCAAAAATGAATTTTTGCAGAGCAGTGTAATCATCAAACAATCGTCAGTCAATCGTGAAACAACTATCGAACAATCATTGAACAGTCGTCAGTCAATCATCAAACAACCATCATCAATCGTTAAAAAATCATCAAACTACTGTCATAAAATCGCCAGTGGAACAATTATCAAAAAATCATTAAAAATCTTCAAACAGTCATCAGTCAATTAATCATCAAACAACTGGCAAACAATAGTCAAACAACCATCAAATAATCATGAAAAATCTTCAAAAATCCTCAGTTATTATCAGTGCTTCCGTTTTCCAATTTTAGATAAATCAAAAAAAATAGGTCGTAAAAGTAGAGTCCTAACTTGGACTGAAAAAAAATCCATGTAGTCCACATAGTTTTATTAAAAGGAGGATTTGGCTGCAGAGCAGTGTTATTTGTCAAAAAATGTTTGCGTCTGTTCTTTAACTACCAATCCGGACAACGACGGGTAAAATCAGATAGTTTTCCATAAAAATTTTTAAATGAAAAATTTTCTGTAAAAATTTTTACAAATGAAAAAATTTTTAAGCGAAATTTTGCTAAAATTGCGTATTTTCAATTATTTCTCAATAAAATCACTACTTATCGAAAATTTTTAAAATACAAAGTTTATATTATTAGGAATATTTATAGTTTAACTATCAACGAGAAACGATGGTATTTTGCCATTTTTTATGAAGTTTTAAAAATAAAATTTTTTTTGATTATAAATAATTTTTTTATATTGCAATGGAAATAACTCCAAAACTGTTGATCATACAAAAAACTTGTGTTACCACGTCTTGAGAGTTATTTTGTTCTTAATCCATTGATGTAGATTAAAAATGCAAATTATGTCGTTTTTAAGATACTGTAAACTAAAAAGAACTAATATGAAAAAAACAAGTAATTTCGATTATATTTTGACAAAACTCAACTAATCATTAATCATGTCTTACTTTAAAATTTCATTATTCCAAAGTATATTTTTTTTTTGCTGTATATCTTTAGTCATAACGTCAATGAAAAGAATTTTCAGGGAAAAATCGCAATAACTTCAAAACTACTTCATGTATTTTTAATTTGAATGACTTATTTTAAAGAGTGCTCTAAATAAAATTTGTAGTTGGATTTTCTTAAATAAAAATCAAACCTGTTAATATAAAAACTCTACAAAATACGCATATTATACGCATGACATATTATACAAAATCATTTAGCATTAAAATGTTTACTTAGTACTCGGGTTTTGCAAAATTATCGACTTTTTTCGGAAACCCTCCCATTAAAGATTTTACAGTTGCTTCTGATACCTTTTTGGAGCATGTGTTCCACCTGCGCTTAAAATCGGACGTGTTCTTGGAAATCTTTCCTGTGTTCTTCAATTCCTTTTTTACCAGAGCCCAATACCTTTCCACAGGCCGAAGTTCTGGACAGTTAGATGGATTTGCCTCTCGTGGTACAAAAATGACATTATTCTTTGAGTACCACTCAAGTGCCTTTTTTCCATAATGGCATGATGCCAAATCGGGCCAAAAAAATGTAGTCACTCTGTGCTCTCTTAAAAAGGGTAACAACCGTTTTTGTAGGCACTTCTTTATATAAATTTCTGTGTTTATTGTGCCAGATGCCACAAATACTTTACTTCTTTTGCCACAACTGCAAATAGCTTGCCACACGAGAAACTTCTTAGGGAATTTTGTTTGTTTTTTTGTGCGAAACTCTTGCGAACATTGCCCCGTTTATCAGCAACATAAAATTCTTGACCAGGAAGTTGAGAAAAGTCTGCCAGTACGTATGTTTCATCATCCATCACACAACAGGTGTATTTTTTTATAAAATCAGACTTCAATTTTTTCGCTCGTTTGTTTGCTTCTAAGTTCTTTATAGCATTGCGATCTGGAACCTTTTGGACTTTGTATGTCTTCAGTCCAGCATAAGCTTTGACTCTATGTGCAAAATTCGTAGAACATTTCACCGTACGAGCTGCTTTTCTTAAAGAAGTGTTAGGCGCTCTTCGAAAGAGTCGCTCGACTTCTTTTGCCTTACCAATATCTCTAGGACCTTTTTTCCTCCCTGATCCAGGTTTTCTTTCAATGCTCAGGTTTTCCTTATACCGTCTGATGGCATTAGAAACCGTTCGAGGGTCAACTTTCAAATTTTTAGCTATTTTTTTAAAAGTCCATGACGGATTTTTTTGAAAAGTTTTTTTAATTATATTTTCACGAACTTTTTTTTCGCAGTCCATTTTGATTGAAATAACTATTGAAAATTAATAATTTCTAAAATAATAGTATCTGACATATCTATAGAAACTAACTTGATCAAAAAATAAATTATTTCTTGCACTGTGGATAAATTTTGTCTAAAATAGTAAATGCATATTTTTTTTTAGAACACTCTTTATATGCCATTATGTTTTGACAAAATCAAATATACTCCCATTATTTCCCATCAGGGACCGAAAATAAATGTTTTTGAATTTTCGATTAAAAAAAGCAACCTCAAGGAAATGTCGGAGAATAACACCAAGTATACCATTTTGATAGTCTTGGACCAAATTTTCATTAAATGCTATGCTTTTTAAAAATATGATTTTGATTTTTTAGAAAAAAATAACAGTTATTTTTTATTTTTATTTTTTTGAGCAAACATAACAGTTATTTTTAATTTTTATTTTTTCGATAAAAATAACAGTTTTGACTTTTATTTTTTCGAGCAGAAAATAAAGTTATTTTTTTACTTTTATTTTTTCGAGCAGAAATAAAAGTTATTTTGGGGGGACTTAAGGTGAGATTTCCCATTTTTGTGAAATAAGGTGCGCCCTAATCAGCACATACGTTTCTTTAGTTCTTGACTTTTCTTTTTTAAACATAGCGTATGAGTAATATTAGTTTATGAAACCTATTTAAAATTACTTATACGCTTTTTTTAGAGTATTATTTTTTTCAAGAGAATTTTAAATATTGCAGGCCTATTGTCATAATAATAATAAGAATAAAATATGCATTTGCAATATCAGGCGAAACATATCCATAGTGCAACATATGACTTACAAATTAATTAAAACTTAAAAAAAACCATAATGTACTTCTAAAAAATATAAAAAAAAAATCTGAATAAAAATATAAATATAAAAAATCTGGCACTGTTTAAAAACTGCATAAGGAAAAACTGCATTGAAAGAGAACCTGGCCCAGAAAGATAGAAGCCAATCAACTCTTTTGAAGAATACCAAAAACCTCTTATCAGAAAGCCTATGCTTTTGTTAAGCTAAACTCATATAAAGTTCAAAATGCGCTATTTAAACCACGAAATCCAAGACCCATCCAACTGCCCAGAACTTCGGCCCGAGGAAGATATAAAGCTCTTTTACAAAATTTCCAAAAAATAACACAATTTTTCTAACTCACTCCTTTTAAAAATAACGGACAAATTGAAATGTTTAAATGCTGTGAAGAAAAAAAAAACATAAGCTCATGCATCAATTAAGAATAAATTCAATCATTTAATTACACGAATGACAATTTTAATAGTTTCCAGTTAGAAACTCAATTCGATTCAATTCAAAACAATAATTTCTAACAATTTATGATTTTTTTTCTTATGCTTTGACAAAGTTTGTTTTAGTTCTTTCTTTTTTGTTGTGAAACTCAAACATAAATTAATGAATTCTTTAAAGGTCTAAGCTATCGTCCCGTTGACGTTTAGACAGGCGGCCGGCCGGCCACCCGCCTTTTGCAGTTTGATCTTATAAACACTTAGAATGAATAGAGACGATGGACAGTTTTGTAATAGACGGCCATAGGAATAGTTAGACCACCATCACTAACGACAAACACCCATAAGTCATAGAGGTAGCAACGGCACAATAACAAGAACGCATAATAGGTTGTCCCAGTCTTGGATGGCATTGCACGGTATTTTTATAAAGACATAATCAAGATATAACATTTTCATATCAAAATTCAATTTCCTTTAAAAAACTTTCATATCGAAACTTCTATGTAAATTTTTCATATCGAAATTTCGATCAAAAATTTTTTGGTAATTTTTTCTATAAAATATTCCCATATTGAGAACTTTTAGTTAAATATCCCTAAATCAAAAATATTATATACAAAATTATTAAAAACCCGTATTTTTTTAAATTTTGTAAAAAAAAATTTAAATGAAAAATTTTTTTAGAAAAATTTTTAAATGAAACATTTTCTTCAAAAAGAAAGATTATTCGCATTTGATCCCAATCTATAAAAATTTTTAAATGAAAAATTTTCTATCAAAATTTTAGAATAAAAAATTTTCAATAAAAATTCTATTTTCATAAAAATTTTTAAATGAAAATTTTTCTATACAAATTTTTAAATTAAAAATTTATTTTAAAAAATTTTAAATGAAAAATTTTTAAATGAAAAATTTTCTATAAAAATTTTAAAATGAAAAATTTTCTATAAAAATTTTGAAATGAAAAATTTTCTATAAAAATTTTTAAATGAAAAATTTTCTATAAAAATTTTAAATGAAAAATTTTCTATTAAAAAATTTTTAATGAAAAATTTTCTATAAAAATTTTTAAATGAAAAATTTTCTATAAAAATTTTTAAATTAAAAATTTTCTATAAAAATTTTTAAAATTAAAAATTTTCTATAAAAATTTTTAAATGAAAAATTTTCTATAAAAATTTTTAAATGAAAAATTTTCAATAAAAATTTTTAAATGAACATTTTTTTATAAAATTTTTAAATGAAAAATTTTCTATAAAATTTTTTTAATGAAAAATTTTCTATAAAAATTTTTAAATGAAAAATTTTTAACTGAAAATTTTCAATAAAAATTTTTAAATGAAAAATTTTCAAAAAAAATTTTTATATAAAAAATTTTCTATAAAAATTTTTAAATGAAAAGTTTTCCATAAAAATTTTTAAATGAAATTTTAAATTCTATAAAAAATTTTCTAAAAAATTTGTAAAAGCAAATTTTTTTAAAAAATTATTAAATAAAAAATTTTTTATAAAAATTTTTAAATGAAAAATTTTTAAATGAAAATTTTTCTATAAAAATTTTTTAAATAAAAAATTTTGTATACAAAATTTTAAATTAAAATTTTCTATAAAAATTTTCAAATGAAAAATTTTATAAAAAAATTTTTAAATTAAAAATTTTCTGTAAAAATTTTTAAATGAAAAATTTATTATAAAAATTTTAAAATGAAAAATTTTTAATAAAAATAAAAATTTTTATAAAAATTAAATTTTATTTTTTCTATAAAAATTAATTTTTTTTTTCTATAAAAATTAAAAATTTTTAAATTTTCTATAAAAATTTTTAAATGAAAAATTTTCTATAAAAATTTTTAAATGAAAAATTTTCTATAAAAATTTTTAAATGAAAAATTTTCTATAAAAATTTTTAAATGAAAAATTTTCTATAAAAATTTTTAAATGAAAAATTTTCTATAAAAATTTTTAAATGAAAAATTTTCTATAAAAATTTTTAAATGAAAAATTTTCTATAAAAAATTTTCTATAAAAATTTTTAAATTAAAAATTTTTAAATGAAAAATTTTCTATAAAAATTTTTAAATGAAAAATTTTCTATAAAAATTTTAAATGAAAATTTTCAATAAAAATTTTTAAATGTATATTTTCAATAAAAATTTTTAAATGAAAAATTTTTAAAAAAAAATTTTATATAAAAAAATTTTCTATAAAATTTTTAAATGAAAAGTTTTCCATAAAAATTTTTAAATAAAATTTTAAATTCTATAAAAAATTTGTAAATAAAAAATATTCTAAAAAATTTGTAAAAGCAAAATTTTTTAAAAAATTTTCTATAAAAATTTTTAAATTAAAAATTTTCTATAAAAATTTTAGAATATAAAATTTTCTACAAAAATTTTAGAATGAAAAATTTTCTATAAAAATTTTTAAATGAAAAATTTTCTATAAAAATTTTAAATGAAAAATTTTCTATTAAAAAATTTTTAATGAAAAATTTTCTATAAAAATTTTTAAATGAAAAATTTTCTATAAAAATTTTTAAATTAAAAATTTTCTATAAAAATTTTTAAAATTAAAAATTTTCTATAAAAATTTTTAAATGAAAAATTTTCTATAAAAATTTTTAAATGAAAAATTTTCAATAAAAATTTTTAAATGAACATTTTTTTATAAAATTTTTAAATGAAAAATTTTCTATAAAATTTTTTTAATGAAAAATTTTCTATAAAAATTTTTAAATGAAAAATTTTTAACTGAAAATTTTCAATAAAAATTTTTAAATGAAAAATTTTCAAAAAAAATTTTTATATAAAAAATTTTCTATAAAAATTTTTAAATGAAAAGTTTTCCATAAAAATTTTTAAATGAAATTTTAAATTCTATAAAAAATTTTCTAAAAAATTTGTAAAAGCAAATTTTTTTAAAAAATTATTAAATAAAAAATTTTTTATAAAAATTTTTAAATGAAAAATTTTTAAATGAAAATTTTTCTATAAAAATTTTTTAAATAAAAAATTTTGTATACAAAATTTTAAATTAAAATTTTCTATAAAAATTTTCAAATGAAAAATTTTATAAAAAAATTTTTAAATTAAAAATTTTCTGTAAAAATTTTTAAATGAAAAATTTATTATAAAAATTTTAAAATGAAAAATTTTTAATAAAAATAAAAATTTTTATAAAAATTAAATTTTATTTTTTCTATAAAAATTAATTTTTTTTTCTATAAAAATTAAAAATTTTTAAATTTTCTATAAAAATTTTTAAATGAAAAATTTTCTATAAAAATTTTTAAATGAAAAATTTTCTATAAAAATTTTTAAATGAAAAATTTTCTATAAAAATTTTTAAATGAAAAATTTTCTATAAAAATTTTTAAATGAAAAATTTTCTATAAAAATTTTTAAATGAAAAATTTTCTATAAAAATTTTTAAATGAAAAATTTTCTATAAAAATTTTTAAATGAAAAATTTTCTATAAAAAATTTTCTATAAAAATTTTTAAATTAAAAATTTTTAAATGAAAAATTTTCTATAAAAATTTTTAAATGAAAAATTTTCTATAAAAATTTTAAATGAAAATTTTCAATAAAAATTTTTAAATGTATATTTTCAATAAAAATTTTTAAATGAAAAATTTTTAAAAAAAAATTTTATATAAAAAAATTTTCTATAAAATTTTTAAATGAAAAGTTTTCCATAAAAATTTTTAAATAAAATTTTAAATTCTATAAAAAATTTGTAAATAAAAAATATTCTAAAAAATTTGTAAAAGCAAAATTTTTTAAAAAATTATTAAATAAAAAATTTTTTATAAAAATTTTTAAATGAAAATTTTTCTATAAAAATTTTTTAAATAAAAAATTTTGTATACAAAATTTTAAATTAAAATTTTCTATAAAATTTTTTAGATGAAAAAATTTCTATTAAAATTTAAAATGAAAAATTTTCTATAAAAATTTTTTAATTAGAAATTTTCTATAAAAATTTTCAAATGAAAAATTTTATATAAAAATTTATTATAAACATTTTTAAATGAAAAATTTTTAATAAAAATTAAAATTTTTTATAAAAATTAAATTTTATTTTTTCTATAAAAATTAATTTTTTTTTTCTATAAAAATTAAAAATTTTTAAATTTTCTATAAAAATTTTTAAATTCAAAATTTTCTAAAAAAGATATTAAATTAAAAATTTTCTGTAAAAACTTTTAAGTGAAAAATGTTCCTTGAAAAGTTTTACTGTAGTGTATTGCACTTAGATCCCAATTTATCAAAATTATTTATTATTGTAATAAATAGTTGTTTTTATCAATTATTTTCTATAAATATTTGATTCGAAAATTTTTAAATGAAAAATTTTCTATGAAAACATTTAAGTCTAAAATTTTTGTCTTAAAAAATTTCCATAAAGAATTTTTGAATCAAAAATCTTCTATAAAATATCTGATTAGAAAATTTTGTATAAAGAATTTTTGAATCGAAAATTTTTTAAAAAGATAAAATTTCAAATCCAAAATTTTGTAATAAAAATCTTTTAAGAGAAAATGTTCTATAAAAGTTTTTTAATTGTTAATTTTCTATAAAAATTTTTTAATTAATTTTCTATAAAAAAATGTTTGCATCGAAAATTTCATAAGAAAAACTTTTCTTTTTTTATTAAAAAATTTTCAAAATTTTGATTCAAAAATTTTTTTATAGAAAATTTTTAGTTTAAAATTGTTTTAAAAAAATTTCGTTTAAAAAGAATTTCGATTTAAAAAAATTTTCGATTCAATTTTTTTTTTTACAAAATTATCTATTCATTTATTTTCATACGAAGTAAGTTTTTCGTATTGATTCGTTTTGATTTAAAAATTTTTCATAGAAAATTTTCAATTGAATTTTTTTTCAAAATTTTTATTTAAAATATTTTTTTTACAAAATTTTCGATTCAAAAATTTTTTACAAAATTTTTAATGCAATTAATTTTTATAAAAAAATGTTCATGTAAACATAGAAAATTTTTAATTTAAAATTTTTGAATTGATAATTTTTATAAAAAATTTTTGAATCAAATTTTTGAGTAGACAATTTTCTATGAAAAACTTTGAAAACGAAAATTTTCAAAATTTAAAAAAAAATTCATCGAAAATTTTTCAGTTGTAAATTTTAGCACAAACATTTTTTTAAATGTTTGCATCGAAAATTTTCTATAAAAAATTTGCATCGAAAATTTTCTATAAAAAATTTGCATCGAAAATTTTCTATAAAAAATTTGCATCGAAAATTTTCTATAAAAATTTGCATCGAAAATTTTCTATAAAAATTTGCATCGAAAATTTTCTATAAAAAATTTACATCGAAAATTTTCTATAAAAAATTTGCATCGAAAATTTTCTATAAAAAATTTGCATTGAAAATTTTCTATAAAAAATTTTATCGAAAATTTTCTATAAAAAAATTGCATCGAAAATTTTCTATAAAAAATTTGCATCGAAAATTTTCTATAAAAAATTTTTAATTGAAAATTTTTCGAAAAAAATTTTAGCATTAAAAAATTCTATAAATTTTATTTGCACCAAATTTTTGAATCAAAATTTGAAATTGAATTTTTATAATTATCTTTTTTTCACTGGGACCCTCTTTCTTACACACTTTACAGGAATTACTTTAAAATGCAAACGCATTTACTTTGGTTTTTGTTGCTGTTGCAGCTACTTTTTGCATTACTAATAGTTGTCGTTACAATTCAATGAAGATGATGAAACATTTAAATATTTCAAATATTCAATTCTTGTCGTCGTTGTCTTCTTCTTCTTCTGATTCAATTCTTGTCGCCTTGTTTCAATACTTTTTTTTTAATTTTCACTTTAAACTAAACAAAAGGATTGTTTTGTTTGTTACACATTTTTTTAAAATAAAGTCGTGTTGTTGTTGTTGTTGCTGCTGCTGTTGTTATTGTTGCAATTGAAGTTTTAGTTGCTTCTGCTTTTGTTGCTATTGTCTTCCCTTTGTAAATGTAATGTTTTCTTTTTGTTGTTGCAGTTGCTTTTGTAATTTTATTTGCACTGTCTTCTTGCAGCGCACAGTGATTCTCAGAGGTAAAAATATTGTATTTTTTTTAATATAATTTTATCTTATATTCTTAAACGAGCAATAATTGTATATATATATATATATATATATATATATATAGAATGGCTATCTCGAAAACGGCTCTAACGATTTTGATAAAATTTGGACAGTGGGTATCTTTTTTGATGTATAGGTCGAAGAAGAAGGGACTTTTGGAACTTTTACCTCTAAGAGGGTAAAAACGGGTAAAAAGGGGAAAAAATCGAAAACGCTATCTCCCAAAGTAATAGGTATAGAAACAAAATTAAAATTAAGTTTTAAACAGCTATGAAAATAAGCGGACAGGTGTTTGGTACTTTTTTGAAACTATGTCCGATAGGGGGTAAAAAAGGGGTGAAAATAGTTTTTTTGGCACCTTTTTAACCCACTCTTATATTTTAAACTAAAGAATATAGTAAGAAACTTCGTACTGCAATCAATAGATGTAAAAGAAACATGAAACACGTATTTGGTACTTTTTTGATTTTGGAGCCAAAATGGGTAAAAAGGGATAAAATGATAACTTAACATCTCCAAAGTAATATGAATAGGAACATTATACATTATGTTAAATGCGTTTTAAAAAAATGTACCGATTTCAATTGGCACCAAAAAACTACCAAATATACATATAGAACTTTTAAAAATTAGGGAATAAAAAGGGGGAAAAATTAGTATTATTTTAAACAAATGAATGTTTGTCTGTATGTATGTTCTTTATAGAATAGTAAACTGTGAATTTGATTATGTTATGCTCTTTAGCGAAGATGTTGCGGATAAGCCGGCGAAGGTTTTAAAGTTGATAAGACTAATTTCCGACAGATGGCGCCACTGAAAATTACTAAAAATTAATTAAATCGTAAACTGTACATTTAATCATGCTATGATCTTTAGCAAAGTTGTAGCGCATGAGCCGACGAAGGCTTTTTAGTTGGTATGAATAATTTCCGACAGGTGGCGCTACAGAAACTTACTCAAAGTCAATTTAATCGTAATCTGTACATTTAATCATGCTACAATCTTTAGCAAAGTTGTTGCACATGAGCCGACGAAGATTTCTTAGTTGGTATGAAGAAATTTCGACAGGTGGCGCTACTGAAATTTACTCAAAGTCAATTTAATCGTATGCTGTACATTTAATCTTCAGCTATAATCTTCAGCAAAGTTGTTACGGATAAGCCGAAGAAGGTTTATGAATTGGAATGAGCAAAGTCCGACAGGTGGCGCCACAGAAAATTACTCAAAATGAATTAAATCGTAAACTGTTCATTTGATCAGACTATAATCTTTAGCAAAGTTGTTGCGCATGAGTCGACAGAGGTTTCTGTTGATATGAATAATTTCCAAAATTATTCAAAATGAGTTAAACTGTAAACTATGCAAACTATGTGTTGGTCGGACAAAATAAATCAAATAATTCAAAATTAACTGAATATTTGTACAAGGTCTTTCCTCTAAATTTATTTTAGCACTTTATAATATAAAATATATAAAAACTTTAAAATTTTCCTCAAAATGCTTATCATAAAGCTCCGAGCAAGGCTCGGTCTACCAGGTACTAATTTTTAAATGAAAAAAATATTTTGGAAAATTTGTTTTAATTTTTATAGAGATTAGCATTTATTTGCACTTCAAAGTGAAACAAACATTTTTTTATGCCCACCATCAGAAAGAATGGGGGAGAGATTGTACGTGTGTATCTTTCTTATTATTGGCTCAAAAATCACAAGTATTTATTTTGAATCCCTTTCAAATTCTAAGGCGATTGAGCGATGACCGTCTGTCTGTTTGTTAAAGGCACGAAAGGGTCTAAACTAAATGAGCTATGTCAGTGAAACTTGGCAAAAATATTCTTCACTTCTTGGAAAATTTTGGTATTAAAATTGGGTGAAATCAGTTTAAGTTTGACCACTGCTCCCGTATAACCTCGCCTAGATTAATGGCTTATTTGCTAATAAATGATAAATTATAACAGGTATGATGATAAAATTTAGAATAGAGAAGTTTTACACTTACCTAAAATACACTTAAACTCCAATATAGAATAGCTAGGGCCACTAAATTTAACACAAGAAAGATTTATGTCACTGCCAATCAGTATGGAAAATTTTGTCACAATCGGTCACCATTTGACCATAGCTCCCATATAAAAAAATTACGAAAACACAAAAATACCAAAAACAGGGAGTTTCTGTCCAATGAAAACGCGATAGCGTCTTTACTAAATGAGCTAGATAGACGAAATTTTACAAATGCAAGTTGTGTATTGAAAATCGGTTCACATTTAATTAGAGCTCCCTTATAACCCAGCCCCGACAATCACTTTAATGCTAATAAATTAAATCAAATTATACTTTATTTAGAACAAAGAACATTTATGCAAATATTGGTCAGTATATAAAATTGTATAGTCATCCATATTTGACCATAGCTTCCACACAAAAAAACACTCCCGGAAACCACTAAAATGCTGCAAACGCTAATTAAATGCTAATAAATTATAAATTATGACAGCTATGGCCACTTAATTTTGTACAAAGAAACTTTATAAGTTAACCAGCAATTTTTGGGAAAAAATGTATTCTCAATTGAATCAAAATTAATTATGATGGAATTATACATTAGGGTGCACCTTATTTTGCGAAAGTGCGAAATTACGCCATAACTTCCCTCAGAAATGTTGCATAAGGGAAGCACGTGCCACATCCGCCCACAAAGTTTTAAATTTAAAATGGGAGTGTTTTTGGTTTTGCCTAAATTTCAACCACTAAGAATTTAATTCTTTAAAAAAGTTTAACGGAGTAGAAAAGAGAACTAAAGTTGCTTTATTTCAAGTCATTGAAATTAAAAACCCATGAAGTACCCAGCAAAACTTTTCATTACCAAATAATGAGTTAAACAGCTAAACTATTGAACACGAACTACTTACTCATTCACTGTTTAAGTCATTACATTAACATGGGGATGTCATTGGAGGCAAGTACTTACCAATTGCAGAAAAGTAATGAATTGGGAAAGCAATTGGAAAACAACAACAAAAACTTTTGTTGTTATTTTATTAAAAAAAAAACATATTTTTTAAACGAAATACAATTTTTTGTTTGTATGGCCCCATGGGTGCTCGAACCCAGAACCCTACGACTGCTAGGCGGAGACTCTTCCACTGAGCTACTTCATATGTTGAAAACTTAGCAGCTTATAATTAACCCAGTAAAACTTTTCATTACCAAATAATGAGTTAAACAGTTAAACTATTGAACACAAACTACTTACTCATTCGCTGTTTAAGTCATTACATTAACATGGGGATGTCATTGGAGGCAAGTACTTACCAATTGCAGAAAAGTAATGACTTGGGTAAGCAATTTGAAAGCAACAACAACAACAGCAACAACTTTTTTGTTGTTATTTTATTAAAAACATATATTTTTAAACGAAATACAAAATTTTTTTCATGATCCCATGGGGGCTCGAACCCAGACCCTCCGACTGCTAGGCAGAGACTCTTCCACTGAGCTACTTCATATGTTGAAAACTTAGCAGCTTATAATTAATATATACAATTTTTACTTTTAGATCCAAAATCATGTGAAAATAACTTTGTTTTCCCTGATTTTTTTGCTTTGTTGTAATTTTTGGAAAAATATTTCTACATGATTTTTTGTAAACGTTTAATAATAGTAAACAATAAAGAACCCAGCAAAACTTTGGTAATGGCAAGTACTCTGATAACTGGTTACCTTGTAACGACTACAACATACCATCCGAATAAATAATAAGTTATTACAGAAGTAATTAAGTAATTAAGATGGTAATTTAAACTGAATGGCCCCGGTTCAAATCCCACCAAGGGCAACAATTTTTTTTAGTTTTTTTTTTTATTAAAAGAGTCTTTTTTAATGATTTTTGAATTTTAAGAACTTAAATATTATCTTCTGCAAAAAAAAATTTGTAAAACTAACTCACGTTAATGAAAAATACCATCATGAGCCAGTTTTGATTATCTAGGGGATGTTGAATACCAAACACGATTCTAATTGGTCTTAACTTGGTAAGCCCAACTTATCTGGGTCATCCTCTCATCACCTCAACTGTGGACACACACCTCCTCATGGTATCACCCGGGGAGCTAGTTTAACACCCATTAATATTGTGAGTTAACATGTTCCGAGAGTTGTCCCATAAGATCGATAAAAAAAAAAATACAAATGAAGAGGATAAAATTAGAATTGAAATGTCCCACTACCTAATTTTAGAGGAGGATGTCCGAAACTTCGATAGAAAGACAAAGTAGAGGAACTTTTTTCAAAGCTTGGACTATAAAATTGGAGAATATTCGAACAAGATCGAAATCCATGGAATTCTAAAATATGCTCGGACTTTGACATTAACAGGTTGTAACATTTAAGTAAGTAAGAGTCAATCTAATGTAAAAACTTATACAAAAAAGAAGATTTAAATTGTTTAAGTTTTAAAATAATTTAAAAAAAGTTTTAAAATATTTACAAAAAATCGTATAAAAATATTTTTCCAAAAATTACAACAAAGCAAAAAAAAGCAGGGAAAAACAAAGTTATTTTCATATGATTTTGGATCTAAAAATAAAAATTGTTTATATTAATTATAAGCTGCTAAGTTTTCAACATATGAAGTAGCTCAGTGGAAGAGTCTCTGCCTAGCAGTCGGAGGGTCTGGGTTCGAGCCCCCATGGGACCATAAAAAAAATTTTGTATTTCGTTTAAAAATATATGTTTTTAATAAAACAACAACAAAAAAGTTGTTGCTGTTGTTGTTGTTTTCAAATTGCTTACCCAAGTCATTAATTTTCTGCAATTGGTAAGTACTTGCCTCCAATGACATCCCCATGTTAATGTAATGACTTAAACAGCGAATCAGTAAGTAGTTCGTGTTCAATAGTTTAACTGTTTAACTCATTATTTGGTAATGAAAAGTTTTACTGGGAAGTTTTTATACCCTTCACTACCATAGGTGGAAAGGGTATTATAAGTTTGTGCTGATGTTTGTAACGCATAGAAATATTTGTCTTAGACCCACCTTTTAGTATACCAATAGACTTAGAATCACTTTCTGAGTCGATTTAGCGATGTCCGTCCGTCCGTCTGGCTGGCTGGCTGGACCCCTATGTAAACCTTGTAATCAAACTACAGGTCGCAATTCTAAAGATAATTTGATGAAATTTGGCACAGATAATTTTTTTGATAATGGGACCATGGCTATTGAAATTGGTCAAAATCGGTCCATTATTTATGGTACCTCCCATAGGTCCTACTTCCCGGAATTGCTATATTGGCCACAAATATCAATATTTTTTCATGAAATTTAAAACAGATACTGCTTATGTAAACTTAAATCACTGTACCAAATTTCGTTGAAATCGGTCTACATTTGACCATAGCTCCCATACAAACTCTTCTTCAAAAACGCACTAAATGAGACAAAAAATCACTAAAACGCTCGTAAATCTAAAGATAATGAAAATAATTTGTAATCAATTTGCCAAATTTCGAGATAATCGGTCCACATTTGACCCTAGCTCTCATATAAGTCCAAATGACGGAAACAGGTTGAATATATACGTTTTGAGAAAATGTTTGTATGATGGCTAAATTTAGCAAATATTTGTCTTTATACAGGAAAAATAACACCTTTGACCTTAGTGGTGAGAGGTATTGTATGGTCGGCTTGACCGACTATAGCGCTTTCTTACTTGTTTTGAAATTATTTTAAAACTTAAACAATTTAAATCTTCCTTTTTGTATAAGTTTTTATATAACATTGAATATTACTTGCTTTAATTCCCTATAGTTACAACCTGATAAGGTCAAAGTTCGATCATATTTCAGACTTCCGTGGACTTTGATCTTGTGCAAATATTCTACAATTTTATAGGCCAAGCATTGAAAAATGTTCCTCTTCTTGGTCATTCCATTGAAGTTTCGGACGTCTCCTTCTAAGGTTAGTTGGTGGGACATTTTTATTCTAATTTTATCCTCGTTATAGTAATTGTTTTTTCCAAGAGTGGGTTACTAGCCCGTCGTCCTAACCCATTTTTATCGATCTTATGGAACAACTCTCGGTACATGTTAGCTCACTACATTTAGGGGTGTTAAGCTAGTTCCCCGGGTGATAACACTAGGAGGTCAGTGTCCACAGTTGAGATAAAGGATGGCCAAGGTATGTCTGGGCTTACCAAGTTAAGACCAATCAGAACCGTGTTTGGTGTCCAACATCCCCTACATAATCAAAAATGACTCACGATGGTAATTTTTCATTACCGTGTGTTAGTTTCTAATTTTTTTTTTTTACAGAAGGTAATATTTAAGTTCTTAAAATTCAAAAATCATTTAAAAAGACTTTTTTAATAAAAAAAAAATTAAAAAAAAATTTTTGGTCTTGGTGGGATTCGAAGCCGGGCCCTCCAGTTCAAATTACCATTTTAATTACAAATAAGTACTTCTGTAATAACTTATTAGTTATTTGGAGTGTATGTTGTAGTCATTACAAGGTAACCAGTTACCAGAGTACTTGCTATTACCAAAGTTTTGCTGGGTAGTTTCGGAGTTATTGCAAGTTTTCCCCGAAAATGCGTGTCCTTGACTATACTTCTTAGAATGTGCAGCCAAAACATTTACTTAGGAATAAATACATTTCAAAGTAAGACAAGATTTACAATTCTATGACCTGTAAGTACTAAATAGTTGAGTTTTGTTAAAATATAAGCGAATTTACTTAATTTTTTTTTTCATATTAAAAAATTACCTTTTTCTCAGGCCGGTTTCAAAAATCATTTTTTAATTTTTTGAAAATTTTGTTTAACAAATATTACATATAAAAAATTTGCTTTCCGATATCATAAAACAAACAAATTGAAGAATAAAATTAAAAAAAATGAGGTCGATATCTTTAAACGTTTTGGCGTACCTGCGATTTGAAATCGTAGAATTTCGCGAAAATTTGTTAATGTGTTGTTATAATTTAAGTATATGCTTGGTAAGTTGGGCCAATGTTTAATATTAATAAAAGTAATAGTGAATATTTTTTCTCAGACTATTTATAATATACACGGCATTGTATATTAATATTGTAACCTTCCCGGGGTTAAAGGTCATAATATTAATTTTTTCATTTTCTATAGGAATATTAAGAATTTATTATCAAATTTTGTTCAAGATGCAAAAATATATTAATTTTAATTAACATTAAGCCTTTTTGTTAAAAACTTTATATTAACCCTAAACAGATATGAGAACTTAAATGGCCCTAAAATAAGCTAATTAAGACAAAAGATTTTAATAGATAAAATAAAATTCAAATATCATAAGAAAAAAAAAAATTGGGTCATTTTAGTTCCCATATCTGTTTAGGCTGCAGCAAGAATGTGGGAAGTGAAGGAAGATGAAAACTGAGAATTGTTTGTGTTTTGTTCAGTCGATGATCTACGCTTTTACTTATGGTTTATGAACATAATTCTGAAAGGTTTTGTTTGTAAAATAAGTAATAATGCGAGGTTTTCGATCTGTCTAAATTGGGGATAATTCTCCTGAAGAGATGGTCTAATCAACTATCGAAACGCGTCGAGGAATTTTGGCTTCTCCGCAAACAATTTTTGGCTTTTTATCAATAAATAGGTCTGTTACATTAATAAGTAAATGTAACAGATTTGGGATCAAATGCGAATAGTCATTCTTTTTCAAAAATACTTAATGTTAATTAAAATAAATATATTTTTATATTTTGAACAAAATTTAATAATGAATTCTAACCTTTGACCCTGGGGAAGAAAGGGTTAAAATTTTCTAATTTTAAAAAAACATTGCCGTATACATTTTATTTAGTCTGAGGAATAATTTTCACTATTACTTTTATTAATGTTGAACATTGGTGCAATTTAACAAGCATATAACCAAATTATTATAAAAAATTCACATTTTCGCGAAATTCTACGATTTAAAATTGCAGATGTGGCAAAACGGTTCAAGGGTTTTGTATTTTATTCTCCAATTTGTTTGTTTTGAAAACGGCCTAAGAAAAAATATGACAAAAACTGAGTAAATTCGATTATATTTTAAAAATTCTCAACTATTTAGTACCTTCAGGTCATGGAATTGTAAATCATGTCTTACTTTGAAATTTATTTTTCCTTTTGTAAATTTTTTGGCTGCATATCCTTAGAAGTGTCATCAAGATCATGAATTTTCGGGGAAAAAAATTGCAATAACTCCGAAACCACGTCATGGATTCTCATTGTCGCAAAATAGGTACAGCCTATGGTACCTATACGTATCGAAAATAATGGCATATCCTATAGTTTTAATCATCCGTGGCAGTAGAAAAAGAGTCAAATATGACTAAAAAATAATAAAAATACTGACTGGGTAGTGGAATTAATTATATCTAAAACAACCATGGGTCGTAAGTAGAGGTTTATATGTCAAAAAATAACAAATTATTACTTATTTTGCAAACAAAACCTTTACGAGTTATGTTTATAAACCATAAGTAAAAGCTCAGATTATAAACATAATTCGTAAAGATTTTGTTTGTAAAATAAGTAATAATGCGAGGTTTTCGATCTGACTAAAATTGGGGATACTTCTCCTGAAGAGATGGCCTAACCAACCATCGAAACGCGTCGAGAAGTTTTCGTTTCTCCGCAAATATTCTTTGGCTTTTAATCAATAAATTTGTCTGTTACATTAATAAATAAATGTAACAGATTTGGGATCAAATGCAAATACTCTTACTTTTTGAAAATTTTTTATTAGAAAAATTTTTTAAAAAAATTTTATTTTTCGATATAAAATTTTTTATCAAAAAAATTTCTATAAAAATTTGATGTCAAAAAATTTCTAGAAAAATTTAATTTCGAAAAATTTTCTAAATAAAAAAATTTAACATACAATTTTTAGATAGAAAATGTTTGTATTTTATTTCATGGGACATTTTTAATACTATATGTGACAGCGCATAGAGAAAGGGACCTAAGGATATTTTGCGCGAAAGGACCTTAGGGTAAAAAATAAGCTAAAGGAAACAAGTAAAAAATTGCTATAGTCGGTCAAGCCCGACCATACGATACCCTTTACCACTAAAGTCAAAGGTATTCTCGTTCCTATATAAAGACAAATATTTGCAAAATTTTGCCATCATACAAACATTTTCTCAAAACTTATATATTTAAGATGCTTCCGTCATTTGCACTTATATGAGAGCTAGGGTCAAATGTGGGCGATTATTTCGAAATTCGTCAAATTGATTACAGTTGTTACAAAAACTTAAAATTCTCATTATCTTCAGATTTACGAGCGTTTTAGTGATTTTTGTCTCATTTAGTGCGTTTTGACATAAGAGTTTATATGGGAGCTATGCTCAAATGTGGACCGATTTCAACGAAATTTGGTACAGTGATTTATATTGACATAAGCATTATTTGTTTTAAATCTCCTGAAAAAATATTGATATTTGTGGCCAATATATCAATTCCGGGATGTGGGACCTATGGGAGGTACCATAAATAATTTTTGACGAATTTCAATAGTCATGGTCCCTAACTAACAAAAATGATCTGTGTCAAATTTCATCAAATTATCTTTAGAATTGCGACCTGTACTTTGATTACATCGTCCAGCCAGACGGACGGAAGGACGGACTGACATCGCTAAATCGACTCAAAAAGTGTTTCAAAACCTATTAGCATACTAAAAGGTGGGTCTAAGATAAATATTTCTATGCGTTACATACATCAGTACAAACTTATAATACCCTTTCCATCTATGCACAGTGGGAAAATACGGCCAAAACTCAATAACTTGGTCATTTCTTGACTTTTGTTCTTGAAATTTTCAGTATATATGAATAATATACCTTTAGTTAAAGTGAAATAGTTTATTTTAAGAAAATATAAAGGCTGTGGTCACTTAAAACTGGACAACTTAACATGCTTAAAAATCTTTGCTGGCGATTATAAAAATTATTTACTTAAATACGATAATATATGAAAATATTTGATAATATATGAAAAAAATACCTATCATACGATACATGATTTGTCAAAATTGGATATGTCCTTACAGAGATATTGGGCTCATACTATGAGCTTATAACCAGATTTTGTATGCTTCTAACAAACCTACAGAAAAACTCTAAACATTGAATATGTTTTTAAAAAATATTACGAGTCCTTGAATAATATAAAATTTGCGAATTTTACAATTTTTATTGCGTCCACAGTTGTGTGACCACTACCTATATACTTAAATAAATTATATAAAGGTCATTAAAAATTAACAACACTTTTTCAAATATATATTTTTTTAAATTCAAATATTTTATTTTCATATCTTACCCCAAGTTTGATGATACGCATATTTGAATTTTGAAAATAGTGCACATGTTGATACGCAGTTTTGAATTATTGATATAAAACCGTTATTTTTGGTCGTAAAAATCTAAAAATTGGTAGAGACATGCAAGACAACTTTACGAATCATAATCAATCAAAAACTCGATTTTAATTTTTTTGATGATACGCAGTTTTGGATTTTCAACGACGATATATAGGTTCAAATAGACAAAAAAAATTATTAAGAACATATAAATAAATATTCAAACTTTGAGAAATTATTACAGTCTTAAGGTACGGTCAGACTCATTAAACATTTAAATCAAATATTTTGAGAAAAATATTGTCAAAACAATATAATAAAAAATTTGTGGTCACACTTGACGATTTTTATTTGATAAAATACAGAAAAAATATGTTCAAAGTTTAAACAAAAAAAAAAAGATTAAATATTTTCCCAAAAAATATTTGATCAAATTTTTTCAAAACAAAATTGTGTATCTAGCAATTTGTTTCTCATATTTGATGTTGTTGAATAGTAAACAATGCACATGCTCAGCTGTTAGTTGCCCCTGTTTGATGTTACAAAAATTTTGTAAGATTAAATAATTATTTGATCAAAATTTAATAAAATATTTGCTCTTGCGCGGTCACATTAGGAAAATTTTTATTTGCTGTCAAATTATTTTGTTTTCTTCAAATCAACATGTTTCTTGTTTGAACCTCAAAAATCGAGGATCAAATATTTGATAATTTCGATTAAATGTTTAATCAATGTGACCGCACCTTTAGTAGACAACGCAGTATGGTAAAACTTTGGGAGTACATGTTTTGAAATCTCAGCTCTAATCTGACATTAAAATTTATTAAATAAAATTAAAATCAACTTTGGGGGGTTTGGCCGTAATTTCCTACTGTATTATGGTGGTGAAGGGTATAATAATATTTAAATCTTGAAATTGGCTATCCTGAAAAAAACCGGTTATTACCCTAAATTCCCTTTCTCTATGCGCTGTCATATATTCTGCGTCCAACAAGATTGGTTCAAAAATAAATAAACGACCGAAGATTTAGTGAATTGACCCACTATTTCATTTTACAGTTTAAAGCAAATTTTAAATATTTATTGTACTAACGCTTCGGATGTTTACTTCAGGGACCGTAACGGTTATAAGTTTTATCAAATAAGTTCTTAAATAACAGTTATTTTGTGAGTTAAATGAAAAAACTCCATCTTAAACAGTTATTTTTGTACCTAAAAATAAAAGTTCGGATGAAACTGTTAAAAAAGGAGTTTTATTTTTCCGTCAAAAAATAAAACTCATTTGAGAATTTTTATTTTTCCGTCAAAAAATAAAACTCATTGAAGGAGTTTTATTTTTTCCGTCAGCAAATAAAACTCATTTTATGTAAATTACAATTTAACAAGTAAAATTGGGACATTAGATTTGCTTTTTATATGTTTTATTATCATTTTATGAATAAATAAACAAAATATTATTAAAAAAAATAAAAATATGAGTGACGGAAAAAATAAAACTCCTTAAATGAGTTTTATTTTCTGGCGGAAAAAATTAAACTCCTAAAATGAGTTTTATTTTTAGAGGGAAAAATAAAATTCCTAAAATGAGTTTTATTTTTAGAGAGAAAAATAAAACTCCTAAAATGAGTTTTATTTTCTGACGGAAAAATAAAACTTCTAAAATGAGTTTTATTTTTGGCCGGAAAAATAAAACTCCCTTTTTAACAGTTTGAAACCAACTTTTATTTTTCCGTTGAAAAATAACCGTTAACTGTTGAAGTGGGATCGTTTTTCGAAGATCACTCAGTATTCTTCATAAGCTCGTCAATACTAATCTATTGGACACTATAGGTGTTCCATGCCTCTAACATGATGATTTTTTGAGGTCACATTTTCAAAAATAACTGTTATTTACGGTCCCTGGTTTACGTGTTTTAGGATTTTGTTTCTTGATTTTATTAAAGTACCTGGTTGACCGAGCCTTGCTCGGAGCTCTATGATAAGCATTTTAAGGCAAATTTTAAAGTTTTCATGTATTTTATTTTATAAAGAACAAAGCTAATTTTAGAGGAAAGACATTACACAAATATTCAGTTAATTTTTAATTATTTTATTTATTTTGTCCGATCAAAACATAGTTTACATAGTTTGCATAGTTTACATTTTAACTCATTTTGAATAATTTTGGAAATTGGTCATACCAACAGAAACCTCTGTCCACTCATGCCCAACAACATTGCTAAAGATTATAGCCTGATCAAATGCACAGTTTACGATTTAATTCATTTTGTGTCGTTTTATCGCCACCTGTCGGAAGTTATTCGTATCAACTAAAAAACCTTCGTCTGCTCATGCGTAACAACTTTACTAATGGTCAACATGATCAAATGCACAGTTTACGATTTAATTCACTTTGAGTAATTTTCAGTGGCGCCACCTGTCGGAATTTGCTGATACCAATTAATAAACCTTCTTAGGCTTATCCGCAATAACTTTGCTAAATATCATAGCATGATCAATTACACAGTTTACGATTTAACTTACTTTGAGTAATTTTCTGTACACCAACTAAGCTAAAGATCATAGCATGATCAAATATGCGACCTGTCGGAAATTAGTCTTACTAACTTAAAAACCTTCGCCGGCTTATCCGCAACATCTTTGCTAAAGAAGATAACATGATCGAATGCATAGTTTACTATTCTATTAAGAACATACATACAGACAAACATTCATTTGTTTAAAAGCTATAACATTACTAATTTTTTCCCTTTTTATCCCCTAATTTCAAAAAAAAAATATGCATATTTTGTACTTCTTTGGTACCAATTGAATTCGGTACATTTTATTAAAACGAAGTTAACATAATGTTCCTATACATTTTACTTTTTGAGATATTAAGTTATTATGTTATCACTTGTTTACCCATTTTGGCCCCAAAATCAACAAAGTACCAAATACGTGTTCAATATTTTGAGATATTAAGTTATTATGTTATCACTTGTTTATCCATTTTGGCCCCAAAATCCACAAAGTACCAAATACGTGTTCAATATTTCTTTCTCATCTATTGACTGCAGTACAAAGTTTCTTTCTTTGGTTTAAAAAATAAGAGTGGGTTAAAAAAGCATCAAAAAAACTATCTTCACCCTTTTTTTCCCCCTATCGGACATAGTTTCAAAAAAGTACCAAACACCTGTCCACTTATTTTCATAGCTGTTTACAAAGTAATTTTTATTTTGTTTCTATACCTATTAAAGAGTGCTCTAAATAAAATTTGTAGTTGGATTTTCTTAAATAAAAATCAAACCTTTTAATATAAAAACTCTAAAAAATACGCAAATATAATGACATATTATACAAAATCATTTAGCATTAAAATGTTTACTTAGTACTCGGGTTTTGCAAAATTATCGACTTTTTTCGGAAACCCTCCCATTAAAGATTTTACAGTTGCTTCTGATACCTCTTTGAAGCATGTTTTCCACCTGCGCTTAAAATCGGACATGTTCTTGGAAATCTTTCCTGTGTTCTTCAATTCCTTTTTTACCAGAGCCCAATACCTTTCCACAGGCCGAAGTTCTGGACAGTTAGGTGGATTTGCCTCTCGTGGTACAAAAATGACATTATTCTTTGAGTACCACTCAAGTGCCTTTTTTCCATAATGGCATGATGCCAAATCGGGCCAAAAAAAATGTAGTCACTCTGTGCTCTCCAAAGAAGGGTAACAACCGTTTTTGTAGGCACTCCTTTATATAAATTTCTGTGTTTATTGTGCCAGATGCCACAAATACTTTACTTCTTTTGCCACAACTGCAAATAGCTTGCCACACGAGAAACTTCTTAGGGAATTTTGTTTGTTTTTTTGTGCGAAACTCTTGCCGAACATTGCCCCGTTTATCAGCAACATAAAAATCTTGACCAGGAAGTTGAGAAAAGTCTGCCAGTACGTATGTTTCATCATCCATCACACAACAGGTGTATTTTTTTATAAAATCAGACTTCAATTTTTTCGCTCGTTTTTTTGCTTCTAAGTTCTTTATAGCATTGCGATGTGGAACCTTTTGGACTTTGTATGTCTTCAGTCCAGCATAAGCTTTGACTCTATGTGCAAAAAACGTAGAACATTTCACCGTACGAGCTGCTTTTCTTAAAAAAGTGTTAGGCGCTCTTCGAAAGAGTCGCTCGACTTCTTTTGCCTTACCAATATCTGTAGGACCTTTTTTCCTCCCTGATCCAGGTTTTCTTACAATGCTCAGGTTTTCCTTATACCGTCTGATGGCATTAGAAACCGTTCGAGGGTCAACTTTCAAATTTTTAGCTATTTTTTTAAAAGTCCATGACGGATTTTTTTGAAAAGTTTTAATTATATTTTCACGAACTTTTTTTTCGCAGTCCATTTTGATTGAAATAACTATTGAAAATTAATAATTTCTAAAATAATAGTATCTGACATATCTATAGAAACTAACTTGATCAAAAAATAAATTATTTCTCGCACTATGGATAAATTTTGTCTAAAATAGTAAATGCATATTTTTTTTAGAACACTCTTTACTTTAGGAGATGTAACGTTTTTAATTTTTTTTTCCTTTTTACCCGTTTTTACCCTCTTTGAGGCAAAGCTTCCAAAAGTCCCTTCTTACTCGACCTATACATCAAAAAAGGCACCATACAATTATTGCTCGTTTAAGAATATAAGATTTGAATAGTGGAATAAGAAATCGGTAGACTATTTTCCAAAATAATTTAATTAAAGGGACAACATCTTTTTTTAAAACGCAAAAAACAGTAATTTTGCTATATCTCGAAAACTGTTTTACTTCTGACTTCTTATTTTACATACGAAATAGGGGTTTATTTGGTAATTTTCTTCAAATTTTGTTAAGCAGTGTAATCGAACTTATTTTACTTTTGAATATACATACATACATATTGTATGTATGTATTATAGTTTCTTGGTAGAAACCACTGTGCAGCAACAAAAAACAAAACACAAACATATAAAACAAAAAAAAATCGATAAATTGCGTTTAATTTAATTACATGCAATTTAAAACAGAAGACAACAATAACAATAACAACAACAAGAAACACTTACAATTCTCAAAAACTTTTTATGTTTTTTTGTTACAAATTTTATTAAGTATTATTTTTATTTTTTATTTCTATTTATTTATTTATATACAATTTGTTTTATTTATATTCTCAAATTAACTGAATCGACTTGACTTGAATTTTTGAATGTGTGTGTGTGAAAATGTGAATAAAAATTGGCTGGTCTGCCGCCGCGGCTCTATCATCACTCACTGTATCCGTTTTAATTTTCAATACGTTTCGTTTTTTATTTTAATTTATTTGTTTTGTTATTATTATTTATTACAATTATTATTGTTGTTGTTCTTTTTGTTTGTATTTCATTTCACTTTATTAAACTTCTAATTAGATCGTCTTATAGCCGTTTTTTATTTTTTCATTATTTTTCTCTTAATTTTAGTTGTTTTCATTTAAAAAAAAAATTGTTTGTTGCCACTTTTTTTTAGTTTAATTTAATTCAATTTTAATTTATTAGTTTTTATTTAACCCGTTCGAACAACCAATTTGTTGCTCCTGCGAAAACCAACTGATCGATCGCAATTTTGAAAAGAACTGCGTTTGCTGTCAACAACAGTTTTATTTTGTTGCGCTGCTGCTCTGCTCTCGTTCGCAGCAGCTGCCCATGTGTGCGCTGCTGTCCGCAGCCTATGAAAATAAACATTCAAACAGCGCCAGCAAAAGCAGATTATATTGTTAATGTTTTGCTGTTAACGATGTTGACACTCTGTTAGCATTAACATTAATTATGTTAAAGCAAATGTTTATGCTTTACATACGCTTTTAGAGGAAGAAAATGTAACGTATTTTGTGATTTGAAAGTTTTATTTTGAAATTAGTAAATTTAGCTCCATTAAAGTTAAAGAAAAAAGAAAAAATTCGTTATGAAAACAATTTTATTATTAAAGTTTTCTTTATCGAACGATTTTATAATTAATAAGTTTATATTTTTTTAACGCAACAAGTTAAACTCTAACAGAATTTTCGACATAAAGTATTTATAGAATTTTTTTCGATATCAAATTTTAACAGAAAATTTTTAGGCATAAAATTTTGATAGAAAATTTATGGATGTAAAATTTTTATTAAATTTTTTTCAGTATAAAATTTTTCAATATTAAATTTTTTTACAAAATTTTTACAGAAAAATTTAGTATAAAATTTTTATAGGATTTTTTTTTTTTCTTTTATAAAAATTTTTCGATATAAAAATTTTTATATACATTTTTTTGATATCAAATATTGATAGACAATTTTTCGATGTTAAATTTTAATAGAAAATTTTTAAATATAAAATTTTTATAGAAATTGTTTGTATAAGATTTTTATTGACAATTTTTTGGTAGATATAAAATTTTTTAATAAAATTTTCCGCTATAAAATTTTTATAGAAAATTTTAGATATAAAATTTGAATAAAACATCTTTCGACATAAAATTGTTCGATATAAAAGTCTTACAAAATTTTTTCTATGCAAAATATTTTTTTTGATATCAAATTTTAACAGAAAATTTTTAGATTTAAAATTTTATAGAAAATTTCTATTAAAATTTTTTGTATAAAATTTTGATTGAAAATTTTTTTAAAGAAAATTTTTCCCTATTAAATTTTTATAAAAAATTATTTGATATAAAAATTTAATAGAAAATTTTTCGACATCAAATTGTTCGATATAAAAGTTTTACAAAAATTTTTCGATGTAAAATATTTATAGAATTTTTTTCGATATCAAATTTTAACCAATATTTATATATAAAATTTATTCTTACTTTTATTTGTTTTTTTTTTATATATAAAAATTTTCTGGAAAATTTTTCGATAAAAAATTGTTATAGAATTTTTTTTGTATAAAAGTTTAATAGAAATTTTTTGTACAAAATTTTTATAGAAATTTTTGGTAAACAAAAAATTTTTAATGAAAAATTTTCGTTATAAGATTTTAACAGAATTTTTTTGATATAAAAGTTTCATAAATTTTTTTTAACATTTTTTATCAAAATTTTTTTTTTTTTAACATTTTTTATCAAAAAATTTTTTATAAAAATTTTATATCCAAAACATTTATATGAAAATTTAATTTCGAAAAATTTTCCTAAAAAAAATTTTATATTTAAAAATTTTCTGTTAAAATTTGATATCAAAAAAATTTCTGTAAATATTTTATATCAAAAAATTTTTGTAAAACTTTTGTATCGAAAAAGTTTCTATACAAATTTTATAGAAAATTTTTAGATATAAATTTTTTTTTAGAAAATTTTTCGAAATTAATGTGGAATTTTTATAACTCAAGCGGCTGACGATTGAGTGAAATTTACATGTATTTTGTTTTTGTTACAATAACAAAACACATGCAAATTTCACTCAATCGTCAGACGCTTGAGTTATATAAACCCCACATTAATTTCGAAAAATTTTATAAAAAAGAATTATATCTAAAAATTTTCTGTTAAAATTTGATATCAAATGATAACAATTTTTATGAAACTTATATCACAAATTTTATAGAGAAAATTTTTCTTTAAAAATTTTATATTGAAAAATTTTCTATACAAAATTTTATATCGAAAAATTTTCTATAAAAAATTTTTTGTCGAAAAATTGTCTATAAATATTTTATATCGAAAAATTTTCTTCTAACATTTTATATCCAAAAATTTTCTATAAAAATTTTATACCGAAAAATTTTCTATAAAAAATTGTATGTCAAAAAATTATTTTTTTTTTAATTTTATATCGAAAAATTGTCTATAAATATTTTATATCGAAAAACTTTCTACAAAAATTTAATATCGAAAAATTTTCTATAAAAATTTGATATCGAAAAATGTTCTATCAAAATTTTATATAAAGAAAAAATTACTATAGAAATTTTATTGCAAAACATTTTCTATAAATATTTTAAATGGAAAAAAAATTCATAACAAAAAATTTTCTGTTAAAATTTTCTATAAATATTTTATTGTATATCAAAAAAAAAAAAAAAATTATATCTATTTTATGAAAAATTTCTATACAAATTTTGTATCGAAAAATTTCCTATCGAAAAAATTTCTATAAAAATTTTACATCAAAAAATTATATATATTGAAATTTTTTTGTTAAAATAGCAAAAAATTTTTGATATAAATTTTATATCGAAATATTTTATATAAAAAATTTTTATCGAAACAATTTTCTATAAAAATTTTATATCGAAAACTTTTCTACAAAAATTTAATATCAAAAAAAATTCAAAAAAAATTTTATATCAAAAGATTTGCTATAAAAATCTATTACATATTTTATATGGAAAAAATTTTATACCGAAAAATTTTCTGTTAAAATTTTATAGCGAAAAACTTTCTATTAGAAGTTTATAGCGAAAAATTTTCTATAAAAAGTTTATAGCGAAAAAAATTTCTATAAAAATTTTATAGCGAAAAATTTTCTTAAAAATTTTATATTTACAAAAATGTTATAAAAAATTTATATCGAAAAAAACTTATAAAAATTTTACATCGAAAAATTTTCTATCTTAAAATTTTCTGTTAAAATTTGATATCGAAAAAGTGTCTATAAATATTTTATATTGAAGAGTTTTTATAAAACTTTTAATACTTTTTTTAATACTTTTTATACTAAAATATTTTCTATAAAAAATTTTATAGCAAATGATGTTCTATAACAAAAATATTATAGAGAAAAATTTGATGGAAAAAATTTTTGTATAAAAATTTTAAAGCGTTATTTTTAATTAAAATTTTTTATTAAAATGTTTCCAAAAAACTAAAAGACTATACGAAAAAAAATATTTGACAAAATTTCTATAAAAATTTGATATCGATATTTGATATTTTTTTGTGACAAAATTTTGTTTATATTAATTTCATTGGAATGAATTAATCGTTTTAACAGGTGTCGAAAAACATAACACGTGCCGCCATCATTCTAAATAGCCATAGATCGATTTGCATGGAGAAAAATTGGAGTACTTTTTGTTTTAGCGAAATTTCAACCAACAATGACTTAGTATTGCAAGAAAAGATAATAGAATCTAAAAGGTATTTTGCTATTTTTTTTCCGAAAATTCTATTTCAAACAGTCGTCAAGTACCCTTGACTTAGAAAATGAATATGATTTCAAAATCACGTGAAAGTAATTTGCAGAACATACCCGGTAATTAAAAGATATTGCACTCCATACATTTTTTTCTGTTTAAAGTGAAATTAAAGTGGATAAAGAACAATGAAAACACACATTAACTCCCAAACAAACATAGTTTTCATGAGCACGTGTGTGTGTGTGTGTGTGTGCTTTCTATCATTGGATATTTTGTCTCCATTAGGTATTTCCGAATAAGAGAAAAGTGGTATATGCTATCTTTTATGGGACTTTTCAAAACGACCATGCGGCAAATCATTGTATGTACATTTTATGCAACATTTTTATTTTATAGAGTCTTTGCTTGAACCATATGAACACATACAATACATATTTCAATGATTTCTTCAGAAAAGATTATAGAAATTTTATTATTGATTTATAAAATCAAGGAAATAAAAAAAAGATTTACTCTTAATGTTTCCTATATAGTTCCTTTAACATAAATCAAATTTGTATCATAAATCTGATATTTAGACTTTAATCTAAGGCGAATTATTCTATGTAAGTAGATAAGACCCTTCAATTCAAACTTTTAGACCAACTCATTATTATTAGTCTGTTGATATTAAACATTTAAATGATATCTTCTTATTAAAATTTTAATAACTCAATAAATTTTTCAAGGAAAGGCCACTTTAAAATGGAATTAAAAAATATTTGTTTATTTAATTCACGGTAACCTGAGACACCCGACGTTTTCGTGGGAAAATTTTATCATATAGCGTTTTGATGTAGCTGCCAAAAAAATAAGTCATAATAATTAATTAATCAAAAATTTCTTTTGTTACACTGGCCAACAGCCAAAAGTAGATTTAAGTTAACCTATTTTTATACCCTTCACCACCATAGGTGGAAAGGGTATTATAATTTTGTGCTGATGTATGTAACGCAAAGAAATATTTGTCTTAGACCTACCTTTTAGTATACCAATAGACTTATAATTACTTTCTGAGTCGATTAAGCGTCCGTCCATCTGGCTGGAAGGCTGCCTTGTTTGGACCTTCATGTAAACCATGTAATCAAAGTACAGGTCGCAATTCTAAAGATAATTTGATGAAATTTGGCACAGACAATTTTTTTGATAGTGGGACCATGGCTTTTGAAATTCGTCAAAATCGGTAAATTATTTATGGTACCTTCCATAGGTCCCTCTTTCCGGAATTGATATTTTGGTCACAAATATTAATATTTTTTCATGAAATTTAAAAAAAAAAAAAATACTGCTTACGTAAACTAAAATCACTGAACCAAATTTCGTTGAAATCGGTCCACATTTGACCATAGCTGCCATACAAACTCTTCTTTGAAAACGCACTAAATAAGATACAAATCACTAAAACGCTCATAAATCTAAAGATAATGAGAATTTTAAGTTTATTTATTGCATACATAATTTTTGTTACAACTGTAATTAATTTGCCGAATTTCGAGATAATTATTTGACATTTGACCCTAGCTCTCATATAAGTCTAAATGACGAAAACAGCTTAAATTTGTAAGTTTTGAGAAAATGTTTGTGTGTTGCCAAAATTTAGCAAATATTTTTATTTATACAGGAAAAATAACACCTTCGACCTTAGTGGTGAAGGGTATCGTATGGTCGGGCTTGACCGACTATAGCACTTTCTTACTTGTTTTGTGTTAGTGTTCTTTTTAATAGTTTTCTAAAATTATTAATATATGTACATATATTGAAAACTACTTTTGCAATTTTATTGAACTATATAACAGTGAGTTAAGAGCAAAATTGTCCTTAAGATGTTCTAACAGAAGATTTTCGTTTGATCAATGGTTTTGGAGTTATTCCCCAGCAAAACTTTAGTAATGGCAAGTACTCTGATAACTGGTTACCTTGTAACGACTACAACATACCATCCGAATAAATAATAAGTTATTTCAGAAGTACTTATTTGTAATTAAGATGGTAATTTAAACTGAATGGCCCCGGTTCAAATCCCACCAAGGGCAACAATTTTTTTTAGTTTTTTTTTTATTAACAGAGTCTTTTTAAATGATTTTTGAATTTTAAGAACTTAAATATTATCTTCTGTAAAAAAAATTGTAAAACTAACTCACGTTAATGAAAAAATACCATTATGAGTCAATTTTGATTATGTAGGGGATGTTGAATACCAAACACGATTCTAATTGGTCTTAACTTGGACACACACAGTTGGGTATCACCCGGGGAGCTAGTTTAACACCCATTAATATTGTGAGTTAACATGTTCCGAGAGTTGTTCCATAATATCGATAAAAATGGGTTAGGATTACGGGCTAGTAACCCTCTCTTGAAAAAAAAATACAATGAAATTAGAATTGAAATGTCCCACTACCTAATGTTAGAGGAGGATGTTCGAAACTTCGATAGAAAGACCAAGTAGATTAACATTTTTCAAAGCTTGGCCTAGAAAATTGGAGAATATTCCCACAAGATCGAAATCCATGGAATTCTAAAATATGCTCGGACTTTGACCTTAACAGGTTGTAACATTTAGGTAAGTAAGAGTCAATCTTATGTAAAAACTTATACAAAAAAGAAGATTTAAATTGTTTAAGTTTTAAAATAATTTTAAAAAAGTTTTAAAATAATTACAAAAAATCGTATAAAAATATTTTTCCAAAAATTATAACAAAGCAAAAAAAAGCAGGGAAAAACAAAGTTATTTTCACATGATTTTGGATCTAAAAATAAAAATTGTTTATATTAATTATAAGCTGCTAAGTTTTCAACATACCGAGTAAGAAAAAAGGTTTATTCTCAAATTGAGGATAATTTGAAAATAAATTTTTTTTCAAAGGTCAAACGTTTGATACTGATTTGATACTGATTTAAGAATAATAGCGTTCTCAACAAAAAGGGGACTTTATTCTCAAATTGAGAATTGCCTTTATTCTCAAATCATTATCAAACCTCATTCTCAAAGGTTTTTCAAATGTGGATATCATCTACAACATCAAGAGACCATAAAAATGTAATTCGAGCTAACTTTTCAAAACCCTTTGGCAGTTCTGTTTACCTAATAGTCTACTTTAATTTTTTATTGGAATTGAATTATGACTTTTTTTACGGTAGGGGAATTTTATATGCGTAATTCTATTAAAATGTGTTACAAAAGGGGGGAGCGGTTAAAAAATCTAACAAAATAACGTTACGTAATATGTGAACAGCCCCTAATAAGAAAAACCGAAACTCGAGGACAATTTTATATTTAAACCATCTTCATATGTTTCTTTATCCGCATAGTCGTTTTAGAGATATCATAGAAAGACTCTAAATACTTCCATACATTGATTTGCCGTATGGTGGTTTTGAAAAGTCCCATAAAAATGAATGTTTACCGCTTTTACTCTTATTCGGAAATAACCAATGGAAACGATTATCCAATAAGAGAAAGCTAAGACACACACACATGCTCATTAAATGTATGTATGTTTGTGCGTTTATGTGTTTTTCATTGTTTCAATGTATAGAGTGCAATATCTTTTATATTGTCTTTGAAGCAATATTTGGTGTAATTTTGGTTTAAATTGTAGAATATCTCTGTAAGTGATGTGTGGATTGAAAAATATTGTTAGTACGACTTAAAGACAATACTGACGCCGAATATTGATTCGTGCAAAACCACTTAAAAAAAAAACAAGTAAGAAAGCGTTATAGTCGGTCAAGCCCGACCATACGATACCCTTCACCACTAAGGTCAAAGGTGTTATTTTTCCTGTATAAAGACAAATATTTGCTAAATTTTGCCATTATACAAACATTTTCTCAAAACTTATATATTTAAGCTGTTTCCGTCATTTGGACTTATATGAGAGCTAGGGTCAAATGTAGACCGATTATTATGATTTTTTGTCTCATTTAGTGCGTTTTTAAAGAAGAGTTTGTATGGGAGCTATGGTCAAATGTGGACCGTTTCAACAAAATTTGGTACAGTGATTTAAGTTTACATAAGCAGTATTTGTTTTAAATTTCATGAAAAAATATTGATATTTGTGGCCAATATATCAATTCCGGGAAGTGGGACCTATGGGAGGTACCATAAATAGTGGGCCGATTTTGACCAATTTCAATAGCCATGGTCCCATTATTAAAAAAATGATCTGTGCCAAATTTGATCAAATTATCTTTAGAATTGCGACCTGTAGTTTGATTACAAGGATTACATGGGGGTCCAGCCAGCCAGACGAACGGACGGACGGACATCGCTAAATCGACTCAGAAAGTGATTCTGAGCCTATTGGTATACTAAAAGGTGGGTCTAAGACAAATATTTCTATGCGTTACAAACATCAGCACAAACTTATAATACCTATGGTGGTGAAGGGTATAACAAGTAAGAAAGTGCTATAGCCCGACCATACGATACCCTTCACCACTAAGGTCAAAGATTCATTTTCCTGTATAAAGACAAATATCTGCTAAATTTTGAAATCATACAAACATTTTCTCAAAACTTATATATTTAACCTATTACCGTCATTTGGAGAGCTACGGTCAAATGTAAACCGATTATCTCGAAATTTGGCAAATTACAGTTTTTACAAGAATTATATGTGCAAAAAATAAACTCAAAATTCTTATTTTCTTCAGAGTTGTGAGCGTTTTAGAGATTTTTGTCCCATTTAGTGCGTTTTTACAGAAGAGTTTATATGGGAGCTATGGTCAAATGTGGACCGAAATTTCACGAAAATTTAGTACAGTGATTTTGGCTTACATATTTGTTATTAATTTCATGAAAAAATATTGATATTTGTGGCCAAAATATCATTTCCGTGAAGTGAGACCTATGGGAGGAACCATAAATAATGGTCCGATTTTGACGAATTTCATGGTCCCACTATCAAAAACATGATCTGTGTCAAATTTCATCAAATTATCTTAAGAATTGCGACCTGTACTTTGATTACATGGTTTACATGGGGGACGGACGGATTGACATCGCTAAATCGACTCAGAAAGTGATTCTACTAAGTCTATTGGTATACCAAAAGGATGGTCTAAGACAAATATTTCTATCGGTTACATACATCAGCACAAAGTTACAATACCCTTTCCACCTATGGTGGTGAAATATATATCTCGAAAACTAGAGCCAATTTTTTTGTGATAATTTTTGAGATTTTTCAAAAAAAAAATTTTTTTTGCAACCAAAAAAATGTATTTTCAAATCAGCTGCCCGGATTAAAAAAAATAATTTTGTTGCCGAATTTAGATTTTTTTCCTTAGTTCAAGAAAATAAACAGTAACATCCTCCATTTTTTTAAATAACGCTATATCTCGAAAAACTAGAGCTAATCTAAAAACTTTACCCACTATGTCTCCTTTTTTCTGTTTTTTTTTTCAACTAGCACAGTGCTGTTAACCACTAAGTCCACTAATACCATCAATTTGCAAAATTGGGCAAGTACTTTTTTCATTACCCAATATATGTAATGAATCTTAATATATTTATTAACACGTAATAATTTAATTATTACACTTTTCATTTCAAGGGCTCTTTTCGAGAAACGTAAAAACGAATACGAGTACCTAAAGTACATACAATCTATATATTTCTTAATATGTAATATTGTAATCTTAATTCAAAATATATGGCAGCCAATAAATTATTTTCAATTGTGGCCAATAATTTATTAATATCCCAGTAAAGCTTTTCATTACCAAATAATGAGTTAAACAGTTAAACTATTGAACACGAACTACTTACTCATTCGCTGTTTAAGTCATTACATTAACATGGGGATGTCATTGGAGGCAAGTACTTACCAATTGCAGAAAGTAGTGACTTGGGTAAGCAATTTGAAAGCAACAACAACAACAGCAACAACTTTTTTGTTGTTGTTTTATTAAAAATATATATTTCTAAACGAAATACAAATTTTTTTTTATGATCCCATGGGGGCTCGAACCCAGACCCTCCGACTGCTAGGTAGAAACTCTTCCACTGAGCTACTTCATATGTTGAAAACTTAGCAGCTTTTAATTAATATAAACAATTTTTATTTTTAGATCCAAAATCATGTGAAAATAACTTTGTTTTTCCCTGCTTTTTTTGCTTTGTTGTAATTTTTGGAAAAATATTTTTATACGATTTTTTGTAATTATTTTAAAACTTTTTTTAAATTATTTTAAAACTTAAACAATTTAAATCTTCTTTTTTGTATAAGTTTTTACATAAGATTGACTCTTACTTACTTAAATGTTACAACCTATTAAGGTCATAGTCCGAGCATATTTTAGAATTCCATGGATTTCGATCTTGTGCGAATATTCTCCAATTTTATAGGCCAAGCTTTGAAAAATGTTCCTCTACTTTTTCTTTCTATCGAAGTTTCGGACATCCTCCTCTAACATTAGGTAGTGGGACATTTCAATTCTAATTTTATCCTCTTCATTGTATTTTTTTTTTTCAAGAGAGGGTTAGTAGCCCGTAATCCTAACCCATTTTTATCGATATTATGGGGCAACTCTCGGAACATGTTAACTCACAATATTAATGGGTGTTAAACTAGCTCCCCGGGTGATACCATGAGGAGGTGTGTGTCCACAGTTGAGATGAAGGATGACCCAGATAAGTTGGGCTTACCAAGTTAAGACCAATTAGAATCGTGTTTGGTATTCAACATCCCCTACATAATCAAAATTGACTCATGATGGTATTTTTTTCATTAACGTGAGTTCGTTTTACAAATTTTTTTTACAGAAGATAATATATAAGTTCTTAAAATTCAAAAATCATTTAAAAAGACTCTTTTAATAAAAAACAAAACTAAAAAAAATTCTTGCCCTTGGTGGGATTTGAACCGGGGCCATTCAGTTTAAATTACCATCTTAATTACAAATAAGTACTTCTGTAATAACTTATTATTTATTCGGATGGTATGTTGTAGTCGTTACAAGGTAACCAGTTATCAGAGTACTTGCCATTACCAAAGTTTTGCTGGGTATATTTTTAATTTTGTTTATTTTTAATAATTATTTCAAAATTTTGTCATTTTCATTTATTATTTATTTACAACGAGATTTAGCCATTAACAATCAGTCTTTAATTTATCATATCATATATCATTTTCTTTTCTATTTTTTTCATTTTGCAAAACTTTATTAACATTTAAAACGTATTATTTTCATTATCATTTTCATTTCATTTACATGGTTATAACAACTGGAACCTTAAAACAAATAACTTCCCGATTGTATTCGTTTGTGGCCTCCCACTGCATTGTGCCAGAGATCTGAAAAATTTGTATAAAAAATTTCTTAGTATCGTATTTTGTTTCCATATTTCGTCTAGACTTACCGCTGGCAAAGTGCTATTAACCAAAACCGTTGCCCAATAGTATTTACCTTCATTTTCATTAGACAGACATTTTTCATTGCCAACACAAGGATCGGGGGTAATATAGGCCTGAGTCTTAATAGCATTAAAAATCCAGCGCACCTGATGTTTCAAATAACTGGTATTATCATCTGAAATTGATAAAAAGAATTCATCTTTTTTATGCTCAATAAATTATATATTATTATTATGATTAGTCCTATTTTGGATCAGATTTTTCATATTCGGAATTTCTCTGTCGTTGGTATAAAATTCCCAATATTTTATTATTGTCTATTTCTTTTAAAATCATTTTTATTATTTTATGTTTATTGTTGCTACTGTTTTAAATATTTGATTAATACTCATAAAGATAAAGTCCCTAAAATTTTGAAGTCTTATCGTCGCCGTTAATATAAAAATAGCTTTTTGTTCTATAAACATTTTTTATTACGAAATAAATAAGAATGTTTTATAGTCGGTCAAGCCCAACAACATTCAGCCCAACGAAAAATTTTAACCATAGACCAGGCGTAGGCAGCTCATACCACCAGAAGCCGAAGACTTTTTGTAATATTTGTATATATCACGATCATTAATGAAACTCGTGAAAAGGAGTCTAATTTAAAGCAACAAAATATAGAAAAATTTTCGATAAAAAAATTTTTCTATAGAAAAATTTTCGATAAAAAAATTTTTCTATAGAAAAATTTTCGATAAAAAAATTTTTCTATTGAAAAATTTTCGTTAAAAAAATTTTTCTATAGAAAAATTTTCGTTACAAAAAAATTTTCTATAGAAAAATTTTCGTTACAAAAAATTTTTCTATAGAAAAATTTTCGTTACAAAAAATTTTTCTATAGAAAAATTTTCGTTACAAAAAATTTTTCTATAGAAAAATTTTCGTTACAAAAAAATTTTCTAAAGAAAATTTTTCGTTAAAAAAATTTTTCTATAGAAAAATTTTCGTTACAAAAAATGTTTCTATAGAAAAATTTTCGTTACAAAAAATGTTTCTATAGAAAAATTTTCGTTACAAAAATTTTTTCTATAGAAAAATTTTTGTTACAATTTTTTGTTACAATTTTTCTATAGAAAAATTTTCGTTACAATAAATTTTTCTATAGAAAAATTTTCGTTACAATAAATTTTTCTATAGAAAAATTTTCGTTACAATAAATTTTTCTATAGAAAAATTTTTGTTACAAAAAATTTTTCTATAGAAAATTTTTTTATCGAACATTTTTCTACAGAAAAATTTTTTTATCGAACATTTTTCTACAGAAAAAATTTTTTATCGAACATTTTTCTACAGAAAAAATTTTTTATTGAAAATTTTTCTATAAAAATTTTTTTTAACGAAAATTTTTCTATAGAAAAATGTTTTGTAACGAAAATTTTTCTATATAAAATTTTTCTATAAAAAAATTTCATATATAAATTTTTTCTATAGAAAAATTTTCTTATCGAAAATTTTTCTATAAAAAAAAATGTATTGAAAAATTCTTTTTATCGAAAATTTTTCTTTAGAAATTTTTTTTTTATCGAAAAATAATAGTGTCGTTTGAGATTATATTTTTTCGTTCTCTCGAACCGTATATTTTGTTGCTTTAAATTAGACTCATTTTCACGAGTTTCATTAATGATCGTGATATATACAAATATTACAAAAAGTCTTCGGCTTCTGGTGGTACGAGCTGCCTACGCCTGGTCTATGGTTAAAATTTTTCGTTGGGCTGAATGTTGTTGGGCTTGACCGACTATAAAACATTCTTATTTATTTCGTAATAAAAAATGTTTATAGAACAAAAAGCTATTTTTATATTAACAGCGACGATAAGACTTCAAAATTTTATAGAAAAATTTTCGTTACAAAAAAATTTTTCTATAGAAAAATTTTCGTTACAAAAAATTTTTCTATAGAAAAATTTTCGTTACAAAAAATTTTTCTATAGAAAAATTTTCGTTACAAAAAATTTTTCTATAGAAAAATTTTCGTTACAAAAAATTTTTCTATAGAAAAATTTTCGTTACAAAAAATTTTTCTATAGAAAAATTTTCGTTACAAAAAAATTTTTCTATAGAAAAATTTTCGTTACAAAAAATTTTTCTATAGAAAAATTTTCGTTACAAAAAATGTTTTCATAGAAAAATTTTCGTTACAAAAAATTTTCCTATAGAAAACTTTTCGTTACCATAAATTTTTCCATAGAAAAATTTTCGTTACAATAAATTTTTCTATAGAAAAATTTTCGTTACAAAAAATTTTTCTATAGAAAAATTTTCTTTACAAAAAATGTTTCTATAGAAAAATTTTCATTACAAAAAATTTTTGTTGAATAGAAAAATTTTTTCTATAGAAAATTTTCCTGTAGAAAAATTTTTTCCATAGCAAGTTTTTCTACAGAAAGTTTTTTTTATCGAAAATTTTTCTATAGTAAAATTTTTCTAAAGCAAAATTTTTTTATCGAAAATTTTTCTATAGCAAAATTTTTTTATCGAAAATTTTTCTATAGCAAAATTTTTTTATCGAAAATTTTTCTATAGCAAAATTTTTTTATCGAAAATTTTTCTATAGCAAAATTTTTTTGTCGAAAATTTTTCTATAGCAAAATTTTTTTATCGACAATTTTTCTATAGCAAAATTTTTTTATCGAAAATTTTTCTATAGCAAAATATTTTTATCGAACATTTTTTTATTGAAAAATTATCGGGAAGCTGTTTTGAGTCAATCGTTAGTCTTAAAGGTGGGCATTGGACCAATATTTTTTGTATGTGTTGCATACATAAGCACAAACTTATAATACCCTTTCCATTAATAGTGATAATCGATATAAAAAAATAGCTGGGAAAATCAGACTATAAATATTTATATAGGGGACAACTGTAAAGTAATTACCTTTTTAAATATTCGTATTTATAAACAAAATAATACAATAATATTAATAATAAAAACTTTGTTATTGTTAATAAACAAATCTAGAATTTAGACGTCAGTCAGTCAAGCGATTTGTTTTCAATATTTTTAGGTTTATTGCAACGATAAGATCTACGATTATTATAAAGATCATTGACGGAATTTGAGCTAATTTTTTGGAGGGCTTTTACCTTTTCGTTTTTATAATGAGATAAATGTTTGATCTTATATTTAGATTAGAAATATACATATAAAGAGTGTTCTAAAAAAAATATGCATTTACTATTTTAGACAAAATTTATCCATATTGCAAGAAATAATTTATTTTTTGATCAAGTTAGTTTCTATAGATATGTCAGATACTATATTTTAGAAATTATTAATTTTCAATAGTTATTTCAATCAAAATGGACTGCGAAAAAAAAGTTCGTGAAAATATAATTAAAACTTTTCAAAAAAATCCGTCATGGACTTTTAAAAAAATAGCTAAAAATTTGAAAGTTGACCCTCGAACGGTTTCTAATGCCATCAGACGGTATAAGGAAAACCTGAGCATTGAAAGAAAACCTGGATCAGGGAGGAAAAAAGGTCCTACAGAGATTGGTAAGGCAAAAGAAGTCGAGCGACTCTTTGGAAGAGCGCCTAAACTTCTTTAAGAAAAGCAGCTCGTACGGTGAAATGTTCTACGAATTTTGCACATAGAGTCAAAGCTTATGCTGGACTGAAGACATACAAAGTCCAAAAGGTTCCAGATCGCAATGCTATAAAGAACTTAGAAGCAAAAAAACGAGCGAAAAAATTGAAGTCTGATTTTATAAAAAAAATACACCTGTTGTGTGATGGATGATGAAAGATACGTACTGGCAGACTTTTCTCAACTTCCTGGTCAAGATTTTTATGTTGCTGATAAACGGGGCAATGTTCGGCAAGAGTTTCGCACAAAAAATCAAACAAAATTCCCTAAGAAGTTTCTCGTGTGGGAAGCTATTTGCAGTTGTGGCAAAAGAAGTAAAGTATTTGTGGCATCTGGCACAATAAACACAGAAATTTATATAAAGGAGTGCCTACAAAAACGGTTGTTACCCTTTTTAAGAGAGCACAGGGTGACTACATTTTTTTGGCCCGATTTGGCATCATGCCATTATGGAAAAAAGGCACTTGAGTGGTACTCAAAGAATAATGTCATTTTTGTACGACGAGAGGCAAATCCACCTAACTGTCCTGAACTTCGGCCTGTGGAAAGGTATTGGGCTCTGGTAAAAAAGGAATTGAAGAACACAGGAAAGATTTCCAAGAACATGTCCGATTTTAAGCGCAGGTGGAACACACGATCCAAAAAGGTATCAGAAGCAACTGTAAAATCTTTAATGGGAGGGTTTCCGAAAAAAGTCGATAATTTTGCAAAACCCGAGTACTAAGTAAACATTTTAATGCTAAATGATTTTGCATAATATGTCATTATATTTGCGTATTTTGTAGAGTTTTTATATTAAACGGTTTGATTTTTATTTAAGAAAATCCAACTACAAATTTTATTTAGAACAGGAATCCTGTTACGGACTAGATAGGTAGTTATTGCTGTTTTCTGTAGGTGACTAGATGGGAATGTTGGTGATTTTTAATATATATCTCGGCAACTGCAGAACCGGTTTTAATGAGAGTGCATAGTATTTTAATAGATTTATACTAAAAAGTATTATTATGAGTATTTGTTATTAGTACAACATGTAAACTGAACCCGTTCAAATGATGATGTGAGGACCGACCCTTCTCCCTAACAAATAAATTAATATTTTCCTTGTTTTTAAACATTTGGACTTTAAACCCCATTAAAAAGTGATCTATTATGAAATATTTTTTCCATATTTTTCAAAGATCCACCTGTCACAAATTTCAAAAAATAAATTCATATTTTTTATTGTATTTTAATACTTTAATAACTCAAATTCATTGATTGTGGCCCAAAAGTTTATTGCACTTTATTATAACATTTATAATTTATTGTATTTTTTATTTGTTTTATTGTAATTTTAGATACTTACTATCGTCGTCAAACAACACGTTCACATCAACAGTACTTCCACGACGCATTACACAGGGTATCGTCGAGCAACTGGAGATTTTCAAATATAATATGAGATACTTCGAGCCTGAAAAAAAATCATAAAAGACAAAAAATTAATTACATTGAAAATTGATATTAATGGGTAAGTGATTTAAATTGAATTTATTTAAAAAAATTATAGTACGTCTAGGTTTAATGGCTTATCAAGGTCTATTTGGTTTGAAATTTCAAGAATTTATTCAAGAAGCCTCGAAATGTGTTTCAAATTTATAACAAGCTTACATTTTATTATGTTTGAAAAGCGTTAACAATAGCCGAAAGTTAAAACTTTATTCAAAAAATGATTTTGAATTTCTGTGCAAAAATGTTAAAAAAAAATTATTAGCAATTTGACAAAAAATTAACACTTCTTAAATTTATTTTTTATAGGAAATTTTTCAAAAATTTATTTTTTATAGCAAATTTTTCAAAAATTTACTTTTTATAGGAAATTTTTCAAAAATTTACATTTTATATGAAATTTTTTTAAAAATTTACTTTGTATAGGAAATTTTTCAAAAATTTACTTTTTATAGGAAATTTTTCAAAAATTTTCTTTTTATAGGAAATTTTTCAAAAATTTACTTTTTATAGGAAATTTTTCAAAAATTTACTTTTTATAGGAAATTTTTCAAAAAATTTACTTTTTATAGGAAATTTTTCAAAAATTTACTTTTTATAGGAAATTTTTCAAAAATTTACTTTTTATAGGAAATTTTTCAAAAATTTACTTTTTATAGGAAATTTTTCAAAAATTTACTTTTTATAGGAAATTTTTCAAAAATTTACTTTTTATAGGAAATTTTTCAAAAACTTACTTTTTATAGGAAATTTTTCAAAAATTTACTTTTTACAGGAAATTTTTTAAAAATTTACTTTTTATAGGAAATTCTTCAAAAATGTACTTTTTATAGGAAATTTTTCAAACGGTTTTTGCTTTTTAAAGAAAAGACTAATTTTTTTTAACGTTTTCTGAAAGATAAGGCTTCAGGGATGCGTGTTAATTATATTTTGAATAATTTTGGACATGCACCCTACAACCAGCGGTGGTCGGACATTAGCAATTTTTGGACAAAACTTGATTTTTTTGTGTCTGTAAAAAAATTTTATTATGGGTTTTAAAACTTTTTTTAATAAAATATATTAAGTGTAATGTTCGTAAGGTATAATTCCCTGACAACACTCCAATTGGAACAAGGAACAAGGGTACTTCTCTCAGACAATGAGCTGCATCCGATTCTATATTTAGACTCATTAAAAGGGACCTACGTTTTAACGCTGACTCCGAACGGCAAATGCATTAGTTAGAGAAGTTTTTTATAGCCTAATAAGGCCCGACCATAAATAGGGTCACATGACCCGTTTCTCGAAAAAAAAGTACGAAAAACGTCTCTTCTGTAAATGTTAACTAAAATTTCAGAACCCGTTCTGAAATTTATATTTCTGAATTTCTAAGATATTGGTATATGCTGTGTCCAACAAAAATCGTAATACCTTGTTCAGTTTTAGAGATTTTTGCGAAAAAACTACAATGTAATGTTAAAAAAATTACATAAATTTATTGCAAAAAGTGTACTTTTCTGTATTCAAAAATGTTCATTAAAATTTCAGAACTCGTACTGAAATTAATATTTCTGAATTTCTAATATATTGGTCTATACTGTTTCTAAAAATCAGCCTAATACCTTGTTTAGTTTTAGAGATTTTTGCAAAAAAATAAAGGAAAATAAAATCCTTGGAGTTATTCGAAATTTTGTATTTCTTTTAACATAAATCAAATTTTGATCATAATTTTGATTTTTAGGCGATAATCTATTATTATTAGTCTGTAAAAACTTAATATTCCAATATCATAATTTTATTATTAAAATTTTAATGACTCAAAAAATTTGGTGATTTTTTTTTTTTAGGGAAAATCGGTCACGCTAACATTAGACCTCTGACGTTATCGTGGGAAAATTTTATCATATGATGTAGCAGCCAAAATCATGAATCATAATAATTAATCAATCAATCAAAAATTTCTTTGATTACATTGGCCAACAGCCAAAATTTGATTTTAGTTAAACTTTTTTTTTTTTGGTTTTATTGTTCCCGATACCTGCTTTGTTTCAAATTTTATTTTAAATATTTTTCAAAATTTTTTTGGGATTTTTGAAAAGGTTGTCCTAGTTAAATTAACATACGTCAATTGAAAATGACTTTTGCATTTTTGTTGAAAATTACCTCAATGAATTAAGAATAAAATTGCCATTAAGACGTTTTAAAACAAGATTTTTGTGTGATCAATGGTTTTGGAGTTATTCATGGAAAATTTTTTCATATTAATCATAAAATTCGAAAATGACAAAAACTTACCGTCGTTTTTGGCGGTCGTAAAACTATGAATATTCCAAATAATTAAAGCCTTGTAAACAGGCGTAGGCAGCCCATACTACCAGAAGCCGAAGAATGTTTGTAATTTTCGTAAAAACCACGATCAGTAATAAAACTCGTGAAAATGAGTATTAAAATCATTTGGATGTTAACAGAGTTGATTGGTAAGAAAAGACAAAAACAAAATAAGCAAGAAACAAATCGAAAAATTTTTGACAAAAAATTTTCTATAGAAAAATTTTCAAAAATAAAATTTTCTATTGAAAAAATTTTGAAAAAAATTTTGTATAGAAAAATGTTTGATAAAAAAATTTTCTATATTTTCTTTGATAAACAAATTTTCTATAGAAAAATTTGTAATGAAAAAACTTTCTATAGAAAAATTTTTGATAAACAAATACAAAAATTTTTAATAAAAAAATTTTCTATAGAAAAATGTTTGATAAATAAATTTTCTATAGAAAAACTTTTAAAAAAAAATTTTTTTTGAAAAATTTTTGAAAAAACAAAATTATTAAAAAAAATTTTCTATAGAAAAATTTTTGAAAAAAATTTTTGATAAACAAATTTTCAATTGAAAAGTTTTTGATAAAGAAATTTTGTACAGAAAAATTTTTGATAAAAAAATTTTGTATAGAAAAATTTTTGATAAAAAAAATTTTGTATAGAAAAATTTTTAATATAATAATTTTCTTTATAAAAATTTTTGATAAAAAACTTTATATAAAAAAATTTTTGATAAAAAAATTTTCTATAGAAAAATTTTTGATAAAAAAATTTTTGATAAAAAAATTTTTGATAAAAAATTTTCTATATAAAAATTTTTAATAAAAACAGTTTCTATAGAAAGAAATTTTGATAATCAAATTTTCTAAAGAAAAATTTTTAATAAAAAAAGTTTCTATAAAAAAATTTTTGATAAAAATTTTCTATAGAAAAACTTTTGGATAAACAAATTTTCTATAGAAAAATTTTTGGATAAACAAATTTTCTATAGAAAAATTTTTGGATAAACAAATTTTCTATAGAAAAATTTTTGATAAAAAAATTTTCTATAGAAAAATTTTTTATCAAAAAATTTTTTTATAGAAAATTTTTTTATCAAACATTTTTCTATAGAAAATTTTTTATCAAAAAATTTTCTATAGAAAATTTTTTATCAAAAAATTTTCTATAGAAAATTTTTTTATCAAAAAATTTTCTATAGACTATTTTTTCATAAAAAATTTTTCTATAGAAAATTTTTTTATCAAAAATTTTCCTATAGAAAATTTTTTTATCAAAAATTTTTCTATAGAAAATTTTTTTATCAAAAATTTTGATAAAAAAGTTTTCTATATATCTTTGATAAACAAATTTTCTATAGAAAAATTTTTGATAAATAATTTTCTATACAAAAATTTTTGATAAAAAAACTTTCTGTAGAAAAATTTTTGAAAAAAAAAAATTCTATAGAAAAATTTTTGATAAGAAAATTTTCTATAGAAAAATTTTTGATAAAAAATTTTCTATATAAAAATTTTTGATAAAAAAATTTTCTATAGAAAAATTTTTGATAAAACAATTTTTTATAGAAAAATTTTTAATAAAAAAATTTTCTGTAGAAAAATTTTTGAAAAAAAAATTTTTATAGAAAAATTTTTGAAAAAAAAAAATTCTATATTTTCTTTGATAAAAAAATTTTCTTTAATAAAAAAAATTTTCTATAGAAAAATTGTTGATAAAAAAATTTTCTATAGGAAGATTTTTGATAAACAAATTTTCTATAGAAAAATTTTTGATAGAAACATTTTCTATAGAATTTTTTTTTGTTTTGTTCTCTTTGTGCCGGCCCGTGCTTATAACTACCAAAGACCATAATACATTGATCCGCCGTATGGTCCTTTCAATAAGTCCCATAACAAAGAAAGTATAATTTATAATAATTCTATGAGTTGTCTTATGAGCTTTCAAATTATTCTTATTCATATCGATATTTAAAAAAATGTCTACTATTCTTAATCTTCATGAGACATTTGATAAGTTTTGAATCAAATACCGTTAATGTCTTTTAAAACCCCCAGACCAATTCATTAAAATTTTACCATTAATCAAATCAAATTAATTTGACAAAAACAAAATGTTCAAATTTTCCCACGAAAACGTCAGAGAGGTCACATGTTACCCCGTGACTTTTCAATTAAACATATATCAAAGGAGATAGTGAATGAATAATAAATTGTTTGATTTAATAAATTTTTCCATTTTTAAGTGGACTTCCCTTAAAAAAAGAAATCACCAAATTTCTAAATTTATTGACGTTAATAAAAACTTAATTATTATAACTAATAAATATTATTTTAAAGAATATTAATGATATCATTGGAATGTTTAGTACCTATAGGCTAATAGTATAGAATAGCTTCGAAAAAAGGTGATTTAGAAGGGTCTTATCTTCCTAACATATAATAAATAATTTAGTGGCACTGATTTTAGTTTATTTCTCTAGGTCATAGATTATTATCTAAATATCATAAATATCAGTTAAAATAAAAACTTTTAGAAATTTGACTAAAAATTTAAACACTTTGAAAATATTTGAGTCAAATCGGAATGCTACTATACTGAATTCGAAGCTAGACATTTGAGATGATAGGAATGACAATTTGCCATCGTTTTAAGAGTTTATTTAACACGGGTAGCCGGATGATCCAAACTAGAAATGTAAAGTTGCCATAGCATATGTGTTGTTGTTATTCATAGCATGTGTATTGTTGTTATTCAGTATGATAAGTTGTCATAGCACATACATTGTTGTTATTCAATATGAACAGTACATACACATATTTACATGTATTTCAATGATTTCTCGAAAAAAAGATAATTTATAGAATTTTTATTCTTGATTTGTAAAATCAAAGTATACTAGGGTTATTCTTATGGCCCGTTTTTATACATAGTCTAATTTTTGAAGCGAACGTTTGGTGGCAGGCGATTTCGTAAGAAAATGAGTTCATATAAAATATTCGTCTAGCTTACGTTATGTTAAATGAGTTTTTTCTCTTTTCAATTTTACTTATTGCCACCGTATTAAAATATCAAGTATTGTTTACTTTCTCGATACATTTTTTACCAAAAAGTGGTAACCCTTGAGAAAACAAAAGTTGAGTGTTTTCTTTCGACTCATTGTTTATTGATATTTTATTCAGTTGCCGCTCAACCAGCGAGGAATGCACATGCGTGGGGGTTATGTTTTTTGTTTTTTTAAAAATGGAACTTATAAAAATTACAAATTAATAAACATTTTTTATTTAGAAAAACATTTGACTATTTTTCTTAAAAAATGTATTTTTTCTGAAGGAACAAAATTTTTTTATTGCAAAAAACTTATTTTTTCTTAAAAAAATATATTTTATAGGAAAAAAACTTATTTTTTGTTACTTTTTGCTTAAAAGGGTATTTTTAATATAATTAAATTAAAGAAAATTAAAGATTTTATATTTCTAATAAATTTTTTATCAAAAAAATCCATAATTTTGTTGTAAAAATTGGCGACGATTACTTTTTTCTGGTCGTTTGTTTTTGGCTCAATAGATGAGTGAAATCCAATTACAAGAACCAAAATTTTATGCAAATATTTAATTTCTTACGTATTTCACTCAAAGAGAACTGGCATTTGTTTTATATGAACCAAAACCATTTTTTTTCACTCATGTAGCGAAGGTTTCTGTGTGAAACCAATTCTAAAAACAGGCCATTAATGATGGATTCTTTTAATATAAATCAAATTTGGATCAAAAATCTGATATTAAGAACATTAATCTATGACGAATTATTCCAAGTAGATAAGACACTTCTAAATCACTTTTTTAAACTTAGTCATTATTATTAGTCTGTAGATACTAAACATTCCAAAGATAACATATTCTTATTATTAAAATTTAGATTAAATATTATCTAAATATCAGATTTGTGATCCAAATCTGATTTACGTTAAAGGAAAGCTGGTCCATCTATTTTTATCATATCTTTGGATCGAGTTGTTCGTTTTTATTTAAAGTCACAGAATATAATATTAAATAAATTTATCTTTAAGATATTAAAAGACAATTTTTTTAATGTTATTTGCAATTTAAAGTAAAAAAAAAAAAAATTAAAAAATTTTTTTTGAAAAATTTAAATTTTTTAAAAATTCATAAAAAGTCAATGAAAACAAAAACCTAAAATTTTTATAACATGATCTTAAAATGGTATATATTCTTAATAAAATAAGCCTAATTTCCTGAAAATCCATGAATAAATGATGATTTTATTAACAATAAAGTAAATTAGGTGAAAATGACCAATTTTGTTTTTAAGTTATTTCCGTCATTGGGTCTTCTTAAATCCCTTTCAGATCTAAAGCAAAACTACCAGGATTTTTTTTTCCAAATTTTAAGAATGTGATTTCTATAGCTTATGAAAATATAATTATTTTTTTATCATTTCAGTATCCTTCAAGGATTTTTTGAGAGACGCACAATTGATGCATCGTGGTCGATTTTCATTATAAAAATACATTTTAATTCTATGAAACGATTTCAATTACTTTAAAAAAATATTTTTGATCGTTTTTATACCATTTTTTGATAGTGGGACCATGGCTATTGAAATACGTCAAAATCGGAATATTATGACACTAGATCTAAAAGTTCAGTTCTGAAAGTTTGAGGCAAATCGGACAACGTTCTATGCAAAACAACTTTTAAACCATAAGGCGGATTTTAAAATAATTTTATGTGCATATAGCAAAAGTGTTGGGGAGCGTAAGTTTTGAACCTGGAAAGCCTAGATTTTATTGGGGCGGCACAATTGGCCCCAAAGTAGGGCACTCATAAATCTCTTAAAACGATATATAATAGTCACTTCCTAACCGATTTGAAGAATCATAATATATAAACAATACGTAGGTCAAGATCTACAAAAAACGTCGTGACATACATATTCTATATCTTATGCTTTTAAAGATATTCGAATTTAAAAATTAAAAATAAGATAAAGAGTGTTCTAAAAAAAATATGCATTTACTATTTTAGACAAAATTTATCCATAGTGCAAGAAATAATTTATTTTTTGATCAAGTTAGTTTCTATAGATATGTCAGATACTATATTTTAGAAATTATTAATTTTCAATAGTTATTTCAATCAAAATGGACTGCGAAAAAAAAGTTCGTGAAAATATAATTAAAACTTTTCAAAAAAATCCGTCATGGACTTTTAAAAAAATAGCTAAAAATTTGAAAGTTGACCCTCGAACGGTTTCTAATGCCATCAGACGGTATAAGGAAAACCTGAGCATTGAAAGAAAACCTGGATCAGGGAGGAAAAAAGGTCCTACAGATATTGGTAAGGCAAAAGAAGTCGAGCGACTCTTTCGAAGAGCGCCTAACACTTCTTTAAGAAAAGCAGCTCGTACGGTGAAATGTTCTACGAATTTTGCACATAGAGTCAAAGCTTATGCTGGACTGAAGACATACAAAGTCCAAAAGGTTCCAGATCGCAATGCTATAAAGAACTTAGAAGCAAAAAAACGAGCGAAAAAATTGAAGTCTGATTTTATAAAAAAATACACCTGTTGTGTGATGGATGATGAAACATACGTACTGGCAGACTTTTCTCAACTTCCTGGTAAAGATTTTTATGTTGCTGATAAACGGGGCAATGTTCGGCAAGAGTTTCGCACAAAAAAACAAACAAAACTCCCTAAGAAGTTTCTCGTGTGACAAGCTATTTGCAGTTGTGGCAAAAGAAGTAAAGTATTTGAGAGCACAGAGTGACTACATTTTTTTGGCCCGATTTGGCATCATGCCATTATGGAAAAAAGGCTCTTGAGTGGTACTCAAAGAATAATGTCATTTTTGTACCACGAGAGGCAAATCCATCTAACTGTCCAGAACTTCGGCCTGTGGAAAGGTATTGGGCTCTGGTAAAAAAGGAATTGAAGAACACAGAAAAGATTTCCAAGAACATGTCCGATTTTAAGCGCAGGTGGAACACATGCTCCAAAAAGGTATCAGAAGCAACTGTAAAATCTTTAATGGGAGGGTTTCCGAAAAAAGTCGATAATTTTGCAAAACCCGAGTACTAAGTAAACATTTTAATGCTAAATGATTTTGTATAATATGTCATTATATTTGCGTATTTTGTAGAGTTTTTATATTAAAAGGTTTGATTTTTATTTAAGAAAATCCAACTACAAATTTTATTTAGAGCACTCTTTAGATAGAACAGTGGTTGCGATACAAATGTTAAAACGTGGATAATAAAGTTTCTCACACAACGCCATATACAGTCAGAACAGGGAGGATCAAAACAAGCCAAGTTTCTAGGTGTAGTATTTGATTATAAACTTAAATGGCTACCAAATCTTAACGAATGGATAAAAAAATCATATGCGGCAATTTATTCATGCCAAAAGCCTATAGGAAAAACTTGGGGATTAAGACCGAGAATAATTTATTGGATATACCAAGCTATCGTTAGACCGACTTTAACACATGGCTCTCTAGTTTGGTGGCCAATTATGAACGTTAAATGTTATGCCTCCCTAGTTGAAGGAATTAACAGAATAGTTGCACTAAGCATCTCAGTGGCAATGAGACCCATTGCAACAGAAGCTCTATGTAGAATTTTAAATATGGACCTACATATTAAAGAATATGCTCTAAGAACACAGTTCAGACTTAGTCAGAGTGGCCAATTGGAGATCAAAGAAAGGGGACACTCTAACTATGGATACAGAGACGTAGTAACAGACTACATGACTCCTCAAATTGTATGGGATAAGAAGATTATGACTGTTATACCTTCAAGGGAAAGCTGAAATGTTAGAAACCACAATTCACTGGGTATAGGGATTTACACTGAACTATAAGTTCTCTTTACGAGCCAAGTTCAATTGGAGAAAAAAGAAAAATTGCACTAGTCAAATTAAAAAACCTTAATTTCTGTGACGGACGCTACACACTTTGAGCCCTTTTTTACTTGACGTTATTTATATCACTCCGATTACTTTTGATAGGGTCTTTTACATCTAATTGTATAAAATTAAGCAGACTTTGAGTCCATACTGAAACTTGATACCTAAAAGGATGTTTTTGTGATTTTTATGAACTTTTAACAAACCTATTATTTAAAAAAAATTATAAAAATTCGAGATGGGTGCAAATAAAGACCTGCCATTCACGAAGAGAGCAATCAAAATTGTATCCATTACATCCCAGTAAGAACAGTGTCAAACGTTTGAAATATGATGAGTTTTAAATTTGATATCAAACGTTTTTTTCAAACTTTTTTCAAACCAAACAGATGTTTGAGATTTGCATTCGTTTCCAAATGAGGGTTCATTTGAGAATAAACGTTTGAAAAATGATAGTTTCTCAAATTGAGAATAAAGGTTATTCTCAAATCATTATCAAACCCTAAGATGATTTGAGAATAATTTGAGAAGTGATGTTATATAAATTTGATATCAAACCTTATTTCAAATTTTTTTTTCAAACATTAAACAAATAATTTATGTTAAAAAAAATTAATATTTAAGATATTTTAATGGAATGGCATTGCATTTCAAAGAAATTCGTTATTTCATTCGGATTTTTTAAAATTGATCCATATTTGACCATAAAACCTTGCTTAAAAAATGTCAAGATTAAAAGTTCAATAATATTCATATGCATAAGTAAATATTCTTTGCTCCTTAAAATTTCTCTTACCTAACAATAAAAAATATATATTTTAAGCAAAAGAATTCAAATATGATGCACCGTTTTCAAAAACAAAATAAGCAAACTCAAAAATATCAAAACTACAACGCCATTTTATTTATGTTCCACATGTAGATGACACATTTGAAAAACCTTTGAGAATGAGGTTTGATAATGATTTGAGAATAAAGGCATTTCTCAATTTGAGAATAAAGTCCCCTTTTTGTTGAGAACGCTATTATTCTAAAATCAGTATCAAATCAGTATCAAACGTTTGACCTTTGAAAAAACATTTATTTTCAAATCATCCTCAATTTGAGAATAAACCTTTTTTCTTACTGGGATATTCTAGAGGATCAATATATGGTAAATTTTTCCAAACACAAATACGCGGTTTTGAAAGTTTTAATGTTTTGTCCTTGGTTTAAGGTTTTTCGGATTTGCCTATATGGATAAAAATGATTTAAGGATATGTGTAGGTATCATAACTGGACATAATAACTTAAGGTACTTTTTGAAAAAAATACGTTTAAGAAATGACGATATGTGTAGGTGGTGCAACGAAGAAGAAGAAGATACATATCACTTCCTTTGTCAATGTATTGCACTATCTAATAATCGATTAAAATGCTTTGATTCTTACTTTTTTCAAAATCTAGAAGATCTAAGGAACGTGCATCCGCTAAAGATGATAAAATATATCAAATTGTCGAAGCTTTATGTGAACTAATAAAGGAGGAAAAAAAATGTGATAACTGTTGGTAATACTTCTGGAAATGAAGCTACTTAATCGAGGACGCACTATGGATCAACACCAATGGTCTTGAGCATAATCTCACAGTTTTTCTGTGAGGTCCTCTTATTTATTATACCCTTCACCACCATAGGTGGAAAGGCTATTATAAGTTTGTGCTGATGTATGTAACGCAAAGAAATATATGTCTTAGACCCACCTTTTAGTATACCAATAGACTTAGAATCACTTTTTGAGTCGATTTAGCAATGTCAGTCCGTCCGACCGTCCGTCTGGACAGGATCCTCATGTAAACCATGTATGATGTTTTTATAATGGCAAAATTTAGCAAATATTTGTCTTTATACAGAAAAAATAATATCTTTGACCTTAGTGGTGCAGGGTATCGTATGGTCGGGCTTGACCGACTATAGCACTTTCTTAATTGTTTTTATTAGATTTTTATGGTTGAATATAAAAAATGGGGATACAAACGCTCCTTCTGATCAGCACATGTAAGTTAGGACCCCCTCGAGGCTAATTTCATCTAACCAATTTGTCTTTTCTATTTAAAAGCAATTATTTTTTTCTGGCTGTGACGGAACCATTCATATACCGGATTCATTAATTTTCCAGATATTTGTAGAAAGACAATTGTTTTCTATAGAGACTCTAAGTATATATAGATGTTTATATCGATAGCCTATATTCAATATCCTCTATGAACCAATATTTTAAAAAATTTTTTTTTATTGGGAAACCATTTTTTATATGTCATCTCTTTTGGCTTAAAAATATTTGGATATTATTATATTTGGTTCATTGTCGGTTATGAATATAGGCTCTAGATAGGTATATTTAAAATAAACTGCTACACATATGAAGCGATTGTATATATTCTTCCCTTATTTATAACTTGCCCATTATTTTAATATTTAACTTAAAAACCGACTTGGTTTCTATGACACCCCTGATTCTCCAACATTTTTTTGAGGTTGCTTTTTTAATCAAAAATTCAAAAATAACAGTTATGTCAGCAGATTTTATTTCCCTATAACTACTAATAGCAAATGAATTGATTTTTTTTTTTTTGACCGTGAATGATTTATAGACATTTATTTCAAACAAGAAATTGAGAGGTTTTGAAGCAGATCTCTTTCACTTTTCAATTTGTATGATTTGATATGCATGTGTTAAGATGTTGCACAATATTTAGAACGTGTTTTTTTATATAGTAAAAATTGTCCGAAAAAAAAATACAAATTGTAAAACATTTTGTAAATTAAATATTTACAAGAAAATTTTACTTTCCTTAAAAGTTAAAAGCAAACAAAAAAATTCAAATCAATTTTCAAATTTAATTTAATTTGTATGAATATATTTATAAGCACTCGTACACACTTATTTATGTGTAAAAATACAAAATACAAAATTTTTAATTTCGATTTCCTTACAAATTCGTTAGGAAAACATAAAAATTCCCCAAATAACAACAAAATTATATAAAATCGTGCCGTCTCCAGAAACGAAAAATGTAAAAGAAATAAAAAATATAAATTTATAAAAAAATCTTTTGAAATGTTTATTTATATTTTTTATGCATGATTTAGGTCATAAATAGAAAATTGTAATGGAAAATTGTTTGAAATTGGCCTAAGAGATCAATGACTTAATTAATTGAAACGTTTAAAATTTAGAATTGAAGAAATTTCCTATAAAAAGTAAATTTTTGAAAAATTTCCTAAAAAATAAATTTTTGAAAAATTTCCTATAAAAAGTAAATTTTTGAAAAATTTCCTATAAAAAGTAAATTTTTGAAAAATTTCCTATAAAAAGTAAATTTTTGAAAAATTTCCTATAAAAAGTAAATTTTTGAAAAATTTCCTATACAAATTTTTAAAAATTTTTCAAAAATTTACTTTTTATAGGAAATTTTTCAAAAATTTACTTTAAAAAGTAAATTTTTGAAAAATTTCCTATAAAAAGTAAATTTTTGAAAAATTTTCTATAAAAAGTAAATTTTTTAAAAAATTTCCTATAAGAAGTAAATTTTTGAAAAATTTCCTATAAAAAGTAAATTTTTGAAAAATTTCCTATAAAAAGTAAATTTTTGAAAAATTTCCTATAAAAAGTAAATTTTCGAAAAAATTCCTATAAAAAGTAAATTTTTGAAAAAATTCCTATAAAAAGTAAACTTTTGAAAAATTTCCTATAAAAAGTAAATTTTTGAAATATTTCCTATAAAAAGTAAATTTTTGAAAAATTTCCTATATAAAAGTAAATTTTTGAAAAATTTTCTATAAAAAGTAAATTTTCGAAAAAAATCCTATAAAAAGTAAATTTTTGAAAAAAATCCTATAAAAAGTAAATTTTTGAAAAAATTCCTATAAAAAGTAAATTTTTGAAAAATTTCCTATAAAAAGTAAATTTTTGAAAAATTTCCTATAAAAAGTAAATTTTTGAAAAATTTCCTATAAAAAGTAAATTTTTGAAAAATTTCCTATAAAAAGTAAATTTTTGAAAAATTTCCTATAAAAAGTAAATTTTTGAAAAATTTCCTATAAAAAGTAAATTTTTTAAAAATTTCCTATAAAAAGTAAATTTTTGAAAAATTTCCTATAAAAAATAAATTTTTGAAAAATTTCCTATAAAAAGTAAATTTTTGAAAAATTTCCTATAAAAAGTAAATTTTTGAAAAATTTCCTATAAAAAGTAAATTTTTGAAAAATTTCCTATAAAAAGTAAATTTTTGAAAAATTTCCTATAAAAAGTAAATTTTTGAAAAATTTCCTATAAAAAATAAATTTTTGAAAAATTTCCTATAAAAAATAAATTTTTGAAAAATTTCCTATAAAAAGTAAATTTTTGAAAAATTTCCTATAAAAAGTAAATTTTTGAAAAATTTCCTATAAAAAGTAAATTTTCGAAAAAAGTAAATTTTTGAAAAATTTCCTATAAAAAGTTAATTTTTGAAAAATTTCCTATAAAAAGTAAATTTTTGAAAAATTTCCTATAAAAAGTAAATTTTTGAAAAATTTCCTATAAAAAGTAAATTTTTGAAAAATTTCCTATAAAAAGTAAATTTTTGAAAAATTTCCTATAAAAAGTAAATTTTTGAAAAATTTCCTATAAAAAGTAAATTTTTGAAAAATTTCCTATAAAAAGTAAATTTTTGAAAAATTTCCTATAAAAAGTAAATTTTCGAAAAAATTCCTATAAAAAGTAAATTTTTGAAAAATATCCTATAAAAAGTAAATTTTTGAAAAATTTCCTATAAAAAGTAAATTTTTAAATAAATTTCCTATAAAAAGTAAATTTTTGAAAAATTTCCTATAAAAAGTAAATTTTTGAAAAATTTCCTATAAAAGTAAATTTTTGAAAAATTTCCTATAAAAAGTAAATTTTTGAAAAATTTCCTATGAAAAGTAAATTTTTGAAAAATTTCCTATAAAAAGTAAATTTTTGAAAAATTTCCTATAAAAAGTAAATTTTTGAAAAATTTCCTATGAAAAGTAAATTTTTGAAAAATTTCCTATAAAAAGTAAATTTTTGAAAAATTTCCTATAAAAAGTAAATTTTTGAAAAATTTCCTATAAAAAGTAAATTTTTGAAAAATTTCCTATAAAAAGTAAATTTTTGAAAAATTTCCTATACAAATTTTTAAAAATTTTTCAAAAATTTACTTTTTATAGGAAATTTTTCAAAAATTTACTTTTTATAGGAAATTTTTCAAAAATTTACTTTTTATAGGAAATTTTTCAAAAATTTACTTTTTATAGGAAATTTTTCAAAAATTTAAAAGTAGCGTTACGTTTTCGCAGATCTATTTAGTATAACATATCAAATTGTGTCCGAGTTCGAGCCCTAGCCTTTTGATTCTAATAATTGAAATATGAAATATTATTGCAATTTGATAACTTCATCCGTAGAAGCCATAGAATAAGTATGAAATTTGAACCGGTCTTTTTAACAAATAACCCATTTTTTTGTGAAATATTTTAAATAATCACAATTGACGACATTTAACAATTCTTAATTGATCGATTGATGAATGTTTAGAAAATAAAAAAAATCCCATGATAAGCCTTAAAATAAACTCTTAAGAATCTTAATAGCAAATTAAAGAATTTAATCAGCGTAATAATAATAATCAAAAATCGAAATTTAAATTTAAATTACGATCAAAACAAATCAATAATACCATGACAAAGCACTAAAAGGTAACTATCAGCCCTTTTTTTAACCCCTTTTTAAAAAATTTTGCCAAGCGAAACACTTTAATGTTTTCCTAAAATCTGTAATTTTTTTATACAAAAAAAAAAATACAAAAATGGTCTTTGTTCACTTTTTCAGATCAAAAGCTTAACATTTTTTAATTATTTCACCCGTAGAAACATTGATACTATTTTTCGGATTAGTTGCATATTCCATAACTATTTAAAAAAAATTGTTTAAAAAAAGCTTTGAATTGAACTTTGTTCAATGCTATTTTTTCTAACAAATTTTATGAACTTTATTTTTTATGACTGAATCCATAAAAAAAAATTTCAATCAAAATTATCTAGGATTTAAGATTAAATGGTTAAAAATAGTATAAAGCTCATAATAAGCAAACGCCACACAGTGGGGGATGTTGAAAAAATTTGCTGGTTGTAAACTATGTTTTAAAATTTAATTTTTTTTTTTGCCAAAAAAAATTTTGTACCGCAAAATTTTCTATTTACAAATTTTTATACCAAATTTAGAAAAATTTTACAAAAAAATTTTCTATAAAAAAATTTGTACATCAAAAAAATTAAAAAAAAATTTATAGCAAAATATTTTCTATATCAAAAAATTTTCTTTAAAAAAAATTTTGCATCAAAAAATTTTCTATAGAAAAAAATTTATATCACAAAATTTTCTATAGAAAAATTTGTATACAAAAAAATTTCTATAAACAAAATTTTACGAAAAACTTTCTTTAGAAAATTTTTTATATAAAAAAATTTGCTATAGAAAATTTTTTATATCAAAAATTTTGTATAGAAAAATTTTAAAAAATTTTCTATTTTTCTATAGAAAATTTTTTAAAAAAATCAAAAAATTATCAAAAAATTTTTCATATAGAAAAATTTTTATATCAAAAAATTTTCTATAGAAAAATTTTTAAATCAAAACATTTTCTATAAAAAAATTAAAAAAATTTTCTATCGAAAAATTGATCATCAAAAAATTCTTTATAGAAACATTTTTTATATCAAAAAATTTTCTACAGAAAAATTTTTATATCAAAAAATTTTCTATAGAAAAATTGTTATATCAAAACATTTTCTATATATATAAATTGTATATAGAAAAAATTTTATATCACAAAATTTTCTATAGAAAAATTTGTATATAAAAAAATTTCTATAAACAAAATTTTACGAAAAACTTTCTTTAGACAATTTTTTATATAAAAAAATTAGCTATAGAAAAATTTTTATATCAAAAATTTTATATAGAAAAATTTAAAAACAAATTTATATCAAAAAAATTTTCTATACAAAAATTTTCATATCAAAAAATTTTCTATAGAAAAATTTTTATATCAAAAACTTTTCTATAAAAACATTTTTAAATCATAACATTTTCTATAAAAAAAATTAAACAATTTTTCTATCGAAAAATTGATCATCAAAAAATTCTTTATAGAAACATTTTTTATATCAAAAAATTTTCTACAGAAAAATTTTTATATCAAAAAATTTTCTATAGAAAAATTTTTTTATCAAAAAATTTTCTACAGAAAAATTTTCATATCAAAAAATTTTCTATACAAAAATTGTTATATCAAAACATTTTCTATGTATATAAATTTTATATAGAAAAAATTTTATATCACAAAATTTTCTAAAGAAAAATTTGTATATAAAAAAATTTCTATAAACAAAATTTTACGAAAAACTTTCTTTAGACAATTTTTTATATAAAAAAATTTTCTATAGAAAAATTTTTATATCAAAAATTTTGTATAGAAAAATTTAAAAACAAATTTATATCAAAAAAATTTTCTATACAAAAATTTTCATATCAAAAAATTTTCTATAGAAAAATTTTTATATCAAAAACTTTTCTATAGAAACATTTTTAAATCATAACATTTTCTATAAAAAAATTAAACAATTTTTCTATCGAAAAATTGATCATCAAAAAATTCTTTATAGAAACATTTTTTGTATCAAAAAATTTTCTACAGAAAAATTTTTATATCAAAAAATTTTCTATAGAAAAATTTTTTTATCAAAAAATTTTCTACAGAAAAATTTTTATATCAAAAAATTTTCTATAGAAAAATTGTTATATCAAAACATTTTCTACAGAAAAATTTTTATTTCAAAAAATTTTATATAGAAAAATTTTTTATCAACAAATTTTTATCAAAAAAATTTCTACAGAAAAATTTTTATTTCGATAGAAAAATTTTTATATTAGAAAATTTTCTTTAGAAAAATTTTTATATCAAAAAATTTTCTACAGAAAAATTTTTGTATCAAAAAATGTTCTTTAGAAAAAATTTTATTTCGAAAAATTTTGTATAAAAAAATTTTTATAACAAAATATTTTTATATCAAAAAATTTTCTATAGAAAAATTTTATTATTTTTTTAAAATTTTTATATATAAAAAAATTCTATAGCAATATTTTTATATCAAAAAACTTTCAATAGAAACATTTTTATAGAAAAATTTTTGTATAAAAAATTTTTTTATAGAAAAGTTTTTATATCAAAAAATTTTCTATCGAAAAATTGTTACATCGAAAAATTTCTATTGAAAAATTTGTATATCAAAAGATTTTCTATAGAAAAATTTTTAGGTCAAAAAAATTTCTTTAGAAAAATCAAAAAATTTTTTATAGAAAAATTTTTATATCAAAAAAATTTTATTTAAAAAAATTATAAAAAAATTCTTTATAGAAAGATTTTCATATTAAAAAAAAGTTATATAAAAACATTTTTATATTAAAAAATTTTCTATTGGAAAATTGTTATATCAAAATTTTTTCTTTTTTAAAAATTTTTATATCAAAAAATTGTCTTTAGAAAAATGTTTCTATAGAAAAATTTTTATATAAAAAAAATTTCTATAGAAACATTTTTATTCAAAAAGAAGAGTATTCGCATTTGATCCCTAATCTGTTACATTTATTTATTAATGTTTGCGGTTTCTCCGCAAACATTTTTTGGCTTTTTATCAATAAATTGGTCTGTTACATTAATAAATAAATGTAACAGATTAGGGATCAAATGCGAATACTCTTCTTTTTGAATAATATTTACATCCCGACTATTTTGCTATTTTTTGAAAAATTTTTATATTAAAAAATTTTTATAGAAAAAAATTTTCTATATAAAAATTTTTATACAAAAAAAATTTCTATAGAAAATTTTTGTATCATAAAATTTTCTGTTGAAAAATTAGAAAAATTTTTATATCAAAACAATTTTTATAGAAAAATTAGTATATCAAAAAATGTTCAATAGAAAAATTTTTATATCAAGAAATTTTTTATAGAAATATTTTTATACAAAAAATTTTCTATAAAAAAAATTAAAAAAAAAAATTTTCTTTAGAAAAATTTTTATATCAAATTTGTATAAAAAAAATTTTTTGTAGAAACATTTTTATATCAACAAATTTTCTGTAGAAAAATTTGTATATGAAAAAATTTTCTGTAAAAAATTTTTATATCAAAAAATTTTATAAAAAAATTTTCTGTAGAAAAATTTTTAAGTCAAAAAAAAATATTGTATACCAAAAAAATTTCTGAAGGAACATTTTTATATTAGAAAAAATTATAAAATTTGTAAATAATAGAAAATTTTTTTTACAAGCTTGCTATATCATTATTTTTCGTTTATGAATTAGGGGGTTTATTTTTACCAAAAAATTTACTCTTTATACAAAATTTGATTAATCAGCAAAAACGGATTAATCCTTAAACTTGTATCTGACAAGCTTGCAACTGGAGGCTGAAAGGTATCCAATAAAAGTCAAAAAAATCTTAATTTCTTAATAGAATATTAAGAGAATTTCAAACTCACCACAATCTTCGAAGGGTAGCGATTTAGCCATTAAAATTCTCCTGGCTAGATTATTTGCATATTTTGTTATAGCAGCCGCCTGCACATTGGGTCCACTTAACGATAAACACAAATATAACAATAATATTTTCAAATAATAAACATCTTTCATCATCATAACTTTTGCAGTTTTAAAAAGTTTTTGAAATTATTATTTTAATTGAAATTGACGAGTCGTCTATTTAATCGATAAAAGATTTAAAATTTTGTTTATTTTATTGTATTGCCCACTTTAAAAATCACTGTCACTCTTAAAAGCCTTTTTCGATTTGCCGACAGAGAAATTTTCAATTCAAAACCGACCGTATCGTATACACTTGTGAAGCAATAAAATTTTAAAAAGTAACAATCAATCGTTCCAAATGCGATCAAGTCCAGTAGCAGCTACCGATATTTATTATAACTGTCGTCGTTCATTCCAACTGATATCGTTAGAACCAAACGATATTCAATATTTTTTTCTTTTTTTTTTTTTATTACTGATAATAAACATTAAATGTATGTGTAGTTTATTATCTATTTAAATTTACTCTTAATTTTTAATTTTACTCATTTTCTTTTTTCGATTCGATTCTTTGAGTACGGGCCTACTTTTTACCTCCGTTTTCCATTCCAGATGATTGGTTGTTAGTCTTTTCTCAAATTCGTTCTATATCTTTCGATATTTAATCAGTTGGTTTTGTGAATATTTTTGATTTCAAATTGTCTCGTTTTTTTTTTCTATTTGGCTTTCGATTGTCGTCATTCTATACATTTTTCAGTTTTCTATAATAAATCTATTGTCTTTTTGTTGTAGTTATGATTAAGGGGTTTGAACTGGTTTAGACTATTATAGACTTTTCGGTAATTTTGAAGTGTTGGGATTTTTTATTTAATAAATTAATTTGTCTTTTTTTTAGTAACAAATAAAAAAATTGTTTTAAACTATTTATAAATGCACTTGATATTGCTAATAAAAATAGATAATCGTTAATATACAGTTACGAGCAGATTAATAGGTTCGATTATTTTTTAATTTAAAGTGGGTAACATAAGTAAGTGGGTAACATAAGTAAGTGTGGGTAACGTGCTATGGGCTGGTAAAGTGGTATAATAACTTTTCTCTTAAACTGACAATATAATAATAACGAAAGGAATATATTGAAGACTTTATTTTGAAAGTGGAATAAGTTCACATTCCAAAAAAATTAAGTTAATGATGGAAAAAGGTTCTGCAATTGTGGATCTTACTATGCGAAAAATAATTAATTTTAAATTTACAAAACCTTCTAAGATATTGACTGTCAAACATTTTGTAGTTAACGATTTGATACAAATTTTTATTATGAAAGTGGTTAAGTCCCATATATTTTTCAATTTAAAAGAAAAAAAAATATTCAAACAAAATAGAAATGCTTCTTCAAACAAAAAAATAATTTATTTTTTTTTTAAACGCTTTTTTAAATTCTAAAAAAAATATTTTCACGAACAGAGTAAAAGTTAAACTTATTTTCATAGTAGTACGAGTCTATGATGGTTTTTATTGATATTTAAAAATATTTTCAATTTCCTACAATTGAAAAAAAAAATACTGAAAATTTGGGGGAATGATTTATAATTTTTCAAAAATTTACTTTTTATAGGAAATTTTTCAAAAATTTACTTTTTATAGGAAATTTTTCAAAAATTTACTTTTTATAGGAAATTTTTCAAAAATTTACTTTTTATAGGAAATTTTTCAAAAATTTACTTTTTATAGGAAATTTTTCAAAACTTTACTTTTTATAGGAAATTTTTCAAAAATTTACTTTTTATAGGAAATTTTTCAAAAATTTACTTTTCATAGGAAATTTTTCAAAAATTTACTTTTTATAGGAAATTTTTCAAAAATTTACTTTTTATAGGAAATTTTTCAAAAATTTACTTTTTATAGGAAATTTTTCAAAAATTTACTTTTTATAGGAAATTTTTCAAAAATTTACTTTTTATAGGAAATTTTTCAAAAATTTACTTTTTATAGGAAATTTTTCAAAAATTTACTTTTTATAGGAAATTTTTCAAAAATTTACTTTTTATAGGAAATTTTTCAAAAATTTACTTTTTATAGGAAATTTTTCAAAAATTTACTTTTTATAGGAAATTTTTCAAAAATTTACTTTTTATAGGAAATTTTTCAAAAATTTACTTTTTATAGGAAATTTTTCAAAAATTTACTTTTTATAGGAAATTTTTCAAAAATTTACTTTTTATAGGAAATTTTTCAAAAATTTACTTTTTATAGGAAATTTTTCAAAAATTTACTTTTTATAGGAAATTTTTCAAAAAATTACTTTTTATTGGAAATTTTTTAAAAATTTACTTTTTGTAGGAAATCTTTCAAAAATTTACTTTTTATAGGAAATTTTTCAAAAATATTTGTTTGTCTATTTGTCTGTCTGTCTACCTGACATTTTTCCAAAATTTACTTATAGGAATTTCGGTATGAAAAATATTTGTCTGTCTTTCTGTCTGTCTGTCTGTCTGTCTGTCTGTCTGTCTGTCTGTCTGTCTGTCTGTCTGTCTGTCTGTCTGTCTGTATGTCTGTCTGTCTGTCTGTCTGTCTGTCTGTCTGTCTGTCTGTCTGTCTGTCTGTCTGTCTGTCTGTCTGTCTGTCTGTCTGTCTGTCTGTATGTCTGTCTGTCTGTCTGTCTGTCTGTCTGTCTGTCTGTCTGTCTGTCTGTCTGTCTGTCTGTCTGTCTGTCTGTCTGTCTGTCTGTCTGTCTGTATGTCTGTCTGTCTGTCTGTCTGTCTGTCTGTCTGTCCGTCCGTCTGTATGTCTGTCTGTCTGTCTGTCTGTGTGTCTGTCCGTCTGAACAAAAGGAGCTAGGTCACTGAAACTTGGGAAAAATATTCTTCATTTTTGGCCCAATGGCCCAATGGCTCATTTGCTAATAAATGACCAATTATAACTCTATGATGATAAAATTTTGTATACATAAGCACTAGGCATAATATTAAATTTCATCGAAATCGGTTTACATTAGCCATAGGTCCCATACAAAACATTAATGGAAACAGTCTAAATTCCACCTAAAATACACTTAAATGCCAATAAATGATAAACTAAAATAGCTATGACCACTAAATTTAGCACAAGTAAGCTTTATGCTAATACCAGCAAGTGTGCTGGTAAATGGTCACAATCTGTCACCATTTGACCATAGCTCCCATATAAAAAACTTACTAAAACACAAAATACCAAGAAGAAAGGGGTTTTCTGTCCGTCAAATGAAAGGACCATAGCGCAGTAACCAAAATTCTTAAATTCATACAATTTGACGGTGGGTATATACGATTTGACACAGCCGAATATAACACTCTTACTTGTTTATATTAGAAAATGGTACATTATTTTCAGGTCGTTTTCAAACCACATTTTTTAATTTTTTTGAAAATTTTGTTTAATAAATATTACAATTTAAAAATATCTCGCAGGTGTTTTAAAATCTACAAATAAAGAAATAAAACTAAAGGAAATGGGGTCAATTTTATGAACAGCTTCGTCGCGATCAGCGATTTGAATTCGCCGGTTTTTGTCAAAATGTAATTTTTTGTTATTATACCCTTCACCACATTAAGTTTGTGCTGATGTATGTAATGCATAGAAATATTTATCTTAGACCCACCTTTTAGTATGCCAATAGGCTTAAAATCACTTTCTGAGTCGATTTTTTTGATAGTGGGACCATGGCTATTGAAATTCGTCAAAATCGGTCCATTATTTATGTTACCTCCAATAGGTCCCGCTTCCCGGAATTGATATTTTGGTCACAAATATCAATATTTTTTCATGAAATTTAAAACAAATACTGCTTATGTAAACTTAAATCACTGTACCAATTTTCAAATTCAAATTTTTCGGTCCACATTTGATCATAGCTCAAATGCAAACTCTTCTATCAAAACGCACTTTATGAGACAAAATCGCTAAAACGCTCGTAAATCTAAAGATAATGAGAACTTTGAGTTCTTGTTAAAACTATAATCAATTTGCCAAATTTCGAGATAATCGGTCCACATTTGACCCTAGCTCTCATATAAATCCAAATGACGGAAACAGCTTAAATATTTATGTTTTGAGAAAATGTATGTATGATGGCAAAATTTTGCAAATATTTTGGTTTATACAGAAAAAAGAACACCTTTGACCTCAGGTGAAGGGTATCATATGGTCGGGCTTGACCGACTATAGCACTTTCTTGCTTGTTTTTTAGATAGATCGTTGTTAAATTTTATTTTTGTTCAATTTTGAATATTATGGCTCAGAATATAAGAAAGTGTTAGTATTTTTTATTCATAATTTGTTAATATTAACCCTTTCTTTCCAGGTCGAAAGTCAAAATTTGTATTTTTAATTTTTTTCATGGTAACATCACAAACTTTTAGATAGACCGACAGATGGTCATCCTCTTAGAATTTCATTAGGATTCAGAAAATATAAATATTGACTTAGAAATTTTAAAAAAGTAGTAAGAGAACCTATTTATCTGCTCATAACTGTATATTCATTGCAACTCTACATATAAACCCTACATAATATTATAAATACAAAATTTAACAGATTATTTTTTCCTAGTATCTAGTCACGTATTTTTAATATCTGATGACACTAATCGACAATCCAAAAAAAGTCCTTCTTAAATCAGTATAATTTTTACAACTCCGACAAGATTATCTAAAATGTAGCTTTTCTAAAGTATTATTATTGGGTCTTAGGGTTAATATACGTCGTTCGTTGTTTTTTGATACTAGAAAACACAAATTAATACAGGAAACATTTTCTATAGAAAAGTTGACGATAGGAAACATTTTCTATAGAAAAGTTGACGATAGGAAACATTTTCTATAGAAAAGTTGACGATAGGAAACATTTTCTATAGAAAAGTTGACGATAGGAAACATTTTCTATAGAAAAGTTGACGATGGGAAACATTTTCTATAGAAAAGTTGACGATGGGAAACATTTTCTATAGAAAAGTTGACGATGGGAAACATTTTCTTTAGAAAAGTTGACGATAGGAAACATTTTCTCTAGAAAAGTTGACGATAGGAAACATTTTCCATAGAAAAGTTGACGATAGGAAACATTTTCTGTAGAAAAGTTGACGATAGGAAACATTTTCTATAGAAAAGTTGACGATGGGAAACATTTTCTATAGAAAAGTTGACGATGGGAAACATTTTCTATAGAAAAGTTGACGATGGGAAACATTTTCTTTAGAAAAGTTGACGATGGGAAACATTTTCTTTAGAAAAGTTGACGATAGGAAACATTTTCTATAGAAAAGTTGACGATAGGAATAAAACTAAACGAGAATGTTTTTAATTGGGCTCATTATAACATATGATCAGCGGTTCTTTCTTTAGTTTCGAACAAATGGCTTACAGATATAAAAAATAGAGGAATAAAATAAAATTGATTACTTAAATATGCGCTCAATTTATCTTTTATTCAAAATCTTCTTTTTTGAAAATTAATTAACAATAACAAATTCTAAAGAAAACGCAATTAATTTTTTATCAATGGAATTCTACCTTAAGCTTGCAAAAATTTTAATTAATTTTTTTTTATGATAATAAATTATGGTATAAAATATTTTAATAAAATAATAATGATAAGTAATTAAAAAATAAAATACGTATGCATATTAAATTTGCTTCTAGCAAAAATGCAATTCAGTTAGAGATTACTCAATAATACCCTTTAAATTATTGGTATTTTTGATATCACGAAAATCTGCACGTAATTGTATGAATTGACGCACCACTGACTTGTCCAAATAATTCTGGAACAAAAACAAAAAAAAAACAAAGTTCGAAAAAAATTAAACACATTTAAATCGCAAAAAGTCATTAAACTTACTAATGTCTCCCCCGTACAAACTTCTAAGAGATTTTCGGGTTTTACCAATAGCAAATTGCACAAAGCATGTAAAATATCAAACAATTGTGTAACCAACGGACTATCCAATTCCCTTATACATTTGCGATATTCATTGACATCACAAATGGCACACATTGAACCAGCCGTATTGAATTGCATCGTTTGTAAATGATCATATATTATACGATGTAAACGAACGCCGAATTCGTTAAGAATGCACTTTTGATTTTCTCCATCAATACATTTTTTAATTTGCTGTATGACTGGCTGGATGTTTTGGCAAACATGTAAGCAGGCCTGGAATAAGGGGAGGTTTTTTAAATCAATTTAATTTATATAAAATGTCTCGAAGGCTTACCGCCGATGATAAGGTATCAAAATCTGAATCTGGTTTATTATAATCAGTTTTCTTTTGCTCGTTCTGTAGATACAATTTCACCCAACCAATGATAGCATTTAGACTACGATCCAATCCCTGATCAATTTTATTTTCAATTTGTTCCATCATTAAGCGTTTTTTAAAAACATAATCAGAATATTTAGGGGTATTGCTAAAATAAAATAAATTGTAAAAATTAAAGTTATTCACGTTAATAGTTTTAAACGTAATCGTAAAATTTTTTTCGTCAGTTACTTCATTTCTTAAACTTTTTTTTAGAAAATGTTAAAATGGTAAATTTTCTATAGAAAATCTTTCCTATGGTAAACTTTTCTTTATCATATGTTTCCTATGGTAAACTTTTCTACTGAAAATATTTCCTGTTGGCAACTTTTCTAAAGAAAATGTTTCCTATCGTCTACTTTTCTATAAAAAATTTTCCTATCGTCAACTTTTCTAAAGAAAATGTTTTCTATCGTCAACTTTTCTAAAGAAAATATTTCCTATCGTCAACTTTTCTATGGAAAATGTTTCCTATCGTCAACTTTTCTATAGAAAATGTTTCCTATCGTCAACTTTTCTATAGAAAATGTTTCCTATCGTCAACTTTTCTATAGAAAATGTTTCCTATCGTCAACTTTTCTATAGAAAATGTTTCCTATCGTCAACTTTTCTATAGAAAATGTTTCCTATCGTCAACTTTTCTATAGAAAATGTTTCCTATCGTCAACTTTTCTATAGAAAATGTTTTCTATCGTCAACTTTTCTATAGAAAATGTTTCCTGTTAATGTTAAGCAACTGATTAAATTTGTCTACTTACACTACACAGGGCACCACCGAAGTATTACATTGATCCTCCAAAAGATGAGTTATTATATTGGTTTTTTGAACCACCTCAAAGAAGTACAATTGTGGAAATGTCCTTCCCGTATCAGCAATAGGTATAATGGTAAACTTTTCTACTGAAAATATTTCCTGTTGGCAACTTTTCTAAAGAAAATGTTTCCTATCGTCTACTTTTCTATAAAAAATTTTCCTATCGTCAACTTTTCTATAGAAAATGTTTCCTATCGTCAACTTTTCTATAGAAAATGTTTCCTATCGTCAACTTTTCTATAGAAAATGTTTCCTATCGTCAACTTTTCTATAGAAAATGTTTCCTATCGTCAACTTTTCTATAGAAAATGTTTCCTATCGTCAACTTTTCTATAGAAAATGTTTCCTATCGTCAACTTTTCTATAGAAAATGTTTCCTATCGTCAACTTTTCTATAGAAAATGTTTCCTATCGTCAACTTTTCTATAGAAAATGTTTCCTATCGTCAACTTTTCTATAGAAAATGTTTCCTATCGTCAACTTTTCTATAGAAAATGTTTTCTATCGTCAACTTTTCTATAGAAAATGTTTCCTATAGTAAACTATTTATAAACAATAGTTTCGACCAAAGACTGTTAAGCAACTGATTAAATTTGTCTACTTACACTACACAGGGCACCACCGAAGTATTACATTGATCCTCCAAAAGATGAGTTATTATATTGGTTTTTTGAACCACCTCAAAGAAGTACAATTGTGGAAATGTCCTTCCCGTATCAGCAATAGGTATAATATTTAAACCCAAATCCAAAGCATAATTTGCATGCTCATGCATAAGAAACCTTAATAGAATATCATTTAATTTAACAATATTTCCTGGTAAATCCGATTCATTTGACAATAAACGACAACGTTTAAGAGCGGCATTAGCTTCTTGCAACATTTTAATGGCCAATTCTTCTGAGAGAAATGTTTCTCCTCCATAATCTTCGACTTGGGCTATATTTATGTTGGCCTTGGTACGTATAAGTACCTGTACATCTCGTTTGAGTTCCTGAAAACGTTCAGTGGGTTTCTTTTGATGATTTTTACTGGCATAGAATTTTTCCAATTCAGTAGAACATTTAGCTTGTAAGAATTTTGCTTCAATTTCCAAATAATTTGTTAAATGTTTTTGGAAAATTTGCTGGGTCAACTTGTTGAGTAGATCATCATCCATGGCGGACATGTAGTGCTGAAGTTCCGAGGATAGTTTTAAAGTACTAAAAATATAAAAGCTTGGAATTTATCTTTTCAGAAAAACTAGACAACTTGTAATCTCTTACCGTGAATACAATTCATATAAAGTTTTCAAGTATTTCTCCTCATCTCTTTTATCATCCAACTTGGTCATGGCATATTGATGCAGCTTCAATTGATAAATGTTCAATATAAATTTAGTCATTACCTGCTGGGGATTAGCAAAGACCTTCTTTATAATATCATAGTGATGTTTACACATTGGTACAATTCCTATAAATATATCTTTACCCCCATAGGGTGTCATTTGGCTCTGTTCAATGTAAGCATCAATACACTGGGCATAACCTTTGAATTGCGATAAGATTTGTGCCAACTTTTTCATCTTTTCTATATCCTCATTCTTTTGAGCCGCTGCAAATTCTTCGATCAACCTTCTTTCCACCTCATCGTATTTCCGTTCAATTTTTCGTTTTGATTCGGTGAATTTTTCCAAGGGTAAATCTTGAGCTATAGCATACAGCTTTTGTATAACATCGGCTGCCTCACAGAGGCGTGTGGGATCTGTAAAAATGTCATTAACAATGGGACCACTTATTAAAAACTCCGACATATAGTTGATAAGTTTCTGAGCCTCTACTGAGCGACTACGTGGAGTATTAATATTTTCCAATTGTTCTCCCAAGTGCATAATTTTACCAGCAACTGAATTGATTTTTTCATCCAATTGCCAGAATACATCCGAGGCCAACTGATGACGTTCTTTTAATTTAAGAATATTTTTGGCATGAGCCTCTTGTTCCTGCCTCAATGATTCCTCCATACGTTCACATTTGGTTTGTTGTTTTTCCTGGAGTATTTTTAAGTCCTGTATAGTTTGTATGAAAGTTTCATGTAAGGCTGTGGGATTGAAATCTTTGATTTCTGCTGCTATAAGATTTTCGGCAGAAGATTTTTTAGTATTGCCGCATTCGTTGTTGGTGCGCCAGGTTAATCGCTCCACGAATTCACTGACCTCAAAGGGTTCCTATATATAATTTAAAATGTTATAACTAGTAAATGTTTCTTCATTTATTATTCTTACCTGTTCAAATTCTTCCATATATTGGGATAACATTTTTATTTATTTGTAAATATAATCTCTATTTTAATATTTATAATTTTTCTTTTTTTTCAAAAGGCGTAAACATTTACAGGAATCTGATTTGTTTTCTTCTTCTTTATCTCAATATGATTTATGTCAAAACACTAGCGTCAGCTGTTTTGTGACGTCATATAGTAAAGACCTTAGTGTTGCCATATTTTATGTTATTGTTATACCCGTCATAAAAACGAATGGGGGTATACGAAGATTGTCAATCCGTTTATATCTTCCATTAGATTAGATAAAAAGCCAAAAAGGATATATATTATGAATTGTTATGAAATTCTAAGACAATCAATCTATGTCCGCCTTTCTATATGTTGAAGGCACGATAGGACCTAAACGGAAAGAGCCAAGTCAACAAAATTTAGCAAGAATATTCCTCATTTCTTTTGAAATTGGTATTGAAAATGAGTGAAATCTGTTTACAATTGGCCATATCATTCACATAAACAAATTATGGAAACAGCAAAACTAACAAAAATTAGTCTGACTGTCCGTCAGTTAAAAGCACTATAAGGCCCAATCAAAAAGAGCTAAAGCAAACAAATTTGACATTACATATTTCTGATGTTTTGAAAAAGTAGTGAAAGGTATTAAAATCTGCCATAAAAACTCGCCTCAGCAATTACTTTTATACTAATAAAATAAATAAAATTTTAATATATGTATATGACAACTTAATTTGGACCAGAGAAGTTTTTTTCAACTATTGACCATATCTCCCATGTATTAAGTTGAAGTAAATATAATGGTAGAATTCAGTACTGATAAGTTTATTAATCGAAAAATTGTAAACACTTCTAAAAAAAAAAACAAATTAAATCTAATAAAATTGGAGTTTGGATAATTTCCTAAATAACATAGTGAAGATTGTTTGATCACATAACACTGGCGCTCATCAGGTTAGGGGCTGTTTACAAATTACGTAACGCTATTTTCGCAGAATTTTATCTCCCCCACCCCCTAATGTAACACATCATATTTACAAAGTCATGTTGACAATTCTCAGAATTTTTGCAAAATCGTAAGAAAATTAACTTCCACATAAAGCCTAGAAAGGCCACAATTTTCAATGTACAAAGCCTTTTAAAAATAAAAAAATAAGTAGTTCAAATTTAGGTGTACCTTCCAAACAATTTTGTTCCCGGAATACAGTTTGCTTTTATCATTATGAAATGTTGCTAAGGCATGTTGTTTGTCAGTTGAAATTGGTACTTTATTTCGGTCTAATTTCCCAATTGAGTACATTTTTATGAAATTAAATAGAAGTGTAGCTTATATAAACTCATGTTTGTTTCAAATTTTTCTGAAATCGGTCCAAACTTTTCACACATAATTTTAGTTGCTAGTTTCGAAAAAATAGGTTTACATATGAGACCCAATGGCAGAAATGTCTTATAAACTAAGGTTTTTTTTCTCAATTTTCTTTATTGTTAATAAAATCAAAATTTATGAGTTAATTTTTTTTAACAAGGCTAATTTTATTTGAAAAATTGACGGCTTTATGACCATAAAAATTGTAGATTTTCGCTATTTTCGATTTTTTATGAATTTGAAATAAATTAAATTATTTAAAATTTTCATAAAAAAAAAATATTTTTTTATTTTAAAGTGCAAAAAAGCAGAATCCGTTAAACATAAAAAAATTGTTTCAAAGCGACTTAAAGATAATTTTATTCACTTTTTTATAATCGAACAACACGTTCCAAAGATATAATAATTTTCAAAAAAATCAAATTTTATAAGAAAAAAATTGTAAAAAACTAATTTAAAAAAATCGTTTTTATAATTAGAAGACCAAAAAAAAATATAGTAACATAAAAAGTTTACTTTTGTTGAATAGTTTTATTTGGTAAGGTAATTAGAGCTAATCATTATATCGTAACTAACTTAGAATTGATGCTTTGTCAGTGAAATGATTTAAACGAAGTCTGAATTTTAAAATTCTGACAATTTCAAAAACTTTTATTCTCCTTGACAATGTATAAAGTTTAGCACCAGTATTGCTCTTCTTCAAGCAGCTTATATACAACTAAGTTGAAGATTATTTTAATACAGCGATTCTAAGGCCAAATTTTAGGTTTTAAATAAAATTACATTGTACATACATTTTATTTGGGAATATAGTGTTGTTATATATCAATCTAAAGGAAATTGTGTTTTTCGTACAAAAATATTATACATCTTATAATATTTTTGTATGAGTATTAAAAAAGCAAATAACACTTTTGATGGAAAACTTGAAAACAGCTTAAATTTTTGTTTTGTCTGCATTTAGAATAATAGATTTTGAATAAGAAAAATTATTTATAAATATATTTTAATGAAAATTTGCTATGGTATAAAACTTTTTAAGGAAAAATTAAAAAAATATATTTTTAGTAACACAAATCCAAGAATTCAAAAAAAAAAAAATGAAAATTTTCAAAAATTTGAAAAAGTGCTTATCTCAAAATGCATTTTCTTTTATAAAAGTTAAAAGATTTTATAATTTTTCGTCTTTCCTACTTAAAGAATATCTTCTTATTGTTAAGAGTTATAAAATGTATTTTTGGAAGTTTATGCTTAGTAAATAACCTTTTTTTCGCATTTTCTGTTGAACAGTGTGAAGATAAAAGAATTTTGAAAACACATTTGAATATAACGTGTTACCTACCACTCATCAGAAAAGTAAAAAAAAAATAATAATTTTACCTTTTTACAGAATTTTAGTTTACAACTTCTATGACTATTTAGTAAAAAAATGTAGATAAATCATTTTGTCTTCGAAAAAAATTGTTTATGTAGATAAGACAAACAAAAAAAGTGAATAAATCGCGAATAAATTGACATTTTGATAAAAAAAAATCACACTATAGGTAAAGCGCGTCATACGGAAGCGTATGGTATCAAAATCTCAATTTCTAAAATCTGCAGATAAGCCATTTTATATATAGGCCGACTATATGTTTTTTAAGAAATTTGTAAATAATTAAAAAGAACAATATAAATACTTTTGACAAAAAAAAAAACGGGAAAAATGTTTTTTTTTTTATAATAACTTTAAGCACTTATAACTTTTTACATAGTAAAGCTTTTTCCATTCTATTATCCACCATTCCACTGTGCAATGGTTATTATATTTTATAATCTCTATAATTTTTGACAATGGTAACACTTATTTTTCTATGCAACTCTGTTATGTTTACAATTTGACATTTACACCCAGATGTTTTTGTTTTCCTATTTATTACTTTCTCGTCCAACCGAATATTCGATTTACAAATACCACAAATATTTTGTTGTTTTTAGAAACAAACTAACATAAATAAGATACATTTTTATTAAAAAATCCATTGGTGTAATTAAACAAATTAAAATAAATATTTAAGTATTGCCTGAATGCAAGGAGGAGTCTAGTTTCGGCCGTACTCGTTATTATTTTCCCTTGGAAGTAGAAGAAGAACAATTGCAGAAGTATTTCTTGTGTGCAACTGCGTAAAACTGGGATAAATAGAAAATATAATAAAAATTAATTGATAAAAATTGCATTAAAGCTACAACAAAATGGCTTTGGCTAATGTTTTAAAGTTAAGCCAAATAACCGGACACGTTATTATAGTGATATTATCATTTTGTATTATAGTACCATTAAGCATTAATCTACATGATTTCTGGTAAGCATTTGTGATTGCATTATAGACAATAAACAATGGAAATTGAAAGTGACTAATAAATTCAATACGTGTTTTTTTTTTTGATCCTTTACCCCCCTCCCAACAGTGGCCATTGTTTGTTATTTACCACGGGTAAATGGCGTGAAGAAGATGGTATGTTTGATCCTAGATGGTCCTCTTCAGGATTCTGCAACTTTCCCCTAATCACGGGCATTTTCATGATGATAATATCATGTGTACAAATTTATCGTTATGTTCGCATGAAAGAGGAAGAAGGTTTTCTAGCCCTGTTCATCGATGTGGTCCTAAGTATATGGATGCTGGCCATGTCCATTATATCGTCTTTAATGATTACCTTAGGCTTTATAATCTGGTGTGATGGCATGACCGAACGTTTTCCAACATGTGAAATAACCGCTGGACAAAATATTATACATGGTAATACTGATAATATAGATACATCAGGTTTTTATATAGAAATGGGTACCGCTCAAGTAAGTTAAAAAAAATATTTTATTTATTTAACAAAATTACATTGTTTTTTTTTTTTTACAACCCATCAGTTTGGTATTTGGGGTGCTTTCGCCATAAATGTGGGCATAGGTGTTATTGCCCTTTTGAAATTGATTAACAACCATCAAGTGCGCAATATTAAAGTCTCCATGTATTTAGAACGTCAACGTTTGGTTAATCAACATCAGGTGCAAAACGATGGTCGTTCTACACCGCCTGCTATGAATTCCAGTGATTCGGAACAAGGCAAATAGTCGAATGAATATTGTTCTCTGCAATATTGTCTTCTTCACCAGCATGGGCCACAGCAGGAAGAAATTGTATTTATATGTTTTATTATATGTATGTATTTGTTATTATTATTTACTCACTTCATTGTAATTATTATATATGATGCCTCCTCCAACCTCTATCGAATGGATGACACCATTTAATTTAAGCCACTTTTTTTATTTAAATTTCTTATGTAAATTTATATTATATATTATTCGTATTAAGTTTCTTATTTAACAAATCACACTTGTCTTATTATATGGATGATCTAAGAATATTATATGCGACTAGAAAATTTAATCTCAATTACTTATAGTATATAAATTTATTCCAATAGAAAAGTTAAATTCAATAAATTTAAACATTTAAAACTTAATTTAAGCTTTTTAATTTTAACAAGCTAACAAAAAAATAAATTTGACTCGTAAATTGGTTGTCACTATCGGAGATATTAAGGCATCTAATTTAATAATATGCCACCAGAAGAGTAGATATAGCTCTAAGGCAAGAAGATGAAGTAATAAGGTATTATTATGCAGCACACAAATTTCTGAGATTTTTTTTTACAAGCACATACAAAGATACTGAATCTAATATGTCTTCAGAGACTTGGGGTTAAAACTGTCGGACTATGTATTTATATTGAACTAGGAGAATAGCTCATCGCGATCTCACGGACGGATCAAAGATGGACATCGGCACCTCGTCTGCAGCGCCCCTTTTAGAACAAGATAATAGTCTTAATGGTTACAGTTACTTATGAGTCTTCCAAGCAGGAATTCTTAAGTTTCTAAAGGCATCACCAACTAAAATAAATTTGAAGGAAAGACATTACACAAATATCCAATTAATTTTGAATCATTTTGTCCCCCAACACATGATCAAATAAATAGTTTACGATTCAATTTATAATGAATAATTTTCAGTGTCACCATCTATCTTAGAAACCTCCGTCGACTCATGCGCAACAACTTTGCTAAAGATCATAGCATGATTAAATAAATGCACAGTCTATGATTTTATTCATTTTGAGTAATTTTTAGTGCAAATGCACAGTTTACGATTTAATTTTAAGTAATTTTAGTGGCGCCACCTTTGAGAAATGAATCATACCAGTTTACAATTTAATTCATTTTGAGTAATTTTCAGAAGCGCACCCTGTAGAAAATTGGTCATACCAATTTATAAAACTTCGTCGACTCGTGCGCAAACACTTTGCTAAAATCAGAGCGTTATCAAATGCGATTAATTAACTTAATTAACGGTTTAATTAACTTTAAGCAATTTGCAGTGGCGCCACCTATCGGAACTTGGTAATACTAACTTAATAATGTTCGCCGGGTCATGCGCAACAACTTTTCTTAAGATCAAAACATGATCAAATGCATAGTTCATTTATTTATTTATTTATAATTCACATACAGACAGAAAGACATTAATTTTTACATATATTTAAAATAGTTTAAAGCCTAGCAAGGACTAGTGCACATTAAAATAAAGTACTTTTCAGGTCGACATAAGAGATCTTTTTTATTAGAGGTTAAAATAAAATCTTACTTTCTATCTTTATTTTCTTTTTTAGCTAAGAAATAAATAATGTATTTCTTTCCAAAACTTACATTACTTACATAAATGGCCTATATTTTTAACCTGTTAGGGTCAAAGGCCGAGCATATTTTAGAATTCTTCAATTGCGTAGGTCAAGCTTTGAAAGAATTTACTGTACTTGGTCTTTCCATCGAAGTTTCGGACGTCCCCTTCTATGAGTTCACTTGGGATCGTTTAAAAATTCCTTTTTTGCTGGCGTATTTTAATGCAGCCGCTGTTATTTGATGCGCTTTACTATGTCGATACAGCTTATGGTTCAAAAACTATAAGAACAGCTTTATATGCCTGTGCAAAGACCCATGATTTAGCTCATGGTTCAAAAACTTCAGGAATAGCTTTATCTGCCTGTAGTATAAGCGTTTCGAGTCTAAACTTTAGACCAAAGTAGCATCTGTTCAAAAATTAAATAATAACACTATGACACATTTTGAGCGTGATGGTCTGGTCAAAAAATTCCTATGCTCTAGACTAGTGTATTAAAACCTTAAAAGCGTTTTTCTCTGGTAGGTGAAACTTTTGAGTTATCGCCTTTTGAAAGTTGGGTGAAATCAATATTTTTCGAACGAAGAATAGTAATTTTGAACCTGACCATCTCCGATTTTGATGAAACTTTGCATAACCATTCTCCTAGATCACACAATTTTTACAGTTCTTCAAAATTTGAAATTTTGTCTGGTTCGTTTTTTCAAGATTTTTTTTTAAATCATACCCATTTTATATGCCTATAACTTCTGATATGGCTATATTTTTGTGAAACTAGGTTCATACAAATTTTAGCATATGTCGTGTTGTTTTATATTATTTTAATTAAAACATGTAACCATTTATTGGAGATCGAGGGTGATCAATTATGTTCTTTACTCAAGAATATATGTATCAAAAAGAATATCTTCCATTTTCTTTATCCTTTTCTAAAATATGGATTATAGTGTTGATATCAAAATATTAAATCCAAAAATGTAGACTTTTTATAAAACAACTCATACTTTTTCAGTACAAATTTTTATATAACTCAAGAGGCTGACGATTGAGTGAAATTTATATTTGATTTGTTATTGTAACAAAAACAAAATGCATGTAAATTTCACTCAATCGTCAGTCACTTGAGTTATATAAACCACATAAATTTCATGAATCGTTTTAAATTTTAAAAGTAAAAAAAATTTCTAACGATTTATGAAAAATTTTTCAAAATTTGTACGGAATATGTGTGATCCGGACTTTAACGAAACAACCCCAACTTACTCAAAAGCGTTCCCGTACAAAATTTTCATTACAAATTGTTGTTTTTTGGGTAATTTCTGACAACTGCGGACTGTTTTGGGTAGTTTCGTTAGAGTACGGGCACAAACTAGTTGGTTTACAACAAATCTATTACTTAGCGATTTAGCCCCATGGGCCCACATTTGTGGATTTTATATTTTGATATACATATTTTTACAGTGCAAAATATTTTATATAAAGACATATTATAAACCGATAAATATAAACAAGAATTTTAATTTCACATACCATAGAAGGAAAAACTTCAATTTAAGTGTCGATAACTCTTAAGTTCCACCTGCCTAAAGCGTCCAAACGCTTTGGGGGTTTGAATACATTGGTCTAATACTTACTAATCGTGTGGGCATTTTCCTGACTCCAAAATCGTGAAACTGTGAAACAAGTGTAATAAATACCTTTTCAAGAAAAACTTAAAATTGTGTTAAGGATTTAGCCGCCCTTCAGGAAAGACAAATTAAGTTTTAGTTGTTTTTTAAATAGCCTTTTTTATTTGTTTTGTATTTTTTTTAAATCAATCAATCATAGTGTAATATTTTTTCTTTCTTCTTTTATTTTAGTTGTTAATTATAAACATTTACTCATATGAATACGAATTAAAGAGAGGATGTGTGTATGTGCACATACATTATGTAAATACATTATAATAGTTTTGTTTCCGTTTCCGTAAATTTTTTTTTACTATATAGAAAAAATACTTTTTATTAAACAAATTTGAAATTTAGTTTATTATTTAAAATTAACAGACAGACGACTAATAAAGATGAAAATAATAACTTGAGAAAATGTTAAACAAAAAAGATTTTACAAAAAAAAAAAAAAAGCAAAGAAAAACGAAATATTTAATTGGTATAAAATATTTAATTATTGTAGAAGATGGTAGTAGTAGTAGTAAGTAGTACATATGTATGTTTGTAAGTGGGTGTGGTGGTTATTGTTGGTTTGTGGTGTTGCTGTTGTCTCCTGTTGTTGATATTTTATCCTTACTAATGTTTTTTTTTTATATAAATATATATTTTTTTTATAATTTTGGTATTGTTAAAGTTTTGTTTCAAAAAGTTTTTGGAAATAATAAACATGTTTAAATGATTTGGATCAAAATGATGATGTTGTTAAAATGGGCGCTGTGTTGTTGTTTCTATTTTAGTTGTGTTATATTTTGTTATTTTTTTACAAAAAGTTTTTGTAAGAAAAATAAAATTATAATCAACTTATGCTGTATGTTGTTGTTTTTAACTATGTTTATTTTGTTATTTATTGGTTATTTGTTGTTTTTTTTTTTTTGGCAGCATTGCTGTTTTATTCATTTGTATTTTGTAACCATAATTAAAATTAATTTATATTTCAAAATCCCTTTAACGACGTGATTGGGAGGAGCTTTGAGAGTGTTGTTGATCTCTTGAAGTGGATGGTTGTTGCAAAGATGTATGCATGTGCGTTGTGGTAGATTTGCTGCTGCCGAGAGTGTTAGTTATTCCATGACTGCTACTGCTGCTGCTGGTGACAATTATAGACCTATTGCTGCTTGATGTGGGCGAGTTTAATTCTTTTTGCTCCGCTATTAAATTTAAAACATTTGTAGCTGTATTGGCCGATGAAGCTAGATCTAGTGTTTGTGATGTGACACGTTGACCATCACTTATGTTTATGCTACCCGATACTATGTTGCTGGTTGATGATGCGGTGCCTATTTCGGTGATGGGGTTCTCAACTAGTTGTTGTAGATTTCTCAATTCTGAAGATCTTAAACTTGTGGATAAACTTTCACTTGAAGCTAAAGATGTTGACAAGGGTGAGTTGCGTTCCACAGAAGAGGCCACATCTAAATGAAAGTATGAAAAGAGAAATTTCATTACACACTGTGTATAAAAATAAAAACATTCTTATTTCAATTGTGTCCGAAAATGTTATGTTATGCATAAATTGTTTTTATCTTCTGCAATTCAGGACATTTCACTCAGGTTGATTCAAACACCTAATACTTGGATAAAATATATCTAAATTTCAACTTGAATCTAAACGACCTGATTTGTATATTTCAAGACCAGCGTTACGCTCCACCAACTAAAATATGTTTGAAGGAAAGACATTATACAAATATCCAATTAATTTTGAATCATTTTATTGATTTTGTCCGGTCAACACACGATTAAACGCATAGTTTATGATCCAATTTATTTTGATTAATGTTCAGTGGCGTCATCTGGCGACAATTAGTTGCACCGACTTAGAAACCTTCGTCGGCACCTGCGTCACAAAAGCACAGTTTACGATTTAATTAATTTTGAGTAATTTTCTGTGGCGCCACCTGTCGGAAGTTGGTCATACCAACTTAGAAACCTTCGTCGGCTCATGTGCAATAACTTTGCTAAAGATCATAGCATGATCAAATGTAAAGTGTACGATTTAATTAGTTTTAAGCAAATGTTAAACTTGGTCACCAACTTAGTAATGTTCGTCAGCTCATTGGCAACAATTTTTCATTCATATTCTATAAAGGACATACAGACAGACAAACATTAATTTGTATATATATAGAAGAGAAATGATTAGACTATATAAAGACCAATGGTTCGACTATGTAAAGATTCGCGACTTAAATATTTAAAACGCTCGATTTCAATATGTACAGACATGTCACAAATTCCGTTCATAATTAAAACCATTCCGTAGTAGAGTTTTAGGTTCTATAGATTTCGAAAAATAACATTGATTAGGGGTAGTTGCAGAAATTGTTCAAATCTGTGACAAAAAGGAAATAGTGCTTAAGTCGACTTAAGCTAAATTTGAGTTAAGGACAGCTTTGAAATCCTAATATTCAAAAGCACCTTTGGGCAAAGTTTTAATTATTCAGGAAGTTATAGCATTATTGTTTTTTGCTTCTTTTCCAATTTCATTTTTTTTTTAATAATTTATATTTAATTTAACAAATTTATTTTCTTTACCTGTTCTATCAGTATCCGGCGAACAACAGGCATTTCCTTGAGACGTTGTCATAGGTTTATGTAAAGACATCATAAATTTCTCTTCCATTTGCATTATTATAGTTTTTTGCACTTCATATTTTTTATTTAATGACTAATAAGAAAATAATTTTACAATATAAATTTTCTTTTAAATTTTGTACAATAAACTTCCTACCTTAAACTTTTCCTCGTATTCATCCTTGACAGCCTTTAATAGACGTTTTTGCTCTGTTATTACTTTTTCGTTATTTTGCAATTGCGCCTGTAATTCCTGGATTTTGTGTCGGGCACTTTCTAGTTGTGATGATTTGTCATCCAAACTGTGTTTAAGATCTGTAAATAATGTTTGAAAAAGTTATTAATATTGAATGAAACTGCCATTAAAAAAACTATATCCTACCTTTCAACTCAATATTAAAGGCTTCCTGTAGCACATGTAACTCTTCGTCTCTGGCCCTATAGTTGTCCATTTCGGCCAATTTATCACGACATTTAATTTGAACTTCACCCATTACTATGAAATCTGCTTCCAAACGAGCCAATTCCTGACGGCACTGTAAGCCCATGTCGGCCTGTTGTTGTGCATGCTGTAATTCGGTTGTTAAACTAAATACTTGACCACGCAAGGCTTCTAGTTCATAGTTGACATCTTTGCGCTGGCTCAACTCTTCCTTTAATTTAGTTTGTAGATTTTCATTGGCCTGACGCAAACAGCGATTCTGTTCCAATTCATTTTGATATTTTTCCTTTAAGGCTTCCAGTTCATCTTGATACTTAAATTCTCTTTCGTTTGTAGCCTTTTTGGTCTTATCCAGCAGCAAACTTAACTCTTCATTTTTCGCTTCAAAGTCTTTTTGTTGCTCCTTCAAACGATCACATTCCATTTCAAGACTTCTTTTATCACGAGATCGGCCCATAAGACGGCGATTACGTTCAGCGTGTATTTCTCGCCTATAGCGTTCATATTGCAGTTGCAAACAGAGCAGTTGAAATTGTTCATTATCAAATCTATCCATACCGTTATTTCGCGAACCTAGGGCTATGAATTTGTCTAAAATTTCATTGGGTGTTTGCCTAGATGCCTCATAGCTCGCACGTTCATCTATGCTTTCCGTTAACATCTGAAGCAGAGAATTTTCGTGGTTCTCTACAGGCACTGCTTCAAAAGTCTGTATAGATTTGTCCTCCTGTAAGGCTTTCACTTGGTGGCTAGAATTCTTTAAAACCGACGCTATCGCCATCATTTTAGGGCACTTTTGTAAAGGCCTCTCATTTGTGGTAGCTACTGAGTCTTCCTCGTTTGTATCCGAGTTATCGCCAGAAGCCTGCGAAGTCTTCGAAGAGACGAGATAAAGAGAGGACAATGATTTTGTACGCCTAACTTTATGCTGTGTAATATAAGATGATTCCGTTGAACAGTTGTTACCATTGACACCCACCTTTTCACAACTCTTTTCATTGTAGCAGTAGCTGGTCATGCGATTTCGCCTTTTTATACCTTTAGCCAATAGTTGCATCGATCGACTTGTGGGCATTTGTAGGCCACCTTCGGTACACATACTTTGATCAGTCTCATTACACTGATCACATACTTTGGTTATAGGAATTTCCATAGGTGTACTTGTCGCATGTAAAGGTAATGGTGTAGATGCCGGAGTAGGCGTTGGTGCCGGAGTAGGAGTGGGTGTTGGTGTTGCAGTCAAAGTTGATAAGGGTGTGTTAGAATTAGAGTGATGATATCTGACGCCTCCTCCCACTAAAGCATAACTGGAGGTAGTAATTTCAACATCAGGTGTACGACACATATCACTTGGTGTTTGAAAGCCCATTCTTGCAGCCTGTGCCTCAATCGTTTGAAATGGACTTTGTGTTTGCTGACGATCTTGCAGAATTTTCTGCAGTTTACGATCATAATTTGTGTTGCCTCTGGTAACTAAACGGGTGTTGAGTTCCTGTTCCACATACGTAGTAGTTGTACCACACACGGAAGAGGTAATATCGGAAAAATTAAAATGCTGCTGTTGCTGCTGATAGTGACCATGCAAAGAATCTTTACCTCTGTGGGGAGAAGATGGTTGACTAGAGGCGAAAATATCTCTCACAGCCAATGGATTGGCCAGACCACCAGCACCACCTCCCAAAGAAGGTCTCTTCAAATCGCGATTATCTTTTAGCGGGGTAGTTTCTGGAGTAGCTTCTACAGCCGCTTCAGGCGGTGAGCAGCCACTAACACCCAATGTACCCTGGTTTAAAACTGATGCTGCCGATGATGTGGGTAATGGCATCATATATGGTGTTGGAGTAGGTGTAAGAGGTGTGTGGCTTAAATTCTTTATTTCATGATAAGGACTCCATATACCCGAGTTACTACCAATACCAGTTGCAATACTATGTTGCAGAATACCACCAGTCATCAAACCAGTTAATCTCTGTTGTTGGGATTCTCTGTCATAAGCTTGTCGAATTAACGATGAGGTAGATGTTAATTGATAAAATGTTGTTGTTGTAGTTGTAGTGGCTGTAGTTGTCGTTGCACTGTTTCTCGATACCGAAATGGCTCCCTCAGAACTTGTTATATCCTGATATTTCATGGGCAAAGATAAATTCATACATTCAACCACTACATCATGCGGCTGTATATCTTTCCATCTTTCTGAATTCATTTCTGTAACAACTGTTGCAGTTACCAACATAGGATGCAGCCGCACTGTTTCCAATAAGGGCTTGATCGTATGCTGAAAAATGGCACCCTTTTCTTTGCGAATAAATTCTGTTAAGAAGGCCACAAAATTGCATGGAAACATACCATACAACCTATGAAATAACATCTGCAAACCTAACTGCAAATGTACCAATTTATCTTCTGACAAGCGAGTGGTATGTTGATTATTCCATGATGCCAGGTGAGCGAAAACCGCAAATAAATCATCGAGAAAATTCGGTACCAAATTAGGAATAATGGGTAGTAAAGTTATTATAGCCAATAAAGCACTCATTAGTGGTACAATCTCCTTTTCAATCTATAGAACAAGTAAAATACTTATAAAGTGTATTTAGTTAAAAGGAAATACAAATTTTATTACACAAACCTCTAGCTGTTTTAACCATTGCAACATTTCCTTAATTAAACGATGTTTTTCTACTTTAAATAACCACGTTGGATAACGTCGAATAACAAAACAAAAAAGATTTAAAGAATGAAGACGTTGTGATGGCGTTTTCAGCCAATCAGTTAAACGATCAAAGAGATAGCCATCGTGCGGATTCTGGGCCTTAACCAAGACCTCAATGATACGAGCAGAGCCAGTCTTCAAATAATAATCCATCATACTGTTTAGAAGCCATTGATTATTGGCTGTAGAATAAAAAAAAAAGGTGAAGATTTTGTTAGCGGAATATTTTTGTAACTTTATATCAATGGTCGGAAGTAGAAAGGCGCTTTTACAAGCAGTTGCACAAAAGTACATTTTCAGTATTACAATGTCTGTTATGTTTAACCTTCTTCTGTAAAGTAACAACTGTTCAAGTGCCTTTTCTCTTGAGACCAACGATATAGACCTTTAGGCTAAGTTACGTTTGTCAATCAAAAAAATTATTAAAAAGATTTTTCGATAAAAAGAAAACTTACTCAGTGTAAATTGATCCGATAATTTCTTTTTGGCTTCTTCAAATTTATGATTTTGATTGGATTCCAAATCGTTAAAAATTTTCTCTAAGTCCATGTTCCAAAATGTTGTGTATTTTTCTTATGCTCTGGACAAAATAAAGGAGATTTAAGTGTGTTTAAAATATTAGGAAGATGCTGTTTTTTTTCTAAATTTTTGTAAAAGTCTTGATGGTTTATCTTCTTGGTTCTTCTAGGAAGGAATCTTTTCCCTTTTTTATGTGTGTTGTAGTATTTAGAATCGATTGATTTAGTATATCAAGTTGGAATTTACGTGAGAATGGCAAGTTTGTATAGGTTTTGTCGTGGTCTATTGTTCTTGAAGTGGTAGGGGAATTCTGTCGGTTGCACCACCACTTCCAATTGTTGTTTGTTATGGTAACGGCTTGCTGCTGTTCGATGTGTCGGTTTTATAATAATAGGGGACGTTGTATTGGTGAATAAGGAGTTGGAGGAGGAATAGGATGTCGTTTCTAATTTAGTAGTAGTAACTGCTACGTCTTCGTCTTTTTCTGCTTCTGCTCTGCTGCTAATCTGCATAAAATAGAAACCAAAACCAAATATGCATAAAATAATACAATAACTTCTACTTGTACTTTTTCATATTCCAATTAAGCTGCAGAAAAGTATTTCTCTTAAAACATTAAATTAAAATTAAGTTCTTGCACATAAAGTTTATGTCAACCATCTGTCGCCTAAGTCAATGGCAATGTCATTGTTTTTTTTTTTTTTTTCTTTTTTGATGATGTGCAACATCCTTTTCTTTTTATATAGTTTTTGCCTTTTGGTCAAGACAAAAAATAAAAACAGCTGGCTCCGGCTGCTGCATGTCTTTGTATGTGACTGAAGAACGAAATAGGCTTTCCATTGCATTTCGAAATCCCACTGTCATTAAAGCCAAGGGGACCGACTTAATCAATAATTTGGACTAGTCGGATTTTCCAAAATTGTTTTATAGCCAAAACTTTTCTAATTTATATATTTATTTCTTTCTTTTTACCAGTAAATGCTTCACAAAAAAAAAAACCTAACCATTAATATTGCAAGTAAATAACCTTAACGTACCTTCTCTTGTTTCATTGTTTTATTCTTCGTGTCCTCCAGTTGAGTTTCGTCTTTCTTGTTGGCCCGGGTTTACTGCCTCCTTTTTAATAATAATGCAATAAATTGTCTGTTGTTCTCTTCTCTAGAATTAATAATAATAAAATTTCCCTCTTCTACTTCCCTTGGGTGGTTGGTTGATCGATCTTCTTCTGGTCTTCCTATTTTCTTCGTCGCTGTCGATGTCACTAACACAAAGTGTTTGTCGCTTCTTCTTGGTTAGGTGCATCAAATGGTGCAAATTTCTGACGTCCAGAAATTGTAACAATATAAAATTTTGTTATTATTAAAAAATTTTACATTTCATCGTGCACCTTGTCGTATCATTTATGATTTTTTTCTTCTACATTCCTCCAAAACGAACGATATTACCAGAGTAGAAGTAGTAGTTAGTTGGAGGAGGAGCAAAAAGAAGACAAAAGTAAAACAATAGAATAAAGTATAAAAGAAAAAGAACCAAAAAAATCTGTTGGAGGCTCCACTGACATTTCGCAACGTAACGTCAGAACGTAAAGTAGTGTCAAATTAATCATATGCCACTCAAATTGGAGATGCCACTTGCACGACCGTTAAAATTTGAACAGGAGTCTAACTTAAGGACTACACGATCATGTTGTGGCTTTCAAGATTAATAATCACAATCGTCGGTGGAGTTGCCTTTTTTATACTTTTAACTTTAATAGGTTTAAAAAAGAAAAAATATAAAATATGTTAATCAAAAATTTTTCTATACAAACATTTTTTATCAAAAAATTATTCTAAAGAAAAATTTATCAAAAATTTTTTTTATATAAAATTTTATCAAAAATTTTTCTATAGAAAATTTTATCAAAAATTTTTCTATAGAAAAAATTTTCTGAAAAATTCTTTATAAAAAATTTACTATAGAAAAAATTTTGATAAAAAATTTTCCAAAGAATTTTTAATAAAAAATTTTCTATGGAAGAATTTTTGATAAAAAATTTTCAATAGAAAAGTTTTTGATAAGATTTTGTATAGAAAAATTATTTCTATAAAAAATTTTTATCAAAAATTTTTCTATAAAAAATTTTATCAAAAATTTTTCTGTACAAAATTTTGTTGGTGGGGAAAGGTTTTCCCCACCAACATTTTTTGGTTTTATCAAAAAACTATTTATTACAATAATAAATAATTGTAATAAATTGGGATTCTTAGTGCAATACACTACAGTAAAACTTTTTAAATTTTTTTTTATCAAAAATTCTTCTATAGAAGAATTTTTCAAAAAATAATTTTTCTATCAAAATTTTTTTTATCAAAAATTTTCCTATAGAAAATGTGTAGTTCTGCTGTTTTAAAAAGAAACAATATAAAATATGTTTATCAAAAATTTTTCTATAGAAAATTTTTCTACAGAAAAATAATTCTATCGAAATTTTTACAATTTTTTTGTTGTGAAAAATTTTTGTTTTTAGTTTTTCTTTAAAAATTTTTTTAATCAAAATTTTTCTAAAGAAAATTTTATCAAAAATGTTTCTATAAAAAATTTTATCAAAAATTTTTCTATAGAAAATTTTATCAAAAATTTGTCTTTAGAAAATTTTATCAAACATTTTTCTATAGAAAATTTTATCAAAAATTTTAATTAAATAAAAAATTTTTCAATAGAAAATTTTATCAAAAAATTTTCTATAGAAAATTTTTGTTTTTTATAAAAATTTTTTTTGGCTTAAATGTAGTTTATTCAAGTCGCAGATATTGAGCCCAAACTCCTAGGGCTAATAGAACTTATTATTGCGAATCGAAGAATAAAAAAAATTTTGGTCGGTGTGACCTGGTTTCCGAGATATAGGCCTCGAAAGTTTGAACATAAAATGCGTTTTTTTGCCGACATTTCTTGACTGATTTCAATGATCTTAGTGTCATTGGAAAGGTAATAAAAATGTCTTTTTGATAGCATCAAAATTTGATCCCAACAAAATTCAAATCAAAAATATTTTTATTATATAGTAATTTTGTGTCTTAAAAAGCAAGATGGCAACCCTATATTATGATTTTCAATCATTTTATTGCAATATAGTAATATTTCTGAAATATGGTAACACTGTTTTGTGACTCCATTTTGATTGGTTTATTTAAAAAAATTCCATGTCATATCTGCACACTTATGTATGTGATGGAAGACTTATTTTACACAAAAAATTAAAAATTATTTTCAAAAAATTAAAAATTATTTTCAAAAAATCGCGCGATTTTTTGAAAATAATTTTTCGCCTGCGGCGCTTGATTTAATTCAAACTTACCACATTTCACCCAAAATTAAAAATTATTTTCAAAAAATCGCGCGATTTTTTGAAAATAATTTTTCGCCTGCGGCGCTTGATTTAATTCCAACTTTCCACGTTTTATCCAAAATTAAAAATTATTTTCAAAAAATCGCGCGATTTTTTGAAAATAATTTTTCGCCTGCGGCGCTTGATTTAATTCCAACTTTCCACATTTTACCCAAAATTAAAAATTATTTTCAAAAAATCGCGCGATTTTTTTAAAATAATTTTTCGCCTGCTGCGCTTGATTTAATTCCAACTTTACACATTTTACCCAAAATTAAAAATTATTTTCAAAAAATCGCGCGATACATATTGCCATATTGCACAAAAATGCAACAAGTGCAAACAGTGTTACCATATTACCAACTTTTTATATATACAATTTTGGAGGTCCATAACTCGGAAACTAGGGCTTGTAACCAAATTTTTCATTTAAAATTTTTTGTTCAAAATCATCAATTCTACCTTCTTATTTTTTTTTAGACCGGCCACATACGTTGAAAACATTTAAATATAACTTAAATCTTGAAAACTTTACAGGTTCATAACTCGAAAACTAGGCCTCGCCCACAATTTTTTTATTTTACTTTTTTTGCTCAAAATCACCCATTCTACCCCCTAAATTTTTTTTTTTTTTTTTTAGACCGACTTGAATAAACTGCATTTGTTCCTTTTTTTTTATCAAAAATTTTTCTATAGTTAATTTTTTATGAAAAGTTTTCTAAAAAAAAATTTTTATCCAAAATTTTTTATAGAAAATTTTTTATATCAAAAATGATTTTATAAAATTTTTTTTATCAAAAATTCTATAAAAAATTTTTTATCAAAAAATTTTTTATTGAAAATTTTATCAAAAAATTTTCTATAGAAAGTTTTATGAAAAAATTTGCTATAGAAAATTTTATAAAAAATTTTTCTATAGAAAATTTTATCAACAATTTTTCCATTAAAACTTTTTTTATCAGAAATTTTTCTAAAGAATTTTTTTTATCAAAAATTTTTCTAATGAAAATTTTTTTATGAAAATTCTTCTATAGAAAAGACAATTTTTTTATAAAATTTTTCTTAGAGAAATTTCTACAGAAAAATAATTCTATCGAAAATCTTTGCATAGAAAAATATTTTTGTCACAAATTTTTCTTTAGAAAAAAATTGGTATCCAAAATATTATTCGGTTACATTTATTTAAAAAATTGTTTACAAAAATAATAGCGTCGTGGCGACAATGTTCGAGATTATATTTGTTTGTTATCTCGAACAATATATTTTGTTTCTATAAATTGGATTATATATTTTCTTGTGTGTTTTGTTTTTTTAGTTTCTTTAACAAAGCTGTAAAAACCGACTTGCATCCAAATTCCAACGGAGTGCTTTAATACTTATTTCAACGAGTTTTATTAATGATCGTGATATTTACAAAAATTAGAAAAAAAGTCTTCGGCTTCTGGTGGTATTACCTGTTTATTACCTAAAAGCGTTAAGCTTGAGTAATGTAAAATATATTTAAAAAGGTTATCGTAACAGTTGTAGAAAAATAAAAACGGAATCCTCCCAGTAAGAACAGTGTCAAACGTTTGAAATATAATGACTTTTGTATTTGATATAAAACGTTTTTATCAACATTTTTGAAGCCTAAGCAGATATTTCACATTTTCAAATTTAGCATCATTTAAATAATGGGTGTTTTTTTTAGAGGTATAGAACTTCGAATTGAAATAAAACACAAGAAAATCGTTATAATGTCCATCATTTTGGCTTTATTGGAACGATAATTTTATGCCATTAATGTTTAAATATGATTTTGGGCATGTGGCCGCCGCGGCTGGTTCGAATAAAGCCAATTCTACAGGTCCAATGTTCCACTACTTTTTCGAGCATATGGAGCCGTATGTTGGCAATAACGCCACGAATGTTGGCAATAACGCCACGAATGTTGGCTTAAAAGTCCCCTAACGTTTCTGGTTTGTTGGCGTAGACGAGCGACTTCACATATCCCCAAAGAAAATAATCCAGTGGTGTCAGAAGTATGGCCCAATGACTCCACCAGCCCATAGAGCACACCAAACAGTCAGTTTTTGTGGATGTAATGGCGTCTCAAGGGTCTCATGTGGATTCTCTTCACTCCAAATGCGGCAATTTTGCTTGTTGACGTAGCCATTCAACCAAAAATGAGCCTCATCACTGAACAAAATTTTGCGATGAAAATCAGCATCGAGATCAATCTCATTTTCGGCCCATACACCAAAATCACGACGCATTGCATGGTCTCGCGGCTTTAATTCTTGCACAAGCTGGATCTTGTAAGGTCGCAAGCCAAGATCTTTGAGCAAAATCTTCCATAAAGTTGATGGACAAAGCTCCAATTGCTGTGCACGGTGGCGAATCGATTCATTCGGGTCCTCTTCAACACTTTGCTCTACAGCGGCAATTGTTTCTTCGGTGCGCACTGTTCGACGTCGCTGCGGATGCGTATTATCACATAGAGTAAACGTAGTGCGAAAACGATCCATGGTTAACCGAATTAATTGGACGGAGCTTGCGGTAAACTTCGCGAACTGAACCATTATTTTCGAAATAAATTTGCACGATTTGCAAGCGTTGTTCTTTTGTCAACCTGTTCATGATTAAATGGCAAACCAAACTAAATATTAATCACTTGACAGCTGACAAAATGGCCGCCAGTTAAAAAAGTGATGCCAACTTAAAGTTCTATACCTCAATAAAAAACACCCGATATAAACGTTTGAAAAATGTTAGTTCTTTAAATAAATAAGGGTTATTCTCAAAACATTATCAAACCGCAAGATGATTGAACATTATTAGAAAAATGACGTTATGTAAATTTGATATATCCAAATTTACCTCGTATATATGTATGTTTCTAAATTTAACAGAATTTGATGGTAGGCTATAAAATTCGAATTTCTCGAATTTTAAGTATATTCCGATAGAAATTAAATTATGGGTTGCATGGGAGGTAAGTCAAATATGGCCGATTTCAACAAAATGTAATGAACTAAATTTGTGCCTATAAATGTCCAAAATTAGGATGGTAGTCTCATAAAGGTTAATTCCAATTGGATTATTTTTTGTACTTGCGTGCAACCGAAATCTTAAGATATGGCAACACTTCATATAAACATAACCAAAAAGTAAATAGAAAACAGCTGACATTTGTTTTGCAACTTTTACAAATCGTCGCCGTTTCTCTAAATTGCATACAACAAAATGTTTAAAAAATGTATTATTTTCAATCAAAAGTGTTTAATTAGAACTTATGCGACTAAAGTTCAGCCTGCAAATGCTTTAAAAGGGTAAATAGTTTAATAATAAACTGTAATTAATTAATAAATTTAATAAGCATCACATTAAAGGAAATGGAAAAGTGTTGTTGGTTTAGAAGTTCACGCTCAAATCTTAACGGATTCAAAACTGTTTTCCGGTAGTGGAACAACATTTGGATCTCCTCTTAACTCAGCAGTATCATGTTTCGATGCCTCTATTCCCGGTACATTGCCTGTACTCAATCGAAAGTGTGTGGAACATGGAGTTAAGACCGCTTTGGCTTTGGGTTGTAAAATAAATGAAGTATCAATGTTCGATCGAAAACATTACTTCTATGCAGATTTACCGGTTATTATAGAAAACAGGAAGTTTAGTAAAATTTGATTTTTTATTAATGGGTTATTTATTTTGTAGACAGGCTATCAAATTACCCAACAACGCTCGGCTTTAGCCAATAACGGTCGAATGATTTTTCCTGTTATACAACCAGGTAAAAAGATTTATCACAAAACCGTACGTTTATTGCAACTGCAACTAGAACAGGACAGTGGCAAGTCATTGCATGATGATGAACTTAAAAGAAGTTTAGTTGATTTAAATCGTGCCGGTTTGCCTCTTATGGAATTGGTATTTGCTCCCGATCTAGAAACCGGCGAAGAAGCAGCTTCCTTGGTAAAGGAATTAATATTGATTTTAAAGCGTCTGCAAACCTGCTCTTGTAAAATGGAAGAAGGTGCTCTACGTGTCGATGCCAATATTTCTATACATGAAGATGGCGAGCCTTTAGGCGTACGCACTGAAGTTAAAAATATTGGCTCAGTGCGCAGCATTTCTCAGGCTATTTCCTTTGAAATCGATCGCCAATTTGAAGTTGTCGCTCAGGGTGGTGTTATTACCAATGAAACTCGTTCCTGGGATGCTGAAAATCGATGTACGGTGGCTATGCGTGATAAGGAAGTTTTACAAGACTATCGTTTTATGCCGGAACCAAATCTTCCACCATTACTGTTGAATATGTTAGACGATACAAGTGATAGTTCTGATGCTTCATTGGTTTCAGTACCGGCTGTAGCCAAAGATTTGCCAGAGTTGCCGGAAGAGACGAGAAAACGTCTTGTAGAAGATTTTAAACTGCAGCAGGAGGTGGCAATAATATTGGTGGTAAGTTGATAATTCTGATAATTCGTCAGGAAAAAATGTATGTCAACAAATTTTTTTTTAGTATCAAAAATTGTTCTTTGATAAATACTTTTATACTAAAAATATTTTTTTAAAAAGTTTATAGTAAAAATTTATAAACTATTTTTCTAGGTTTTTGTATAAAAAAAAATATACAGAACATGATGGGATATCTAATATTTTATTAAAATTTTACATATTGCACTTCAGTCCCCATTTATTAGCTTTGTACCTTTTTTGCCGTTTAAATCGAGTATGAATGGAGTTAAGGGGATAAAAACGGGCAAAAAGCGAAAAAATCGAAAAAGGTATAGATATAACAGATATAGAAACAAAATTATTTTTTAAAAGTTTATAGTAAAAATTTATAATCAATTTTTTAGATTTTTCTATAAACAAAAATTATACAGAACATTTTTTAAAGGAGTTTTTTTTAAATGATGGGATGTCAAATATTTCATTAAAAGTTTTACGTAAGTGTATTGCACCAATTTATTACCTTTGGTATCTTTTTTACCGTTTAAATCGAACGGGTAAAAATAAGAAAACATCGAAAACGTTATATCTCCTAAAGCTATAGGTATAGAAACAAAATTTAAATTACATTTTAAACAGCTTTTTTGGGCAGCTTTCATAGGGGATAAAAAGGGTTCTTTTTGCAAACCACTCTTATATTTTGAACAAAAGCATATTCAAAGGAGTTTTGTAATGTAATCAATAGATGTGAAAAAATATTGAGCACGTATTTGGTACTTCGGGGGGCAAAATTGGTAAAATATATAAATAATTTTAAACTTTGCATGTCACAAAGAAATATGAATAGAAATAAAATGTTATGTGCGTTTTAATAAAATTTACCGAATTTAATTGGTAATAAAAAAGTACCTAATATACATTTGGAACTTTTTTGAAATTAGGGGATAAAACGGGGTTAAAATCGGTAAAGTTATAACTTTTAAAGTAAAAGGTATAGGAACAACATTTAAATTATGTTTTGATCAGCTGAAATTAGAAAGACGAATAATTGGTAATTTTTGGAAAAAATACCGAGCAGAACCAATAATATGTAAAAAATATGTTTGGTCCTTTTTTCGTGTATCGACATTATATACTTTATAAAATAATCGTAAAACTCCGATCATGACTAGGTCAACCAGATACTTATCTATTATTATAATTTACAGTTTTTTTTTATAAAACCAAATATCGTTCTATCGCCACTATATTTTTATTATTCGTTATTGTCTTCTAATTAAAAAAAAAACGTATTTTTTTAATTTATTGAAAAAAAATTACAAAAGTCTGGTACATTGATTTCACCATATCTTTGGTTCGATTTTATTGAAAATTTTCTGTATTATTCTGAAATAAAAAGAAAATGGTTATATCAACAAGTTTTCTATTACAAATTTTTGTTTTTAGCACAATTTTTTTGTAAAAAATAGAATTTTAATCATTCCAGAACGAGCCAATACTTTTGGACCACTTTATGAATATAGTTAAAAACTTACCCGCCATACCAACAAAACTTGTAACAAATTTCCTTATTAACGACTTCTTAACTCACTGCAATAAAGCCAACATTGATTTGGATAAATGGTATGAAATACTAGAAACTCATAAAAGATATTGAATTAATTAGAAATATTTATTTTTATCAAAATAGCCATTTAAATTATAACCATTTGAAGGATATATTAAAAGCTTTACATGCTGATGAAATTAATTTGCAAGCAGCCAGAAAGTTGATAGAATTGGTGCAGGATTCACAAAGCCAAATCGATAAGGTTAGTAGAGTTTTTTTTCGCATTTTTGTCATATAGTTTAATCTTTTTTTTCGTTCTTTCTAGCTAATTCAAGCTCATGATCTTCAACAAATTTCGGATATTGCAACAATTGAAAGTTATTGTAAACAAGCTATTGCAAATCAGGCAAAAGCTGTTAAACAATACCAAAGTGGTAAGACCAAAGCTTTGTTTGCCATTGTGGGAGAAGTGGCCAAAATATCGGAACAAAAAGCCAATATGAAAATTGTTGTTAATTGCCTAGAAAATTTACTTAAGCAAAAATAAAACCACAAAATTTGATTTTAAAAATTAATTTTATTTTTGTTCTTTGGTTAAAGGAAATAAATCATATTTCTTATTTATTTTTTTTTTTTTTTTTTGTAAATAACTTCTTCGTGCTTTACATTACAATTTTTATGTAATTTTTTTTTTTTTTTTTTTTTTTATATAAAAACAAAAATAGGATTTTTGGTTCATAATTAAAGTGACTGTAAAACCTGATTCTCTTTTAAAAACAGGAGAACCGCAACAGTATTTCTGTAAAAAAAATAGGAAAAATCTGAAATAAAATATTCAAAATCAATTTTGATTTCCTATTGTATTGAACACACTATATTCGATTGTCTTTCTAAGCAGACAACGATAAGCCTTTAAGGATTTGTTTCAGGATGTTGTTTTTTTTTTTATTCTTATTGTGTTGATGTTTTCTTTTTGTTTAATGATTTTTTTTTAATAATTTATAATGAGTTCAAATGATGTGGTTGTGTAAAAAAAAAAAAAAAAAAACTTTATTGTTGTATAAATTTGTAATAAATTGTGTAATTCTTTGACCAGATTTGTTTATTTTTTTCTAACTTATTTTAATAAATGTGTTTAAAATTGTTTTTAAGTTTTTGTTTCTGTGCAGATTTTGTTAAAAATATTATTTTTTTTTGTTTGTTAACGTTCTAAAATAAATGCATTAGTTTTTTCTAAAATTGGTAGGAATACGGCAGTTATTTCTGAAAGTAGTTTTGAGCTTATAGTTTGGCGTTGAATTCCTTTTAATCCCGATCATAATCTCGGCAGGTTGATGGTGGTAAACTCATCGAGACAGCATTGTCTAATCTATTAAATAAAAGATAATTGGGTTAATAATACCATTTGCCAAAAAATTTTCAATTTTATAACAAAAAGACAATTTTTTCTATAAAACAATTCAGAAAGTTTTAAAGTTGGTCAAGTTCAACTTTCATACCCTACATCACTTCTTTTCAAGGCATTTTTGTTGAATTTTTTAACACAGACTTAGAATCTGTTTGTACAAGCCGGGGGGGTAGGTACGTGTGTTGTCAATAGGAGCCATTTTCGGATAAATTATTTTTAAAAGAGCCACAATAGTAAATAAAGGGTGTCCCAACTAGAACGAAATTTTAAAAATTTTAAATAAAACACAGATATTTAAAAAATCGTGAAACTTTATTATATTGTAAAGTAGACAGAATGAGGTTATGTATGGAACAAGATATGGTGTTCGTTTGCCGATAAAATCATCTTCAGTAACGAGGCCCATTTCCATCTTGATGGCTTCGTCAATAGGCAGAATTGTCGCATTTGGAGTGAGGAAAATCCTCGAGTGATTCACGAGAAGCAAATGCATCCTCAACGTATCACTGTGTGGTGTGGTTTTTGGGCTGGAGGAATCATTGGACCTTTTTGAATAAAGCAGTTCAAGCGCAAACAGTCAATGGTGTTCGGTATCGTGAAATGATAACCAGTTTTTTCTTGCCTATAATTGAAGAAATGTGGCATGTGGTTCCAACAAGACGGCGCCACATGTCATACAGCCAGAGAAACAATTCAATTGCTACATCAGTCATTTCCCGGTTGTGTTATTTCGCGTTTTGGAGACCAGAATTGGCAGCCTAGATAGTGCGATTTAACACCTTTAGATTTTTTTCTTTGGGGTTTTTTGAAGTCGATGGTTTACGCGAATAAGCCGACGAGGAAATTGGACGCTGCATTAAATTAAAGGTCATTGAAAATTTCATTAAAAGATCGCGTGTGTGCCAGCAAAGCCGCGGCGGCCATCTGCACGATATCTTGTTCCATACATAAACACATTCTGTCTACTTTACGATATAATAAAGCTTCACTATTTATTATTTTTTTTAAATATCTGTGTTTTATTTAAAATTTAAAAATTGCGTTCTAGTTGGGACACCCTTTAGTTGGATAAGAACATGATAATATGTTATATATATAATCATACAAGCTTTATTTTATGGATAGCTAGACATACTGACTGACATCGCTTAATAGAATCAGGAAGTGATGATAAACGGAGGTCGGCACAAAAGAAAAGAACAAAAAAAATCGTAGGCAGAGTTGTCGTTTTTATAATTTAAACTAAAATAGGTATTTTTTTTTAAAGAACCGGTTTTCTACTTCACTTTTTTAAATATTTTTATCAAAAATTTTTCTACAGACAATTTTTTTTATCAAAAATTTTTCTACAGAAAATTAGTTAAAAAAATTTTCTATTAAAAATTTTTTGATAAAAAAATTTTCTATTGAAAATTTTTGTTAGAAATTATTAGAAATTTCTTTTACTGAAAATTTTGCTATAGAAATTAAAAAAAAAAATTCTGTAGAAAATATTTCTATCAAAAATTTTTCTCTAGAAAATTTATCAAAAATTTTTTTTATTAAATTTTTTTATCAAAAAATTTTCTGTAAAAAATTTTATTATCAAAATATTTTCTATCGAAAATTTTTTTATCAACTATTTTTCTATACAAAATTTTACTATCAAAAATTTTCTATTAAAAATTTTTTGATAAAAAGATTTTCTACTGAAAATTATTATAGAATTTTTTTTTATCGAAAATCTTGCTATAGATTTTTTTTTAATTTTCTATAGAAATATTATCAAAAATGGTTTTAAAGGAAATTTTTTTATCAAAAATTTTTCTGTAGAAAATTTTACTATCAAAAAATTTTCTATAGAAAATTTTATTATCAAAAATTTGTCTATATAAAATTTTTTTATCAACAATTTTTCTATAGAAAATTTTAATATCAAAAATGGTAGAAATTTTTTTTATCAAAAATTTTGCTATAGAATTTTTTTTTTAAAAAATTTTTCTATAGAAAAAATTTCTATCAAAAATTTTTCTATAGAAACATTAAAAAAAAATTCTATTGCAAAATTTTTGATAAAAAAAATTTCTGTAATAATTTTCAATAGAAAATTTTTTTTATCAAAACATTTTTAATAGAAAATTTTTGATAATAAATTTTTTTATAGAAAAATTGTTGATAGCAAAATTTTCTATAGAAAAATTGTTGATAAAAAAATTTTCTATAGAAAATTTTTTGATAATAAAATTTTCTATAGAAAAATTTTTATTAAAAAAAAATTTTGATAAATTTTCTATAGAAAAATTTTTGATAGAAATATTTTCTATAGAAAAAATAAAAAAAATTTCTATAGCTAAATTTTCGATAAAAAAAATTGTTCAAATAAATAAATAAAAATAAATATAATAATATTCAATAGAAAATTTTTTTATCAAAAAATTTTCAATTTTGTTGATAAAAAATTTTTTATCAAAAATTTTTCTATAAAAAATTTTATAATCAAAAATTTTTCTATAAAAAATTTTATAATCAAAAATTTTTTCAATAGAAATTTTTTTTTTATTAAAAATTTTTGGATACAAATTTTTTTCTGTCAAAAGTGAAATTAAAGCGGATAAAAAACAATGAAAAACACATAAACCACAAACAAACATACATTTAATGAGTACGTGTGTGTGTCCTAGCTTTCTCTCATTGCATTATCGGCAAATCAATGTATGGAAGTGTAGCATCTTTGGTATAACAATTTTATAGTTAAAATTTGACAAACCATTAAGAATTCTAATAAACTTGCGGACGAGTGCAGTTTCTTTCAGACCAAAATGTTTGCCATATGAAAGGCCACTATGCTCCACTAAGAGTCAAGGATAACAGAAGAACGGGACCACAGAGTTAATCCCTAGTACTAAAAATAAAAACAGTGAGGTGACTATATACATACATATGTCGACAGCCCGGCTGCCCTCAAGTCGCTGCAACGTCAAAGCATTACCTTCAAACTAGCCTAACCAAATGTAGATTGGCCCTAATAGACCTATTACTCAGATATAGGTTGGGTTCAAAAGCAAAAAAAATTGTCTATGAATACATTTTATAGTAATAATTTGTCAAAAAAATTTTCGCTATAAACTTTTTACCTATAAATTTATAGCGAAAATTTTTCTATGAAAAAAAAAAAAAATTGTCTGAATTTTTTAATGTAAAAATTAAGAAGGAAACATTTTCTATGAACAAAATTTTCGTAGACAAAATTTATCTATGAAAAAAAATAAAACTTTTCTGTGCGAAAAAGTTTTATATGAAAAATTTCTCTACAAAATAAATGTATAATGAAAAAACTTTCAAAATGATATAGCAACGATTTTTCTGTGATAAAATTTCTAACGATTTAACATTTGGCAAATTCGCCTTACCTTCTTGATTCACTTTCCAACAGATTTGGATCTAAAGGATGCTGAGCTACATGACGTAAACTATCACCTAAAGTGCTACGTAGATGTTGCATTTCACGGTTAGCTTTAGAGCTGCGCAAAATATACTGCTGACGACGTTTAGCCTCCTGAGCCAATTGTTCTCTCAACATCGAAATCTACAAATGTTAAACAACAAGAACAAATATGCATTAATTTATAAATCATTATCTTCTTAACTTTTTATTCACCTGATTTTCCAAACGTAAGACTTGTTGTCTATGAGCCTGTTCCCTAGCATCCAATAGCTTTTCTGCCTGCATTTGAGCACTTCTATAGCGTTCGGTATCAAAACCATCCATACACTTGGCACTATCATGAATACGTGCTTTACAACGGGCCAATTCGGACTCCTTTTCCGCCAGTAGAGTTTCTAAACGTCTTACTTTTAAACGCAAATCACGATTTTCTTGTTCAATCACATTATGATCCAAGCCACAATTGAAACTGCCACCAATTCCAGTTGCACTTGAAGAGCCCTTAAGATAGCTTTCATTTTTGCTAGCATTATTGCTCTCAATGCGATTAGAGTCGTAATTGCCGTCATAATAGGAAGAGGTGTTTGGTCCCACACCATTACCAGTCGCCTTTTCAGATCTGTCATATACACTGTCACCGGAAAATTTACTTTTTCTTTCATTCTCCAATTGTTTCACCTTGTCCTGCAGCACCTGAAGTTTAGTGCGTAATTCAGATTTTTCTCTCTGGGAAGATTTTAGTTGACGATTCAATTCATCTTCTTCATTGCGTCCAGTATTTGAGCCACCTTTGTCTCCGGTTTCTTGATTCCATTTTGCAATGCGCAATTGAGATTCCAAAGCTGATCTTTGTACTTCTAAATCATTGACTTGGTCTTGTAAACGTTGAGCACCGTCTAATTGAGCCTGTTGTCCTCTTCTAAGTTCATTTATAGATGACTGAGCTTTTTCCAGGCGTTCACCCAAAATACGTTTTTCATTTTCTGCGGTTTGCAATGATTTTTGTAGTAACTTAAGTTTGTCCTCATTTGTTTGAGAACTGTGACCTTGCTCCGATAATTCCTTATGAGCCGTCTTTAATTCGCCCCTCAGTTCGGCTTCTACAACAGCGGCTCTTTGTAATCTTTCCTTCATTTGATCCAAGGCTGTCTTGAGAGAAGCACACCTATCTTCCAATTGCACCATGGCTCGGCTTTGATTATCTAAACGTTCTTGAGCCTGACGTATATTGCAGTCCTTTTCTTGCAAGGCCATTTGTAAACGCGTCAGGTCTCCTTCTAGGGCTACTCTTTGTAAATCCAACTTGGTTGCCCGACCTTCGATCTTAGCCAACTCTTCCTGCAAATGACGTTTTTCATTTTCTAATTTGGCGCCATGTTGCCGACACTTCTCTAAACGCTCTTCGTTTTGTGTGTTCTCTTCAGAGCAGGAGTTCAATTGCATTTCCGTTTGAGCTAATTTCTCTCTTAACTGCTGGCATTCATCTTGTTTTTTATGGAATTTATCCTCTAAATCATTAAGAGCTGATACCTTCATGCTGCGCTCTGTATCGAGGTTACTCTTCTCTTGCTGGAGATGACGTATCATTTGCTGCAGCTTAGAAACCTTAGAATCACACTTCAATTGCTGCTCGCCTGCATCTTGCAGTTGTTTCTTAGCGGATAAAAGCTGCATTTTATAGTCGTCCTTCTCTCTTTCGATTTGAGCCACCTGATGCATAAGGCATCTAACACCCTTACGAATAAGATCTGGATCACAATCCAAAGCGGGACCATCAGGGCAATGCGAAGTACTGCGTGTCTCAAAGTCATGACAGCTGGGAGCCACAGCCCCGGAAACACTTCGAACTGGAGAGAAACGACGTGAAGGACTAACGAGGCGATGGGAAAGATTTACACTACCATCAATTTGTATGCCAGCAATGCGTCTAAGAGTATGAACAACGGAGCTTAACTTATGTTCAATTTCACGCTTATGCAGTTCAACACAGGCTAATTGCTCATCTAAAGCTCTTATACGTCCCTCGGCACCTCCTAGACGAGCCTTTAATTCTTGTATTTGTTGAGTAGCATCTGCCAAGCATACTTCCAAATTGTGTTTCTGATCTTCCAAACGTTTCTCCCGACCACGAGCTTCCTCAATGCGTGCCACCAGTTCTTGTTCCCGATTGTGAAAACGATGTTCCTCTTGATTGGAATGGCACCTAGCTCTACCCAATTCTTGACGTGTAGCACAAAGATTTGCTTCCAAATCAGCCAATTGTTTCTTTACTTGATTTAGCTCTTGTTGAGCCCGATCTTTCAGCTCTGTCTCTGCCGTTAGCTTATTTTGCAGTTCCTTGCCTCCTTCATCTTTTTGGGCAAATTCTACTTGGATCTTTTGCAATGTATTGCGGGTGCTACTTAACTCTGTTGTTGTTTTCGATAAATTATTTTCGGTCTCTTTTAGTACCGTTGTCAAACGTGTACGCTCATTTTCCAAAGAGTTTTTGCTCTCTTCCAAATTGCTTATCTTCTGTAAAGCCTCTTCTATAGCTCTTGCCTGTTCACGCTTAGAACTTTCAACTCTTTTGACATGATCTCTTAATTCTTTGTTGCTTCCTGAGTACTTGTCGCGTTCGATATTACTGTCGGCCAGTTGTCTCCTGGTATCGGTTAAATCTTTGCGCAATGCCTCTATGTAGCCTTCGCCTATTTTAAAAATGTTTCATAAAATATGTTTTTTCACTCGATTTTTTTAATATGGAGCTTACCTTCTTTAGCTTTCCTCATGGTATCTTGTAATTCATTTGTAATCGTTTCCATCTTATCATCCTTTAGACGAATATCCATTTTCAGTTCATCGCTTAGCCTTAAGAGATTATCCCTTTCCTCTTTCAAAGCATTCATTTGTATTTCCTGCTTGCGTATACAATCTTCCAATTTGATTCTGTTAAATAATTGGGGATATTGTTAAACTATGATTCAAAGCCTTAATGTGAGTGTTACCGATCTTCCAACTTACCTTTGTTCTTCTTCTTTCGTCCTCATAGCCACTATTTCATCTTTAAGATGAGCTATAGCATTTCTTTGCTTTTCATCCCGAGCATTATGTTCCCTCTTAGCTCTTTCTAAGGCATCCTGTTCGTTCTTCAATTCTCTAGCCACAGCCTCTAGTTTTTCTTGTACAGCTTGTTTATCGCGATGAGCTGGGGTGAAAATAAATCAAACCTGTATTCTCGAGTATTAATCCAAAAATAACTCGCAACCCTTACCTATTAGCAAGGCCTGTTGCTTTTCATTTTCGGCTCGTATCAAGGCCTCTTCGTGCTGTTGTATTAAACTTTCCATATGCGCTTGCAGAGCATCCAAACGTTCTTGTTGCTTTTCAATTTCGTCATCCTTAGCCGTTTGTAGGGCTTGCAAAGCCTGTTGCATTCGCTTTTCCAAACCATTGCGTAATTGCATTAGTTCTTCGCTATGCTTTTTGGCAGTCTCCTCAGCTGCTGACTTGAGATTTGCAATCTTTTGGTTGAAATCATTTTCAGCTTCGCGGGCAGCATTGATTAGCTGAGTTTTGGTCTCCTGAGCTCGACGTTGACATTGCTCCAGTTCTTTTTGCAAGCGGGACACATTATTCTTTAGGGATTCTTCGCGTACCAGGGCTTCTTGCAGTTCCTTTTCCAATTGGGCTCGGCGTTCTTCGGTGGCTTCTAGATTCGAGTTGGTATCGAAGAGTACAGCATCAAGAGATTCCTTTTCGGAGCGTAATGCTGCCAAAAGTTCCTAAACGAAATAAAAGAAAATATGCTATTTAAATTCAGGTCTAAACTTATCTTGACTTTCAAGACCCACCTGCAAACGATGTGTTTCCTTTTCATGCAAATCAATGACTACCTGTTTCTCTTCCACATCTTTAACCATTTCTTCCAAATTACGATTAAGTCGATTATTTGTTTCCGTTGTCTGTTCCAATCTCTGTCTTGTGCGCATTAGTTCCTCATTAAGAGATTCCTTTTTACGACACAATGCCGTCAATTGATTGTGTATGTCACTTCGATCCCTTGTTAGACAGGCCAAATCCTGTAATATTTTCTCCTTTTCCATTTGCAAACATTTAACCTTTTCACTGAAACCAAGATTATCGGTTTCTAACTCCAAACGCACTTTATCCATGTTACTCAATTCCTTGCGCACATCTGCCAGTTCGTTGGCTTGCTCCTGCAGCTGTAGAGCTAGTTTTTTGCGATCTTCTTGTACATCATGGATATTATGCTGTAAAATTTTCAGTTCATCTGTAGTCGAAGAACTGTTGTTGGAAACTTTTTCCAAACGTTCTTGAAGATCACATTTCTCTAGAAGTATTTTATCGAGATCATACTCTAAATCGGCCTTTTGTTTTTCTAATAAATTTATTATATTATCGGATTCTATGCGCTGTTGCTCAAGCAGATCACGATTTAAGCTAACACGATTGAGTTCCTCTCTTAGGGATATGGTTTCCTCACGCAAACGACTACCACGATCTTCCTCGGCTCTGAAAGTAGTTATAAAAATTTTATATAATAATTATATAAGATATTTAATCTAGTTTTTAAAATAAACATACCTTAAATTCAATTCTGTTATATTTTTATCTTTCAGGATTCTTTGAATTTCCAATTCAACCGCCTTTTTGTCCTCCTCTAAAGCATCAATTTTCTTTTGCAATTTTCCGTAGTTGAATTGCAACTTTTCAAAGTCAACACTCAAATTTTCGAACTACAATAAATAAATTAATAAAAAGTAAAATCTTCATTATAATTTGATGACTTATGAAAATCTGTTTTACCGCATTATTTATCTCAGCTTTTCCTTGATCAGACTGCTGCTTCTGATCTCTTATTTCATCTAAAGTCTTCTGCAAACTATCCCGCTCTTTAAACAATTCCGATAGCTTTGAATTGCTGGCATCCAATTTTTCCGTTAACTGTTGAATCTTGGTCGTCAACAAAGCCTTTGTACCCTCACTAGTATCCAATTGTGTTTTAGTCGATTTTAGATTTTCATTTGCATTTTGAAATTTCACCTGCATATCATGCAAAGCCAATTGATATTTGTGCAGTGCCGCCTGTACTGCTGAAATTGTACCCTCAGCAAAAGCTTGCGATGCTCGTGCCGATGAACGTCTGGGCGATTTAGCTGATGCTGCTGCTGATGAAGTATCACGCGTTAAATGCATGTGATCACCACCACCTCCTCCCGCACTGACATCAGCCGCTTGTTCTCTATCAGCAATCTCAGCATCCAAGACTACAGCTTGCGCTATCTCACGTATTGAACTATTTAAACGTTCGATTTCGTCATTGTAGCGACTAGCCAACATGGCTTGTGACTCAGCTTGTGCACATCGATCTTCTAGTTTTTTCAATTGATTAACTAAATCGAGCAAACGTTGATCACGTTCTAAGATCTCGTGTCGAGCACTTTCATGTTGGACTTTCAATGTGGCCAATTGATTTTGCAATTCATCATTTTCCCGTTTCGCCTGAGACAATTGTTCATCGGCAGCTCGTTTGAGTTGTTGCATATTGAAGGCCACATTACTGCAAGTCGAATTAATGTCCTTGGCAGCACCATTGACCTCCAAACCCATTTTGGCCACCTCATTTTTCATGGCCGTCTGCATGTCTTTAAAGGCTCGCTTGACCGCCACCACTTCACGCCACATTTTCAAAAGGCGATTGTGTTCACTGTTGTAGTAGTCCTTAAAAGCCTTTTTAGTTCAAGAGGGAAAATTTTGAAACATTTAATTTTTTTTGTTTGTTCTTAGGAAGTAATATTTACCTGTTCTTCTTCTTTAAACTCATCTTCCTTTACCAGCAATTCATCCCTTAAATTCGACCAATCATTGGTTAGTTTTTGCAAATCATTCGTTAAAGCTTCATTTGTCTGATTGGATTCGATCAGTTGTTGACGCAAGGCATTATTTTGCGCCAACAATTGTTCGGCTTTCTTATGTTCCTCATCTAGTTTACGACACAGTTCATTGCTGTCTTCGTGTATGATAAAATCCCGACCCGTAACTCCACATGTCGGTGGTGAGGGTGGAGTTTCCAATGACGACGAACAAGGCTGACTTGAATGTCCCAAAGTCAGGGATGTTGAACACTGAAAAAAAGAGATTTTTTCAATAAAATTTAATGTTCGAGATGTTTTTGTAAAAACCTTGTTCTTATTAAAAAAAAAAAAGAAAGTAAGAAAGTGATATAGTCTTTTAAGCCGTACAATTTGATACATTTCACCACAGATGTCAAGTGTGGACCAATTTAGTATTGAAAGGTTACGTCGTTACCAAGGCACCAAAAAGAGACCTGTATTTTGCTTCTTGATCAGCAAAAGAATGCGAAATCTAGTCTCAAGATTTACCCCAGTAAACGAAAAGATTGCGGCAATTCCAGTCAAAGCAAAGTATTTTAATTTGAGCCTGATCATTTTATGATCAATTTGAGGAAATGTTCAATAACTGTCCCAATCATGACGTCAAAACAAGACCGGATGATAGGGTAAGAAAGTTGCTTTGAGCTTCTTCTCTTCTTGACACCCAGTGGAGCATAAGGCCTCAACCATCCTTCTATATCAGACTCTATTGCAAGATGTTAGGCATACGTCATTCCAAGAATAGCTCCGCATCAATTGACCTTCTCGATGTTCTAGCTGGTGCACCTCGGCCTCTTCCTTGTGGATTCCAACGAAGCGCTTGTCGAGCAATGTTTGTATTTGACCTTCTAAGTGTGTGGCCTATCCATAGGCAATTAAAGGTACCTACACATCCAATAACCTCGTTATCCACATTGATGGGTGTTGACTGATTTGCGCCATAGCCCCCAGTCATAATCTTTGTCTTGGAAATATTGATTTCCAGTCCATCTTCCAGAGATTCAAAAATTATAGCGTTAGTATTGCTTTAAGCTTACTGTTGGTAAATTCAGTCTTCACAACGTAACATTCTACAATGGTTTGAGGTTGATCTCCTTTGTGGCGGCTCGCAATACGGTAGTGAGCAATGCTAGGTTTGAAATCCACAAAGCGACGTGGGTGTTTTTCTATCAACGAACAGCTCAATTACTCAGAGAAGATATTCCCGATTCAAACTACATCTGCACGATATGGTAACATATTGCCAACTTTACGAAGACTGCTGCAAAATCTGTATTAGGATTCCAAAACCCTCTTCCTAAAAACTCTTGGTATGACGAAGAGTGTTGCAACGCTCTTCAATCGATAGTTACGCGTCGAACTTTAGAAAGATATCGAGAGAAAAGGAGGGAAGAGAAACGGCTATTCCGAAGAAGAAAAAATGGAGAAACGGGTGTTGGAGGAAATTGAGATCTATAAGAGTAGTAATGAATTGCGTAAGTTTTACCAATAAGTTAAATACCATCCGATTGGCATCGTGCCAGAGTTTTAATTGAGACGCGTATAAGAGAACAGTGAGACATAGAATATTTGTAAAGCAATTTTGTAAAATGTGTTTAAAGTGACTACTACTAAAGTTAATAAAATATAACTTTATAAAACGATATAAAGTGTTTAAATTTTGTTTTCGGTTGTTTGCAAAAAAGAGTTCTTTCCACGTTTTTAAAGGAAAAACGTAACAGTATTTACTATGAAAAATATTTAAACAAATAAATATGAAAATAACTCCTCCCAGAACCTACCATAACTTGACTGGATGTTGGTCCAGTTGTAATTTTTGGCGTATGACATGGTGTAGTCGGCTTAATGGTATCCTGCATACGATCCTCCAAATCACTGCAACGTTGACGATATTGCTGTATCTTCGACTGCAAACGACTGACAAGAGTGGCCTGATTCTGTTGAGCCTGCTTATAGGTATCCAAGCGTCGACGATAACTATTGGCTTCCTCGGCCAAACGTTGACGCAATTCCTGATTTTGGCGCAACAAAGCCGAAGTAGACGATGGATTACCACCGGGATTTTCTGAGGGTGTTGGACTTAACATTCTAGGAGTTGTTACTGTGGGATGACCGCCGGCTGCTCCAGACAATGAACCATGAGCAGGATTGTAATCGTTAGCGGCACTACGACTACGATTAGTAATGCCTTTGGAAAATGGCAATCTGCTAGAGGAAGTATTTGTAGGAGGTGGTGGTTGTTCCAAATTCGTAGGACAAGGCGTTTGCTTGAAATTATCACGATATGCTTGCATCTAGAAAATAGAAATAAAAAATTGTATGTTAATACAAGTATGTAACAAAGTAAACAAACTAACAAATATCGAACTTTATTCAATAATTTGTTAAATAACTTTTCAAAACTTTTTTTAGTTTCTTTTTTCAATTCACCCTTTTTGTGGTTATAAATTAACAAACAACACATACAAGTTATTTGCCAAAAAAAAAATACTAGTAATGACTGTTATGACTTTGTAATAGGTCTGTTCCGTGTTAGCATGTTGTTGGTCGACTTGTAAATTAAAATTATTAAACATTGATTATAACCCCAATCCTTGTAAACATTTTCATATTTCCGGTCACCATAGTTTTAAAGCGCCAAACCCCCTCCCCCCAAATTAATTTAAATACATTTGTTTAACAATAATTTCTCATAAATATTCGATTGAATCCTAAGCACAAATATGTAAATATAAAATTATGATTTTTTTTATTTCAGTTCAATTTTCATATTTATGCTTTTCAAACACGCATTACACGGTCTGTCACCAGAAGAATATTCCTTTACCTCCGCCCCAAAATCCCATTTTAAAAATTTCTATGTACATTCTTGTAGGAAAAAAGCCATCCTTTGTAGGTCTATCTCCCCAAAACAATTTCAAAATCAACAATCATCCATTCATTTATGTTGTTTATTTATTGGTATTATGTATTTTTTTTCATATTTTTCATAGATATTATAAACATTTTATGAATAAGGGGTATTCCGAATAAAATAGGCATTTACTATTTTAGGCAAAACCTATCTATATTGCATTGTTATCAATACTATTAGCTTAAAATCATTAATTTTTAATTGGTTATTGGTTATGTTCCCGTACAATAGCAAAACTACCCAAACCAGTCCGAAGTTACCCAAAACTCACTCAATTGTGTTCCCGTACTCAATACTGGAGTCTTTGCTAAATTGTAAGAGTAATTTTATTTTCCCTCTTACTCAAAACTGCACAGGCTTTTTCTTTGAGTAAGTTTGGACAACAAAATATTTAAAAAGTCAATTCAAAACAAAAATTTGTTTTTAATAATTTTTATCAAAAATGAAACAAAAGATTTATAATAGTTTAACAAATATTTGTTTAATTCCTGTACTTTTAGGAATATTCGTTGTTTAAGTGAGTAATTCATAAGCAGGTGTAGGCAGCCCATACCACCAGAAGCCGAAGACTTTAAGTAATTTTCGTAAATATCACGATTATTAATGAAACTTGTGGAAAATACTTACGAGTTTCATTATTGATCGTGATCATAAATGAAACTCGCATTTAATAAAAACAAAAATTCTATAGCAAAATTTTTGATAAAAAAATTCCCAATAAAAAAAAATGTTTGATTTTTATCAAAAATGTTTGACAAAAAAATTTTTGATAAAAAAATTTTCAATAGAAAAATTTTTGATAAAAAATTTTATATGGAAAAATTTTTGATAAAAAAATTTTCTATTTAAAAATTTTTGATAAAAAAGTGTAAATTTTCTATAGAAAATTTTTGATAAAAAAGTGTAAATTTTCTATAGAAAAATTTTTAATAAAACAATTTTTAAAGAAGATTTTTTGATAAAAAGTAGTGTAAATATTGTATAGAAAAATTTTTGATAAAAAAATTTTCTATAGAAAAATTTCTGATAAAAGAAGTGTAAATTTTCCATGGAAATATGTGTAATAAAAAAAATTTTTATATAAAAATTTCTTTAGAAAAATTTTTGATAACAAATTTTCTATAAAAAAAAATTTTGATAAAAAAAAATATTCTATAGAAAAATTTTTGATAAAAAAATTTTCTTTTAAAAAAATTTTTATTAAAAAAAAAATTTAATAAGAAAATTTTTAATAAAAAAAAATTTCTATAGAAAAATTTTTAATAAAAGAAATTCTATAGAAAAATGTTTGATAAAAAAATTTTCTATAGAAATATTTTCGATATAAAAATATTCTATAGAAAAATTTTTGATAAAAAAATTTTCTATAGAAATATTTTTGATAAAAAAAATTCTATAGAAAAATTTCTAGATTTTCTATAGAAAAATTTTTGATAAAAAAATTTCCCATAGAAAAATTTTTGATAAAAAAATTTTATATGGAAAAATTTTTGATAAAAAAGTGTAAATTTTGTATAGGAACATTTTTAATAAAAAAAAGTGTAAATTATCTATAGAAAAATTTTTAATAAAAAAATTTCTATAGAAAATTTTTTTAAAACAAATTTTCTTAAAAAAAATTTTTGATAAAAAAAAATATTCTATAGAAAAATTTTTGATAAAAAAATTTTCTTTAAAAAAAAAATTTGATTAAAAAAAAGTTTCGATAAGAAAATTTTTAATAAAAAAAATTTTCTATAGAAAAATTTTTAATAAAAAAAATTTCTATAGAAAAATTTTTGATAAAAAAATTTTCTATAGAAATATTTTTGATATAAAAAATTTTCTATAGAAATATTTTTGATATAAAAAATATTCTATAGAAAAATTTTTATAAAAAAAGTGTAAATTTTCTGTAGAAAAATTTTTGATACATAAATTGTTTATAGAAAAATTTTTGATAAAAAAATTTTCTATAGAAAATTCTTTCATAGAAAAATGTTTGATAACAAAATGAAAAATTTTTAATAAAAAAATTTCTATAGAAAATTTTTTGATAACAAATTTTCTATAAAAAAATTTTTGATAAAAAAATTTTCTATAGAAAAATTTTTGATAAAAAAATTTTCTATCGAATTTTCTTCGAAATACTCCTTAAACATGTAATATTTATTCATTGAATTTAGAAAACATAAAAATTGATTAAATATTTTCTTCTAGATTTATGACTTGCATGCACATGCATGCATAGTTTCTTATGATTCTAAGGGAAATTTAAATAAAATTCTTATCACGAAACCCTTTTTTTGGAGTCAATTTGCATATTTATACTATAAAGTTTAGTTCAATTTTTTATGACTTTTGTTGGGGTTTTTTAGAAACATTTGAAAAGTGAAAACATCGAAAGATTTTTAGTTGTTATAGGAATAAAAATGTCATCGATACACAATTAGAATCATATTAATCAAACAATTATTGTTAGTTTTATAATTTGCCATAATTGTGAAGTTTCATTAAAGATGAAACTCTTCACGAACATGGCAACACTCATTATGTACAGACAAAAATAACAAATTTGTATTGTCATTTTTCATGTAAAACTACAGTAAATTATTGCTGTCAATATAGGATCAACATCTCCAATTTTGATGAAATTTTGTATTTACATTCTTCTAGCTCATACAATTTTTACGAGTTCCTCAAAATTCTGAATTTCGCTTTAAACAGCTCATATTATGTGAGTTCCTTTACTTTAAAGAAAGAACCCAAATTCACTCAAAAGTGTTTCCGTAAAAAATGTTCAAAAAAAATTGTTGTTTTTTGAGTAATTTCTGATAACTTCGGGTTTTGGGTAGTTTCGTTAGAGTACGGGAATTTGAAATTTAAAAATTTTTTCATGAATCGTTGAAAATTTTTTAATTTTTTTTACTTTAGAATTTAAAAAGATTCATGAAAAAAAATTAAATTTAAAAATTTGTACTGTTATAATTTTTGATTTTTATATTCTGCTGCTAATACTACATATAATCCATATTTAAGAAAAGGACAAAGAAAATGTAAGATATGCTTTTTGAGATGTCCTCGAGTCAAGCACATAATGGATCTCCTTTCATCTCCAATACATGATTAAATTAATTAAAAGAACATAAAACTACTGGACTTACGCTGAAACATGAGTCTAGTTTTATAAAAATCTAATAACCGTATCAAAAGTTAAAGAACTTTAAAATGGGTATGTTTTGAAAAAAAAAACTAACTTAGGACCGCCATAAAATCTGAACCAAGAACTTAAAATTGTACGAGCTAGAAGAATGTATATACAAAATTGCATCAAAATCGTAGATGGTGTGGTTCAGTACTTGTTCGAGTACTTGTTCGTGTGTTAGGGGACCATAACAAGTACAAACAAGTTTTCGTCAATTGTTGTTTTTTTTTAAGTTTTACTGTAGTGTATTACACTAAGATCCCAATATATTACATTATAAATTGCAATTATTTTTTGTAATTTTTCTAAAATTTTAGATTTCTGAATATATTGTACAAGTTATAAAAAAAAACATTAGTAGATTAAGACTAAAATTACCCTTAATTCTTGGTAACACAAGTTTTTTGTGTGATCAACGGGCTTGGAGTTATTTACATCACAATTTTAAGAATTTGTGACTGTGAAAAATCTGTCCACAACTGGATTTATTTACATCGCAATTTTAGGAATTTGGGACTGTGGCAAAATCAGTCCACAACTAACCACAATGGAGAAGGGTTGCATATGGTTGGGCACAAACAGTATAGTGCTTTATTTCTTGATTTTTTGATACCCACCACAATAGGTGAAAAGGGTATATTGTTTTTTTGCTGATGTTTGTAACTCTTAGAAATACATGAGACCCTTTTGTACAACGATTGACTAAGAGTCACTTCACGAGTCAATTTAACGATATCCGTCTGGCTGGATATTTAGGTAAGCTCGTGTTTAAATTTGGAACAGGTACTTTTTTTGTTCAAGGATGATCCGTATATTTTTTGGATAAAATCGGATTTGACCATACCTCCTATACAAGACTCATTCAAATATATCTAAATATCTAAAGATCATTGATTTTGTTTGCTAAAACTTATCTGCACAGATAAGTATTTTGTTAATATAAAACGATAACCGAAATTTGGTAATAGGTTTACATTTGACCCAAACTTTCATATTAGACCCTCTGTAGGAAATTAATCTCAAAATTTTGAAAAAAAATACAGCACATATACAATTGGCTCCAAAAGCTTAAGAAAAGCTTTCCGACTATAGCATTTTCTTACTTGTTTCTTATACCCACGATCAAAAAGAATGGGGGGTATACTAGATTGTCATTCCGTTTGTAGCTTCCATAAAATTGACTTAAAAACCAAAAGGGTTATATATTTTGAATCCTTATGAAATTCTAAGACAAAAGGTCGATGTCTGTCTGCCTGTTAAAGGATCAATAGGAACTGAACGAAAAGAGCTAGGTCAACCAAATTTGGCAAGAATATTCCTTATTTCTTATTATGGTACTGAAAATGGGCGAAATCGGTTCGCAATTGACCATAGCATCCATATAAACAACTGAATGGAAACAGCAAAACTACTAAAAAGATAGGGGTTTCTGTATGTCTATCCATCAGTTAAAAGCTCGAGAACAACAAAAATTTACAACAGTATTTCTGATGTTTTGAAAAAACTTGGTATTGAAATTGGGCGAAATCGGTTCACATTTGACTATAGCTCCCATATAACCCCACACCGTCAATCACTTTAATACTGATAAATTAAATCATATTTTAATATATATAACATCTCAATTTTGCAGTTATTTTTCAGTTTATTAAATTTTATGAGAATCGGTTCACATTTCAACATAGCTCCCATATAAATCTGCCCTCGGAAACCAGTTAATTGCTAATAAATATAAAATTATGTTAGATGTGATGCTAGAATTTGGTACAGATCAGTTTTTTATAACTGTCAGGTAGGATGTGAAATTTTTTAAGAATAGGTCCACATTTGACTATAGCTCACATATAAATCCTTCCTCGGAAACCAGTTAAATGCAAATAAATATCAGGTTATAGTATCTACGATGCTAGAATCTATTACAGATCAGTTTTTTATGGCTATCAGACAGTGTGTAAAATTTTTGTCTACATTTAAAAATTTTAATTTTTTTCAAGTGGGTCTTGGTCAGGAATCGAACTTAGGACCTCTTATATGCTAGGCGGATGACTAACCTGTTATAACCATGATTCACAATTATAATCATTGCTTTCATAAAAAAACAGCCCCGGAAACCACAAAGAACCAATTAAGAGCTAATAAATTATAACCTATAAGAGCTATGGCTATTAATTTTGCACAAATAAGCTTTATACAAATACCGCTTAGTATTTTAAATTTTTAGAAATGTTACGAAATTTATCACAATTTGATGGTGGGTATATAAGATTCGGCACAGCCGAATGTAACACTCTTACGTGTTATTAAAAAAAATGATTTTAGAATTTTTTTTTTTCTTTTTTAATTGCCTAATATCTCTATTACGGATAAGCAGTTTAACAAATATTGTTAGGATCATTTTAAAATAAAATTGTTCTCAATTTTTGTTTCCTTGTTAACTTAAGCCGTAAAAATACGATTTTTTAAACATATATCTCGAAAACCAGAGCAAATTCGAAATAAACTATATACAATTTTGTAATTCAGCGGACCGAAAATCTTTCCGGCTGTGTAAACTTATATAAAATTTTAACTTTAGTAAAGTTGATCTTTTTTAATCCGTTTTTAAGATTTCATTTCACTTTTTTGATTATTTTTTTAAATTATTGCTATTTAAAGAAATTTGTTTTCAAATTTGTATAATTTAATTGAAACCAACCATAAATACAATCAATCAATCTCCTCTGGCACTCAAGTCCGTTAAATTTTCAATTCTATATATTTTTAATGAAATTTAAAATATAATATTGAAATTATTTGTGTTCCTTCTTCACTTTTTACCGCGTTAGATTCGAATTCGTTGTTAACCGATTAAGTGTAAATTGAGAACTTGGAAATTCTTAACTGATTTGTTCAACTTAACGCCTCGTTTTTTTCGAGTTCCAATTATTAAAGTGTTTTTGTTGGCATAGATACAAAAAAAAAAAAACTTTTTATGCTAATCTTTTCTATATTTTTTTTCGGTTTTAGTTCTAGGAATATGCAAGGAGCAGAGCCAACTACTAAATAGTCGTAAAATCGTAAAAGACATAATAAGTTTAATAGTTAAAATGGTTTTCCTTGCTTTTGAACTCACAGTTCAAATACTATAAAATGAAGAACATTGCAAAACACCAAAAATTTGAATGGAAATTGTATTTTTTTGTTTGGGGAGTGGTGGGGGGAGATTTTCCATTTCAAAAACAAATCATGAGCATTGAATTAACAAATTCCTGGTTTCCAGGGACACCACAAATGAAATAAAATAAAACGTGATTTACCGCAAATATTTTGTCCACAAAGTCGTTTACTTTTGTATTTCTGTTTGTTCTTTTTAATTTTGTACTTTAGACGACAACATTGCACCATGCAAATTGCAAATTTCATCTAACAAGTTTTTAAAATGAGGGGACAAAGTCTCAGGAAAAAATAACTATGTTCATCTATAAATATTGGAAATTTCCAAATGTCCTATAAATAGCCCTATATTTAAAAATTTTCTATAAAAATAGGAAATTTTGAAAATTTCCTATAAAACTAGGAAATTTTGAAAATTTCCTATAAAACTAGGAAATTTTGAAAATTTCCTATAAAACTAGGAAATTTTGAAAATTTCCTATAAAAATAGGAAATTTTGAAAATTTCCTATAAAAATAGGAAATTTTGAAAATTTCCTATAAAAATAGGAAATTTTGAAAATTTCCTATAAAAATAGGAAATTTTGAAAATTTCCTATAAAAATAGGAAATTTTGAAAATTTCCTATAAAAATAGGAAATTTTGAAAATTTCCTATAAAAATAGGAAATTTTGAAAATTTCCTATAAAAATAGGAAATTTTGAAAATTTCCTATAAAAATAGGAAATTTTGAAAATTTCCTATAAAAATAGGAAATTTTGAAAATTTCCTATAAAAATAGGAAATTTTGAAAATTTCCTATAAAAATAGGAAATTTTGAAAATTTCCTATAAAAATAGGAAATTTTGAAAATTTCCTATAAAAATAGGAAATTTTGAAAATTTCCTATAAAAATAGGAAATTTTGAAAATTTCCTATAAAAATAGGAAATTTTGAAAATTTCCTATAAAAATAGGAAATTTTGAAAATTTCCTATAAAAATAGGAAATTTTGAAAATTTCTTATAAAAATAGGAAATTTTGAAAATTTCCTATAAAAATAGGAAATTTTGAAAATTTCTTATAAAAATAGGAAATTTTGAAAATTTCCTATAAAAATAGGAAATTTTGAAAATTTCCTATAAAAATAGGAAATTTTGAAAATTTTCTATAAAAATAGGAAATTTTGAAAATTTCCTATAAAAATAGGAAATTTTGAAAATTTCATATAAAAATAGGAAATTTTGAAAATTTCCTATAAAAATTGGAAATTTTGAAAATTTCTTATAAAAATAGGAAATTTTGAAAATTTCCTATAAAAATAGGAAATTTTGAAAATTTCCTATGAAAATTGGAAATTTTGAAAATTTCTTATAAAAATAGGAAATTTTGAAAATTTCCTATAAAAAAGGAAATTTTGAAAATTTCCTATAAAAACAGGAAATTTTGGAAATTTCTTATAAAAATAGATTGTATTTGGAACACTCCTTACATAAAAATGTTATTTAATAAAATAATACTTTTTGCTTAATCGTCAAATAAAATTATTGAATTAATATTTAATCTAAATAAATGATTAAAACAGTTCTCTATATATACATATATATGTATATTAAATTGCTTTAGCAGATTTTTTATGACGATTCCCGGATTTAGAATCATAAAACCCCTTAATCTTAAAAAATCTCAATTGGTTATGTTTTGTTATTTAATTAGGAAATTTCAACATAATCTGTTTGAAATTATTCATAGACAAAAATGTGTTCGTAATAGCCTCCCTCTAAGTCTAAAGTCTTATTTTGATGAGTTCCCCAAAGGTTATCATTATATTTATAATTAATTTAATAGTTATGTAGTTGTACATTTCATAGGTGCATAATTTATTTTAATACCAATTTAAGAGACTTAGTGACTGAATATTTTGCTTTTTTATGCAGATTAAAATCTATAAATTTTTTAGTTTTTATTTTCTTTCGAATAAATTAAATATATTTATGTTTGTATCACTTATGGCAAAATAAATATTGCAATTCTTATCAATAAATTCTATTTTATATTATTTAAATGATCTCTTACAACCTTTCTTTCTACCAAATATCATACAATGAATGAGTGGTAAAATTTGTATGTTGTATATTGTACAATAGGGGGATCGAATATTCATTGTTATTCTCTTGAAATTATTTTGAAAAATTTTTTTATAGAAAACATTTTTTAACGAAAATTTTTCTATAGAAAAAATTTTTCTAACGAAAATTTTTATATACACAAACCTTTTTAACGAAAATTTTTCTATAGAAAAAATTTTTTAACGAAAATTTTTCTATAGAAAAAATTTTTTAACGAAAATTTTTCTATAGAAAAAATTTTTTTACGAAAATTTTTCTATAGAAAAAATTTTTTAACGAAAATTTTTTTATAGAAAAAATTTTTTAACGAAAATTTTTCTATAGAAAAAAATTTTTAACGAAAATTTTTCTATAGAAAAAATTTTTTAACGAAAATTTTTCTATAGATAAAATTGTTTAACGAAAATTTTTCTATAGAAAAAATTTTTTAACGAAAATTTTTCTATAGAAAAAATTTTTTAACGAAAATTTTTTTATAGAAAAAATTTTTTAACGAAAATTTTTCTATAGAAAAAATTTTTTAACGAAAATTTTTCTATAGAAAAAATTTTTTAACGAAAATTTTTCTATAGAAAAAATTTTTTAACGAAAATTTTTCTATAGAACAAATTTTTTAACGAAAATTTTTCTATAGAAAAAATTTTTTAACGAAAATTTTTCTATAGAAAAAATTTTTTAACGAAAATTTTTCTATAGAAAAAATTTTTAAACGAAAATTTTTCTATAGAAAAAATTTTTTAACTAAAATTTTTCTATAGAAAAAATTTTTTAACGAAAATTTTTCTATAGAAAAAATTTTTTAACGAAAATTTTTTAATAGAAAAAATTTTTTAACGAAAATTTTTCTATAGAAAAAATTTTTTAACGAAAATTTTTCTATAGAAAAATTTTTTACAGAATTTTTCTATAGAAATTTTTTTCTATAGAAAAATTTTCGTTAAAAAATGTTCGTTAAAAAATTGTTTCTATAGCAAAATTTTATTTTAAAAATGTTTCTATTGAAAAATTTTCATTAAAAAATTTTTTCTATAGAAAAATTTTCCTTTAAAAATGTTTTCTATAGTTATGTAATAGACCAAAAACTTAATTTGTCAATTTGTTACATTTTGAGGTTTTTGTAAATCCCCTAATTATAGATTAATTATTAAGAAATAATAACTGAGTTTTTTTTGGACTTATTTCATAATGAATCGCAAAAATTTAAATATAAATTATCAAGTAGCTTTATTTTTATCTAATACATATTAATTTATTCTTTTAGGAAATAAAAACGTTTGTATGAAAACCTGAATATTATGCAAACATAAAAATTCCTTCCCCCCTTAAATATTCAGGTTTTCCTTAACTGAATAATGGCTATAAATAACTTTTCTTCCAAAATAAATTCAAATTTAAATATTAACCCTCAAAATCTAGAAATTCTTTTATCACTGTCGGTAGTTGTATGCAATATAAAATGTTGCTTATAATTCTCGTTTTCTTTTTTTATTAAATACTTTGTATATAACTGAACTTAATGTTCCCAATAAATGGCGATCCAAGCCTACCCAGTGAAAATGTTGTTCACGTTCCTTAATTGTGAAAATTCAGATAATATGTAACTATTTCCCATATACATAAAACTGTGTTAAATTAAACAGAAAAAAAAAATAAATCTAAATTCACTTCACAAAATGTGACTTCACGTTCACTCCTTGTTCTTCTAATGTTCCTTTGAAACACAAAAAGTCGTATTGCGTAGCTCTTTGAAACTTTGGCGTTGACAGTACATGATGACATTTGACAAAGTTTACAGGTAGGCGCAGTTTAAAAGGTGATCGCTTTTTTTAATTTGGAAATAAATATCATTTTGTTCACAGCTAACACATATCTTTTAAGGTTTATGGCTATGCTAACTAACTTTCCTGACCAACTGTTAGTAAATTCATAATTTGACTAATTAAAAAAGTTTAGCTTTTATTTCTAGTTTCGAGATTAGTTTTGAATTTTTTTGGAATCCTAATCATTTCATAAATTAATTGTGATTAAACTAATTATTTGTACTAATTGTATAAAAACAATATAAATATGTATGTATTGTATACATATGTATGTATGTCTTAATTCAACTAAACATTTTAGATTTTCCTGTACTCGAATTGCCATAAACTTATTTGTAATTGAAAAAAAAAGTGAGACACCAAAAAAACGACGCGACGCCAGTTCAATTTCTTATCAGTTGGCGAAACCATAAATATAATATTGAATTTATTTTAAATGCAGTTTTAAAAAAGTTTAATATGCGAAAACAAAATAAAAAAAAGCGGATCAAAGTACGTGATAATACAGATCGCTCAGAGGAGCAATGGGCCAAACAGAGATTAAATACTGAAAGAAACATTGCAGCAAAAAATGTCGAACAAACAGTTTTAGTGATATGCATCGAGATGGTGACGACTTGGATTAGGAAAAATAGCTTAAACCTAAAGTATAACATCCAAAATTGACTGGATTACAGAACTTCACAAGCGGACCAGTGTACTTTGATTAGCTATCAAATGTTCAAATATCTGGAGACTAAAAACTTACTGCGCGTCCGGTAAAATGGATTTTATAGGAGCTGCTCTACAGGAGACTTGCTTGCCTTCACAATTCACCCATTTATTTCGAACAAAATTTTTTTTTTTTATTCTTCATCTCAACTGTAAATACCCAGGGAACTGCGTTAACACCCATTAAAGTAGTAAGTGAGCAGCAGTACCATTTTTTCACACCTTAAGATCTCCCGATCAAATAGCAAAAAATCAAATAAACTATATTGTAGTTGATGGAAGACACTCATCAAGCGTTCAATTCTAAAAGCTAATATAGACTGCGATCATAACCTACAATTTCAACAAATTGCTACCGATTACCGAACAGCTTAATTACTCGGTGAAAATATTTCTGGTCATAACGACATCTGCACGCTACGACAGCATATTGCCAACTCCATAAAGACTGCTGCAAAATCCGTATGTTCTAGTGTTCCAAAAACCTCTTCCTGAAAACTGTTGGCATGACGAGAAGAGCCGCGAAGAGGGCAACTCTGTAGTCAGTAGTTACCAGGGTTGGCAAAAATGGTACAATTGTACATTTCTGATATACTTTAAACCTGGTTAATACCGTGTCCTATTTGATACAATTTGCAAATTTTCACATTTCGCTGTGAAATAGAAAAATGGGACTGAGACCAACTCGTAGTAATTTGATTGATTCTTTGTGTTTTAATTGATTCTTTGTGTTTTAATTCTATTGAAAAAAGACATTTGTTTTGAAATAAGTATTGAAATAGGTATTAGGGTCATAACAGCATTGGTTTATAATTTTTAATGGCTCTGCACTCGATTGATATCAAAATTTAAAGCAGATATTTTTCTAAGCATTACAAAATCATGAGCATAACTCTAGTATATCTTAATTAAACTTTATTACCGTTTAATTTGTGTATTACAAAAGTGGCATAACCCTATTTTTATTTACTCCATTTTAACATTAATCTCAACTGGAAGATATACATAAGTACCTATGAATACAAAGTGAATTGTATACCCATTAAATGAGGATTTTTATACCCTTCACCACCATAGGTGCGTTCTGTCAAAACGCACTAAATGAGACAAAAATCACTAAAACGCTCGTAGATCTGATAGGTAATGGGAATTTTTACTTACGTACTTATATGTATTTCCTCTTAAGCTCACTTATTTGTTTCCAATTGGTCCGTGGATCTCACAACAGACCTCCCGCATTTCGCTCATTTATTATTAATTATAGTTTTTCTTTTTTGAGTAACGTTATATGGATGATGTTGGGGATGTTGGATACCAAGCAAAAGTTCTGATTGGTCTTAACTTGGTAAGCCCAGACTTATCTTGGCCATCCTATATCTCAACCGTAGACACCGACCTTCTTGTGATATCACCTGGTTAACAACGTTAACACCCGTTAATATAATGAGCTAACATGTGCCGCGAATTCTCCTATAACAACTATAAAAATATGAGTTAGGACTAGTAACAAACTCCTGGAAAAACAATCACTATGTAAAAGCTAATTTAAGAATAAAAACGGCCCTCTTATGTTAGAAGAGGGCAAAGGAAAGTCGGTCCACATTTCAACATAGCTTCGTATGTAAATCCAAGCTCGGAAACCAGTTAAATGCTAAGAAAAATGTTATAATAGCTATGACAATATAATTTACTACACAGAAGTTTTTATGACTATCAGGGAGCATGTAAAATTTTACTGGAGTCGGTCTACTTTTACTCGTAGCTTTCATATAAACAATACTTCCAGACGGAAGCCACGGAAGCCACTTAAATGCTAATAAATGTTGAACAATACAATAATACCAACTTGCGTAATAAATTTTATCGCTTTCAAGATACATATATGAGATATGTTAATAAATTTAACAGAATTTCCAAATTGGTTTCATTATTTTGCCCCCATACTGTATAGCGGTATAATACAGCCTAATACCGCAAATATAATCGAATAATTTTGAGTGCAACCAAAATAAAAATACAAAAATTCTGAATTGTACTTAAAACGAAGAAGATCCAGTGAAATATTGAATACGCGATAACATGAGTATGTGTGTTGATGGGTTCGTTTTGAAATTAAGAAAACAACAAAATCGGAAAAAGATGCCTTTTCGCCTTAATGCAACGATAATGAATGAGATACTATAGTACAACTAATAACGAAACCAGATTGTAGATCAATCATAAGCAGACCGTACTGCAGATCTGACCGTTACTAGATAGAAGTGCGAAACGAATAAATTTAATTTAATTAATGTCTACTTAAAATCTATTAAAAACGGTGTTAAAACACTGGAAACGAAATTGTTAAAAACAAATTAAACTTATATTAAACGAATATTAAAACGAATAACTAAAAATAATATTAAAAACTTATTTTTAATAAACTAAAAAAAAAAACGATCAAAGCTTAAAACAAAATGTCTCAAGATTTTCAAACCAAACAAGATTATGCTCGTCAACTGCGTTATGCTCGTTCAAAATTTCGCCGCATCAACTCTTTGGATCTAATACCCGAAAATCCCAGCCAAGAGGAGTCAGACGATGAAGACTTGTATTCACCTTTAATAAGTCGCACCAATACCGGTATCAATAAGGATTTATTGGTGAAGCAAAAGCCACAGATTGATCAACCTTTTGGAAAGCGTGTACGGGGTGTTTTGCTATTCTGGCCAAATTTTTTGGCAAATCTAGTGATTTTTATTTTACGTTATCTCCTGTATATACCTCTTTCGATAGCTGCACCCAGTTTTTGGCTGTCAGCTTTATTATGGATTTTCTGGAAACTTTTACGCATACCGGTAGAACTATTCAAATGGATTCTGGGCTCCGATTTACCACATAATAATGACATGGACTCTCAAAATGCTGCACTAAAGCGCACAGTACTCATTAGTTGTGGCAGTACTATACAAACTTTACATTTGGCCCGCAATTTCCATTCTTCGGGAGCCAGAGTAATTGTTTTCGAATTTGATGGACTTTTTGGTTTGGCTCGTTTCTCGACCGCAGTGGATAAGTTTTATGCAGTACCCAAACCAAATCCCCATAATATTGACAACTATATAACAGCTTTGTGTCATATAGTACGCAAGGAGAAACCCTCGGTTTATATACCGGTTTGTGCCACCAGTCCCGCTTACTACGATGCGGTGGCCAAGCCTCACTTGGAGTTGTTGGGATGTGCCACATTTATGACGGGAGTACAGGAAACTGTAATACTAGACGATTGTCTACAATTCTATCAGCGCTGTGCAGCTCAAAATATAGAACTGCCTCCTTATGTAGCTCTATCTTCGGCCCATGAACTATGGGAATTATACGAACAGGGTTTTATACGACAATTTCGTAATATTTTAGTGGCTGTGGGTATGCAGGGTATATTGGAACGTTTCAAGTATATTATGCCAAGACAAAGGCGTGACTTACGTTTTACGCATGAAATTAATGAGCGTCAACAGTGGTTGGTGGTGAGAGATGTGCCCGGCGAACAATATATCACTTGTACAACTGTGAAAAATTCTCAGGTTGTGGCAAATGTTACCTGCCGTGTGGAACAGGAAACCAAAAATCTTATACCAGTTACATCGGCAATAGCCACTACGGCCACAGATGCCGCCTCAATAGAAAACTGGCTGAAGACCTTCTTTGCCAAAGTGAGATTTCAACGTTCCATTAATTGTCACATTAGTTTTCGTTTGATTAAATGCCAAGTTACGGGCCAGTTTCTACCTTTGGGCATACGTTTAGGGGTCTCACTACCCTACATTTGCTACAATCGTTCACATGCTCAAATACTTTGTCGCACTATGAAGTGTGTGCATCACATGCGCCCTCTCAGTTGGGGGACCTCAAATGAGGATGAAACTACATCGTCATTGGCTTCGTTAACAGCCCAGTGGTGTTCGTTGGAGGCATCTAGTGCTAATGCGGCCTTAGATAAACGGGAGGCCCTATTCACCTATTGGGATCCATTGCCCTATTGTGCCTACTATCATTTCCAATTACCTTTAGAATCGGTAAAAAGTTTTTTGCAAAAAAGACATAAGACAGCAAAAGATAAATCTACCAGACTAACCATACCAACAGTAAATTGAGAAGACTGTGATTGATTTTAAAAATAGGGTATCTGGTAAAAAAAAAAGAATGATCTGTATAGAAATAATATGAGCAAAACTTAAAACGTTTTCATTACAACTCATTAGGGTCCATTCGAAAATTTACACTTGCAACAACGGCGCTGGAACTTAATTGATTATTTTCTTTACCACGATTTTAAGGTCCTGTATTTTACCACAACTTGGCCCCGAGACAAGACAAAAATATTGTTTTTTGAGAGAGAATATTATAGACTGATATTGGGTTGATGCTGTTGTTTGTTAATCATATACGTAATTGTTTCCGGCAACTAAATTTCAATAGTTTTTTCGGCGAACTTTGAAATAATTTAACTCAATAATATAAGCTCTAGATTTTTTAATATTTAATTAAATTTATGTATAATTATTACACTATATATATAAAATATACATACGAATATATTCCATTTATCCAATTAAATTTTTTTGTTTTTGTTTAACACATTTTTTTATTTTTGTCCTTTTGCTCCTTTACTTCTTTTGACCACGTTAAGAACTTTGTAACAACTAAATTATTCATATGTTTCATGCATTTACCATTTCCAAAAAGTGGTAGTTATTTTTAGGGTTTTGTTGGTGTTTTAACAATTTTAGTTGATCCTTTTCTTTCTCTCTTTTTCGCCGACCCCCCTACATACATATGTATATGAATGAGTAAGTGAGAGTGTGTGTCTTAACATTATTGTTAACATGGTAACGCTAAAATATATGTATGCGTACATTAAGGTGGTTCATGTTTTCACTATTCGCTCTATTTAACTTTATTGTGAACTTATGTTGAGATAAGCATTCAAAACCATATTGTAATTGAAGGAAGTCACTCATCAAGTGTATTAGATGTGCGTACAATTCGGGGAGTCAATATGGGCTCCGAACATTATCTTGTTGCAGCCAAGGTGAGAACACGCATGAGTGTTTCGCAAAACATGCAGACGGAAGTGTAAAGAAAACTTAACATCACCAAGTTACAATCCCATCAAACTGCCACCGATCACAACGAACAGCTCAATTACTCAGAGATAATATTTCTAGTTCCAACGACATCAGCGCTCTATGGCATCATATTACCAACTCCATGAAAACTGCTGCGAAAACTGTATTAGGGTTTCAAAACCCTCTTCCTAAAAACATCCACCTAGCATACCAGAGGTCCCAAGTTCAATTCCCGGCCAGACCCACTTGAAAAAAATTAATTTTCAAAAACAAAAAGCGACGGTTCACCTCATAACTCAGCTAGCCACTGGTTATTGAGTATTAGGCTCTGAAAAACTTCTCTAACTAATGCATTTGCCGTTCGGAGCCGGCGTTAAAACGTAGGTCCCTTTCAATGATTCTAAAAATAGAATCGGATGCAGCTCATTGTCTGAGCTCATTGTTCCAATTGGAATGTTGTCGGGGAATTATATATATATGACAAGGAGTGCCGCGATACCACTGCTGCGAAAAATGCAACCTACAGGCAACTCTGCACTCAGTAGCTACTCGTCGAACTCTAAAAAGATATCGAGAGACTAGGAAAGAGAAACGTCTATTCCGAAGAAAAAAGAGGGAAATGGAAAGACGTGTGTTCCAGGAGATTTAGATATATAAGAGTCGTAATGAAGTGCATAAATTTTTTCAAAAAGTTAAACACCAAACGGATGGTTTTAGCAATTGTATTTTCTCCTGTAAGGACGACTAAGGAAACCTGGTAACAGATGCTAAAAATTTGGAAATTGTTGGTATCAAATGCCTGAACTAATCAATTTATTTATTTATTAGATATTCTGTACAAATCAATAATGACGGTCTTATGTGTCCACCACCAAACTAAAATGAGGTTAGAATTGCAATAACTCGACTAAAAAATAAAAAATCGAGGGTGGCGATGGTTTGCAGCAGAGCTTTTTAAGGCCGGAGGTGTTGAGTTGATAAGGTGTATGTCCCATATAGTCAGAAGAACGCATGGACTCTTTCAGTGCACAAAAAGGTGATAAAACTTTTTGTGCAAATAATAGAGGGATAATCTACTCCCAATTGCATTTAAGTCTCTATCGACCATACTGTGTGAAAGGCTTAAGCCCAAAGTCAACGAAATAATTGAGACGTACCAATGTGGCTTTAGACCAGGCAAATCAACCACTGACCACATCTTTACTCTACATCAAATCCTGGAAAAGAACCAATATAAACAAATTGATACGTATCATATCTTTGTTGACTACAAAGCAGCTTATGTAAGCCCGATATGGAAGAAGGTGTTTGAAGCAATATCTGAGTTCGACATCCCTAGGAAGCTAATAAAGTTATGCAGGATGACACTAAATAAGAATTTGTATTCTATTGTAAAGAATACAGATTATAAGCTTCGAAATCAAACGTGGAATCATACTTGCCAATCGATGCTATTTCGGCCTAAACGAAGAGCTAACAAATAAAGTCTTTTCCGTAAGAAAATTACGCTCTATTAAACGCTTATACAACCCGTGTTATTGTAAGCAATCCTTGGCGTGTTTGAGAGGGAATTTATACGAAAAATCTTTTTAATTTTATTCCTTACTATTGATCACAATTAAACAGTCGGTTTTTTTACGAACGGAATTAAGTGCTATGACATGCCCAATATATGTAGTTTAAAATCTCTTAAAGCCACATGAAAATCCATAACTGTATTTTTAAGTAAAATTGGACAAGTTGTTATACCCTTCACCACCATAGGTGGAAAGGGTATTATAAGTTTGTGCTGATGTATGTAACGCATAGAAATATTTGTACCTTTTAGTACACCAATAGGCTTAGAATAACCTTCTGAGTCGATTTAGCGATGTCCGTCCGTCTGGCTGGCTGGACCCCCATGTAAACCTTGTAATCAAACTACAGGTCGCAATTCTAAAGATAATTTTATGAAATTTGGCTATTGAAATTGGTCAAAATCAGTCCATTATTTATGGTACCTCCCATAGGACCCACTTCCCGGAATTGATATATTGGCCACAAATATCAATATTTTTTTTATTCATGAAATTTAAAACCAATACTGCTTATGTAAACTAAAATCACTGTACCAAATTTCGTTGAAATCGATTGACAATTCAACCGATCGATCAGAGCGTAAGAAAACAAACCACCCTAATGTACATATGCAAGTACGCATCTGGGATCCAAAAAATTGTCGTATTAAACCTGTAGAAAATGTTTAGAATTGCATTAAATTTCTTCCACTTTACACATATAGCAAAGGTGGGCACGTGTGAGGTCAATGGGAGCCATTTTCTGATAACTTATTTTTAAAGAGCCACAGAAGGAAATTGTAGGATAAGATTAATAGTATGGTGATTAATAATTTAAGTAGGAAATTATCGAAAGGCATATGTAAATGTGCTAAAGTATTAAGAAGTGAAAACGCTCTTTGTACTAAAATTCTTTCTGCTACTAGGGGCAGTATGAGGTTCTGGTTATTTGCTAAACGAGTTAAGAATAATGCTAATTCTACAATTTATTATCTTTTCAAGATAATAAATGATCATTTACAGACCCTGTTGGTAAATTAAACCTTTTAACTGAATTTCATTAAATTCATTTATGCACCAAAATGTGACTTTAATTTTTTGTGATTAATTTTTTATTTGAAAAAACACTGCAGTAAAAAAATAAAAATGAATCAATCCACTGCAGTTTAAAAAATCATCAAGGGGATTTTTAAAGAGCCTCAGTTTAAGCAGCGAAGAGCCGGATTTACCCACCGTCGACAAATAGTAATACATTTTGGTAAGCAGGTTTTTTGTTGTTGTTTACATTAAGTTCCCCTTTCTACTGAATATAGAATATTCTGACAAACATTCTTATCAGCTTTAAGAGATTGTGGTTTTTTGCGTTCACAAAAGAGAGGGTGGTTTAAAATACAAACTTTACCTTCCTACTTTATCATCATTATGACAAATAAATAGAACGCATAAATTGTTTGTATTTCGAAAAAAAAAACAAACATGCAAACGAGTACAATATTGGTTTACCTTGATCGTCTGATCAGTCGGAATTATAATTAAATATTTATTAAAAAATTGAATACTTTGATTATTGTCTCAATGGAAAGTTTAAAGCTCAAAAGGAAACAATTTCGCTTAAAGTGTTTTGAAATCAGTTGGTTTTTTTTTTCTGTCACCTCCCATAGACTTGCGAATAATGGACATGATCATCGAAGTTTGTAATTGATTTCGGCGATTTTCGCCAACATGTTATTTTTTTTTATCATAATTGTTAAATTTTAGTTTTGTTTAATGAATATTATTTTTCGGTTTATGTAGAATGTATGCTGAATTTTTAACCCTTTATTTCCCGGTTTTGCACTTAAAGATAGATCTACTATATATCATTATTAATATTATGAAGTAGATCCCAAATATATACCAGATTTTAAATATTACATTAAATTTGATACATAAAAATATAATATTTGAGGGCACCAAAGGAACCATATATATAATCAGACATGTTTAAATGAATTTTTTTAAAATGGTATCATGACATATTTAGTGGTTTAAAAGATTTCACATAGGGCCAAAAAACTTTGCTTTTAACACAGTTTCTGTTTTAACTTTAAACACACGACATGTACGTGTTTTGTATTGAAAAAATTTACAGGTCAGATATAAAAACAGATAGCATCTCTATTAATAAATGACAACATTCTTAAACATTTATTCACATGAACTCTTCAGTTGTTTCCTATTGATATTTATCAGAATATTCTGTTTGGCAAAGAGAAACAAATCAGATTATAATTCTGTACCAATCTTGTCTTGCACCTAAACAAAAGTACAATTGTATCATGTTTGCCATTCCTGCCAAACATCTGACTGACAGGTTTATACATCCCTGTATTTATGTTGTTGCAATTACTTTTTTTTTTGTTCTTTTGCAAATACAAAGTACGTGAAATGTCGATAATAAAGAAAGTTTTATTTTTTCTCAAAAGTGCTTAGAAATCGCAAATATATTTGCTAATATTGGGTATAATAGTGAAATAATCCTTTGCTGTAATCAAATTACAATAGAATTTGATAACGAAAAATCAAATTTTGTCTTTAACGAAAAATAAAATAAAAAGTATGAGTAACAATAATAACAACACAACACGTAATATTTACAATACATCCGGAGTGGGCAGGTCAACTAGTGCCACTACTTCTGACAATGATGAAATGGAAGTTCTGCTCGGTCAGTCGCATGCATCTCAAAATGTTGGGGGTAACAACCAGGCGACTACAATCAATATTGAATTCGATGTGTCACCAAGTACGAGTCAGCAGCATCTACAAAGACAGCAGCTTCTTCAACAAATGCGAAGAGATAGAGATGCGGATGTAACTAGAATTAACATGGAAACTAACGCTGGAAACCTGCAGAGAGCCCATAGTGGTGACAACTCAAACATTGATGATAGACAAAGGCTACCCAACCTATTTGCAATGTTGCGTGAAGCTAGACACCAATTAAATCGTTCACAATCTTTACACAATCCTCATCCCTTGGCCACTACACTTAATGGAGAAAATGCGACGACCAATAACGTACATTCACGTACTTGGCGGGAAAATTTATACGATGTCTTAGCTTCTCCGGTAACACCACGAACAGATGTCTTAAGAGCTATCTTCAACCCAGTCTCCACAGCAAGTGTTCGTTACAATTCCTTGCCTACAAATGAGATTCTTCCAGAGGAACAATTTCATTTTTTGCTCAGTCGACAAAACACAAATCAAACTGAAAACGATTTAGCAAGTCCATTTAGAACTCATCACAATGCGGGTTCGGAAACACAGCCTTCTACCTCGTCCGCTTTAAGACTGTCAAGACAAAATTCACGCTTAACAGATGACAGAAGTTTAAATGAAACGTCCACTTCTGCACCCCAAACTCCAGTTGTCGATATGTCCATTGATAGCAATGGTGTTGGTAATGGCAGTAGAAGACAAAGTAACGCTGCTACAAGTGCCACAAATGGTGGACGTCAGCCACAAAGACAAACGTCAGTAGCTGGCAGCACCACAGCTCCCACTATCGATATGATAGATGATGCTGATACCAATGCGGTGGGAGAAATGATTTTAAAAATTGTTACGCATTTTATGCGTTATCTACCCTTTATATTTATAATATTTGTTAAGTTTATCCATGATCATCTCTTAGGAATACTTGACCTTCTTTTACTGCACGGAGTAGTGTATCAATTGAACAAATCTTTAAAAGAACAGATCGCCAAACTTAACCAAAAATCATATGTCGTTTTAGTTCGCGACTTTCTTTTTGTTGTATGTGTTGTAACATGTCGCATTGTATTGTCCACTTCTCCAGCCGATCCCTTTGGCCTTCTCATAAATCCTCCAGGTGCAACAATTAATCTTGATTTGCTCTTATCTCAAAAGACAAGTCCAACAAATGAAATATCTTCTGATTTACTAGATCCATTTGCTAATTCAAAAATCGATGAAGTGCCTTCTTCGCCCACATCCAATCCAATGAAAAGTACAATTTCTGTAGCCAAAACTATATCATTGGGAACTCTTCTCTACTATGTAGCTGTAAATGATTTAATATTGAAGTTATTGACACAATTAATAAAGATAATAGTAACAACATTGCCCAGTAAAACCATATGTATTAAATCTCGGGTAAGTTTATGCAGAATTTTGAAAATATTACATTTAAAGAATTTGAAACTTTTTTTATTTTAATTTTAGGCTCGTTTATATACTTTGATAGAATATACCTCCCAGTTTTATCGTGCATTAGTACCCATGCGACAATGGTTAACATTTTTGTTTGAGTCTTATACAGGCTTAGAAGTGGTAAGTTGTACTTATTAATATTTCATAAGGTTGTCTTGTTTTATCACCCTGATCGGATTTTAATGGTGAAATTATGTTATGCTCTGATAGGCATGCAAAATATTATTGACTTTTATTTAGATATTTTTTTATAGAAAATCCATTCAAAATTGATTTGAAAAAAATGTCAATAGATAATTTTTTTCTGTCAAAAAAATAAATCGATCGTTTTCAAATCGACTGATTAAATTTTTTAAAATTTTTTTCTATGAAAATTGTTTAATATTTAATTTAAATCTTAAATTATTAATTATAATAAATTATTTTTAAATTATAATACAAAAAAATTAATTATAATAAAATAAATTAAATTAAATATTAAAATTATTTCCAAAAAAAATTTTACGATTTGAAATGTTTGAATGTTTTCAAAATTTTTTTTTTTTTTTTGCCAAAGTTTATGTTTTGTTGATAAATACTAAATAGTAAGTCAACATATCGAGCCATAACCGCTTAAAGGGCGTAAGCGACAAGATGGACGATTTTAATTTTATTATTAAAAATTATTATTCATGATCATCTCACAAAATATCAGGGCAGTAGATTTAACCGTTATGATTTTACAGCAAAAACAACAAAGACTTAAGAACAATTCACTGTCCAAAGATATTTTAAAAAATGCTTCTCCTGTAAATTTTAGTTTTTGGCGCTTGAGTCTTTTTGGCGGTTAGGGCTCGATATTTATGACAGATGAATTTGCACGGTTTATGTTTTATTTTAATTAAAAGAATTACAAATTTTAAAACACTCCTTAGTTCTCTTTTAGATTCCATTACAGTTTTTTAAAAAGCAAAAATTGTCTAGTTTTTTCATAGTTTTTGTTTTCGCCCTAAAAAAATCAATAATATTTTTAATAAAATAAAATTCGATCTAAGTAAAGTGATGTCCTTTTTACATACATACATATTTGTTATCAAACTAACTTTAATTTCATCTAGATCTCGGGCATTCTGTTCTCAGCATTTTATATGGGAGCGAAAGGATATGAGTTGGTTGAACGTGGCAAACCCTTAAAGAAGGCCTTAATAAATTTTGTGCGCAATATGGTAAGAGTGAAATTTATTAAAAAATGTTAATATTCAAAAAATAATAAATACTTAAACTAAAATAGGACTATGATCGTAAACCGACAAAAGATGAATTAGATGCGGCTGGTACGGTTTGTCCCATTTGCCATGACTCGTACACAACACCAGTAGTGCTAGAATGTGGTCACATATTTTGTGACGAATGCGTTAACACTTGGTTTAAACGTGAACAAACTTGCCCCATGTGTCGAGCAAAAGTGAGTGAAGATCCTACGTGGCAAGATGGTGCCACAACATATTTCTATCAACTATGCTAATTTTAAGATATGGAAATATTTAACATGTTTTATTATAATCATTTGTTTGTTAAATTTTTTTATTTTTAATTTTAAGTAACTATTCGTATTTTAATATTATATTAACCCAAGTATATAGTTAAGCATTACCTATTGCGTATAAAAATTCCAAATTAAATGTAGTTCCCTTTATGTTTATACTAGGAACTCTATTTATAAGGAATTTTTATTCTTGATTCATTTTATATATATAATTTTTTTGTTATTTTTTTTTTTATTATTATTAAGGCGCATTCCTTTTAATTTCTATGTACATAAACTAAAATTACCATAAGTAAATCTTTTAATTTTTTGTTAGTTGCTTCAATACTTACATTCCTAAGGATACAAAATTCGGTTTCATGTTTGTGTTCCACAAAATATGAGTCGGTGTTTTAATTATGTATATTCATTACTGAAGACAAAGCCTGTCTAGGATGTTTGTTGTACTGAGTCTTCATTTGGAATATTTTAAACCACCCACGATTTGTATACCATGCATCGTAATAGTTTATTAAAATTATGTTTTAGAATATCAATCGACTCTTAATGATTGGCAGCCCATGTAAAAATTAAATTAAGCAACCTCAAACAGGATCGATTAACAGTTTTTCAGAGAATATTTTTCAACATTTTTTTCAAAATTAAAAGTTTTCAACATCAAATTTAACAGAAAATTTTTAGATATCGAAACTTTGTCAAGAGAAACTTTTCAATATCAAAATTTATAATAAAATTTTTCGATATAATTTTTTTGTTCTTGCCGACGACAATATCAAAGTGTGTATAGTTAAGGAAATATGATATCAGGCCTGTTCTAAAAATCACATTTTGTGAAAGTGATTTAAAATCACATAAAAGGTGTTCTGCAAACAAAAATAACAAAAGTTTTGTGATTTCAAACCGGTCAGGTAAGACACTATCGACTTGAAACCACTTGTCTGTTTGACAAGTAATTTTATTTCTATTACTAATTGAATAGATTAAAAGCCTAATATGATTTATATAATTTTTTGTAATAGAATTTGTAATTTTAATTAAAAGTTCATAGAAAAATATTTAAGCAACACTTTTTGTAATTTTTCTTAAAACCGACCAAGTTGCAAAATTTACTTTGTCAACGTTAAAAGTGTTGAATTTTTGTAAAAATACTAATAAAATCAGTCAAATTTTATTAATGACGTTAAATATTATTAAAAATAGTGCATTGACATTAGTTTATACAAATTTCATTGTGTTTTGAGAAGTTTAAATCACACAAAAAACGTAAAAAAATGTGATTTACAGAACAGGCACAAATCACATTTGTGATTTCAAAACGGAACGTGATTTCAAATCACGTGATTTGCAGAACAGGCCTGATACAAATACAATGTACTTAACACAACCTTTAAGTGTCGAAAGAACATATAAGTGTTCCGGATTTTTAAAACGCTGCAGGACATACTTCACTTCATCTAATCTGGGGGGTTACCGCGTAACTCGATTCGAAAGAAATTATTTTCGAAACACAATGCTTTAAGCATACAAATTCGAACAGTTTTATTTTCGAATCGAAATACGCAGTAACCCCCCTGCTCACTATTTATACCACGTATATTTCGAATCTAGATACGGCTCTCGATATGTTATTACCAATTTGTGTTCTTCGTAATTAAGGATGTTTATTGAACTCAATTGCTGTTGGAATTGGTAAAAAAAAATATCGTGTTGAAAATGCAATTTAGATCTTATTCTAGCAAGAAAAATCTTCAATAAAGAAATTTATTAAACAAAGAAATGAGCTGTTGGATTCTATTAACCAAACCACTTAACAATATATATTTCTAAATTCTAATAATGCATGTCTTTAAAATAACAATTAACTGCTGAAGTACAAAAAATAAGTTTAATACTGTTTACCCACAGTATTTTCTTGAAAGAAATCCCCATCTCCCTTTGTAGCTTCCTTATTAATCGATCTGTGACGTTCCTTACTAACAATTTCCTCCAGGACCTCTCCGTCACCTTTAATCAGTCTGGCACGACCAGTAACTGGATCAACTTCTCTTCGTATACGCTTTTGTCGTTCTTGATATTCTTCGGGAGTTTCCGGAGCATGAGACTTGTTGTTCATTAGCTCAACTGGTATAGCAAAGTCCTCATTTGATTTGTCTTCATGTTCTACCGCATCGCAAGAGGCAGCGGTTACAGTCTTTTCTTCATCTCTTTTCCTTGACTTCTCTTTAGAGTGTTTTTTTAATTTTTTAGATTTCTTCTTTTTTTCTTTCCGTTCCTTATGTTTGTGCTTTTTCTTGGATTTGTTGTCATTCTTACTTGATTTTCCCATCTTTTTCTAAACAAAATTTGTAAGATTTTAAACAGAAAACATTTAATATTTTATAAGTTATTGTTTGTTTAATTGATTTTATTTTTTGATGAATTTTTCGGAGTAACAGATGTTTTATCTAGACATTTTATTTGCTTGTTATGGCAACGCCGTGCCAGGAATTTCATACTAGATGTTTTCTACGTCGAGACACCATGTAGAATATATATTATAAAAGCAATATTGTTATGAATTAATAAAAAATCAAAAAAACAGATTTTGATTAATTAAATATTGAATGAATATTATGAATTACGGCTAAACTGCATCAAATATATGTTGAAAAAAATACATACCAAAATAATTTCAAGTGTCTGCAAGTGTAAACAGGGGCTTAATGAGATTGAACATACACTATCCATAGATAAAAATTTTGACATTTCTGTCAAAGTACTGCAGCCAACTTCGCACAACAAATTTTTTTTCAATACCACCTTCAGTGGGTCCCCTTTTACGAGAGTATTTTGTAATTATTTTAGTGTGTAAATTAATTTAAAATAAAAATCCTTAAACCATGGCTATGCGTGTGCTCAGCATTTCGCAAAATTTGCGTCAACTCTCCAAAGGAGTCAATCTTGTGAAGGTATTCCCCCTAAATAAGCATTAAAAATTTTCATCATAGTCCACAGAAATTACGGCACAGTGTATTACAAGCGACAGATTTTTTTGTGAAAAATTACGTAATGAAAAAATGGACTGAAATGCAGAAAACATTAAAGTTTTGTAGAGATTATCTTAAATATAGGGCAAAAAACGTTTTTCTTTGAAAATTTTCCTTTATTTTATGTTTTTAACATTTTAAAAAAAGCCATCAATATTTCATATTTCTAATAAAGTTGAGGTTAGGTAAGAAGTTACAATATTAATTTTTGTGTTTTCTTGTTTTAGCGTAACAAAGCTTCCAGTGCCAGCTTGAAGAAAACTCTCGTCAACATCCCTGCCACTCAGGTCACCAAATTGGATAACAGTTTGCGTGTGGCCAGTGAAGATTCGGGCGCTTCTACTGCCACCGTGGGTCTTTGGATTGATGCTGGTTCTCGTTCCGAAACACCACAAAACAATGGTGTCGCCCACTTCTTGGAACATATGGCTTTTAAGGTAAAATTTGTAAATCATATTTTATTTTTTTAAGTTTTTTTTAATGTTTTTGTTTTTGCTTATATAGGGTACTGCCAAACGCTCCCAAACCGATTTGGAATTGGAAGTTGAAAACATGGGCGCTCACTTGAATGCCTATACATCTCGCGAGCAAACTGTATTCTATGCTAAATGTTTGTCTAAAGATGTACCTAAGGCTGTAGAAATATTGGCCGATATCATTCAAAACTCCAAATTGGGTGAATCCGAAATTGAGCGTGAACGTTCTGTAATTTTACGTGAAATGCAAGAAGTTGAAAGCAATTTACAAGAAGTTGTTTTCGATCATTTGCATGCCACCGCCTACCAGGGTACTCCTTTGGGCCAAACCATTTTGGGACCTACTAAGAACATCAAGTTAGTTTACCAAAAACAATTAGTTTTATTTTGTTATTAATAACTTATTTGATTTCAGGTCTATTGGCAAAGATGATTTGAAAAGTTACATTAGCACCCACTACAAGGCTTCTCGCATAATTTTGGCTGGTGCCGGTGGCGTCAACCACAATGAATTGGTTAAATTGGCTCAAGATCATTTGGGTAAATTGGAGAACACCTATGACGGTAAGCCCCCAGTTGTTACACCTTGCCGTTTCACTGGTTCTGAAGTTCGTGTACGTGACGATTCATTGCCTTTGGCTCATATCGCCATTGCTGTCGAAGGCTGCGGCTGGACCGATCAAGATAACATTCCCTTGATGGTAGCTAATACTCTTATTGGTGCCTGGGATCGTTCCCAAGGTGGTGGTATTAACAATGCTTCCAACTTGGCTCGTGCCAGTGCTGAAGACAGTAAGTTATCCTTAGCTATTCTGATATAAATAATCCGCCTTATTCTAACTTATGTTTTTTAAACAGATTTATGCCACAGCTTCCAATCTTTTAACACTTGCTACAAGGATACCGGTTTGTGGGGCATTTACTTCGTTTGTGATCCCTTAGAGTGCGAAAACATGCTCTTCAACATTCAAAACGAATGGATGCGTTTGTGCACCATGGTTACCGAGGCTGAAGTTGAGCGTGCCAAGAACTTGTTGAAGACCAACATGTTGTTGCAACTCGACGGCACCACTCCCATCTGTGAAGATATTGGTCGTCAAATGCTCTGCTACAATCGCCGTATTCCTTTGCACGAACTTGAACAGCGCATTGATGCCGTTGATGTTAAAAATGTACGTGATGTTGCCATGAAATACATCTATGACAGATGTCCTGCCGTTGCTGCTGTTGGTCCCGTTGAGAACCTTCCCGACTACAACAGAATTCGCTCATCTATGTACTGGTTGAGAGTTTAAGTTACAGAAGATTAGAGAATGACGAGAGGAGTCATAAATTTCGAAACGAAATTTTGCGAAAATATAGAAAGTTAGTTCAATAAATTTGAAAAATACACAAACAAATATTATCTTAAATAAAATAAAAAGGACTTGTTATTGTACAAGATTGTTTCCAAAGATCTTATAGAACAAGTAAATTATGATGAGTATTGAATTTATTTAAAAATAATATTAATTGCTCTTAAAAAACAAACAATAAAAATTTAACTTAAATCACAAATTGAAAAAAATTATTCAAATCTGCCGAAATCTGCATTTAGATTTAAAAAGGGTAACAAATTGGTATTTTTTCCATAATACATATATTTATCAAAATATCCAACAAAGTCAATTTATAAAATATTACTCATACGCCTAGGTTTTTAAATTCCGAACATTACTCATACGCCTAAGTGTTCAAAAATCTGCAGTATTTCTGGGAAGGCTTCATCCTAGTTAAATTTGGATATCATTTTCGGATTAAGCGTGTGATAAAAATACGTACTACGGTTTTCCAGCCATTTTTGGCCAGTAATTAAGGAAATATTCATCAAAAATTAATTTCATACAAAAATTCAACAGATTTTATCATTTAATTTTGCTACCTCACACAACATACGTGTAAAATATATTACATAATCTTGCCTTTAAATTTATGTCCATGTATCCTTTATAATGTTTAAATTTGACTTAAAACATCCAATTTGTAACCAAAATTTTAATCCAAGCTATATATTTATGGATCCGGAAATCTAGTTTAGCCTTATATTTTTTGCCTTCCTAATGAACATGTGCTAAAAAATAAAAACAATTTATTTCCAATACATGCTTTAATAAATAATTATATTTATGGTAATTGAATGTCCAATTGTAAATGTTGTTGGTGGCAGTTAAGTGAACTTTATAAAAGAGATTATATGGCTCAGCTTAGGACTGAACCGTATTCTGCTACTTCATCGAAAATTTCATTTACGCTTATGTGCCAATGATCAAGGACACAACAAAGTCTAGATCCGTTAGAGCTAGAAACCATAAAATGATTATAGCCTTCTTAAAATAAAATAAACCGAAATGTCAATGAAAAATCATTTCGCTGACGTGATAACAAATTACCTTTTTTACACCTTTTTTACATTTGTAATTTGTACAAAACCTGTACTCAAATTTGATTGAAAACTAAAATGCATAAGGAAGTTTTTGTTTTTTTGTAGAAAAATATTTGCATGTATTTCTTCATAAATAAAATATAAGTGTTTTAATCGTGAGAGTACCTTATTGGTATACCACTTAAGCCTTTTTGAAGTTTTGCTGGTTCAGTTTGACCCAAAGCAGGATCTAAACCTTGCCACGTACGATCTTCGAATTTTAAACCAACATTTGTAGTCATTACCTCCATTCGTGGTTGGGTCACAAGAGCCTGTTGCTGTTCACTTAGAGCTGATGTGTTAGCAACTTCAATTTCAACACCATTTGTGCCGTTTTTAGTATTTCGTATTCTGCCGGTTAGTAAGCTAATATCATCTTGTTTTATATCATTAGCATTAAACTCGGAGAAACTCTTGCCTTCTGGTAAAAGTTGCTTAAAATCGGTAACATACGTTTCGGGGTAACGCATATGCCATGAAGGATTAAGTGCCATTTCAGCTTCAAACACCGAAACCACCGGTTTATAAAATTCTTTCGATTCAAACATATTGTTGAAAGGACAGCCAATTAGAACAAAACAATCAATTTCCATGAAATTCGCCAGTTTAGCTGGATTAATGCGTCCCACTGAAATAATTTGTGTTTTGATACAACATGACTTTGCCATCATTTGTAAACGATTTACCACATTTAAATAACCATCTGCTGTAAGTGTAGCCAGAATGAGACCCAATGTCATTGCATCCTTACATTTCTCTATATAAAAGTAACGACGTCTTATGTAGTTGGCGGTTAAAGGATTTTTCTCACTTCCACTTCCAGAGGAAGCGTCGTAAATAAACCATTTTGCTGCCCTGGAACTAAGGGATAAATTGAAAAATCTTTGATTATCTGCCCCGACAAATAAACACAAACGCTTCTCATCTAATTCATTGATATGTTTAGCATAGTCATCCTTGTTTGTTATTACTTCTCCGGATTTCAAAAATATTTTAAATTTATCTCCACAGTAGCATATAACTTGCATTTCTTTTGCTTTTGATTTGTTCAAATTATCCAAGAAATAATTATTTGATTTTTCCAAAATGTAATGATAACCTATATCCAGATATATTGTTATCACTTCATTTTCAGCACCTTGTCCAAAATTTGATAAATAGTCATTAAGCTTCTGAAAGTCTGTATCGTATTGGGGAAACATATAAAGCACGGGCAAACGGATAACCTTGCTGCGACAAGCATTGCCAAAATGTATCATACTGTCTGCCTCAACATGAGCAGCTGCAATCTATTAGATGATTATACAAGTTCAAATATATAAATATAGTTAGCTTCTTTTTCTATACATACCTCGTCCACGCAACAACTTCCATAAGACGTATCGGCCAATATAAACACTTTAAAATCTTTGATTGAGACTGCATTCTTAAGGAAGCTGGCTATAGCATCGCTATGCTTAAGGTAACTATCCGGAAATTGAAGACAGACCTTAAGATAACAACAACAATTATAACATTAAATACAAAACCTTTGTCTACTTATTCTATACTAACCCGTTTATAATTATTTTCGCATATCCAATCAATGCAATTCTTGCTTTGTTCTTCATTCCAGATTTGATCCAAAGTCACTTCACTTTCATCAGCTGTAACTTCGGTTTCTCTTTCTAGTGCAGCAGTTTCCGAACTTGAGAATGTGGAAGCTGTTGAAGACATTGTATTTTAGTTTTAATATTGATTTCTTTATAAAAAAAATATTGATTTCTTAAAAATTTTCTATTGTAAACAATAAGATCACGTAAACCCAAACGCTAGTGATGGGAAAAATATGATTTTGGTATAATGTTGCAAAAGTGCTGACTACTGATTACTCGATTGTAAAACGAGTAGTTACTCAGCAGTTTTAAAGTTGTTAACCCTAGAGAGCGAAGACTATTAATTTACAGTACGTTTACACACGTAGGTGACTTGTTACAAGTTGTGTATACGTATTCTTCTGACATGCAAGTAAAAAAATCACTGGCAATCAAAATCGCTTGCAGAAGTGTGATTGTGTTAGTAAAAAAATATAAATGTATTGAGCTTGCACTTGCATGTGTAAATGCCGTGTTATACGTCAAAACCAACATGTAACGCATAGCAATATTTGTCTTATACCCACCTTTTAGTATACCATTAGGCTCAATTTTTTAGTCGATTTAGGGATGTCAGTGCGTCCGACTGGCTGGACGGCTGGCTGGCTGGACCCCATGCAAATCACGTAATCAAAGTACAGGCACAGATCATTTTTTTGATAGTGGGACCATGGCTATTGAAATTTGTTAAAATCGGTCCATTATTTATGGTACCTCCTACAGTTCTCACTTCCCGGAATTGATATTTTGGCCACAAATATCAATATTTTTCATGAAATTTAAACTAAAATTAATTTCGTTGAAATCGATCCACTTTCGACCATAGCACCCATACAAAATCTTCTGTCAAAACGCACTAAATGAGACAAAAACCACTAAAACTGAAGATAATGATAATTTTGAGTTTATTGTTTGAATACATAATTTTTGTGAAAACTGTAATCAATTTGCCAGATTTCGAGATAATGGGTCCACATTTGACCCTAGCTCTCATATAAGTCCAAATAACGAAAACAGCTTAAATATATAAGTTTTGGGAAAATGTTTGTATGATGGCAAAATTTAGCAAATATTTTTATTTATGCAGGAAAAATAACACCTTTTACCTTAGTGGTGAAGGGTATCGTATATCGGTGAAGGGTATAAATAAAGGTCATACCTGGTACCTGGATTTTTGTAATGACGAAGAGTCGATTCGCCATCGCCTTCCTGATTAGTACGATTTTATTACTTTTATAGTCAATACCATAGAATAAATATACAGAAGGCCGTCAGCTGATCCATTCAAAATTAGTATTATACCAAATTACACATGCATGAAATTTGAGCTTTTTTGATAAACAGAAAAGCTTTTTGCACTCACAAGAAAAATTCCGCAAAATTTTTAATACAACGCACTGATCTAAATTGTACACATCATTTTTTAGTATTTCAACAATATTTTTATTTATATTTTATTTTTAACAACCTGAAAATTTTGTAAAAAAGTTTTACCGTAGTGTATTGAACTAAGATCCCAATTTATTACAATTATTTATTATTGTAATAAATAGTTTTTTGATAAAACCAAAATTTTATATTTTGCTTTCTTTTAACATTCTACTTTTTGTTGTTGTTTAATTTATATTGAACAAGTAGAATCGTATTTTTTGGTATTATAAAAATTTATACAATTTTTAATAAACCATTTTTATAGATTTTAATTATCATAAAATCAACTTAAACTAATAATACTTTCTTACTTAAATGGCCTATATTTACAACCGGTTAAGGTCAAAGGTCGAGCTTATTTTAGAATTCCATGCTCTTCGATCTTGTGCGCATATTCTCCAATTTCTCGGGCCAAGGTTTGAAGGATTTTCCTCTACTTATTCTTTCCATCGAAGTTTCGGACGTATTCTTTTACAAGTTCTCTCAGGATCATTTTTGAACATATTTCTTGCCGGAGTATTTTCGTCCATCTGCACAACAATAATGTGCACCATAGCGAAAACCTTTGATATATAGATCTAATCAGAAGTGAGTTTGGAAATTTTTAGAACCTATAAATTGAGTTTTGGAATTTCTAAAATTTTCTACTTTTTAAAAATCTTAATCAGCAGTAGAATAAATTAGGATAGTATAAAAAATAAGAATTTGCACATACAAAAAATATAAAAGAAATCATCATAGATAGATCTTAATCCTTATAAGTAAATTTTTATATTTTAGGAAATTTGAATATTTATAGGAAATTAATTTTAAATTAATCATTAATATTATTTGCTCGTACAATTAACGCAAAAGGAAAAATATAGAAAATAAAAAAGTATTTTTAATGCATAAATTAATAAACTTAAACACTTAACGGTTAGTACAATTTTACATTCATAAATACATTCATACGAGTACAAATTCATCATATAAAAATATTTTTAAATTACATCACTCAACAACTGTCGTACCGAAATATGACGATTGTGTCTCTATGTACAATACACAGATATTACTTTTGGTGGCTTAGTGGCTGCATGCATAAGACCAACCGGCCAACTCACCCAACTATCTACACACATGCCAATGTTATTATTAATCCAATCGAGTGACCAATAATAAAAATTATAATGTGCAATGTATCCACTACGGTTCGCCATTGTTTTAAAAACTTTAAAAGTATTAATTTATTTTTTTAAAAATAAATTTCTGAAAATTAACTATTTATAGAGAACTTTTCAAAAATTGACTATTTATAGGGAATTTTTAGAAATTTTACTCTGTTTAGAAAATTTTGCGAAAATTGACTGTTTATAGGAAATTTTTAGAAAATTTACTATTTATAAGAATTTTTTAGAAAATTTACTATTTATAGGAAATTTTTCGAAAATTGACTATTTATAGGAAATTTTTCGAAAATTGACTATTTATAGGAAATTTTTCGAAAATTGACCATTTATAGGAAATTTTTCGAAAATTTACTATTTATAGGAAATTTTTCGAAAATTTACTATTTATAGGAAATTTTTCGAAAATTGACTATTTATAGGAAATTTTTCGAAAATTGACTATTTATAGGAAATTTTTCGAAAATTGACTATTTATAGGAAATTTTTCGAAAATTGACTATTTATAGGAAAATTTTCGAAAATTTACTATTTATAGGAAATTTTTCGAAAATTTACTATTTATAGGAAATTTTTCGAAAATTTATTATTTATAGGAAATTTTTCGAAAATTGACTATTTATAGGAAGTTTTTCGAAAATTGACCATTTATTGGAAATTTTTCGAAAATTTACTATTTATAGGAAATTTTTCGAAAATTTACTATTTATAGGAAATTTTTCGAAAATTTACTATTTATAGGAAATTTTTCGAAAATTGACTATTTATAGGAAATTTTCTGAAAATTTACTATTTATATTATATTTTCCAAAAATTTACTAATTATATAAAACTTTCAGAAAATTTAATATTTATAAGAAATTTTCTGAAAATTTACTATTTATAGGAAATTTTCTGAAAATTTACTCTTTATAGGGAATTTTTATTTTTCAGATAAATTTACTCTTTATAGTAAATTTTCAGAAAATATACTATTTATGGGAATTTTTCAGAAAATTTATTATTTTTAGGAAATTTTTGGAAAAATTTACTATTTGTAGGAAAATTATAAATTATAGGAAATTTTCAGAAAATTAACTATTTATAGGAAATTTTCAAAAAATTTTCTATTTATAGGAAATTTTCAGAAAATTTACTATTTATAGGAAATTTTCAGAAAATTTACTATTTATAGGAAATTTTCAGAAATTTGTAAATTGACTATTTATAGGAAATTTTTCTAAAATTTTTCGAAAATTGACTATTTATAGGAAATTTTTCGAAAATTGACTATTTGTAGTAAATTTTTCGAAAATTTACTATTTACAGGAAACTTTCGAAAATTGACTATTTATAGAAAATTTCCAAAAATTTAATATTTATAGGAAATTTTCCGAAAATTTACTATTTATAGGAAATTTTCCGAAAATTTACTATTTATAGGAAATTTTCATAAAATTTACTATTTATAGGAAATTTTCAGAAAATTTACTATTTATAGGAAATTTTCAGAAAATTTACTATTTATAGGAAATTTTCAGAAAATTTACTATTTATAGGAAATTTTCAGAAATTTGAAAATTGACTATTTATAGGAAATTTTTCCAAAATTTTTCGAAAATTGACTATTTATAGGAAAATTTTCGAAAATTGACTATTTGTAGTAAATTTTTCGAAAATTTACTATTTACAGGAAACTTTCGAAAATTGACTATTTATAGAAACTTTCCAAAAATTTAATATTTATAGGAAATTTTCCGAAAATTTACTATTTATAGGAAATTTTCCGAAAATTAATTATTTATAGGAAATTTTTCGAAAATTGACTATTTATAGGAAATTTTTCGCAAATTTACTATTTATAGGAAGCTTTTCGAAAATTTACTATTTATAGGAAACTTTTCGAAAATTATCTATTTATAGGAAATTTTTCGAAAATTGACAATTTATAGGAAATTTTTCGAAAATTGACAGTTTATAGGAAATTTTTCGAAAATTGACTATTTATAGCAAATTTTTCGAAAGTTAACTATTGATAGGAAATTTTACAAAAATTGACTATTTATAGCAAATTTTTCGAAAATTGACTATTTATAGCACATTTTTCGAAAATTGACTATTTATAGGAATTTTTCGGAAAATTTATTAAAATATGAAAGAATTCACTCTTTAAAAACTCTGTATCTTGAAAAGTCTTTGTAGGAACATTTCTTTTCATATACCATATTTTATGGCTTAGCAAATCAAATATGAAATTTTGAATATTTTTTGTAAACTCTTTGTAATTCTTTATATACATACTTTATTAGACTGTCCCGAGCTTTATATAGTAATATTTTTTTTAGAATTTAGGCGTCTCTGAACCCTCCAATTTTCTTTCATTTGATGGCAACAATCGATATATAAAATATTATTGCGATCGGATAACGTTTACCATGATGGCAAAGTCAATATGAAAGCCTTATAATAAGTATAAAATTTTAACCGGTCTTTTAATTTAACTTGGATCGAACATTTTTATTTATAAAAACTAAATTCTAATAAAATGAAGTTATTTTTTATATTAGAAAATATTGCATTATTTTAAGGCCAAACCTCATTTTTTAATTTTTTTTTAAGTTTTGTTTAACAAATATTAGAATATACAAATTGTCTCTCCGGTATTTTTAAATACACGAATAGAAAAATAAAATTAATAAAAATATTTCAGTTTTGCCGTACCAACGATTTCAATTTTCCCCATACAAATGGGTCCATGGCTTTTTGCGATGATGGCGGCACGGGTTCTTGTGGACCGTTTTCAACAAATGTTTTCGCAGTAGTTTTCAAATAAATAACTTTTGTTTTTTCGGGACACTCTAACCTAAATGTAATATTTAGCAGTTCCAACTTTAAGGTCCATAACGAAACCAAAATCGAATGTTATAATTCTAAAATATTATTTGCAACTTAAGCCGACTTTCTGCGTACAACAAAAACCTATTACGATAACAAGCTTTAAAGTATTTTCAACAGAAAAAAGTAAATTTTTTTGCTATAGTAGGTTAGATTTCTATAAAAAAAGGTTTAAACTGTTTGATTTCTTTTTGTTAACTTCAAAATTTAAAGTTAAAATAACTTGTCTGGGAAGCCCTATTATAAATATTTAAGTTAACGGAAACAAGTACATTGTATAAATTTGGGCACGAATATCGCCATTGTGACAAATAATTTCAAAACGGAAGGACAAAATTAAATTTTTAAACACATAATACCTATATTTTCACCTGTGCGATAAAAGAAAAAGATAAGAATTTTCTCTTAGATTTTGTTATAAAGGAAATCACGAAATTAACACAAACATCTAAAAAACTATAAGCGTAAGTTGATTACAAATCATATATAATATTCTAGGAAGAAATCAATAGAGTTACATTTTACAGAAATATCTAATATGAAAAATTTACTCGTACATAGACCGGAAACTAGATTCAATATGCACGTACTTATTTTGTCTCCTCTGGTAGTTGTTAGTTGTGTCTTAACATAAATACTCGTTCGTACCCATTTATGATTTTGAATATGTGTTCGGTCAAAACTGAGTTTAATTTTAAAGTCACGCTCCTACCAAAACTCAGTCCAAAACAACGCCAATTGCGAGAGATAGACAGACATATAGAGAGATACATAGATAGAGAGTGTCAAGTGGATAATAATGAAATTATATTTGAAAAAAAAAATCAAAAAAAGAATCAGCAAATCCTAATTAAAAATGCAGATCAGGTACTTTTTTGTATAGGGTACAAATAAACGACAATACGCATTTACACAATCGAGCTGCATGTGTATGTGTTTGTTTTTGAGTCCGAGACTGAGTTTTTTGGTTTCGTGTAAGTGTAAACGAACTACCCAGCAAACGCTGCGTTAAACATTTGATACGGTTTTCGTTTTAAAGAAATTTTGTATTAAATGAATATCAATAAAAAATAAAAAAAAACGAAAATTAACAGCTACTAAAAGCTTTATAAAAAAATCGATTTTTTAGTTTTTCTTTTCTATGAAAAAATTAAAGTTCGTTTCATAAGGGAAAGACAAACATTTACATTTTTATGCGATCAACAAGATTCTATACCAAAAGCAGTTATTTTTAATTTTTATACGAAAATATAAAAGTTCGTTTTGTTCGAAAACTATATGATATAGAAAATTAGCGTTATTCTGTGATCGAAACAATAGCATACTATTTTTTTTAGAAAAATATAAGATATAAAGTTAAATTAACGTTACCCGGGGAACATAAAAATTGTATATTAAAAACAGGTTTTCGATAAATCGAAAAAGTAGACTTTTGGCAACGTCGTATCTCCTAAACTAATAAATACTACAATTAAATACTTCTATACTTTTTTTACAATGTCAAAACAAAAGTTATATTGAAATCATTTGACAGCCCATTAATTTTTTCAACATAACAGGGTCAAAACTTATTTAAAGAGAGACTTCTTAAAGCGCTCAAAAGACTTTTTTATTAACACAAATTCTATGAAAATGTTTTATACCGAAACCGAAAAACATACCAAAAAGATTAATATTCAAAATTGTTTTTTATGCCGATAAATAGGGATAATTTATGACTTACCTAAATAATATACCGACTTTGATGAAATTTTAAACTAAGATTTATAGTTCAAAATTTTGATTTATAGGTGACAAAACAAACAAGTTTAAGACTAAACAACATTTGTAGGGTCAACTCATTTCCACTTGAATAGGTGCACATTTTTAGTAATAAATTTAAGCTTGCTGCTCTTAACATATTTCATGAAGAGAATAGTGATATACTTTTCCTGAAAAATAGTATAAGCAAAGACAGCTCGAAAAAGATTTGATACCTTAAATATGGGCCTCTTTTTTAAATTGGTGCAGAAAAATATGCATTATTTTTGCGTCACTTGAATAGATGCACTAAATTAATTTAAGTTTTGTGGCTATTTGTGGAAGTTTTGACCACAAAATAGATTCGCATTTACTAAAATAGAACTCTAGAAGAATTTTCAATCGGTTTTTAATAAATTTGGTCCAAGGTAATTCATAGGATTTGAAAGAGAAGACAAATATTGATGCCAGTGGAAATTAACGCCTCTACTTCCGTGAAATTTCTACAAAAAATTAAAAAATTTTTGGGCCAAAGTTTGTCTTCGCTTAGAGTTTTTTCCTCATTTTTTGTTACTTCTTGAGCAACGCAATTATTTTTTTAATGTTTTGTAGAAATTGCTGTGAAATTTCTACAAAAAATTAAAAAATTTTGCCGTTTGGTGACTCTTGGGGCCAAAGTTTGTCTTCGCTTAGAGTTTTTTCCTCATTTTTGTTACTTCTTGAGCAACGCAATTACTTTTCTTAATGTTTTGTAAACATTTCACGGGGGTAGAGGCCTTAATCTCCTCTGGGATCAATGTTTGTCTTCTCTTCCAAATTCTATGAATTACCTTGAACCAATTTTAATAAAAATGGAAAATTCTTCTATGGTTCTATTTTAGTAAATGCTATACTATTTTGTGGCCAAAACTTCCACAAATGGCTACAAAATTGAAATTAATTTAGTGCACCTATTCAAGTGAAGCAAAAATAATGCATATTTTTCTGCACCAGTTTTAAAAAGAGGACCATATTTCAAATAATAATTTTTTTCGAGCTTTCTTTGCTTACACTATTTTTCTTAACTGCTCAGCCTTTTAGGAAAGGTATATCACTATTCTTTTCATCAAGTATGTCAAGCTTAAATTTATTACTAAAAAAATGCACCTATTCAAGTGGAAATGAGTGTATGTGACGAGCAAAATAGAAAGGGACCTAAGGGTAAAAAGCGGTTTTGTTCAGGAGAGCCATTTTAAAGAATTAAATATTATATTTTTTTACCTTATTTTTTTACCCTTAGGTCCCTTTCTCTATGCGCTGTCACATATATAAAAATGAATGTTTGTGTGTCTGTGTGTCCTTTATAGAATTGTAAACTATGCATTTGATCATGTTATGATCTTAAGAAAAGTTGTGGCATATGAGCCGACGAACATACCGACAGATGGCGCCACCGAAAATTGCTTAAAATTTAAATAAATCGTAAACTGTGCAATTGATCATGCTTTGATCTTAAGCAAATATGTTGCGCATAGGCCGCGTAAGGTTTCTATGTTGGTATGAGCAATTTCTGACAGGTGTCGCCACTGAAAATTGCTTAAAGTTAAATAAATCGTAAACTGCCGCGTAAGGTTCCTAGGTTGGTGTGACCAATTTCCGACATGTGGCGCCACTGAAAATTACTTAAAATGAAATAAATCGTAAACTTTACATTTGATCATTCTATGATCTTGAGCAAAGTTGTTGCACATAAATCAACGGAGGTTTTTAAATTGGTGAAATTAATTTTCAATATACGGCGCCACTGAAAATTAATCAAAATTAATTGAATATTAAACATTGCATGCATTTGATCATGTGTTGATGGGACCAAATCAATCAAATGATTCAAAATTAATTGGATAAAAAAAATCTCTTTATTAACTGAGAACGCGAAGGTTTTGTCGAAAAACATTTCAATGAAGCACATTGCGAATTTAGCTCAAAATTGATCAGGAATGTTCTTAAAACTATTCTTTAATAAAGCTTTACCTTAGATTTGAAGCGCTCCAATAAATTATAAGTATTAACGATTTTATGGACCAAATAAGAATTTTATATCTTAGAAAGATATGCACCTATTAAAACTTATAAAAAATTCTTTTAAATTAAATTTGTCCACAAGTCAAGGCAGCAGAATTTCACTAAGACTTACATTTTGTAAAATTTCGCGAAAATCGCGGTTAAAAAGATCAAAAAATATTGTTAAAAAATTTTTTTCACTTGCATAATTGCATTATTTCTTCGTGCTAAGGCATATATATGCTACCATAATACCATGAAACGACAGAACACCTGAAAATATACAAGTTGTGTCAAAATAAACATAAAATTAATAAAAATAAAATAGTTTTTAATTTTTTTTTTAGAAATTTTTGTTTTAACCGTCATAACTTCTGCGCGCATCGCGTAAAATCATTAACGCAAATGGATTTTACATTCCCTAAGCTTCCTTAATAGAACCCAAAAAAAAATTTAGTGTGCGATCAAAAAATTTTTGAATTTTATTATTTCCGAAAATTAAAACTATTAGATTTTTGTCCATGTATATATGTATATACTTCCCCGACAACATTCCAATTGGAACAACAATTTTTGCTATGAAAATTTTTTTTTTATTTAAAATTTTTTTTTTTACATAAATAAAAATAATATTTATTTTACTCAGGTAATGATCCCTACTTATGTATTGCACTAAAAAGGAACTTGTAAATCAGGTTATGGGAAGGAGGATATATATAGATTTGGTGAATATTTTATTTGAACCTTTTGATACCATTATACGTAGGAAAGTAGTTTGTTCCACATTCGTGCTACGAAGGAATGTACTTGTTTCAGGAACGAGATCCCCAATTTCGTCTCAGCACATGCCATTGTAGTAGCTAGAGTAAAAAACAACTAATATTTCAACGATGCTCAAGTGAGTCAATTGGTTGACCTATTTTTCTCTCCAGTACACGGTCGAGAAGCTCCAAAATATACTTTGAAGAGCCGGCTCATACATAAGAGTTGTGTTCAATTTTTAGTTGCAGTGAAGTAAGTCTTACACCGCCTAAAATAGACGAGTTACTTGAATGCTTCTTTCGACATTTGAAAAATATGTTTAGTCCAAGGGATATCGCAATGATTTTTCATGCCTAGTACATCAATAGTTTCTTATTCCCTATTATTTGTACCACCCATATTTACAAATGAAGCGACATGATATGTTGCGCACACAACATTTGCTCTTACGGGCATTAAAATCCATCCTATTAGCATGACCCCAATTGAATTTTGTAGTAAGATTGGAATTTAGTTGTGTGAATACGAATGGCGAATGTTGCTGTCATCCGAAAAAGAGTAAATAGGATTGGAAGTTTCACTTAGAAGACAGATATTTTACCAGATGGTAGTTAAACATACTTTCCTTTACCTTAGAAAGTGCAGAACAAATTGCTATTGGGTGGTAGTTTTCGGGGTTGCTATCCTCACCAATTTTGCATATTGGCGTTACATAAGAAATCTTCCAACTCATAGGAAATTCACCGGCATAGTATAAAGTGGTTAGTAAGTTCCTCTACTTCGATCCGGCACCTGTTTTGCCAAGCTACTACCTAAATTAATAGAAGTCACAGAAAACACATTCAATTTGTGTTCACTGGGTAACCAAACGTACATGGGTGTATGTGTGTGTGCGTGTGTACTTTTTCAATATTTAACGCATTTCGAATCACAGTTACGAGTTGTGGTTGGTTTAAAAAAAGAAGAAGCCCATTAATAAATCTTTCGTAGTGTCTCCGAGCCTGTGTCTGCCTACATTTATATATGGATATATTAAAAGTATGTGTGAGTCTTTGCACCTTCTTAGCCAATTCACTCGTACATATTTTAGTTTTAGTATTTTTAAATACCAAGTATTTTCAATTGTTATTTTCGAATCTTTCTTTAATTTTTAAGTACATACATACATATGTATGTATATGTATTTATTATTATAATATTTCCATACTTCTATATATAATATATAGTTAGTTATTATAATATGGTAACAGTTTATATATAGAAATAATATCTGTGATAGTGTTGAATTGTCTCCAATATTGAAAATCAAAAAATGGCTTGAGGTGTGGTGCTAAGCTCGCCTGAGATCTTCAGTGTTAGTTGCCAATAAGACTTTGTCATCAACGGATTGAAAATTATACTTCTAATAATAAATATATTTTTAAATAAATTTAATAAAAATAGAAAAATAAAACTTAAAAAAATTTAATTTAAACTAAATGAAAAAAAATCTATTGGTCAGTTGGCAAGATGTCGGCATAGCTGATATTCAAAAAATGTTAACCCGCTATGCTGCATCTAGTCAATTATTTCAATGGATCAGTCATCAGATTTTATATTAAAACCGATATTAAAGTGTTCTTGTAAAAATTAAAACAATTATTCGAAAACTTTTTTAAACTTCTGGCCTGATAGCGAAAAAAGCGCCATATTCAAATTTGTGAGCCGGTTTTATGTTGGCATTAATATACAGTGCATATTACTCAAAAACAGCCATGTTTCCATAGGATTAATTGGCTCAAAAAATATATGTATTTGTAAAGCTGCACTTATAAAAAAGCTAAAATATTGCAACTTTCCCCTCATTTGTCAACTATAGATCTCGGCGAAAGTTGCAATAGACATTAATTAAAAATATATTACAATAACGAATAAGAAAGTATTACAGTCGGTCAAGTCTGAGCAAATGATATCCTACAGCAGTGAGGTCAAAAGTGGACCTATTTTTAACAAACTGAGTTTTTTAATGCTTATATACATAAGGAGTGTTCCGAAAAAATGTATGGTTCAACTAAGTTAAATAAAGAATTCGGGAATTCATTGTGAAATAGAACAAATTTATCTGACATTAAATGTTAATATATTACAGGTGTACAACTTTGCTTCCGCAGTTTTTTTTTCCTAAAATTTAAAGCTTTTGTATATTAAACTGCTTATACTTTTATGATTTAAAATATTACCCATTGCTGGCCTCTGCTTTCTCCCATCATACACTACGCCGCATTTCCGAAAACTTTCTCTCTTCCACCGCCATGTCAGTCTTCGACGCCAAAATAACCGCTCTAGAAGAGTTAAAACCACTTTCGGCACCAATAGTCTTACCATAGCTATTTAAGAGCATTCGATTAAATGAGAAAATTATTGCATCCCGCAAACGAAGATAATTTGGCTCGTAAGATGACATGTTTAATCGGGAATAACTGTACCCAATTTTGTCTATCTGAGGCTTGTTCTTAGAGACTCACAGAAAATAGTTTAAAGACATTAAAGCGCATGATTTGAACTATCGTTTCGCGTACTGTGTGGCTCCGTCTTTTTGAAGCCATATATCACCCAAGTCAAGAATTTAAATTTTGGGCAAAAAAACTTATAATCATGGCAGCGCCGGACATTTACAGCAACGTTCAAGCCTTCGTTGTCGGCAAATAACATTCAATAGTCTGCGAGCGTTGTTCGATATTTGTACTTCATTCCTATCTAATTAAATGTGTGCATACAAAGTTCCTAATTCCAGAATGACGGCTGAGGTCACTGCAGTAAGTTTGGCTACTTTGCCACACCTCCAATAAAACTAAACGCTGTTTCCTTATTGAACTGGATCAGTCAAATAACCAAGGCATACAAAAAAGAACAGATTTAATCTGCTTCTACAAAAATGACAGACACATGTATGGATACATCGGGTCATTAGGAAATTTATTTATATAAAGACGATAAGAATATTTTGCTATTTAAAAAATTCTACTTTATAATAACCTAGGATTAGGTGATTCGATTATGTAATTAAATGTGATTTAGAGATTTCACTATATAAGATCTGTAATTGAAAGATTCTACTCTACAAGGAATGCCGATTCAAATAAGATCATGAAGTTATGTAGGAATTCAACCAGATAGGTGTTAAAAAGTAGATAGAAGTAGTTTTCTATCTACCTTTTTTATATACTATATGGAAAATATATACCTTCTACTAAGCTCTAGGAATGTTGGGATTAGAAGCCATATAAATCAAGGCGGAAGTTCCCAATATGAAATCAGACTTGAGCACACAGTATTCTAAAACGACTCGCCCCATGTTGAAAGAACAGTTAAAAACTGTAAGAAAAATAGTGGTCCTAATACTTTCAATGGAATACATTTGACTTAATTTTGTGCGAAATATAAATATTGCTCTAATGACAGGAGTAGCCAATACTTTTTTTAAACTTTTATTATATATATTATATCTTTTTGAAGATATAGTTTTTTTTTAGATGAATAGGAAGGCGAAGTTTAAACTGAACCTGTAGACAAAACTATGCGTAGTTTGCCAATATTTTTTCAATAATAGGGACAAAAGAAACTGTCTGTCTGTAAATTTTTTCATATAAATAAATTAAAAACTTTTACATTTACTAGAATCCCAGTTTATTATATAAGGATTCATTCAAATGCAAGAATTAAAGCCTAGAGGTGTTAAAAGGTGATTTAACATGATCTAACAAGCATTTGTTTCGATCGATGGAGATTGCCCTAACTGGAATACACTTCGCTTCGCAAAGTATGTAATCAGAAATTGGCTTAATTCATTATTTACCCCAAAACCGGAGCAGTTTTTTTGGTGCGGAATTCATATGCTACCAGAAAGATGGAAAAAAAGTATCGGCTAACGAAGGACTATACTTTGAAAAATGTACGAGTATTTATTCATTTTTTATTATATACATATATATTTTATTTTTATATTTTATTATATTTTAAGCAAAAAAAAAATATATAAATTATTAATATGTATTACAAAATATTGGTTAAAAATATACTTAAAACTAGAGTTTGCAAAAAACCGTGATTCGATATTAAAACACAAAAAACCGACCGGTTTCGGTTCGGTTTTTTAAATAAAACTATTTTGATTTAAATTTGTAGTGAAATTTTGATTATTTTATTAAAACAAAATATAAAATATAAATATAAAATCAGAAAATTAATTCAGGCTTTTTAATATGAGGGATTTCTTTAATAAGTCTTGTTGATTTTAGAAACACTGCATAGCGCCTTTAGCTTGTATAATATTTGAATCCGAGCGACAAATTGCTTCAACAGTAATTTTTACAAATAGCAACGAATCTTTAAAAGAATTTACAATTTAAAAGTCGATAGAATGAAGCAAATCTAAGAACGATAGATTTTCTAAACTTTCATGAATACTTTCTTTTAGAAGCAAAAATCTAAGAGAAAATTTAATTTACGATTATAATGCTTTTTAACGCTTGTTTGTAAAATATTATGACACACTGACGAATTTTTGAAATACCGAACAGTTTTTTTACAGCCTGTAGGTTAAAATTTATATAGGCAATCGGTTTTAAATGATTCAAAGTTTCATCGTCGCCTTCTTTAAAATTGTCTTCGCTTTCGTCGGTTTCAAATTCTTCCACATCTGGATTTATAACAAATTTTTCATAAAAAACATCAATGACTGCAAGATGAATTCCGTGCGCCAACCATAAATGAAGCAGTGTTTGATTTTCAGATCCAAATTTGATAATGACTGCTGCTTCATCTACGCTACGATGTGTGTATGCATCAAGTGAAATATTAAACTCCAATAGCTTTTGTGTAATGGTTTTGCGTTTGCTTGTAGGTTAAAAAATTTAATTCGAAAAAAGGTGCCTTACAATCACCTTTTGTCTTTTTGTATTCTTTTGCTTTATTTCATAGACAAATTATGTGCAAATTTATGATAAACTAATGTTATTTCTGAATAATACCAACAAAAAATTATTAAAAATAAATAGGTAAAATCGCGGTTTTTTCAACGGTTTTCGGTTTCGGTTTTGAGGCATAAATAACCGAGATTTCGGTTTCGGTTAAAACCGAACTGCAAACCCTACTTAAAACTGATACTTGGTTGGTTGCGTAGTCTTTATTTTCTATTATCTATTACCGTTTGCAGTTTGGAGGGCATAGAATCCACAAGGGACACGATTGTGTTTAGGGGCATTCTGACTATACAAATCCGCCAAATTTGAGAATTTTTTTTCTTAACTTCTATGACTATTTGTTTTGTTTTTGACGCAATTCGGCACACAGTTGATTTGTTTACGCCGAATATTTGCCCAAATTCTCGCATGTTTTTACCCTCTTCTAGTTAGCTTGATGTCAGTTTTGCTCGCTGAAATTTGTCACTTTTTTTCTTAAATGTTAAAAATTTAGCTATTAGTTAAATAAACAAAACCAGAAATCACTTTGCTTAAATTTCCTGAGTTCAGCGAAAAAGAAACGAATTGGTTACCGTTATTTTGATACACATGTAGCCAAATAACATATGGTACAGCGTTGCATTTTTTTTTTGCTTGGTACTGTACATATGTATATTCAAGTCATTTAAGTCATGGCCTCTTTTTGGGAGCTAGGGTGAAATGCGGACCGATTTGCTAGAAATTAAGCAATTCGATTACAGTTTGTACAACAATTACATTTATCAGCATATAAACATTTTATAACGGTAGTACAAGATTTGAATGGCTTTGTATAAAAACCTGCATTACCATTATACAAGTGTTGTTCATGATTCACTAAAAAAATACAAATATTATTTTAGCACATTTTAATATGGGCAAATCCGAAAAACATTAAACCAAGGACACAATTTTAAAACTGTCAAATTCATGTATTTGTGATTATGGAAAAATTAATCCTTCAGAATATGTAATGGATACAATTTTTGATTGCTCTCTTCGTGAATGGCAGATTTTTATTTGCACCCATCTCGAATTTTAATTTTTTTTTTTTAAATAATAGGTTTTTTAAAAGTTTATTAAAATCGCAAAAACATCCATTTAGGTATCAAGTTTTAATAGGGACTCAAAGTCTGCTTAATTTTATACAATTAGATGTAAAAGACCCCATCAAAAGTAATTGGAGTTATATAAATAACGTTAAGTAAAAATAAGCTCATAGTGTGTAGCGTCCGTCACAGAAATAACGTTTTTTTTTAATTTGACTAGTGCAATTTTTCTTTTTTCTCCAATTGAACTTGGTTCGTAAAGAGAACTTATAGTATGCTTTACATTATATAAAAAATAACAAAAATATATAGTTCTTAATATAGCATTTTACAGAATAATATGTATCGTAAAGTGTGTAGCGTCCGTCACAGTATATAGTTTTTTACAAAATTATATTTATTAAATACAAGATTCATGAACATATATCTATCTTATTCATAAAGCAATAACACTATCTATATCCACAGATTAAATTTAAAGTATTAGGTGTTAAAAAAACATACAGTGGGGCAATTTTGATGCTTTTGAAAAAATAGATTTTTTTGATTTTTGGAACACTCTAACAGCTAGCAAACCTGCCTTACCATTATACAAATTGTGTTGATAATAATGTTTTAAAAATGAACAAAATAGATGTACTACGTTACCATCGTTATGTGTTGATAGTACTGTGTTCAAAGCAAATATATCGACATGTTACAATTACAGCATTTCAAGCATTCGCCACCTATAGTTCAGTAGCTCAATTAAAGTAACGTCTATGTTAACATGCTAATTAGAATTTATACAGCAATTTTATGTATTAACAGCATTTAACATTATAACATAAAATGCTTAACAAAATTTTGTAGGATCCGGTAATACTTTAAAATATTTTATAAACACTCAATCAGCTGTTCAGCCATATGGAAAAGTAAAAGAAAAAAGTTATTTAATTTTTGATAAATTTGCTTTTAATAAATTTTCAATAAAAATTAATAAAAATATTTTAAAGGCCTGCGAAAATGGATTTAAATACACCATCATCCCAAGATGCGAATAAACGATTAGTGTTTTTCGAGAATCCCACCATGGATTATATGGCTAAACACTTTGTAGGCAATATGAACAGGTATTTTGTATCAATTCAAACAAATTTTGGTAGAAACAACAATACGAATTTATTATTTTAACAGATATCGCGAAAATATTGTGATACCGAAAGTTAATGGCCCCGTACAGATTAAAACCGATGAGGAGAAAATGATTGAAAGGGCAGTGGAAAGTTGCGGCTTTAAATCTTTTACAGCCTGCGTAATGGGTAAGTTTTGTTTATAGATGTACACACACTCGCATAAATATGTATCCAGACGACGTGTTTAACAATTAGTTTTTATACCTACCATCAGAATGAATGGGGGGTATACTAAGATTGTCATTCCGTTCGTAACTCCCATAATATTGGCTCAAAAACAAAAAATCCTTATGAAATTCTAAGCCGAACTATTGATGCCTGTCTGTTAAAGGCACTATAAAGAACAGATTAATTTTCTGCAAATATTTGACAGTATATCAAGTTTTATGGGAATCGGTCATCATTTGACTAAAGCTTCCATATAAATCTACCATCACTATATAAAATTATAGTAGATGTTATACTAGAATTTGGTACATATCAATCTTTTTAAATGTTCATATATTTTTTAATGGTTCGTAAATCAGTGAAAATAATAGAGTTATTTGTTCTCGAATTTCATCTTCCTCTTCATGTTCGCGGTTAAAAATGGACACAATTTGATATTTCACAAAAAGGCTACATACATATATTTTTTTAAAGTTTTACATTTTTTAATAATATAAGTTCTCTTTACGAACCAAGTTCAATTGGAGAAAAAAGAAAAATTGCACTAGTCAAATTAAAAAAACCTTTATTTCAATTACTTGACGTTATTTATATCACTCCAATTACTTTTTATGGGGGTTTTTACATCCAATTGAGCAGGCTTTGAGCCCCTACTGAAACTTGATACCTAAATTGATGTATTTGCGATTTTTATTAACTTTTAAGAAACATATTTTTTGAAAAAATTTATAAAAATTCCAGATAGGTGCAACTAAATACCTGCCATTCACAAAGAGATCAATCAAAAATTGTATCCAATATATATTCTGAAGGATCAATATATGGTAAATTTTTCTATAAACACAAATAATATTTTTCGGATTTGCACATATGTATTCTAAATCTATATGCAATTCTAAGACGAACTATTGGGGTCCGTCTGTCTGTGGAAATTCACTACAGAGCCTAAACAGAAAAAAGCTAGGCCAAGAAAATTTGGCATGAATATTCCTTATTTCTTGCAAAAATTTGACATTGAAAATGGGCAAGCATAGAATCCATATAAACAACTTACGAAAACAGCAAAACTGCCAAAAAGAATAGAAAGTCTCTGTATGTCTATCCGTTAGTTAAAAGCACGATAGCGCCCAAATTTGATAAATTAAATTGTATTATAATAGATATGACATGTTGATTTGGAACAGAGTAATTTTTTGCAAATATTTGCCAGTAGATCAACATTTGACTAAAGCTTCCATATAAATCTACCATTCAAAAACAGTTAAATGGTAAAAATATAAAATTATAGTAGATGTTATACTAGAATTTGGTACAGATCAGTTTTTTTTTTTAACTGTTAGGGAGTGTGTGAAATTTTTTGAGAATCGGTCCACGTTTGACTATAGCTCCCATATAAATCCTTCCTTGGAAACCAGTTAAATGATAATGGATATCAGTGTATAATTTTGCGTAAATTGGTCTACATATAACCATGGCTTTTATATAAAAACCACTCCCGGAAACCACTAAAATACCACGCTAATAAATTATAAACTATAACAGCTATGGCCACTTAATTTTGCACATAGAAGCTTTACACAAATACCATTGAGTATTTCTATTCCTATTAAATAACACTTTTTGTTGATCTATGCATCGCTGCCAACATTTCAGCTTTCTAGCTTTAGCCGATTGATTTGACTGAATATAAAACAGACCCAGTCAATAACGCTGCAATTTTGTTAAAAAAAAAGTAAAAATGGTTACGTTTAATCTTGTAAACTAATAGAGAGGAAGATCGGGATATTTTTATATTGGTTCAGCAACACGGATCGTATTTTGCTAGACTAATTATGAAGAGTTTTATTTAAAGGTAATTCTCTTAAATTTTATTTATTGCAGGTTACGGTCTTGGTGCTGCAATTGGTCTATTTAGTGCCTCTGTGAATCCTAACATGTCAGATCCGCTAGGCAACGAAAAGAAACAAACAGCTCGTGAAATTTTTCGAGAAATGCGTTCCACGACACATGGCTATGCCAAAAATTTCGCTTTAATTGGTTGTGTATTTTCGGCGGTGGAATGCGCTATTGAAAGTGTAAGCTTTTACTTAATATATTTTTCAGATTTCATTTCATTATTGTAATATTTTTATTATTATTTTAGCAACGTGGTGTCACAGATTGGCGTAATGGCACCTATGCTGGTGCCGTTACTGGTGGCCTTATTGGCTTAAGAGCTGGCTTTAAAGCTGGTATCATTGGTGCTGCAGGTTTTGCAGCTTTCTCCTCAGTTATTGACTACTATATGCACAGTAGATAAAATTAGTTGCAGATTTGCATAATTATATTTAATTGTAGTGTTAATGATGATGTTTTTGTTAAATCTTATTATAAAGAAAATAATTAAAAGGCAATGAAATGAAAAGCTAAATACAAAGAAATGCAATAAATTGGTTTTCATAACAGATTTAATTTTTGGTTTAGCTAAAAATGTTTTTTTTTTCACATTTGTCCACTGAACGCGTAAATTTGTTGACCTTGCATTTCATAAATTAACTAATATATCGGCATTAAAAGGTGTATAATTAAGCAAAAAGTGAGCCCATGAAACCTTTTTTATATTCACATATCTATTTAACGAAATAAATATAAATATAAAAAAATCCTATGAAATTGGGGATAACATTTAATACAAGAAAAATAAATAAATTTTTGTATTAACATTAAAGTGCAGTTTTTAAAAAAATTGTTTTCAAATTAAAATCCAAAAGTCTGTACACGTTTAAACTACTTGTGGTAGACATTCATTAAACGGCAAAGTTCAAATGTGGTATAACAAAATAAAATTATTAAAAGAGGAGAAAAAACAACAAAGAAAACTAAACTTGACACAATCACGTTTTATTTAAACGTACACATTCAATAATTCATACAAAAAATTGGATAAAAAATAAATGCTTCGAGTTGAATACTAAGATTGATGCAATTACATCCTAGAAATTTAAGGCAGTAGTGGAAATTATTGTGATCGTTTAATAAGGAATATCTAATGATGTAATCTTCAGATTAACTCATTTCCGTTTTGAATTTCATGTGATTTTAAAATCACGTAAAAGTGATTTGCAGAACACACTTGATAAACATTAATTATAGAGAATTTTTTTCTATAAAAATGTTTTATGGACATTTTTTTCTTAAAAAGATTTCGATATAGATAAATCTTTTTTTAAAATATTTTTCGATACCAAAAATTTTTATTGAGATTTTTTCAAAATAAAATTTTTAATTAAAAATTTTAAATATGGGCAAATCCTGCGTGACGGACGATACATTTGTACGGATTTTGTTTTACTTAAATGTATCCCATTGCCGTTGTACACTAGATATCTTTGCACAGATTTCCTATAATATGAGCCCATCGATTGTACTATCGAATGGCGTTTGTTAATTTACATATTTGTTTTCGAGGAAAAAGATGTTCGCTTTTAAAGAGCTGTGACGGACGCTACAAAAAATTAAAATGATTTTTTTTCAACACATCTGTAGTTTTCATCAAATCGGCCATAGCAATAAAAAAAAATTGTAAATACATTGAAGATAGAGGAAAATCAGAGGATTACAAAACAGCTTTTATAAAATATTTTAAAGTTTCCAGTTTCACCAAAAATCCATAAATGAACTGTTGCGGACACTACGTTACGGACGATACAGTTTTAACCTTAATGTTTTTTATTAGAAAAAAAATCATATTTCATATTTTTTTAAGGATTTGTTAATCAGTGAAAATAATGATTTTATTTATTTCCGAACTTCATCTCCTTCCTTTTGATGTTCGCGGTTAAAATGTGATTTTTGGACACAACTTAATATTTCACAAAACGGCTACATACATATAAATATTTATTTAAAGCTTTTCACTTTTTACATCTTATTTTTCGTCGAAAGAATTCTGCGGCTAGCTGTTAGAGTGTCCCAAAAATAAAAAATAAACAAATTTAAAAATCATCAAATTTCCCCCAATGTATATTTTTTAACATCTTATATCTTAAATTTAGATTGTGGATATAGATAGTCTTATTGCTTTCTAAATAAGACAGATATGTGTTCGTAAATTTTGTATTTAATAAATATTATTTTGTAAAAGATATATATATTGTGACGGACGCTACACACTTTCCATTACATATTATTTTGTAAAATGCTATATAAACATCTATATATTTTTAGCCTAATGTTAAGCATAGTCAAATTAAAAAAACCTTTATTTCTGTGACGGACGCTACACACTGAGAGCCCTCTTTTACTTGACGTTATTTATATCACTCCAATAACTTTTGATGGGGTCTTTTACATCTACTTGTTTAAAATTAAGCAGACTTTGAGCCTCTACTGGAACTTGATACCTAAATGAATGTTTTAGCGATTTTTATGAACTTTCAAAAAACCTATTATTTTAAAAAAAATATAAAAATTCGAGATGGGTGCAAATAAAGACATGCCATTCGCGAAGAGAGCAATCAAAAATTGTATCCATTATATAATCTAAAGGATCAATATATGGTAAATTTTTCCATAAACACAAATACGCGATTTTGACAGTTTTAAAATTTTGTCCTTGGTTTAAGGTTTTTCGGATTTGCCATATATAAAATTGGTTCAATATGAATGTTTAATGTAGAAAATTTTTGTTTTTTTTTTTAAATAAAGTCAAATCAATATATTTCGAACGGTTAAAAGTTGGCTTTTTAAAGATTTTTTAAACATACCTATTTCATATCTCTTTATCTCTCTAGTTAAACGTATGCCCTTTAATTTTACGATCTTTTAATTTAAAGATTTAATAATTTATTAAAGAAAAAGGGATGCTAATTATATGCTTGACTAAAGGATATCTCAAAAAGTATAGCTCCCATTATCTTTATTCTTCTCTCGAAAATTGATTATAGTGTCAACAATAGAATATAATAACAAAAAAGTGGATCCAGGATTGGTTTGCGAAATAATATACTTTTTGTAAAATAACTCATATTATTTCAAAACAAATTTAGAAATTTAAAATTTTTTTATGAATCGTTTTAAATTTTACAGTAAAAAAATAAAAAAAAATTCTAATGATATGTCAAATGTAGATCGATTACACGAAATTATTCGTAACGATTTAATTAAAAATGGTCTATTCAAAAAAACTGAGTGATTGTCCCATTATAAATCTAAAGTTCGGGTTGTCATCGGTCAAAATTTAAATTTCGAAAAAACGGTCCAACGATAAGTTAATGTTAGACAGTTTTGGTATAAAATTATATGAAATTTTAGATGTGTATGTATATTTTGCAGGTCATATCTCAAATACATTTCTTACCTTAACAAATTGTCAGTCAGTGATTTAATTACTTTAGATAACAGGCTTAAAGAAAGAAAGAGAGAAAAAAAAATAAATTTTAGATAAAACTATCTTTAAAATATAACTGTACTTCAAAAACAAGTTAGATGTTACTTTTTAATGCCAGTAAAATTGTGTTAAAAAATATTTCTTTAAATTTATTTTATTTTATGATGATTGTTTATGTATTAATATTATTTTAGATTTAATTTTTTAAACCTGGATAAAACTCATTTAATCCTGCAATAAATATTATGTATCCCCCCAAAATTATAATTAAGTTTGTATTTATAAAGAATTATCAACATCTCGGGTTTAATTCTATTAAATGAAGCTTCAAAACACCTGTCCTATTGTCAAAAAAGCACCTGCATATCATCCGTTTTGTATTAACAACAAAAAAAGTTCATACAAATCTACTGTTAATGCCTTTAAAGCACAGCATCCGTTCTGTAAGCATCATCATTCTCTTCGTCATCATGGGAAGGCAATCGAAAAAAAAACGATGTCAAAAACAAAAAAGTAAGTATTCTAGCCGGTTAAGCCCGACCATATGATACTCTTCACTACTAACATCAAATATGAATCGATTGTCAACAAACTACAAAGTTTCTTTTCAGTGTCTAATGAGTCAAGTCAACATCTTTTGAAAGAAAAATATGAGTTTTTAATCTCAACATCTCCGATTTCGATTTAATTTTATGTATGCATTCTCCAAGCTTAAACAATTTTTAAAGATCTTCAAAAAATTTTAATTCGCTTTGGTTCTGATATTACCATTTTTATATCCATCATCAAAAAGGAAGGGGGGGGGGGGGGGGGGGGGGGGGTAGGCATTTTGAAATTGTCATTCAGTTTGTAATTTCCTTAATATTAACTCAAAAACCAAAATTGAAGTATATTTTGAATCCTTATGAAATTCTAAGACGATTGTGCGATGTCCTAAGGGTAAAAATAAGGGTAACAAAATAAGGTAAACAAAAATATTTAAATCTTTAAGATGGCTCTCCTGAACAAAACCGGTTTTTACCCTTAGGTCCCTTTCTATTTTGAGCGTCACATATGTATTTTAAATCCAAAATTGTTTTTTAAAGGTATTTTTCAAAACATACCTCTTTTATATGTCCAAAACTTTCGATACTTTTGCCCGAATCTAGACTCATATTTAAGCCAATGTCCTAAAGTTTTATGATATACTAGACTAAAGGATATTCCAAAGGTCATACCTTTCATTTTCTTTATTCTTCTTTCTAGGGAATAAGGGAATAGTATGGATAATAGCATTGATAGCAAAATATGTATAAAAACCAAAAAAGTGGGCAATGGGCGAAATATGTAATAAACTTTTTGTAAACTCATATTATTTCAATACAAATTTTAACATTTTTTCATAAATCGTTCTAAATTCTAAAGTAAAAAAAATATAAAAAATTATTCATGAAAAGATTTTCAAATTTGTACTGAAATAATAGTTGTGTTAACGTACTATAACAAAACTACCCAAACCAGTCCAAAGTTACCCAAAACTCCACCATTTGTATTCCCGTCTCTGTTTGAGTTTTCTTTTCTTGGCTTCAGTGATATCAAACTTGTAATACCATTACTACCCATATTGGCGTAGGGCATAATAAATAAATAAAGATCCGACAAAACTGAATTTTTTGCATTATCTCACCAACTGAGAAAAAAAGTTTTAAATCGTAAAGATACACACATATAAGTATATATTTATAATAACACACACCTTCACAATGGAGAAAACATAACAGAACATTTAAAAAGGTGTATTCACAGGTATTCTCATAGATTTAGTTATGTCTCCACCACTACAATTCGAAATTCGAAAGCCACAATACTGACAATACAAAACCCATTGGTTACACTGCAGTTTTGGTTAGGCACGTAACTTTGCTTTTTACAGGGCCGCTGCAGTTACTTATTTGAAGAGGATTTTGTATAATTCCGAGATGCACGATGCAACACTGGTCAACAGCCAAAATTACATTTTAGTTAAAATATTATTTATGTGTTGATATGTCATTTTAAGCCGGATATTTTGTTTCATTGTTTTTTTAATGTAGTTGCCCTAATGGGTTATGAATAAAAATGCCCTTAAGCCGTGCTAGCACAATTTTTTTGTATGATCAACGGTTTTGGAGTTATATACTTCGCAAATAAAAAAAGTCCGTTCCTCAAAGCCACAAATTTGCTTTTGTCGTTATGAAATTTGGCAAAGATATAAAGGGTGTCCCAACTAAAACGCAATTTTTAAATTTTAAATAAAACCCAGATATTAAAAAAATTTAATTTATTATATCGTTATGAATGAGGTTATGTATGGAACAAGATATCGTGAATATGGCCGCCGCGGCTTTGCTGGCACACACGCGATCTTTTAACGAAATTTTCAATGGCCTTTTTGCATAAATGCTGCGGTATTTCATTAATGCAGCGTCCAATTTCCTCTTTTAAAGCTTGAGTCGCTGTCGGCTTATTCGATTAAACCATCGACTTCAAAAAACCCCAAACAAAAAAATCTATAGGTGTTAAATCGCACGATCTAGGCGGCCAATTCTGGTCTCCAAAACGCGAAATAACACGACCGGGAAATGGCTGATGTAGCAATTGAATTGTTTCTTTGGCTGTATGACATGTGGCGCCGTCTTGTTGAAACCACATTCCCTCCACATTCATTTCTTTAATTTTAGGCAAAAAAAAAACTGGTTATCATTTCACGATACCGAATACCATTGACTGTTTGCGCTTAACCTGCCTCATTTTCATTCCTCGAGCCCAAAAACCACACGGTTACGGATGCATTTGCTTTCCGTGAATCACTCGAGGATTTTTCTCACCCCAAATACGACAATTCTGCCTATTGACGAAGCCATCAAGATGGAAATGGGTCTCGTCACTGAAGATGATTTTATCGGCAAAATCAGCATTTTCATGTTGTCTCTCCAATACCCAATTAACTCATTCTGTCTACTTTACGATATAATAAAGTTTCACGATTTTTTTTTTAAATATCTGTGTTTTATTTAAAATTTAAAAATTGCGTTCTAGTTGGGACACCCTTTATGTTTTTGAAATTTGCTAAAATCGGTACATTATTTAGGATACTTCATAGGTCTGATTTTCCGAAATTGACATTTTCGTCACAAATTTTAGGATATTTTTTAAGACATTTAGAAAAAATATGACTTATATAAACAAAATTTGTTGTTGTTGTACCATATTTGACCATAGCTCCCATACAAAACCTTCTGTCAAAAGCCAAAATGCGTCAAAACTCACAAAAAAAGCTGCAAAATCAGAAGATAATGATAATTCATGTTTATTTGTTGCACACATAACTTTTGTATAAACTGCAATTAAATTGGTAAATTTCGAGAAAATCGGTCTACATTTGACCCTTGTTCTCATGCAAGACTCAAAGCTACTTTCCTATGGGCAAACTATTAATTGCATTATGTGTTTTTAGCAGCCATCTTTATCCAATAGAAAAAGAGTTGTCTTTCACCAAGATTATGTTAGTCCAAACACGTCGGTAGTTACACTTTAGAAGCCCTACGAGTTCGGTTTGAAAAGGTCATTGTATTCGATGAGAGGTTCCAATGCATTTACCACATAGTTAGTCTGCACTTAGCACCGAATGATAACTAATTATTTTAGTATTATTTGGTTTTTAATAGTCTTGGTTTATCTGCCTTACGTGGCTATGGTCAAATGCGGAAGCTAAAATCAAATGTGAACCGATTTCACATAATTTTAATACTGAACTTGTTCAAGAAATCGAAATTACTTTCGCTCTGTTAGTTAGGCGCTATTGATCTTTAAACTGACAGAAGACAGAAAGAAATCCCTATTCCTTTGGTATTTTTGCTGTTTCCGTAAATTGTTTATATGGGAGCTATTATCAAATGTAAACCGTTTTTGCTCAATTTCAATAAAAACATTTTCCAAGACATGAGGAATACATCGTGTTTTCAACAGACAGACAGGCATATGAACGTAGATCGTTCATCTTAGAATTTCTAAGGATTCAGAATATATGTATATCCTTTTAGGTTTTTAATTTTTAGGTATAAAAATATAGTGGTGATAAAATGTAAAAAACTTGTATTTTGTTGACTAGTCCAGTATGCCGTATTTCCGAGGATGTACATGTTTCAGATAAATGTAACTCCGTTTATATAAGAAAAAGTCCAAATTTCCAGAAATTTTGACGAAACATATATAAATTAAAAAAAATTAATTTCTTTACCGAATGAATTTGAATGGAAAATAGTTTTCCCCCCTTCTTCCCCCTAACATAAACACGATTCTGTGATACAATTTAAAACCACAAAAGAATAAAATAATCTTAAGACCGGTTTAGCCTACTATTTTTGGTAAAATTGCTGATATTGAGTTTTATTTATTTCGTTTTTGTTTGGAGCTGTTTTATGGTTTGAGGTGTTTTTCTTTCTTCTTTATAATAAGAGATGGATTAAATGGACACATGGTTTAATGCTGCCGATGTTGTTTTGTAAGTTTGATGGTTGTGTGTTGGATTGTGTGCAGCATAAAACGGCTAAACAAGAAGTGAATTGTGGGAATTTAAATCGCGTGAGCGCAAGTGATCCAAACTTTAGTTACCGCCAAAAAAAAATTACATTTATTTATGTCTACATACACAAATAATGATGTACGTATGAATAAATGTATGTGTATTTATACCTATTAATATCCAATTCGAAGTCTGGGTTAAGAGTGTGAGGAGATGTAGCATATCCGTTAAAATTTTGATGAAATTAAGGTATTTTATGTTGGGTTTCAAGACGTATTAAAAGCTACTATGCATAAGTACTACCAACAACAAACTACAAACAACATAAGCCAATAAAACCAATTTTTAAAGCTCTATCGTTTTGGCTTTTAGATTTGTTTATCAATATTTGAGGTTGTGGGTCTGTTATTGTACAAGTATTTGTTTTGGTTCCACACAAAAATTTAGTTTAAGTTTATTTTTGTATTGTTTTTCTGCATTGTAACATTTTTCTCAGTTGTTTTTGTTGTTGCTGCCTACAAATTTAAAACAACTGAAAATATTTGGCTATAATGGATTCAGTTGGTATGATTAAATATCTGGTTTTGTTTGTAACATGTCCGGAAATGTTAAATGTGTTAACACAAAAACGAACGTCCTATCATTATGCTTCATCTGCATTTATGGGTTGAATAAATATGGAGGAAAGAAAGCTCTTGTATTCTGGGCATGATAGTCCATGATGTTCGGTGAGCCAATTTTCCATATGTCTAATAAGGCTTTCAAGTAATTAGGCTTTTTAAAGTGGTGTAAAAGTTATTTCGGTCTATCTGATATTACTATTTTTACGATCTACATATCGAGCCCTTAGATTTAAATAATCGTAAGCGACATTCCGCTAAATATCTCTTAAACTATTAGAGATAGCGAATGTGTAAAAATCTTTTCGATAGGTTTATATTTACGAAAGTTATACGGACCAAAAGGTTTTACATACAATGGTGCTCAACTTTGGCTCAGTGTAGAGGCCACTGTGCTAAAAATAGACATGTTTTTAAAAATTGGTCTAAAACTCCAACTACCCATTGGCCGACTTCTGCAAAACTAAAAAGCTAACAAAGAACAAAAATGTTATGCACCAAAACATTCCCCGCTTTTGTTTAATTAAGATTTTTTGTAGCTTATGATCAATATTTTTCTTGTCGTTTGCGATCATTTTAATCTAAGCGCTTTCATGTACTTTAATGTACTTTATGTCTATTTTGTAGCTTTTCGACTGTGTACTTGAAAGGGAGATGTGCGCATCGGTGTTAGTTGGGCTCTGAAGAGATCAGGGACTTCGTTCCCGAAAACCGGATATCTTTACGAAACAGGCGTTTTTCTACAATTTATGCTTAACTGATCTGTTATTCGCACAACCCATTACAGAGAAAATGTTGGTAATAAAATTGGGTAAAACCGGTTTACATTTGACCATAGCTCCCATATAAACAACTTACGGAAACAGAAACAGTTTAAATTTAGATAGCGCCTTAATTAAATAAAAGAGTAAGAAAAGTAAGAAAAGTTGACAAAAGTATTGAAATTGGGCTAAATCGGTCCACATTTGATTATAGCTTCCATACAACTCAGCCCCGGAAATGTTTTTAATGCTGATAAATTAAATCTAATTATATGACAACTTAATTTGAAACAGAGCTTCGAAAGGCTTAATTAAATATTAGCTTAATTCCAAGGAATTCAAAAATGATTTAACAATACCCTAAGTTTAATTCCCATAAAACAATTAAAAAAAATGTGTTGATTTTTAATTCATAGTGAATTGATTCACATGGGAATTTAAAATCAACTTGAATGAATAAAATGTTTCTTCATTCCTCTACTCCAATTTGAATTAACATTTTTTATTCTTAATTAAAACCAGTCCAAATTGAATTAAAATATTTTTTGATAATTCATTTTGTGCAAATCATTAGGGTGGATATAAACTAAAGATACTTGACTTTAAATCAAAAACTTAAATTCTGACTTTTTCGAGGGAAAAGTTTTTTAAACTATACCACTCATTGAATAAAAGTATATCAAACCAAAAACCGAAAATTGAAGTTTTAATTTATAGGGTATTATTATATCAAGTGCGATATACATTGTTTGTAAAAACCCTAGATATAAAATAGAACAAAATTTATCATAACCTATTAAAATATTCTTATGTTTTATCAGAAAGCATACACATTTAATAAAAGTATGCATGTATTCTTTAATGTTCGTTCAAAAAAACGGAACTACCCTAATGTGGCTATTTCACCGCAAACTTGTGTATATTTTGCATTTATTTGTTAAACTATAACTTTTAAAAGATATTTAGATATGCAGGAATATAGTAATATTAATGGTCTTTCGTTTATAATGACCTAATCTTTGCCAGAAATTCAATCAGTGAAGGAATCTGCTTAATTAAAAATTTTTTCTAAAAAAAATTTATAAAAATAATTTGTTTTTTGTGACATTAGTTTTTGTAAATATATACATATACATGTAAAATGTGCTAATATGTAAGAGTATATTATCTCTGGTTTTGTTGTATTGCTGCGAATTAATGGATTTTATATGTTTTCGAATCTGGATGAGATTATAGATTATGTGTACAAAAACTCTTTAGTTTTATGTGTATCTATATTTTATTTTAAATAGTTTTTCTGATCTTATGACCAATAACAAAGAATTTTTTTATTTTTTTTAAATTTCGCCTAAGTCAACTTAATAAACTTTTGAATTTTTCCACAAAAATGTTATTTGTATATGCCCTACAGGTCTAAAAAACATTAGTCCCTTAGCAGGAAGATATATTACATAGCTGAGATACATACACAATTATGATGGAATTAGAATAAAATTACAAAATTTAGTACAATTAGAAAATGTAAATATACATATGTATGTATGTCGATAATGAATAAATCACATTTTAATCATATGACTTTTCATACATGTTTTTTAGACAAAGTGGACTTGGTTTTGTTAAAATCGAGATGGAAATCATCTCAGCTTAAAAACCCTTTTTTAACCCAATAACTTAAGAAAGAGTCATTTCTTTATCCTCTAAAATGGGGACTTTTTTTCATGGGTATTAAATGATATTTAATCCCTAATGCAATCCTGAAACTTATTTTATGGTTAAGACTTGTTTCGTTGAGATTTATTTTATTGCGCTCTTTTATAGGTATTATATATTTTTGAACTGTAGGGTTCGTTTGAATACATTTATTTTTGTATGCCTTTACAAAATGATTTGTTTATAACATTTTTAATTATTTTTGTATAAGATTTAGAATTGAAATAATTTAAATTAAATCTAACTGACTTTAAATTCCCTAAGAATTAATTCTTAAAAGTTAAGGCTTATGACTTGATTCAGGTGAATGTATTATGGGAATGATATAAACACTAAAATAAATTTGATTTTAAAATATGGAATTAGGAATTGAGCCTTTCGAACCTCTGATTTGAAATAGAAATTTTATGCATCATGTGGTTAGTTTTTAAAATTTTATGGGAATCGGTCCACATTTGACCAATGCTCCTATATAAATCTACGATCGAAACCCAGTTTAATGCTTTTATTGGACAAATCTGGCTGCTAAAAACACACCAAACCCAGAGCAAAATTGTTCAATCCGTTTTCATTTAATGTCTTTAGCCTATTAGGTTGCTGCAAATGACTTTTGCAGATACTTTGGGGCATTGAGAAACATTCCCTGAACTGATTTTAGGCTGGTAATGTGGTGTAGTAACTTTTTTCTTAAACTGACAATATAAGAATTACGGAAATAAGCGCAATATTTTGCTATTCTAAGATAATCTATTCTATTTTATTTTTCAGGTTAAAACATAAGTTTTTGTGCAAAGGCGTATTTTAAAGTTTTTAAGTGAAGAAATAAAAAATCGGTAAGTACTAAATAAGGGAGATTATACAAAAAATCTTTGGACCAATCTGCGTCAACAATAAATATCGACATCGAATGAACCATAAGCTATATGCTGATATCGGCATGTATGGTATATGCTGATATCGACATAACAAAACGCATTAAATAGCAGCGAAAGTGATCTCGAGGGAACTCGTAGAAGAGGATGTCCGAAACTTCAATGGAAAGACCAAGTAGAGGAAAATCTTTGAAACTTAGCCTACGAAATTGGAGAATATGCGCACAAGATCGAAGCGCAAGGAATTCTAAAATATGCTCGACCTTTGATTTTAACAGGCTATTTAAGTAAGGGAAGAATGTATGCAATTGCTCCACCAATGTAGCGTTTTAACACAACTGCAGCATTTGTGGTATACTTTGAGTCTCTAGAAAAAATCTTTATTTTTTTTTTTAATTTATTTAAAAAATGATTATTCTGGAACATAGTGCACTTTCATACCAATCAGGATTGGCTCATCAAGTCTTGGGTTTGTATGAGAAAAAGCTGACAGAATTAAAATAGATACAAACCTGACCGTACTATCAAGTTTACGAAAATTTTGAAAAATTTTATGAAATTTTAGGAAAATAAAATGAAAACTGATAAAGAAAATGTTCGTGTGTGAACGTTAATGCAGGTTCAAAAGAAATTTGAAAAAAAAACTGATCAAGTAAAGCTGTTGCGTGTGAAACAGCACATAGATGAAACTGGGGTATCAGTGGTTCCGTCAGCAAGCAAAAAAAATTTTAAAAAAGGAAAACAGAAAATTTGTACCATGACATTAGCCGATCACGGGTAACTGGCTAACGTCATTACTTGCATGAGTGCAAGAGGAGCTTTTGTACCTCCATTTTTTATATTCACCCATAAAAATCTAAAAAAAATCAAGGTTGTTCACTACAACACATTATCTAAAAGTAGTGTACCACAATATCTGCACATTTTTTAAAAAAGTTTTCAATGAAATTTTTAATATTTTGTTAAATATCTCTGAAATTGAAAATGGATCCGTGAAAGCAGTGTTGTGTTGGAGCAATCTAAAAACAAATAGGTATACCACATTGCCCGCACATTCTTTAAATCTGACCAGACAAGAGTAGTCTGAAAGAAGTAATACGACTCTTTAGGTTTGGTTTCAGAAATTAAACAAAATGGATATTTTGGTATAAAACCTAAATATTTTATGTTAGGTAAAGGTTAAAGATACGTCAAAGCGGTATCTGTGTATCATCTATCCCGACTTATTTATTGTATTTAGCAACATTTAAGATTCTTGTTTTTTTTTTGCTGTTGTTACTGTTCGTTGTTATTATTTGCTGCCATTTGAGTGCTCTTCCAGTTTTCTTTTATTTTCTGCCTTTAAGTTTTCAGTTCAATTTCTGACTTTAAGAGCATCGGACGCTTATTGAAATTTAAGACGGTCGGTCGTCAGTCGGACAAGTTGCATTCGTTCAAATTCAAATTATTACGTGCAGTTTTCATAAATGTTTAGCATTTAAACAAAACGTGTTGGTTAGCTGTTACCTACCACTGAGTAACCGGCTGAATAATGCAACTGGAAACGTTCGTTTTCATTTGTTATTATGTAGTTTTTTCGGTGTGATTCAAGTTTTCTTAACGATTTACAAAAAAACAAAAAAAAAATGTGTATTGGATTTGAAAAAGAGAATAATGGAAAAACTTAAATGTAGCATTTGATTGGCTTTTAGATTTTATTCATAACAATCAGATTTATTTAAAGTTTCATCATTATATGTATGAAGCCGATACTACTATCAAACAATATGTTGTTGCTGCTGTATGATGTTGTGTTGCCCTGTCTTCAGGCTGCAATATTGTCAGTGATTTGAGCCGTTATTGTTAATGTTTCTCTATAAAAACCCGCCTGGCCAAAGTATACGAAATCTAATGTTTTTCTTATACATACATACATATGTATGTATGTATGTATGTATGTATGTCGTAGAAAAAGATTTATGAAACGTCTCTCGAAAATGCTTATGGCGTTCGTTCTTGGATCCTTCGTTTTAGAAAGTTTACATCATAATCAATTTCAATACCGAAAATGTACTTTTCGCTAAATTGTTTGCGATTTTAAAATAATATTTTGCAATTCGAACTCGAAAGCTACATTTGAATATTTGCTAATGTCCTCGTTTTAAATATTCATAAACAAAGCATTTATTACTATAATAAGTGCAATAGTGAAGTTCTTCATTTATTACTTATGAGTCAAATAAAGAATTTCAAAATTTATACTAAAATAACATAAGTTGTTCTACAAAAAGTCTTTTATTATCCGATCTCCCCCATGGACCCACTTTTTTGATATTTATTTTTGATGTCAATTCATATTAGGGAGAAGGATGAAGAAAATTTAAGATATGCTTTTTGAGATATCCTCGAGTCATGGACGTAATTGATCTCCCTTGTTCTACAATACATGATTAATTTGTTTAATTAAAAGAACATGAAACTACAGGGCATAAGCTGAAATATGAGCCTAATTTTAAAATTATAGGTATATTTATATCCTACACCGCTATACGATTAAAGGTAGAAACATAGTTGGGACGAAAGACTATTTTCGCCCAGAATAACGAATTCGTCTTTAAAAATTCGTAATGTACATTCGTCCATTGACCCATATGGAACGAAAAAAATATTTGTGTGTTTCTGTTCAGATGATAATCTTCGCTTTATGTTGATATTTGTAGGACACAATAATAATTCGTATTTATTCAGTCCCTCAAATTATGCATAATGTGTGGTTTTCGCTCTATGAGATGGCCTAACCAACCATCGAAACGCGTCGAGGAAAGGTTTCGCCACCAACATTTTTTGATTTTATCAAAAAACTATTTATTACAATAATAAATAATTGTAGTGAATTGGGATCTTAGTGCAATACACTACAGTAAAACTTTTTATTTAAATGTTTGATGTCCCAAAATTTGTGATAAACGTTTTTGAAAAAAATGTTATTGACGCCATTTTTGTGGATATTTTACTCACACTTACGTACATATCACACATAGAGTTATAGATTATAGAGTCCACTAGTATTTTTGCATGTTTAAGATTTTTTTAACGTCGATATAATGGATTTTTGGGATGTATTTTACATATTTTGACACTTTTTATGTTATGTACAAAAATTCTTCGTTTTCGTCAGACGTTCGTCAATATCGGATCTTAGGTCAGGCGGGAAGTTCAATTTAAACGCGTGTGTGCTTAAAGCAAGAGTGCGTAAAAATATTAAATAATAATAATCTCACGAATAATAATAAAAAGTGTATTAAACTCAACCGACAGCCAGTTGAACGGACGGCTGGTCCATTATACATTAATTGAGTGTGAATTAATTAAAATGTTTAGTTTATAAAAAAATGTGATAAAAAGTTTATTTAATTACCATACAAATATATTAACCCTTAAAGGAAAAGAAAAACAAAAGCTTTTTAAGCGCAAAGTTTGAACGAAGGATCGATTTGAAAAAAGTCTAAACTTGTTCACAACTTCATTTTTCGGTAATGATGGATGATACTGGACTAGGTCAACATCAGCATATTGTCGCTAAATTTTAACCTGCACTCTAATTCTTAAAATTGATAGACATTTACCTGTCATTCCGTAACCTTTGTTTAGACTTAAAATATCTTAAGAGTTTTACAAGCCTCTTTACAAAATATCTATGTACTCGTTTTACAACTAAAGCTTAACCCCTTATGGTTAATGGATCAGATAATCTCATAACCAAAGGTCGAGAACAGAACAAAAAATCGTCGGCAGACATGCCGTTTTTTATACTTTTAACTAAAATTTTTGAATGTGTAGTTCTGATGTTAAAAAAAAAGTTTTCTTCTGTACGTTTTTAAAATATTTTTATCTATAGAAAAATTTTTGATAAAAAAATTTTTTGTAGACAAATTTTTAATTAAAATTTTTTTATCAAAAATTTTTCTATAGAAAAATTTTTTATCAAAAATTTTTTAGAAAATTTTTTCTGCAGAAAAATATTTCTATTTAAAATTTTTCTATAGAAAAATATTTCTATTAAAATTTTTTTTATAAAGGCGTCGAGGAAAGGTTTTTCCTCGAACATTTTTTGGTTTCAGAAAAATATTTTTATTGAAAATTTTTCTTTAGAAAAATATAGAACAATTTTTGTAAAAAAAAAAATTTCTATAGAAAAGTTTTTGATTACAATTTTTTTATTAAAAATTTTTCAATAGAAAATTTTTTTATCAAAAATTTTTTAGAAAATTATTCTAGAGAAAAATATTTTTATCCAAAATTTTTCTATAGAAAAATATTTTTATCGAAAATTTTTCTTAAAAAAAAAATTTTATAGATTTTTTTTTATATAATTTTTCTAAAAAAAATTTCTAGAAAAAATAATTTTTTGAAGAATTTTCCAAAGAAATATATTTTTATCAAAAATATTTCTATAAAATAATGTTTGTATCGAAAATATCTAAAAAATATTTTTTTATCTTAAAAAATATAAAATTGTTAATATTATAATTTATTTCTGTTTCGAAAGAAAGATTTTCCTCAACTTGGTCTTTCCATGGAAGTTTCGGACCAATTTCGTAGGCCAAGCTGTGAAAGATTTCCCTCTACTTTTTCTTTCCGCGGAAGTTTTGGACGTCCTCTTCTAACAAGTTTTAGCTTTTTCATAGTATGTAATTGTTTTTTCCAGATGTAGGTAACTAGCCCGACGTCCTAACCTATATTTTTTACTACATAAACGTATGTGTTAACGTAGTTCCCCGAATGATACTACGAGGAGGTCAGTGTGCAGTCTTACCAAGTTAAGAAAAATCAGAACCGTTGCTTGGTATCTAACATCCCCTACATCACCAAAAATACTTTAATAAACCAACATTTTAAACATAATAAATAATTGTAATAAATTGGGATCTTAGTGCAATACACTACAGTAAAACTTTTTAATTAAATGTTTGATGTCCCAAAATTTTTGATAAACCTTTTTATTGAAAAGTCATTTAATTCACATTTATTAAAAATTGTGCTATTCAAGTGAAAATTTGTTGGATATATTTTGCTACTTACTATATAAATACGAATAGATTTGTTGCTGTGAGGGACCAAAATCTTAATTTCCGAAAGGTACCCGAAATGATACATCGATAATACATTACATCCAGAAGCGATTTATCGGAGTATTATGATTAGATCGGTATATTTAAAGGCTACTGGCTATATTTCTATGCTTAACATACATTTCCGAAATTTTATAACACCCCATTGTGGTGTAGGGTATATATAATATTGTTTTCCATAAATCTAAATTATAAAATCACTCTTAATTCCTAGATCTCAATTGGCCAGCAAACTCATACTCAATTCCAGAGAAAATATCTTTATCATCAATCTAGTATCATTTTTGTTCTTATCCAGACAGACAGTCAATTCCATGGACAAATAGACAGACAGACAGATACCATTTATTTGTTGTCTTATTAACACAAATGTGTAAATGAATCAATTTAAAATTGATGCCACAAAAGAAAAAACAAATCGAAAAGTTCAATGGATTTTTATAAACATTCCGCTAAAGAACTACAATACTTTGTCGTATATAGTAAGAGTTCATTAAAGCGAACTTTATATTTAAATAATTTTTATTTGTTTTTTTTTATAAAGAACATTTCCTTGGTTAAAGAAATGTACATGGGTACAAAATTCATTCATTGTTAAATTTTAAAGATTAGTCATAAATTTTTGGAAAAAATTATACCTAATAAAGATTACTTCCAAATAATAATTTTTATGTTGAAAATTAAAAATTGAGAAATTATTTTTCTTATTAAGAAAACAAAAAATATTAATAATCAGATTAAGAAAATGTGTAGAGGGTGATTAAATAAACAAACAGACTTATTGAAAAGTTGCAAAGAATAGGTATTTTCAAAAGGTTTGAATTAACCCCTTAGTGGTGAAATGAGAATTTTAAAAATTTTGTCTAGCTTTTTTAAATTTTTAAAATTTAAAATCTAAAATCTATCGAACATCGAAAGAAAGTTTCGGTAAAATTTTTTTTTCAGAAAAATATTTTGCTATAGAAAATTTTTCAATAAAAAATTGTTTATACAAAATTTTTCTATAACATTTTTTTTTATAGAAAAACTCACGACCATCAGAAAATTTTTCCATAAAAAAAATTTTCAAAAACAAAATTTTTCGATAGAAAATTTTTCTATAGAAAATTTTTCGATAAACAAATTTTCTATAGAAAATTTTCGATATAAAAATTTTCGATAAAGACATTTTTCTATAGAAAATTTTTCGATAAAAACATTTTTCTATAGAAAATTTTTCAATAAAAACATTTTTCTATAGAAAATTTTTCGATAAAAACATTTTTCTATAGAAAATTTTTCGATAAAAACATTTTTCTGCAGAAAATTTTTCGATAAAAAAATGTTTCTATAGAAAATTTTTCGAAAAAAAATTTTTTTTATAGAAAATATTTCGATAAAAAAATTTTTCTAAAGAAAATGTTTCGATAAAAAAATTTAATATGTAAAATTTTTTAATAAAAAAAATTTTGGGACGTCATACATCTAATTAAAAAGTTTTACTGTAGTGTACTTCTTTTTTTTGTTTTAATAAAAAAAAAAATTTGTACAGAAAATTTTTTCCGATAAAAAAAAGAAAATTATTCGATAAAACAATTTTCTATACAATTTTTTTATAGAAAATTTTTCGATAAAAAAATTTTTCTATAGAAAATTTTTCGATAAAAAAAATTTTCTATAGAAAATTTTTCGATAAAAAAATTTATCTATAGAAAATTTTTCGATAAAAAATTTGTTCTATAGAAAATTTTTCGACAAAAAAATTTTCTATAGAATTTCGATTAAAAAATTTTTCTATACAAAATTTTTTGATAAAAACATTTTTTCTATAGAAAATAAAACATTTTTCTATAGAAAATTTTTCGATAAAAAAATTGTTCTAATAAAAATTTTTCGATAAAAAAATTTTTCAATAAAAAAATTTTTCTGTTGAAAATTTTTCGATAAATTAGTTTTATTATAAATTTTTGGATGAAAAAATTTGTCCATAGAAAATTGATATCTTATCGATTAAAAAAAAATATTTTCCTTTTTAAATACACCAAAACTATACAAAGAAAAATATTCTCAGTTTTTGTTTAGAGTGTACGAAAAATCTGTCTACGATTTGATATTATTTTACTTTCTTTATGCCTATCATGGTTCTGGAATATTTTGGAGCCAAATTTACTTGAGAGTTACATCCCAGAAGTCTATACATATCGTTAAATGGGTTAATCATACTGTTTACAAAAAAAGTATACTTAAACAACTGAAAACAGTTATAACTTTATAAAACTTTGCCTCCTCCACAAAAAGCTACTTTACGTTGCACTCTCCTACAACTTAGCTATAAAAACATTTCATTCTAAAAACCTACCTGGAAATTTTAATTAATGTTTTGTTTTCTTAAAAAAAAACTTTTCTTATTCACATTTTGGGGAGATGTGAGTAGTTCATACGTTTTATGTCGAATATATGAATTTATGACTCAAAAGTAGATCGAAATTTATGAATCATTTTCGTACTATTCTTTATGTACAATTTTTTTAGGATAATTACAGTGGAAACTAAAAAGTCAATTTAATGTTAAAAACGGCCAATTTAATTGTCCATATTTTAGAGAAACCCGCTGACCTATTTTATGATAAAAACTATGACCATATCATTATATTTTTTATTTACTTTTAGTTTCGTTATAAACATTTTTTAATAATGTTAAAAAAATATAAATAAACAAAAAATCGGAGAAAAACCGTTTTTTTTTATCTTATCGGTATTTCGTTGGCAAGAATAGATAATGTAAACTTATTATTTTTTAGTCCAACTGTTGAATATTCGTATTACTTTTCGAGAATAAAAACAAATGTATTTGGAATAGCTTATGACGGCTTATGTTTACCTTTACTCAAAATATACAAAAACTCTCATCAATGCGTAAAATTTCGAAACAATCGGACTACTTATGACCCATAAGTTTGTACCTTTGCTGTCTTTTCTCACTCTGAACCTTTTAAAAGAAATTGATTAAATATAATAAAAAAATATATTTCTGAAAGTATACAGGAAAGTATACAGTATATACAAAGGTTTCACATATTCCTATGCTAACAAACTTTTCCAAATTTCTCTAATTGTATAAAGTTTGAGAACTATATGTGACCTTCTCCGAGAAAAGGAACCTTGTTCACACACAAAGTTTTAAGAAAAATTTAAAATAAAAATTAAATTTTAATATTTTTCTCATTTTTACCGATTCGGTTTGTATGTTTTGTGAGATAGGTACATTTTTAAAATTTAAATTTAACTCATTTCATCTTGATCTACACCCTTTTAGGTACCAGAATCCACACTAGGTCCCTTTTCTCGGATAAGGTCATATCTAAGTAGTTTACTCTTTATACGAATGAAAAATGTTCCCTGTTGTTGTAACTGATTCATTTTAAACAAGTCTCAATGGAAGTCCTTAGTTGAAATCCTAAGATTTCCGAGTACAATTTCTAGAGAGGACAAAATTCCTCCTATCCCTATCCGATCACATTTTATCCACACTATTCCAATTGACAAAAAGACTGTTAAAGCTATACCATCATAATATTAGGTGTAGGACTTTGCTTCCGTCGTTTTGCAATAGATGGCTGTAGCGGTAAGGGGAAGTCGAAATAACTAGATCGTAGATATTATACAACAAGCTTAGGTGTTTGTAACGCCATCGAAATATTATTTAGTCGTCTACATCATAAAGTTATTCTTATTTAAACATGCCAGCTTACGAGCAAAATTTTCTGCCTTAATATGAAGAAATCTTAAATGCCTATGGCGAGGACGCTATTATTGAAAGAACATGCCAAAAGTGGTTTCAACGCCTCAACCACGGTAATTTTGATGTCAAAGACTGGAACAGAGATGGTTTTCGAAGATGCAGAGGCATTACTTGATCAAGACTCGTGTCAAACGCAACATGAATTAGCATGATCATTGGGAGTATCGCAACAAGTCATTTCAAAACGCCTGGGAATGATCCAGAAACATAGAAATTGTGTGCCGTACGAGTTGAAGCCAAGAAATGTTGAATGGCGTTTGTTTGTTTGTTTGTTTGTGAACAGCTGCTTGCAAGGCAAAGGCAGAAGGGATTTCTGCACTGCATTATGACTGGGTACGAAAATCGGTTCGTTACGAAATTGGGATATCTCGTCCATGGTTCCACGTCAAAGGTCAAACCGAATATTCACAGATCCAAGGTTATTTGGGGGGACCACCTAATACACTACGAATTATGAGTTGTTAAAACCGACAATCACAGGCGTTCGTTTTCGAACGCATTTTGAGCCGAACATTGAAAGACCATCGTCCGCATTTTAATGGGAGACATGATAAAGTGATTTTTTTAGCATGACTATGCTTGAGGACTTGATGAAGTCATTCTTGAAAACGTTGAAATGGGAAATACTACCTCACCTACCGCATTCTGCAGACGTTACTCCCTCGGACTCTCTTTTGTTTCGATGGCAGACCAACACTTCTCGTCTAATGTGCAGGTAAAAAATTGGATCGATTCGTGGATCACTTCTAAAGATGGCCAGTTTTTTGAAGGCGAGATTCGTACGCTACCCGAAAGATAGGAGAAAGTAGCGGCCAGCGATGTACAATACCTTAATACCTTATATATATATATATATATATATATATATATATATATATACATATATATATATATATATATGTATATATATATATATATATATATATATATATATATATATATATATATATATATATATATATAAATATATATAATTTATATATATATATATATATATATATACTTCCCCGACAACTTCTCTCAGACAAAGAGCTGCAGCCGATTCTATTTTTAGACTCATTGTTCATTACAATAAAGCCTCTTATTTCAGGAAAAAACGGCAGAAGCAAAGTTGTACCTAATATAATAATGTACAAGACAGAAGGTTTATAATATATGTATGGGGTGGAGGTTGAAACCCTTTTAAAATTGTTGATAATCGGTTCACATGTAGCCTCAGCGGTATATATTGTCAAATTTGTCTGATTACTTTCTTTTATTGTAATTTTTTTGATAAAGATTTATATTGATCTTAACTTTAAACCAAACAACTTTAAGAATGTATTTTATAGACATCCCAAACGACCTATTGTAGGGTGTATAAGTTAATAATTTAATCGGTAGCTATGAGTGCAAAAAGTGTGCAGTTAGGGCGTGTATCTGAGAATGAAAAAAGGAGTTTAAAGAGCTTTTGTTTCTTTTTCGTTCGATTTAGTGTGAGTTCAACTTTTGAACATACATAACGGCATTTAAAAACTGAAAGATTCCCCCTAATTGGCTTTAATTTAGAACTCAACCTTTTTTTGTCTCAACTCAAATTTATAGTAAAGCATAAAATTCACCAGGTGTTTTAAAATTAAATACTCTAGTTAAATAAATAAAATAATAACAAAACCTATTGTACAAGACTCTTTCCAGAGAACATGTTTGATCAATTTATTTTAAAAAGTCTAGTTAATATATTATCAGTTATTATTTAAACAAAAACAACAACAAATTTTGATAACATATCTATACAAAATAAATAATACAAAAAGAAAATAAAGGAAAAAATAAAAATATTAGAAAAAAAAAATTGATTGTTAATGGAAAACAGAATATTTACAGTCGATATTGAAGCAGTGACGTGTTCGATTTACTTAAAATCCTTTTAAAATATAACAAAAAAGTGCCATAGTTATTGTAAATTAACACAATTTAAATTCCGATTTAAAAAATTTCCTTATAATGTTTAAATCCTAAATTTATAATATTTGGAACATAAACTTTTACAATGATCACCACCAAAATGGATATATACAGTATATTACTGGTAAGTATTACTAAAAATCTAATATGTAAGGTTAAAAAAATTAATAAAAAAAAAATTTAATTTAATTTTGGGTCATTAAAGGCCCCCTTGTCTGTATGGGGGTAAAATCTTTTTTTAATAACTTAATCTTGGTATGAAACAAGTACTTTTCAGTATTTTTATCGAAATTACTACTACAAAATTCATAAAATTCCGTGATTTTGCCGTAAAACGAAAAAAATTAAAGTTTTGAACTTTGACCCGGGATATAAAGGGTTAAGCTTATTAAATTTTTAAAAACCTACATTCTTCATATAGCGAGACATAATATTCATTAATAGCTTAATATGTAAAACAAAAATTTAACAAACATATACTCAAATTATTATCAATAAATAACATTTTGGAGAAAATCGGCGAATTCAAATCGTAGTTACGGTGAAACCGTTCAACTTTTTTGACATTTATTTGTAAAACAAAATTTCCAAAAAATTAAAAAATGAGTTTCGAAACCAAAATAATACTAATGTTAAAAATACTTTTTAAAAAATTTAACTAATGGATTAAAAAAATACCAATTATAAGCAAAGTTTTAATAAATAAGTTTAGTGAGTCCAAGAAAAATTAAAAGACGGGTTAAAATTCCATACTAATTCCACAGCTTTCATTCTGGCCTTTACCTCGAACTTTAGTCAAGTCTGCACGGTCACAATAATATTTTATATTTTAATTATTAGGATTAAAATAAAAAAAACTGGAGGGCAATCGTATCTGAGTTCGAAAAAAATTCCCCACACAAGCTTGGGACAGCCTAACGTCATATGCATATTATTTTTGATCTCCTCTACCATTCGGTAAATCTAAAATTTAGATTCTAAATCGAGTGGTAATGTAAAATTATAGAACGAATTTAATTGAATTGATGTAAATTAAGTGAAACCGCTTAATGGTTATTACGAGAGTGGGCCAATCAGTCCGTTATTGTTTGAATGAAACACAGATTTTTTTACTTTTAAATTTAGTTTGCTTTTTAGTATTTAACAAAATTTGTTATTATAATAAGGAAATGAGTTGATACATTGTTCAAAGTATTGTAAGCCACTACTACTTTTTCCCATCTTTCTGGTAGCATATGAAAAAAGAAAAGAACTACTCCGGTTTTTAGGTAAAGAATTCAGAAGGGTCAACGTCTGAGCTCTAAGTCGGTTGAGCCAAAATTTTCCATTCACTGTTTTCAATATTCTGGTCGTTTTTCGTTTGTTGTTCTGTTCAAACGAATCAATTGTCTTCGGTACAGGTCTCCAGTGATCAACTACCCCAATTTCAACAGCTCATAATACACCCCTTTGATCCCACCAAATACCGAACATTAATAATCATTACTTTGGCGTAATGATTACTCAGCTTTGGTGTTTTTGGCCAATTTTTTTGGCTTGGATTTATCATAATGTAACCATTTTTCTTAATTTCCGATATTTCGTCTTTTAACGTCTCTCAACTTTAATTTGTATGGGACCTGATTTCCTTGCCAAAATCTATACTTTTAAATCGCCCAAACCATCGTTCAAAATATCTTTAAAGATCGATAACTTTCAGTAGCAGTTTTCTTCAAATAAACAAAGGTTTTCAGACTTCCGTGCAAAACATATTTTTTAGGCACAAAATTCAACATTTCAGGAGATTAAAAAAATTAATGTTTTTACATTTTAGCGTCTATTAAATCCTAAATTATAATGACCATATGTTGTCGAAATCGACATTATTAATCGTATACTTAGTCCAACTTTTATCCAAATTGTTATTCCTTCCGAAAAATTTTATTTGTGCAGGTTTTGATGACCTGTATGCTTTTATATGAGATAATTTAGTCGTTAGAGTCAAATCACTTTTCGCCGATCCATTTCTTTATGATTGTGAACAAGAAAAAGTCGGGAATAAATCCGGAGAATAGGATTTATTTACAAATTTGGATTTATTTATAAATTGTGCTGTCGCAAAAATTACCCAATTAATAAACGGAAATAACAAATACGCCCACCTTCGTATTTGTAGTCTTAAAGTTATTGTTTTTATTCTAAAATCTTAATTAAACACCTGTTAAAAAATTATCAATTGAACTTTGATCGTATGAAATAATTATGAGTATAATACTATAATAAAAATACTTTTAAGAAGTACGCAGAAATATTTTATGAATTGCTGGAAAAAGAATTTTTATTTTAATAATCACCAAATTATGTATAAAATATTTAGACTCATCGGCAAATTTGTTGTTGGTAACTCAATTTCGTCATAATATATACTACAGTTTTACATTTATTAGGTCAAATGTAGACCGGCTATTTCAAATTTATTGTAATAGCTTGTAAATTATCCGATTATCGCAATTTTCGTTGCTTTTTTGGTGCTCAAATAAAATATCTTAGATTAGGGTTAGGGTTCCACTATGTTTTCTTAAAAGGAGTTTATATGGGCACTAAGATTAAATATAAACCTATTCCCACAAATAGAACTTCTCTGTACCATATTTATACTCTTCACTACCATAGGTGGAAAGGGTATTTATTTTAAGTTTGTGCTTATATATGTAACGCATAAAAATATTTGTCTTAGACCCACCTTTTGGTTTACCAATAGGCTTAGAATCACTTTCGGAGTCGATTTAGCGATTTCAGTCCGTCCGTCCGTTTGGATGAACGGCTGGCTGAACCCCCATGTAAACCATGTAATCAAAGTACAGATCGCAATTCTTAAGATAATTTAATGAAATTTGGCACAGATCATTTTTTTGATAATGGGACCATGGCTAACCATTATTTATGGTACCTCCCATATGTCCCACTTCCCGGAACTGATATATTGGCCACAAATATCAACATTTTTTCATGAAATTTAAAACAAATACTACTTATGTAAACTTAAATCACTGTACCAAATTTCGTTGAAATCGGTCCACATTTGACCATAGCTCCCATACAAACTCTTCTGTCAAAACGCACTAAATGAGACAAAAATCACTAAAACGCTGGTAAATCTGAAGATAGTTTATTTTCTGCATACATAACTTTGTAACAACTGAAATAAATTTGCGAAATTTCAAGATAATCGGTCCAAAGTGGAAATATCCAATTTTGCATTTAAGCCAATTTGCATTACGTTAACTAGGGTAAAAGATATCCCGAAATTTAGCTCTTTTATTAAACAAATAAAATAAAGTTGTTATTACCTTTTGATTTAGGCGCGGTTTTTTAATTTCGACGAATTTAAGAGGGTTTTGTCAAAAGGTCATGTATGAGCGCTAAAAATATATATCTGTTAATCTTTATCCTTGTGAGTTTAAGAGATATCACGTTATCGATTTTTAAGAATCTTTTTAAAAACTACTGTAAAAAGTCGTCTAGAGGACTTTTTTAGAGAAGTTATATTTTTTTCATATTTGAAAAATCTTTTTCAAGCTTGAAAGTTAATGCAACTATTTTTTTATTAATAAATTTTGATTATTTATTTAAAATAAATGTATGTGCAATAAAAAAAAATATTCGCACATCTTCCTGGAGATGCCGGGGTTTGAACCCGGGACTTCTCACATGCGAAGCGAGCGCTCTACCACTGAGCTACATCCCCAAGTAACGCGCCGCCAGCCAAAAGTATTATATGAACCCAAGACACACATACTGTTTTATATTTTCACTTCAGTTTGCAAAAACGCTCACACACACATCAAAAGATGAAATGTGTGTGTGTCAGGGATGAATCATCATCCTTTATGCTTGTGCTATTTATAAACTTAGCAACTTGTTGCTAATGCTTGCCGTCTATGTTAGCATTTTTAAAATGTTTATCATACATTTTGTGCATAAACATAATGTACAATTTGTTCGGCGCTTAAAGATACTTAATTAATTAAAATATTAATACTAATTATTTAAATATTATTAATTCAAAAATAAAAATTTTAAAAGTTAAATTAAGTTATTTTATATCTAAACCAAATTTCTTATCTTTATATTTGCAGTTAATTATAAGTTTAATAGCAGCAACATGTTGGATACAAAATGTTGCAGCGCAACATGAGAATATTCCTTACGAAAATGTTGAAAACATTTGTAAAACCTGCGTATGTATAGATACAAAAGATGTTGCCAACACAAATCAAACACATCACATGTTAAGTTGTACGATGAAAGGTTTCAGACACATACTGGCTAGATGGCCAGAGCAGTTCGGTCGAAATAATAAAGGTAAGAAAATTTTCTGTCAAAAAACTTCCATTCAATTCTATATCGAACGATTTTCTGTAAACAATTTTTATATCGAAAAATTTTCTATAAAAAATTTTTATATCGAAAAATTTTCTATAAAAAACTTTTATATCGAAAAATTTTCTATAAAAAATTTTTGTATCGAAAAAAAATTTTATATCGAAAAATTTTCTATAAAAAAGTTTTTACATCGAAAAATTTTCTATAAAAAAGTTTTTACATGGAAAAATTTTCTATATAAAATTGTTATATCGAAAAATTTTCTATAAAAAATTTTGATATCGAAAAATTTTCTATAAAAAATTTTTTATATCGAAAAATTTTCTATAAACAAATTTTATTTCGAAAAAATTTCTATAAAAAAATTTTATATCGAAAAAATTTCTATAAAAAAAAATTTTTATCAAAAAATTTTCTATATAAAATTTTTGTATCGAAAAATTTTCTGTAAAAACTTTTTATATTGAAAAATTTTCTATAACAAAATTTTTATATAGAAAAATTTTCTATAAAAAATTTGTATATTGAAAAATTTTCTATGTATATCGAAAAATTTTCTATAAAAAATTTTTATATTGAACAATTTTCTATAAAAATTTTTATATCGAAAAATTTTCTATAAAAAATTTTTATATCGAAAAATTTTCTTTAAAAAATTTTATACCGAAAATTTTTCTATAAAAAACTTTTATATCGAAAAAATTTTATATTGAGAAATTTTCAATAAAAAATTTTTTATCGAAAAATTTTCTATAAAAAATTTTTATATAAAATTTGTTTATCGAAAAATTTTCTATAAAAAAATTTTGTTTAAAAAATTATATATCGAATTTTCATATCGCTAAATATTCTCAAATATTATATCGAAAAATTTTCTATATAAAATTTTTACATAAAAAAATTTTCTATATAAAATTTTTACATCGAAAAATTTTCAATATAAAATTTTTACATCGAAAAATTATCTATATAAAATTGTTGCATCTAAAATTTTTCTATAAAAAAAAATTTATATCGAAAAATTTTCTATAAACAAATTTTATATCGAAAAATTTTCTAAAAAAAAAATTTTATATCGAAAAATTTTCTATAAAAATTTCTTATATCGAAAAATTAACATATCAACAAATATTATATTGAAAAATTTTCTAAATAAAATCGATAAATTTTCTATAAAAAATTTTTATATGGAAAAATTTTCTATGAAAAATTTTTATATCGAAAAATTTTATATAAAAATTTTATATCGAAAAATTTTTTATAAAAAATTTTCTATAAAAAAATTTTATATCGAAAAATTTTGTATACAAAATTTTTATATTGAGAAATTTTCTATAATAATTTTACATCGAAAAATTTTTTTATCAAAAAGCTTTGACATCTCTAAATATTTCATGAAAATTATATCGAAGAATTTTCTATAAAAATTTGTATGTCGAAAAATTTTATAAAAAAATTTTTATATCGAAAAATTTTCTATAAAAAAATTTTATATCGAAAAATTTTCTATAAATAATTTTTATATCGAAAAATTTTCTATAAAAAATTTTTATATCGAAAAATTTTCTATAAAAATTTTTTATATCGAAAGATTTTCTATAAAAAATGTTTATGTCTAAAAATTTTCTATAAAAAATTTTATATTGAAAAATTTTTTATAAAAAATTTTCTATAATCTTAAATATCTCGTTAATTTACGAATTTTGTTGAAATTCCTTTAAATCAAATATGTATAAAATTATTTTAATTAAAAAAAAATATATATTAAAATCAACATCATATTTTTAATCACAACAGATAACGTAATTATAGCCAGCTTTTCGGGCAATACAATCGATATATTGCAACAACTACCCTCTACAAATGCATCATTGAGTTTTGCTTGCCGTCATTGTGGTATCAAACAATTACAGGCTCCCACTTTTATGGATGTACCCAATATAATTTCATTAGATTTGGCCTACAATGAAATAACAACCGATGAATTAACACCAGATGTTTTTAGAGGACCTTATCGTATTACCAGTTATGAGCCGATAGCATTGATTGAATTGGACTTAAGTCACAATAAACTGCATTCCCTGGATCGAAGACTCTTCGAACATACACCCAATATAACGAAATTAAATTTAAGTTGGAATAATTTTAAAGTTTTGGATAATCCGACAACTATGGCCTTAGCTTCGGCAAATTTGCTGCAGGTAAGTTTTAAAAATTAAATTAAATTTTTTATTAAATATTATTTAATTTAAAATCATTTTTTAGGATCTGGATCTTTCTTATACTGGCATTAAATCTATGACTTCTGTTATTTTCGAAAAACTTACGTATTTGAGAACTTTAAACTTGGCTGGGAATGAGTTTATTCATTTACCCGAAAATTTTCAATTGATTGGTCAAAGTTTGCGATGTTTAAATTTGGCTGCTAATAAATTTAATGAATTTAGCGAAGACAGTTTTTTGGGTCTGAAAATTTTACAGCGTTTGAACATTAGTAGCATGCCTCAATTAAGAAAAATACAGAATAATACATTTTCCCGTTTGGAGCATTTAACCCATTTAGATTGTTCCAACAATCCCAAATTGGAATCTTTTGATTTGGATAGTTTAATGCATTGTGGAAACTTGACTTATGTAAGTGATTTATTTTGGGCTTATTAAATTTCAAAATTGTAATATTTCTAAATTTTACCCTCAGCTGGATATATCATACTGTAGTCTTACAACGTTAAACCTCAATATGGATCTCTCTTCAATATCAGCTATTAATAGCACTAATGTCACTCTACCGAAACCTTGGCCTTTATTAAAAACCTTTAAAACTGCTGGTAATCTATGGATGTGCGATTGTCCACTGTTTCAGGTTTTGGAATATACCGGTTCTCATCATCTTTATGCTGAGGAACCTATACGCTGTGATAGTCCCTATATATTTGCGGGTGCTCGTTTGGCTAATTTAACATCGAATCAGATATGTTCCATGCAAATACCCAAAAAATACAAAGTGATCGATGAAGATCCGCCACGTTTTAGACGCAAACGCTATATTATATTAACTGTTATCACGGCCTCAGTAGTTGTGGTAATGGGTTTAATTATTGGTTTTATAGTGGTATGCATACGTAGGCGGCTAAAACGTGATGATTTTGGTGTGGAACCAATCCGTTATACGAGTGTAAGAAGTAGTAATTTATCGGCATTTTCACAAGGTCATACAAATGGTGCTGCCACTAATGGGGGAGTTTGAAAAGTGTATTAAAGTTCCAATAGATTTAAGAGTTTTATTGTTTTTATACCTACATTTATATCAAGCTAAATTCTATGTTTAACAAATGCTGTGTAAGTAAGAAAAGGAGAGAGGGGACGCTTCTATATAATTCAGACTCTCTGATTTTAATGTGACTATAATTTTTGATGTTATAAGTGGAATAGTTTGATTTGTTTTCCTTTGACTAGCCAAGTAATTACAATATACAAATGCAGAAAGATCTAATAATTATCCACAAATAATAAAAAGTGGTTATTGTCTCGGATAAAAAGACTAATCAGATTTTATAGCTAAAAGAAAGGGAATTAGTCCGGTATGTGATGGAAAATCGACCGATTTCAGATACAAATATTTTTGAGACAATTTTCTCCACTTCCACAAAAAACTCAAACTAAATGAAAGACAAGATATCTGTTAAAAGGATTATAGCCAAAATTTTCAATTTTTTTTTGGGAAATAATCTCAAAAATATATCAGAAATCGAACGCTATTTCATCACACACCGGAATCCGATCTAAGAATTTGTTTAATTGAAATGTATGCGAACATTTGTTTTATTTGAGCTATGTTAATTTTGAACGTAAATTTTAAAGAAGAGGAGCTACGTCTGAATTGAAGCGGACTTTTTTTAGATTAGTCTTAAGTTAATATTTTTGATATAACGATAACCAGACAATTGTGTAAGATAAATAAAAAAAACTATACGAATTTTTGACCAAAGATTGTTAATGTAATATTATGTACGATATCCCTGACTTATGTTTTTTTAATTGTACATACTATTGTTCATACATATTTTAGAAAGTACATGCCAATTTTATCTTAATGTTACATTGAAATATTTTAAGAAATTTTGCCGTTCAAGTAATTGAATATTTGCCATTTTTGATATATATTTTTTTGTTTTTAATATGTACTTAATTTTATAAATTTATGCATCCACTAATAGTTTTAGGTTGTAATTTTATTTATTATGATTTGTAAATAAAATAAAAATTTATTTATACACATTTAAAAAAGTAGATTTTTTTAAAAATTTAAATATCGTATTGAAAATTTAACTTTGTGATTCACTCTTTAAGCAAAAAAAAATTCAAAAAATACACGGACACAGGTTGGTTTTCTTGTTTATATCGACTTAAATATGACTTTTATTTTAACGAATATTGGTTTAGAAGCACCAAAGTTTGGACGAGGTAAATCTTCCACTGACCAGATTTTTACACTACATTAAATTCTGGAAAAGATCCAAGAGAAATAAATCGATACATATCATCTATTCGTTGAATGTAAGGCTTTGACAGCACGATACAAACAAAGGAGTTTAAACGCGTTCAAAATGTTAATTGTTTTTTTTGCACCGCATACATTTTTTATCATTATTTTTAACTAGACTTTCTGTGCGTCACATATGACTCATATTTTTTATTACTAGTTAAAAATATAAATAATGAACCCGAGAACTTTTTTGGCCAAAAGTGATTGTGAAACAATGAATCTAAAGCAGACTCCTTTTAAGATAGAGGCGAGGAATATATTTCTTCAGATTTAAGTTTTAATCATTTTCAAAATCTGTCGAAGGAGATGCAAATTATGCAGAACATTGTACATCTGAAAACAAATAATTGGAGCAAAATCCAACTAGGGCTACATCAAGAATTGAAAAATCGAAATTTTTTAATTTACGTTTTTTTGGTAATTATTTATTTATGCTGTGCATCATATGTGATACATTGAACAGGTAAAGGGTTAAGCATTGTCGTAGTTTGGCACCCCTACGAAGTTAATAAGGATGTGCAGGATGACAGCAACTAATACAACCTCATCAGTTAAACGGGAATTCAGGTTAGACAATAGCGATCTCTTCCACATTGTGTTAGAGAAAATCTTGTAAAATGCTTCAGTTAATACAACTGGGACAATTAACAATAGAAAACACATTGCCGGTGATGCACATTGCTTTAGGTGACTGCCGGCTTTTTAAGTGTAGAAAAGGAATCAATGAAAATGGGATGAGTTAAAAAAAAACTGTTGGTTTCTATATGCAGACGGTCCAGTAGAATTGTACCACATGCAGTCGTTGAGAACTGTAGCTCTGAGGTTGTTAAGTAATTTCCTTACATTGATATTTCCGTGAACTGATAAGGAATAAAACCCTAACTGTAAGAACTAAAATAACGCTACTCGAATTATTATATGGTGTAAATCATGGGCATTTGCACATGTAGATGAAGCTATTCTTGGAGTTTTTAAGAAAAATATTCTATCAAAAATGTATGGACCAATCGAATAAACCATGAGCTGTAGGAAAAATAAGCTCATCGGGAATGAAAAAAAAATGTAAATGTCTTTATTTTATTCACTATAGCTCCCTTTCAGCTCGAAACACTTATTCCAGCTATTTTCTTGATACCGTCCGAAAAGTAATTTCCCAAAATAGTCCTCCGTGGTGTCGATGATTTCCTCGCGTGAGCTGAATTTTTTATTTAAGTCGAGATTGCAATGCTCTTTTGCGCCGCCGCATTTATAGTTATATTCCTTGTTGATGGCTTTTCCTTTTTTGAGGTAGTCCACAAAGAGTACGATAATCCAGAAAACAAACGTCATAATCTTTCCGACCCATTGAGCAATCGTGTCGACTTCAGTCCATTGTGGTCACTAATTCTGTTCTCTAGTTAGCGGGACATGTTGTGAGAATGGATGAAAATACTCCAGCAAGAAAAGTGTTCGAAAATGATTACAAGGGAACTCGTAGAAGGGGACATCCGAAACATCAATGGAAAACAAAGTAGTAAATTTTTCAAATCTTAACCAACGAAATTGCACAATTCTAAGATATGCTCGGCTTTTGACCTTAAAAGGTTGTAAATATAGGTCATTTTAGTAAGAATTGGCTTTTAGGAATATTAAAGATCTCAAAATATATAATTATACAGACCAATGTTGATTAAATATTGTATGTATGTTCGACCCACTAATAATTAAGGTAACCTTTATCTCCAGATCTTGTAGTACCAGTTCACCCACAGCATAGATATTTTTCATAACAACAACTGTTTACGTTTGAATTTAGTAAATATTGAAAAAAATTGGGCTCATTACCGCCATATAAGGAATTGAATAAATTTCCAAAAATATTTGATTGCTATTAAGAAGAAATAGGTAAGAACCCCCGTATAGGCCGCACATTGCTTCATCTGCCTATGATTTGTTTCAGTCAGTGCAAAACTTTCTTGATAAAAAAAATGGTCAACCAAAGTGCTACGAAAACCATGTTACCAAGTTTTTCGACAATAAACGACAGGATAATAATGAATATTCCGCTGCTTTATTTTATATTTGCATAAAAAATATTTAAAATAAAAGTGATGTTATAGTTTTACAACGGACTGTATATATAACGAGTGCAGATAAAATAATTAATCTTATCATTTACAAAAACCAAAGATAAAATATAGTTCAGGGATAAATTTCTGCATGACTCAGGCATGTTCCTGAAAAGTAGTGGATTAAAAGTAAAATAAAGTTTTAAAAAGTTGACTTTTTGTTTTTTTGATGTTCTACAAAAGTAGTGGTTTGGTGTTTGAAATGAACTTCGAAAATAAAAAATGATTTAATTTCACGTTTAAAATTGAACGTACTTTCAAAATACATCTTTTTCGATAAAAAAAAAAAACGTACAAAGTATAACGTAGAACATCAAACATTTAAATTGAAGTGATCAAATTAATTTTACTTCAAAGTGGAATTCAGAACATGCCTGACTAATAGTATGTATTAATATAAGACACAGAAGCGACTCTATGATATCAAACCCCACTGAATTAGTTTTGGAAGCATTTTAGCTTAAAAGACTCCGCACTCTTCCGGAAGCCTGTAAGACCACCAGATATCTTTTTATGTAAGATGCACTACCGAACCTGTGCGTTTAAATAATAGACCCCGTCTGGTATCAAACACGTATTTCGTACTTTAAGTACAACTGAGTTATAATAACCATAGGTGAAAGTTGGGGTATAACATTAATAATCTAGCTTAAATTTTGTTTTAAAAATTTATAATTTATTAAAAAAAGTATAAAAAAGAGAAACAAAATGCGTTAGTTGGGACAATATACAAAACAAGCCAACAAAAAGATTTAACAATTAAACAAAGAAAAAGAAAAAGAAAAAAAAACATAAAAATTCTTAAACAAATTCTTTAAATCCTTAAACCAGGACAAAATTTTTTAAATGTATCACTTTATTGTACAAATATTTTGTTTTATAGAAATTAAGTTGTAGTATAAAGTAAAAAGTTTTTTTTATCAAAAAAATAAAAAGTTATAAAGCTACGAATTACAACAACAAGTCACTTAACATTCACTTTCTAAAATTTCTTCATCGCCCAAGGCATTAGATGCCGATGGTGGTGCCTCCAGTTTAAATAAATTAATATTTTGTTTTTGTGCTAAAAAGTTACGCATTTCCGCGAAATTATCACGTTCTTTAAGTATTTTAGTGCGTTTTTCAAATTCAAAATCAGCACTACCTTCACTTCCATCACTGTCGTCAAAGGCCTCCTTGAATACGACACTGCTATCGTGTTCCTTAACCTCATCATCGTCACTCTCTTCAGCATCGTCCTTAGCGAATAATTCATCAACATTAATTCCCTTTGCTGCCAGAACTTCACGTTCCTTTTCAAGCATTACTTGACGTATGGGATCAATGCGATCCTTTAGCTGCTTTAGAACAGGTCGAAACTTGCCTTTGGTAATGCGTTTTTCAAAATTTAAAATTTCCAGTTCTTCCTTGTGTCTCTCAAGTTCTTCCTTCCTCATTTGTTCCTGTTCGGCCTTGGCTTGTTGTTCATCAAACATATAGGCATAAAAATCATCTTGTTTCTGCAAATCATTAGGATTTTGAGATATTTCAACACGTAAAAAGCTTTCTGGGAATTCATCATCCGTAGCCTGAGATTTATTGTCACTTTTTTCACTCTGTGCTTCTTTTAAGTCTAATTTACTATTTAGAAATTTGTTATAGACCAACATAAGCCTTTGAAAGTCGTCAAAACACATAGACAAAGCATTTTCAATGGAGCGCATATTATTTGCCACTTCAACTAACTGCTTGGTGTTATCCTTTTTATCATTCTCCGCTTCGTTCAAACGCTGCAGAGTAATGTCTAAAGCTTGACATTCGCCAGCTACTGCCACCATACAGGCACTAAGTTTGAGTGATGAATCTTGTAAAACTCCCACCGGATCATTGCGGGTTTTTACTATTTGATTGGCATTTAGAGCTTCCAGTTCCAATGATTTCTTTTTATTTAATTCTATGGCTAGATTCTTAAAATGATTCTCCTCCTCGAGCACAAGTTGTCTTATAAGACAATCAAGTTTTTCCAAATCAAAATTAAGTTGACTTAAGGATGGTTTTGTTGATATGGTTAAAGCTAAACGTAAAAGGAACTGGGATTGAACGTAGGCAAAGATGTTATGAAAATCCTAAAAAATAGACGTTATTATTGCCGAAGTATAGCATCATAGAAAAGGGGAATAGCGCGTTATATATAGATATTTATATGTAACACAATGAATGCAACTTTTTAAATAATGAAGATATTTCTAAGATTTTTTTTGATATTTTTTTTTTTTTCACTAAAATGAGAATGATTGATGATCAAATCGAATTGTTTGTTCGAAACTCATGTCATGTTGGTGTAATTTCCATTAAATTTATAGGGTAAAAATGCTACTTTTTTAAGCATGAGTAGTATTTTCTGAACCAATACTTGTAATAAAGAGATGGCTTTCTAGCTTTCTATCAATTCAGTTGAAAAAACGCAGGCGCGCCCTGATTGTTTTACATACTTTAAATATTTTTATGATTCATTTTTTTTATAATTTAATTTGTTGATTGGATTCCTTGAAGAAAGGTCAATTTAAAAAAAGTTGAGTTTTCGAGACTTAATTTTCTTAGTAAAAATTGTTTTTTTTTTTTTAATTTTGATAAGTATTAAAAATTTAGGTTTAGCTTCTATTTTAGGAAAACTCACTTTATTGATAATTTTTATGTGGGATACCATTAAACTGTGATTTTTTTAATTTTTATCACAGAATTATAGCACTCAAAAGAACAAGGTATTTTTTACTTTTATTGATATTATGCACAGACATGTCCTCTTCTCGGAATAATTATTACCATTTGGAAAAATTAAGAAAGGACATTTCGATGGAATTCACATTTCTAAATACCCCGTGAGAGAAACCCACAACTGAATAATTGTCATAAATTTCGAAAAAAAAATTCAAGGTGTCCTAAAACTGAACAAATTTAATTTTCATGGATCAAGAGGATCTTGTTCATTATTGGGCTGATTGTATCTTTGTGTATTTATTTGATTTATTTAAGTATGTTACTATTCATGTAAATGAAAAATGCATTACTTTAAAGGCTAAGCTAAAATTCACTTACCTTTATATGCTTGGGACTATAATCGGTGACATTATTCTTAAAATATTCACATTCTTTAAGGTCCTCCATTGGAGCGTAATACTGAGAAAAACGGGGAGGTAGGGGATATTGCACTTCCAGTTTACGAGTGGCTTCAAACAAAATCTCGGTAACCTCTTTAGCTGCTGTAATGCAATCCCAAGCCCTTTCTATTTGACGGGATCTGTAAAGAAATAAACATACGAGTTAATATTTGTAAGAGAATCAAAATTTTTGTAATAGTCTAATTACTCTATTAGTTCATGCTGTTTCATGATTATAATCTCATTGAAATATGTCATATTACGTCGTATGCAGTTACCGAATTCATCAATTGTTCGTATGAGATTCTCCAATTCCCTTTCCACATATTTATTGCGAAAACCAAAGACATTTTTCAATACATATAAAGCACTAAAGCCACCAGTTACCACCAGGGAAGGTACTAAAGTTAAACGGAAAGCACGTGGTGTTATTAGATGTTCTAAAATTGTGCTGCCCAATAAAATGCAGGTATTGCGAGCGGTAAAAATTTCTGGCCATAATAAGACTTTTGTGGCCTTGCTTTGCTTTAATTTGCCATCACATTTATCCTGACTTATTGAAGTGTTGGAGTTTGAGGGTAGGGGACTGTCTTGCATAAAGAGCATACACTGTTCCAAAGCTTCTACATGATCGACCAGCAATCGTTTGGAATATAGAATCTTATTTATAAGACTATTGGTAATAGACTGTTGTGGTAATAAAAAGGTAAATATTTTTAATTTTAATATTTGTTAAAAAAAAAACTATTTTTGCTGCTCACCTGTTTCTGCTTGAGTTCGTCGGTCAGTTGACGACTCACTTGTAGCTAAAAAAAATATATCTAATTATTTGCTTTTGTTATATAAACACTCATACACACCTTCATTTTAATGTTTATGTTTGTGCTCTACTTTTTTTAATTAGTTTACATTTATTTATAAATAACTTTGCTATAGCTTGTCTTTAAAGATGATTTACAAAAAACAATATTTGCACAAAAAAAAAGTGCTGACTATTATGAGTTTTGCGATTGATTGTAGCGACTTTGCCATAATTTGTGTTAACAATACTAATTGTCAACACTAAATTAACAGAGCTGTGTAACAATGTAGCTAAAAGTTAACGTTTGAAATATGATGATAAAAATACAACCAAACAGCATCGAAATTTGTATTGCCCGTTACATTTAAAACTCGAAATTTGAGGTTAGGAAGTAATTTGACTCTTAAATGATGAAAGGTCAAGAATCAAGCTATCATTCCTGGACTTTTATTTAGTAAATGTTTAAAAATTAATCGTGGTACTCAATACTCTTGAAAAAACAATTGTAAATTTGAAAATTGTGCGAAAAAACGCATTTTCAAAGAAAATTATTAGTAATGAGGCCCATTTTTAATTAGGGGTTATGTAAATTTTCGCTTATGGGCCTTACAAAATCCCCAAAAAAAATTAAAAAACCATTACATCTAAAAAAAGTCTTGGCTAACCACAAACAAATGACGTTTTGAAAAGTAAAAAGAAGCTTTGTTGCAAGTTTTTGTAAATCTAAAAATATTCGTCCGATGGAATGGTTTGTTGAGGCGATTAGGCTGGTAACATGTCATCATGGTTATACCTTTCAGAAAATGCGATTTAAGAAAAAAGAGATCAAAAAGTCATTTGAAAAAACCCCACATCATTTGAAAAATGGATTTAGCAAAAAAAAAAACAAACAAAACAAGGCTGTAGTCGGTCAAGCCCGATAATTAGCTAAATTTGATTAAAATAGAAGTAAATTTTGTGGCTGTAAAGACCCAAAAAACTCTATTCTCTAGAGCTATAATAGGTACCCGAAATACTGATCCAATTTTGTCCAAAGAGGGATCATCTTTGGACCAACAAACCTGTGCTAAATTTATTTAATTATCTTTTAACAGAACAAATATTTACAATATACCCTATACCATCTATGGTGGTGAAGGATATTATTACATATCATCAGCAACTTCTTGCCAAAAATTGCCGAAATAAATTTAAGAAAAGAGTTTCAGACATCGTAAATGAGTAGAAAGACCTCTAAAATCAATTTATACTACATACGGATAGTGACTGAGTTATAAGGGAAAAGGGAAATTTGAATCATATTCAAATCTACCTACAAGAAGGCTATTTTCAGAGATCATATTGATACTGGCACTGTTAAAAACTGGTCCATTTTTCACCCAAGACATTGGATATAATATATCTAGTAGTCACCTTATTGATTTGTTTCTAAAGTAAATCATTAGGGGAAAGACTATGATGACTTATACTTTTTAATTAAATTCTTTTATATCTTGGTATTCACATTGCGGTTTCTTAAAATAACAAATATTTTTTTTTATTTTAATTATACAAGTGTTTATTAATAATATCATAAAGTTTCATAAAAAATGTACATTTTGAAAACTTGAACGTTCAAAACTTCATTCTATGCCAGACCAAAAACAGTTAAATTTGAAGTTAAAATTATATCCTTTACGGCGGTAAATACCACTTTAATGTTTTCGGTATCCGTAGCACAAGTGTAATGCCAATACATTAAGGGTCGAACTTTTAAAAACATAGCCAATATAAATTCACGAGCCGCAGTGGAATCATAAAGTGGACCCGTGTATTCTGGAAAAAAATCTGCCAAATTTGAGTGCATTATTTTTTCGTCTAACAAATCTTTTTTATTTAAAAACATAATTATAGCTGTGTCTTTGAAGAATTCCGAAATAGACTCGAAAATGTTTTTCGATTCCACCAGACGATTATTTTGTTCGTTTTCTTTGAGAACCTGATCGTATTCGGATAAGGCAACCAGAAATATTATAGCCTTAACATTATCAAAACAATGCATCCATTTTCTTCTTTCCGAACGTTGACCACCTACATCGGTCATGCGAAAATTAACTTTGTTCACTTGGAATGTGTGTGTAATTAGACCTGTGGTCGCTACACGAACTCTTAAGATATCTTGATCATTGGGCTCATAATCGGACATGGCAATGCGATCAATATTGCTCATATAGTATTTGGTTGAGTCATTCAGTTGATATTCATTCCGACGCATGTAGCACTGTTGTATGCCTGCATCGGCCCATAGTTCTTTTATGGCCTTTAAATAGGGTCCCTCCAAATAGGTTTTGCAATCAGGATTCACATACCTCAGTAGCGTAACGTTATTCACTTCATTCTCTTTTATTTCATAATCGATTTTTAACGATTCCATGGCGTTTATAATACTTTGTATGGATTGAAAAATATTTTCATGGATTAATTTGATGTACGTTTTTCTTTCCTCACTGGTATAGCCATTGTCGTATATAATCCTCATTTGGCGAATAAACGTTGATTTCCCTGACTCACCGGTGCCCAGCAGCAGCAATTTAATATCTTTTCGATATCTCTTTTTATGTTCATTTAAAATTTGTTTTATTTCATTTTCGCGTATCTGCGCTTCGGTAGGACAACAGGTCAACATTTCTGTATTTTTTTCTTCTTCTAAATATTCGAGTTTCCGACTAAAAGACAAGTTGTATATTGTTTCACTTAAACATTACTGATTTGTATTTCAATATTAAATACAAAGTATTTTCTTAATAAAATTTCTAGAGGTTTTAAAATAAATCAACACAAGTGTGAGTAATATTATGTAAAGGCTATACAAGAAAATTATTTTACAATTTAATGATTTTGAATATGAGAAGTGTCCCCAGATGGGAAATACTTTCGATATATGGCCGGTCAGATGAATATTAAATGTCACTCGCAGAGCAAATGGTAGTATCAGGTGTACTTTAAATAAATACACCCCCCCCCCCCCCCCCCTAAGTTCCCAGTTTTATGCGATCCGTGCTAAAGAACTTAACATAGTGTCTATAATAGGTCCATTCGTTGACTTACTGGATTTACTGGGCAGTTACATTTTTTATATATTTAGAGTTTTGTGTAAACTAAAGTAAACGAACGGACCTTATGATATACTTACTTATAAACTTCAGCCTGAATAATGCTCTGTATATTTGTTGTTGCTTTTAAAAAATCGGAGTGTCATCAAATTGCAACTGAGAGAAGTACTAACTAAAATATTGTTGTTTCTCTCACACTTATAAGCATTTTATTAAAGTTCGTGTTATGCATATCGGCTCCTTAGAGCTAAGTCGAAGGAGCCTTGGTCTAAATCTAGTGTTCCGACTAGCAAAAATGGCTTAATTTAGCAGGTAAATGATAAGGCTGACTCCATAAAAGGACTTCATATAACATCTTCTCCGCACTTGACTGTCCGGCTAACGGACGATATGGCTAACGTAGATATTGGCTGAGGTGAGATATATCTAGGACAAGCCTAACATTCGGACCAGACACGTTCTGTCGATCATAGAGAACACAGATACAGAACATACTCAAGTTACTCTGTCTAAGCAGAGACAAGGTAAGCGAATCTACAGATAAAGCACTTGGTAACACTGATTGTATGTTTTTGTTAGGTTAGGAAGTTGGTGTGAAATGACACCTTCAATCGGAGACTATTGGTGCCATTTGCGATTCTTCAAAGTAATAATTATAATAAAAACCTAGAGAAGTAATGGCTTATCTTATCTAAAACCAGTTATAAAACCTACAACATCACTCAGTTTGTACTGCTGTATGTCCTAAAGTTCTAATCTATGTCTAAGCCTCTTATTTTGAATTGGACCGTGACGAAGGATGTCTTCTACCGATTTGGAAGAGTCCACATCTAAAGACAGTTTGCAAAAATCCAAAATACTCACATCTCACCTGTTTAGCCTAGAATTTAGCGCACACTGACCTGTAAGTATGCCAATACATCTTCTAACCTATTAAGACCTAGTAGAGTTTTGGCTCGCTTATATCCGGTTTAGGCCATTTAGAGCTAAATTTACAGTAGGCTACCATAATATCCCAAGTCTTTGATGTTTTCTTGCTGATTAAAGACTTGATACCCATATAAAAGTGACAGTTAGGGGGAGCTATGTCAGTCACTTTCTTTCTTAAATTTTGTCCCAAGCCGTGTCTTGCGGCTTCGTCAGCAACTTTGTCACAATGACAGTCTATTCATATATCTTAGTGATAGGTTTAAGGCCAATCTACATTTTTGGATAGTTTGGAGGTAGCATCTTAAGGGCCGCCTGGCTATTGACATACATATATAGTCACCTCACTGTTTTCACTTATGGTACTAGGGATAAGCTCTGTGGATTTCCAAATGGGAAAAATTTCTGACTGAAACACGGCAAGCCTCCGCAAGTCTTTAAAACTTTTTAGTGTTTTGCTGCTCTAGAAAAACACCCTTCCAGTGACATTGATCATTTTAGAACCATCTGTGAAGATAGAATTTGCCTTGAAAGATCGTACGACCCTTCCAGTCGGTGCTATTACGAACTCCGGTGCCGTGCTGAGTTCACTAAATAGTCAGACAGTTAGTGGTAAGCATGTCTCTAAGTCATGGGGATCTGTTAAGCTCTGTAATCTGGTGTGCTCTACCCGTCTGTATTTGAGTATACCCGATTTCTGTAGGCTTACTAAATTTCCGGTTACCAAAGATACACGGTGAAGTGTAACTTGACGGAAGTGCCTGGAGAGTATTGGATGAGTCGATGGAATTCTGTCCATAAAATTAAGAAAACTTGTATAGTTCGAGCTATTAAAAGTAAGAGTCTCAAAGATTGTATAATCGTTGTCTTTTTCATGAAGGTGGGTGATTTGGTCAAAAATAAGTGGAGCGGAGTATACAAATTTACAACACCACATTCCCCCACCCTTTTTAAAAAACTACTTATAGCTGTGGATTTTACCAGCTGGTGATGGAAGAAATAAGACAACTATCATAGATGAGAGAATAGCAAAGTACACCGGTTTTAACTATAGAATTTAGCAATAAAATATATGTATATGAATCATTTATAATATTATACTTTGTGGTACCCTCATTTCTTAAGTTTCTAAACTGCGGTTGATAGATATAATTAAAAATTCAGATAAATAAACCTATATTTTATATATCGATTGGAAGATACTATGATTTTATCTAAAATATTTCTAATGTTCAATTACATATACTTTTATAAAAGAGCCACAATTACAGTTATTTTCTAATTTTTATTTATTATAAAAATTATACTAAATTAAAGTTATATAAATTTAGATTTAAAATCGTATCTCGTATCGCACTATATACGAACTCTAGACTGTTACTATTCAGATCGATAGAATTTATAAAATAATAATAGGTTCTTCTTTCCGATGGTATTATATCCAAAAACATTTTTAATATATAAGAACGTGCAGCCTTCGGATCTCGATCTGGTCCTGTGTATCCGGGATAATAGTCATCTAATGGTGAATCCATGATTTTCTCCTCAAATATATCACATTTACTAAAGACTAAAATAATTGAAATGTCTTTGAAACAATTATAGCTGACAATGGTTTTTAATAAATCTTGAGATTCTTTAAGACGATTGCGATGATCAGAGTCCATAGAGAATTGGTCGTATTCGGATATGGCTACCATAAATATAATGGCGGTAGCATTGTCGAAAAAATGCATCCATTTCTTAGGTTCTGAACCTTGTAAGCCGACATCGGTTATGAGAAACTCAACATTCCGATATGTGAGATAATGGTCCTGGAGAGCTTTAGGGGGTACACGTGCTCTTAGTATATCCGTTTCGCTGGGTATATAATATGGTGCGGCCAGACGATCCAGATTATCGAAGAAATATTTCGTTGAATCCAGCAGGTCATATTCTCGTCGATGCATATAACATTTTTGTATACCAGCATCAGCCCATAGATCCTTTAAAGCCGCTAGTAATACCTCATTATATATTTGCGGATGATTGGAGTCCACATACTTAACAAGAGCTGAATTGACTATAGCATTCTCTTTGGTTTCATAAGGTATCCCCATTATTTGCATGGCTTCAATCATAGTTTGCATAGCATTTAAAGTATTTTTATAGATGATTCTAACATAATTCATACGTTCGCGGTGATCATGCCCATTAGGATAGATCGAATACATTTGTCGTAAAAATGTTGATTTACCCGATCCACTGGTGCCCATCATCAGTAGTTTTATTTGTCTATAGTATTTACGCTTGTACATTTGTAGATTTCTTTCCAAACGTTTATTTCGAAGGTTTTGAGCCTTTACATCCTCAGGAAGTAAACAATTCATATTGAATTGTTCGTTATCTTTATATATTTCAAGAACTTTCAAATTATTATTTATTTTTACGATGATATCGACCGTTACTAAAGGACTGTCATTCGTTACTAATTGTTAGATAAAGAATTAATCAATGGTTTATAGATTCAGTTCTCGGTTGATTTAAATATATTTATTTTATAAATACTTACATAAGTTCATCATACATAACCATCTTTTACATCTAAAAATGTAATTTTATATTTTTTTATTAAAGAAACTTATTACTCATACATATACAAGTATACATATCGCTCATTTACTGCATGAACGATTAAAGTGAAAATTGACAAGTTTTTAAACTGAGTACTAAATAAAGGTGATGTAGGGGATGTTGGATACCAAAGAACGTTTCTAATTGGTCTTAATTTGGTAAGCCCAGACTTATCTTAGCTAACAAATGGCGCGAGTTCTCCCATGAGAGCTATAAAAATGTGGGTTAGGACGACGGGCTATAGCCCACTCCAGGAAAAAATAATTACTATCAAAAAGCTAAACTTAGAATTAAAACGGACACCTTAATGTAATAAGAAACTTCGATGGAAAGACCAAGTAGAAGAAAATTTTTCAAAGCTTGGCCTACGAAATTAGAGAATAGCGCAGAAGATCGAAGCGCATGGATCTTAACAGGTTGTAAATATAGGCCATTTAAGTATGCCCTAAATATAGGTAATCCCGTTTCAAACTTTAATTCAGTGAAACCAGATAGCCCAGACGATCTGGCTACTAGATTTATTCGTCAATTTGAAATTCATATATGTTTGACTAAACAGATTGCCACAATCACCTAACATTTAACCTATCAATCGCTATTTCCGCTAACATGCCTCTACAGAAGCCGGAATTTGCTTGTTTTCATTTTGAACTTCCATCAGTGGTGTTCCATCCAACGTATTAATTGTTCATCTGGAACTCAAGATAGGACTGAAATCAAATGGGGATTTGATTATATCACCATCTTTACGCCTGCATCATCATTTAAAGAGTGTTCTAAAAAAAATATGCATTTACTATTTTAGACAAAATTTATCCATAGTGCAAGAAATAATTTATTTTTTGATCAAGTTAGTTTCTATAGATATGTCAGATACTATTATTTTAGAAATTATTAATTTTCAATAGTTACTTCAATCAAAATGGACTGCGAAAAAAAATTTCGTGAAAATATAATTAAAACTTTTCAAAAAAATCCGTCATGAACTTTTAAGAAAATAGCTAAAAATTTGAAAGTTGACCCTCGAACGGTTTCTAATGCCATCAGACGGTATAAGGAAAACCTGAGCATTGAAAGAAAACCTGGATCAGGTAGGAAAAAAGGTCCTACAGATATTGGTAAGGCAAAAGAAGTCGAGCGACTCTTTCGAAGAGCGCCTAACACTTCTTTAAGAAAAGCAGCTCGTACGGTAAAATGTTCTACGAATTTTGCACATAGAGTCAAAGCTTATGCTGGACTGAAGACATACAAATTCCAAAAGGTTCCAGATCGCAATGCTATAAAGAACTTAGAAGCAAAAAAACGAGCGAAAAAATTGAAGTCTGATTTTGTAAAAAAATACACCTGTTGTGTGATGGATGATGAAACGTACGTACTGGCAGACTTTTCTCAACTTCCTGGTCAAGATTTTTATGTTGCTGATAAACGGGGCAATGTTCGGCAAGAGTTTCGCACAAAAAAACAAACAAAATTCCCTAAGAAGTTTCTCGTGTGGCAAGCTATTTGCAGTTGTGGCAAAAGAAGTAAAGTATTTGTGGCATCTGGCACAATAAACACAGAAATTTATATAAAGGAGTGCCTACAAAAACGGTTGTTACCCTTTTTAAGAGAGCACAGAGTGACTACATTTTTTTGGCACGATTTGGCATCATGCCATTATGGAAAAAAGGCACTTGAGTGGTACTCAAAGAATAATGTCATTTTTGTACCACGAGAGGCAAATCCACCTAACTGTCCAGAACTTCGGCCTGTGGAAAGGTATTGGGCTCTGGTAAAAAAGGAATTGAAGAACACAGGAAAGATTTCCAAGAACATGTCCGATTTTAAGCGCAGGTGGAACACATGCTCCAAAAAGGTATCAGAAGCAACTGTAAAATCTTTAATGGGAGGGTTTCCGAAAAAAGTCGATAATTTTGCAAAACCCGAGTACTAAGTAAACATTTTAATGCTAAATGATTTTGTATAATATGTCATTATATTTGTGTATTTTGTAGAGTTTTTACATTAAAAGGTTTGATTTTTATTTAAGAAATTCCAACTACAAATTTTATTTAGAGCACTCTTTATGTCTCAGAAAAGTTCTTTTTTTAAAGCTCTTTGCTTGGTTTTGTGATAATGAGATTTCCACGCTTCAGAAAAGGACCAACACTCAGGTGATGACCCCTACTTATGCTAAGCATAGTATTGGAACTAGGAAAATAAGACAGAAGGGATGTGTTTATTGACATTTGATTTGAACATTGTACATGAAAGGGACGTCTTCTGCGAGAAGTTTATATGGACATTACGGCTTAATAACGAATTTTCTCTGTAACGCTTTGTTCGATCTACTGTCCAGTCTAGAAGAAAAACTCGTGTTTCGCAAAGAAGTACGGTTTTCGTGAAACAGATTCCTGCTATCTTTAATAACCATGTCATTGTAGTAGCGATAGAAGAGTGAGATCTAACCCACATTGCGACGATTCTCCAGTCAGTCACAAGAGGTGACCCTACTGTCACCGATAAGTACTTTTGCCCTTTTCTGTACGCGGACGAGATTCTCCAAAATAGACTTTGTAGCACCCATCGGATGTAAGTCGCATTCATGTTAAGGAAATCAGATGGAGTGAAATATTGCGCAGCTTTAAAAAGCTGTGCTTATTTCGACACCTGAAAAATTTGCCTAGTCTAATTTTATGCCAGTCATGAGTACAAATGAAGCAATATGATCGGACGTGGGCTTGTGTGCTAAAGCACAACACTGGGTCTTTCGGGCATTAAGATTGACCCTATTTACCTATACAAAGACTGTATTAAGATCCCGATTGAACATTTCCTTCATATGTTGTTTCATGGCCTCAATCTCCAAGAGACTTGTTCTAAAAATACATGAGCACGTATGGCAAATGTTGCTGCCATCTGAATAAATGTAGATAGGGTTGGAAGTTTGACGTGGAAGGTAATTTAGAAATTTAGGTAGCAGAAAAAATGGTGCCTTGCGGCACATAAATTGATCTTAAACTCATTTGACGAAGTCCCATCTATAATAACTCTTATAGTGCGGTCCCTGAGATATGCTATATATGTACATCGAGAGAAATGATTACCAACACCATTTTAGAGACTCTCTCTGCTTGGCAGACAGAGTTTCGGATCAGATTTATCGAAATTCTCAATGATTTTAAGAAAATTTCCCCGATCATTACTTCTTAAAGGAATAAAGTTCCTCAGAAAAATCTAATTGCTGATCTGCAGTCAGATTTAGCCTTTAAAAATTCTGTGTAAGCCTTAGCTAACCCCGACAAGCTGAGGCTAAAAAGGCTGATTTTGCTCTTACCACTCATATAAGCGTTCATCACCTGAGTATGTCTTCTCTACATATTTTAACGATATCTAAATTTGTTTAAATGTTGTTTAATAAATTGTGAAACTTAAGTTTTTGATTTATGACAATGTTGCAGCAAACAAACTATTTACAAAGAATGAGAAGACTTATACATTTTAGTAAAACATCAATATATCGGAAAAGTTCCCTAGAATTTTGATGCTAAATATAAAAAGATTACATATTGAACTCTTGATTTAATCAGTAGACCTAGACATATCACGCATTTATACAAGAATCGTGACATAACGCCGTTCTGAGTAAACTGATTCTAAAAAGTTTTATTTATTTTCGATATAAATGCATAATGAATGGTATTCCTGTAAAAATAATTATAGTTTTATGTACTTAAGTAGCATATAGACATATATAGTAACATTTAGAATTGTAAAATAGAAGGGGAAATAAAAGGAATTATAGATAAAGTTATTTAACCGTATCTGTTAAATAAACTGTTCCAATTGTATTTACTACAGCAGAGATGGCATGATAAACCATCGCATTGTCTGAATACCCGATTAGTTATAAAGGGCCAGTGTAGATTCTTGCCTATTTTAACTGAGGAGGTTGTATCAGTTAATGCCATCCTGCAAAACCTTATTAACATCGTAGGGTTGCCAAACTCAGACATTGCTTTAAACACCTTCGTTCGGGCTGTCAAAAGCAGCCTTGTAGTCAACGAATAGATGATACTTGTTAATTTGTTTTTCTTGAGTCTTCTCCATTTGATGTAGTGTAAAGATCCGATCTGTATCTGTCAACAGGTTTTCTTGGTCGTTCTTACAGGAGAAGATAGAATTGGAGAAATGTTTCTTTTGAGTCTTCTCCATTTGATGCAGTGAGAAGATCCGTTCAGTGCTAGATTTACCTGTTCTAAAGCAACAATAGAAGTGCTTCTTACATAGTTTTAGTACAATTCTGTATCTGTCACCAGGTTTCCTTGGTTGTCCTTACAGGAGAAAATACAGTTTTATCAAAGACTTGTCTTTCCATTTCTGTACACTCAGGGAAAAAACGTGCTGATAATAAGATTTTCTGCTTGAAATCGAAACTTTTTCTGCTTGAAAGTAGAGTAAATACGAAAAATCTTATTTTGAGAATAAAATCTTATTTTTTTAAGATTCTTTGTAAGATCGCAATCTTAAAAAAAATCTAAGCACAGGATCGATAACTAAGAATGTGTTCTTATTAAATAAGATTAAATTCTTAATTTTTAAGAATGCACTCTTAATTAATAAGAACATAATCTTAAATAATAAGAACGCATTCTTAATTATCGATCTTGTTTTTAGAACTTTTTCAAGATTGCGATCTTACAAACAATCTTGAAAAATAAGATTTTATTCTTAAAATAAGATTTTTCGCATTTACTCTACTTTCAAGCAGAAAAAGTTTCGATTTCAAGCAGAAAATCCTATTTTAAGCACGTTTTTTCTTATTATAATATTCGTATTTTGTGATAAAATAAAACACATTTTTTATTATTTTTTTCCCCTTTCGAGGAATGTAATAGTATACCTATATTTTAAAATTTTGATTTATTTATTTTAGATTATATGTAGTTAGTAAGCAATTTTATCCTAAAAATACCTTGACTTCATCTTCCGTTGGAAAAAGTGTGCATATTTCTGTCAATATATCTTGGAAATCGTGAGGATGAAGTGTGAGATCCTTTTTTAGAATTTGATGTACTATAATCTGGATCAGCTTATCACGATAGTTATTGTTTAAATCTTTGCGTGAAGCATAAAATTCTAGGATGTTTATGCCACTTACTGACTCATTCTATAATGAAGCTAAATCCTATATAAATAAATGAAAATATTTTATGTTTTGTACACATTTTAATGTATTAAGTAATTATCTAATACTTTTACCTTGTCAAACACTTTTTTGTTAACTTCCACATTTACAGAAGACGATGAAGTGGAAGTTACATCTGGACATTTTTGTAGCCACTGACCTACCTTCGACGCATCGAAAGTGTATCTTCATCAATTCCAAACTAAAGGACAAAACTATTAGTGGTTTAATTTACTTTCTAAATAAAATATTAAAACCTGTTTATTTTTCCAGACAAATAATTTTTCACTGCTTTCATATACTGCAGACTTCTAAAAGTTACATTTGAGCCTGAAACAAATTAAATTAATATAATTTTTTATAAAGAAATTTACTTATGTATTTATAAATATAATGAAAAACTTACGCGTCATCGTCCAAGAAATCTCATGAAATTTCTTGTGAAGGGCAGTTTATTTCATACTCCGCATCAGACACCGGAACTAAATGGCCTTCTATTGGAATATTTAAAAGGATCACTTTATTCGGATTAAGGTTTTCCATTTATATTTCTTATTAAATTTATATTTTTTCTCAAAAAATTAGTTTTTCACTTTTTCGCAACTACTTTGGTCGGCGGATTACAATTTATGACAAAATACTGAGAAATTTCCCTAAAACAAGCACACAAATCTACAAAATCAAGAATACGATCTTAAGATTAGAACTTAAAATCTTCAAAATAAGAATAAAATCTTGAAATCAAGATCACAATCTTAAAATAAAGAATACGATCTAAAATTAAGATTTAAAGTCTTATAATAAGATTAAAATCTTAAAAGCAAACAAATTGTATGTTATTTTTAGATTGTATTCTCATAACTAAGAATTTATTCTAAAATTTAAGAATATAAATCTTACTGGCTATATTTTCAAGATTGAAAATTCAAGATTTCGCAATCTTATATTGTAGATTTTTTTTCTTGAAATCAGATCGTCATTTTTCTCTTAGTGTATTTTTTTTTAAATAGTCGTTTTTTTCTTTCTTTTTTTCTCCATAACTTTCTGCTATTGCACTCGTAGCAACTGAAAGAAAAAGGAATTTGGAATCCTAGTACAGATTTTGCAGCAGTCTTCATGGAGCAATTTGTTTTCATTGCGTGCAAATGCAATCAGAAATTCTTTGTCCGTATAATTCAGTTGTTCGTTGGGAGTAATCAGTGGAGGAGAATAACTTTATGACTTACCAGGATTATTTTCACGTTATGATTGGGGCAGAGATCATAAAAGCTTCCTATACATCGTTTTCCTTGATTATCGTGTCCATTCCATTTCACTTTCTGGACAGCAATCACATTTATATTTATCAAGAACATCCATCAACTGGATCAGAGCACCTCCTCTGTAAAGAACTCTGATGTTCCAGGTGCTGATCATGATCATGGCTCTTTTTTCGTCTGCGATAGTCGTCGCCGTTTTAGTTCTCATTGTTTTGGATTTTCCAGTAGTGAATTTATCGTTCTTACGGCTTCAACTCACATTTTTATCGTTCTTATGCTAACTAGTTTAATGGGTTTGAACGTCATTCCCCAAGTAATACCACGAGAAGGTCAGTGTCGACAATTCAAATGAAGGATAGACCAGATAAGTCTGGGCTTACCAAGTTAAGACCAATTAAAAACTTTACTTGGTATTCAGTATCCCCTACATCAATGCTTGTACCTCCCATCTTCGGTACGTACTTTCCCATTCATTTTAAAGTGCAAAAGAATTTTTATTTATACAAATTATCAAATAAATGGTAATTTTTTTCATTTCATTCAATTCTGAAAATAACTTCAATAAGAATAACTGATAATTCCAAGAACTCTACTGAAATCTTGGGTATTGCGGTTAAAATTGTACCGTGAGGCTCAGTGGGGTAGTAGCAAAGCAAAGCAAACACTATATTTGTATAACAATGCTCTCTGCTTTAAACCTATTATGCAGTTGATTGTGGTATTTTTTTTTTGTGATCAAAGCTCAATTTGTATTTCATTCTTGTCTTTACTAGTTTAGGATTTACAACTAAAACAATCGCATTTCCGAAATTTGATTCTTTAGTTATTGTTTGGAACAAGCGAATGGCTTGGGCGTGTCTGTGGGCGGATTTTCGCAAGGATCTTTTATGGGGGCCAATTAGCATACATACAAGAAATCGCTTTCATATGCCTTGTATTTCTCAAGTTATACATTGCAAAAAAAATTCTTAAAATTTTTCAATAAATTCCTTCAAATAGTAAATTTTGAAAAATTTGTAAAAATAGTAAATTTTTGAAAAAATTCCTATAAATATTGAATTTTCGAATCATTTCCTAGAAGAAATAAATTTTAGAAAAATTTCTTTGAAAAAGATAAATTTTCGAAAAATTTCCTATAAAAAGTAAATTTTTAAATTTTACTATAAATAGTAAATTTTAAAAAAAATTTCGTATAAATAGTAAATTTTCAAAAATTCACTGTTAATAAATTTGCCTATAAATAGTAAATTTTCGAAAAATTCCCTATAAATAGAAAATTTTTGAAAAATTTCCTTTAAATAGAAAATTTAAAAAAAATCACTATAAAAAGTAAATTTTCGAAAAATTTTAACTTTTTAGAATTTCGAAAAATTCCTAGAAAAGATAAATATTTGAAAAATTTTCTTTTAATAGTAAATTTTTCAAAAAATTTCCTATAAATAGTAAATTTTCGAAAAATTTCCTATAAAAAAGTCTTATATATATAAACAATTTCATGTACTACCAACATTAATCTGAAGTTTTCCATTCCAAATCATTTTCGAAAAATTACGTGAAATTTTTTTACAGTATTAACATACCTTATTGCGTTTTTTGTTGTATAATCTTTGTAGACCGGATATGTTGCCAGGAACATCATTATTCAAACGACAGCGAGCCATATTTCTTTTAGGACACTTAAATTTTTATTGTAGCCGCCATGATTACTGATGTTTTACAGGGAATTTTAAGCAATTTAGTAAGTTTCTTAAATTTGTATTTAAATAAAATTAATGTATTTTTTTTGTTTTTTTGCTTGTTGTAAGCTGATGTTTCAAATTGTACTGATTTTAAAATATATTTGGAATACCATTGATCAGCTTTGTGTCGAATAAATTTCAATACTGTTAGCAACACTGAATTGTTTAACTCCATTTGTGTTATCAGTTTGTTGTGATTAGTAGGCTGAAGAAGACAAATGTAAACAATGTTTTAGTGCCACATCAAAAATAAAATATTTTCCCCGCTGATGGCAAAGAAATTCTCCAAAATTACAAATTTATGTTGTTACAGTTTTCTATTTTTACGAACGCAACAAATATGAATATTATTGTATAGAAAAAGTCATTGATAGATTTGGAATCAAATATAAGTACTTCAAAAACAAAATAAATTATATTTACTAACAAAATTTGTGGAAAGCTACAAATGTATTCCCACAATTCCTAAAATGTGGCATTACTAGTTAGTGATGACATCAGTATCGATAACATTTTTGTTATTATTGTCATCTCTAAAAAGCGCGTCGTTTTGCTTCTAGTTGTTTTTTGTGTGTGCGATATAAAATATTTACAATTTGTTGATTTTTATGATTAATTTTTTACATATTTACTTCAAAAATAATTTAAAAATATCTACAAAATAGTAGAAAATAATGCCCGAAGAAGAAAATGCAGATACGACGTTGACGGGAGCAGGCCATGGATCGTCGGAAAATTATGTGGCTTTCTTGCAATTTATTGAAATGGAAAATTTTAAGTCCTATCGAGGTCATGTAGTCGTGGGACCATTAAAACAATTCACAGCAGTCATTGGACCCAATGGTTCCGGTAAGTCAACAAAATCTTTAAACATAATTAAGTCAAAGATAAATTTTCTTTTATCTGTATGGATTTTAGGAAAATCTAATTTCATGGATGCCATTAGTTTTGTCATGGGTGAGAAGACCACCAGTTTGCGTGTGAAACGTTTAAATGACTTAATACATGGTTCTTCCATTGGTAAGCCAGTGTCTCGTAGCTGTTATGTTACGGCCAAATTTCTAATCGGTTCACGTCAATTGGATTTCCAACGTGCTGTCATTGGTGGCTCCTCGGAGTATCGTATCAATGGCGATGTCGTTTCGAGTAATACGTATTTGGCTAGATTGGAAAAGTTGGGCATTAATGTAAAAGCCAAGAATTTCTTGGTCTTTCAGGGAGCTGTAGAAAATATTGCCATGAAAACTCCAAAAGAACGTACAGCTTTATTTGAGGAAATTAGTGGGTGAGTTGGTAGACAACACAATTTTGGTGTGGCCTTGTTTATTACATTATTTTTTAGTTCTGGTGCTTTAAAAGAGGATTACAATCGCTTGAAGCAAGAAATGGTTTTGGCCGAAGAAGAGACACAGTTTACGTATCAGAAGAAAAAGGGTATTGCAGCAGAACGTAAAGAGGCAAAACATGAAAAAATGGAAGCTGATCGTTATGCCAGGCTGAAAAAAGAATACGTAGGTCTAATTAGTAAATTTTTGAATTATTTTTTATAAATTTTATATTTTCGAAAATTTTTCTCAAATAGTAAATTTCTGAAAAATTTCCTATAAAAAGTAAATTTTTGAAGAAGTTCCTATAAATAGTAAATTTTTAAAAAATTTCCTATAAATAGTAATTTGTGAAAAATTTCCTATAAATAGTAAATTTTTGAAAAATTTTTTATAAATAGTGAATTTTTTAAAAATTTCCTAAAAGTAATTAATTTTTAAAAAATTTCCTAAAAATAGTAAATTTTTTAAAATTTTCTTATAAATAAAAAAAATTTGAAAAATTTCATATTTTGACAAAGCTAATAACAGATACTTCTGCTCCTTAATTAAAAAAGTCTACAACGCTTTCTTATTTGTTTATTTTTAGAATGAAAAACAAGTGGAATATCAAATATTTCGCTTATTTCACATTGAGAAGGATATACAGCGCCTTGGAGAAGATCTAAAATCAAAACAGAAAGAAATTAAAGAAGTTGAAAAACGAAAGGAACAAACAGATGATGTTCTAAAGGAAAAGAAAAAGGAGGCTGGTAAATTAAATCGTGAAATGGCTAAAATCGATCAAGAGGCCCGAGAATTTGAAACACAAATGAATAAGAAACATCCACTTTATATCAAGGCTAAAGAAAAAGTGGCACATTGTCAGAAAAAACTAAAATCTCTAGCGAAAACTTTAGAAACGGCCAAAGAAGCCGACAATGCTCATCAACAGGACATACGCAAGTTGGAAAAGCAATTGGCCGAAGTGGAACAAATGAAAAAACGTTTTGAGGATGAAATTGAAAATGAATCACAAAAGCGTGGCAAAAGTGTACATATGGAAGAGGGTCTGGTCCAGGAGTACGATCGTCTTAAACAGGAAGCCGAAGCTACAGCCACACAATATCGTTCGCAATTGGATTCGGTAAATCGCGAACAAAAATCCGATCAAGATTTATTGGATGGGGAAACAAATCGCAGAGCCTCGGTAGAAGAAGCTGTCAAGAAACTAACATTGCAGCGTGAAGAGGCTATTAAGCGTCGTGACAAACTAATGGATCATATAAAATCATCTCAGGCTGCATTGGAAGAACAGAATCGTATTAAGGATGAATTAAAACATGATGTTGGCTGTTCAAAAGATAGAATTGCCGAAATACAAAGAGAGTTGGAAAATGTGAGAGATCAATTGGGTGATGCTCGCAGTGATAAACATGAAGATGCCAGACGCAAAAAGAAACAAGAAGTTGTGGAATTGTTTAAGAAACAAGTGCCGGGAGTGGTAAGTTCTAATGTAGATTTGAGTAAATTTTCTGATGCTATCGATTTTAATTTTTTTTAGTATGATCGGATGATAAACATGTGTCAGCCTACGCATAAACGTTACAATGTTGCTGTTACTAAAGTTTTGGGAAAATTTATGGAAGCCATTATTGTGGACACGGAAAAAACGGCACGACAATGTATTCAAGTATGTCATAAAAAATTCTAACTTATATTCAATATATAAATTTTTATTATTAATTTTCAATTAAAGATACTGAAAGAACAAATGTTGGAAGTAGAGACATTTTTGCCCTTGGATTATCTACAAGTTAAACCACTTAAAGAACGTTTAAGGTCAGAATTCGTACACAAATTGAATTACTAAGTATAATCAAGTAACTTTTTGAAAATGTATTTTACAGAAATATAAGTGAACCCCGAAATGTCAAGTTGGTATTTGATGTCTTAAAATTTGAGCCACGCGAAATTGAACGAGCCGTTCTATTCGCTACCGGCAATGCTTTAGTTTGTGAAACACCAGAGGATGCCATGAAAGTAGCCTATGAATTGGATCGTTCACGTTATGATGCCTTAGCTTTAGATGGTACATTTTATCAAAAATCCGGTCTTATATCCGGAGGCAGTCATGATTTGGCACGCAAAGCTAAAAGATGGGATGAAAAACATATGGCTCAATTAAAATCACAAAAAGATCGTTTAAGTGAAGAACTGAAAGAGTTGGTAAAGAAATCCCGAAAACAAAGTGAATTAGCAACCGTCGAATCACAAATTAAAGTATATTTTTTAACAAATTGTTTCGTTTTACATTTTTCTTACATATTTCTATATTTACAGGGTTTAGAGAATCGTCTGAAATACAGTATGGTAGATTTAGAATCTTCAAAAAAATCCATACAACAGTTCGATAATCAGTTGAAGTCAGTTCAATTACAATTAGATGAATTTGGGGTAAGTATTTATAATAACTTAATTCAACATTTATTGAATAGTTATGTCTTAATTGTTCTATAATTTGTTAAGCCTAAAATAACTAAAATTGAAACCAGAATGGAAAAACGTGATGAATTCATACAAGAAATCAAAGAAAATATGAACAATGTGGAAGACAAAGTTTTTGCCTCATTTTGTAATCGCTTAAACTGCAAAAACATTCGCCAGTATGAAGAACGAGAGTTGGTAATGCAACAGGAAAGAGCCCGAAAAAGAGCAGAATTTGAGCAGCAAATTGATGCTATTAATACACAATTAGATTTTGAGAAGCAAAAAGATACCAAAAGTAAGTTTGTTTGTTCATTTACTAAATATGTTAAGCTAATAAATCATTTCTACAACTTGTCTAGAAAATCTCGAACGTTGGGAACGCAGTGTACAGGACGAAGAAGATGCTTTAGAAGGCTTAAGGGCAGCCGAAAAACGTTATCTTAAAGAAATCGATACTGACAAAGAGAAAATGGAAAAATTCAAACAGGAAAAACAAATTAAGAAACAGGCTGTCGATGATATGGAAGAAGATATATCGAAAGCCCGCAAAGAAGTAGCAAATGTGGCCAAAGAAATACACAATTTAAGTTCACAACTTTCGGGTATTGAGGCAAAAATTGAGACCAAGAAAAATGAACGTCACAATGTTTTGCTACAGGCTAAAGTAAGATTATCTATCGTTTTTGAACGGAACAAAATTTATTATATTCTTCTCGCTAGATGGACTGTATTGCTGTACCTTTGGCTAAAGGTTCCTTGGATGATTGTGTAAGTCAAGGCGATGCAGAGGCGTCAACCAATCAATCAGCCTCACTAATTTTGGAAAAAGAAAATCTGTAAGCTTAAATTTATTTTGTAATAAGTTAATTTATTGTTTGTTATGTTGATTAAGCTTAAGTTTTCTTGCTTTTTGTTTTTGTATATTGAAGGTAAATCGAACGATTTCACATATATTTTTGAAATAATTTGTGGTTATTTCCGCCAAAAAAAAAAAAAAAATAAAATTTGGGCTTTAGTCCTTTTGGCTAATCTTTCATTTGGATTGATTTTTTTTGTCGAAATAACCGAAAATTATCTCAAAAATATATCTGAAATCGATCGATTTCTATCACATGCCTGATTGATTTAGTGCATAGGTTCCTAAGTGGTGGGCCGCGGAATCCTGGGGGTCCGTACGAACATTCTAAGGGCCCACGAAGAACTTTAACCAAACCCGTCCCATTAATTTCAGTATATTGTTATGGCATATAGAATAAACGTTGCCTATAGAAACAACAATCACTGTACCGAATTTCGTTGGATTCTGGTTAATCCTTTTCCATCTTTTTCAGTATCGAAGTAGACTACTCAAGTTTACCGCGTGATCTCTGCAAACTCAAAGATGATTCTGCCTTCAAGAAAATGAACGAGCAACTGCAAAAGGATTTACAGGGCAAACTGGATGTTCTGGAGCGCATACAAACACCCAACTTAAAGGCAATGCAAAAATTAGATCGTGTTACGGAAAAAGTGCAATCGACTAATGAAGAATTTGAGTTAGCTCGTCGTAAGGCGAAAAAGGCTAAAGCCGCCTTTGAAAGAGTTAAAAATGAACGTGCTGAGAAATTCATACAATGTAGTAATCACATATCCGATGCTATTGATGCCATCTACAAGAAACTGGCACGCAACGAAGCGGCCCAAGCTTATTTAGGTCCCGACAATCCGGAAGAGCCCTATTTGGATGGTATTAATTATAATTGTGTAGCGCCCGGCAAACGTTTTCAACCGATGAGTAATTTGAGTGGTGGTGAAAAGACCATAGCTGCTTTGGCTTTATTATTTTCAATACACAGGTGAGTTTTGATGTCTATTAATTTTTTATACTTGTATTTAGTTTAAAAAAAATGCTTTAATAATACTAGAGGAACTAAAACATTTTTCCACATGAATTTTTTAACCCATCTTAGATAACTTTCTTACGCTAAATACGGGAGTAATATTATTTTTTGAAATCACGCTTCGTTGTATATTTAAACCTCTAGTATAAAATCCTACGAAGCTCGAGCATCTATGATGTTATAATAACAGCTGTTTTTGACGCAACAAAAACTTTTTGCCTGTTTGCCCAAGCTGTTGTTGATGAAATTGAAAATATGGATATCACAAAATCCGAAGTTGTTTAAAAAATTTACATTACCAAATTGGAGAAATTTCCTAGGTTTGCAAGATGTCCAGGGTTTACAATGAAGCGTGATTTCCCCTATTCGTTTTCCACTTCTCATAATTTTTATATGAAATTTTTTTGAAAATTTACTAGAAAAATTATCCAAGATTTACTATTTATAAAAATTTTTTCAAAAATTAACTGTTTTTAGTAAAATTTTCTAAAATTTGCTGTTAGAAAATATAAATAATTTTGAATATTTTCTTTTTATAAGAAATTTTTTGAAAATTTTCTATTTATAGGAGAATATTCCAAAATTTACTTTTGGTTTATCATCGGCGTGTACATTTTTATAATTTTTCGTTTGCCATATTTGCACCCTAAAGGGGTAAAATGGACCCTTAAGGGGTAAAACCTTATATCTCTTGGAAATAGATTTTTTAATTTCTCTTTTAAATCTTGGTTAAGAAATACCCGATTATTCTAAATTTTTATTTATTAACTTTTCATGTAGAAGTTTTGAATAATCAAAATCATTCGATTAAATTGGAATATAAACAAAAAAAATAGTTGTGTCCCCGTACATGACGAAACTACCCAAACCAATCTGAAGTTACCCAAAACTTACCCAATTGTGTTCCCTTCAGGGTGGCAAACATGGTAACACTGTACTTTTTTTTATACATTTTTAACCTGATTGGTACCGTGATACTACTGCGTCCTACTTGATACAATTTTCAATTCTTAATTTTTTTACTGTTTAATTATAAAGTTTTTGGAAGACTAAAACTGTAAATTAATTTTTATAAGTAGCTTCTAACTTTCTATTCTATTGGTCTGAAGTTTGTAACATATCAAGCCCTTAGATTCAAATAACCCTAAACGATATTCCGTTAAATATCTCTTAAACTATTAGAGATAGCGTAGTACAGTAAACATATATTTGTTTCTTTTTTAAGTAGTTTTCGAACGTGTAAAAATCTTTTTGAAATTTGTATATTTACGAAAGTTATACAGACCATTAGGTTTTACATACAAGAGGGGCTTAACATTAGCCAACTGTAGAGGACATTTCGCTAAAAAATATATGTTTTAAAAAACTGGTCTAAAACTCTAACTACCCGTTTGCCAATTTCTGCAAATTGCGCCACAATCCGCCCAGTAGTTTGAAAGTTATTGAACTAAAGCTAAATAAGTCTAATTTCACACCAGTCAGGTTTGTCTCATCAAGCATTGAATTTGTATGAGAAAGAGCTGATAGAATTGGAATTGATAAAAAACCTGACCGTACTATCAAGTTTACTAAAATTTCGAAAATTTATTTGAAATTTAAGAAAAATGTAATAAAAACTGATGAATAAACTGTCCGTATGTGAATGTGAGTGCAGGTTAAAAAGAAATTTGAAGAAAAACTGATCAAGTAAACCTGATGCGTGTGAAACAGCACTAACTTCACAAACAACATTTTGCACAAAAGAAATGAAAAAGGGCTTAAGTGAGATAAGTTTATGTGTGTATATAAAGAGCGATGTTTTTTTCAACGGAAAGCACAAACCAGTTTCTGACCCAGTGTTGTCAAGTTTTTGGGGATTTTATCTTTCATGTGTGCTCTTCTTTCTCTACATTTTTAGTACACTTCTACGCAAGTTAGGACTTTCTAGTTTTCTTCACATGAAAGAGTGTCTCAAAAACTATCTAAACCAAAAAGAACAAGTGGAAATTTTTTTTAATCATAAGCCGCCTTTTCATAGGCCGGGTCTTTTTCAAAACTTTTTTTTGACATTGGCCCTTTTAGCACCAAGCCACAAAATTATCAATCAAAAATTAAACAAAACAATATTTCGGAAGTAAAGTTCTTTAAGAGAGTAATTAATAAGTAATGCAGTTACTCGGACTAACTCAAAAAGTAAAGAAACCGACCTAATGTTGATTAAGAGAGTAATTAAGAAATCAGAAATTTAATGTACAAGAACTGATTGTTAGGGGATATTCTTGATTGTTAGACTTGTTTCTATTTACATATCTGTTTTTATTATTTTTTAAACAGCTTTCAACCTGCTCCTTTTTTTGTACTGGATGAAATCGATGCTGCTCTCGACAACACTAACATTGGCAAAGTGGCTTCTTATATACGTGATCACACCACCAATTTACAAACTATTGTCATTTCCTTAAAAGAAGAATTCTACGGTCATGCTGATGCCTTGGTGGGCATAACTCCTGGTGTAAGTTTTTCCTCTACATATTTACTTTCAATTAAATATTTTTATTTCACTTTTTTCTTTTAGGAGGGTGATTGCTTAGTTTCCAATGTTTATCTCTTCGATTTGACCTTATTCCATGATAAATAATTCTTATATTCTTATGTTTGTCCATTAACTTCTTTGCCTATTTATTTTTATTTCTTTATTAATTTGTTAAGAGAAAATAATTTAATATATTCTAAATTTATTCTAACATTTAATTTAGTTCACATCAATATTTAACAGAAAAAATCAAAAATGTTATAGTTGTAAGCAAGATCCTTAATATTTCATATCTTTAGTTTCTGTATTAAAATCTAGATTTACTTTTCAAAATATTATGAAAGCACATTTAAAAAAAAGTCGTTAAGTTCTTTTTTTTTATTATAAAAAACTTGATGTTATTTTTTTATATATAAAATGATAAACTGAACAAATGAAAAAAAAACATTAAGAAAAAATATATATATACACAAAACATTGTACATTTTTTTTTTTTGACTATAAATAAAAAATTGTGTAAAGCGGGATTTCTTTAACAAAAAAATATATTAAAATTCAGCGTTTTGATTTAAATATAGTTAGATTTTGATATGAGATCTAATCAGTTTCGGAAAGGATTTCGAAAACGTCTTACAAACCGTTTGGAAAACTATACTCTTTGTTTTAACTCTCTGCGACTTATGGAAAAAAATGCCGGTGAATTTTTACGCTTTTGCCTGTTCCTATATCGAGCGCTTAGATAAAAATAATTGCAAACGACAGCAAAAATATTGATCGTAAGCGACAAAAATCCTTATTTAATAAAATAATGCAAAGTTTTGATGCATAACATTTTTGTTTTTTATAAGTTTGCTACTACTAATTCAGTTTGTTTCAAATTGTTTAGAAGTTATGGTGCAAAATATTGTATATAAAGTTATTTAGTTTTAAATCAATAACTTTTAAACTACTGGGCGGATTGTGGCGCAATATGCAAAAATCGGCAAACGGGTAGTTGGAGTTTTAGACCAATAATATAACTTTCGCAAATATAAGCATATCGAAAAGATTTTTACATGTTCGAAAACTACTTAAGAAAGAAAGTTACTTCGATGCAAAAAGTTTATTGAAATTTAATATCCATTTTGATTCGTTTTTAAAAACATATACAGGTATGTGATGGACGTTTTTTGTTTTCAAATCGATCGATTTCAGACATATTTTTTAGCTTATTTTCGGTTATTTCCCCCAAAAAATGAAAATTTTAGCTTTAATCCTTTTGACTGATATTTTATCTTTCATTTGGTTTGAATTTTTTGGGAAAGTAACCGAAAATTATCTCAAAAATATATCAAAAATCGATCGATTTGAAAACGATCGTTTTCCATCACATACCTGATAGTTTAATTAAAACTCTTTTACTATTTTTCATTTTTTGGCAAATAAGTTAAAAAAAATATAGTAAACTGTGCATTTTTTAAATAATTTTGATTATCCTTAAAGTATTCTATACAAATTTTTTGAAAATATCTAAGATTTCGATCGATATCGAATGCCGTAATTTGACCCCAGTTCCCTTATTGTAACAAACTTCCAAAATGTAAAAAAATAAAATTTTCTATTGAAATTCCCAATTTACTTATGGTTATTCTTTTACAAAAAATTATTCTCGCCGTTAATTTATAATAGGGGAATTAATTCATCGTGCAAAATGAGCTCGCGGGGAATTGAACTCACAGGGAATGTTTATAATTGGGCCGATAGATTCTCAAACACCATTTACATGCCTTAAATTTTCCTAGATCCCTTTTGTAAAACTAAAACTTTATTGTTTATGACTGTAAATTACTAAATATTTATTTTTCTTATTCAAATCTAAAATTATTGTAATGTGTTGATTTCTGGACATAGTTTTTTTGAAAAATTAATTTCCAAACAAAACTTAGACATTGTTGGTGTCCGCTAGACTACCACGTCAGTCGCAGAGGGTTAAAGATATAAATAGGATCAACATTTTTGCTACAAATTTGGATTCAGTATCGAAAACCCTATTATCTATGATATTTTTAGACAATTTCAAGAGCTTTTATCAGAAATATAAGCTTAAAACTAAAAAAATGGCCAAATGTTGAAAAAAGTTCCTTATCAGTAAAAAAGAATCAGCCTAATATCTCTTAAAATAAAAAAGTTATTAAACAGAATATTTACATACTCGTCTTACTATCCAAAAATTTTAATTGCGCCTAAAGGTTATGCTTTAGATTTTTTACAATTCACATGATTCACATCATGTGCGTTTGTGTAGGAAGCAAAATAAAAAAAAATTAAATTTGTTAAATTTTTGTACGAAATTCATTTTTCGCGAATATCTCCTTAACTACTGGACCAAAATGGCCGAAAAACACTATTACGTATTTTTACAAAACGCTGAATCCGAAAATGATGACCAAATTTAACTTGGATGAAGCCTTCCCAAAAATACCGTTGATTTTTGAACACTTAGGCGTATGAGTAATATTTCTGAAATTTCTTCTAAAGTATTGCTCATACGCCCAGGTGGTATGATAATACCTAGAAATTTTATCGTAATCCAAAAGTAAAATGCAAGGTGGCCCAGAAATTGGGCTACAAGAAGAATTTTAATTTTGATCTTTAAAGATCCGGCTATATAGTCAAGTTTTAACTTTTTATTTGCCCCCTAAAATGTGCTACAAAATTTATCACACCTTTTGTAATGAAATCAAATAATCAATAATGTAAAATTTTTAAATGAAAATTTTTCTAAAAAAATTGAATTTTATAAAAACTCCTCCAGGTTCCAATAAATAAAAATACATTTGTTGCTTTTTTTTAATTAGGTTTTGTTTCTGTTTATTTAAAGAATTGTTGGTGTACTTCTTTTTTTTTGTTTGTTTGTTTTATTGTTTGTTATTGTAACTTTTTGTGTTTTGTGTTTTTTTACAATTGTTTTTTATATTTATTTTTTGGGATAAATATCATTTTTTTTTAAATATATCGGTTGATATTGTTTTGTAGTTGTTTTTTGTTTGTTTGTTTTACATTTGCTTTAACACAAATTCACTGAATTTCAGCTTTTTGTTGCAGGGCCTTTGTTACTGTAAAGAAAAAGAAATAGAGAAATCGTTTAAATATTAATGAAATTAATATGACTGGAATGATTTTAAAGTAGATAAAAATCATTTTTTTTTAATATTTTGCCATTTTAAGATTTAATGGTTATATGTATTATACCAGATTCTATTCTAAAAATCATAAACTATTAAGTGTTAAAATTTGCTTAAATCGATTTAAGAAATCGTCAAGTTGTCTCAGGAGTTATGCGTTTCTTTCGGTCTATGATAATGAAAAGCACAACAAATTTAATAAAACTGGCAATACTTATGTTATTCTATTCTGTCACAAAATTTAGCATACAAGCTCCACTAAACAAAATGAATCGATTTAAGCCTGAGCAATCGATTAATTGCGTCAAACGTTTAGCAGAAATGGTGATGTCAATGTCCAGCCAAGAATCTGTGATTTGACATCATTAGATTATTTTTTGTGACTGAGAACACATGGTCTACCAAGGATCTAAAAAAATGAATATTGATGTTTCTTAAATGTACTTTGACAGTTCCCCTCAGTCTAGTTATAGTTTTTACTTAGTTCTTTTTTGGAAAAAAATGCACTTTTATCTATCAGCGAAAAAAATTTGACTTTGAAAATTTCTTAATTTTTTCTTAATTAAAAATTTTGTTCTTAAGAAAAATTTTCGATAAAAATATTTTTCTTTAGAAATATTTTGGTAAAGAAAAATTTTCTAAAAAATTGTTGATAAAAAATTTTCTTTATCAAAAATTTTCTATTGAAAATTTTTTTTATCAAAAATTTTTCTATATTTAATTTTTTAATCAAAAAATTTTTAGAAAATTTTTCTACAAAGAAATATTTCTATAGAAAAATATTTTTAAAAAAATTTTCTTTATTAAAAATTTTTGATAAAACATTTTTTTTTTATCAAAAATTTTCTATTAAAAATTTTTTAATCAAAAATTTTTAGAAAATTTTCTAATTAAACAATTTTTAGAAAATTTTTCTGCAGAGAAATATTTCTATAAAAAATTTTCCTTTGAAAAAAATTTTTTGTAGAAAATTTTTCGGAAGAAAACATTTTTTTTTTGAGATTTTTCGATAGAAAAATCTTTTTTTGTAAAATTTTCACAAAAAAATATTTTAATAGAATAATTTTTATCGAAAAATTTTCCAAAGAAAAATATTGTTAACAAAAATTTTTCTATTTTGAAAATATCTTAAAAATATTTTTTTTTATCTAAAAAATATAAAAATTTAAAATTGTTTAAAATTTTATGAAAATTTTGATGTCGAAAAATTACTTAAGAAAATTTTTATTTCTAAAAATTTTCTATGAACATTTTTACATTGAAAAATTTTGTATGAAAAATTTTACATCAAAAAATTCTATAAAAATTTTTATATCGAAAAATTTTCTATGAACATTTTATATCAAAAAATTACGTATGAAAAATTTGATATCAAATAAAATTTATATTAAAATTTTTATTTCAAAAAATTTTCTAAAAATATTTATATTAAAATTTTTATTTCGAAAAATTTTCTAAAAAAAATTTTATATCGAAAAAATTTGCTATGCAAATTTTTATTTCGAAAAATTTTCTATGAAAATTTTTATATCGAAAAATTTTCGTTGAACATTATTATATCGAAAAAAAAAATCATATGAAAATTTTTCATTAAAAAATCAAATTTCGAAAAATTTTCTATGCAAATTAAGGTAGAAACACAATTGGGACGAATGACTAATTTCGTCCAGCACGACGAATTCGGATTTAAAAATTCGTCTTGTAAATTCGTCGATTGAACACATTTGCGACGAATAAACGTTGTTGACGCCATTTTTGTTGATTTTTTATTTGCACAAATTACTTACACTTTCGGACATATCGCGCACTCACAACATTTGCAATTTTTTTTTTATTTTAATCTTTTATTATTACACAAGATTATTGTATTTAAATAATTTTATTTGAAATAAATATTTTTTGTTTACATTTTATAAGGTGACCATATTTAACAAGAACACATATAATTTCTAATATTTTACAACAGAAATATATATACAGCCACTCTAATCCAGTTTAGTCGTCGTTCGTCTGCGTATGAAATGGAAATAAACCTATCGCACTGTTCGATACGCACGACGAATTTCGTCGTACGCATCAACTGTGAGCACACTCATATAAGCCCATATGTTCTATTTCTAACGACGAATATTCGTTCCGAAAAATTGGTCGTTCGTTCCAATTGTGTTTCATACTTTATGCTTAAAAAATTCTACGAAAATTTTGATATCGAAAAATTATTTATGAAAATGTTTATATCGAAAAAAAATTTTAAAAATTATATGTATGTATATCAAAAGATATACACATATAAATGTTTATATCGAAAAATCTTTTTACCAAAAATTTCTTTAAATCAAAGATTTTTATACCAAAAAGTTTTACCAAAATTTTTTATCGAAAATTATTGTAGGAAATATTAATATCGAGAATTTTTTATGAAAATTTTTGTTCGAAAATTTTGTGTACAAATTTTATTTGAAAAACTTATTCTTTGTATATAAGAGTTACATTTATGCATTTTTATTGTTTAATATTAGAATTTATTTCTGTTTCGACAAATATTTCTCGATTCGATTACATTTATTTAAAACAATCCGTATGTGATGGAAATCGATCGTTTTACAATCGATCGATTTCAGATATATTTTTAAGATAACTTTCGGCTATTTTCGCAAAAAAAAAAGATTTTAGCTTTAATCCTTTTGACTTTCATTTAGCTTAAATTTTTTTTGTGGAAATAGGGAAAACAATTTTAAAAACGTATTTGAAATCGATTTAAAAACGATCGGTCACATACAGGAATGTTTACAAAAATAATAGTGTTGTGGCAACAATTATTTTCTTTGTTCTCTAGAACAATTTACTTTGTTGCTATAAATTGGATTTTGATTTTGTTTCTTGTGTATTTTGTTTTTGTATTTATTTTCTTTAACAAAGCGGCACCAACCGACTTTGCTAAGATTTAAATTTTGACAAGTTTCATTAATGATTGAGATATTTACGAAAATTACAAAAAAGTCGTCGGCTTCTGGTGGTATAGGCTGACTATGCCTGCTTTTCTTCGTCTTTTTAAGCTCATTCTAAAATATAAAATCAACCATATTGGACCATAATTGAAAGAGCTACACGGATAAAAAGTTGTTTTTACTTCTGAGGTATCGTAACGCGATTTTTAAAAATCTTTGTTCTTAGCAATCAGAAGATAGAAAGAAGTTAGCACATAAAAATTTATGAAGATATGGCAACTACTTCGGATAGTGGTACAAGATGGGTTAAAGAATTTGAAAAAAAAAATGTAATACTTACATTGCTACATATTTAAGGCTATCACAGTGTATCTTATACTCCATTGGCACGGAAACAGGTATATTTAATATCCTACGTAGTGTATCTCGGATACGTGTCGTACTGAAGTAATCAGAGGCATCGCGATTCCAGACTGATAATGTACCTTCCTATCAAGACAAAAAAATAATTATAGAAAATATTTAAAGTTAATAATAAAATTAAGAACAAATTTTAAAAGTAAAGAAATTGATTTAATGAAAAAAGTTTTAAAAAAGGGAGTTGAAATTGTGAAAGTGTTTTTATAAAATTAAAGATATATTAAAAAAAAGTACTTATCTTCTTTTAAGACCTTCTGAAATAAAACCAACATTTATTTTTTTTTTGTTTTTTTATTTAATAATTTTTATTATTTTCTTTATCAATTGAATATTTTGAAATTTATTATTTTCTTTTAGACCAATTAATTTGTTGTTTTATATATAATTTTTTTCTTGTTGTTGTTGTTAATCAATCCAAATAAAAAAAGGAAATACTAATGTTAATAATATAAATTGTTTTTTTTATTATTTTATTAATTTTTTATATAATTTTTTACGCATTTTTTTTTTCATTTTATTAAATTTAATTAATGTTTTTTTGTTTGGTTTTGTATTACTAACACTTAACTTTGTAATTCAATAAATAACTAATGTTTTTTTGTTTATTTAATTTTTAATTAAGTTTTCTTGTTTTATATTTTTACTAAGGAAAGAGAAAATATATTATATGTATAAGTTTTTATTTTTATTTTTTTTAATAATAATTATAATATAATTTTTAACATATTTTTTTTTGTTTAATTTTTTTGTAATTGTTTTTTTTTTATATATAATTTTATATATAAGATAATTAATTATAAATGTTTTAACAATTAATGAGTATTATTTTTTGTTTGTTTAAATATTTTATTTTATTTTTTATAAAAAAAAAAAATTAATTACAGTTAAAAAAAAAATAATAAGCAAAAATTTTGAAATTTTTAAGAATTTTATTTAAATTTAAATACCAGAAATTTGTTTAAAACTTCACATCAGAAAAGTATGAAGAAAAATATTTTGATTTTGATAAACATAAAAACTGAAGAAAGTTAAGTGTCCATAGTGGGTTATTTGTTTTTATGACCCAGTTGTTGTTAAAATCTTAATCTAGTACGAATTCTTAGAAGGTTTGCCCAAGAAAAAATGGGCCTATAACAACCAAGGGCAAACAATTAATTTTCTTTAACTAATTATAGGTAAATATATTCTGCTGACACACATACGCACAACAATTTTAAGTTATTTTAATCCTATACATACATTTATGTGGTCTTAAATACCCAACTTTTTTCTAAACCATTTTTACATCGAAAAATTTCGTATGAAAAATTTTACATCAAAAAATTATATAAAAAATTTTATAACGAAAAACTTTCTATGAAAATTTTTATATCGAAAAATTTTCTATGAAATTTTTTAATTCGAAAAATTTTTTATAAAAAATTTTACATCAAAAATTTCATAGAAAATTTCTCGATATAAAAATGTTCATAGAAAATTTTTCGATATAAAATTATGTTTTGATGTAGAATTTTTTATACATTTGAATAATTTAAAAATTTTGTATGAAAAATTTTCATCGAAAAATTCTATAAAAATTTTTATATCGAAAAATTTTCTATGAACATTTTTATATCGAAAAATTTTTAAAAATTGTCTATGAAATTTTTTATTTCAAAAAATTCTATAATTTTTTTTTTATCGAAAAATTTTCTATGAACATTTTTATATCGAAAAATTTCGAAAAATTTTCTATGAAATTTTTTATTTCGAAAAATTTTCCATGAACATTTTTTGTTTCGAAAAATTTTTAATGAACATTTATTTTTACATTGAAAAATTTTGTATGAAAAATTTTACATCAAAAAATTCTATTAAAATTTTTATATCGAAACATTTTCTATGAACATTTTTATATCGAAAAATTTTCTATGAACATTTTTAATTTCGAAAAAATTTCTATGAATATTATTACATAGAAAAATTTTGTATGAAAAATTTTACATCAAAAAATTCTATAAAAATTTTTATATTGAAAAATTTTCTATGAAAATTTTCATATCGAAAAATTTCGAAGAATTTTCTATAAAATTTTATATTTCAAAAAAATTTTCTATGAACATTTTTACGTTGAACAATTTTGTAAGAAAAATTTTACACCAAAAAATTCTGTTAAATTTTTTTTTATCGAAAAATTTTCTATGAACATTTTTATATCGAAAAATTTCGAAAAATTTGTATGAAATTTTTAATTTCTAAAAATTTTCAATGAACATTTTTTGTTTCGAAAAATTTGTAATGAACATTTATTTTTACATTGAAAAATTTTGTATAAAAAATTTTACATCAAAAAATTCTATTAAAATTTGTATATCGAAACATTTTTTATGAACATTTTTATATCGAAAAATTTTCTATGAAATTATTTATATCGAAAAATTTTCTATGAACATTTTTACATAGAAAAATCATGTATGAAAAATTTTTCATTAAAAAATTCTATAAAAATTTTTATGTCGGAAAATTTTCTATGAAAATTTTCATATCGAAAAATTTCGAAAAATTTTCTATAAAATTTTATATTTTAAAAAATTTTAAAATCTATGAACATTTTTACATTGAAAAATTTTGTAAGAAAAATTTTACATCAAAAAATTCTATAAAAATTTTTATATCGAAAAATTTTCTATGAACATTTTTATATAGAAAAATTTTCTATGAAATTTTTTATTACGAAAAATTTTCTATGAACATTTTTTGTTTCGAAAAATTTTTAATGAACATTTATTTTTACATTGAAAAATTTTGTATGAAAAATTTTACATTAAAAATTCTATAAAAGTTTTTATGTCGAAAAATTTTCTATGAACATTTTTATATCAAAAAATTACGTATGAAAAATGTTACATCAAAAAAATTTCTATTAAAATTTTTAATTCGAAATATTTTCTATAAAATTTTTTATTTCGAAAAATTTTCTATAAAATTTTTTATTTCGAAAAATTTTCTATAAAATTTTTTATTTCGAAAAATTTTCTATGAACATTTTTACATTCAAAAATTGTGTATGAAAAATTTTACATCAAAAAATTCTATAAAAATGTTTATATCGGAAAATTTTCTATAAAAATTTATATATCGAAAAATTTCGAAAAATTTTCTGTGAAATTTTTGATTACGAAAAACTTTCTATGAAAATTTTTATATCAAAAAAATTTCTACGATAATTTATATTTCGAAAAATTCTCTGTGGAAATTTTTATATCGAAAAAATTTATATGAAAAATTTTCATTAAAAAATCAAATTTCGAAAAATTGTGTAGAAAAATTCTATTTTTAATAGAAAAATTATTTATGAAAATTTTTATATCGAAAAGTTTTCTTAAAAAATTATATAGATATAATATTTTATAGAAAAATTTATATAAAAAAATTTAGTATATAAATGTCTATATCGAAAAATCTTTGTACCAAAATTTTCTTTAAATCAAAAGTTTTTATATCAAAAAAATTTGTGTGAAAATTTTTATACAGAAAAATGTCTATGAAAATTTGTTATCGAAAATTGTTGTAGGAAATATTAATATTGAGAATTTTTAAGAAAATTTTGTGTACAAATTTTATTTGAAAAACTTATTCTTTGTATATTAGAGTTACTTTCATAGATTTTTATTAAAAAAATTTGTTAAATTTAACCTTTACCCTCTATTTCCCAGGTCAAAGGTAAAAATTTGGATTTTTTACTTTTAACTACAAAATTATGGAAATTTATGAATTTCGAAAAAAGATACTCAAAAGTACTTTTCTAGTACTTTTCTTTTCAAGATAAAGTTATTTTAACCCTTTACAGATATGGGATCTTAAATGACCCAACTTTTTTTTTTGCCAAAAAATGTGTCTTTTAAGGGTTAAATTATAGTTTTTTTTATTTAAAAAAAACTTGTTCAAAACATTTTGAAAATTTAACCTTAACCCTCTATTTTCCAGGTCAAAGGTAAGCATTTGGATTTTTTTCTTTTAACTGCAAAATCCCTGAATTTTATGAATTTTGTGGCTAGTTTTGATAAAGATACTCAAAAGTACTTGTTCTATAAAAAGATAAAGTTATTTTAAACCTCTACAGATATGGGGTCTTAAATGACCCAACTTTCTTTTTGTCAAAATGTGTCTTTTAAGGGTTAAATTATATTGTTTTTTATACCCTTCACCAATAGGTGAAAGGGTATTATAAGTTTGTGATTCCGTTTGTAATTTTTTTATTAGTGATCGTAGACCCCATAAAAATTATACCGATCGACTCAGAATCGGGAGGAGAATCGATTAAGCGATGTCCGTCTGTCTGTCTGTCTGTCTGTCTGTCCGTCCGTCTGTCTGTCTGTCTGTTGAAATCAAGTTTCTGAAGCCCCTGGAGGGTGGACCTACATAAATTATATACCAGATTTTAGGAAATTCTCCCGCAATGAACGCTATTAAATTTCATTAAAATCGGTTTATAAACACCGAAAATATCGAAAAAATACCAAAAATTAGACGAAAATTTTAAAATTTTTGATTGAAACACACTTTTAAATAATAAGAGAAACAAGGTACTCCTGGTGTACATGTGATAATATATTATATATCAGATTGTAGGAAATGGTTCCCCAAAGCACTCTGTAAAAATCGGTCTATAAACAACTAAGATACAGCCAAAACACTCAATTTGATGTATCGCAAATTGCCCAAAGTACGCGTTAGAGAATGTTTGTTGAAACAATGAAATGCAGAAATAGGAAAAACCATCCTCCTGGAGCACGGACATACATAAATTTTATATCAGATTTTAGGAAATTCCCCCGCCAAGCACATTATAAAATTTTATCAAAAGCGGTCCATAAACAACTGAGATACCGCCAAAACACTACTTGTGATGTACAGCAAATTGCCCAAAGTACGTGTCTAAGAAATTTTGTTGACATTTTGTAAATATTGTTTCAGCGATATCTCAGGTGTTTATGGACCGATTGTGATGAAATTTGACAGCGTTCCTTGTGGGAGGATTTCCTAAAATCTGATATAAACTCCACAAATCTGATCATGAATACCATTCAAGTTGTACCGATCGTCTCAGAATCGGCAGGAGAATCGATTTCGCGACGTCCGTCCGTCTGTTTGTCCGTCCTTCCGTCTGTTTGTCCGTCCGTCCGTCTACCTGTCTGTCCGTCCGTCCGTCTACCTGTCTGTCCTTTTTTCTGTTGTAGTCAAGTTTTTGGAGCTCAGGGTGGGACGATATCCTAAAATTTTGTGTAAAATGCATATGGGTATACCTTCCAGGAGCTCCACAAATCTGATTTTAGCAGACAGACACACTGCATTTATCTTAATTCTATGTCTGACTTTTGAACTTTATGATTACATTTGAGTATGTATTATATATCAAATTATAGGTAATCTTCCTAGGAAGTACAAAAATGCAGCTAAGTATATGATATCCGTTCAAAACCTACATATGTATGTATGTATCTCACATATCAACGAAAATTTTAATTGTTTAATTGCAATTGGGAGAAATCCGTTCACGTTTGACTATTGCTCCCGTATAACTTCGCCTAAGGCAATCTCTTAGTAGCTAATAAATGACAAATTATAATTATCTATCTATTATAATAGATACGATGATGGCATTTAGTATAAAGACGTTGTACAATATCGTTATTCAGGGCGATATCTTGAAAAGTTCGGCTTTGAAAATGGGCGAGCTTGGTTCAAATTTTCTGTTATCTCCCATATAACCCCGACCGGGAATCACTTTAATGCTGATAAATTAAATCATGTTATAATTGCACAAAGAACTAGAGCAAAACTTTCCACACATCCATCGGACAGATCGAAAGAACAATGCATCCCAAATATTATTGTTGAAGTATTCATCTTAATTAGTTAACTAACTTCAGATTAATAAGTAAATCTTCAATAAATTTTCCGCCAAAGCTGATATCCATTCATAGCTAGCTATATATTTCACGCATGTATCTAAAACTAAGAGTGTATACCTTATAATTCTAAGGCTTGTATACATTGACAATCATTGTTAAAACTTTGACCTAAATCAGTCCGCTAACTTCAGAGTTTTACATAACTAATCATTAACCTTTAATAGTTGGATAATTCGTATGAATTAAAGTACACAACCCTCACTGGGCACTGTGTTTTTGGGTTGTGTGCCAGAATACTTAATCTTCATCAAATCGATGTACTCTTGCAAATCTAAGGGCATCTACATTTTGAAGCATCTTTTCTGCATGGTTTATCTGGTCTATCGAACTTTAGAATCCAAGTGACGCTGCCTTATACATCAGCCACCTGCCCAACCTAACCTTTGGGTCCATAACTATTCTAGATGATGACGCCACCGAAAAGCTTTTCGTTTTCCGGCCAGAGTTGATTGTCATTTGAGCCCTTTTTATAGCATTTTACATCACTTTGACCAAAACTTCCGGCGATAGGTCCTCACATTCTTGACGGATATTGTCTTTAAGAGCTGCAAAAAGCCCCACAAAAAGAAGTCTGCAGCGGTCAAATCAGGCGATCTTGCTGGCCAGTGCAAATCGCCAAAACGGAAGATTAGGCGCCCGGGAAATGCATCCTTCAGCATATCGGTTGTGGCACGTGCAGTGTATGCCGTTGCACCGTCCTGTTGGAACCACATGTTTTCCAATCCCAATTCATCAAGTTGCGGCAAACGGAACTCGTTAATCATTGCTCTGTAGCGCTCACCATTCACAGTAACCGTTTGGCCCGCTACGTCTTTGAATAAAAAAGGTCCGATGACTCCTCCAGCGAAAAAAGCACACCATACAATGACTTTGAGTGGGTGTAATAGCTCTTCGTGGGTTACACGCGGATTTTCACGTAAATTTTGCTTATTTACGTACCCGGTAAGATAGAAATGGGCTTAATCACTCATGATTATTTTTAATGAAAAATCGTCTTCCTCTTGGTGGTGATTAGGGATAACAGCTGATGCACCGTCTGGACTTTGTACGAAAACATCTTCAAATTTTTTACCAAAATTCGCTGTAAAGACCGTTGACTGATACCCATTTGCGTGGCACGTCGTCTGATCGATGTCGACGGCGCTTCCATGACATCCTCGGCTACAGCAGCAATATTCTCTGCAGAACGGCGACTCCGGGGTCTGCCACGCCTGGCAGCATCTCGTGTTGTGCCAGTCTCTTCGAGGCGAGCAGTATTTCACCAGTAGGCGTTGGGCGACTAGGAAATCTGCGACGAAACTCACGTTGTGCCAAAGTCACCGACCGATTATTGGCCAAATAAATAGTCACCAATATTCCGCGCTCTGGAGCAGTGTAGAGTAACATTGTTTATTAACGTGTATTTTGCAAGTGTTTACTACACAAATGCCAAAACAGAATTGACATTAGGGGCCAATCGCAAAATTTAGACCATTTTCTGATAGGAGGATTACTTTTGCGCCACCTTGTACTAGTATAACCAAATATTGCTAGGAATTACATTTAGTATGAACAAAAGAAAATTAATATACATATGAAGCATTTGTGTGGGGCTCAACTAAGTCAGTAATCAGAAACTATATAATTATCAATATATTCATACGATTTTGTATTTTACTTTTGAAACACTATTGGTGAAGGGTATCCAAGATTCGGTAAAGCCGAATATACCACTCTTACTTGTTATTTAAAAAAATTGCAAAATTTTGAATTACCTTTGAACCCGGCGAAGAAAATCTTAATCTTATCCAATTTCGACAAAAATATCAGAGTAGATTTTTCATAGACTGGGCAACAATATTTATTAATAGTTTTAGTTAAAAATTGTACCCATATGATTCTCAATAAACTCAGAAAGAAAAGGGTGTCCCAAACACTTAACTTGGAAAACATTAAAGACTCACTTTTTGAATTTGAAAATATTTTAAACAATTTACGTTGAATAAAATTTAAAATTCATTTTCCGTTTGAAATTTTTATGAATTCTTAATAAATAAAAAAATGTAATATCTTTAAGCATCACTTTTTTCTTAATTTTTTTTTTTTTAATTTAAATTTCTATTGCAACTCTGTTGGTTTTGATTTGAAATTTTTATGAAAAGTTTCAGTGTTTATTTGTTTTGGAGGGGGCGTGTTTTGAATAAAAGAGGCGTGATACCTCTCTTTTTCTTTTTATTGTATGTAGAGTGCGCTCTCTGGTGTGTTCTTTTTTATGTTTTGTTAATGCTTTTTTATTTTTTTGACTTTGGGCTAAATTTGCACAGAATTATTAAATTTGTATGTATAAATATTTGTTTTGAAATTATTTATAATTCTTGTTTTGTTTGTTATATTTTTCTTTTGGTTTATTAAATTTTTATTTTTTCGAGTGTAATATAAGTGAAAAATTTTTGATGTCATTTTCTGGGGGTATTATTTTCGTTTTTTGTATTGTTTTTGTTGAAAGGTAAACAATTTAAATTGCACATTGATATAAGGGTTTTTTCCTTTTGTTTTATATTTTTTTTAATTTATTTTATTTGTTCAAAAAATTTGTTATTCACTGTTACTTTTCTATAAATAATGCTAAATACAGGGGCCAGATTCCCTTAATCGTTTTGAATTGGAATTAAGGAGATTTTAAATAATATAATAACAGATAGATTCGAAACGAACAAGGGAATTCGAACCCAAGCTAATTCATTTTTCATAACTTTTTCTTAATTTTTGTGATTTATTTTGTTTTGTATATTTCAAAAAAAAAAAATCAAATATAATTTTGTTATAAAAATTTGTGGGATTTTTGTTTTAAATAATTTCGATTTTTTTAAATTTAAATATCGTTTTATTTTTTTTGTTTAATTATTTTATTTTTCTTTCAATTTATTTAATTTAAATTTGAAAATACTATTATTGCTTTTTCTCTGATATAAGTATAAACTTTGTTATAAATATTATTTATTTTTATTGTTTTTTTTTTTTCATTATTTATAAATATGTTTCTTATTTCTTTTTTCATAATTTTTATAACTATTTTTGGGGTTTATATATGTATAAGTATATTTTGTTGTATTTATGGATTAATATTTTGTTGTCATGTATCTGTGGGTTTTATTGCTGAGTTTTTTTGATTTTTTTATTGTAGAAGGAGAAAATCATATGCATTTCAGTTTTACATATTTTCAAGTTTTCCATAATATCTTTTACAAATATTATTGGTTTTTTGTTTTTGCAAAGAAACCATTTTCAATTTTGGTATGATTTTAAGTTTAATCCAACTACAACACAATTTCTATCTAAATATTACAACATCTTCGATTTTCGCTATTTTGCAAAATTCTGTCATATTTTCTTTTTCTTGCCTTGAAGTGGCTTTACCAAACAATTTAAAATAGAAAAATATGAATATATTTGATATGCTTATTAAATTTATTTGCTGGCATTTCACTTAAAATCTACTCATATGTTTCTTTACTTTAGAAATAAATTTTGGGAAAAAAAAACGAAAGAAATAAATATTTTCAAATAAAAATGTTGAATCGCAAAAATAATATTAAAATATGTTTAAATAACAATAAAAAGTTGTCTACATGAAAAAGACTTAAAACAATTTCAAGAACATTAATAGATTGAAAATCTTATAAAAAACAAGTAAGAAAGTGCTATAGTCGGTCAAGCCCGACCATACGATACCCTTCACCACTAAGGTCAAAGTGTTTTTTTTATATTTGCTAAATTTTGCTATCATACAGACATTTTTTCAAAACTTATATATTTAAGCTGTTTCCGTCATTTGGACTTATATGTGAGCTAGGGCCAAATGTGGACCGATTATCTCGAAATTTGGCAAATTGATTACAGTTGTTACAAAAATCATGTGTGCAAAAATAAACTTGAAATTCTCATTATCTTTTTAGTGATTTTTGTCTCATTTAGTGCATTTTTAAAGAAGTGCTTGTATAGGAGCTATGGTCAAATGTGGTCCGATTTCAACGATGTTTGGTACAGTGATTTTAATTTACATAAGCAGTATTTGTTTTAAATTTCATGAAAAAAAATTTATATTTGTGGCCAATATATCAATTCCGGGAAGTGGAACCTATGGGAGGTACCATAAATAATGGACCGATTTTTGCGAATTTCTATAGCCATGGTGCCATTATCAAAAAAATGATCTGTGCCAAATTTCATCACATTATCTTTAGAACTTCGACCTGTAGTTTGATTACAAGGTTTACATGGGGGTCCAGCCAGCCAGACGGACGGACATCTCTAAATCGGCTCAGAAAGTGATTCTAAGCCTATTTGTATACTAAAAGATGGGTCTAAGACAAATATTTCTATGCGTTACATACATCAGCACAAACTTATAATATCCTTTATCCACATATGGTGGTGAAGGGTATAAATATGTTACCCAAAGACTCTATTAAGATATTGCACTTCATACATTTGTTTTCTGTCAAAAGTGAAATGAAAGTGGATAAATAACAATGAAAAACACATAAACACATAAAAAGACATACATTTTATGAGCACTTGTGTGTGCCTTAGCTTTTTCTCATTAGAAAATCGTCTCCATTAGTTGTTCCCGCATAAGATGTAAAAGTGGTATACTCTCTTTTTTATGGGACTTATCAAAAAGACCATCAATGTATGAAAGTGCAACATCTTTATATTATAGAATCTTTGGTTTACCCTCTGTTTGGACAAAAATAGAATACAATATAGCTGCCGGTTTTAGCTAGTAAAAGGTGCTATGATATAAGAAAATTTTTTAAAACTTTGGTAGAGTTCTTTTATACTCTTAATTTAAATCAAATGATATTACGAGGGCAGGTCAATAAGGCCATGACTTTTTGAATTTGTCGCATTCTCAATATACAACTGTCAATTGATCCATGCCTAAATTTGACAAGTCGTTTATAGCAGACTACCTCTGGGTTTGAGTAAAAACGGTAAAAGGTGAAAGTCTTGTCCTCAGCGCTTATTATTTTCTGAGAAAAAAATATCACTTAAAACAAGGCTATGCTTGATTAAAATTGTGGCGACTTTGCACAGAAGAGGTTTCTTAATTTCGATGTGACCATAAAAGCAGGGAAGCCTTTTAAAGTTCAAGGTTATCGTTTTAGCCGGTCGGAGATTTAAAGTGGAAGAGATTGTGAACACCATAGGCATCCCACATGGCTTAGTGGTTACAATTTAGAATAACCACTTGGCTATGAAAAAGCTTTCTCCAAGATAGCTACCGCATTTGCTCGCAACAAACGTAAACATTCACAGTTTTATTGAATGTTTGGCGTTGTTCCCTATAGCAGAGTACGGAAACAAACAAAACATTTGAAATTGTTTAAATTCTGTCTTTGAAGTGAGCAAAACGGAAACAAATTACAAATAAAGATAATCCGGTGGAAATCGATCGATTTCAGATATATTTTCGAGATAATTTTCGTCTATTTTCCATAAAATTTGGGCTTTAATCCTATTGACTAATATTTTAAATTTCATTTGGCTTCAATTTTTTTTTGTGGAAACTATCCCAAAAATATATCCGAAATAGATCGGTTTGAAAACGATCGATTTTCACCACATATCAGAATATTTATATTTGCTAAAGTGATTTGTTTTTTATTAATACTCGAACGAAACACAAATGTTATTAAAGCTTACTCAGCTAGAAAGGAAAACAAAGGGAACAAAACACAAAAACTCAGAACAAAAACTTTTCGCAACCGTTTGCTGAGAGATTTGATCTTATATAATTTGTTTAACAGCTTTTGAAAAAGCAAATTGAAAGATCATAGAAAACTAAATATACCGACAATACTCGAAATTCTGTGATACTTTAGCCAAAATGAACTATTATGGGCTATATAACTGCATTTCAGAAAGCAAAAAAATTGGCTTGACTTTTTTGTTATATGTTCGAAAATTCAAAAATTCTCATTAAAATTAGACCAATTTCGGTCAATTTTGTAAGTAGGGTGAATGTTGTACTGTCTTAAAATTTGGGTTAAAATCTTCCTAGAACCCCATTCTCTAATAATACATAGTAAGACATTAGCTCTTAATAAAAAAAATTCTCAGTAAGAAGTGAAAAATCTATAGCATCTTTTTGAGAAAAATAATTCAACTTTTTCAATCAGCGAAAAATATTTGATTTTGAAAATTTCTCAACACAAAACTGTTAGAGCCATATCAGATATTATAGTGATGTAAGTATGTTTTTGCTTCGTTTCTTCAAGCTTATTCCAAAATGTAAAAAAACATATTGGACAATAATTGAAAGAGCTACACGGTCCAAAAGATATTTTACTTTTGAGTCGGTCTACTTTGACGCCCAATAATTCCCCCTGTGTAAACACAGATTAGCCATAAATTCAAAACTCTGAAAGCTTAGGTCCTTCTTATATCTGATACTGATAATCAGAATTGCAGTTTATTAAGATACTATTTTATTTCCATTTTTTTTTTGTTGCAAACCTCTGTACACCTATGATAAGCCTTACAGCATTAACACGCTGTCAATGTACATAAATAAATAAAATTGGCTGTAGGACAAAAAGATTTACTTTTTGTCCTACAGCCAACAAATGGCGAATCTTCACGGTTCTGTATTTTCTTTGTTTCTTCAAGCTCATTCCAAAATGTAAAAAATCAACCATATTGGACAATAATTGAAAGAGCTACACGGTGCAAGCTTTTTTACTTCTGAGGTGGTCTACTTTGAAGCCCAATAATTCTCCTTGTGTAAACACAATGTACCTATAAATCCAAAATTCAGAAAGCTTGGATCCTCCTTTACAATTCTCTCATACAAACTGAAGCAATCAGAATTGCAGTTTATTAAGATAATACTTTTTTTTGTACATCGACGATAAGCCCTACAGCATTAACACGCCGACGATGTAAAGACATAAAATTCGCTGTAGGACAGAAACCTTAATTTAAAAGCAAAACTAACAACAGATGGCTCAACTTCACGGTTCTGTTTTTCTTCGTTTCCAAACTGTTAAAAATCAATCATATTGGGCAATAATTGAAAGAGCTACACAGTCCAAAAGCATTTCTACTTCTGAAGTTGTCTACTTTGACGTCCAATAATTCACCCTGTGAAAAACAGGGTAACTATGAATTTAAAATTTAGAAAGCTTTAGTTCCCCTTAATAATTCTCTTATACATTCTGATGAAATCAGACTTACATTTTAGAAGATATAGATCTATTAAACCATTTTTTCTTTTTGAAATCACTGTACTTCGGCTGTAAGACTTACAGCATTAACACGCCGTCGATGTAATAGAGATAAAATTTGATTTTGGACAAAAACATTGAATAATGCACCAAGCTAACAACAGATTTATATATATAATTCCAACAACAGACTTATATATAATTCCCCAACAACATTCCAATTGGAACAAGGGGTACTTCTCTCAGACAATGAGCTGCACCCGATTCTATTTTTAGACTCATTGAAAGGGACCTACGTTTTAACTCCGCCTCCGAACGGCAAATGCATTAGTTAGAGAAGTTTTACATAGTCTAAAGCTCATTAACCAGTGGCTAGCTGAGTTATGAGGTGAACCACCGCTTTTTGAAAATTTATTTTTTCAAGTGGGTCTGACCGGGGATTGAACTTGGGACCTCTTGTATGCTAGGCGGATGACTAACCTGCTATACCACGACGGTTCACGATGGCGCAACTTAACTAAAAATAGACATGACTTGAAATTATAGAGTTGAAATACATAAAGCTTATCATTTAATTTCTCTGTTATCTCCTATACAAAAAAAGTTAACCCAGTTTATATATACAAATATACAACTGTATAGTCAGTATTTACTTAGGTTTTACTTCTCTTTTAAAAAAATATTTTTCGGAAGGTATAAAAGATCTGGTGAAACGTTGGACTAAGTGGATAGAGCTAAGACTCTGTTAAAATATGACTTGACTATTTTGAAAAATAACTTTTTTTTGTTGAAAAATTACTTTTTGTATAAAAACCTGTCATTAATTACCAAAGTTCAATTACTTATTGACCTAACCTCGTAACATATTGCTGTAAACATTTTTTTAAATTTTTTATTTGGTGTTTAATTTTATTAAATGGTTTATTATTTGTTAAGGATTATTGTGCTTTTATTTAAATATTTTTAATATTATCTCACTGAATTCGTAGTTTGTTGTTTTTATAATTCAAATTTTAATTATTAATATTAGTATGTTTTTTTTTTCCTTTTAACTTTTAGGTATTATATAAATTTTTATAATTTTTTATTTAAATTTATTAATTGATCTCTCTTGCATTTTTTTTTTTATAAATCATAAATTATTTTGAAAAAATATATGTTTGTTAAAGAATTTCATTCCCATTTTGTTTAGCTTTTTATATAAATTTTTTTAATATTTTTATTTTTATTATTAAAAGCAAAAATATTTTAATAAATTATTGAAAAAAAAATTAATTACAAATAACTAGACATTTAGATTTTCAAAGAAAATATTATAATTTTATCTTAAGTTTAAGTTAAATGTGGTTTATTTGGTGTATTTATAAGATTTCAAAAATTTAGCTTAAAAGCTTTAAAAAAGCCCTTTTTTTATTGTTAATAATTAATTTTAAGTTTAAATTTATATTTATTTTAATTTATTAATAAATATAGATATAGAAAGTTAAAGGGCCTGGCTATAGATTCTTACAAATATATTCCTTAATAGAGAATTACAATTATTTACATATTTTTTTTTAAACTATAAATTTCTTAATCATAAACAATTAATAAATAATTTTTCTCCCAAATTCATAAACGAAAAATAACGTTATAACAAACTTAAAACAAGAATTTTAGTTACAAAATTTATACAAAAAGCTTTCAAAATTGTATGAATTTTATATCTAAAATTCTAGTTTTAAGCTTTATTTTTCGATTATGATTCAGATGATAAATTTAAAGATTTTATAACAAAACTTCTTTTTTTACATTTAAATCTATTTTAAGTTATTATTTATATTGGGTATTTAATTTAATTAATTTTATTTTAGTTAAACTAAAAGGAACAATATATATTTAAATTTATTAAATAACTAAAGACTTAAGAAAATTGAGGCAAAAACATTTAGGCAAATTATAAAGAATTTAAAGCTTTTTGAAAGAAATGCTGTTAGTTAACATTTTCCTTACAATGTAAACAGTATAGAATATTAAGCTTTTTTGTAACATTGCCAATGAATTGCTGTTAATTAACATTAGCATAACAATGTTAACAGTTTATGGCTAGAAAAAATTGATTAACTTTTAAGTAAAAAAAAATTTAATTATTCTTTTTTTTACAAAGATTTTGGAAGAAAACAAGTTGGTGTTACACTTTACGGTATAGAAATTTTTTTTACAAACATTTAATTTTAAGAGCTTTTTTTTAATTATACATTTTTAGTAGATAACAATAATTTAATTTTAATATCTAAAATTCTAAATGAACACGTAGTAAAGTAGTCGTTTTAAATATTTTAAAAATAAGCAAAAAATCATTGCAAATTGGTTCCCAATTAAAAAGCTTTTCTAAGCTTTTCAATCAAAAATTTGCAGAAATGATTTCTCTATAAAAAGAAAAATCTCTAAACGAATTTCTCAAATATAGGTAAATATTTAGTCGTTTGAAATTTTTAAGAAATAAGAAATTATCATTGCAAAGTCATTCTCTATTTAAAAGCTTTTCTAAGCTTTTTCAACCGAGAATTTGCAAAAAAGATTTTTCTATAAAAATAATGAATGTCTTAAATTTAGGTTAATATTTAGTCATTTTAAATCTTTACAAAATAAGAAATTATCATTGCAAAGTAATTCTCGATTTAAAAGCTTTTCTGAGCTTTTCAACAGAGAATTCGCATAAATGATTTTTCTATAAAAAGAAAAATCTCTAAACGAATGTCTCAAATTTAGGTAAATATTTAGTCGTTTTAAATCTTTAAAAAATAAGAAATTATCATTGCAAAGTAATTCTCGATTTAAAAGCTTTTCTGAACTTTTTAACCGGAAATTTGCAAAAATGATTTCTCTATAAAAAGAAAAATCTCCAAACGAATGTCTCAAATTTAGGTAAATATTTAGTCATTTCAAATCTTTAAAACATAAGAAATTATCATTACAAAGTAATTTTCGACATAAAAGCTTTTCTAAGCTTTTCAACCGATAATTTGCAAAAAAGATTTTTCTATAAAAACAAATATCTCACAACAAAAGTGTGTTATATTTAGGTCGAAAAGTACTTATTTTTTATTTTGGCCCAACACACAGGAGATGATCCCTACTTAAGCACTAAATTGTGATGGAACTAAAAAATTAGGTCGTAAGATGGAGGATAGAGGGGGTAGTGTTTGTGATTATTTGTTGTGATCCGTTTGATATCATAATTAGTAGTAAAGACTTCGATAGGAAGTTTGTTTTGAAAATAATAAATAACAGTGATAACAGATTTTCGGTTATTCGGCTCTATCTCTTGTAGTTTCCAAAAAAAAATCGCACTTTTGTATTTCCATAGAAAAATTTTGAAAAAAATCGGTTTTTAGTACGAATTTTGAATTTTTTAGTGATCACAGGCTTTCGGTTTTAAGTTCAATCTGGAAAATCACAATTTTATATTACCAAAAAAATTTTTTAAAAAATAGGTTTTTGAAACAAACTTTGAAATTTTTTTAGTAATCACATATTTTGCGTTATTTAGTTCTATTTCTTATAGTTTTAAAGATAATCATACTTTTATATTATCATATCAAAAATTTTTTAGTGAACACAGATTTTACAGTTTCTAAGAAAATTGAACTTTTATATTTCCATTTAAAAAAATTTCAAAAAAATCGGGTTTTAGTACGAATTTTAACTTTTTTTAGTGATCACAGATTTTCGGTTTTTTAGCTCTATCTTTCATAATTTCAAAAAAAATCGTACTTTTATATTTCCATATTAAACTTTTAAAAAATCAGGTTTTAGTAAAAATTTTGAATATTTTTTAGTAATCATAGATATTCTGTTATTTAAATCTATCACTTCAAGTTTTCACAAAAATGTGCTTTTATATTTCCATATTAAAATTTTCAAAATATTCGGTTTCGTTACGATTTTTTTAAATTTTTTTAAGTGATCACAGACTTTTGGTTATCTCTTATAGTTTCAGAGAAAATCGCACTTTTATATTTCGGCTCTATCTCCTATAGTTTCCAAGAAAATCGAACTTATATAGAAATTTTTACGATTTTTTTGTATTTCAATATAGAAATTTTTACGAATTTTGAATTTCTTCAATGATCACAGATTTTCGGTTATTTGGCTGTATCTTGTTTAGTTTCCAAGAAAGTTGCACTTTTATATTTCCATATAAAAATTGAAAAAAAAATCGGGTTTTAGTGAGAAATTTTTAAAAAATAGATTTTTAATAGGAATTTTGAATTTTTTTAGTGATCACGGAATTCTGCTATTTGGCTCTATCTCTTGTAGTTTCCAAGAATATCAAACTTTTTGTACAAATTCTAAAAAAAACGGGTTTAAGTACAAATTTAAAATTTTTTTAGTAATCACAGATTTTGGGTTATTTGCTTGAGCTTGAGTGATGACCAGATCATCGTCGATGAGGCCTGATTGAACTTCAACAGCTCTATTTCTTATAGTTTCACTTTTGACTTTCATATTTTCATATAAAAAATGCGGGTTTTGGTACTTAAAAATTTTGTACAAAAAATTTATTTTACTGGAAGCACTCAAAGTTTTGATGAATTTTTAGAATTTTCTTTGAAAAATGTGATTTCCTCATAAAAAAAAATTGGTAATGGTATTTACTCAGCTATTAAATTATCTTGTAATGACTTCGACATAAAGTCCGAATAACTTAAAAGTAAGTACTTATTTGTTCACCGGGTTCAAATCCTACCAAGACCAGGGCAAGCCAAATCACCGCAATCGATATCGATCGAAAATTACATTTTTAAGCAAATATTGTATCACATAAGTTAGGGATTTTCAAAATATTTTTTGTTTAAAAAAGCTTAATAAAATTTGATATCTAGACATATCCGTTTGTTTTTTAAAATATTTAGTTTGAACGGGAACTTTTGAAAATACGTTATGTTAGGAAACTTTTGGAAAATTTGTTACAATGTTGTTAACATTAAATGTTATGCAATTTAAATTATCCTAAAAGTATGCTACACAAAATTTTTCTGAAATATCTTACATTTCGTTCTATATTAAATGCGGCCACAGGTTATCTTTTTTTAAATTTTCTATTTAAAAAACTTTAAATCCTGCTTTTTGTCTAAAATCTTGGAGAATATATCTGTGGCTTGGTGCTAAAAGGGCCAATGTCAAAAAAACAAAGTTTTGAGAAAATTTGATTTTAAGTTTTTATTTTCCATATTAATTCATAGTAACATTGCCCAGAAAAACCCTTATAAATTTGTTCTGAGTTACATAAGTTAGAAATTAGCTGGCGGAGCCAAATAAATTAGGGTAAAGAAGGTAATCAAAAGCAATGATTAACTCAAAATAGCCAAACATTGATATTGTCCCTTTTATCACCAAGCCACAGATACTTTTTCTGTTATCCTTGATTCCCATTGGAGCATAGGGCCTCAAAGCCACAGATATACGATAATAAAAAATAGCTTTTTCAAAATCTTTTTATATCTGATTTTATAGATGATAAAGTTAACTTTTCCGAGTCAAAAGGAAATTTTTCATATTTCTGAAAATTTTATTTTCAAATGATGACGACTACTTTAAAATAAAATATTTAATGATTTAGTTATTTATCAACATGACTTTACAATTTTTTCATATTATTAAAATTCTAAATAAATACTAAGTTAATGATAATTACAAATTTAACAACATTTTTTTTTTAAATATTGATTTACTCAATTTAATTTATTACAATTTATGTATTTATTTAAATTTTTTCACAATTTTCTTTTAAATAAATTTTATAAATTTAACATCACATCATATTTATTTATTTACTTTCTGAATGAAATTTTAATTTATTTTGTTTGTTTTAGAAAAAATCTATAAATGGGTAAATAATACAGTCCAGTTCATTTTAATATACCCAAACAAAATGTCTTAGTGACTGTTGTTGTTGTAACTGTGATATTATAGTTAATATTACAAAAGTGGCAGTCCTTGGTCGGAATCCTAAGATTTCCGAGTTGTGCCGATACGAAGTACCGACTGAAGTGGGAACGCTTAGTGACTGTTCGGCGCGGCTTATGGTGTGACTTCATTGGCTTATATATTTTTTTTTTCATGACGGTTAATGGAAACACCTATCGCTCCATGATTACCATTTTTTACCCTTTTTTTGGGCCTCTTAATGGTACTAAAGTAAAGGATGTTGCCATCAAAATGATTTGCTTGAAATTTGACTCACATCTCGTGTCACAATCGATTTTTAGCCGAAATTGTGAATCCAATTGTTCGCCAAGAAGCTACGATATGACGCCGTTAGTATATTTTTCTGGGCGCCGTTAAAGACAAAATGTTATACCGGAAAACAACAAACAATTAATTTTGAAGGCGTGATGCTATTGTCGAGAAATGACTCTGAACACTCGAAAAAGTACTTGATAACACCGTGCTAGTTGAAAAAACCGACATACGAGACACCTACTGGGTAAAGATAAATCGAGTATGCTGAATGCAAGCACCATTGGACAGTTTTTTAGGGTTAGCTCTAGTTTTCGAGATATTGAGTTATTAAACAATGGAGGAGGTTGTGCAATAAATATTCGCATAACTCGAAAACTGTTTAGTATTGAATTGAATAAAAATATCCGAAATTAGGTAACAAAAATATCTTTTAGTAGGACAAACTTTTTTTTATCCGAGCAGTCATTTTAGAAATAATTTCTTTTTTTGCCAAAAAAATATATTTTTTTTTAGCTTAGCTCTAGTTCTCGAGATATAAAGTTAAAAAAATATTTTTTTTAGCTTAGCTCTAGTTTTCGAGATATAAAGTTATTAAAGAAATAAAGGAGGTTGCGCAACTTTATAATTTTACTACGAACATTTTGGTTGGGTATATCTAACTGAACATGACTGTGTGTGGGTATATGTTGGTGTTAATAAGTGTGATAATGTTAAAATGTGTGTGTTTTAATGTCAACGTATGCAAATATGTGTTTTCTGCAGGATTTTTTTTTTGATAAAGGATTAGTTTTATTATGTTTCAAGAATTTGTTGACGAAAATCTTAATTATACTTAACGAAGATTATGTAAATATTTTATAAATTTAGAATAATATAACTTACATCTTATATAGAGATATATATTAGATTATAAGGTGATTTTATAAATTTCATAAATATTTGTGCGTTTTAACACTTTACATAGAAAAAAAGGGGAATAACAGGGAGAACGAAAATCAAAGTTTAATTTAATTTTACATCAAATATTCTTTTTATTATATAATACAATTTATATATGTGACCCGGTCTATGAAAAGGTGGCTTATGACTCAAAAACAAAATTTCAAAAAATTGGCTAATTTTTGAAAATTTTTTGCTAATTTTTCGAAAATTTTTGCTAATTTTACGAAATTTTGTTTTTGAGTCAGAAGCCACCTTTTCCCTTTTCATAGACCGGGTCACATATAGTTTAATGAAAATTCAATATTTATACATTATTATACAAAGTTTGGAAAATATTTTCTAAAAAGAAATACATACATATAAAATTTAATAAATAATCTCAATATAATTCACAAAAGCATTACATTAATTGAAATTGTTAGAAAAAAATATAACTTATTTAAATTGTCATTTAAGTTTAATTGATTTCAAATAAACTCCTAAAATTAAACAACAATCAATTTCCCCCTAAAAGTATACAACATAATTCTTCATACACATCAAATTATGATAAATTCCAACAAATTAAAAATATTTTTTTGAAATGTTTTGCATTTAAATTTCTATTGCAATTTTTGAATTTTTATGACATTAATAATTTAATTATACAATTGCCTAGAGACTTTGTTAACAACGCCTAAATTTACTTTTTGCAAATTTATAAATAAATTAATTAAGTGGAAATTGCATGACAAAAAATAAACTATATTCTTTTATTATTTACCGATTTAGCTGTAATTTTTTTTACTTGATTTTACAATTTTCTTTTTGCCGATTTTGTTTATTTCATTTGTATTTGTGTAGTTCCTTTACCTCTCTTCACGTTGTTTACTCATGCATGCCCTCTCGTGCGATTATTCATTGCTTGCTTTTAGGCTTTCGCTATATTTAGTTGGCTGCAAAAAAAATTTTGTTTGGAAATGGAAAATAAAATTGTATTTAATATAAATTCGTGGTTTTACAACATAAAAACAATGTTGAATTGTGTGAATTTTTTTCGGGCAACAAACCTTTGTTTTTTTTTGCATTAAATGCCTTTAACAGATTTTAATCTGTAAATAACTTTATATGTATAAATTTTAATAATTTACAATAAATGTTTATTAAAAAGGAGGGTTCCGAATAATTTGTATATGATTTTTTTTTAAGAATTTTTATATAAAAAAAAAATTTATATGAAAAATTTTCTATAAAAAATTTTTATATGGAAAATTTTCTATAAAAAAATTTTAGATTATAAATTTTTTTAAGAAAAATCTTTATATGAAAAATTTTCTATAAAAAAAAACTTATATGAAAAATTTTCTATAAAAGTTTTTATATGAACAATTTTCTATAAAAAATTTTCATATGAAAATTTTTGTATAAAAATTTTTATATGAAAAATTTTCTATAAACAATTTTTACATGAAAAATTTTCTATTTAAAAATTTTTGTAAGAAAAATTTTTAATTACATCCCAGTAAAACTTTTCATTACCAAATAATGAGTTAAACAGTTAAACTATTGAACACGAACTACTTACTCATTCGCTGTTTAAGTCATTACATTAAGATGGGGATGTCATTGGAGGCAAGTACTTACCAATTGCAGAAAAGTAAGCAATTGGGTAAGCAATTTGAAAGCAACAACAACAGCAACAACTTTTTTGTTGTTGTTTTATTAAAAACATATATTTTTAAACGAAATACAAAATTTTTTTTATGATCCCATGGGGGCTCGAACCCAGACCCTCCGACTGCTAGGCAGAGACTCTTCCACTGAGCTACTTCATATGTTGAAAACTTAGCAGCTTATAATTAATATAAACAATTTTTATTTTTAGATCCAAAATCATGTGAAAATAACTTTGTTTTTCCCTGCTTTTTTTGCTTTGTTGTAATTTTTGGAAAAATATTTTTATACGATTTTTTGTAATTATTTTAAAACTTTTTTAAAATTATATTAAAACTTAAACAATTTAAATCTTCTTTTTTGTATAAGTTTTTACATAAGATTGACTCTTACTTACTTAAATGTTACAACCTGTTAAGGTTAAAGTCCGAGCATATTTTAGAATTACATGGATTTCGATCTTGTGCGAATATTCTCCAATTTTATAGCCCAAGCTTTGAAAAATGTTCCTCTACTTGGTCTTTCTATCGAAGTTTCGGACATCCTCCTCTAACATTAGGTAGTGGGACATTTCAATTCTAATTTTATCCTCTTCATTGTATTTTTTTTTTCAAGAGAGGGTTATTAGCCCGTAATCCTAACCTATTTTTATCGATCTTATGAGACAACTCTCGGAACATGTTAACTCACAATATTAATGGGTGTTAAACTAGCTCCCCGGGTGATACCATGAGGAGGTGTGTGTCCACAGTTGAGATGAAGGATGACCCAGATAAGTTGGGCTTACCAAGTTAAGACCAATTAGAATCGTGTTTGGTATTCAACATCCCCTACATAATCAAAATTGACTTATGATGGTATTTTTTCATTAACGTGAGTTAGTTTTACAAATTTTTTTCACAGAAGATAATATTTAAGTTCTTAAAATTCAAAAATCATTTAAAAAAAAATTTCCTAAAAAAAAATTTACATAAAAATTTCCTACAAAAAACTTTACATAAAAATTTTCTATAAAAAATTTTTATATGAAAAATTTTGTATAAAAATTTTTATATGAAAAATTTTCTATAAAAATTTTTGTATAAAAAATTTCCTATTAAAAATTTTCCATAAAAATTTTTATACGAAAAATTTTCTATAAAAAATTTTTATATGAAAAAATTTGTATAAAAAAATTTATATGAAAATTTTCTAAAAAAACCTTTTATATGAAAAATTTTCTATAAAAAATTTTTGTATAAAAAATTTTTATATGAAATTTTTATATGAAAAATTTTCTATAAAAATTTTTAAATAAAAAATTTTCTTTAAAAAATTTTCTATAAAAAATTTTTATATGAAAAATTTTCTATAAAAAATTTTTATATGAAAAATTTTCTATAAACAATTTTTATATGAAAAATTTTCTATAAAAAAAAAATTATGGAAAATTTTCTATAAAAAAATTTAATGAAAAATTTTCTATAAAAAATTTTTATATGAAAAATTTTCTACAAAAACCTTTTATATAAAAATTTTCTATAAAAAACTTTTATATACAAATTTTCAATTTTTTATGAAAAATTTTCTATAAAAAAATTTTATATGAAAAATTTTCTATAAAAAAATTGTATATGAAAAATTTTCTTTAAAAAAATTTGTATATGAAAAATTTTCTATAAAAAATTTTTATCTGAAAAATTTTCTACAAAAAATTTTTATCTGAAAAATTTTCTATAATAAATTTTCATATGAAAAATTTTCTTTAAAAAACTTTTATATGAAAAATATTCTATAAAAAATTTTTCTATTAAAAACTAAAATATTTTTATATATATTTTTATGTAGAAAATTTTGTATAAAATATTTTTATGTAGAAAATTTTCTATAAAAAATTTTCAGTAAAAATTTTTATATGAAAAATTTTCTTTAAAAATTTTTCTATGAAAAATTTTCTATAAAAAATTTTTATATGAAAAATTTTCCATAGAAAATGTTAATAATTTGTATATGAAAAATTTTTTATAAAAAATTTTTATATGAAAAATTTCTATAAAAAAATTTTATATGAAAAATTTTCGATAAACAATTTTTATATGAAAAATTTTCTATACAAAATTTTATATGAAAAATTTTCGATACAAAATTTTATATGAAAAATTTTATTTAAAAAATTTTTATATGAAAAATTTTCGTTAAAAAAATTTTTATATAAAAAAATTTCTGTAAAAAATTTTTTTATGCAAAATTTTCTATAAAAAATTTGTATATGAAAAAATTTTTATATAAAAAGCATTTCTCCATCGGCGGTAAGCTTACATTGATAACACGCCGTAGATGTAAAATAAATGAAATTGGCTGTAGCACAAACATTTTTAACAATGCGTCAAATCAGTTCGGAATTGAAACCTTTCCGTAGTTCAATTCCGAAAAACTTAAAAAAAAAATTTATTTAAAAATTATGTTTTGCACTGTGTAGGTTTTATTTTATTAAATACAAAAAAAAAATATTCGGAACACTCCTCAATGCACAATAAATAAATATTTAATGTAATATTTTGATTTAAAAAAAGAGTAATTAAATATTCAAAAAGTAAATAAAACAATGAATAGCCTACTTTTAGGCGGCTTAACAGATATTTATTGAATCGAATAAAAAAACTGCGGTCAAATTGTTTATTGAACCAAAAGAGTTTAAGGTCTGAAACACTCTTTAAATTATTAAATGTTTGTGTAAATTTTTAAATTTTTTGTATTTATATTTTTATTTCTTACTTTTTATTTTGTTGTATTTGAAGTTTATATTTTCAACCAAAATTATTTTTTTAACTTTGTTTTTCATATTTTTTTTTATTTAAAGTATTTTGCCACTTTTGATTCAATTTTGTATTTTAAATTTCTACTGCATAATCTCAAGGTATTATTGAATAAATTTTTTGTAGCATACTTACAGGAGTTAAATATTTATAAAAACTTCGCAAACATTAACACTAAAAAAATGTGCTATAGACAAATTTTCATATAGAAAAATGTGATATACTCAAATGTTTCTATAGAAAAATGTGTTATACACAAACTTTTCTATAGAAAAATGTGTTATGCACAAATTTTTCTATAGAAAAATCTGATTTACACAAATTTTTCTATAGAAAAAATCAGATATACGCAAATTTTTCTATAGAAACATATGTTATACACAAATTTTTCTTTAGAAAAACGTGTTATACACAAATTTTTCTATAGAAAAATCTGATATACACAAATTTTTCTATAAAAATATGTGTTATACACATATTTTTCTCCAGAAAAATTTGTTGTACACACATTTTTCTATAGAAATATGTGTTATACACAAATTTTTCAATAGAAAAATGTGTTACACACAAACTTTTCAATAGAAAAATGTGTTATACACAAATTTTTCAATAGAAAAATGTGTTATACATAAATTTTTTTTATAGAAAAATGTGTTATACACAAATTTTTCTATAGAAAAATGTGTAATACACAAATTTTTCTATAGAAAAATCTGTTATATACAAATTTTTCTATAGAAAAATGTGTTATACACTAATTTTTCTATAGAAAAATCTGTTATACACAAATTTTTCTATAGAAAAATGTGTTATACACAAATTTTTCAACAGAAAATGTGTTATACACAAATTTTTCAATAGAAAAATCTGTTATACTTAAATTTTTTTATAGAAAAATCTGTTATACACAAATTTTTCTATAGAAAAATGTGTTATACACATATTTTTCTTTAAAAGAATTTGTTATACACAAATTTTTTTATACAACAATCTGTTATACACAATTTTTTCTATAGAAAAATGTGTTATACATAAATTTTTCTATATAGAAACTCGAAATACAGAAATTTTTCTATAGAAAAATTTATTATACCTACACAAATTTTTCTATCGAAGAATCTCTCATACACAAAATTTTTCTAAAGAAAAATGTGTTATACACAATTTTTTCTGCTTAAAAATCTTTTATACACAAACTTTTCAAAAAAATTTTCTATGGAAGAATGTGTTATATACAAATTTTTCTATAGAAAAATCTGTTAAACACAAATTTTTCTGTAGAAAAATCTATTATAGATAAATTTTTCTACAGAAAAATCTGTGTTATACACAAATTTGTGTTGTATACAAATTTTTCTATAAAAAATCTGTTATATACAAATTTTTCTACAGAAAAACACAATTTTTTTTTTTTGAAAAATCTTACCCTGTCTTGTCTAACTTATGTATAAGAAAGACTTTATTTAGCCTCAATTAAAGTCGTTACCGTTACCAAATACATCCAAAAGCAAACCATACCCTAACCTCTTATTTGCCATTCAATTAGCTTTTCTATGTTTTATTTGAAGTTCATTAACATGACATTGATAAATAAGGAATATGTTAATTTCTTAATTAAAAATTGTTATAACAGTTTGATTATGCGTTAGCAATGTTTTGCTTTAAATAGTGCCTTTGAACTGTTAAGTAAACTGATATTTAGTTCTAAATGATTTTCCTTAACAAATGAACTTTTACTTGTTCCTACTCGTAATCTGTTACTTAAGTATTTATGTATTCCGAGCACACAACTGTCATGTTATGTGACATAACACTTCCGAGTACTTGGCTTTTATTTACAGGCGTTCACACAAACTTCTCTTTAGTATTACAACCTTCACAGTCTGAACAAAGAGCTTGTATTTTTTGTGCATATGATGGTAATTAAAATTTCATGACAAACAAAAATATTTTATCAAAATATTTCAACAAGGTTTAATGAACGGTGACGTAGCTTTTGCTGTATATAAATATTTAGAATAAATGAAATATTTTAAAACAAAAACAAACGTATTGCACTAGAATTCCAATTTGTTACAATAATAAATAATTGTAATAGACAATTTTTTTATAAAGTTAAGTAGTAGGAGTATCCCCAATTCTAGACAAATCAAAAATAAAGCATTATTTCTCATGAGTTTATGAGATAACATAAATACGAATTGTAGTGTCTAAGCTTTTTATAAAATGTGTTATACACAAATTTTTCTGTAGAAAAATGTGTAATACAGAAATTTTTCTATAGAAAAATCTGTTATACACAAATTTTTTTATAGAAAAAGCTGTTATACACAAATTATTCTTTAGAAAAATCTTTTATACAAAAATTTTCTTTAGAAAAATCTGTTATACACAATTTTTTCTATAGAAAAATCTGCTATACACAAATTTTTCTATTGAAAAAACAGTTATACACAAATTTTTCTATAGAAAAATCAGTTAAACACAAATTTTTCTATAGAAAAATCTGTTATACACAAATTTTTCTATAGAAAAATCTGTTATATACAAATTTTTCTATAGAAAAATCTGCTATACAAAAATTGTTCTATAGCAAAATCTGTATAACAGTAGAAAAATTTGAGTGTAATACATTTTTCTATAGAAAAATTTGAGTGTAACACATTTTTCTATACAAAAATTTGTGTATAACAGATTTTGCTATAGAACAATTTTTGTATAGCAGATTTTTCTATAGAAAAATTTGTATATAACAGATTTTTCTATAGAAAAATTAGTGTATAACAGATTTTTCTATAGAAAAATTTGTGTTTAACTGATTTTTCTATAGAAAAATTTGTGTATAACTGATTTTTCAATAGAAAAATGTGTGTATAGCAGATTTTTCTATAGAAAAAATTGTGTATAACAGATTTTTCTAAAGAAAATTTTTGTATAAAAGATTTTTCTATAGAATAATTTGTGTATAACAGATTTTTCTATAAAAAAATTTGTGTATAACAGATTTTTCTATAGAAAAATTTTTGTATTACACATTTTTCTACAGAAAAATTTGTGTATAACACATTTTTTTTATAGAAAAATTAGTGTATAACACATTTTTCTATCGAAAAATTAGTGTATAACACATTTTTCTATAGAAAAATTCTTGTATTACACATTTTTTTTAAATTTGTTGTATAACACATTTTTGTATAGAAAAATTTGAGTGTAATACATTTTTCTATAGAAAAATTTATGTGTAACACTTTTTTGTATAGAAAAATTTGTGTGAAACACATTTTTCTATAAAAAAAATTTGCGTATAACACATTTTTCTACAGAAAAATTTGCGTATAACACACTTTTCTATAGAAAAGTTTGTGTTTAACACATTTTTCTATAGAAGAATTTGTGTATAACAGATTTTTCTATAGAAAAATTTGTATGTTACAGATTTTTCCATAGAAAAACTTGTGTTTAACAGATTTTTCTGTAGAAAAATTTGTGTATAAAAGATTTTTCTATAGAAAAATCTGTGTATAAAAAATGTGTATTACACATTTTTTATCAAAAAAATTGTGTTTACCAGATTTTTCTATAGAAAAGTTTGTGTATAACACATTTGGTATAGAAAAATTTGTGTATAACACATTTTTAGAATCTAAATAGATAAGTTTCTTTTTATATGTTTAACCAGTTGTTATTACCTAATGTAGCGCTATTTATTTTTTAACATAAAATTCTAAATGTGTGAATAAACATATGAAGAAAAAAAAAAAAAAAAACATCAAAAATATGCAAACAAATGTAAATAAATATAAATAAATTTCGCGTTATACCAAAAATAAATAAAGAAATATTCATCAACAAAAAACAACAAACAACGCCAAATACATAAACACTACAAAACCAAGTACTTACGACTTTACGCTTGCATTGGTAACCAAGCTCGACCTAAATTTTTTAGTTCAAGGTTTATTTGAACATAAATTGAAGTTTTTTTAAGCCCAAAAATCAGAAATACCGTAAACGAATTACCATAATTTTAAAGCCACAAAACAAAAAATAACGGTTACTTTCATTTAACAGAAATTATGAGTAAAACACTTAACAAATGATAGGGCTAATGTGAAGTACTCGGGTTTAGAATCTTCAAAAGCTCAAACATTTTAAGTGTTTGTAAGCATTTAAAAAAATAACTTCGGCAATTCTAAATATTTATAACAGTTACAGTTTTTTCAATTTGATATGTGAATATTTGGTACAATAACGAAATTTTCTTACATTTTTTTTATTTTTTTAAATAATTTTTTTGTTTTTTTTTTGTTTTGCAAATCCCTTTTGTAAATTGTGGAAATATTGATAATAATTTCAAGCTTTTTTTGTTTTTAAGCTGTAGCTTTACATAATTCCCATATGATTAGTTTGAATAAATTTTATTACGAATAACTAATGAAGTTGGTTCCTTAACTTTTTTTATATTGGCAAAAGTTTCAATTAGATGAAAATTTGAAAAAGAATATCTTATGATATTCAATATACGAATATCATAAAAATTTTTGTAAAACATATTTTTCTATAGAAAAATTTGTGTATAACAGATTTTTCTATAGAAAAATTTGTGTATAACAGATTTTTCTATAGAAAAATTTGTGTATAACAGATTTTTGTATAGAAAAATTTGTGTATAACAGATTTTTCTATAGAAAAATTTGTGTATAACAGATTTTTCTATAAAAAAATTTGTGTATAACAGATTTTTCTATAGAAAAATTTGTGTATAATAGATTTTTCTATAGAATAATTTGTGTATAACAGATTTTGTGACAGAAAAATTTATGTATAACAGATTTTGCTATAGAAAAATTTGTGTATAACAGATTTTCCTATAGAAAAATTTGTATATAACAGATTTTTCTAAAGAAAAATTTGTGTATAACAGAATTTTCTATAGAAAAATGTGTGTATAACAGATTTTCCTACAGAAAAATGTGTGTATTACATATGTTTTTATAGAAAAATTTGTGTTTAACAGATTTTTCCATAGAAAAATTTGTGTTTAACAGATTTTTCTATAGAAAAATTTGTGTATAACAGATTTTTCCATAGAAAAATTTGTGTATAAAACATTTATTTTATAAAAAAATTGTATATAACAGTTTTTGCTATAGAAAAATTTTTGTATAACAGATTTTTCTATAGAAAAATTTGATTACAACAGATTTTTCTGTAGAAAAATTTATGTTTAACAGATTTTTCTATAGAAAAATTTGTGTATATACAGATTTTATTTTTTTATAATAGATTTTTCTATCGAAAAATTTGTGTATAACAGATTTTTCTATAGAACAGATGTTTCAATAGAAAAATTTGTGTTTAACAGATTTTATGTATAACAAATTTGTCTATAGAAAAATTTGTATATAACAGATGTTTCAATAGAAAGATTTTGCTGTATAACAGATTTTATGTGTAACAGATTTTTCTATAGAAAAATTTGTGTATAATCGATTTTCCTGTAGAAAAATTTGTGTATAACAGATTTTTCTATAGAAAAATTTGGGTATAACATATTTTTTTATAGAAAAATTTGGGTATAATATATTTTTTTATAGAAAAATTTGTTATACCAAATTTTTATATAGAAAAATTTGTGTACAGCAGATATTTTTAAAGAAAAATTTGTGCATAACACATTTTTCTATAGAAAAATTTGTGTATAACACATTTTTCTATAGAAAAAATTGTGTATAACACATTTTTCTATAGAAAAATTTGTGTATAACACATTTTTCTATAGAAAAATTTGTGTATAACACATTTTTCTATAGAAAAATTTGTGTATAACACATTTTTCTAAAGAAAAAATTGTGAATAACACATTTTTTTTCTATAGAAAAATTACTATATTTTTCTCTTTAAATGTTAATTCTTTAATAAGATCACATAAGTAATAAAAGCTACTAACCTAAAACTATGCAATAGCATTCTTTAACCATTTACAAATGATGTTACATTAATTTGCCAAATGATTATATTTTTCTATTTTCCACCAGAAGTTGATTTGATGCCATTTTTCTTTTCTTTCTTTTCCAGCTAAATAATATTAAATATCTAACTCAATAATCCTGGTAGTTATGTATTTAAAGAATATCCCCCCTAAGAGCAAAACTGTAGTTACAATTTGCACAATGGGGTTGAGATAAATAATGATAAAACATTTATATATTTTAATAGCAACATCAGCAAATGAAAGAGACAAGGAGAGAAAGCAACAATTACAATTTCGTTAAGTTTTGACGCTAATAGAGAAAACCAAACTCTACAAAAGAAATCAACAAAATTGACCGGATATAATTTCGTTTCCGTTATTGTAGCAGAGACTATGGAAATGTTGTAGATGGGGTGGACCAGAGTGTGTGTGTATAAGAGTGTATGTAAGTGTTGGAGCGGTTTTAGACATGGCCACAATGCTTTTAATAAAGTTTTCAGTAATGCTGGATAAGCTCAGTGCCAACTATTGCAGTTATGGAACATTAGTGACAGATTTTACCAATAGAGAGAATATTTCGATTAAGAATAGGGTCATTGCGAAAAGGGTAAAGAAATATTAAAGAAGGTTTTTGGAAAATGCTTTTTAAAAAAGTGCTAAGAAGTCATTATTTAATGATTGAATGTTTTCTTTTAACACCCTATTTACAGTAACAATACAATATTTTAAATAAAATTACTTGTTAATACTGTCATTCACTGAGTGTGTTTCAGTTGCTGCGGCAAGTGCCACTAGTTTCTTTGCTATGAAATTTACGACTGCTACAGCTCAACATCATATTTCCTTCCTTAATGACTGGCTCTCAGGCTCTTTACACTCTCCTCCATTTTGGTATATTCGTATACCATTTCGTATACGTATGTTTGTATGTCAGACATTTTACATTTCCATTTGACTTCCTTTTCGTTCGTTCTACTGCTTTAAATGTTGAAAGTTTACTTTACGTAACCCATAAAGGAATAAGTTGTTTTGTATGCACAATGGGGTATGAGTGTGTGTTGTGTGTTTATTGGATGATTGGGTGTTTTGGTGCAACAATTCCCCAGTTGCTCAGAAAAATTAAATGGGAAGTTTTCGTTTATTTTTTTACCCATTTTGCAGCTCAAACTATTAATTTTTTTGTTTTGTTTTTATATTCGTTGATACATGTATTTATATTCTTTACTAAAGTTGTACATATGTATGTACATTAGACACGCTTTCAAGAATTTTCAACATTCACGAAAAATTTTCTATATAAAAAATTTGTTATAGAAAAAATTTTGATAATGAAAAATTTTATTTTGCAAAAAATTTTCTATATAAAAATGTTTTTAATAAAAAATTTTCTATATAAAAAATTTTTTAACAAAAAATTTTCTATATAAAAAAATTTTTTAACAAAAAATTTTCTATATAAAAAATTTTTTAACAAAAAATTGTCTATATAATAATTTTTTTTAACAAAAAATTTTCTATATAAAAAATTTTTTCTATCAAAAAATTTTCTATATAAAAATTTTTTTAACAAAAAATTTTCTTTATAAAAAATTTTTTTAACAAAAAATGTTCTATATAAAATTTTTTTTAACAACAAATTTTCTATATAAAAATTTTTTTTAACAACAAATTTTCTATATAAAAAATTTTTTTAACAACAAATTTTCTATATAAAAAATTTTTTGAACAAAAAATTTTCTATATAAAAAATTTTTTGAACAAAAAATTTTCTATATAAAAAATTTTTTGAACAAAAAATTTTCTATATAAAAAATTTTTTGAACAAAAAATTTTCTATATAAAAAATTTTTTGAACAAAAAATTTTCTATATAAAAAATTTTTTGAACAAAAAATTTTCTATATAAAAAATTTTTTGAACAAAAAATTTTCTATATAAAAAATTTTTTGAACAAAAAATTTTCTATATAAAAAATTTTTTGAACAAAAAATTTTCTATATAAAAAATTTTTTGAACAAAAAATTTTCTATATAAAAAATTTTTTGAACAAAAAATTTTCTATATAAAAAATTTTTTGAACAAAAAATTTTCTATATAAAAAATTTTTTGAACAAAAAATTTTCTATATAAAAAATTTTTTGAACAAAAAATTTTCTATATAAAAAATTTTTTGAACAAAAAATTTTCTATATAAAAAATTTTTTGAACAAAAAATTTTCTATATAAAAAATTTTTTGAACAAAAAATTTTCTATATAAAAAATTTTTGAACAAAAAATTTTCTATATAAAAAATTTTTTGAACAAAAAATTTTCTATATAAAAAATTTTTTGAACAAAAAATTTTCTATATAAAAAATTTTTTGAACAAAAAATTTTCTATATAAAAAATTTTTTGAACAAAAAATTTTCTGTATAAAAAATTTTTTGAACAAAAAATTTTCTATATAAAAAATTTTTTGAACAAAAAATTTTCTATATAAAAAATTTTTTGAACAAAAATTTTCTATATAAAAAAATTTTTTGAACAAAAAATTTTCTATATAAAAAATTTTTTGAACAAAAAATTTTGTATATAAAAAATTTTTTGAACAAAAAATTTTCTATATAAAAAATTTTTTGAACAAAAAATTTTCTACATAAAAAATTTTTTTAACCATAAATTTTCTATATAAAAAATTTTCTTAACAAAAAATTTTCTATATAAAAAATGTTTCCAACAAAAAATTTTCTATATAAAAAATTTTCTATATAAACATTTTCTTTAATAAAAAATTTTCTATATAAAAATTTTTTTTAATAAAAAATTTTCTATATAAAATAATTTTCTAGCAAATTTTTTAAAAAGTTTTCCATATACAAATTTTAAATTTTTATAAAAATGGTTATATATATAAAATTGTCTATAAAAAAATAGGTTTTAAAAATTTTTCCCCTAAAAATATGCAACATGATTTTCTTAAAAATCTCGAACATTTTTAAGGGCATGTCTACTTTTGCTTGTATACAATATTTATATTGTTAAATTTTTTCATTCCTGCTGTTCATTTATTCTTTCCTGAGGTTAACCTTCTTCTTCCAACGCTTTATTCTGCTGTTGGATTAATTTTTCTGTTGCATACTTCAATGGGTGTAATTGTGTGTGTGTGTGTGGCTGAGAGGATTTTTGTGGGATATATTCATTATTTTCGGTTCTTAAAAATTCATTTGCTATTTAATTTTTTAATACAATAAATTACAAGAAAAATAAATTTTACTGAAATGTAAATTATTGCATATTTATGTACAAGAATGTATGTATGTGTGAGATGATTATTACTGCAGTGTTGGTTGGATTTATTGAAAATTATGAAATATAATTCAGTTTTCAAATTAAATTTGCATAAAATTGAGTGTATTACATACTAAGGTTAAGCCGTGGGCAAAAATATTTGGTTTTATGTTGGAAAGGTGTGAATGAAGGAAGGGTTTTGCAGCTTTTTGGGGTTTTTATAATGTTTGAAGGCCCGAAAAATATTATTTACATCCTCTAAATCAAGGTTGGCCATTATTTGCGTGGCAGAGATATAACTACAATTAATATTACTCGTTCTCAAGAAAATACAAACAAAAATGCATACTAAAACATACATCAAATACAATTCCCAGGGCACATTCTCATTGCTCCAGCAGAAAAGAACTTAAAACTTTAACGCTCACATACATATAACTCACTAGTGAAGGGTATCACTGATCACTGAGGATTGACTATACTTTCTGCCATGTTTTCATTTAAAGAGTTTCCCAGCAAAACTTTGGTAATGGCAAGTACTCTGATAACTGGTTACCTTGTAGCGACTACAACATACCATTCGAATAAATAATAAGTTATTACAGAAGTACTACTTATTTGTAATTAAGATGGTAATTTAAACTGAATGGCCCCGGTTCAAATCCCACCAAGGGCAACAATTTTTTTTAGTTTTTTTTTTTTATTAAAAGAGTCTTTTTAAATGATTTTTGAATTTTAAGAACTTAAATATTATCTTCTGTAAAAAAAATTTGTAAAACTAACTCACGTGAATGAAAAAATACCATCATGAGTCAATTTTGATTATGTAGGGGATGTTGAATACCAAACACGATTCTAATTGGTCTTAACTTGGTAAGCCCAACTTATCTGGGTCATTCTTCATCTCAATTGTGGACACACACCTCCTCATGGTATTACCCGGGGAGTTAGTTTAACACCCAATAATATTGTGAGTTAACATGTTCCGAGAGTTGTCCCATAAGATCCATAAAAATGGGTTAGGATTACGGGCCTCCTCATGGTATTACCCGGGGAGTTAGTTTAACACCCATTAATATTGTGAGTTAACATGTTCCGAGAGTTGTCCCATAAGATCCATAAAAATGGGTTAGGATTACGGGCTAGTAACCCTCTCTTGAAAAAAAAAATACAATGAAGAGGATAAAATTAAAATTGAAATATCCCACTACCTAATGTTAGAGGAGGATGTCCAAAACTTCGATAGAAAAACCAAGTAGAGGAACATTTTTTAAAGCTTGGCCTATAAAATTGGAGAATATTCGCACAAGATCGAAATCCATGGAATTCTAAAGTATGCTCGGACTTTGAACTTAACAGGTTGTAACATTTAAGTAAGTAAGAGTCAATCTTATGTAAAATCTTATACAAAAAAGAAGATTTAAATTGTTTAAGTTTTAAAATAATTTTAAAAAAGTTTTAAAATAATTACAAAAAATCGTATAAAAATATTTTTCCAAAAATTACAACAAAGCAAAAAAGGCAGGGAAAAACAAATTTCACATGATTTTGGATCTAAAAATAAAAATTGTTTATATTAATTATAAGCTGCTAAGTTTTCAACATATGAAGTAGCTCAGTGGAAGAGTCTCTGCCTAGCAGTCGGAGGGTCTGGGTTCGAGCCCCCATGGGATTATAAAAAAAATTTTGTATTTCGTTTAAAAATATATGTTTTTAATAAAACAACAACAAAAAAGTTGTTGCTGTTGTTGTTGTTGTTGCTTTCAAATTGCTTACCCAATTGCTTACTTTTCTGCAATTGGTAAGTACTTGCCTCCAATGACATCCCCATGTTAATGTAATGACTTAAACAGCGAATGAGTAAGTAGTTCGTGTTCAATAGTTTAACTGTTTAACTCATTATTTGGTAATGAAAAGTTTTACTGGGTTAATAAACATTTTCAAAAAATCATCGTTTCATTAACTAATACATGTTACCTAAGTGTACACTTTGACTCTGCGACAAACAAACACACCCCTCTTAACCAGCATAATTTTAATGTCATTACAAGGCCAAAATGTTGAAAACAGTAAAAACAAAATTTATCTATCCCAACACATCTACAGAGATCTAAGCCTATAGGTGAGTTGAAATTTGAAATTTTGTGGTCTTATTTCGTTATAGGGATACATTAAATAAAAACCACAGTAAAAGGTGAACATTTTATATTCACACTCATATATAGTAGAGGCATTCGAGAAAAATTGAAAAAGATGAGTTTGAAGCAGCAAAAACCTACAAGAGACACACCCTACCTCTTCCTACAAGAGACACACCTACCTCTTCCTAATGCTGGTAATCAATTTATTTTATATTTTTTTTTTGCCTATTCCAATTTTTTTCCAATTTACCTTGATATAGAAATGATAACCACCAGTAACATTTAATACTGTTGCCAATATAATCAAAGTATTTTATAACAAAGGAAAAACAAGTAAACCTAAAAGTAGGCCATGATTTCTATTATTTTTTTTGTAGTTAACAACCTTAAAGTAGGCTATATGTAGAAACATGCTTAAATTGGATTTATTTTACTTAAAGTAGCCACTTTATGTTTTTTTTAGAGAGAATAAACCCTTTTAGCTACATATTTAGACCATGATGTTTTGATAAACTATTTTATTTAACTTTTTTTATTTAATTTATTGACATACTAATTTGTTTTGCAATTTCTTATTGTTGCATGTTTATTTAATTTGTAAAATTTGCTGGTCTATTAGTATCCAGTTTTTTTTTGTTTTTCTTTAACTCAATTAAAATGAAATTATTTTTATACCCTTCAAATAGAGGAAGAAATATAAAAACTTTGTGCTTATTAATGAAACGCCTAAAACTATGCATCTTATATCAGCTTAAAATCAGTTTAAACAAAGACTCTATAATATAAAGATACGTACATTTTTTCCTGTTAAATGTGAAATTAAAGCGGATAAAGAACAATGAAAAACACATAAACACACAAACAAACATACATTTCATGAGCACGTTTGTGTGCCTTAGCTTTCTCTCATTAGATAATTGTCTACAGTAGTTCTTTCCGAAAATTTGTTAACGAAAAATTTTCTGTATAAAAATTTTTCTATATACAATTTTTTTTAACGAAAAATTTTTTATATAAAAAATTTTTTTTAACGAAAGATTTTCTGTATAAACAATTTGTTTAACGAAAAATTCTCTATATAAAATGTTTTTTAACGAAAAATTGTCTACATAAAGAATTTTTTTAACGAAAAATGTTCCATATAAAAAATTTTTAAAGAAAAATTTTCTATATACAAATTTTTTTTAACGAAAAATTTTCTACATAAAAAATTTTCTACTTAAAAATTTGTTTAACGAAAAATTTTCTATATAAAAAATTTGTGTAACGAAAAATTTTCTACATAAACATTTTTTCAACAAAAAAATTTTCTATATAAAAAATTTTTTACGAAAAATTTTCTATATAAAAAATTTTTTACGAAAAATTTTCTATATAAAAAATTTTTTTGACGTAAAATTTTCTATACAAACAATTTTCTATATAAAATTTTTTTTTAACGAAAAATTTTCTATATAAAAAATTAAATTTTATACTTAAAATTTTTTTACCGAAAAATTTTCTATATAAACATTTTTTTAACCAAAAATTTTCTATACAAATAATTTTTTTAACAAAATTTTTTTGTATAAAAAAATGTTTTTAACGAAAAATTTTCTATATACAATTTTTTTTTAACGAAAAATTTTCTATATAAAAATTTTTTTTGACGAAAAATTTTCTATATAAAAAATTTTTTTAACGAAAAATTTTCTATATAAAAAATTTTTTTAACGAAAAATTTTCTATATAAAAAATTTTTTTAACGAAAAATTTTCTATATAAAAAATTTTTTTAACGAAAAATTTTCTATATAAAAAATTTCTTTAATGAAAAATTTTCTATATAAAAAATTTTTTTAAAGAAAAATTTTCTATATAAAAAATTTTTTTAACGAAAAATTTTCTATATAAAAAATTTTTTTAACGAAAAATTTTTTATATAAAAAATTTTTTTAACGAAAAATTTTCTATATAAAAAATTTTTTTAACGAAAAATTTTCTATATAAAAAATTTTTTTAACGAAAAATTTTCTATATAAAAAATTTTTTTAACGAAAAATGTTCAATATAAAAATTTTTTTAACGAAAAATTTTCTATATAAACATTTTGAAACGAAAAATTTTCTATATAAACAATTTTTTAACGAAAAATGTTTTGTATAAAAAAAATGTTTTTAACGAAAAATTTTCTATATAAAAAATTTTTTTAACGAAAAATTGTCTATATACAAAAATTTTTTAATGAAAAATTGTCTATATAAAAAATTTTTTAACGAAAAATTTTCTATATAAAAAATTTTTTTAACGAAAAATTTTCTATATAAAAAATTTTTTAACGAAAAATTTTCAATATAAAAATTTTTTTTATATAAAAAAAATTTTTAACGAAAAATTTTCTATATAAAAATTTTAGCTTTCTCTCATTAGAAAATAGTCTCCAGTAGTTTTTGTTTCAAATTAGAGTTAAAGCGGTATACCTTTTTTATGGGATTTTTTAAAACGACCACAATCAATGTATAGAAGTACAACATCATGTAATTTCAAGCAAATTTTTAAATTTAGTTTAATCGTCAAAACGTATTTCAACATGTGCAATGAAAAATTCTAACAACATCAACAAATTCTATGAAACGCACACATACACACACACGCACATACACTTTCCGTTACATGTTCAAAATGTCATGGTGTTAGTGTTTAAACGTTTTGCAAATATCCTGTTGGCAAATAATTTTGTTCTAGAAAATGTGTGTGAATATTTAAAGCAGAACTTAAGGGATTTTATCTTCTATTATGTGTCACTTTTCATTTATGCATTTGCTCTCGACTATAAAACATGAAAATGAAATCATTAAAATGACTGGATGGATGAATTCTGTTCGGTTACATAAAAGAAAAAATCTTTATAAAATTATCAACTGCAAATGCAAGTTTTGTTGTACATGAAATTTATTTAATTATTGCTATAAATAGAATATGAAATTATGAACAAAATAAAAAGCAAAATACTTCAATTTCATGGCAAATTAAACAAATTCATCTGGATATTATATGCAAATTGTGTGTCAGCTGTAAAATATGTGCATGACGCGCATGAAACTGATTGCATAATTTTAGGCTAAAGTGAAATTAAAATAATATAACTGTTGAAGAAGCTTCTTTCTCTTTTGCATTTAGCTTTTTAATTATTAATGAAAAACTTAATGAGCTAAAACTATTGAAAGTTTGTTTTTTTCTAAGATGTTTTTAGTTATTTAAATTTAATGAGTTTCTTTCTTTTTTTTGGTAACATTTTTTTAATGAGCTTTTTGGTGCATAGTTTTAGGAGAGTCAAGAAGTTTTATTATGGAATAAAATATGTTCGGAATGAAATATATAGAAATGTCTAAACTAAACTTTTCTATAAAAATGTCTTCCTATCGTCAACTTTTCTATAGAAATGTCTTCCTATTGCCAACTTTTTTATAGAAATGTCTTCCTATCGTCAACTTTTCTATAGAAATGTCTTCCTATCGTCAACTTTTCTATAGAAATGTCTTCCTATCGTCAACTTTTCTATAGAAATGTCTTCCTATCGTCAACTTTTCTATAGAAATGTCTTCCTATCGTCAACTTTTCTATAGAAATGTCTTCCTATCGTCAACTTTTCTATAGAAATGTCTTCCTATCGTCAACTTTTCTATAGAAATGTCTTCCTATCGTCAACTTTTCTATAGAAATGTCTTCCTATCGTCAACTTTTCTATAGAAATGTCTTCCTATCGTCAACTTTTCTATAGAAATGTCTTCCTATCGTCAACTTTTCTATAGAAATGTCTTCCTATCGTCAACTTTTCTATAGAAATGTCTTCCTATCGTCAACTTTTCTATAGAAATGTCTTCCTATCGTCAACTTTTCTATAGAAATATCTTCCTATCGTCAACTTTTCTATAGAAATGTCTTCCTATCGTCAACTTTTCTTAAGAAATGTCTTCCTGTCGTCAACTTTTCTTATGATATGTCTTCCTGTCGTCAACTTTTCTTAAGAAATGTCATCCTGTCGTCAACTTTTCTTAAGAAATGTCTTCATGTCGTCAAATTTTCTTAAGAAATGTCTTCTTGTCGTCAACTTTTCTACAGAAATGTATTCCTGTCGTCAACTTTTCTTAAGAAATGTCTTCCTATCGTCAACTTTTCTTAAGAAATGTCTTCCTATCGTCAACTTTTCTTAAGAAATGTCTTCCTATCGTCAACTTTTCATAAGAAATGGGTTCCTATCGTCAACTTTTCTTAAGAAATATCTTCCTATTGTAAAGTTTTTTTAAGAAATGTCTTCCTCTCGTCAACTTTTCTATAGAAATGTCTTCCTATCGTCAACTTTTCTATAGAAATGTCTTCCTATCGTCAACTTTTCTATAGAAATGTCTTCCTATCGTCAACTTTTCTATATAAATGTCTTCCTATCGTCAACTTTTCTATAGAAATGTCGTCCTATCGTCAACTTTTTTATAGAAATGTCTTCCTATCGTCAACTTTTCTGGATCTTAATCTCAGCATCAGTCATATGATTCCACTTTACCCCACTGTGCCTCGGTTGTGAACATACAAAACCTCTATGGTCACATACATAACAATTTCATTTTCCTCTTGTTTCCAAATATTTTACAGAAATTTCCAAAACAATAAATCATTTTGTGAATGTCTATTTTAATATACTAGAATCTTGTGTATGTGTTAGAGTTCACTGAGTGTGGGTGATGTCTGTGTATGTATGAGTTTTTGTGTATGTGTATTGAAAAATTGTATAAGTTTATCAGGAAATTTTCCTCTTAAAAAAAAGTTTAAAATTTTACAAGAGAAGAATTTAGAGAGTTTTAATACAAACATTGAACTAAGGGCAAACTTTTTTATATGTTTTATTATTTGCAACAGTTAGTGATGCCCTGATGAGTTTGATTTTGGAAAATTGTTGCTCTTTTGTGGTAGTTTGTTGCTGGCGAAGATGTTTGCTGCTGTTGCAAAAAATATAAAATTTTATCTAGTTTTGTCTAAAGTAATAAAATTGTTGTGGTAACGAATTCAACTGGTTACACAAAACAGGTGAACTTTGTATAAATATTTTATTAACTGTTGATTTGAACTCCGTAAAACTAATTTTGCAAATAAAAAGGTGAGAACAAAATGGCAAAAGTTGGTGAAAATAAAATGCAAGGAAATATTTTAATATGAATGATTATAAGTTTAACTGTCCAATTTAATAATTTTTGTGTATTAAACTGCTTAGTAAATCGTCATTCCCCTGGAAAGCTTTTAAGTGAATTTGATCGAAATTAATAAAATTCAGGATGATTTTAATGGTTCTATTCATTCTTTAAAAGTAAGCTTGTATTAGGAGACACTAACATATTTAAAACGACATTCCCCTGGAGTTTTTTTTTCTATAACTTTATATAAATTTGATGTAAATAAACAAAATGTCGGTATCCTGATTTTCATGGTACTATTAATTTTTCAAAGTTAGCTTGTATTAGAAAGACATTGACATACTTAACTTAAAATTAAATTATTTCAACAACATTTTTTAAAACTTCCAATTTTAAGTACAATTTTGAAACTTTAAAAACTTCATTAAAATTAAATAAACTTTTCCTTGGGTACTTGTAGATTAAGAACAAAACCTATAAGGATCATTAAAAAAAATCAACTTTATTATCCTGTTAGTCAGTTGTTGCTAGTTTTAAGAAGGGCAGAACCAAAAAAAGAATGTTGTAATGGTTGGTAGCATTTGTGATTTACGATGTGCCTGCCTGGCAGGCGTCTGTTAGAATTTGTTTTATTCAAGTTTTGCATATATATACTTATATATAGTAACTTTTGCTATTATATTTTTTTAACATTTTTTTTAGGCCATTAAATATAATCTATGGCAAAGAAACGTGTTTGCCTCAAAATGTAGGTGAGGCTCAGGCGAACGTGCAACACAATTTGCTATTTATTAGCCTTTAGAAATTATAAATCGATTCATTTTTAACCTTTAAAGGAACAATTGTTGCTTAAAAGTATTTATACAAAAATTATTCCATAGCTCCTTTCCTATAAAAATAAGAATTTTTTAAAAAATTTCCTGTAAATATAAGAATTTTTTTGAAAATTTCCTATAAAAATAAGAAATTTTTGAAAAGTTTCCTATAAAAATAAGAAATTTTTAAAAAATTTCCTAAAAAAATAAAAAAATTTTGAAAAATTTCCTATAAAAATAAGAAATTTTTGAGAAATTTCCTATAAAACTAAGAAATTTTTGAAAATTTTCCTATAAAAATAAGAAATTTTTGAAAAACTTCCTATAAAAATAAGAAATTTTTGAAAAATTCCCACAAAAATAAGAAATTTTTGAAAAATTTATTACAAAAATAAGAAATTTTTGAAAATTTCTGATAAAAATAAGAAATTTAAAAAAAAATTCGATAAAAATAAGAAATTTTTGAAAAATTTCTGAATAAGAAATTTTTTAGAAAATTTTCTACAAAAATATGAAATTTTTTAAGTTTCCTATAAAAAATTTTTTTGGCAAATTTCCAATAAAAATAAGAAATTTAAAAAAAATCCTATAAAAATTAAAACTCATTAAAAAATTTTTTTTTAAATAAGAAATTTTTATAAAATTTCTATAAAAATATTGTAAAAAAGTTTCGTATCACAAAAATGTTAAGAAATTTCCAATAAAATTTAAAAGAAACTTCCTATAAAGATAAGAAATTTTTGAAAAATTTCCTATAAAAATAAGAAATTTTTGAAAAATTTCCTATAGAAATAAGAAATTTTTGAAAAATTTCCTATAAAAATAAGAAATTTTTGAAAAATTTCCTATAAAAATAAGAAATTTTTGAAAAATTTCCTATAAAAATAAGAAATTTTTGAAAAATTTGATATAAAATGAGAAATTTTTGAAAAACAAATTTTTAAAAAATTTCCTAAAAAAAACAAATTTCTGAAAATTTTTCTATAAAAATAAGAAATTTTTAAAAAATTTAACATAAAAATAAGAAATTTTTCAAAAATTTTAAAAATTTCTTATAAAAATAAGAAATTTTCGAAAATTTTCCTATAAAAATATGAAATTATTAAAAAATTTCCTATAAAAATAAGAAAGTTTTGAAGAATTTCCTATAAAAATTGAAAAATTTTCCAATAAAAATAAGAATTTTTTTAAATATTTCCTATAAAAATAAGAAATATTTAAAAAATTTCCTTTAAAAACAAGAAATTTTTTAAAAATTTTTAATAAAAAAAGAAAGTTTTGAAAAATTTTCTATTAAAATAAGAAATTTTTGAAAATTTTCCTATAAAAATAAGAAATTTTTTAAAAATTTCCTATAAAAATAAGAATTTTTTTTTAAATTTCCTAGAAAAATAAGAAATTTTTAAAAAATTTCCTATAAAAATAAGAAATTTTTGAAAAAACTTTCTATAAAAATAAAAAATTTTTGAAAAATGTCCAAAAAAATAAGACATTTTTGAATAAAATTTAAAAAAAAATCCTATAAAAATAAGAAAATTTTCAAAAATTTCCTGTAAAAAAAAAGTTATTGAAAATTTCCTATAAAAATAAAAAATTTTTGAAAATTTTCCTATAAAATAAGACATTTTTGAAAAACTTCCCTTCAAAATAAGAAATTTTTGAATTTAAAAAAAAAAAAAAATTACTTTTAAAAAAACTACTTCATCATTTAATAATTTTTGTAGGAAAGTTTTCAAAAATTTCTTATTTATATAGCAATTTTTTCAATAATTTCTTATTACCTATATAAAAAAGAAATTTTTTTAAAAAATTTCCTATAAAAATAAGAAATTTTTAAAAAATTTCCTACAAAAATTGTCAAATAATTAAGTATTTTTTAAATTCATTGCAAGTCAATATAATATTATGCTATTTTAACATGATTTCATAAAAAATGTCCTGGCCATAAAAAGGTTAAAATTGAAATATCTTTTTGAGTCAAAGAAAGTGGCCAGCAGAGACTTAAGTTTTATAAAAAAAAGGAAACCTAAAACCTCTTTAAGACAATTTCGTAATTTGAGCTAATTGTGGTTGCTTTTAGCTTATGACGTCTTTATGCCAAAAGTATGCGTGATATTAAATATTAATATCAATTATACGTCATTTAATACCAAGTGCGAAGTTTTTCGTGTTTTTTTCCAAATCCCAATAAAAATACACAAAAATGGTCTATAGAGGAAATTAGAGCACGTAGCATTTAACCACGACGATAACAAATATTTTACACACATTGATAACACTAGAGAACAGTTTTTTGACCAAACGCATTTGACACCTAATCTATATGTAAAATTGTCCGCTGAATCCAAATATGAAGTCAGAATGGTCAAAAGTAGAACAGTTTTCGAGATATTGCAAAATAACCGTTTTTTGTGTTTTTAAAAAAGATGAAGGCACTTAAAATAAAATATTTTCAAAAATGTCCGTCGGTTCGGACATTTCTTTCTTTCCAATGAAAGACAATAAAATTACTAAAATAACCATTGGTTGTTTGTTAAGATCGGTCATGAAATGACAGAGTAATAGTGGAAAAAACTTCAGATTCCATGAAAAATTTGTTAATTTTTAGCAATTTCGCCCTTTTCAATCAATCTCTTTTAAACCGAACAATTAAAAATTTGTATGTATTTTTACATAGCGTATTAGTATATTAAGTGGGAATATTTTGCGTCCAACATGATCCAGATTGGTACAGAAGTGACAAAGCTACAGAAGATTAAGTGAATTTAGCCACTTTTCGCTATTTTTAAATCAAGTGCCCAAAGGAAAAACAAACATTTTAAATATTAAAAAATTTTAATTTTGGGAAAAAAAGAAATTAAGAAAGCGTGAAATTTGTTAACAAGAACGAAATGCGTAAGGCAAAACGGGCATTTATTTGCAAGAACAATCCAAACAAGTTTTGCTATGCTTGTGGAGTGTACAGTTTTGCACAGCCGTCAAATTTTTCAAACCAATTGCAAAAAGCATTTCGGATGTATTTCAAAGTCAATACGGAAAACATATTGAAATCTTGGACCCCGAATACTTTGTGTAATTCATGCAAAACTCGTTTAACTATGTGGATGTCGGGTGCAGAGTGAGTATGCGTTTTTTAATTTTGTTCTTAGAAAATATGTCTTCAGAATCTTAAGCTAATTTACTATACTGTAGTCGGTATATGCCATTTGATGTTCCCGCCATTTGGCATGAACCCAAAAACCACGAAATCGACTGTTATTTTTGCTTAGCCAATGTAAAGCAAAATGGACGTCATAAGTCTGTTGAATATGCAGATGTTAACTCCTTTATAAAACCAATTCCTCATATGCCTGAAGCTCAATATCCCCTTTGTCCAAAGCGGAAGCATGACTCCGATTCATATGATTCAAGTGACGACAGTGACTTAATTGAAAATAAGGAAACAGTAATGCCCCTCACACAAGCTGAACTCAATGACTGGGTTAGAGATTTGGAGTTACCGAAGAAAAAGGCAGAGTTGTTAGCATCAAGAATGAAAGAACGTGGCTTTGTGACACCTGACGTGAGAATTTCGCATTACAGGAGCCGACATGAAAGTTTATCTAGTTACTTTTCGAAAAAAGATGGTATTTGCTATTGCCATGATATTAATGGCTTGTTCAGTCAATTCGGGGAGACACACAATCCAGACGATTGGCGATTATTTATTGACAGCAGCAAGTTAAGCTTAAAAGCTGTTCTGTTACACAAAGGTAATAAAAAGCCTTCAGTTCCAGTGGCACATGCTGTAAAGGTAAAAGAATCTTATGAGTCCATATCTCAAATGCTCGATCTTGTAAATTATGAAGTCCATAACTGGAAAATCTGTGCCGATTTAAAAGTTGTTGCCATGGTGACTGGTTTGCAACAAGGGTACACAAAATATTGTTGTTTTTTGTGCAAATGGGATAGCCGAGCGCATCAGGAACACTATTCCCGAAAAGATTGGCCGGATAGAACAAATTTTACGCTTGGTCAAGACAATGTCAAATATAAAGCTCTCGTGAAAAAGGAAAAAATTATTTTGCCACCGTTACATATAAAACTTGGCTTAATCAAAAATTTTGTAAAAGCTTTGGTAAAAAGAGGAAACAGTGTCGCATTTAAATACCTGAAAACCGTTTTTCCCAACTTGTCAGATGCCAAAATTAAAGAAGGGATTTTTGTGGGACCACAAATTACAAAGCTACTCAAGGATTCAAAATTTGATTCGATTTTGTCTGAAGATGAGTTAAAGGCATGGAGATCATTTGGTTTGGTTGTATCAGGCTTTTTGGGCAATTTCAGGGATCCAAACTATGAAGACATCATTCGTGATTTGTTAAAAAACTATGAGAAAATTGGTAGGTTTTTAAATCGTTTTTTCATTGAAGAATTTTACTTAACACTCATTTTTATATCTTACTTAAAAAGGAGTTAATATGTCTTTAAAAATACACCTTCTGCATTCGCACTTAAATTTCTTCCCAAATAACCTCGGCGATGAAAGTGACGAACATGGTGAGCGTTTTCACCAACAAATACAAGAAATGGAACGTCGATACCAAGGGGTGTATGATGAGGTGATGCTGGGCGACTATTGTTGGTTCCTTGTGCGAGAGGCAGAAAATAATTACAATAGGCAAAGCAATTCAACAGTTCTAAGTCATTTTTAATATTTATTATTAATAATGCAATTTATACCTACATGCATTTTTTTAATTTTATAAAAATCTAAAAATGGGATAATTTAATTAATCTTCTACAACTCTGTGATTTTTGCACCGATCTGATTCTTATTGGACCCGTAATATTTGTATTGAAATAAATTAATCTCGTAAGTGATGAAACTAAAGAAAAAGTTATTGTTTGGTTTAAAAAAAAGAAGTTGAAAACAGCAAAATTTCAAAAAATCATTAAAATTTTCGTGAAGTTCAAGCTTTGGTCAACTGTAAAACTCTAAATTCTTATCCAATTTTTGCAAGCGTCCCGTGATTGTTTTGATAATTTTATTGTCTTTCAACGGCAAAAAAGACTTTCAAAATCCGCCAAGCTGTTTTGAAGGTACGTTCACTATAGTGACATAACCTTTTTAGAAAACGCAAAAAACTGTTATTACGCAATATCTCGAAAACTGTTCTACTTTTGACCATTTTGATTTCATATTCGGATTCAGTGAGCAATTTTACATACAGATCAAGTGTCAGATTCATTTGGTCACGACTTTGTTGAAATCTTGTGAAGTAGTGTAATGATAATAATGATGATGATGATGATGATGACGATGTTGACGTTGATGATGACTCAAGAGTTTTTCCAAATTATAGCAAATACAATATTGTTGTCAGGCTGGTGTTTTCCATTTGTTTGTTTTTTTTTTATTTTTTGTAAGAAAATTAATATGAAACACGTAAATTGTAGGTAATAGAGAAGAAAATTTGTTTAAAGGTGTTAATTTTTTTTGTGAAGAAAAAAAAAAAAACAATAAAATGACACTGAATGTTTAAATTGGCTATGTCGATTATTATATGTATAACATATGTACATATATTTTATAAAAAAAAGTTTTCTTTAAAGTGAAGACCTGGAAAACTAATTGACCCTTACTTAATTCCAATTCTAAACTATCCACTAAGATAAGGTATCAATCTAAAAGAAACATGTTTAGAATACTACAACTCTCACCATTAATTTCATATATAAAACCGAAATTACCAGAATTGTGTAAATAAAATAGCATTTACTCTAGAAAAGAAATACAAATTTTTCTTCAAAACGGAAACGGAAAACCAACAGCAGAGCACAAGGAAGATCAAGCATTAATAACTACAAGACCGTTAAAAAGTTCAAAGACCACTTACGAGTGCCATAAACACTTATTCAAAAAGCTTCTAAGGAGAGCATACAAGTAACAATAATAATAATAAATAACTGTGATACAATAAAAAGGAGAAGAAAATACTTAAATGTGTATGAGTTTTGATATAAAATCGCGTGACAAACATACGCAATGTCATGTACACTCACTCTAATATGAAACACGAGTATCTATGAATGTATGGATTTTATGTTTTTTTTTTCGTAGAAAAAACGGTAAATGTTATAAACAAAGAGGATAAATTAGATATGATAGGCCTTCATTTGGAGGTATTATTATTATAATTTTAAAAAATAATAAAATAATTAATAAGAAAATTTTGAAAAATAAGAAATTTTTGAAAAATTTCCCATAAAAATAAGAAAATTTTGAAAATTTTCCTTAGAAAATAAGATATTTTTAAAAAATTCCTATAAAATTAAAAAATTTTTGAAAAAATTTTTATAAAAAGAAGAAATTTTCGAAAAATTTTCTTAAAAATAAGAAATTTTTGAAAAATTTCCTTTCAAAATAAGAAATTTTTTTAAAAATTCCTGTGAGAAATTTTTGAAAAATTTCCTTTAAAAATAAGAAATTTTTGAAAAACTTTCTATAAAAATAAGAAATTTTTGAAATATTTCCTATAAAAATAAGAAAATTTTGAAAAATTTCCTATAAATATAAGAAAATTTTGAAAAATTTCCTATAAAAATAAAAAATTTTTGAGAAATTTTCTATAAAAATAAGAAATTTTAGAAAAATTTCATATAATAATAAGAAATTTTTGAAAAACTTCCTATAAAAATAAGAAATTTTTAAAAAATTTGCAATAAAAATAAGAAAATTTTGAAAAATTTCCTATAAAAATAAGAAGTTTTTGAAAAATTTCCTATAAATATAAGAAATTTTTGAGAAATTTTCTATAAAAATAAGAAATTTTAGAAAAATTTCCTATAATAATAAGAAATTTTTGAAAAATTTCCTATAAAAATAAGAAATTTTTGAAAAAAATCCTATAAAAATAAGAAATTTTAGAAAAATTTTCCATAAAAATAAAACAAATTTTGAAAAATTTCCTATAAAAATAACAAAATTTTGAAAAATTTCCTATAAAAATAAGAAAATTTTAAAATTTTCCTAAAAAAATAAAAAATTTATGAAAAATTTTCTATAAAAATAAGAAATTTTTGAAAAATTTCCTATAAAAACATTAAATTTCTAAAAAATTTTCTATAAAAATATGAAATTTTTGAAAAATTTCCTATAAAAATATGAAATTTTTTAAAAATTTCCTGTAAAATTAAGAAATTTTTGAACAATTTTTTATAAAAATAAGAAATTTTTGAAAAATTTCCTATAATATTAAGACATTTTTGAAAAATTTCCTATAAAAATAAGAAACTTTTGAAAATTTTTCTATAAAAAATAAGAAATTTTTTAAAAATTTTCTATAAAAATAGGAAATTTTTAAGAAATTTTTGAAAAATTTCCTATAAAAAAAAAGAAATTTTTGAGAAATTTTCTATAAAAATAAGAAATTTTTGAAAAACTTCCTATAAAAATAGGAAATTTTTGAAAAATTTCCAATAAAAATAAGAAAATTTTGAAAAATTTTCTATAAAAATAAGAAGTTTTTGAAAAATTTCGTATAAATATAAGAAATTTTTGAGAAATTTTCTATAAAAATAAGAAATTTTACAAAAATTTTCTATAATAATAAGAAATTTTTGAAAAAAATCCTATAAAAATAAGAAATTTTTGAAAAATTTTCCATAAAAATAAAACAAATTTTGAAAAATTTCCTATAAAAATAACAAAATTTTGAAAAATTTCCTATAAAAATAAGAAAATTTTGAAATTTTCCTATAAAAATAAAAAATTTATGAAAAATTTTCTATAAAAATAAGAAATTTTTGAAAAATTTCCTATAAAAACATTAAATTTCTAAAAAATTTGCTATAAAAATATCAAATTTTTGAAAAATTTCGTATAAAAATATGAAATTTTTTAAAAAATTTCCTATAAAATAAAGAAATTTTTGAAAAATTTCTTATAAAAATAAGAAATTTTTGAAAAATTTCCTATAATATTAAGAAAATTTTGAAAAATTTCCTATAAAAATAAGAAACTTTTGAAAATTTTTCTATAAAAATAAGAAATTTTTGAAAAATTTTCTATAAAAATAAGAAATTTTTAAGAAATTTTTGAAAAATTTCCTATTAAAAAAAAGAAATTTTTGAGAAATTTTCTATAAAACTAAGAAATTTTTGACAAATTTCCTATAAAAATAAGAAATTTTTGAAAAACTTTCTATAAAAATAAGAAATTTTTGAAAAATTTCCAATAAAAATAAGAAAATTTTGAAAAATTTCCTATAAAAATAAGAAGTTTTTGAAAAATTTCCTATAAATATAAGAAATTTTTGAGAAATTTTCTATAAAAATAAGAAATTTTAGAAAAATTTCCTATAATAATAAGACATTTTTGAAAAATTTCCTATAAAAATAAGAAATTTTTGAAAAAATCCTATAAAAATAATAAATTTTTGAAAAAATTTCCATAAAAATAAAACAAATTTTGAAAAATTTCCTATAAAAAAAAACAAAATTTTGAAAAATTTCCTACAAAAATAAGAAAATTTTGAAATTTTCCTATAAAAATAAGAAATTTATGAAAAATTTTCTATAAAAATAAGAAATTTTTGAAAAATTTCCTATAAAAACATTAAACTTCTAAAAAATTTGCTATAAAAATATGAAATTTTTGAAAAATTTCCTATAAAAATATGAAATTTTTAAAAAATTTCCTATCAAATTAAGAATTTTTTGAAAAATTTTCTACAAAAAAAAAAGAAATTTTTGAAAAATTTCTTATAAAAATAAGAAATTTTTGAAAAATTTCTTATAAAAATTGGAAAATTTTTGAAAAATTTATTTTAAAAATCAGAAATTTTTTAAAAATTTCCTATAAAATAAGAAACTTTTTAAAAATTTCCTATAAAATTAAGAAATTTTTGAAAAATTTCCCATAAAATAAAGAAATTTTTGAAAAATTTCCTATAAAAAAATTAAAAAAAAAAATTCCTGTGAAATTAAGAATTAAATATGATAAACTTCAAAAGTAAAAATTTTCGAATTATAGAAGCCTTGATTTGTACCCCTTAACGTAATAAGTGTGTTTTAAGAATTTAAGTACGTGTAAGCATGTTCTATTCTATTTATTTTTCTCTAAAATAAAAAATATACGAGTAATAATGAAAAAATATTATCATAAATTAAAATAGGAAAAAATTTATAGCATACTTTTTCTAGTTGCTGTTATTAAATAGTTTTTGCATACTTTTAGGCGTCAGACATAAACTTTATTTTTGTTCCTAGATTTAATTTTAGCTATTTTTTGCTTCTGGGAAATACGAGATATTAAAAATAAACTTGCGTGTCATAAAAAATTAAAGGAAAAAAATTGACGTTTTTTATGTTAACGATAAAACAGCCTGGCAACAGAATTTTTTTGTTGTCAAATTCAAAAGTTTTGTTTAAATAACTTTTTGTAAGTATATAATTGATGTTATTTATTTTGACATTGAATTAAGTAGATAATGCTTGTTGTTTTAATTAAAGCATTTTAAATGTTGTAGCCAAGCTATATATATCTATGTATATGTATGTATTTTCAAAATCCAATGTCCTTTTTTATAAAATATTTACAAAAATATATTTATATGTACATTTGTACAACTGTATATGACAACTGGGTATATTTTGCCTGTTATTTAAATCTGTATTAAATGGATACATCTGTTTGTGTGAGAATGTATATGATGTCCATAATTTATTTGTATTCCAAAGTTGTATGCAATTTATGACTTTTATTCAACACAAACACACATGGCTTTTAATACGCACACAAGTAACATACACACATTTTTATATCGTCATTCAAGAGACTAAAATTTTAGAAGATTAAAAATAGTTTGATTCCTATAAAAATTAGAAATTTTTAAAAAATTCTCTATAAACATAAGAAATTTTTGAAAAATTTCCAATAAAAATAAGAAATTATTAAAAAAATTCCTAAAAACAAATAAATTTTTGAAAAATTTCCTTTAAAAATAATGAATTTTTGAAAAATTTTCTATAGAAATAAGATTTTTTGAAAAATTTACTATAGAAATAAGAATTTTTGAAAAATTTCCTATAGAAATAAGAATTTTTGAAAAATTTCCTATAAAAATAATAATTCTTTGACAATTTTTCTATAATAATAGGAAATTTTTAAAAAATTTTCTATAAAAATTAGAAACTTTAGAAAATTTTCTTGTAAAAATAAGAAATTTTTAAAAAATTTCCTACAAAGATAAGAAATTTTTTAAAAATTTCCCATAAAAATAAGAAATTTTCCATATAAATAAGAAATTTTTGAAAATCTTTTTCTATAAAAATAAGAAATTTTTAAAAAATTTCCTATAAAAATAAGAAATTTTTAAAAAATTTCCTATAAAAATAAAAAATTTTTGAAAAATTTCCTATAAAAATAAGAAATTTTTGAAAAATTTCCTATAAAAATAAAAAATTTTTCAAAAATTTCCTATAAAAATAAGAAATTTTAGAAAAATTTTCTATCAAAATAAGAAATTGTTGAAAAATTTTCTATAAAAATTAGAAATTTTTGAAAACTATCCTATAAAAATAAGACGTTTTTCAAAAATTTCCTATAAAAAATTTTTTCTATAAAAATAAGAAATTTTTGGAAAATTTCATATAAAAATAAGAAATTTTTGAAAAATTTCATATAAAAATAATAATCCTATAAAAATAAGAAATTTTTGAAAAATTTCCTATAAAAATGAAAAATTTTTGATAAATTTCCTATAAAAATAGTAAATTTTTGAAAATTTTCCTATAAAAATAAGAAATTTTTGAAAAAAATTTCCTATAAAAATAAGAAATTTTTGATAAAAATTTCCTGAAAAAATATGAAATTTTTGAAAAATTTCCTATAAAAATAAGAAATTTTTGAAAAATTTCCTATAAAAATAAAAAATTTTAAAAAAATTTTCTATCAAAATAAGAAATTTTAGAAAAATTTTCTATCAAAATAAGAAATTTTTGATAAATTTCCTATAAAAATAGTAAATTTTTGAAAATTTTCCTATAAAAATAAGAAATTTTTGAAAAAAATTTCCTATAAAAATAAGAAATTTTTGATAAAAATTTCCTGAAAAAATATGAAATTTTTGAAAAATTTCCTATAAAAATAAGAAATTTTTGAAGAATTTTCTTTACAAATAAGAGATTTTGCATTTTAGCTAACGATATAGTAATACAATCCCATTAATTTTATGGCTATTTATGTATTTGTTTCGCATACAAGATTATTTTGGATTTTATAGTTTTCCTAGTTTCTTCTCGAACTATTTAGAATGAGACTTTATACACGAACAATACACACATTCATACATACAAATTTGTTGTTCGTATATCCGTGTTTGTGTAGGTGAATTTAAATTTATTTGGGTGTGGATTAATACACCGGAAGAATTTTCTATTTTAAACTTTTTATATATCATGTTATCAAAAGCAAAAGTTTTGTTTTTAATTCTTTTTAATATAAATACATAAATATTTAACATGTGAACAGGTTTGTGTCCAGGATATTTCTTTTAATTCTTAATATAAGAACCATTATTCTGAATTATTCTGCAATTTAATAAAAAACGTAATTTTAAGAAAACATAAATGAAAATCTATGAGTGTAACAATATATGAGTGTGAAATGTACACTAATTTTTTTTAGTGTATGCATATAAATATCGCCATATGTGAGTCTATCTTTACATTTGAGTAGGTTTATCTCCGTGAATGTGTTATAAAATTTTAATTACTTCCCTAGGTCCTTTTCGTTTGCTAAATGCAATTGAATAGACATAAGTGAAATTTAACGAAAATTTACTTTTTGAGTGATAATAAGGAATTTTGAATGATTTGATATGACATTAACGGAAGCAGTATCATCCAAAAACATAATTTACCTTAAATTTGCATCTTATGACATTAGGAACTTGAAATACTTGAAAGGATTTATAATCTTTAGAATTTAGTTTTAGAAAGGTAATTAGAAATTTGGTTTTAAAAATATATAATAAAAAACTTTATTAAAAATTGTAACATTTTTTTTTAAATTTCTAATGAAAATTCTGTGTAAAAAAATATTGAAAAATTCCGTGAAAAAAATAACAAATTTTTTGTGTAAAGAAGATAAGACATTTTTGAAAAATTTAGCAAAACAAAAATATTTTTTTAATTTCTAAAAAAAATTTTTGAAAAATTTCCTATAAAAATAAGAAATTTTTGAAAAATTTCTTATAAAAATAAGCTATTTTTGAAAAATGTCATATAAAAATAGGAAATTAAAAAAAAAATCTCTACAAAATAAGATATTTTTGAAAAAATTTTGGTAAAAATTTCTTATTTTTATGGAAAATTTTTCAAAAATTTCAAATTTTTATAGAAAATTTTTCAAAAAATTCTTATTTTTATAGAAAATTTTTCAAAATTTTCTTATTTTTATAGGAAATTTTTTAAAAATTTCTTATTTTTAAAAATTTCTTATTTTTATGGGAAATTTTCACAAACTTCTGATTTTTATAGGAAATCTGTAAAAAGAATTCGTATTCTTATAGGAAATTTTTCAAAAATTTCTCATTTTGATAGGAAATTTGTCAAAAAATTTCATAGTTTTGTAGGAAATTTTTCAAAAATTTCTTATTTTTATAGGAAATTTGTCAAAAATTTCTTATTTTTATAGGAAATTTTTTAAAAATGTTTGATTTTTAGAGGACATTTTTTTATTTTTATAGGAAATTTTTCAAAAACTTTTTATTTTGATAGGAAACTTCAAAAATTTCTTATTTTTATAGGTACTTTTCAAAATCTTCTTGTTTTTATAGGATCTTTATCAAAATTTACTTATTTTTATAGGAATTTTTTCAAAAATTTTTATATATAAAAGAAATTTATCAAAAATTTCTTGTTTTTATAGGAGTTTTATTAATAATTTGTTATTTTTATAGAAAACTTTTCAAAAATGTATTATTTTTATAGGAAATTTTTCAAAAAGTATATTATTTTTATAGGAGATTTTTTAAAAATTTCTTATTTTTATAGGAAATTTTTCAAAAATGTATTATTTTTATAGGAAATTTTTCAAAAATGTCTTATTTTTATAGGAAATTTTTCAAAATGTTTTACTTTTATAGGAAATTTTTTAAAAATGTCTTATTTTTATAGGAAATTTTTCAAAATGTTTTACTTTTATAGAAATTTTTTAAAAATTTCTTATTTTTATAGGAAATTTTTCAAAAATTTCTTATTTTTATAGCAAATTTTTCAAAAAATTCTTATTTTTATGGGATTTTTTTTTTCAAAATTTCTTATATATAAAATAAATTTTTCAAAAATTTCTTATTTTTATAGGAATTTTTATAAAAAATTTATTATTTTTATAGGAAACTTTTCAAAAATGTATTATTTTTATAGGAAATTTTTCAAAAAGTTTATTATTTGTATAGGAGATTTTTTAAAAATTTCTTATTTTTATAGGAAAGTTTTCAAAAATGTATTATTTTTATAGGAAATTTTTCAAAATGTTTTATTTTTATAGGAAATTTTTTAAAAATTTCGTATTTTTATAGGAAATTTTTCAAAAATTTCTATTTTTTATAGGAACTTTTCAAAAATTTCTATTTTTTATAGGAACTTTTTCAAAAATTTCTTATCTTTATAGAAATTTTTAAAAAATTTCTTATTTTTATAGGAATTTTTTCAAAAATTTGTATATATAAAGGAAATTTTTCAAAAATTTCTTATTTTTATAGGAATTTTATTAAAAATTTATTATTTTTATAGGAATTTTTTTCAAAAATGTATTATTTTTATTGGAAATTTTTCAAAAATTTTTTTTCAAAGATTTTTTTTGTGTAGGTTGATAACCGCCTAAAAAACAAATGAACTCTTACATCATAAACTTTTTAACAAATATAATTTATTTGCAAAAATTGACTTCTTTTATGTGGGTGTTAGCATTCATTTAATGTTTATAAAATCGATAAAAACGGCGCTGATGACGTTTTTAACTTTATTAACTCATAGCTCATATGTCGTCTGTCTGTCCCTTCGTCTGTCTGCATTTAACTGTAGGTGTCATTTTTGTTGTTGTTGTGGTTGTTGCTGTTTTTAAACTGTCTTTTTGCTTTTGTTATCAATTTTATTGGTGCAACTGATGTAAAAATTTACATTTGTATTCAAAATGTTCACAATCTTGTCGAGAGAGGGTTGTCTGTGGGTGATTTTCAGTTTTATATAGAATTTATATATAGACAGCAACATGCAATTTTTGTTTACAGATTTTTTTTGTTATTATTATTGTAAATTTGATTTTTATGTTATTATTGACATGTTTGTACATTTGAGTGTCATTCAAAAAACATGAATCCTTTATTTAATGTTATTTAAATATTAAAGTGTAAGACCATTCGAATGACTAAGTACTTGAAAGTGTTGGTGTGTGTATGTGTGTGAATGAATGAATGACGAACAGAGTCAGTCTCAGTCATTTGCATGATTTATTTATGGAGTTTATTTATGGAAATTTTTATTTTGCTGTTTTGGAGGTGTAATGTTTTGTGAGTGTCAGGTGTCGGTTTGTTCTGTTTTTGTTTGGTTTTGTTAACAATAAAGACATAACATTAAAGTATTTTATTGTTTATAACAAAAAATAATTGATTATAAATTTATTATAGCATGTTCTCTTTGTATGACACTTAACGATTTTAAATAATAAATCAGACAAATAGTTGTTAAAAGTGTTTTTATGATATTTCTCTTTAAAGGGGTCCCTATTGTATTTAGATTTGAAAAAGCAGTTAGTTATTGGAATTATTTTAAGTTAATTTTGTAAACAGAACCTAAGGAAATTTAAAATCTATAATGAAAAAATATTTTATTACGAAGAATTTTCTTTCTAAATATGGATGAAACTTCACAGAAAGAGTGGTGACGTATGAGTGTTGTGAAATTTCATTTGAATTGAATTATAAGTCATACGCCATGAGAGCCAAATATAATATTTTGCTATTTCCCTGATTCCGAAAAATTCTTTCTAATTTTTAGGGAATTTTTAGAAAATAAGAAATTTTTTTAAATTTTCCTAGGGAAAATAAGAAATTATTCAAAAATTTCTTATTAAAATAGGAAAATTTTTGAAAAATTTTCTATAAATTTTTCAACAATTTCCTTTAAAAAATATGAAGTTAAGAATTTTTGAAATATTTTATATAAAAATGAAAAACTTTTGAAAAATTTCCTATAAAAAAAAGAAATTTTAAAAAAATTTTCTATAAAGTTAAGACATTTTTGAAAAATTTCTGAGCAAAATAAAAAAAAAATCGAAAAATTCTTAGATATATTATACAAAATTTTTGAAAAAAAAGTTTATTAAAAGAAAAAAATTTCCTTTAAAAATATGAAATTTTTGAAAAAATTTCTATAAACATAAGAAATTTTCGAAAAATTTCCCACAAAAAAAAAAAAAAAATGTCGAAGAATTGCCTTAAAATATAAGAAAATTTTGAAGAAATTTATTAAAAAATATGAATTTAAAAAAAATTCCTATAAAAATGAGAAATTTTTGAAAAATTTCCTATTAAAAAGAAAACTTTTAAAAAATTTCCTATAAAAATAGAAAATTTTAAACATTTTTCTATCAAAATAAGAAATTTTTTAAAAATAATAACAATATTTTGAAAATTTTCCTATAAAATTAAGAATTTTTTAAAAAATTTCTTATAAAAATTGGAAATTTTTGCAAAAATTTTCAAAAAAAGAAATAAGAAAGGTTTGAAAAAATTCCTATAAAATAGGACATTTTTGAAAAATTTTCCTATAAAAAAAAGACATTTTTGGAAAAATAATAAATTTTTGAAAAATTTCCTATAAAAATAAGAAATTTTTGAAAAATTTTCTATAAAAATGAGAAATTTTTGGAAAATTTCCTATAAAAATAAGAAATTTTTGATAAAAGTTCCTATAAAAATAAGAAATTTATGAAAAATTTATTACAAAAATAAGAAATTTTTTAGAAAATTTCCTGTAAAAATAAGAATTTTTTGAAAAACAACTTATAAAATATTAGAAATTTTTGAAAAATTTCCTATCAAAATAAGAAATTTTTGAAAAAATTTAAAAAATTTCCTTTACGAAATTTATGAAAAATTTGTTATTAAAATAAGATTTTTTTTTAAAAATTTCCTATAAAAATAAGAAATTTTTGTAAAATTTTCTATAAAAATCAGAAACTTTTGAAAAATGTTTGAAAAATTTTCTATAAAAATAAGAAATTTTAGAAAAATTTGCTATAAAAATAAGAAATTTTTGAAAATTTTCTTACAAAAATAATTTCTTATAAAAATAGGAAATTTTAGAAAAATTTCCTATAAAATTAGGAAATTTATGAAAAATAAAATAGGAAATTTTTGAAAAATTTCCTATAAAAATATTAAATTTTTGAAAAATTTTTTATAAAAATATGAAATTTTTAAAAAGTTTCCTATAAAAATAGGAAATTTTTGAAAAAAAAATAAAAATAAGAAATTTTTTCCAAAAAAATATGACATTTTTGAAAAATTTCTTTAAAAAATAAGAAATTTTTGAAAAATTTCGTATAAAAATGAAAAATTCTTGAAAAATTTCCTATAAAAATGAGAAATTTTTGAAAAATTTCCTATAAAAATGAGAAGTTTTTGAAAAATTTTCTATTAAAATGAGAAATTTTTGGAAAAATTTCCTATAAAAATAAGAAATTTTTGTAAAATTTTCTATAAAGTTAGGAAATTTTTGAAAAATTTTTTAAAAAAGTATGAAATTTTCGAAAAAAATTAAAAAAAAAATGAAACTTTTGAAAAATTTCTTAAATAAGTAAAAAAAAATTCTTTTAAAATTAAAAAAAAAAACCTTATAAAAATAAGCAATTTTTGAAAAATTTTCTATAAAAATAAGTAATTTTTTAAATTATTTTTATAAAAATAAGAAATTTAAAAAAAATTCCCATAAAAATAAGAAGGTTTTGAAAAATTTCCTAAAAAAAATAAGAAATTTTTGAAAAATTTCCTATAAAAATAAGAAATTTTTGTAAAATTCTTAAAATTTCCTATAAAGTTAGGAAATTATTGAAAAATTTCTTAAAAAAGTATGAAATTTTCGAAAAAAGTAATTGTTGAAATTATTTTTATAAAAAAAGAGATAAATATAAGAAGCTTTTGAAAAATTTCCTATAAAAAAGAGAAATTTTTGAAAAATTTCCTATAAAACTAAGAAATTTTTGAAAAATTTCCTACAAAATTTCCTATACGAAATTTTTTTACAAAAATAAGAAATTTTTAAAAAATTTCCTATAAAAATAAGAAATTTTTGAAAAATTTTCTATAAAAACAAAAAATTTTTGAAAAATTTCTTATAAAAATAAGAATTTTGTGAAAAATTTCCTATAAAATAGGAAATTTTTGAAAAATTTCCTATAAAAATAAAACAAATTGGAAAAATTTCCAATAAAAATAACAAATTTTTAAAAAATTTCCTATAAAAATAAGAAATTTTTGAAAAATTTCTTATAAAAATAAGAAATTTTTGAAAAATTTCCTATAAAATCAAGACATTTTTGAAAAATTTCCTAAAAATAAGAAAAATTTTTAAAAAACTTCCTAGTGTTTTAAAAAATTCGCTATAATTAGGAAATTTTTGAAAATGTTCCTAAAAAAAAGTGATGCTTTTTATAGGAACAAGAGGAAAAACTATAAAAACTAAATTGTTGTAATTTCGTTGATTTAATGTCTAATTGTTAGACTAAAGTAATTTACATTTTCCTCATTTTAATTCCTCAAATAACTAAAATGAAGTAAATTATATTGCGAAGGACATAATTATTTACTCTGTAAATAGTTGGAATTAGTCGGTTGGTTTGTTTGGTTGTCGTCATCATCATCATTCGAGTTATTGTCATCGTAGTTTTAGCAAATTTTATGTGTTTTTTATGTAAAAAACAATTTGTGGCTCACGCTTAAGTGCGTGTTTGGCGCCAGTGTCAATGACAATACAAATAACTTGACTTGACTTTTCATTTCTTTACATTTTTGCTATTGAAAATTTATTTAAGTTTCACTCCGCAACAAGCTAAACAAAATTAAAATTCGACACAAATACTTGTACTTGTATTTAATTGCCAATATTGCGGAAAGTTCACAGAATAAAAATTAAGAGTTTGGAAAGTATAATTTATCAAAAAGTTTTGAACTTATTTGGCCTTTAGAATTATTTTTATATGAGTTTAAGAAAATTTTAAAATAAATTATTGTAAGAATATTCTAGGGACCTGTTTAATTAAAACTATAATTGCTTCTATACCACATTTTTAACATAATTTAAACACCCACTGCCTCTGGGTAAGTGTTAGTGTTTCCTGTCTATTTAAGAATCTAATAACTAAAATATCGAGACTAAACTTAAACTTAAGTACCAACATTGAATGTTCTAACCAATGCCACAATACTCAGTGCATCCTCCCTTTCCTCCTTCTCCTTCTCATGGTCGTATAATATTTACTAGCATAATTGTTGTACAACACAACAACAATAGAATTAATACGAGCAGTAACATTTCAAGTTTGTTGCCAGAGAAAAAAGAAGGCGAAGAGGATAAGGAAGGAAAAACGAAAGAAAGAAAAAAAAACCGATAAAACTGTAATGCTATAAATGTTTAAGAATATAAAAAAGTGCTAAACAAGAAATCAAAGAATAAAAAAAACTTTGTCCCTGATAAAGTTCTTCATAATGTTGTTGTAGTGGTAGTAGTAGTGGTACTATTATAATAACACTGTGCTACACAAAAAAGGAAGAACATGCTTTCACAAAAATTATTATAAGTCCGTTGCTTCCTACTTTATTTTTAAGTACTTGTATTCTATAGAAAGCTAATTTAGTACAGTTTTCCATACAACTTATAGAAACAATATATAAAAGAAAAGCTTTACGATCCCGACGGGTAAGCACATTTCATAACCCACAAACTCAATTATAGCTGATGATACGGCAATAATTGTTACTGCTGCCAACGTTTAAATACTAGCAACATTTAACTAAATACTAGCAACTTATAATAGCAAAATACACAATATATTGTTGCGCTGTCTTGGTTTGCGATAAAAATCTTTGAAATTTAGTTACCAAGTCAGGAGAAAATTTCTAAAAGAAAGAAAGAAAAAAACCAAGTATTTTATTATGAGTATAAAAATAAGAAATATAAAATAACATTTCAGAAAATCATTGTGTTTAAGTAAGAAAATAAGTTAAAACAACTTTTCTATTAAAAGATACAGGAATTTCAAAATGTTTCTTTAGTAACTTTTGTGCAAAAATATTGTACAAAAATAAAATCTGTTATAAGTATATGACAAAAAAAACTTTTTTTGTTTAAAAAGATGCAAGATTAAACAAAACATAGTTTTTAATGCAACAAAAAACTTTCAATAAATGCAATACAAAATTTTATATGTAGTAGATAGATTGGACTTTTTTTTTCAAAATTTCACCAACATTTTTTTTATTTTTATAGAAATATTTCTGAAAATTTGTATTTTTATAGAAATATTTCTATTTTTTTTTACTTTTATAGGAAATTTTCATACTTTTAAGGGGAAATTTTTTATTTTTATTTCTTATTTTTTTTTTTTATTTTTTTTTTTAATTTTTTGTTTTTATAGGAAATTTTTAAAAAATTTTTAATTTTTATAGGAAGTTTTAAAAAAATGTTGAATTTTTCAAAAATTTCCTATTTTTAATGGAAATTGGTCAAAAATTTCCTATTTTTATAGGGAATTTTTAAAAAAATTTCCTATTTTTAAAGGGAATTTTTAAAAAAATTTCCTATTTTTATAGGGAATTTTTAAAAAAATTCCTATTTTTATTGGGAATTTTAAAAAATTTCCTATTTTTATAGGGAATTTTTAAAAAATTTCCTATTTGTAAAGAAAATTTTAAAAAGAATTTCTTATTTTTAAAGAAAATTTTTAAAAAAACGTTTTCAAAAATTTCCTATTTTTATAAGAATTTTTTCAAAAATTTCTTATTTTTATACAAATTTTTTCAAAAATTTCTTAGTTTTATAGAAAATTTTTCAAAAATTTAATTTTTTTATAAAAATTTTTCAAAATTAAAAACAAGAAGATTTTGAAAATTTTTCTATAAAAATAAGAAATTTTTGAAAAACTTCACATTAAAACAAGAAATTTTTCAAATATTTCCTATAAAAAAAAATAAAGAAAAATTTTCAAAAATATCCAATGTTTTAAAAGAAAATGTTTTTAAAATTTGCTATTTTTTTAATAGGAAATTTTTGAAAAATTTCCTATTTTTTGATAGGAAACTTTTCAAAAATTTCTTATTTTTATAAAAATTCCTTATTTTTATAGGAAATTTTAAAAAAATTGTCTACTTTTTGATTAAAATTCGTTTAATAATTTCTTATTTTTATATGAAATTTTCAAAAATTTATAATTTCTATAGGAAATTTTTTACAAATTTCATATTTTTATAAGAAAATTTTATTTTTATAAGAAAGTTTTCAAAAATTTCTTATTTTTATAAGAATTTTTTCAAAAATTTCTTATATTTATAAGAAATTTTTTAAAAATTTCTTATTTTTATAATAAATATTTTAAACATTTCTTATTCTTATAATAAATTTTTTAAAAATGTCTTATTCTTATAAGAATTTTTCAAAAACTTCTTATAAGAAATTTTTCAAAAATGTCTTATTCTTATAAGAAATTTTTTAAAAAATTCTTATTTTTAAAGGAAATTTTTCAAAAATTTCTTATTTTTATAAGAAATTTTTCAAAAATTTCTTATTTTTATAAGAAGTTTTTCAAAAATTTCTTATTTTTTGTAAGAAATTTTTCAAAAACTTCTTATTTTTATAAGAGGTTTTTCAAAATTTTCTTATTTTTATAAGAAATTTTTCAAAAATTTCTTATTTTTATAAGAAATTTTTCAAAAATTTCTTATTTTTATAAGAAATTTTTCAAAAATTTCTTATTTTTATAAGAAATTTTTCAAAAATTTCTTATTTTTATAAGAAATTTTTCAAAAATTTCTTATTTTTATAAGAAATTTTTCAAAAATTTCTTATTTTTATAAGATTTTTTTTTTAATTCTTATTTTTATAAGAAATTTTTACAAAAATTCTTATTTTTATAGGAAATTTTTAAAAAATTTCTTATTCTTATAAGAAATTTTTAAAAAATTCTTATTTTTATAGGAAATTTTTCAAAAATTTCTTATTTTTATAATTTGTTGGTTTTATAAGAAATTTTTCAAAAATTTATTATTTTAAAAGAAATTTTTTTTCTTATTTTCATAGGAAATATTTCAAAAAAATCTTATTTTTATAAGAAATCTTTCAAAAATTTGTTGTTTTTATAAGAAATTTTTGAAAATTTTTTTATTTTAAAAAGAAATTTTTCAAAAATTTTTTATTTTTTGTTAGAATTTTTTGAAAAATTTCTTAGTTTTTTAAAACTTCTTAGTTATATAATAAATGTTTCAAAAATTTCATACTTTAATAATAAATTTTCAATTTTTAAAATAAAATTTTCAAAAATTTCTTATTTGTTCAAGCATTTTTTTCAAAAAATATGTTATTTTCATAGGAAATTATTTAAAAATTTTTTATGTTTATAAGAAATTTTTCAAAAATTTCTTATTTTTATAGGAATTTTTTTTTTAAATTTCTGATTTTTATAGGAAAATTTTAAAAAAATTTTTATTTTTAGAGGAAAATTTCTTATTTGTTAAGAAAATTTTTAAAAAATTTCTTATTTTTATTTGAATTTTTCAAAAATTTTAAATTTTAAAGGAAATTTTTTTAATTTTTTATTTTTGTAAAAAAAATTTCCATCTTCTTTTTTCTTTTTTAAAAAAAAATTTATAGAAAAAAAGAAGTTTTTCAAAATTTTCATATTTCTAATGGAAATTTTTAAAAATTTTCTGATTTTTTATTTGAATTTTTCAAAAACTTTTTATTTTTGAGAAAAATTAAATACTTTTAAATGCAGACTTTGATAATTTTTTGCCGTATTAGCTAATACCTAAATATATGCAAGGACAAATACATTTCTTTCGACTTACACACTTAAAGTTTAGTCCTACAGATCGCCAAATAAGTCGATAATATTAAGGTAATGAAAGATATTTCAAAATTTCTTTTAAACTGTTGGGAAACACAGATAAAAATGTGAAAGGGAGACAATTTTTTATTTAGGATATAGTTTGCCATTTTGCCAGATGTGAATTTACACACATAAATGCACATGTCCTTTTGAATCTCTATTAGCATTCGTATGAATATGATACTAATACTAACGACGATTATACTAAATAGCTAAAACAGCAACTAAAGGGACCCCAACTAAAAGTCGACTACAAAAGTACCGTAAAAGGATAGAATCCTATAGCAACTGCAACATGAAAATGGAAATATAAATGAGCATAAAGAGCATTTATATGCAAAGTAGCTGTTTTGGGGCTGTTGTTGACATTAATGTCGGATTGTCGTTGTTGCAGTTGTTGGTTGCATGCGACGTTGTTAATGCAGTGGCATAAAGTTCATAAACAAAATTTGTATGTATCTGGTAATATCTAGTTATTAAGGACAATTTAGATTAAACAAAAACTGAGCAAATAAAATGACTAAAGGTACAAAATGTTAAAAACCGCGGAAAATTAGTTGTTTTTTTTTCCAAGAGAGTAAGTGGAGTAAGGACATTTTTAGTATATGTATTTGCAATTAACATTTACAAAAGGAATAAATTATTCAGGTGGAAATATTAAATATTAGATATGACTGAGTGTAATTGTTTAGTAACTAAGCATAAGAAATTGTGGGTTTCCATTAGTTTCAATGTGAATTAAGTTATTAAGAGCTTAGAGAAAAGCAGAAAAATACTATATTTCCTAAAAAAATGTAAAAATGTTAAAAAATTTCCATACAAATAAGTAATTTTTTAAAAATTTCCTATAAAAATAGGAAATTTTTGAAAAATTTCCTAAAAAAATAGGAAATTTTTGAAAAATTTCCTAAAAAAATAGGAAATTTTTGAAAAATTTCCTAAAAAAATAAGAAATTTTTGAAAAATTTCCTAAAAAAATAGGAAATTTTTGAAAAATTTCCTATAAAAACAGGAAATTTTTGAAAAATTTCCTATAAAAATAAGAAGTTTTTGAAAAATTTCCTATAAAAATAGGAAATTTTTGAAAAATTTCCTATAAAAATAGGAACTTTTTGAAAAAATTTCCTATAAAAATAGGAAATTTTTGAAAAAATTTCCTATAAAAATAGGAAATTTTTGAAAAAATTTCCTATAAAAATAGGAAATTTTTGAAAAAATTTCCTATAAAAATAGGAAATTTTTGAAAAAATTTCCTATAAAAATAGGAAATTTTTGAAAAATTTCCTATAAAAATAGGAAATTTTTGAAATATTTCCTATAAAAATATGAAATTTTTGAAAAATTTCCTATAAAAATAGGAATTTTTTTAAAAATATCCTATAAAACAATGGAATTAAAACAAAATCCTATAAAAATATAAAATTTTTTAAAACTTTCCTATAAAAACAAGAAATTTTTGAAAAATTTCTTTATAAAATATAAAATTTTTGAAAAATTTCCTATAAAATTAAAAAATTTGTCCATTACAAATATAAAATTTTTAAAAAATTTCCTATAAAAATATGAAATTTTTTAAAAATTTCCTATAAAATATGAAATTTTTTAAAAATTTTCTATAAAAATAGGAAATTTTTGAAAAAATTTCCTATTAAAATAGGAAATTTTTGAAAAAATTTCCTATAAAAATAGGAAATTTTTGAAAAATTTCCTATAAAAATAGGAAATTTTTGAAAAAATTTCCTATAAAAATAGTAAATTTTTGAAAAAATTTCCTATAAAAATAGGAAATTTTTGAAAAAATTTCCTATAAAAATAGGAAATTTTTGAAAAAATTTCCTATAAAAATAGGAAATTTTTGAAAAAATTTCCTATAAAAATATGAAATTTTTGAAATATTTCCTATAAAAATATGAAATTTTTGAAAAATTTCCTATAAAAATAGGAATTTTTTTAAAAATATCCTATAAAACAATGGAATTAAAACTAAATCCTATAAAAATATAAAATTTTTTAAAACTTTCCTATAAAAACAAGAAATTTTTGAAAAATTTCTTTATAAAATATAAAATTTTTGAAAAATTTCCTATAAAATTAAAAAATGTTTCCTTTACAAATATAAAATTTTTAAAAAATTTCCTATAAAAATATGAAATTTTTTAAAAATTTCCTATAAAATATGAAATTTTTGAAAAATTTTCTATAAAATATTAAATTTTTGAAAAATGTCTTTAAATATATTAAATTTTTCTATGAAAATGTGAAATCTGTAAAAAATTCCCTACAAAAATATATTTTTCTAAAGTTTTTATTAGAATATGAAATTAAAATATATATATATATATATATATATATATATATATATATATATATATATATATATATATATTTATTAAAGACTTGTTCGTTTGTGAATTTTAGTCGTTTTTTTAAATAATTCGTCTGTTGTTGAACCTATTTCAAAATGTTAGAGTATGACATGTTTAGGGTATGACTAATCTGAACTTAGTATTTTTAATTTAAAATTTCCAAGAATTTATTTGTTGAAAGCACAAACATGCACTTAGTGTTTTTTACGAATTATTGAGAAGTACTTAAATAGATATTAGGATGGGTCCAATAAAAAGAGTAAACCGTTTGACTATATAATTTGAAAATACAGAAAACAAAGCAATTTACATTCTTAAAAAAAACTCTTAATGAACTATGACATTCAATTAAAAATATTATTTACTGATTTTTTTTGTGTAGCATATTTTTAGGAAGTTAAAAATATAATAGTCAGTTAAATTTGATACATGCACATTACAAATACTTTTATTAAATGGATTTTCTTATTACATTTCAAAATAACTAATTATTTCGCAAGTTTATAAAGAAAATATCATAAATCTTTAATATAAAATAAAAAATATCAACAATTTCTATCCTCCGAAAAGTATGCAATACGATTGCAGTCGGTTAGTAAAAGTTGCCCTATATAAACAAAAATTATATACATATATTCGAAAAATTTATATCTTTTCAATAAAATTAGAAATATAATTTGGTTATTATACGCTTATTAGCTTTGTAGTATACGTTTATTAGTTATCGAAATTTCAACATCACCCTAATAGATACATGAAAAGTTTTTTTTTTTTTGTATAAGCATGAACTAGCGTGACATTTACAATTATAACAACTGCAACAACAATGACAATCATCAATGAATGATTTGTAAAATGTGGCTGGTTTTGAGTTGATATCATCGTTAAATTGAAATCGAAAATATAATGAAAAATTCTCATCACAACCATAATTTAACACATTCATTCACTCTTTGATGTATATAAAAGTATCTGTGCACTAAATCAATTTCTGGGCAATTAAAATGACATTTAAATAAAATCTAAAATGCTAAAAATTTTAAACTTTCAATTAAATTAAATTATGACATTAAACTAAAATATTTATCATATTTCAGATAAATTAAACAAAACTAATTTTACAACAGAATCTCATTAATGTAATTGACTTTATGGTGCTACAGGTTTTCTCGAAAATTTGTTTTTTTTTTTGGAAATTTTTGGAAAATTTACTATTAATAGGAAATTTTTCGAAAATTGACTTTTTATAGAAAATTTTTCGAACATTGACTTTTTATAGAAAATTTTTCAAAAATTGACTTTTTATAGGAAATTTTTCGAAAATTTACTATTTATAGGAATTTTTTTCTAATTTTTTTTTTATAACAAATATTTCGAAAATTGTCTTTTAAAGGAAATTTTTTGAAAATTTACTACTTATAAGAAATTTTTCGAAAATTGTCAATTTATAGGAGTTTTTTTCTAAAATTTATTTTTGAAAATTTTCTTTTTTTCAGAAAGTTTTACAAAAATTGACTTTTTATAGCTAATTTTTCGAAATTTTACTATTTATAGGAAATTTTTCGAAAATTGACTATTTATAGGAAATTTTTCTATTTATAGGAAAATTTTCGAAAATTTACTATTATAGGAAATTTTTCCAAAATTGACTATTTAAAGTAATTTTTTCAAAAATTGACTGTTTATAGGAAATTTTTCAAAATTGACTATTTATAGGAAATTTTCGAAAATAGACTATTTATAGGAAATTTTTCGAAAATTGACTATTTATAGGAAATTTTTCGAAAATTGACTATTTATAGGAAATTTTTCGAAAATTGACTATTTATAGGAAATTTTTCCAAAATTGACTATTTATAGGAAATTTTTCCAAAATTGACTATTTATAGGAAATTTTTCCAAAATTGACTATTTATAGGAAATTTTTCCAAAATTGACTATTTATAGGAAATTTTTCCAAAATTTACTATTTATAGGAAATTTTCCCAAAATTGACTATTTATAGGAAATTTTTCCAAAATTGACTATTTATAGGAAATTTTTCCAAAATTGACTATTTATAGGAAATTTTTCCAAAATTGACTATTTATAGGAAATTTTTCCAAAATTGACTATTTATAGGAAATTTTTCCAAAATTGACTATTTATAGGAAATTTTTCCAAAATTGACTATTTATAGGAAATTTTTCCAAAATTGACTATTTATAGGAAATTTTTCCAAAATTGACTATTTAAAGTAATTTTTTCAAAAATTGACTGTTTATAGGAAATTTTTCAAAAATTGACTATTTATAGGAAATTTTTTGAAAATTGACTATTTATAGGAAATTTTTCCAAAATTGACTATTTAAAGTAATTTTTTCAAAAATTGACTGTTTATAGGAAATTTTTCCAAAATTGACTATTTATAGGAAATTTTTTGAAAATTGACTATTTATAGGAAATTTTTCTAAAATTGACTATTTAAAGTAATTTTTTCAAAAATTGACTGTATAGGAAATTTTTCAAAAATTAACTATTTATAGGAAATTTTTCGAAAATTGACTATTTTTAGGATATTTTTCGAAAATTGACTATTTATAGGAAATTTTTCGAAAATTGACTATTTATAGGAAATTTTTCGAGAATTGACTACATATAGGAAATTTTTCGAAAATGGACTATTTCGAAAATTTTTTATTTACAGAATTTTTATGCACTTTTTCACAAATTGATGATTTATAGGGTCTTTTTTGAAAGTATAAAAAAGTTGTAGCTAAGAAGTGTTATTTATGGTCAAATAATAAATTAATGCAAATTGAAATATTTTCTACAATAAATCAAGCATTAAATCATTTTTATAATTATTTTCATTAAAATATTTGTTACAAATATAAAAAGAGATGAAAAATAATCACAATCCCATAAAATAACAACTACAATCATATTGATTTAAAATTTTACATGACATACCATCACATTACACGACATCACAGACATTTTTACACGTACAGAGACACGTACACACTTGCTCACATTCACACTCTCAGTATTAAATCATTTATTTTTTTAAAAAAATTTACTCACATGAAAATGTGAAATTAAACCCAAATACTTTGCGATAAAAAGAGAATCAATCATTGGGATGCAGAAAAATTTTATTTTTTATAGTTTTTGTTTTTTTGTTTATTTATATATAAAAGAGTGTAAATTCTCTGAATACACTCACAATATAATTATTTACTTTTACATATTTTATGTGGGAGATATTCCCACATGTTGGCTTGAAGGTACAGATGAGAAATGCATTTCAGAATTTCCGACCTGAAAACTTTGAACACTTTTGATACATGATTAAAAATGCTATTAAAAACAAGTGAAAACAGTTGGTCAAGCCAGACTTTTGGAAACCCTCCATTACTAAGCTCAACTGTTTTTGTTGTACTGTCGTCAAATCTATAGATCTCATCTCTGGGCTCAAATTATTGTAAAAATTTCTGCTTTACTTTGATAAATGAAATCCAGAAGCTCATCTAATATTATTGGCATAAATCAAGGTGATTCTGAGAATCACTTCTTGAATCGCTTGGAATACAGGTTTTAGAATAAAATATCTATGCGTTGCAAACATCAGAACTCACCCAATATGCATATTCTTTCTATGGTAGTGAAGGGTATACAAATAATAATAAATAGTAGAGGACAGAGAGTGGGAAAGCAGTGAATGGGTGAATGCATTAATATAATGGAAAATTAAAATAACGACAAGAATAATATGAAAATAATACAGACATTTTAAAAAACGTGAAAATAATGAGAATTTTCTCATTCACTAAAAAAATAAATTGGAAGTTTTATGAAATTTTACTATTAAAAGAACATTTTTTTTTAAATTTACTATTTTTAGAAACAGTCGTTCCGGCAGACTTTTCAAAACTTCCGGGCCAAGAATTTAAGATTTATATAATAGAGTGCCTAAATATTTCTAAAAAAAACTTCCTAAAAATGTTTCCATTAGTCAATTTTCGAAAAATTTCCTATAAATAATCAATTTTCGAAAAATTTCCTATAAAGTCAATTTTCGAAAAATTTCCTATAAATAGTCAATTTTCAAAAAATTTCCTATAAATAGTAAATTTTAGAAAAAATTCCTTTAAATAGTCAATTTTCGAAAAAATTTTCTATAACTAGTCAATTTTCGAAAAATTTCCTATAGTCAATTTTCGAAAAATTTCCTATAAATAGTCAATTTTCAAAAAATTTTCTGTAAATAGTAAATTTTTAAAAATTTCCTGCAAATAATATATTTTTAAAAAATTTCCTATAAATAATCAATTTTCGAAAAATTTTCTACAAATAGTCAATTTTCGAAAAATTTTCCATAAATAGTAAATTTTCGCAAAATTTCCTGTAAATAGTCTATTTTCGAAAAATTTCCATTAAATAGTCAATTTTCGAAAAATTTCCTATAAATAGTTAATTTTTGCAAAATTAAATTTAATAAAAATTTTTGAAAAATTTCCCACAAAAAAAATTTCCTAAAAAAAGTCAATTTTCGAAAAATTTCCTAAAAAAAGTAAATTTTCGAAAAATTTCCTAAAAAAGTCAATTTTCGACAAATTTCTTATAAAAAGTCAATTTTCGAAAAATTTCCTATAAAAAGTCAATTTTCGAAAAATTTCCTATAAAAAGTCAATTTTCGAAAAATTTCCTATAAAAAGTCAATTTTCGAAAAATTTCCTATAAAAAGTCAATTTTAGAAAAAATTCCTATAAAAAGTCAATTTTCGAAAAATTTCCTATAAAAAGTCAATTTTCTTAACAATTTCCTATAAAAAAAGTCAATTTTCGAAAAATTTCCTATAAAAAGTAAATTTTCGAAAAATTTCGTATAAAAAGTCAATTTTCGAAAAATTTCCTATAAAAAGTCAATTTTCGAAACAATTTCCTATAAAAAAAGTCAATTTTCGAAAAATTTTCTATAAAAAGTAAATTTTCGAAAAATTTCGTATAAAAAGTCAATTTTCGAAAAATTTCCTATAAAAAGTCAATTTTCGAAAAATTTCCTATAAATAGTAAATTTTTAAAAAGATTTCTATAAATAGTAAATTTTAAAAAAATTTCCTATAAATAGTAAATTTTTGAAAAATTTCCTATAAAAAGTCAATTTTCGAAAAATTTCCGATATATAGTTAATTTTCGAAAAATTTCCTATAAATAGTAAATTTTCGAAAAATTTCCTATAAATAGTAAATTTTCGAAAAATTTCCTATAAATAGTAAATTTTCGAAAAATTTCCTAAAAATAGTCAATTTTCGAAAAATTTCCTATAAATAGTAAATTTTCAAAAAATTTCCTATAAATAGTAAATTATCGAAAAATTTCCTATAAATAGTAAATTTTCGAAAAATTTCCTATAAATAGTAAATTTTCGAAAAATTTCCTATGAATAGTAAATTTTCGAAAAATTTCCTATAAATAGTCAATTTTCGAAAAATTTCCTATAAATAGTCAATTTTCGAAAAATTTTATATAAATAGTCAATTTTCGAAAAATTTTCTATAAATAGTCAATTTTCAAAAAATTTCCTATAAATAGTCAATTTTCAAAAAATTTCCTATAAATGTTCAATTTTCGAAAAATTTCCTATAATAGTCAATTTTGGAAAAATTTCCTATAAAAAGTCAATTTTCGAAAAATTTCCTACAAAAGTCAATTTTCGAACAATTTCCTATAAAAAGTCAATTTCGAAAAAAAAATCCTATAAAAATATATACATAGTGAATTTTAGAAAAATTTCCTATAAATAGTAAATTTTCGAAAAATTTCCTATAAATAGTCAATTTTCGAAAAATGTGCTATAAATTTTCAATTGTCGAAAAATTTCCTATAAAGAGTCAATTATCAAAAATGTACTTAATTCCTTTTTGTACATTTACATTTACCACCCCTAGACTTAAGTAAAAGATTTTAATGTAAAAAAAAAGATAAAAATAGGTTTATCTGGTTTTGTCTGTTTCAATCTTTTCAAATTAAAATATTTTTTGCTAGAGTTTCTACTTATTTCGTTTCATTTGTCAGAGTTTGCTACTATAAAGCATTCGAATTTGGTTTGGGTGAAGTCTGCTCCTGTTTAAAAGTGGGTTTGGCTTTGGTTTGTTTGTGCACAAATAAATTCGGAATGCACTTAAAAATCCATCAACTTTTTTTTGCTCCTCCTCATCACAAACAATTATTATTCATATATGAAAAGCACGAGAAGTATTTTAATTTAATTATTCAATTGCTGAATATTAATGTCAGTTTTGATTAAATTGACACTCGTTGTAAATAATGAAAGAGTTATTTGTTACAAATGTGGCCGGCGGCTTTTGTTTGGGATTATTATCATTCATTTTTGTTTTTGTTTTATTTTTTTGTTTATATGGAAGAGAGTTCTTTAATAATTCATTCATTCGTTTATTAATTATTTCTGATCTTTTGTTCTTCTTTCCATAATTTTTGCAGTCATTTAATACATATTATTATTATTGTTGCAGTTGTTTTTGTATTAAAGTGATTTAAAATCATGACAGCGAGACAATTTGAATACGACCGACTGATTAATTTGCAATTCAATTTTCCAATCGTTACACTTTCATTTATGGTTGACGGTGAAATGATTAAATGTTGAGCGATTAAGTGAATGGGAAATTTTGTTTATAGTTTTTTTGTTCTTATCACTTTTTGCTTAGTTAGAATGAATTTTTTTATTTATTTGCTATTTGGATTTGCCATAAGAATTTTATAATTGGCTTCCTTGATGTAATGGGAAAAACATACTTAAAAAATATCTCAAACAAAATTCAATACAAGTTTTTCAAAAAATTTCCTATACATGTTCGAAAAATTTTCTATAAATATTCAATTTTCGAAAAATTTCCTATAAATAGTCAATTTTCGAAAAAAAAAATCCTATAAAAATATATACATAGTGAATTTTAGAAAAATTTCCTATAAAAAGTCAATTTTCGAAGAATTTCCTATAAATAGTAAATTTTCGAAAAATTTCCTATAAAGAGTCAATTATCAAAAATGTACTTAATTCCTTTTTGTGCATTTAAATTTACCACCCATATACATATTCGAAAATTTTTCTATAAATATTCAATTTTCGAAAAATTTCCTATAAATAGTCAATTTTCAAAAAATTTCCTGTAAATAGTCAATTTTCGATAAATTTCCTATAAATAGTCAATTTTCGAAAAATTTCCTATAAATAGTCAAATTTCGAAAAATTTCCTATAAATAATCAATTTTCGAAAAATTTCTTATAAAAAGTCAATTTTCGAAAAATTTCTTATAAATAGTCAATTTTCGAAAAATTTCATATAAATAGTAAATTTTTAAAATATTTTCTATAGTCAATTTTCAAAAAATTTCCTTTAATATAAATAGTCAATTTTTGAAAAATTTCCTATAAATAGTCAATTTTTGAAAATTTCCTATAAATTGTCAATTTTCGAAAAATTTCCCATAAATAGTCAATGTTCGAAAAATTTTCTAGAAATAGTCGATTTTCCAAAAATTTCCTATAAATAGTAAATTTTCGAAAAATTTCCTATAAATAATCAATTTTCGAAAAATTTCTTATAAAAAGTCAATTTTCGAAAAATTTCCTATAAATGTCAATTTTCGAAAAATTTCCTATAAATAGTCAATTTTCGAAAAATTTCCCATAAATAGTCAATTTTCGAAAAATTTTCTAGAAATAGTCAATTTTCGAAAAATTTCCTATAAATAGTAAATTTTCTAAAATTTCTAATAGTGAATTTTCGAAAAATTTATTATAAAAAGTCAATTTTCAAAAAATTTCCTAAAATAGTAAATTTTCGAAATTTTTGAAAAATTTCCTTTAAAAAGTCAATTTTTGAAAAATTTCCTATAAATAGTCAATTTTCGAAAAATTTCATATAAATAGTAAATTTTTAAAATATTTTCTATAGTCAATTTTCAAAAAATTTCCATTAATATAAATAGTCAATTTTCGAAAAATTTCCTATAAATAGTCAATTTTTGAAAATTTCCTATAAATAGTCAATTTTCGAAAAATTTCCCATAAATAGTCAATTTTCGAAAAATTTTCTAGAAATAGTCAATTTTCGAAAAATTTCCTATAAATAGTAAATTTTCTAAAATTTCTGATAGTGAATTTTCGAAAAATTTATTATAAAAAGTCAATTTTCAAAAAATTTCCTAAAATAGTAAATTTTCGAAATTTTTGAAAAATTTCCTTTAAAAAGTCAATTTTCGAAAAATTTCCTATAATTAGTCAATTTTCGAAAAATTTCATATAAATAGTAAATTTTTAAAATATTTTCTATAGTCAATTTTCAAAAAATTTCCATTAATATAAATAGTCAATTTTTGAAAAATTTCCTATAAATAGTCAATTTTTGAAAATTTCCTATAAATAGTCAATTTTCGAAAAATTTCCCATAAATAGTAAATTTTCGAAAAATTTTCTAGAAATAGTCAATTTTCGAAAAATTTCCTATAAATAGTAAATTTTCTAAAATTTCTAATAGTGAATTTTCGAAAAATTTCTTATAAAAAATTTCCTAAAATAGTAAATTTTCGAAATTTTTGAAAAATTTCCTTTAAAAAGTCAATTTTCGAAAAATTTCCTATAAATAGTCAATTTTCGAAAAATTTCCTATAAAGAGTAAATTTTCGAAAAATTTCCTATAAATAGTCAATTTTCGAAAAATTTCCTATAAATAATCAATTTTCGAATAATTTCTAAAATTTCTAATAGTGAATTTTCGAAAAATTTCCTATAAATATTCAATTTTCGAAAAATTTCTTATAAATAGTCAATTTTCGAATAATTTCCTATAAATAGTCAATTTTCGAAAAATTTCTGATTAATGGTCAATTTTCGAAAATTTTCCTTTAAATAGTCAAGTTTCGAAAATTTCCTATAAATAGTAAATTTTTGAAAAAATTCCTATAAATAGTAAATTTTCGAAAAATTTCCTATAAATAGTAACTTTTCAAAAAATTTTCAAAAAATAGTCAAAAAATTTTTCAAAAAAATTTCCAATAATAATAAATTTCGAAAGTCAGTTAAAAAATATTTTAAATTAAGCTTTCAGTAAAAGAAGATAGACGGTATTACGACTAAACAAGTTTACAAGATTACACCTTATCCATGTAATTACCAACAAAAAAATGGAAACATAAAACGAAAAATTCAAAACGTTCTTGGCAAAACAATTGTCAGTTAAACTGGTGGCAAGGACAAAGGCGGTAATGGTGATGGTGGTATTTTTCAAACAACAAATAGAAAAACCCTGGAATTCAAATGTTGTATGTACTTACGTGGGCGTTTCGATGTGGACTTTTTTCCAAAACCTATCGTTTACATTTGAGTTGAGGGGGTGGACTTGACTTGACTTCGTTCATTCACCGCAAAATGTTCGCAGATAGTCTTTGTTGGTTCGAGTACCAATGTCGGTTGAATAAATCATGATTTAAATGCATTGAATATTCTATTTTGTTTAGTGTTAAAAAGAGATACAGGATATAGAAATTGTATGTATGCATGTGTGTGTGTGTGTGTGTGTCAGTGTGAAACTGTGTGCATAATAATGCATTAATCCGTTTTACTCTTATTAAAAGCTTAAAGTTTCACAGAATTGTACTTAGTAGTAACCTGATAAGGATTTACCACAATTATAACAGGGAATATTTTAATAGGATTTACATTTGCACAAAAGTAAATTCTAGTTATAAAACAGAGAGTGACGTGCTAAAGTACTTTAAGGTGGTTTATGTTATGTTACAAAAGTAACGATACACTGGGGATTATATGTAATTTAAAAGCAATAAATACTTATGTAAATTAAAGTGTGATATAACAGGACCATTGAATTAAACTTTAATTATTCCTTTAATTTATAGGACATTTTTCGAAAATTTACTATTTTTAGGAAATTTTTCGAAAATTTACTATATATAGGAAATTTTTCAAAAATTTACTATTTATAGGAAATTTTTCGATATTTGCCTATTTTATAGGAAATTTTTCGAAAATTTACTATTTATAGGAAAGTTTTTAAAAATTTAATATTTAGAGGAAATTTTTCGAAAATTGACTATATATAGAAAATTTTTCGAAAAATTATTTTTTATAGGAAATTTTTCGAAAATTGACTATAGGAAAAATTTTTCAACAATTGACTATTCATAGGGAATTTTTTGAAAATTTACCATTTATAGAAAATTTTTCGAAAATTGACAATTTGTAGGAAATTTTTCGAAAATTGAGTATTTATAGGAAATTTTTGGAAAATTTATTATTTATAGGAAATTTTTGGAAAATTTATTATTTATAGAAAATTTTTTGAAAATTGACTATTTATAGGAAATTTTTCGATAATTGGCTATTTTAGGTAATTTTTCCAAAATTGACTATTTATAGGAAATTTTTTTGAAAATTGACTATTTATAGGAAATTTTTTGAAAATTTACTTTTTATAGGAATTTTTTGGAAAATTGACTATTTATAGGAAATTTTTCGAAAATTGACTATTTATAGGAAATTTTTCGAAAATTGACTTTTTATAGGAAATTTTTCGAAAATTGACTATTTATAGGAAATTTTTCGAAAATTGACTATTTATAGGAAATTTTTCGAAAATTGACTTTTTATAGGAAATTTTTCGAAAATTGACTATTTATAGGAAATTTTTCGAAAATTGACTATTTATAGGAAATTTTTCGAAAATTGACTTTTTATAGGAAATTTTTCGAAAATTGACTATTTATAGGAAATTTTCCGAAAATTGACTATTTATAGGAAATTTTTCGAAAATTGACTTTTTATAGGAAATTTTTCGAAAATTGACTATTTATAGGAAATTTTTCGAAAATTGACTATTTATAGGAAATTTTTCGAAAATTGACTATTAATAGAAAATTTGTCCAAAATTGACTATTTATAGGAAATTTTTGAAAATTGACCATTTATAGGAAATTTTTCGAAAATTGACTGTTTATAGGAAATTTTTCGAAAATTTTCTATTTACAGGAAATTTTTTGAAAATTGACTTTTTATAGGAAATTTTTCGAAAATATAATATTTATAGGAAATTTTTCGAAAATTGAATATTTATAGGAAATTTTTCGAAAATTGATTATTTATAGGAAATTTTTCGAAAATTTACTGTTTATAAGAAATTTTCAAAAATTGACTATTCATAGGAAATTTTTCGAAAATTGACTATAGAAAATTTTTCGAAAATTTACTTTTTATAGAAATTTTTTTCGAAAATTGACATTTATAGGAAATTTTTTTAAAATTAACTATTTATGGGAAATTCTTCGAAAATTAACTATTTATAGGAAATTTTTCGAAAATTTGCTTTTTATAGGAAATTTTCCGAAAATTGACTATTTACAGGAAATTTTTCGAAAATATACTTTTTATAGAAAATTTTTCGAAAATTTACTATTTAAAGGAATTTTTTCGAAAATTAACTATTTATAGGAAATTTTTTGAAAATTGACTATTTATAGGAAATTTTTCGAAAATTTACTATTTATAGGAAATTTTTCGAAAATTGACTATTTATAGGAAATTTTTCGAAAATTGACTATTTAAAGGAAATTTTTCGAAAATTGACTGTTTATAGGAAATTTTCCGAAAATTTACTATTTACAGGAAATTTTTCGAAAATTTACTTTTTATAGAAAATTTTTCGAAAATTTACTATTTAAAGGAAATTTTTCGAAAATTGACTATTTATAGGCAATTTTTATTTGATTTTTTTTTTATCCAAAGAAATTGCAAATAATTAATGAAATAAAAAGTTAAGCAACAATCAGAAATATTAAACTTAATATTTCATTTTTAACCAAGTTCATTTAAGCTTTTTAATGCTTTTATTTCACTCTTTAATTTTTCCAATATTTTGTTGTTGCTGTTGTTGTTTTTATTGTTGTTGTATCAATGTTTGTTTTATTCTCACAACTGATGTTATTGAATTATGGAAAATAAAACAAGCAAAAAATATGGAAAAAATATAAAAGCAAAAAAACTTATAGCAAAGAGAAATATGCAAACATTGTTTACTGATGTCATACTCGTTGTTCCCCCCTCCTTCGCTTTTCCACTTCATTTTTATTTATGGTTGATATCTTCCTCCCACTCAACTCACTCTTACACACACACAGTCGTTGTTATATTTAATATGACGTTTAGTGTTTGTTTCCGTTTGGTTTTCTATTGCAGGATAAGAGAGGGAGTTATTCGAGGATATATATAAATAAGTTTGTCTTAGTATATTTGTATGTATGTTTGAGTGTTTGTTTGTATGTGTGACATATGATTGTTTTTGATTTGACTGCTAATGTGGGTTGATTGTTTGACTTGCATTTGACAGTCGTGTCGTTTAGTCAAACAGACACAGTCACTCTTTTCGATAGTCTTCTAATGCTTTGGGTATAACTTTGATAATAATTAAGATGATGATGATGTTGTTGATAACGATAATGATATTCGAATATTTGTTATTTGAAATAACAAATATACATAATTTCGTAGAAGAACAAAATAGTACAAACTAGAAATGTATATGTATTTACATTACTCCACATTTACTAAAAGACAGTCACAACTTAAAATTTTTAAATTTTAAATAGTATTTGAAAAGAAAATTGATTCAAATGAAAATGTTTCATAGCTAATTTCTGATATAAAAAAGAAAATTTAAAGAAAATTTTTGAGTTTATTAATATCTTCATATACCTATCCTCGATAACAAATTCTTCATAAGTATTTTAGACAATTACTTCTTTTTTATAAAAAAAAGTAAGAAGTTTTATTAGTTATTTTGTAAGTTATATCACTCTTCCAATAAATAGGCAAAAAGTATGCAGTATTTGGATATTTCTAAAATTTTATTTGTACACAAAAATTCATGCATTACACATAAATAATGCATTTTTGCTAATGGAAGTTTTTGTAACATATTTTCATGGACAATTTAAACTGAAGGCAATTAAAAGGTCCCAGTATTTTAAAGCATTTCATAAATTCTATTATAGATTTTTATCCTTATGGATTTTGAAAGATATAAGGAAAGAATAATGTATCTTACATTTTTGATCATATTTACATTAAAAAAATGGATTTATTCATATAAAAATTTTCGGTACAAAAATATTTATGATAAAAAACTTTTTACAGAAAAATTTTCGGTACAAAAATTTTGTACAGAAAATTTTCGATATACATACTTTTAATAGAAAACTTTTTGGTATAAACATTTTTATAGAAAATTTTTCTGTCTTTAAATTTTGACAGAAAATTTTTCGGTATAAAAATTTTTTTAAAGTAAAAATTTAGTATAAAAATATTTTTAAAGAAAATTATTCTGTTTAAAATTTTTTGAAGAAAATACATATTCTAAATTTTTTTTTATCGAAAATTTTTCGGTTTGAAAATTTTATAAACAAAATTTTTGGTATAAAAATTTGATATTGAAAATGTTTAGGTACAAATTTTTTTTTTTTGAAAATTTTTCCGTATAAAAAGTTTTTATAGAAAAATGGTCGTTATAAAAATTTTTAATAGAAAAATTTCAGTATACAAATTTTATAGGAAAATTTTCCCTATAAAAATTCTATACAGAAAATTTTAAGTTATAAAAACTTTAAATAGAAAATTTTCGTTATAAAAGTTTTATGTATAAAATTTTTCGTTATATTTACAAAATTTTTGGTATAAAAATTTTATATAGCAAATTTTTAGGTACAAATCTTTTTTGAAGATATTTCGATATAAAAAATTTTTATAAAAAAATTTTCGGTATAAAAATTTTAAATAGAAAATTTTTCGGTATAAAAATTTTATCGAAAATTTCTCCTTATAAAAATTTTGAATAAAATATTGTTGTTTTAAAAATTAAATGAAAAAATTTTTCGTTTTAAAAATTTTATAAAAAAATAAAATTTTTCGATAAAAAACTTTTTATAGAAAATTTTTTGTTATACAAATTTTGTATAGAAAATTTTTCGTTCTCAAAATTTTTACAGAAAAATTTTTGTTATAAAAATTTTTATAAAAAAGTTTTCTTTACAAACATTTTTATAGAAAATTTTTTGTTATACAAATTTTTCGCTATAAAAATTATCGAAAATTTTTCGTTACAAAAATTTTATATAGAAAATTTTTCGTTATAAAAATTTTATATAGAAAATTTTTCGTTATAAAAATTTTATATAGAAAATTTTTCTTTATAAAAATTTTATATAGAAAATTTTTAGTTACAAAAATTGTATATGGAAAATTTTTTATAGAAAATATTTCTTTATAAAAAAATTTATAGAAAATTTTTGGTAACAAAAATTTTTATAAAAAATTTTTCGTTGGACAAATTTTTATAAAAAATTTTACTTTGAAAAAATTTTTATAAAAAATTTTACTTTGAAAAAGCTTTTATAGAAAATTTTACGTTATAGAACAATTATATACAAAATTTTAAGTTATACTAACAATTTTATAACTAAAAATTTGTATAAAGGAAAATTTTCCATATAACGAAAAATTTTCTATTTCTATAAAATTCTCGTTTTCTATAAAAAAAGTATAAAAAATTTCACAAAAATTTTATTTAGAAAATTTTTGTTATAAAAGTTTTATATAGAAAATTTTTCGTTATAAAAATTTTTAGAGAAAATTTTTCGTTAAAGAAAATTTATAGAAAATTTTTTGTTATAAAAATTTTTATAGAAAATGTTTCGTTATAAAAATTTTTCGTTATAAAAAGTTTTTATAGAAAATTTTTCGTAATGAAAAATTTTATTTAAAATTTTTCGTAATGAAAAATTTTATTTAAAATTTTTCGTTACAAAAATTTTTTTATAGAAAATTTTTCGTTATAAAAATTTTATATGAAAAATATTTCGTTATAAAAATTTTATATAGAAAATTTTGTGGTATAATTTTTTTTTATAAAATTTAATAAAGAAAATTTTTTGTTATAAAATTTGTAAAAAAAATTTTCCTTATAAAAATTTTATATAGAAAATTTTTCGTTATAAAAATTTTATATAGAAAATTTTTCTTTATAAAAATTTTATATAGAAAATTTTTAGTTATTAAGATTTTAAAAAAATTTTAAGATTTTAAAAAAATTTTAAAATTTTATATAGAAAATTTTTCTTTAAAAAATTTCATATAGAAAATTTTTTTTATAAAAATTTTATATAGAAAATTTTTTATAATAAAAGTTTTTATAGAAAATATTTCGTTATAAAAAAATTTATAGAAAATTTTTGGTAAAAAAAAATTTTATAGAAAATTTTTCGTTGGACAAATTTTTATAGAAAATTTTACTTTGAAAAAATTTTTATGGAAAATTTTACGATATAAAACAATTATATAGAAAATTTTAAGTTATACAAATTTTATTGAAAATTTTTCGTTACAAAAATTTTTTTATAGAAAATTTTTCGTTATAAAAATTTTATATAAAAAATATTTCGTTATAAAAATTTTATATAGAAAATTTTTTGTTATAAATTTTTTTTATAAAATTTTATATACAAAATTTTTTGTTATAAAATTGGTATAAAAAAATTTTTCCTTATAAAAATTTTATATAGAAAATTTTTCGTTATAAAAATTTTATATAGAAAATTTTTCGTTATAAAAATTTTATATAGAAAATTGTTCTTTATAAAAATTTTATATAGAAAATTTTTAGTTACAAAAATTGTATATAGAAAATTTTTTATAATAAAAGTTTTTATAGAAAATATTTCGTTATAAAAAAATTTATAGAAAATTTTTGGTAACAAAAATTTTTATAGAAAATTTTTCGTTGGACAAATTTTTATAGAAAATTTTACTTTGAACAAATTTTTATAGAAAATTTTACGTTATAGAACAATTATATACAAAATTTTAAGTTATACTAAAAATTTTATAACTAAAAATTTGTATAAAGGAAAATTTTCCATATAACGAAAAATTTTCTATTTCTATAAAATTCTCGTTTTCTATTTTCTAAAAAAAGTATAAAAAATTTTACAAAAATTTTATTTAGAAAATTTTTCGTTATACAAATTTTAATAGAAAGTTTTTCTTAATAAAAATTTTGTATTGAAAATGTTTCGTTATAAAAATTGTATAAAGAAAATTTTTCGTTAGAAAAATTTTATTGGAAGTTTTATATATAAAATATAAACATTTTATATAGAAAATTTTTCGTTATATAAATTTTATATTGAACATTTTTTGGTACACATTTTTTTTTATTTTAAGAGTGAATTTTTCGGCACAAAAATTTGTTATAGAAAACTTTTTAAAGAAATTTTTATGAATGTAAATATTTTCAGTACAAAATTTGTTTCAGTGTATTTCATAATAATATTTTCTTCCGTAAAAAATTTCATAAGTCCTGCTATCCTGCAGCTACATATCTGCAGCAATAAAAATGAAACTTCGAAATACCTAAAGGCAAAATATAAGATTAATAATAAGAAGAAATTTGTATATTGCAAGTGTTTGCGTGCAAGGAAGTAATTTTAACAGAAAAATCAACATGAATGGATTTCCGTTATTTATTTCTCCCCTTTTCTCCTTTCACTTCCTTATAAAAATGCCCGACCTTCTTTTATTAACGAAAACGAAAAGGAGAACAAGAACATGAAAAAAAATCTGGCTTTTCTATACTGATTTGTATGCACAAAAGCAAAGTGTTACAAAGCCATAAATATTTTATATATGAAAATATTTCAATTCATACCATTTTTTGTTGTTGTTGTTATTGTTAACATCAACAATAAGAGAACAGCTCAAAACATCAAAAACGAACCAAACAAAAAAACCAAAAAAAAAAATAAAAAAAAGGAAAAAATTCGCATAAAAATATAAGTGAAAAGGATGAAAACTATAGAATGGATTCCTGAGCTCATGCCAAATTGGGTTAATGGCTTTTTTATGTCTTATGTTTGATATGGAAATTGTGTAATATTCAGACTGACTTTGGCTCAATCACTAACAAAAAAACAAAAAAAAAACTGAAGATTGAAATCAAAAGAAAATGACTGGTTGACTGGTTCCTTAAGATATTTTCAATAAACAGACAGACAGACACGTGCGTTTTTGATTTGGAAAATCTATAAAATTTAATTTAAACAATTTTATAAATTTCTAGAATTACACGTGTAATTTTTTGTCAAACTTTCCTAAGTCCAGTTAAGATCATTTAAAATTGTTTTTGATAAATTTGCTATTAAAAAGTAACATTTTTTTTTTGATTTATTCATATAAATTTTTTCAGTATAAAAATTTTCAAGATAAAAAACTTTTCACAGAAAATTTTTCGCTATACAAAATTTTTCGTTATAAAACTTTTTTATTAAAAATTTTTGGATATAAACATTTTTCAAAGAAAACGTTTTGGTATAAAACTTCTTATAGAAAATTTTTTCATATTTAAATTTTTATAGAAAATTTTTCGGTATAAAACTTTTCAAAATAAAAAATATTTTTTAAGAAAATTATTTTGCATACAATTTTTTTTAAAGAAGAAAACTTCTTTTTGTTTCTTTTTATCGAAAATGTATCGGTAAAAAAATTTTATATCGAAAATTTTTGATATAAAAATTTTATACAGAAATTTTTTGGAGTAAAAAGTTCATATAGAAAATTTTTAGGTACAATTTTTTTTTAATTTTTCGGTATAAAAACTTTTAATAGTAAAATTTCGGTATAAACATTTTTCGTTATAAAAATTTTATATAGAAAATTTTTGTTATAAAAATTTTATGTAGAAAATTTTTCGTTATAAAAATTTTAGATAGAAAAATTTTCGATATTTTTATACAAAATTTTTATAACGAAAAATTTTCTATAAAAATTTTTATAACGAAAAATTTTCTATAAAATTTTTTTATATCAAAACATTTTCTATATTAATTTTTATTACGAAAAATTTTCTTGAAAAATTATTATAACAATAAATTTTCTATATAAAATTTTTATAACGAAAAACTTCGTATAAAAATATATATAAAGAAATATTTTCTATAAAAATTTTTATAACAAAAAATTTTCTACAAAAAATTCTACAACGAAAAATTTTCTAAAAAAATTTTATAACGAAATATTTTCTTTAAGAAGTTTTATAACAAAAATTTTTTTATAAAAATTTTTTTATAAAATTTTTTTTATAAAAATTTTTATAACTAAAAAAAAATTTCTATTTTTCTTTAAGAATTTTTACAACAAAATTTTTTTTATAAAAGTGTTCATATCGAAAATTTTTCTAACGAAAAACTTTCTAAACAAGTTTTTATAACGAACAATTTTCTAGAAAAAGTTATGTAACAAAAATTTTCTGTAAAAATTTTTATAACGAAAAATTTTCTGTTAAAATCTTTACAACGAAAAACTTTCTAAAAAAATTTTATAACTAAAATTTTCAATGTAAAATTTTTATAACGAAAAATTTAGTAGAAACAGTTTTATAACTAAAAATTTTCTATAAAAATTTTTATAACTAAAAATTTTCTATATCAAATTTTTACAACGTAAAACTTTGTATAAAAATGTTTATAACGAAAAATTTTCTATAAAAATTTCTTTAACGAAAAATTTTCTATTAAAATATTTATAACGAAAAATTTTCCATAAAAATTTTTATAACGAAAAATTTTTCTAAAAAAACTTTTTATAACGAAAAATTTTCTATAAAAATTTTTTATAACGAATAATTTTTAAAACGAAAAATTTTTTCTGAAAATTTTAAATACGAAAAATTTTCTGTAAAAATTTTTATTACGAAAAATTTTCTGTAAATATTTTTATAATAAAAAATTTTGTAATAAAATTTTTATAACGAAAAATATTCTATATAAAACTATAACGAAAAATTTTCTATATAACATTTTTATAACGTAAAACTTTGTATAAAAATTTTTATAACGAAAAATTTTCTATAAAAATTTCTATAACGAAAAATTTTCTAGAAAAAGTTATAACGAAAAATTTTATAACGAAAAATTTTCTTTTTTTCTGATATACTTTATTTACAATCTGTTACTTACAACAATTAGCAAATTTCTTAATATTAACCAATAACATAAAAAAAATAGAAAATATATAAAAAAATTTTCTGTAAAAATTTTTGTAACTAAAAATTTTATATCAAATTTTTATAACGAAAAATATTCTATACAAAATTTTTATAACGAAAAATTTTCTATAAAAATTTTTATAACGAAAATTTTTCTATAAAAATTGTTTATAACGAAAAATTTTCTATAAAAATTTTTTATAACAAAACCATCGAAACGCGTCGAGGAAAGGTTTCCCCACCAACATTTTTTGGTTTTATCAAAAAACTATTTATTACAATAATAAATAATTGTAATAAATTGGGATTCTTAGTGCAATACACTACAGTAAAGCTTTTTAATTAAATGTTTGATGTCCCAAATTTTGATAAACCTTTTTAAAAAATTTTCTATATCAAATTTTTATAACAAAAAATTTTCTATATAAAATTTTTATAACGTAAAACTTTGTAAACAAATTTTTATAACGAAAAATTTTCTACAAAAAATTTTATAACGAAAAATTTTTATAACAAAAAAATTTCTATAAAGATTTTTATAACGAAAAATTTTCTATAAAAATTTTTATAACGAAAATTTTTGTTTCAAATTTTTTTATAACGAAAAATTTTCATAACGAAAAATTTTCTATATAAAATTTTTATAAAGAAAAATTTTCTATAAAATTTTTATAACGAAAAATTTTTATGACGAAAAATTTTCTATAAAAATTTTTTTACCGAAAAATTTTCTATAACGAACAATTTCCTAGAAAAAGTTATAACAAAAAATTTTCAGAAAAATTTTAAACCGAAATATTTTTTTGTAAAAATTTTTGTAACTAAAAATTTTCTACATCAAATTTTTATAACGAAAAATTTTCTACAAAAATTTTTATACCGAAAAATTTTCTATAAAAATTTCTATAACGAAAAATTTTCTAGAAAAAGTTATAACAAAAAATTTTCTGTAAAAATTTGTATAACGAAAAATTTTCTGTAAACATTTTTGTAACTAAAAATTTTCTATATCAAATTTTTATAACGAAAAATATTCTATATAAAATTTTTATAGCGAAAAACTTCGTAAAGTGATTATAACGAAAAATTTTCGCTAAAAACTTGTAGGACAAAATATTTTCTTTAAACATTTTTATAACGAAAAATTGTTTTTCGTTATAAAAATTTTATACAGAATATTGTTCGGTATAATTTTTTTTTTTCGTTACAAAAAATTTATCACAAACATTTTTTTTTTCCAAAAATTTAAAAATCTTTAAAATTTAATTTAAGCAATTTTGTAAATTTCTAGAATAACACGTGTAGTATTTTGCCAAATTGTCCTATGTCTAGTTAAGATATTTTAGAAAAATTTTCTATAAACAATTTTCTACCAAAAATTTTCCACCCAAAATTTTTTATCAAAAATTTTTAAACTAAAAAAATGTTAACAAAAATTCTCAAAAACATTTTAAAGCTAATTTTTGCCAAACTCTTCGCAATTTCCAATTCCTCCACGTTCTATACCCCCTTATCTCTGTGACTTGACGAACTAAAAAAAGCACAACATTAGATTAAAAAGCTTGAAAATATCTAAATCAAAGATAACACGTCAACGTAAAACAGTTATCGTAAAAATACAATATATTTTATATATTTTTTGCCACATTCCATTCTCGCAACAGTAATAGACTCATATTAAATCAGCAGATTTTTTTTGGTAATAAATCGCTAGAATTGATAGAAACAAACAAATGCCTCGAAATGGCTAAAGAAAATCAGAAAACAGATGACTCATCCGAGTCATATTAAAATAATGTTCCTGTTGTCTTGTATTTAATAAAAATGAAGAAAACAAACAGAAAAAAAGTCCTAAAAATCAAACGCGTCATCTTAATTGAAAGATTTCTGGGAAAGGAATTTATGATAAGGAGTTTTAGGCTTTAAGGAAAGTTGATTTTATATAACAAGACTGAAAGTCTTTTGGGGTAACAAATTAGCTTAAAAGTTTGAAAGCTTTAAGACTTTTAAGGTTCTCCTTTAAATTTCAACTATAGAGGAAGTGAGGGTAATGCGGTATACCTTTTTGTTATCCAATTTTTAGTTTTTGTCAGATTAAAATATGATTCGACCCTCCAGAAAAATATTAAACCCACAATTTAGGAAATATCCCAGAATTTAAAACATGTGCAGGTAATGTGGTACATTTTATGTTGGTAATATGTTATAGTGTAATATATTTATACCCTTCACCACCATAGGTGGAAAGGGTATTATAAGTTTGTGCTGATGTATGTAAAGGTAGAAACATAACACTGCTCTGCAAAAATTCATTTTTTGTCTTTCCTTTTAATAAAACTATACGGACTATATGGATCTTGATGCGCTAAACTCAAATCCGGGTTTTCTCCATGAGATCTGGATTTTTTTTATGGGCGTGGCAAAATTTTCCCCTTAAATTAGTCAGATACGGAGACCTATTTCGTCCTAACTCGAGAACGACTCACCCGATTTTCAAAATTAAAACACTTGAAGATGCATAACATTTATATTGCATTTATTTTAGTCTAATAAAATCCATGTAGTCCACATAGTTTTATTAAAAGGAGGATTTGGCTGCAGAGCAGTGTAATTGGGACGAACGACTATTTTCGTCCAGCACGACGAATTCTTTTTTAAAAATTCGTCTTGTACATTCATCTATTGAACACATTTGGACGAATAAACGTTGTCGACGCCATTTTTTTTTTTCGAATTTTTGATTTGCGACTTTTAATCACCCTTTCGTACATATCGCGCTCTTACACCATTTGTATTTTTTTTATATTTTATCCTTTGATTTTTTCACAAGATAAATATTTTTAGTTAATTTTATTTCAAATAAATATTTTTTGTTTTCAAATTTAAAGGTGACCATATTTAACAAGAACTCATACAATATTTAATATTTACAGCAAAAAGAAAATACGGCCACTCTACATTCGTCGTTCGTCTGCGTATGAAATAGAAATAAACCTATCGCACTGTTCGATACGCACGACAAATATCGTCGCATCTATTGTGAGCACTTTCATATAAACTCATAATTTCTATTTCTAACGATGAATATTCGTTCCGAAAAATTGGTCGTTCGCTCCAATTGTGTTTCATACTTAACGCATAGAAATATTTGTCTTAGACCCACCTTTTAGTATGCCAGTAGGCTTAGAATCACTTTCTGAGTCGATTTAGCGATGTCCGCCTGTCCGTCTGGCTGGGTGGCTGGCTGGACGACTGGCTGGACCCCCATGTTAACCTTGTAATCAAACCACAGCGTCGCAATTCTAAAGATAATTTGATGAAATTTGAGACCATGGCTATTGAAATTCATCAAAATCGGTCCTTTATTAATGATACCTCCCATAGGTCCCACTTCCCGGAATTGATATATTGGCCACAAATAACAATATTTTTTCATGAAATTTGAAACAAACACTATTTATGAAACCCAAAATCACTGTACCAAATTTAGTTGAAATCGGCTCCCATACAAACTCTTCTATCAAAACGCACTAAATGACACAAAAATCACTAAAACGCTCGTAAATCTAAAGATAATGAGAATTTTTTGCATACATAATTTTTGTAAAAACTGTAATAAATTTGCCAAATTTCGAGATAATCGGTCCACATTTGACCCTATCTCTCATATAAGTCCAAACGACGGAAACAGCTTAAATAAATAAGTTTAGAGAAAATGTTTGTATGATGGCAAAATTCAGCAAATATTTGTCTTTATACAGATAAAAGAACACCTTTGACCTTAGTGGTGAAGGGTATCGTATGGTCGGGCTTGACCGACTATAGCACTTTCTTACTTGTTTTTTTTTTGTTATATTGTTTTCTTAAATCAAAAATTAAAGTTGTTTTCAGTAAAATTTTATATTTTTTCCAATAATTTTCCTTAACAACTCCAAAATCGAAACATTAAAAAAAACTCCATTAAAAAAATTGGTAACAAAACAATTTAAATAAGTTCATTGAAACTTTTCTATGGAAAATATTTATGTTAATTTTCCTTAAAAAACTTTTCAAAGCTAAAAAATAACAAAAGAAATAGAACAAAAATGAACTGAAAATGAAACATATTAAAAAAGTTTTTCCTCAACACTTTTTACACCTTGTGTGGGAGACTACACCAGACATTTAAACCCTTTTCATAAAGTTAAAAAAAGTAGAAAAAACTCATTGTAATTAAAAATAGATTTCAGTTTGGAATAAGAAAAAAAATAAAAAAAATTATTTTAGGAATTTCAATTTCCCCTTCTATACTTTACATTAGATTACATTTTACACAAAAAAAAAAACAACAACAAAATAATGAGAGAAAGAAAAGAAAAAAACGGATATAAAAAAAGTTTCCTTTTATTAAAAGTCACAAACATTGACTTTTTCGTTTCGCTGTTTGGTCGTTTGGTTGGTTTGTATGTAAATTACACAGAAAAGGTAAGTGTCATTACGACTTTGTGGCCAAGGTTGAAAAACTGTTGCAAATGAGTGCATGGGGTTAAAAACTTGTAGCAGACACTTTGAGCTCACAATTTTAGGTTTGAAAAAACAAAAATGGATAATCTAAAATGTATTTGTTCATTTTTGCCAATAGCTGGTATTAGCAGTCCTATATAGGTAACAACTTATCAGCTATAACCAAAATTAAGCGCGTTTTTATAAGCTGGCATGTGACTCTACATTTCTTGTGTTGACAGTTTTGTAAAGCATTATTTAGGTTCAAAGTTCGTAAATTAGTAAATTTTTCCAAGAAATGAGTCATCCGATACTTTTTAAAATAGAAAAAGACTAGAATCCATCAAAAACTTGCAGAGAAGTGAGTCTAATAACTGGTTTTGTGGTGGAAACTTCGATGAGCCGGCCTCTTACTAAAAAAAAATTCTTGATACGATCAAGATAGACAAACACAAACCACCAAATATTTTAAAATCATTTTCGTAAAAGGTAATTTTTATGAAAAAAGGGACTTTTTATAAAAAAGGTACTTTTTATGAAAAAGGTACTTTTTATGAAAAAGGTACTTTTTATGAAAAAGGTACTTTTTATGAAAAAGGCTCTTTTTATGAAAAAAGTACTTTTTTATGAAAAAGGTACTTTTCTATAAAAATCTGCTTTTAATGAAAACGTACTTTTTATGAAAAATATACTTTACATAAAAAAGCTACATTTTATAAAAAATTTATTTTTATGAAAAAGGTATTTTTTACGAAAAAGGTACTTTTTTACAAAAAAGGTACTTTTTATGAAAAATGTACTTTTTATGAATAAGGTGCTTTTTAAGAAAAATGTACTTTTAAAGAAAAATGTACTTTTTATGAATAAGGTGCTTTTTAAGAAAAATGTACTTTTAAAGAAAAAGGTACTTTTAATGAAAAAGGTACTTTTTAAGAATAAAGTACTTTTTAAGAAAAAGGTACTTTTTAAGAAAAAGGTTCTTTTAAAGAAAAATGCACTTTTAAAGAAAAATGTACTTTTTATGAAAAATTTACTTTTTATGAAAAATTTACTTCTTATGAAAAATGTCTTTTTTCATAAAAAGGTACTTTTTATGGAAAAGGTACTTTTTATTAAAAAGGAACATTTAATGAAAAAGGAACTTTTTAAGAAGGTACTTTTTAATGAAAAGGTACTTTTTAATGAAAAGGTACTTTTTAATGAAAAGGTACTTTTTAATGAAAAGGTACTTTTTAATGAAAAGGTACTTTTTAATGAAAAGGTACTTTTTAATGAAAAGGTAATTTTTAATGAAAAGGTACTTTTTAATGAAAAGGTACTTTTTAATGAAAAGGTACTTTTTAATGAAAAGGTACTTTTTAATGAAAAGGTACTTTTTAATGAAAAGGTACTTTTTAATGAAAAGGTACTTTTTAATGAAAAGGTACTTTTTAATGAAAAGGTACTTTTTAATGAAAAGGTACTTTTTAATGAAAAGGTACTTTTTAATGAAAAGGTACTTTTAAAGAAAAAGGTCCTTTTTAACAAAAAGGTCCTTTTTAAGAATAAGGTACTTTTTATGAAAAAAGTACTTGTTATGAAAAAGGCACTTTTTATGAAAAATGTACTTTTTATGAAAAAGGAACTTTTTAAAAAAGAGGTACCTTTTAAGAAAAAGGTACTTTTTAAAAAAATGTACTTAAAAAAATGTACTTTTTAGGAAAAAGGTACTTTTTAAGAAAAAGGTTCTTTTTAAGATAAAGGTACTTTTTAAGAAAAAGGTACTTTTTAATGAAAAGGTATTTTTTAAGAATAAGGTACTTTTTAAGAAAAAGGTACTTTTTAAGAATAAGGTACTTTTTAAGAAAAAGGTACTTTTTAAGAAAAAGGTACTTTTTTAGAAAAAGGTACTTTTTTAGAAAAAGGTACTTTTATGAAAAAGGTACAAAACAAAATTTGGTACAATGATTTTTGTTTATATAAGCAATAGCTCTTTTAAATTTCATAAAAATATAATGAATTTTTCTGCAAAAATCTCAATTCCGAGAAGTGAGACCTATGGGAGGTACTCAAAACAATAGACCTATTTTGACCAATTTCAATAGCAGTGGTCCCACTGCCAAAAATAAATGTCCGTGCTAAGAAAAAAACAAATTTGTGACTTTGAAGAACGAAAAACTAAATTACGGAATGAAAGTATTGTACGAGGTACCCCAACATTTCGAACGATTTTTTTATTTTTATCAAATTTTCTCCTTGTAGCAAAAAAAAAATAGTTCATCTCAAGTCTTAAAAATCTTAAAATTTGTGAATTTTACTTCATTTTTTTTTTTTTAATAAAAGTCTTTACATGACAAAATTTTCGCTAAAATTGGGTATTTCCATATTATTCTTAATTAAATCACTACTAATATATCGAATTTTCGTAATATAAAATTTATATTATTTGGAATATTCATAGTTTAATGGTCGTCGAGTAACGATGTTATGTTTAGCCATTTTCAATTTTCCATGAAGTTTTTAAAAAATAAATTTTTTTCGATTTTGACAATGTAAATAACTTCGAAACTGATGATCATACATAAATCGGGTTTAAGCACGTCTAAAGAGCAAATTTGTTCTTAATCCATTGATGCATTTTTCAATAAAATTGGATAAGTAGTTTTCAAGATATGACAAAAAAATATTTATACAAAATTTAAATTTTAAAAAAAATTTTAAGTTTCTGGTATTTTTGTACATAAGGGGATCATATAAAAAATGAAAAAGATAGTTCAACTTGAATGTGAATTTGGTGTAAAAATGGACAACATATACTTAAGTAAAGTTGATTTTCTAGAAAATTGCATTTAAGAAACATAAAATCCAAAGAAAATTACATTCCATGAAAAATTACATTCGAGACTACTGTAGCTTAGTTGGTTATTACGTCAACTGCTAAGCATAACAAATAATATTCTGCCTGGGTTCGAGCCCCAGTTACGACAAACACAAATCTCTGTTATTATTAATTTCTATTATAAATTATATATTACCACAGTATTCTCAATCGGCGGTAAGCCCTACATCATTAACACGCAGTCGATGTAAAAGAAATAAAATTGGTCGTAGAACAAATAACTTAAATAATGCGTGTTCATAACAACAGACTGCATAAGTCTGTGTTCTAAAAATAGTCATGACGTACAGTGTAGAACAATATAAAGCTTTACCTCTACTTCTCACCCACTTTCAAGTCTTTACTATCCCCTTTCCAAAGAATGTAACCAAATTCCTCTATGCACTTTGTTTAGGCAGTATAGGTCCACACAGAGCAACCGTTTCAGAAATTTGAACGATGTGACTCGTATATTCCTCCTATAATTGAAGCATAGCCGCGAATAACGTTTTAAACGCAGATTTTTACAAAACCTGTTTTTTTGCAGATTACAGTTAACTTGACTCTTTTACATTGCTCAATCACCAAATCAGCCAAAATTATGCACCTTATCGCTATCAAAATACAATTAGAAAAACAAATTATCTATATATTGCCTGCTACTTTAAAAACGTTTTTTACGAATTGCGAACAATTTTAATTTTGTCGCTTACAACGTTATTCGCGGCTATGCTTCAATTGTATTAATAGAACTTTTAAAGTTTCGACTATATCTCCCAAAAGCTTTGTTTTTAAATTTTTTTTTTTAACTCTTGATTAAAGAAACTATATTAAAATTTTCCCAGACACTCCTTGAAAATAAAAGATAATTGCGAAAAATGTATTTACTTTTATGAGTTTGCAAAATTTCTATTTCTACCTTAAGGAAATAAACATAAGGGTTGAGTTTCATTCTATTTCTGGTCAAATTCTTTATAGAAATCGCATTAAGGCCAAGAATCATATCGACGTCATTTTTTATTTTTGGCCTTTGTTTATTTAGCCAATAACAAAATTTATTTAGCCAATAACAAAAAAAAAAAAAAAATAGGAAAAAATTGTTAGAAATAAATAAAATTTATTATTAATGCCTTTATGTAACGCATAAAATAATCAAATTCGCTTAAGGCGAATTAGTCAAACACACACATACACTCAAACTAACTCATACTAGTGGCAACAAACAGTACATGCATAATAAATGAGGCCAAAACAAAAAAAAATTTATTAATATTTGCATACACGTGTTGGAGCCTGTCATAGTATCGACAAGGACACAGGACATGGTTTCAGAGAAATTTTAATGAAAAAAAAAAACTGAAGGAAAAATAAAATTCTTAAAAACGGGAATTTTAGATATTTTAAAGAAAGATGGAAATTTAACTAGAATTTTATGAAAGATCAATCAAACTTGTACTTTTTTTTAAGAGAAGTAACACTCAGGCTTATACAATTGTATATAAGGTATATACAAATTGGGTTACCTTCTTCGGAAAGGACATAGTAGAGGAGAAAGTTGGTGAAATGGAGAGTTAAAGCTTTATATTATCCATAGTGTAATTAAAGGTCATGTCTATTTTTAGAGCAGTTGTGCCATTTGTTGTTTTTAGAAGGATGTTTTTTGGGCTTTTTGTTCTACAGTCAATTATATTTCTTTTACATCGACAGCGTGTTATTGCTGTATTATGCTTAGTAGTCGACGTTCTAACCATTTAAGATACAGCACCCACAATCTTTTTGAATTCGATTCTGGTGCACAGAAAAGAAATTTTGTTTTCCTAGATCAATGTCCCGGGTTTACGCACATAACTTTTATTTGAGATCAATGTCCCGGGTTTACGCACATAACTTTTATTTCTAGAACCCATTTGTATACGGGGGTTTTTTTTTGTTTGCACCAATAAAGAATACTTTTTCGCAAAAAGAAATAACAGGATATAGAAGATAACTAAAACAGCTTTCCTGTAAGTCATAAAAACCAAAAATCCATGCAATAGTTTTGGAGTTATTCTAATTTTCCCCAGAAAACTCGTGTTCTTTTCAATATGCCTTAGGATATGCAGCAACAAAATTTACTCAATTATTTTAGATTTGGCGTCATCTAGTGAAAATTAGTCGCACCTGCTTTTGTCGGTTCATGTCTTTTTTTTTATATTTGACCAACACTCAGGGGATGACCCCTATGTATGCATTGCATTGTGATGGAACTAGGAAAAAAGATAATGGGAAGGAGGAAAGAGGGAGTAGTGTTTGTGGACATTTGATTTAAATTTTTTGATGTCATAGATGAGCGGAAAGATTTCTGAGGGAAGTTTATTCCACATACGGACAGTACGGATAAAGAACGAGTTTTCTCTATAATGCGTTGTGCGATCCACTGGCCAATCGACAACAAATGGATGAATAATTGAGGACATACGAGTACTGCGTGCAAAAGTTCGGGTTTCGGAACAAGGTCCCTAATTTAATTAGAACACATACCATTGTAGTATCGATAGAACAGTAAAACACAACCCACATTGCGACGATGTTCTAGTGAGTCAATAGAGCTGGCCACCCTACTGTCACCAATAAGCACCTTCGCCCTCTCCTGTACACAGTCGAGTAAAACCAAAATAGACTTTGGAGCACCGGCCCATACATGAGAGTTGTATTCCATTTTTGGCCGGATAAAGGTGGTATAAATAGTCAGGAGATCAGATGGAGTGAAGTATGTCTTACACCGTTTTAAAAAACCTAGACACTTAAATGCTTCCATCGACACTTGAAAAATATGTTGAGTCCAACGGACATCACACTGTATTTTCATGGCCAGAACATCAAGAGCTTCTGATTCCTCAATATTTATACCACCCATAGTAACAGATGAAGCTACATTGTCAGCCATACGTTTGTGTGTTAATGTACAGCATTGCGTCTTTCTGGCATTAAAATCAACCCTATTTATACGACCCCACTCAGAAATTGATATTAGGTCTGAATTTAGAGTATCATTTATTCATATTATTTATTTATAACGATTTAATTAACTTTAATAAATTTTCGGTGGCGCCATCTGTCGGAACCTGGACATACCAATGTTCGTCGGCTCATGCCCAACAGCTTTGCTAAAGATTATAATATGATCAAATTTGTATATATATAGAAGAAGATAATTTATAGAGAGATAATTTATAGAGTTTATACAATATGTGGAAATTATATTAAAAATATGTATGTAAATTTAAAAAATTTCCATGGATTTTATAAACTCCAAAAAACACTAATTTGTTACACAAAATGTGATAAATGAAGAACCTCTCGACCGATTTTGAGCAAACTTTACTAAATAGTCTAAACAAAGTCTAAACATTTGGTTTGAATAGGTGAGCTCGTTCTTGAGTTATAAAGTTGCAATGAAAAGTGGCATTGATTTTTATATTTATAAAGATTTAAAAAGTTTTTTATACTGTAAAATGGTACTTCTTCTTAAAGTCGGTTTCAAAACTCACTTTGTAAGTTTAAGAAAATTTTGTTAAACAAATATTAAAAATTTCAAAATTTTTCATCGCCTTGTTAAAAAAGACAGATGGGATAAACAAATTCAGAAAAATTGAGGTTGATATCTTATACGGTTTCGCCGTATCAGCGCTTTGAATTTGTCGAATTTCGCGAAAAAGTAAATTTTGGACATAATTTGAGTATGACATGACAAATTTTATTTGAGTTTAATTTTAATAAAACTAATATTGAATATGATTTGTCAGCTTATGAAGAATTAATGCAAAAACTGTTTTTGAAGTTAAGTAAGCTTTCGTCGGGGTCAAAGGTCAACATTTAAATTTTTTAATGGCAAAACTACGAAATTTTAAAAATTATAAAATAACTTGTTTTTTAAAATTTTTAGATTGTTTTATTAAAAATATATATACATACATTGTCAGCTTATGAAGAATTTATGCAAAAACTGGTTTTGAAGTTAAGTAAGCTTTCGTCGGGGTCAAAGGTCAAAATTTAAATTTTTTATGGCAAAACTATGAAATTTTATAAATTTAGTAATGAATTTTGGTGAAAATTTTAAAATACTTCTTTTGTAGAATTTTTAGATTGTTTTATTAAAAATATATATACATATTAACCCTCAACAGACATGGGGACCAAAATGACCCAAATTAAACAAAATCACAAGAAATTTTTACAAAAGCATTTTTTCAATTTATGACCAAGAAATTAAATTATTGACAAAAAAAAAAATAAGGTAGTTCGAATATGTTTGATTCTTGGGTTGTGTTATTATTATTTTCTTAATTTCAATTTAATTGCTTTTATTTGAATAAAATTTCCTCTAAATGTTTGTTTCGCAAATACATTCAAAAAGCCTTCACACTCATTCAAACTCATTAAAGCTGTAATCGAACCTAGAAATAACAATAAAAGCAAATCTCTGAAAAAAAAATAGAAATTTAAAATCAATAGTTTCAGTTTTAGTTAAGATTTGAATTGAATTGAAACATTATGTTGATACTTTGCCAAGTTTTTCCCAAATAAATAGATTCAATTCAATATCTAACAAAAATGGAAAAACTGAAAAAATATCTATAAAAATCCTTTATAATTGAAGACTTAAATTTATCTAAATATTTTTTTTTCTTCTATTTTCAGCTGTTTTCTTTTTTTTGGTTTTAAACAATAGCAAATCTTTTTTTAAGTCTTTAGTTAAGGATTTATTTGCTTTTAATATATTTATTTTTTTCTTTTTAATCAAAGTCTAGTGATTTATAAAGAAAAAGAAAAATGTCAATGGAAATCTGATATTAATTCTATTTTATTTATATTCTATAAAATGATAAACTTAACTCTATAGAATTTTTTCAGCTGGTAATCATGACAATTCATTTTAAGACATTATGGTGATTTTTTTCAGTGTGTCAATTTTTTTTTTTTTTTTTTTTTGTAAAAGATTTTGTCAAATTTGTCATTTCATGAGCGGTACATTTGTCTTCTATTGTTGGTAGTAAATTTTAGCTTAAGGTAACAAATGGCGAGAGATAAGTTTTGGATTTTTTTTTTTTTGGTTAAAGGATGAAAAGCAAAAATGCAAGAAATAAAAAAATTTTAAGAAAAAAATTCTATCAATAAAAAAGTCGATGAAAAAATTTTCTATCAAAAACGTGTAGCGTGAAATTTTTTGCAAAAATTACTTTATAACAAAATGTTTTTTATCAAAAAATTTTTAAAAATTGTGTATCGAAATATATTATGTATATAATTTTAATAAAAATAAGTAATTTATAAGAAATTTATGTTGCAGTGACTAGGGCTCGAACCCAGGCACAATTTGATATGTTATGCTTAGTAGCCTACAAGCTAAATAACTAAGTCACAGCACCTTAATCGAATATTTCCTTAAAAAAGTTTTATATCACAAGCATTTTTTATTAAAAATTTGCTATAAGAAACATTTTTTTCCTAAAATTTTCTTAAAGAAATTTACTGAAATTTTTCTATAAAAAAAATGTTTACCATAAATTTTCTATAGAAAAAAAAAATCATACATTTTCTATTGGGAATATTTTTCCCCAAATTTTCTATAAGGAAAATTTGTTACCGAAAAATTTCTATAGAAAAAATTTTTATTGAAAAATTTTTTAATTTGAAATTTTTTATAGAGAATTTTTTCTTTAAAGAAAATTTTCTATAGATAAAACATTTAACCTAAAACTTTTTATAAAAAAAAAATTTTACCAAAGATTTTCTACTGAATTATCAGCGAAAATTTTCTATAAAGAATTTTTTTTTATCGAAAATTTTCTATAAAGAAATTTTTCTACGAAAAGTAGAAAAAGTTTTACGAAAAATTTTCTACAGAGAACTTTTTTACTAAAAATTTTTTATAAAGAAATTTGTTTACCAAAATTTTTTTATAGAGAAATTTTTTCACCAAAAATTTTCTATAGAAAAATTTTTTACTGAAAATTTTTTATAGAGAAATTTGTTTACCGAAAGTTTTCTACAGAAAAAAACTTAGGAAAAAAATTTTTTTAAGAGAAAATTTTCCTACAGACAAAATTGAAAACAAAAATTTTCTATAGAGAAATTTTTTTATCAACATTTTTTCTAAAGAAAAATTTTTTTACGAAAAATTTTCTATACAAAATTTTTTACAGAAATTTTTTTCTAGAGAAGTTTTTTTTACCAAAAATTATCTATAGAAACATTTCTTATCAAACATTTTCTAGAGAGAATTTTTTTACTAAAAATTTTTTATAAAGAAAAATTTTTTTACTAAAAATTTTTTATAAAGAAAAATTTTTTTACTAAAAATTTTTTACAGAAAATTTTCTAAAGAAAAAATTATTTACTGAAAATTTTCTAAAGAGAATTTTTTTTTGTAAAAATTTCCTACAGACAAAATTTTAAACAAAAATTTTCTATAGAGAAGTTTGAAAATTTTCTAAAGAGATTTTTTTTTGTAAAAATTTCCTACAGACAAAATTTTAAACAAAAATTTTCTATAGAGAAGTTTTTTTACCGAAAAATTTCTATAGAGAATTTTTTTAACCGAAAATATTTTATAGAGAAAATTATTTACCAAAAATTTTCTATAGACATTTTTTTTATCACAAAATTTCTATAGAAAAATTTCATACCGAAAATTTTCTATAAAAAAAAACTCATTTTTTTACAATAGAAAAATTTTTTTACGGAAAATTTTCTAAAGACAAAAATTTTCTGTAGAGACAAATTTAAAACAAAAATTTTCTATAGAGAAATTTTTTACCAAAAATTTTCTATAAAGAAAAATTTCTATAGAGAATTTTCTATGGAGACATTTTTTTTTAATTATACGACAGACAGAAATTTACCAGACAAATTTTTTATAGACATCAAAATTTTATAAAAAATTTTTTACCGAATATTTTCTATATAGAAAATTTTTTACTAAAAATTTTCATGCCTAAAATTTTCACCATAAAAATACATTTTGTTTTTTTAATTTTCCTATATACAAATTTTAAGACAAACATTTTTTATAGCAAAAATTGTTATTCATATAGAAAAAATTTCTTACCGAAAATTTTCTATTTTTTTCCAAATTTTGGGATATTTTATACGAAAGAAATTTTGGACGAAAAATTTTCAATAGACAAAATTTTTTTGCGAAAATTTTATGTAAAGAATAATTTGAATAGACAATTTTTTATATGAAAAACAAAAATCATTTTTAATAGAACAATGTTTTTACTTAAAAATTTCTAAAGAAATACATTTTTACTGAAAATTTTCTACAGAAGAAATGTTTTTGCTAAAATTTTCAATAGAAAAAAATGTTTTTGTATAGAAAAACTTTTTTATCTAAAACTTCTATTAAAACACTTTATACCAAGAATTTCTTTTCTATAGAAACATTTTTATGAAAAATTTTCTATAGAAAATTTTTGGCAAACATTTTTTTGACAAAATTTAAAGACGACGCATTTTAAAAACGTAAAATTTATTTTAGAAAATTTTATGTTGATAAATTTTCTATAAAAGAAAACTTTGCTTCGTGTTTCGAAACATTATAATTCGTATTTAGTTTGATTGGTAATTTTAGGTGGATTTTGATATGTCAATAATAAAATTGCTAAAAAAAAATGAATTTGTGATAAATATTTATATCAGAAATTTTATACAAAATATTTTTCAAAAAAATAAACTTTTACAAATTTATATAAAAAAATAATCTTTAGGAGTAAAGAAAATATAAATCTGAAAAATGTTGTACGTTTAAGATCATAATCTTCACTTTATGTTGATATTTTGTATAGACACTATAATTCGTATTTATTTTGTTTCACAATTAGATACAACGCGTGGTTTTCAATATATGAAGAATTAGGTAGGAGTGATGTTTATGGCCTATAATCAGCCATCAGAAAGAGTAGAGACGAGAAAAACCCTGACAATTTTGTATCGCAAATTTTGCAACGAAAAGCTTTTCCATTCAAAATTTTACAAAAAAAAAAAAAATAGTTTAAAACTTAAAATAACCTTATATTCATAAAAATGCATCAAAATCGATTCACTCTCTGTTAAGTCACTTTTGCTTTATATTTAAATTAGATAAATTTATTTTCACTTTTGATTTGGGCACTCAACGATTGTCATCCAAAGAAAATAAATTAAATAAAAATTCAAAAGTTTAACAAATCTAAAGAAAATGTCAAAACACTAAAACTTAAAATTTATATAAAAAAATAGATAAGTATAAATTCCCCTTCACATCATCAGCGTCCATCACAATGAATAATGTTTGTGCAACAATTTGAACTCTTTCTTTGTTGTTGTTGATGAAGAACTTGAAAAGAATAAATGAAACATGAAAAAAGAATCAAGAAGGAAGAAGAAAAAGAAAAAACAAGTGATTTTGTTTATTCAGTCATTTGACATAGTCACGTGTTGCATGCAACATTCAAAATATGAAAAATGTTAAAGAAAATTAGGGTGAACAGAAATAAACTAATTTTTCTTAAGTCCATGTTTCAGTTCATTACGAAAATAAAAGATTTAATAAATTTTTAAGTTTTTAAATTCAGAATTTTTCGCAACTTTTTTCCATTTTAATTTTTTATTTAAATCTTGTACTTCTTAGTGGAGTACCCTAAACCTGAGGGACACTTTAAGTTTAGTTCCACTAATATACCCATATCAATTTCATTTTTATTTTTTCTTTTGTTAACTTTTTTTTAACTTTTTGCTCTTCTTTTTTTCTTGTTTTTGTTATTTTTTATTTTGTGAATTTATTATATCGTAAAAATGTCAGCAAAGTATTAGATATTAATTGTAGTTTGTCAAATGTGCAAGATCTTGAATGAAAAATTATTTATTACAGAGAAGCAGCAACAATTTTAATGAAAGATTATAATGATAAAAGAAATGGGTCAGAATTCGTAGAAATGCTCATCATTAAATATTACATATACGAAAGGGGAATTATGAAATATTACTTATACGTCATATATAAAATACAAACAATTTAATTTGTATATTATAATTTTTTTATGTCTGTCTATAGAAAATCTTTAATAAGAGTTTTTCAAATGAAACATGCATTAACTTTTTCTGGCATACACATTTAAAAAATTACATACCAAAATTTCTACGATATTCTGTTATACACAAAAGTTTTTCACAAAAATTTTCAACGAAATTTTCTATATATACAAAAATTTCTTAAACATAAATCTTATTTGTGTTAAAGTTCTAATAAACTATATTCGTGATAAATGTATCCTTTATGTTCTTAACAATTTTTTGCACTTGATTTATGCATAAAATATTCGTTAAAGCTGGAGGAGAAAAATTCAGTTAGAACAGCAAAGAAAAAACTAGGACTTTTAGAGAATCCATGTGCATGTTTTGTTTGCTAATTTAAAGCATATATTTTGTTTGGGAACACACACAAACATTTACATACTCATACATCTGTGTTTGTTAACGTGTGTTTGTATGGGGGTCTGTGTTCGAGACTAACATGCGGAAATATAACCAGAAGCATAAACAACAAAATGGAACATGTGCTACTTTATTTAACAACTTATACATGAAAATATACACAGAATATGGGAACACTGAACAAACACACTTACATATATACACATATACATATGTATTTTGTATACATGTGTATATTATTAGCCACTCTATTTAAGACTATAAAAACAGGGTTTGAACAAATGTTTATTATATAGAAATTTTTCTATAGATAAATGTGTTATACACAAATTTTTCTAAAGAAAAATGTGTTATACACAAATTTTTCTATAGAAAAATGTGTTATAGACAAATTTTTCTATAGAAAAATGTTTTATACACAAATTTTTCTATAGAAAAATATTTTATACACAAATTTTTCTATAGAAAAATGTGTTATACACAAATTTTTTTATGGAAAAATGTGTTATACACAAAATTTTCCATAGAAAAATGTGTTATACACATTTTTTTCTATAGAAAAATGTGATATACAAAAATTTTTCTTTAGAAAAATCTGATATACACAAATTTTTCTATAGAAAATCTGTTATACATAAATTTTTCTGTAGAAAATTCTGTTATACAGAAATTTTTCTATAGAAAAATGTGATATACTCAAATTTTTCTAAAGAAAAATCTGTTATTCACAAATTTTTCTATAGAAAAATCTGTTATGCACAAATTTTTCTATAGAAAAATGTGTTATACTCAAATTTTTCTATAGAAAAATCTGTCATACACAAATTTTTCTAGAGAAAAATCTGTTATACACAATTTTTTTAACAGATTTTTCTATAGAAAAATTTGTGTATAACATATATTATACACAAATTTTTCTATATAAAAATCTGTTGTACACAAATTTTTCTATAGAAATTTCTGATGAACACAATTTTTTCTATAGAAAAATCTGTTATACACAAATCTTTCTATAGAAAAATCTGTTATACACAAATTTTTCTATAGAAAAATCTGTTATACACAAATTTTTCTATAGAAAAATCTGTTATATACAAATTTTTCTATAAAAAAATCTGTTATAGACAAATTTTTCTATAAAAAAATCTGTTATACATAAATTTTTCTATAAAAAAATCTGTTACACACAAATTTTTCTATAGAAAAATCTGTTATACACAAATTTTTCTATAGAAAAATCTGTTATACACAAATTTTTCTATAAAAAAATCTGTTATACACAAATTTTTCTATAAAAAAATCTGTTACACACAAATTTTTCTATAGAAAAATCTGTTATACACAAATTTTTCTATAGAAAAACTGTTATACGGAAATGTTTCTATGGGCAAATCTTTTATACTAAATTTTTTCTAAAGAAGATCTTTAATACACATTTTTTTATAGAGAAATCTGTTATGCACATATTTTTCTATAGAAAAATATGTTACACACAAATTTTTCTATAGAAAAATGTGTTATACATCTATCTTTTTATTGAGTATAACAGATTTTTCTATAGAAAAATTTGTGTATAACAGATTTTTTATAGAAAAATTTGTGCATAACAGATTTTTCTATAGTAAAATTTGTGTATAACAGATTTTTCTATAGAAAATTTGTGTATAACAGATTTTTTTATAGAAACATTTGTGTATAACAGATTTCTCAATAGAAAAATTTTTGTGTAACAGATTTTTCTGTAGAAAAATTTGTGTATAATAGATTTTTCTATAGAAAAATTTGTGTATAACAGATTTTTCTATAGAAAATTTTGTGTATCACGGATTTTTCCATAGAAAAATTTGTGTATAACAGATTTTTCTATAGAAAAATTTGTGTAGAACAGATTTTTCTATAGAAAAATTTCTGTATAACAGATTTTTCTATAGAAAGATTTGTGTATAACAGATTTTTCTATAGAAAAATTTGTGTATAACAGATTTTTCTATAGAAAAATTTGTGTATAACAGATTTTTCTATAGAAAAATTTGTGTATAAAAGATTTCTCTATAGAAAAATTTGTGTATAACAGATTTTTCTATAGAAAAATTTGTGTATAACAGATTTTTCTATAGAAAAATTTGTGTATAACAGATTTTCTATAGAAAAATTTTGTGCATAACAGATTTCTCTATAGAAAAATTTGTGTATAACAGATTTTTCTTTAGAAAAATTTGTGTATCACACATTTTTCTATAGAAAAAGTTGTGTATAACAGATTTTTCTAAAGAGAAATTTGTGTATCACACATTTTTCTGTAGAAAATTTTTTATATAACACAATTTTGTATAGAAAAAATTGTGTTTAACACATTTTTCTATAGAAAAATTCTGTCTAACAAAATTTGCTATAGAAAAATTTAAGAATAATCTGTGTATAGCAGATTATGCTATAGAAATCTTAGTGATTAACTTTTTGTTTTTAAAAAAAATAGTGTATTAGAGATTTTGCTAAACATATAACACTGTGTAAACTACCCTCGTTTTATGTAAAACTAGCAACAAAAGACCTGAAAATTGTTTTTTAATAGAGCATAGAAAAACTGGCTGTATAACAGTCAACCAGGCAATTAGAAAAATTTCCTTAAATCAACAAAACTGAAAAAAAGTAAAAAAAGAGTTAAAGTTTGATAGTTTTTTAGTATTTGCAAAACTTTAAAAAAAAAACGTTAGCAACATTTTAAACAGGAAATTTGTAATATTTTTTTGTGTTTTAAAAAACTAAAGTTTGAACTAAAGAACCTCAAAGTTTTTTATGAATCTGTAAAATATATGTGTATTTATAAAAATAAGTGAAATAGAGGAAAACTAGTGGCAATTAAATCAACGAATGAAGTTTTCATTCAATTTATATATAAAAAAAACTTTATATTGATTCATTTAAATTCAATTTCTTTCATTCAATTTATTGACATACTTTGAGATTTTCCTGTACAATAACAACAAAAGGCTTTAGAATTCTATGAGGCGTATACGTATTAAAAACTTATTCTCTTCGGAATAAAATGCTATAAATATTACTCATACGTCGAAGTAGTTGACATTAATAACAATTTATGGGTGGTTTTTTTTATTATTTTATTTTCTCTATTGATTTTTTCTACAATTTTAAATCTCTTTAGAGAAAAGCTGACTAAAAAAAGTAGTCCAATTAAATTTTTTTTAACAAAATTGTTTCCGCTGAATGTTTATACACATAAATAAATCTGTAAGCAAATGTATATTTTAAATTTTATTTATTTAATTGAAATAAAATGTTTCTTTACCCACCCTTTATAGACAGATTCCATTCCTTAACTCTTAAGTTATTGCGGTAAAATGTTAAAATAAAAATAACTTTTTGTAGAATAACAATAAATCATTATTGTTGAGCTCTTCTATTATTAAGTTCCATCTTTGACATTTTTCAATAAATTTTCTTTTCTTTCTAGTTTTAGCTTAACCTACCCCTGGCCTCGTCGCCTTTCCCTAGCATAGCCTGACAATTTTCTTAAGTTTTTTTTTTTGCAAAAAAATGTCTTTCTTAATAATATTAAACAACATGTTGACACACTGCAAGTTGATAAATATAGAAAAATAAATCATTTATTTTGCAAAGTTACAAAATTATTTGTAATATATAAATAAGTGTTTGGGTTATTAGGGGCAGGGCTGTAAATAAATGAATTAAATTTTGGTGTTAAATGGATTTTAAAGCTTATTATTTTACTCATCATAATTAAATAAATAGGGCATATAATGAGATTAGTACCTGGTTGACCGATGATAGGAATTATGATGAGAATTTCGAGGAAAAATTTTTAAAGTTGTCATATATTTTATCTTACAAAGTAGTAAAATAAATTTACAGGAAAGACTTTGTACAAATATTCAATTAATGTTGAGTCATTTTATTCATTTTGTCCGATGAACTGCATAGTTTACATTCATTATACCCTTCACCACTATAGGTGGAAAGGGTATATTAGGTTTGAGCTGATGTTTGTAACGCATGGCAATATTTGTCTTAGACATACCTTTTTGTATACCAATCGACTTAGAATCACTCCCTGAGTTGTTTTAACGATGTCCGTCCGGCTGGCTGGCTGGCCGGTTATCCATGTAAACTTGTTATCACTCTACAGGTCGTTATTTTAAAGATAATTTGATGAAATTTGGCACAGGTTCATATTTTGGCCCAAGGACGATCTCTATACTTTTTGGGTACAATCGGATTACTATTTCGGGTACCTCCCATAGGGATGCCTTTCCGGAATAGAGTTTTTGGTCCTTTACAGCCACAAATTTAGTTGTATTTTAATAATATTCAGCACAAATATAGCTTATCATAACCTTAATCAGTGTTCCTAATTTTGTAGAAATCGGTCCATATTTGACCATACCTCCCATACAAGTCACATTCTCAAAAGACGTTTATATACACATAAAAGCACAAAAACGTTAATAACTCTAAAGATAAATGCATTTGATTACTTAAACTTTGCACAGATAAATATTTTGTAAATATAAAACAATAATCAGGTCCTTAGCCATAAATGATATGTCTCGAAATTTTGGAAAAATAGCACATAGTATATGTATGTATGTCTCTAAGACTTAAGGGAAACTTAGTCGGGCTTGACCGACTATAGCTTTTCTTACATGTTCATTTTGAATAATTTTGAAAATTGGTCATACCAACTTAGAAACCTTCTTCGATTCATGCGCAACAACTTAGCTAAAGATTATAGATCTGGCTATAATCTTTGGCAAAGTTGCACAGTTTACAATTTAACTAATTTTGAGTAGTTTTCAATGGCGCCATCTGTCGGAAATTATTCATATTAACTAAGAAACCTTCGTCGGCTCATGTGCAACAACTTTGCTAAAGATCATATCATGATCAAATACACAGTTTACGATTTAGTTCACTGTGAGTAATTTTCAGTGGCGCCACCTGTCGGAAATTGGACATACCAACTAAGAAACCTTCGCCGGCTTATTCGCAACAACTTTGCTAAAGAGCATAACGTGATCAAATGCACTATGTATGCACTATTCTATAAAGAACATACAGACAGATAAATATTTATTTGTTTAAAAGTTATAACATTACTAATTTTGTCCCCTTTTTATCCCCTAATTTCAAAAAAGATTCATATGCATATTTGGCGCTTCTTTACACCAATTGAATTCGGTACATTTTATAGAAAAGCAGTCATCATATTGTTCCTATTCATATTACTTCATGCGGTGTTAAGTTATAATTTTATCCCTTTTTTACCCATTTTGGCTGCCGAAATCAAAAAAGTACCAAATACTTGTTCAATAGTTTTTTCACATCTATTGATTGCAGTACAAAGATTTTTTCTATATCCTTTGGTTCAAAAGATAAAAGTGGGTTAAAAAATGCACCAAAAAAAATGTATTTTCACCCTTTTTACCCCCTATCGGACATAATTTCGAAAAAATACCAAACACCTATCCGCTTATTTTTATAGCTGTTTATAATGTAATTTAAATTTTGTTTCTATACCTATTACTTTAGGAAATATAACGTTTAAGATTTTTCCCCTTTTTACCCCCTTTGCAGTAAAAGTCCCTTCTGTTTCGATTTACACGGCAAAAAAGATACCAACATCCTTATTAATACAAAAAAGCACCGAACTCTTGCGGAAAAAAAGAGCCTCTATAGAGTAAGTGAAGGTAATATGGTAATGCATTAGTTAGAGAAGTTTTATATAACCTAATACTCAATAACCAGTGACTAGCTGAGTTATGATGTGAACCGCTGCTTTTTTGAAAATTTTTATTTTTTTCAAGTGAGGCTGGCCGGGGATCAATCTTGAGACCTCTGGTATGCTAGGCCTGCTTTACCACCAATTTTTCCTATTTTCGAAAAAAACTACTAAATTTTAATTTTGTTAGTTTCGGAGATATAGCGTTTTTCAATTTTTATCTCCTAAATAGTCGGCCAATTTTCTAAAAATCCCCCCTTATTGGATCTTTTCATAAAAAAAACCCCGCTGTCCAAATTTTTATATTGCAGCTTTTGTCTTTGCTTTGTGGGCTAGCTAAATCGTCACCAGAATGCTAGAGTTTTAATATCAAACAAAAATTTGAGAATTCAACAAATCACTCTTGTACAGCTCTGTTTGGTGGGTTAAGAAAACAGCTCATGTTCACGCACATTGTCATGAACAAGGACATTCTGCAAAATGTCTACAATTAAGATGTCACAAAGAAAATGTTTAGTTTTTCAAAAAAGAAAACAATTTAAATTCAAAATTAAATTTTCAATTAATAAAATGTCAACTATGTTAAATTTATACTAAATTAACGCCTAATAACATAAAATATATCCTTTTGGAATTTTATTAATATTTGCTTTTCATCTAAAGACAATGAGAAATAATAAAAAGTTTTTATTCTCGTGTTAATTAAGTTAAAATATGACAGGAAGTTGTAAGTGTGGGAGTGTGTGTGTGAGTAACTGCTTGTCTGAAACTGTTTCTGTGTGGGTCTAAGTTTATAAAGAGTTTGAAATTATGCAAGCGAGTGGCTGGTCTGTTTTATTGTTGCATTAACTTGCAGCGCAACAATGTTCTTGCAACTTAAAATAGAAGAGTTGGTTAAAGCTAAATTAAAATAATAAATTGTTGCCTAACAAAAGGGAGAGGGAAAATTTTTTGAAATCAAAGTTGTTTAAATGTATTATAAAAAGAAAAACTAAAGACTATAACAACAAGTCGAGATTCTTCTATACAAATTCATAAAGACTAAAAGGATCTTGTACAAATAATGACTTTTTTCTATTTAAAAACATTTTTGTAGCCACCCTCTTTTGTTAACCAAAGAAAAAAATGTATAGTTTTTTTTCTGTTATTTTATTTTAGTAAGAGGAAAAACTTTTTTTCAGAAACTTGAATAATGAATCATAATAAATGTGATTGTTGCTAACAAGAGCAAGCAAACTTTAAGAATAAAACTTCACTTTTAATTGTTTAATTAAAGTATGTGTGTGTATATATGTATGTGCTTAAGTGCAGAAATAAAGTTTTAATTTTTATGGTAAAGTTCAAAATTAAAGAAAATACAAATATGTAGAAAGCCAAACATTTTGTAATTATAGTATATTTTTGCACATCGTAATGAGAATTTGATTACAAGTCCTAACAATGCGATTTTGGAGTATGTGGTTATAATGTGGTATAGGTTGAAATTTTCTATAGAAAATTTGTTTTATCAAAAATTTTCAAAAATTTTTTATAAACATTTTTTATAAAAATTTTTTTATCAAAAATTTTTCTATAAAAATTTTTTGATCAAAAATTTCTCTATAGAAAATTTTTTATCAAAAATGTTTCTATAGAAATTGAAAATTTTTTTATTAACAATTTTTCTATAGATTTTTTTTATCAAAAATTTTTCTATAGAAAATTTTTTTATCAAACATTTTTCTATACAAAATTTTTTATCAAAAATTTTTCAATACAAATTTTTTTAAAGAAAATTTTTTTATCAAAAATTTTTTTTATCAAAAATTTTTCTATAAAAAAATTTTTTTATCAAAAATTTTTCTATAGAATATTTTTTTTTTTATCTTTATTTGCATTTTTATTAAAAATTTTTCTACGGAAAAAATATCGAAGATTTTTCAATGGAAAAATATTATTAACAAAGATTTTTCTATAGAAAAATATTTTTATCGATAATTTTTCCATAGAAAAATATTTTTATCGAAAATTTTTCTATAGAAAAATTTTTTTATCGAAAATTTTTCTATCGAAAATTTTTCTATAGAAAAATTTTTTTATCGAAAATTTTTTTATCGAAAATTTTTCTATAGAAAAATATTTTTATCGACAATTTTTCTATAGAAAAATATTTTTATCGACAATTTTTCTATAGAAAAATATTTTTATCGAAAATTTTTCTATAGAAAAATATTCTTAACAAAGGTTTTTCTATAGAAAAATATTTTTATCGAAAATTTTTCTATAGAAAAATATTTTTATCGAAAATTTTTCTATTGAAAAATTTTTTTATTAAAAATTTTTCTATAGAAAAATTTTTTTATTAAAAATTTTTCTATAGAAAAATTTTTTTATCGAAAATTTTTCTATAGAAACATATTTTTATCAAAAATTTTTGTATAGAAAAATATTTTTATCGAAAATTTTCGTATAGGAAAATATTTTTATCGAAAAATTTTCTGTAGAAAAATATTTTTTCTGTTGAAATTTTTCTAAAGAAAAATTTTTTATCAAAAATTGTTCTATAGAAAATTTTTTATCAAAAATTTGTCTGTAGAAAATTTTTTATCAAAAATTTGTCTGTAGAAAATTTTTTTATCAAAAATTTTTCTAAAGAAAATGTTCGATAAAAATTTCTTTAGACACAATTTTTTTATCAAAAACTTTTTTATAGAAAATATTGTTATCAAAAATTTTTCTATAAATTTTTTTTCTATAGAAAAATATTTTATCGAAAATTTTTCTATAGAAAAATTTTTTTATTGAAAATTTTTCTATAGAAAAATTTTTTTATTGAAAATTTTTCTATAGAAAAATTTTTCTATTGAAAATTTTTCTATAGAAAAATTTTTTTATCGAAAATTTTTCTATAGAAAAATACTTTATCGAAAATTTTTCTATAGAAAAATTTTTTTATAGAAAATTTTTCTATAGAAAAATTTTTTTATCGAAAATTTTTCTATAGAAAAATTTTTTATCGAAAATTTTTCTATAGAAAAATTTTTTTATCGAAAATTTTTCTATAAAAAAATTTTTTTATCGAAAATTTTTCTATAAAAAAATTTTTTTATCGAAAATTTTTCTATAGAAAAATTTTTTTATCGAAAATTTTTCTATAGAAAAATTTTTTTATCGAAAATTTTTCTATAGAAAAAATTTTTGATCGAAAATTTTTCTATAGAAAAATTTTTTTATCGAAAATTTTTCTATAGAAAATTTTTTTAACGAAAATTTTTTTATCGAAAAATTTTTTTATCGAAAATTTTTCTATAGAAAAATTTTTTTATCGAAAATTTTTCTATAGAAAAATTTTTTTATTGTCGAAAATTTTTCCATAGAAAAATTTTTCTATAGAAAAATATTTTTATCGAAAGTTTTTCTATGGAATAAAATTTTTATCGAAAATATCTTCGGAAAAATTTTATTATTGAAAATTTTTCTATAGAAAAATATTTTTGTCGCAAATTTTTTAATAGAAAAATATCGAAAAATTTTCAATAGATTTTTTTTAGAAAAGTTTTCCATTTAAAAATATTTTTATCGAAAATTTTTTCAGAAAGATATATTTATCGAAAAATTTTCTATAAAAAATAATTTTTATAGAAAAATATTCCAGAGAAAAATATTATTATGAAAATTTTTTCTATAAAAAAATGTTTTTATCGAAAATATTTTTTGTTGCTATAAATTGGATTTTGAGTTTGTTTCTTGTATATTTTGTTTTTTTATTTTCTTTAGCAAAGTGGCACCAAATCTAAACTGAATGCTTTTAATACTTATTTTCACGAGTTTCATTAATGATCGTGACATTTACGAAAATTACAAAAAGTCTTCGGCTTCTGGTGGTATGGGCTGCCTACGCCTGACTATAGCTCGTTTTTTATTGCAATTCTTGAGCATTATAAGACATGTTTAAGCATTATTTAGTATTTTTTATAAGTATTTACTATTTTAATACTTAATATTGCTTTTACAAAAATTTATTTACAATGCATTTTCTACAAGGAAAATAATTTTGACATCTCATTACAAATTCTTTTTCACGCTAATTTCACAACCAAAACTTCTCTTTTTATGGAACTTTTCATGCATTTTTCACTTCTTCCTCTAAAACTGGGTTAAACTTTTAAGTTTACATGTTTCCGCTGGCTGGCATAAATATTCAAACTGTTTTTATATCCTCTAGTGCAATTTTTGGTTGAGTTATTTCTTATAGTTTTCCCCAAAAAAAAGTGGAAAAATGTTTGCCAACATTTTCTTGTCAACAACAAAAAATTTCATTCTAAGCCATTGCCTGATATAATGAGAAGATAGTGTGTGTTACTTCTTAAAAAAGAAGAAAAACGCTGTTGCTACCGTTGATTGTAACAGTGGGGGAGAAAAATTAGAGATATGTAGTTAAAATGAAAAATCACTTCGTTTTGGGACTAATGAAGATTTCCTGGGTTAAATAAATTTTTTTTTAATGAGAATCTGAAGAAATTTTTGATGAGATTTTGTTCCTCCCACTGTGCAAAACTGCATATATTTTTTTCTATTTTGTTAAAAGTGTTGAGAATTTTTTGTTCTTTGCACACCTGCATATTTGTTCTATTTTTTAAGCAATTTTCAAGACATCATTTTTTGAAAAAGGTGTTATTCATGTTGAGTAAAAAAAAGCCCAAAGCAAATTAAGTTTTATGGTTACACCACACATTTCCTCTTATCATTTTCTTAAATCTGTGGAAATCATAGAAATTTGTTGCAGTTTCATGTATAGAAAATGATGAGATTTAAATCGATCGCTTTTAAAAATATACCACCTAATTCATAAACGAAAAATAATGTTATGAGAAGTTTATGATTCAAAATTACTATACAAAATGATCAATAAATGTTTTTAAGAAAAAGTGATGTTATGTATTATAAAAAAAGGTATTGAAATGTGCTAAACGAACACTGATGAAACTCAGTAGCTCATGTATCGAATATAGTTTCACACCTTTAATCTTCAATTTTATTGAGACACAGAACCTTGGCTTTAGTATACAGAAGAAAAAAAAAACTAAAATCTCGTATATAGTTAAGGAGATATCAGGAAATTAAAAAAGCTCTGCAAAATTCAGTGTTTTCGTTTTTCTTTAGAAACTCTGTTGGCTCGATTTTTCTCGGTGTTCACACGGAAAAAATTCACCGAAATTTACCGATCGTTTAAACAAAGTTCAAAATTTTCTGAAAAAAGTCATGTAAATTGTTACGCATAACTTATGTTGCAGTCTTTTAGGCTTAACTTTTTTATCAAATTGAATTTAAGTGTAATTCCAAGGCAGATACCACTAGGAATCGACGGACTTCAATCAAAATTAGTAGTGCTCTTTGTTGGATAAACTTAAAGACATCAAATTTTGTCGATTTCATCAAATTTTGTCGTAAATTCCGGCTTATATAAAGAGTGCTCTAAATAAAATTTGTAGTTGGATTTTCTTAAATAAAAATCAAACCTTTTAATATAAAAACTCTACAAAATACGCAAATATAATGACATATTATACAAAATCATTTAGCATTAAAATGTTTACTTAGTACTCGGGTTTTGCAAAATTATCGACTTTTTTCGGAAACCCTCCCATTAAAGATTTTACAGTTGCTTCTGATACCTTTTTGGAGCATGTGTTCCACCTGCGCTTAAAATCGGACATGTTCTTTGAAATCTTTCCTGTGTTCTTCAATTCCTTTTTTACCAGAGCCCAATACCTTTCCACAGGCCGAAGTTCTGGATAGTTAGGTAGATTTGCTTCTCGTGGTACAAAAATGACATTATTCTTTGAGTACCACTCAAGTGCCTTTTTTCCATAATGGCATGATGCCAAATCGGGCCAAAAAAATGTAGTCACTCTGTGCTCTCTTAAAAAGGGAAACAACCGTTTTTGTAGGCACTCCTTTATATAAATTTCTGTGTTTATTGTGCCAGATGCCACAAATACTTTACTTCTTTTGCCACAACTGCAAATAGCTTGCCACACGAGCAACTTCTAAGGGAATTTTGTTTGTTTTTTTGTGCGAAACTCTTGCCGAACATTGCCCCGTTTATCAGCAACATAAAAATCTTGACCAGGAAGTTGAGAAAAGTCTGCCAGTACGTATGTTTCATCATCCATCACACAACAGGTGTATTTTTTTATAAAATCAGACTTCAATTTTTTCGCTCGTTTTTTTGCTTCTAAGTTCTTTATAGCATTGCGATCTGGAACCTTTTGGACTTTGTATGTCTTCAGTCCAGCATAAGCTTTGACTCTATGTGCAAAATTCGTAGAACATTTCACCGTACGAGCTGCTTTTCTTAAAGAAGTGTTAGGCGCTCTTCGAAAGAGTCGCTCGACTTCTTTTGCCTTACCAATATCTGTAGGACCTTTTTTCCTACCTGATCCAGGTTTTCTTTCAATGCTCAGGTTTTTCTTATACCGTCTGATGGCATTAGAAACCGTTCGAGGGTCAACTTTCAAATTTTTAGCTATTTTTTAAAAGTCCATGACGGATTTTTTTGAAAAGTTTTAATTATATTTTCACGAACTTTTTTTTCGCAGTCCATTTTGATTGAAATAACTATTGAAAATTAATAATTTCTAAAATAATAGTATCTGACATATCTATAGAAACTAACTTGATCAATAAAAAAAATAAATTCTTGCACTATGGATAAATTTTATCTAAAATAGTAAATGCATATTTTTTTTAGAACACTCTTTATTAAGAAGAAAATTGGGGCTCCAAGGCAGGTACCTCAAAGATCCAAGGGATCTCAACCAAAATTAGTACAACTCTTTCTTGGATCAATTAATAGACGTGTGCCGAATTTCATCAAATTCTGTTGAGAATTGCAACTTATATATTGAAGAAGAAAAATAAGTGAAAAATGGGGGTCCAAAGTAGATACCCCAAGGAGTCAGGTGATCTCAAAGCAGGTACCCCAAGGAGTCAGGGGATCTCAACCAAAATTGGTATAAATCTTTTCTGGATCAATTAATAGATGTGTGCCGAATTTCATCATATTCTGTGGATAATTGCTGATTGTACATAAGGAAGAAAAATAGTCAAAAATGGGGGTCCAAGATAGATAAACCAAGGAGTCGACTAATTAAAAAAAAATTGTAGAGCTCTTTTTGGAATTAAGAAATAGACATAAGTCGAATTGCAAAAAGAAAAATATGTAAAAAATGGTGGTCCAAGCCAGGTACCCCAAGAAGTCGACGAATTTCAATAATAATTAGTGGACCTCTTTTCTGAATAAATTAATACACATATGTGGAATTTCATTAAATTCTGTTTAGAATTGCAACTTTTACATTGAGAAGAAAAATAGCTGATATAATGGGGGTCTAAGGCAGGTACCCCAAGGAGATGGCGGAATTCGAACATTTTTTGAATCAATCTTATCTATATAAAACTGAAAAAGTATTCAAAATTTAATTTTCGTAGGATCACTCTTCTATTTTTGGCACTTTGATGTATGAAGAAATACCACTTTGTGGTATACCACATTAAAATGGCTCTTAATGGGATTTGCAATATTTTTTTTTTAATATTTCTGAAATTGTGGGTTTGGTATTTCCGTCAAATGAATCCGTAAAAGCACACTATAGGTATCATGTGGTGTTGAAATCATACTTAAATTGAACAAAAACTAAAAATTTCGCAATCTGAAAGCAAATAGGTATACCACATTGTCTGCGTTCCCACGGCAGTCGGTTCTTCGTACCGGAACGACTCGGAAATCTTAGAATTCCGAACAAGGACTGTCACTTCTGAGATATTAACAATAATATCGCAGTTACAACAACAACCACATTGCCTGCACTTTTATTTGGAAAACTCTATATAGAAATTCATTTTAAAAAAATTTAATAAGTTTGACCTTTGACCTTTTCAGCAAAATTGCTAATTGCCTCAAAATTGAGTCACAAATATTTCAAAAATAAACAAAACTAGAAAAAAATAAAGGTTCTAAAGAAACTTTACATCAAAATCCACTTTTATTTTATTTTATACGAATTTCTTTGGTTTCCAATTTGTTAAAGTCAAAGAAATGTTTATAAATGACTTAATCACTGAATATGACCAAATTCTGGAATTGGTAATGTATGGAAATTTTTTATTTAACTGCCAATAACAAAATCCTTTTATTTAACTAATTTAATTTCTTTTTCTTCTTAGTTTTTTTTTTCTTTCTATTTTATATTCTTTTCAAAATTTTCTTTGAATATTTTTAAGTCAATAACATTGAAACACGTTTTCAGTGAAATAAATTTATTTCTGTCTCTAAACATTTTATTTTGTTGGCGTTTCTTTATTTTTATTTTCCCATTTCTTTATATGAATGTGGTTGTCGTTGTTGGTATGTCAAGGATTTTCTGGGGTTATTTTTTCAAAGTTTTTCTGTATTTTTTTTTTTTTCGAAAAACAATAAACTTCTGACTTTAAAGAAGAAAAAAAAGTTTGTTTTTAATGTTGGCATAAGTCTGTAAGGGTTTGTGTCAGTCAGTTTATTTTTTTATTTTTTTTTTTGTGTAGAGTCAGAGTCAAAATGTGTTAAAGGGATACAATAAATTAATATATATACACACAAGGGTTAAGTCTGTATGAGGTTTTTTTTTTTGTTCAAATGTCTTGGTGTATAAATAAAATAAAGAAAATATATGAGTTTATGCTTAGCAACATTCTTTAGCCGCTTTGTCAGTTAGACGCCTGGTTTACGCTATTACTCATCGATATTTCTAGAATTTTTATTCTTTTTTTTTTTTCTTAAGAAACAACGTTACATATAAATAAAAAATATAACTTAAAACATTAACTGATGTATTTTATGGAGCTTATGTTATAAATAAGAAATAAAATAGGTATATAACAAAAATAAAATATACATGTAATAAAAAAAGGAAATTCTTTTATGGTTCCTATTAAAAATGGCTACAAACTGTAAATGTTTATGCAAAAGATCTTTAAATTATTAGACTTTTTATTATAGGCTCAAGATATGTTTCAATGACTTTATGAATTTAAAAGTCATTCCAAATTTTACCACTTTTAAGACAAAAATTTATGAACGAAAAATTTAACAAACAGTTTCCATATTCCATTTCTTTCGAAAAGGGTATAAAACAAAGCAATTTTTCAAAAAGAAAAAGTTTTAGAAACAGCTCAACATTGTTTATAAACAAGTTGCTTAAGTACAGAGTAACCTAGGACAAAATTTCAAGAGTTTATATAAAAAATAAAAATATTTAACATTTTCTTGAACATTGGCAACATTTTCTATAGAAAAGTATTCCGAAATACATCGCAACATTTTCTTTAGAAAAGTTGTCTGAAACATTGCAACATTTTCTAAAAAAAATATAGTCTGAAACATTGTAATATTTTATATACAAAAGTAGCCTGATACATTGCAACATTTTCTAAAGAAAAGTAGTTTGAAACATTTCAACATTTTTAACAAAAAAGAAGTCTGAAGCATTGCAACATTTTCTACAGAAAAGTAGTCTGAGTCATTGCAACGTTTGCTGTAGAAAAGTCGCCAGAAACATTGCAACTTTTTCTATAGAAAAGTTGTCTAAAACATTGCAACATTTTCTATAGAAAAGTAGTCTAAAACATTGCAACATTTTCTGTAGAAAAGATTCTTAAAACTTTGCAACATTTTCTATAGAAAAGTGGTCTGAAACATTGCAACATTTTCTATAAAAAAGAAGTCTGAAACATTGCAACATTTTCTATAAAAAAGCAATCAGAAACATTCCAATATTTTCTATGAAAAAGTAGTCTGAAAAACAGCAACATTTTCTATACAAAGATATTATCTGATATTATCTGAAACATTGTAACATTTTCTATAGAAAAGTAGTCTAAAACATTGTAACATTTTTTATAAAAAAGTAGTCTAAAACGTTGCAACATTTTCTATAGAATAGAAGTATGAAATATTGCAACATTTTCTATAAAAAAGTATAAGAAAGAATCCAACATTTTCTATGAAAAAGTAGTCTGAAACTTTGCAACATGTTCTATAAAAAGTAGTCTGAAACATTGTAATATTTTCTACAGAAAAAAAGTCTGAAACATTGCAACATTTCTATAGAATAGTAGTCTGAAACATTGCAGCATTTTCTATAGAAAAAAAGTCTAAAAGAATGCAACATTTTCTATAAAAAGATATTATTTGAAATTTTGTAACATTTTCTATACAAAAGTAGTCTGAAACATTGCAACATTTTCTATAAAATAGAAAACGGAAACATTGCAACATTTTCAATGAAAAAGAAGAAAAGTAGTCTGAAACATTGCAACATTTTCTATAAAATAAAAAACGGAAACATTGCAACATTTTCAATGAAAAAGTAGTCTAAAACACAGCAACATTTTCTATAGAAAATTGGTCTGAAACTTTGCAACATGTTCTATAGAAAAGTAGTCTGAAACATTGTATCATTTTCATAGAAAAGTAGTCTGAAACATTGCAACATTTTCTAAAAAAGAGTAGTCTGAAACATTGCGACATTTTCTATAAAAAATTAGTCTGAAACATTGCAACATTTTCTGTATAAAAGTAGTCTGAAACACAGCAACATTTTCTATAAAAAGATATTATCTGAAACTCTGTAACATTTTCTATAAAAAAGAAATCTGAAACATTGCAACATTTTCTATAGAATAGAAGTGTGAAACAGTGCAACATTTTCTATAGAAAAGTAGTCTGAAACGCTGCACCATTTTTTTGTAACATTGAAGTATGAAACAGTGCAACATTTTCTATAGAAATAGAGTCTGAAACATTGCAACAATTTCTATAGAAAATTTGTCTGAAACATTGCAACATATTCTATAGAAATGTAGTTTGGAACTTTGCAACATTTTCTATAAAAAAAAGAAGTCTGAAACATTGCAACATTTTCTATAGAAAATTTGACTGAAACATTGGAACATTTTCTATTGAAAAGTAGTCGAAAATATTGCAAAATATTCTATAGAAAAAAAGTCTGAAGCACTGCAACATTTTCCATATAAAAGTAGTCTGAAACAGCCTTAGGCTGAGCAACATTTGTTAGGCAAAGTTATATGTTGAATCTTGGCAACATGTTTCATAAAATAGATCAACATTTTTGTAAGATTTTGTTTGATTAAGGCAAGATTTTTATATAAAAAGTTATTTGAGTTAGAGAAAACTTTTCTGGGAAAAGATTTTTCAAGAGAAATGTTAAACATATTTGTAAAAAGCAACAGTTGTATAAATCAGGTCAATATTTTCAGAAAAGTCCCCTAAATCAAAGCAACCTTTTTCTAAAGAAAGGATGTTTCTGATAACGTTTTTATAGAAAATTATGGCAGTGTATCAATTATTTTTTTTTTTGCAAAAAATGTTTCTGTTTTTAAGACAACTTGTTGGTACAAAATGTTGCTCTGTTCTAGGCAACAAATGTTGCTGAGTTTAAGAAATTGCGTTTCATTGCCCCAAGGAGCTTTTTTGTAGAAAATTTTGTTCTGCGTTAAATAATTTTGAAAATAAAAATATATTTCAAAAAAATTCTAACTGATTTATTACCAGCAACATTCATTTAAGTGTCCGCCATCTTCATACTCATTTCTGGCTTTGGGAAAACATTTATACAATACAATCATTTGCAACTACCCTGACCTAAATGTGTGTGTTTGAATGACTTTTTGCCTTTGTTGCATTGTAGTATGTAGTTTTTTTTTTAAACGTCATTAAAGGAAAAGCATGTGACTGAAAGTACAACAACTATTAAAAAGAAGACAAGTAAACTGTCAGACACATTTTGCAAACAACAATAACAAAAAGAACCAAGCATTTATGGTTCAAAGAGAAACATGTTATTTTAATTATTTACAATATAATTTGTTCTTATTCCCACTAATACTCGAATGATTTCAGCACGACATTTGCCATTAAGTTTAACTGTAATAACAATAACAACTATAATAATTATTATTTAGTTGTCATTATATTTAAAGTTGTTGTGTGTGAGTGTGTGTGTGTGTGACACACACATAAACACTTAAACCACGAAATAGGTATTTATGTGATAGATTATGTATGAGTGTGCGTGCGTTAGTGTCTCCTTGCAGCAATTGTCAAAGTTGAACCATATTAATTATTGTTATTAGCAATAATTATTATTTATTTTCTAAAGGCAATTTTAAACGTGACAAAAATATAGAGAATATTTAGCTGGAAAAAATATTACACATTAATATTAAAAGCTAGAAAGAATAGAAAAAAAGCCTTTGCTTTAGCCTTAATTTACCCCCTGTGGCGTATGATTATTATTTTTAACAATTAATATTAAGTATACGACGAATTAAACCTGTTAAGTAATTCGAGTTAGACCAAAATGTTTTATGTTGAAAATATGAAAAAAAGTGTTAAATACATTTTTATAAAGAACTTTACGTTAATACTTTTTTTTTATTTGCTTAAATTTTCTACTGTCAAAATTCTTTAAAATCTCTAAAACTTGAATTTAAAAAATTCTCAAAAAATGTATTTCACTTTCAAAATATTAAACAGATTCGCTTTTTTAACACTAAACATTTGAGATTTTCTTTCTATTTGATTTAAAATTTTAATTTTGCTGTTTGTTATTTTTTACGTTGTCTGTTTTCTTTCAACTGCGAACATTTTTATGCGGCAAAAATTTTCAAAAATTTTGTTCCTTGTCTTTATCATTTTTTCATTCAAAAACGTGCCTCACACTCGACTTTAGTCAAACCAAAACCCGCTTGTCTGGCCTAACCATCGCAGTTTCACTTCGCTGATGTTGTTTCAGTAATTGTTATTGTTTGTTCTTAACATAATATTGCCCAGCACAATGGGAACGATTTTAGATAATTTTTTGCAAAAGGACTTTTTAATAGAAATTATTGTAGGCAACATTTTTTTTTAATTTAAAATGTTTCAGAACAGAAAAATTATTGTTCAACAAATAATAATCTTTCAGGCTTTCTTTTTTTCTAAGCAACATTTCTATAACATTTCTGCAACTTTAATTTTATAGAAAATTTGTCTGATACATTGCAACAGTTTCTACAGAAAAGAAGTCTTTAACAATGCAACATTTTTTATAAAAAAATAGTCTGAAACATTACAACATTATCTACAGAAAAACGGTCTGAAACATTGTAACATTTTCTATAGAAAAGTAGTCTGAAACATTGCGACATTTTCTATAGAAAATTGTTATAAAACAAACAACATTTTTTATTGAAAAATAATCTGAAACATTTTCTACATAAAAATAGTCTGAAACATTGAAAAATTTTTCAGAGAAAATGATCCTTAACAAACCAAGATTTTCTTCTGAAAAGTAGTCTAAAACATTGCAACATTTTCTTAACCAAAGTAGTCTGAATCATTGCAACGTTTTCTAGAGAATAATAGTCTGAAACATTGCAGGCTTTTCAACAAAAAAATATTTTGAAAATATTGCAACATTTTCTGTATAAAATTAGTCTGAAACATTGCAAAATTTTCTAAAGATAACGAATTTAATAAAGAAGATGTTTCTAGAACTCAACCAACATTGCTATATAAAAATGTTTGTTTAAAAAATATTAATCTATCAGTCTTTCTTTATTTCCAAGCAACATTTCTATAACATTTTTTCTAAGGTAAATTTGTCATTTTTTGGTAAATTTATTTAATTTATTTAAGAAATGTTGCTAAGGACATTTAGAAAATGTTGCTAGAACTCAAGCAACATTGCTTTATACAATTGTTTTTTTTTTTTATTTATCTGTCAGTCTTTCCTTACTTCATAGCAACATTTCTCGAAAAAAGTTGGCTTATTTTAAATTTATTATAAAAAATGTTGCTAAGAACGTATAGAATATGTTGCTGGATACAATCAAAATTTGTATATAAAAATGTTTATTTAAAAAAAAGTTAGTCTGTCAGTCTTTTTATTTTTTAATTTATTAAAAAAATGTTGCTAAGAATATTTAGAAAATTTAGCTAGAACTCAAGCAACATTGCTCTATACAAATGTTTTTTTTTTAAATATTTATCTTTTAGTCTTTCCTAACTTCTTAGAAACATTTTTACAATTTTACATTAAAAAAAGTTGGCTTATGTTGCTAGAACTCAAGCAACGTTTCTATATAAAAATGTTTATTTAAAAAAATGTTTATCCGTCAGTCTTTCCTTACTTCTTAGCAACATTTCTATAACATTTTTTCCAACTTTACCTTGAAAAATTTGAAATTTATTATAAAAAATTTTGCTAAGAACGTAAAGAATATGTTGCTAGAACTCAAGCAACATTTCTATATAAAAATGTTTATTTAAAAAAATTAATCTGTCAGTCTTTTTATTTTCTAAGGTAAATTATTTGATTTATTAAAAAAATGTTGCTAAGAACATTTAGAAAATGTTGCAGGAACTCAAGCAACATTGCTCTATACAAATGTTGTTGTTGTTTTTTTTTTTTTTTTGAAAATATTTATCTGTCAATCTTTCCTTACTTCTAAGCAACATTTCTGTCATATTTTTACAACTTTACCTTGAAAAAAGTTGGCTTATTTTAAATTTATTATAAAAAATGTTGCTAAGAGCGTATAGAATATGTTGCTAGAATACAATCAACATTTCCATATAAAAATGTTTATTTAAAAATTAATCTGTCAGTCTTTTTTTATGAAAATGTTGCTAGAACTTAAGCAACATTGCTATACACAAATGTTTGTTTAAAAAAAGTCTGTCAGTATTTTTTGGCTTCTTAAAAAATATTGCTAAGAATCAGACAACTTTGCTGTACAACTTTACTATAAAAAAAGGTTAGCCTAAAAGTATGCTACACAAATGTTTTTGAAATATTTTACATTTCGATCTATATCAAATGCCACGATTTGGCCCCTGACTTAATATCAGACAAATTTTTCAACAGAAAATTTTCTTTTCTTTCAGACACACAAAATGTTGCTTTGTTTTTTATGATGTTGCTAAGTAAAATTATGCTTGGTTTTTTTTCAAAGAAATTCTTTTTCTCTTACCCACTGTGCACTTATTTTTTTTAAAGAAAACATCGTTTTCATTTTAGCCCTTACAAATTTTCAACAAAAAAAATTTTTTTTTTTTCAGACACACAAAATGTTGCTTTGTTTCCTAAGATGTTACTAAGGAAAATTACACAGGCCTACAAATATTGGGGTCATGGAAGTTGTTGGAAAATGGAGGGTCATTTCCGAAGTAATTTTTTGCGTAGAATCCGAATCCGGGGTCCGAATTGCTCTATCACGTCAGGATTTTGAGATATTTGAGGTTTTTTACCCAAAAAATGGCGTTTTTGGCTACTTTTGAGGTTATGTACAGAAGAGACAAAATTTTTTGGGAGTTTTTTTTTAGTTGCATCTTATAGCACTACTCTTCCTCTTTAATTTAAGAGTCGCAGAGTTCAATTACGATTTTTCTACACCAAGTTACGTCAATTTGAAATTACGAGATATGTCCTATTAATTGCATGACCATTTGCATTGAATACGTTGAGGCAGACATTTGTCTACTGGGTATTTTCTCTTCAAAATTTTTACTTGGGGATTTTTGGGGTTACTGATTACGAATATGAAGTTGAGATATTAAAATTATCAAATTCAAGATGGCGGATTCAAAATGGCGTATAAAAATTTTCAAAAAACATTGCAAATATGAAACATATTTTCATTTTCTGCTATCTAATAAGTTTTGTTGTTACGATAAACATAATACATTATAGTAATTTATATTTACACAGGTATCGTGACATTGAATTTGACCTTCAGCTTGATCTTCAAGTGCATTTCAAGTTAAACTTTTTTTTACATTTAGCATTACGTGAGTCCCCTCGCTTAAAGGAATTCCAAAGTGAGACGGGGCAAAATTAAAAAGAAAACATGTTTTAATATTGGCGAAGGGACTCCCGCTCGTAATTTCAAATTGACGTAACTTGGTGTAGAAAAATCGTAATTGAACTCTGCGACTCTTAAATTAAAGAGCAAGAGTAGTGCTATAAGATGCAACTAAAAAAAAACTCCCAAAAAATTTTGTCTCTTCTGTACATAACCTCAAAAGTAGCCAAAAACGCCATTTTTTGGGTAAAAAACCTCAAATATCTCAAAATCCTGACGTGATAGAGCAATTCGGACCCCGGATTCGGATTCTACGCAAAAAATTACTTCGGAAATGACCCTCCACTTTTTGACAACAAAACCATGTTGGCCTGTGTTATGCTTGGTTTTTTCAACGAAATTATTCCTCTTTACCCATTGTGCACTTTTTTGAAGAAAACATCGTTTTTATTTTGGCCCTGACTTAATATCAGACGAATTTTCAATAGAAAACTTCCTTTTCTTTCAGGCACACAAAATTTTGCTTTGCTTCCTACGATGTTGCTAAGGAAAACTATGCTTGGTTTTTTTTCAAAGAAATTCTTCTTCTCTTACCCATTGTACACTTCTTTTTTTTAAAGAAAACATCGTTTTCATTTTAGCCCTGACTTAAATCAGGCAAATTTTTAACAGAAAATTTATTTTTTTTTCAGGCACACAAAATGTTGCTTTGTTTCCTATGATGTTGCTAAGGAAAATTAAGCTGTTTTTTTTCAAAGAAATTCTTCTTCTCTTACTCATTGTGACTTTTTTTTGAAAAAAACTACGTTTTCATTTTGGCCCTCACTTAATATCAGACAAATTTTCAACAGAATATTTTCTTTTCTTTCAGACACACAAAATGTTGCTTTGTTTCCCAAGATATTGCTAAGAAAAATTATGCTTGGTTTTTTCAAAGAAATTCTTCTTCTCTTACCCATTGTGCACTCTTTTTGAAGAAAACATCGTTTCCATTTTGGCCTGACTTAATATCAGACAAATTTTCAACAGAAAACTTTCTTTTCTTTCAGACACACAAAATGTTGCTTTGTTTCCCAAGATGTTGCTAAGAAAAATTATGCTTGGTTTTTTCAAAGAAATTCTTCTTCTCTTACCCATTGTGCACTCTTTTTGAAGAAAACATCGTTTCCATTTTGGCCTGACTTAATGTCAGACAAATTTTCAACAGAAAATTTTCTTTTCTTTCAGACACACAAAATGTTGCTTTGTTTCCTATGATGTTGCTAAGAAAAATCATGCTTGGTTTTTTTTTTAAGAAATTCTTCTTCACCCATTGCGCACTTCCTTTTGAAGAAAATATCGTTTTCATTTTGGCCCTGACTTAATATCAGACAAATTTTCAACAGAAAATTTGAACAAACAAAATGTTGCTTTGTTTCCCAAGATGTTGCTAAGAAAAATTATGCTTGGTTTTTTCAAAGAAATTCTTCTTCTCTTACCCATTGTGCACTCTTTTTGAAGAAAACATCGTTTCCATTTTGGCCTGACTTAATATCAGACAAATTTTCAACAGAAAACTTTCTTTTCTTTCAGACACACAAAATGTTGCTTTGTTTCCCAAGATGTTGCTAAGAAAAATTATGCTTGGTTTTTTCAAAGAAATTCTTCTTCTCTTACCCATTGTGCACTCTTTTTGAAGAAAACATCGTTTCCATTTTGGCCTGACTTAATGTCAGACAAATTTTCAACAGAAAATTTTCTTTTCTTTCAGACACACAAAATGTTGCTTTGTTTCCTATGATGTTGCTAAGAAAAATCATGCTTGGTTTTTTTTTTTAAGAAATTCTTCTTCACCCATTGCGCACTTCCTTTTGAAGAAAATATCGTTTTCATTTTGGCCCTGACTTAATATCAGACAAATTTTCAACAGAAAATTTGAACAAACAAAATGTTGCTTTGTTTCCCAAGATGTTGCTAAGAAAAATTATGCTTGGTTTTTTCAAAGAAATTCTTCTTCTCTTACCCATTGTGCACTCTTTTTGAAGAAAACATCGTTTCCATTTTGGCCTGACTTAATGTCAGACAAATTTTCAACAGAAAATTTTCTTTTCTTTCAGACACACAAAATGTTGCTTTGTTTCCTATGATGTTGCTAAGAAAAATTATGCTTGGTTTTTTCAAAGAAATTCTTCTTCTCTTACCCATTGTGCACTCTTTTTGAAGAAAACATCGTTTCCATTTTGGCCTGACGTAATATCAGACAAATTTTCAACAGAAAATTTTCTCTTCTTTCAGACACACAAAATGTTGCTTTGTTTCCTATGATGTTGCTAAGAAAAATTATGCTTGGTTTTTTTTTTAAGAAATTCTTCTTCACCCATTGCGCACTTCCTTTTGAAGAAAACATCGTTTTCATTTTGGCCCTGACTTAATATCAGACAAATTTTCAACAGAAAACTTTCTTTTCTTTCAGACACACAAAATGTTGCTTTGTTTCCCAAGATGTTGCTAAGAAAAATTATGCTTGGTTTTTTCAAAGAAATTCTTCTTCTCTTACCCATTGTGCACTCTTTTTGAAGAAAACATCGTTTCCATTTTGGCCTGACGTAATATCAGACAAATTTTCAACAGAAAATTTTCTTTTCTTTCAGACACACAAAATGTTGCTTTGTTTCCTATGATGTTGCTAAGAAAAATTATGCTTGGTTTTTTTTTTTTTTAAGAAATTCTTCTTCACCCATTGCGCACTTCCTTTTGAAGAAAACATCGTTTTCATTTTGGCCCTGACTTAATATCAGACAAATTTTCAACAGAAAATTTGAATACACAAAATGTTGCTTTGTTTCCTATGATGTTGCTAAGGAAAATTATGCTTGGTTTTTTCAAAGAAATTCTTCTTCTCTTACCCATTGCGCACTTTTTTTTTAGAAAACATCGTTTTCATTTTGCCCCTGACTTAATATCAGGCAAATTTTCAACAGAAAATTTTCTTTTCTTTCAGACACACGAAATGTTGCTTTGTTTCCTAAGATGTTGCTAAGGAAAATTATGCTTGGTTTTTTCAAACAAATTGTTCTTCTTGGACCCATTGTGCACTTTTTTTGAAAAAAAAAACATCATTTTCATTTTCTCATATTCAAGTGTTGTTGGAATAATTTACAAAAAAGGAAAAACAAATTTAATGTTAAACACAAAATTTCCATTCATATCTCTTTTCGGTAGATGACAAAACACCAGCGATAGCAAATGCTGTAGCATTTGTTGCTGCTGATGTTTGTTTATTGGTTAAGGTTTTAATTTGTATCTGTACGAGTGGGAAATGATAGCGAGAAAAGTTTATTGTTGTTGCTAAGGTTGTGTTTTTTTTCTTGGTTCCCTAAATAAAAATTGTCAATTTTATTTTGTTGGTCTGGTGCTGGTATTTGAGTGTTTTCTCTATGGTACATTTTTGTGTTACAGTAGGAACGAATGAATTAGAAATTTTTGTTAGTTTAAATTTGCAAATAAATTAGATTTTATTTAAAGGAACATAATTTTTTTTTCTTTTTCAAAATATCATGTTTTTATCATATTATTTACAATTATATTAATCATTATTATTTCAAATTTGTAATTTATTAATTTCAATTATTTTCTTGAAGGCTACCACTGTAAATTGTTAAAGCTATGGCTTCTATTAATTTTATCTAACAAATATTTTTGTTCCAGTTTTTTTTTCTGAACATTCTAATTCATGTACGTCGAAACGATAAAAGCTGAGAAAAGGAAAAAAATCTTTTAGATTTTGTTTCCCTTTATAGCTTTTGATAATTTTACAAATTACAAAGAAATTTTCTTATTGGCTTTTGGTAGTCAACTAAAACTGAAAAAGTAGAAATTACTAAAAAGGCTAAGAAGAGTGGGGTAAGAACGTATATAAGAGACAGACTGGCTGGTTGTTTGACTGTGTGTCTGCCCATTTGTCTGTCTTTGTGTCTATCTGAGCATCAGCAACACTTTATTATTGTATATTTTGTATCTCTATCTTTATATTAAAGTATATCTATACATTTTATTGTATATTATTTTAGATAACAAGAGGATTTCTTTAACCTTTTCTTCTATACATACACACAAATATACTTACATACATACAATATTAAACACCAACACATTCACAAACATTTGGTTTTTAATCGTAACATTTATGTTTGTGTAACTAAACGGAAATTTTTCCAAATGCTCTGAGCCTTTCATTTAGTATAAAATGGTCTTTTCATATTTAGATGATAGCATTATCCCTGGTATTAGGTTTTTGTATTTTTAGTTAAAGAAAAAAAAAACAATATTTAATTTGTTTTTCATCGTAAACAAACAAATATCTATGTTATTATTATTAAATGGGTTTTTATGTTTATAAGTAAATAATACCTAAAGCTATCTTTTAACTTTCGTCACATGGTAATTCTGGGGGAAATCTTAAATAATTTTATGTATAATGAAAACTAAAAATTTCATATGATTTTAGCTAATTCGTAAGGGCTGAAAGGTTTTTATTAAATTGGGATTAGAAAATAAATTAGTTGCAAATCAGTTGTAATTTCTTGTTTGATAAGGATAAGGAAGGACATACCAAAAGTATGACAAAGTATGAATTTAAAATTTTAAATTCAAATTTGCAAATACATAGAATAAATATATATTGTGGCCTTGAATCGGTAACCCCTCATTAGTAAGTGTCTAAGTTAAATTTCATGATACATTTCTTGTGTTGAGAGTTTTTGTTTCAGATGATTGAACCCGCACAGACAGACTCTATACGAGTAATATAAAGATGTTGTACTTCAATACATTGATCCATTCAAAAAGTCTTTTAAAAAGTATAGTATACCACTTTTAATGTGATTCGGAAACAACTAATGGAAATTATCCAAGGAGAGAAAGCTAAGGCACACACACGTGCTCATGAAATGTGCACATGTTGCTAATTTTCAGCAACATGTTGCTAATTTTCAGCAACTTGTTGCTAATTTTCAGCAACATGTTGCTAATTTTCAGCAACATGTTGCTAATTTTCAGCAACATGTTTATAAACATTAGTGTCCCGAAATAATGCAAGTTAACGCATACACCCTTGTTAACTCGAATGATGTCAAAACTACTGTAAAATATTGATGCAACTAGGACCATGGGAACCCGTACCGCCATCACCGCAAATTGCCATGAACCCTTTTTTATGGAAAAAAAATAGGAGAATTTGTTGTTTTAAGCAAAAATAAAACCAAAAACCAATAAAAATGATTTTTAAGTTTGGCAACATGTTGCTAATTTTCAGCAACATGTTGCTTTTTCAGCAACATGTTGCTTTTTTCAGCAACATGTTGCTTTTTTCAGCAACATGTTTATAAACATAGGACTGTCCCGAAACAATGCAAGTTAACGCATACCCCTTAATTAATTCAAATAATGTCAAAACTACTGTAAAAAATTGACGCAAATAGGACCATCCCAAATAGCCATGACCCATTTTAATGGGGAAAAATAGGCGAATTTTTGATTTTTAGCAAAAATTTAACAATAAAAGATTTACTTTTACTAAAACAGGTAAACTATAAAAACTATAAGAATGTTTTTATAGTTTAGCAACATGTTGCCAATTAACAACGACATATTGCTTATTTTCAGCAACATGTTTATAAAAATATTGCTTATTTTCAGGAAAAAATAGGATAATTTTTGATTTTTAGCAAAAACTCAACAAAAAAAGATTTCTTTTTAATAAAACAGGTAAACTATAAAAAGGATTTTTTAGTTTGGCAACATGTTGCTAACTAACAGCAACATTTTCAGCAACATTTTTATAAACATTATAATGTCTAGAAACAATGCAAATTAACTCATACTCCCTAATTTATTCAAATAATATCAAAACTACTGTAAATAGGACCACCCATCATCCCAAATAGCCATGAACCCATTTCTATGGGAAAAAATTGAAGAACTTTTAGTTTTTAGCAAAATTTAACAATAACAGATTTATTTTTACTAAAACAGTTAATAGAATCTGAAACAGAACTAAAATTGCTTTCATTAAAGTCATAAAAATAAAAAATCCATTTTTTATTTTTGGAGTTCTTGCTATTTTCTAATAAAAATTCATCTCCTTGACGACATTTCTTAGGAAATGCAAAATAAAAAATTTTTGAAAAAAAAATTTAAATGAAAAGTAAGACATGAATTATATCAAAAATTAATCATACGAGACTTGTCACTAATAAATAGTTTAATTTTGTAAAAATACAAGTCAATTTACCTGGGGCCAATTTGCAGCATTCGATATCTATCGAAAACTTAGACTTTAAAGAAAATATTGTATAACATACCTTAGGGATTTTTAAAATAATTTATTTTGCAAACAAATGTAATAATATTTGATATTTCAACATATTCGTTTGTTTGTCAAAACATTTAGATAAAAATAAATTCTTTTAATATCAGGAAACTTTTGACATATAAGTTACAAGATAGTAGAGCTTATATGTTATTATATATTAATTAGATTATCCTTAAAGTATGCTATATAAAAGTTTCGGAAATATCTTACATATCGATATCGAATGAGGCCATTTGGCCCCTGTTTTATTTTTTTCATAGATAAAAATTGAAAATTCAAAAGTAAGACATAAATTATATCTAGAGTTTAACATTCGAGACTTGCAACTAAAAAATAGTTTAAATTTGTTAAAATACAATTTAATTTACCTGGGGCCAAACACGGCATTCGATACCTATCGAAAACTAAGATCTTTAGGAAAATAAATTATTTTTAAAATCCCTAAGGTGATACACAATACTTGCCTAAATGTGGAGATTTGACCCCCGTTTTAAAATTGCTTTTCTATTTTTTTTAGAAAATTTGTTCAACAAATATTACAAATATGTAAAAAACTTTTTCATCGCTATGTTAAAATACAGAAATGGGAAAATAAAAACCAAAACATTTGAGATCGATACCTTACACAGCTTCGCCGTATTTGGTATTTTAATTCGCCAAATTTCGGGAAAATTTAGTTTTTTTTTTTGTCATAATTTGTGAAGATCCTTTGTAAATTTTACTTGTGTAAAAATTTAACAAAAATTTCAATCAAAACTATTGCTCAGTCTATCAAGAATGTCTGCCAATTTTTTTTTTAAATTGTATGTTCTTTTTAAATTGTATGTTCTTTTAATTTTTCAAGTGTTTTTAATTTTTCAATTCTTTTTAATTTTTCAAGGAAAAATTACGAAATTTTATAAATTTAGTAGCGAGCATCGATTAAAATGCATAAAAGTTATTATTTTATATAGAAAAAGTTGATTTGTTTTCTACAACTTTTCTATGAAAATGTTGCTAATTTTGAGGCAACATTGAAAAAAAAAACAACTTTTCTATTCTATGTTTCAGACAACTTTTCTAGACAAAAATATGGCAACATTGCTAATAATTAAAACATTATCCAATTTTAAAAATTTGCTTAGTATATTGATATATTCTTATACAAGAATTTAAATTTTTCGAAAACATTTGTTATTGTGAATGTTGCAGGCAACATTCGCAACATTTTCTTATTTAAAATTCTTTAATGTATCGGGCAACTTGGCCCCAAAGTCATTACAAAAATCTTGATGACTTAAATAGAAATCCAAAAGTCTTAATGTTTGTAATGAGAAACGAAGAAGGTGCGAAACTAAATAAACAAAATAGGATGACTTAAGCCCCCAAGAAATTTGGCTTTTAGAAAAAAAAAAACCCAAAAGAGGGCCAACAAATAAATTATTGGCTTAAATGAAAACAAATACGAAGAAGGAGAAGATAAAACATGAAACCTACTTACAGCTAGAAATTAAATGGAAAGGAATTTTAGCTCAAAGAAAAGGTAACCTAAAAGATTTCGTTATACAGGGAATAAAGACAAAATGGTAAAAACAGACTGAGATTGTTAGGATGTAACAACTTTCTTAGAGGTAAAAAAGGTAGATATGTTTTAACACTATATATATATGTGTATGTGTGTATGTATGCATGTTTAAGATGTAAAGATGTTTGTAAAAGGTGTAAAATAAATAAAAATTGTTGACTGTCAGTGATGCTTAAGTTGTAGTTAAACAAGCCAAAGCATGTGTAAAATGTTGTAGTAAATGTTTAGCCGTATACATACACGCGACATTGAGTTTTAAACACACATTTTCACATACACACAAATTTAACCTTCTCCCACCTAAACCTACACACAAACACACACATACACACCTACTCTGGCAAGCAATGTAACAACGGTTAATGTTTGCAGGCGTTTTGCAAAAAAGGTTACAGTTAAAGGTTTGCCTTCTTATTAACCTTACTCGTCTGCTATTTCCTCTCCTTTTCTTCTTCATCGTTTTTCACTTTACTTTTTGATTCTTATTCCTGTTCATTCTTAATTTTTCCTCACTTTCCACTTTTGTTCGTTTTAATTTAAGGCTCTTAGTGATTGCTGTTGTTATTTAATAAAAAAAAAATCCTTTATTAAGAGCATTAAAGGTATTAATATCAACAAAAGAGTATTAGGAACATTTTTTAAAAAGAGCGTGAAAATATCAGACAACAAAGCCATTAAGTAAATAAGAGTCGGCGAGAATTGTAAGAGCGAATATTTTAAATAAAAGTCATATATTTCAATGCGGCAACTCGTGGTGACATTTAACAATTGTGTGAGTGAGAGAATATTTCCCTATTTTTTCCTTCATTCTACAAACATTCGTACATACATATTTTGATACATGTGTATTTTTTGTATTAGTGTTGGTATGGAAATGTTCGTATACTAGCAAAATTTATGGTAGGTAAATATAGAAGGTATTAAGGCCACAATTTATGCAAGACTGTATAACAACAAAACAATAACGAAAATGAAAGCAACAACAACAACAACAATAACAAAGAAATTAATACGAAACACCAACGACATTAAAAAACATTAAGGAAAAGACCATGATAAAAATAGCTCGATTATAGATGAGCGGTGGGCGACTTAAACGACGGCTACATTACACAAAAGGTGTAAAATATATATAAAAAACTAGAACTAAGGCCAAATTGCAGCATTCGATATCGATTGAATTTTAAGATACTTCAGAAATATTTGTGTAGCATACTTTTAGGATAGTCTAAAAAATTATTGTTATTATTTGTCATAAGTTCCCTGATAGTAAAAGAATTTCATTTATACTAAATTTTGACAAACAAAGAATTTGTTTATATATCAACTTTTATTTAACTTTTTGCAAAAAAAATTATTTTGAAAATCCCTAAGATATGCTACACAATATTTGCTTAAAAGTCTGAGTTTTCGATCGATATCGAATGCGACGATTTGGCCACTGATTTCAGAGGTATTTCGGGGGCCAAATCGCAGCATTAGATATCGATCGAAATGTAAGATATTTCAGAAACATTTGTGTAGCATACTTTTAGGATAGTCTAAATAATATATAACATACAAGGTTCCCTACATTGTTACTTATTTGACTAAAGTTTCCTGATAGTAAAAGAATTTAATTTAAACTAAATCTTTTGATATACAAGCGGATTTGTTTAGATATCAACTTTTATTTAACTTTTTGCAAAATAAATTATTTTAAAATTCCCTAGGTTGTTACACAATATTTGCTTAAAAGTCTGAGTTTTCGATCGATATCGAATGCGACGATTTGGCCACTGATTTCAATAATATTCTGATTTTAAAAATGTTGCTTTAATTTATGCAACAACTGCGCAAAATTAATGTTGCACAGTTAAAGCAATATTTCAGAAAATGTTTGATATATAATTCATGCAACATTTCCATGAAACAAAATGTTGCTAACAGTTTATCAACATTTCTACAAAAAAAAAAATTATAATACAACAAAATTTTGTTCAGGAATTATTATTTAAGACACATTTATACTCTATTTCAAAAATTACTACTAAAAATGTTGCTATGATTAATGAAACATTGAGCAACATTTTCGAAAGCAAATTTATCTAAAGTAACAAATAAGTTTCCTTAGGAAAATGTTGGTAGGTTTTAGGTCTTGCTATATTTTTTCACATTTTTTTAAACAAATTTTTCAAAAACATTTCTACAAAAAAATTAAGTTAAGTCAGAATAAATGTTGCAGAGTTCAGCAAAGGTTATATATACATTTTATGCAACATTGCCATTCAAGAAATTGTTGTTATAATTTAAACATACATATCTAAAGAAATGTTTCAGCAACATTATGTTCTGAAATTGTTACTTCAGTCAAATTTATACCCTGTTTCCAAAAAATGTCTACTTGCCTTGATTTGAGCAACATTTCGGCAAAAAAAAAATATTCACTGATTTAAGTGACATTACCACAGAAAATGTTGCTGTGATCTAGGCAACATTTAAAAAAATGTTAATTTATATAAATTTAAATTATGAAATGTTGTTTGGTTTCAGGTGTTTCTATATTTTTGATAAATTTTGAAAAAGTTGCACAGCTCAGCCAATATTTCTGTAGCAAATATTTCATATACAATGTATGCATTTAAAAAATTTTTGCTATAACTTGGCAACGTTTCTAAAAAAATATTGATATGATTCAGCAACATTTTATTTAGAAATTGTTTCTTCAGAGAAATATATACAAACTAAACCATGATCGAAGCAACATTTCGACAAAAAAAAGAAGTTTCACTAGTTCAGGCAACATTGATGCTGAAATTGCTGCTATCAACATTTTGAAAATGCTTCATCAAATAAATTTCCTACAAAAAATGTTACTGGGCTTCAAGTGTTCTTATATTTAAAACAAATTCAAATAAATTGTTTTTTTTTGTCAAAATAAATGTTGCACAGTTCATGCAATATTTCTGTAGCAACATTGTGTTTAGAAATTGTTTCTTCCGACAAATTTATACCATGATTTAAGCAACATTTCTAAAACAAATATTAATATGATTCAGCAGCATTTTATTCAAAAATTCTTTCTGCAGACAAATTTATATCATGATTTAAGCAACATTTCGGCAAAAAAAAAATGTTTCAATGGTTTAGGCAACATGTTGCTGTGATTAAGTCAACATTTAAAAATGCTACATCAAATGAATTTCCTATAAAAATGTTACTGCGCTTCAAGTGTTCTTATATTAAAAACAAATTCAAAAAAATAGTTTTTGTCAAAATAAATGTTGCACAGTTCATGAAATATTTCTGTAGCAACAAATTATGATTAAGGCAACATTTTTATTAGAAAATTTGACTACAGAAATGTATTCTTTAACAAATGCTACAAAAAAATTGTTATTAGAAAATGTTGCACAAGAATGTGTCTGGCAACATTTCTGTAGAAAATATTGTTCGGTTTCAGATGTTTACATATTCTGTTTCAAATATATTTTCTCTAGAACATGTTGCAATTTTTTAAATAATATTTTTTAAAAAATGTCTCTTTGTTTTAAATTTTATATCAAAAATTTATAAAGCCAATGTTGCAGTGTTTCAGTCACCTTTTGAATATGAAAAATGTTGCTCTATTTTAGTCAATATTACTATAGAAAATGTTCTAAACAAAATGTCATTATTTTGATTTGGTTTGATTTTGGCAACATTTTTATAAAAAAAAATGTTTCAGGCAACATGTCTGCGTCCCAGAAATATATTTCAATCATCCGAATCAACCAAAAATACAAAACATTTGCAGAGCATAATAATACATCTACAACATTTTTGATAATAGCAGCGGGAATTATAACAATTTCCTTTAACCAAAATGAAATGGGAGTAGGGAAACATGGGGTGGCATAATGATTTTATGCTGCCACTTTTTGTTTTTTTTTTTAACACATTTTTTCGTTTATTTTTCTTTTGTTGAATGTAACATTAAACAAATACGTAATGAAATATAATTTAAAATAGAGCAAAAATAAAAAAAATGTCGACTTATTTCCTCCCTCAATCCACAAAATTAGAAAACCACATCATAATTGAGGAAAAAAAAGCAAAAGATACTTAAAAAAAGTAAAGATTAACATTAGCAGGTATAAATGTTTACAAGTTTTAAAAATTTGAAGTAATTAAACATTTTGGTAGATTCGTAAGTTAGAGAAAATATTTAATTCAATTTGATTCTTTATTGATTTTTTTTTCAAAATATATAATTAAATTGTTGTTTTTTAACTACAGGATGTTAAAAAAGGAAACTTACTAAGTCACTAATTTACAGAACTTGACATTTCTATTGCGTTATTTTTGTTTTTGTATAGCTTTTTATAAGGCTAATATGACCACTTTCAGTCTCAAAAATATCGTAAATCTTTAAGCAACATTTTGTGAATTTCCGCAACATTATATGTATATAAACAAGTTGTCTGATAAATTTTGCAACATTTTGTAAAAAAAATGTCTAAAACTGCCAAACATTTGTTAAAAACATGTTGCTTGAAACAAAATGTTGCTAAAGAAATATAATCTCAAAATATTTCTATGGTGAGTCTTGTAGTCAACTTTTCTGCAAAAAATGTGGAAAATGTTAAATAGAAATATCTATAGAGAAAATCTTTCTCAACAATAGCAACATCTTCTTTTAAAAAATTGTCAGAAATAGTAAAAAATTTTCCATAAATATATTGTCAGACTATATTATTTTAGCAACATTTTCTAAAGAAGAGTTGTCTGCAACAGCGCAACCATTCTCCATAGACAATATGTGAAAAAATCACACAATTTTTAAAAGAAATATTTCATGAAACATAGCAACATTTTTAAAATGAGAGTATAAAATTCATATTTAACAGCTCAACATTTTATATAAATGTAGCACTGTTTCAAATAAATTTTCTATAAAAATGTTGCTCTGTTTTAGGCATGATTTTTATAGAAAATGTTGCACTGTTTCAGACAACTTTTCTGTAGAAAATGTTGCACTGTTTCAGACAACTTTTCTATAAAAAAAAAGTTGCCATGTATTAGACATAGATAATTTTTCACTGTTTCAAATAAATATTCTATAGAAAATGTTGCTTTATTTTAGACAAGATTTTTATAGAAAATGTTGCACTGTTTCAAATAACTTTTCTTTAAAAAATGTTGCACTGTTTCAGACAACTTCCTATAGAAATAGTCGCACTGTTTTAGACAACTTTTTTTTATAGAAAACGTTACCCTGTATTACACAACATTTTTATAGAAAATGTTGCACTGTTTCAAATAACTTTTCTATAGAAAATGTTGCACTGTTTTAGACAACATTTTTATAGAAAATGTTGCACTGATTCAGACAACTTTTCTATAGAAAATGTTGCACTGTTTCAGACAACATTTCTATAGGAAATGAAATGATGATTTATACAAAATTTTTATAGAAAATGTTGCACTGTTTCAGACAACTTTTCTAAAAAAAGTTCAGCTCTGCTCAAGACATTTTTCTTAGAAAATGTTGCACTGTTTCAAATAACTTTTCTATAAGAAATGTTGCTCTCTTTTAGGCAACATTTTTATAAAAAATGTTGCACAGTTTCAAATAGCTTTTCTATAAAAAATGTTGCACTGTTTCAGACAACTTATTTATATATAGTTTCAGACCAGTTTTTCATAGAAAATGTTGCACTGTTTCAGACAACTTATCTATACAAAATGTTGCACTGCTTTAGACAATTCTTCTATATAAAATGTTGCACTGTTTGAGATAACTTTTCTATAGAAAATGTTGCACTGTTTTAGAAAATTTTTGTATAGAAAATGTTGCACTGTTTGAAATAACTTTTCTATAGAAAATGTTGCTAGGTTTTAGGCAACATTTTTATGGCAAATGTTGCACAGTTTCAGACAACTTTTTTATAGAAAATGTTGCACTGTTTCAGACAACTTATCTATACAAAATGTTGCACTGCCTTAGACAATTCTTCTATAGAAAATGTTGCATTGTTTGAGATAACTTTTCTATAGAAAATGTTGCTCTGTTTTAGACAAAATTTTAATAGAAAATGTTGCACTGTTTCAAATAACTTTTCTATAGAAAATGTTGCTAGGTTTTAGGCAACATTTTTATGGCAAATGTTGCACAGTTTCAGACAACTTTTTTATAGAAAATGTTGCACTGTTTCAGACCAGTTTTTCTATACAAAATGTAGCACTGTTTCAGACGCATTTTCAATAGAAAATGTTGCACTGTTTTAGACAACAACAACAATGTTTCAGACAGCTGTTCTATAAAAAAATGTTGCACTGCTTCAGACAATTTTAAAGAAAAAGTTGATAAAAGAAAAAGCTTGTTTATAGAAAATGTTTCTTAATTTTAGATAGCCTTCTACTTTAAGTCTATTCTATAATTTTGCAAATTATAAAATCTTTTATGTTAAACATTTAAAAGAAACTTTTATATTTTTTCTTGTTATAGTGGTTTATTTTTTTTAACAAAAAAAATTTTACAAAAAAGTTGTTAAAGAAAACATGTTTTTTTTTTTTTTTTTTTTGTATATAAATATTTCCTTTGCGTTAATATTCCTTTTCCTATTCCAATCATACAGATAGACGGACATATTTTAATAAAAGTTATATACACGCAAGAATACATACACAAATACAGAAATATGTACGTAATGGTATATGAGTTTACGTAAATGTGTGTCAAAGTGAGGTCACTTAAGTCATTTCGTAGTCTTCTTAAAATCTTAGTCTACATTTATTGTTGCTGCCGCCGCTGCTGCTGATGTTGTTGTTGTCTTTATGGCCAAAACCACAAACTCGACAGAAAAAAGTGAAAAAATATAAATACAGACAGAAATTCACACAAAACAAAAAATGGAAAACTTTTGGAAGGACTTTTTCTAATTTTCTTTGGAGATATGTTAAATTTATATTTTTGTTTATTTTTTTTTTTTTCGTTATAATATTGTGTTGATTTTCTTGTTACATCAGGGATAATGATAATAACAAGAGTCTGAAAGCTGGAAAATACCAAAAAATATAGTATGATGATACATACAGTAGAATCTTTCAGATGACCTCAAGCTTTATTTTTCTATATAATGTATAAAACATTAATTTATTATTGTTGTTCATTTATAACCTATAATTCAAAATTGATTTGACAGTATTTGAAAGTGAAGGTATAAAAGGACATATTGCTTTTCCTTTAATTTTTCCAAGTCCAAATAAATATTTATTTTTGGGTGTGTTTTGTTAAATATTTGTTTGACTATGAATTTTGCTAGAGGCTTTATACAAGAAAAATGACGTAAAAAATTTTGAAGAAAAAAATATTTTTCTAAGAATTCCATTAATTAATTATGTCTTTTCTTATGAATTTTTGTTAGGTTTTTAACAGACCAAGAGCTAATTTCAGGATTATTGCTTTTGAGTAAATTGTGGCCATAAGAACTTTGTCTGCCAAAAAGCAATTAATTTATAGACTTTTCATACAAAAAATGAATTAGGGAACTCTTTTCTATTATTAATTTATTATGTTGGCAAAATAAACTTTTCTTACATGTATTTATTTCAATGCTTCTATCAAAAATAAATTTTGTTAGATTACAGCAACAATTCTATAAAAAATGTTGCAGATATTTTTTTTTTTTTGACACTTTATAATTTTAAACAACTTTTCTTTAGAAAACGTTGATTTGTTTTAGTCAAGTTTTTAATAGAAAATGTTGCGCGGTTTCAGACATCTTTGCTATAGAAAATGTTGCACTATTTCAAACAACTTTTCTATATAAAATGTTGCATTTTTTAGATAACTTTTTTATAGAAACTGTTGCAGAGTTTCAGACAACTATTTTATAGAAAATGTTGCAGTGTTTCAGAGAACTGTTTTATAGAAAAAGCATCGCAACATACGTTTTTCTATAAAAAAGGTTTTGCAACATAAGTTTTTCTATAGAAAAAGTTGTGCAACATAAGTTTTTCTATAGAAAAAGTAGTGCAACATAAGTTTTTCTATAGAAAAAGTTGTGCAGCATAAGTTTTTCTATAGAAAAAGTTGTGCAACATAAGTTTTTCTATAGAAAAAGTTGTGCAACATAAGTTTTTCTATAGAAAAAGTTGTGCAACATAAGTTTTTCTATAGAAAAAGTTGTGTAACATAAGTTTTTCTATAGAAAAAGTTGTGCAACATAAGTTTTTCTATAGAAAAAGTTGTGCAACATAAGTTTTTCTATAGAAAAAGTTGTGCAACATAAGTTTTTCTATAGAAAAAGTTGTGCAACAAAAGTTTTTCTATAGAAAAAGTTGTGCAACATAAGTTTTTCTATAGAAAAAGTTGTGCAACATAAGTTTTTCTATAGAAAAAGTTGTGCAACATAAGTTTTTCTATAGAAAAAGTTGTGCAACATAAGTTTTTCTATAGAAAAAGTTGTGCAACATAAGTTTTTCTATAGAAAAAGTTGTGCAACATAAGTTTTTCTATAGAAAAAGTTGTGCAATATAAATTCTTTTATAGAAAAAGTTGTGCAACATAAGTTTTTCTATAGAAAAAGCTGTGCAACATAAGTTTTTCTATTGAAAAAGTTGCGCAACATAAGTTTTTCTAAAAAAAAAGTTGTGCGACATAAGTTTTTCTATAGAAAAAGTTTTGCAACATAAGTTTTTCTTTAGAAAAAGTTGTGCAACATAAGTTTTTCTTTAGAAAACCGTATGTTTCATAAAATTTTTCTATAGAAAATGTTGCAGACAACTTTTTTATAGAAAATGTTGCTGTGTTTCAGACAACTTTTCTGTAAAAATGTTGCACCGTTTCTGACTTTTCTATAGAAATTGTTGCACTGTTTCAGACAACTTTTTTATAGAAAATGTTGTGGAGTTTGTGACAACTTTTCTATAGAAAATATTGCACTGTTTAAGACAAATTTTATATAGAAAATGTTGGACTGTTTCAGACAATTTTTTTTTGTAGAAAATGCAATTTAGAAAATTTTTATATAGAAAATGTTGCTGTACTTTAGACAACTTTTCTATAGAAAATGTTGCACTGTTCAGACAACCTTTTTATAGAAAATGTTGCACTGTTTCAGACAACATTATTATAGAAAATGTTGCACTGTTTCAAATAACTTTTTTATAGAAATTGTAGCAGTGTTTCAACCACTTTTCTATAGAAGAGGTAACCGTATTTCAGACAACTTTCTATAGAAAATGTTGCACTGTTTCAGACAACTTTATTATAGAAAATGTTGCACTGTTTCAGATTACTTTTTTATATAAAATGTTGCAGTGTTTCAACCACTTTTCTATAGAAAATGTTTCAGTGTTTCAGACAACTTTCTATAGAAAATGTTGCTTTGTTTCAGACAATTTTATTATAGAAAACGTTTCACTGTTTCAGATAACATTTTTATTGAAAATGTTGCACTGTGTCAGGTAATTTTCATAGAAGAATTTCATCAGCTTCAAAAAACTTATTCTGTTGATGACAACTTTGCTTTACAGGCTTATAATTAGAACAAATTCTTCTAAATTTCTTTCCCATCTTTATAATACCTAATGATACAATCCCATTTTAATCCATTCTAAAAATTCAACACTTAATTTATTTATATTTCCCCCTCCTTCACAAAATTAGTTTAATAAACATTTATGCTTCAAACATTTGTGAAATTCCCAAACACAACATTAAATTATTTGTTAATAGCGCAACAATAATTTCAAGCGGACGCGCTTAAAAACTTCATTTGAAAGTCATTAAAAAAATGTTAATTAGGAATAAATTAAATAAATTTTTATGGTTATTTTCGATGTCGAGTTTATTTGTAGAAATTAATGTTGAAACAATTAAATTTGTGGTTATTTTAATAGCAAACAAATGTTGCGAGTGTTTAAAATAAATTAAACTTTTTGTCTGTTGTAGAATAATTATAATTAATTAACATTTTTCCAATTTTAATTACATTTTCTTTCTTCTCTCCTTTAGTCCGGTAAGGATTTTCTAGGCATCTGTTATCTAGAAACTTGTATTCTTTCTCGGTTATTATGACTTAAGTGTATTAAGTATCGTAAGTATTATGCAACCCATAAATTTCAAGTTCATTGTTAAATGTTGAGAGGAAAAAATTGAAATGAAAAAAAAATCCCCCTATTTTACTGATTTCATTACGTAACAAATACCATAAAATTTTCTTTGTCAAGTATATGGATCCTCTTTTTTTTCAACCGAACAACAAAAGCTAAAACCAAACGCAAAAAAAACTACATTTCCAAGTTTAACTAACATCACAGCATCTCTGTATCATTATGAGTTCCATTTACATCTTTTTTTAAATTTTTTTCCTTTTCATTTTTAATAAAAATGTTTCATGATGCAAATTCATTTTTTCAAATCATCTTTGAATATTCTTTATTATTACGTGTATAAGTATCTCGTTTAATTTTCAGTTGTATTTTTTATTTTTTTATACCATTCAATCACAGGAGGGTCTCGATGAATTGTTATTAATAATCAGAAAAGGTTTTTGAAGGAAATGTAGCTACATAAGTATATAAGAACCAATAATACTTTAACAGAAAATGATACTAAGATTCCAAAATTTTCCATAAAAAATGTTGCAATGCTTCAAACAACAATTGTTTAAAAAATGTTGCCCAACATTTTTATAGAAAATGTTGCTACATTTAATTAATATGTTTTTAAGAAAACTTTGTAATAAAAAATGTAACTAGGATTCTTGCAATGTTTTAACAGAAAATGATACTAAGATTCCAAAATTTTCCATAAAAAATATTGCAATGCTTTAAACAATAATTGTTTACAAAATGTTGCCCAACATTTCTATAGAAAATGTTGATACATTTAATTAATATGTTTTTAAGAAAACTTTGTAATAAAAAATGTAACTAGGATTCTTGCAATGTTTTAACAGAAAAAGATCCTTTGATTCCGAAATTTTCCTTAAAAAATGTTACATTGATTTAAACAACATTTGTTTAAAAAATGTTGCCCAGCATTTCTGTAGAAAATGTTGCTACATTAAATTAATATGTTTTTAGAAACCTTGTAATAAAAATTGTAAAATGATACTAAGATTCCAAAATTTTCCATAAAAAATGTTGCAATGCTTCAAACAACATTTGTTTAAAAAATGTTGCCCAACATTTCTTTAGAAAATGTTGCTACATTTAATTAATATGTTTTTTAGAAAACTTTGTAATAAAAAAATGTAGCTGGGATTCTTGCAATGTTTCAACAGAAAATGATACTCAGATTCCAAAATTTTCTATAAAAAATGTTGCAATGCTTCAAACAACATTTGTTTTAAAAATGTTGCTCAACATTTCTATAGAAAATGTTGCTAGATTTAATTCATATGTTTTTTTTTTTGAAAACTTGTAGCTGGGATTCTTGCAATGTTTTAACAGAAAATGATACTAAGATTCCAAAATTTTCTATAAAAAATGTTGCAATGCTTCAAACAACATTTGTTTAAAAAATGTTGCCCAACATTTCTATAGAAAATGTTGCTACATTTAATTAATGTCTTTTTTATAAAACTTTGTAATAAAAAATGTAGCTGGGATTCTTGCAATGTTTTAACAGAAAATGATACTGAAATTCCAAAATATTCCATAAAAAATGTTGAAATGCTTCAAGACTTCTTTTAAAAATGTTGCCCAACATTTCTATATAAAATGTTGCTTCATTTCATTAACGTTTTTTTTTTTTCAGAAAACTTTGTAATAAAAAATGTAGCTGGGATTCTTGAAATGTTTTAACAGAAAATGATACTAAGATGCCAAAATTTTCCATAAAAAATGTGGCAATGCTTTAAGATTTCTTTGAAAAATGTTGCCCAACATTTTTTTTTTTATAAAATGTTGCTTCATTATGATTTTTTAGAAAACTTTGTAATAAAAAATTTAGCTGGGATATAGGAAATGTTGCTCTGTTAGATAAAAATTTCTAGAGAAATTTGTTGCTGTGATTCTTGCAACCTTTTAACAGAGAATGATACTTACATTTCAAAATTTTCATACAAAAATTTTGTGACGCTTTTTTAAAAAAATGTTACTCAACATTTTTTTAAAAAATGTTGCCCAACATTTAAAAAAATGTTTCCCAACATTAAAAAAAAAAATGTTGCCCAACATTTTTATAACAAAATTTCGTCTGTTTTCTGCAATATGTCTGTAGACAATGTTGCTATTTTTTAGACAACATTAAATAGTATTAAATTTCATAAAGCTTTAGCATGGAAAATGTTGCTACAATTTGTACAATTTTTAGTTAGAAATATTACCTTCGTTGCTGACAAATAAGAAAATGTATACAGAAAATGTTGCCCTTTAAAAATACTATTTCCAAATGCTTTCGAAATCCTTAAATACTTAGTTCTATTGTAGTTTTAAATTTAAAGGAAATCACATTTTATTTGATAAATCTTTAAAAAGTTTTAATTTTTTTCAAAAGCCACAAAAAAGAAATCTTAAAGAAAAAAAAGTGCGATTAAAACTCTTGATGATGTTGAAGAAGAGCAGACATTAACAGCTTTAAGACTTACATTTTTTATTCATAATCTCCTTCAAAAGTCTCCCCATTTTAGCTATAAGATTTAATATATTTATTTTATGGTCTGTATAGCCAGTATTAACTACAACACAGGGACTCGAATAGTGTAACGAAAAATACTTAATTTTAAATATAACAATCTTTACTTGCAACAAATGTTGCTCTAATTCTTTGTTACACTGTTGCCTTTATAAATTGTATATGAATAGAAAATAGTACTAGTATTTTATTTTCCCCCCTTAAGGCTGGAAAGTCATTTAAAAAGTGTTTATAATAATCACCATTATTATAATCTCCAACTCATCTGAAGTATTATATAGTAAGAAAAATTTCTTTCGTTTTTTGTTGGTTAGTTAGGAAATTAAAAGCGAGTCCGTTGATAAGCTTTTCTTAAATTTAAAATTTCTTAAATAATAAAACGAACTAAGAATATTGAAATATTTCTTAGACAGAAACTTTTTTTATTACCCTCGTAGCCGTCAAAGGAATTGTGAAATATAATAAATCTAAACAGCTAAATTAAAGATTTATTTGATTTATTTCTACTTTCTATTAAAGTCTACACATAATCATATTACATACTTTATTTTATTATGTTGAAAAAAAAAAAACAAGTTGTGATATTTTTTTGTTTAGATCTTTTTATCTGAGGCTTTAACTTGTTAAATCTGCATGAAATTTTACTAGGAAAAGTAGTGTATTCCTTGTTAGTATCAAGTTAGCTAGAAAAGATGCGAGATTTAAATGTTAGGGATACAAAGTTGAAAAGACTTCATGCTGAGATATACATACATATTTTTAAATTTTGGTTTTAATTTTTTTGAAGATACTTTTCAGCAGAAAATGTTGTTACATATTCGATACATATTTCTTTAGAAAATGTTGCTACAGAATGTTTCTACAGAAATTTTATTCACAGAGAATGTTGCTATATTTCGGACAATTTTAGCTTTGAAAATGTTGCGTTGTTTTAGAAATATTTTGTATAGAAAATGTTGCAGTGTTTCAGGCATCTTTTATATAGAAAATGTTGCTGCTCATAAAACATTTTTGCAGACAATTTTCTTAATCTTCTTCTGTCTCAAATGATTTTGAAGAAGAGCAGAAGTTATCTATAGAAAATGTTGCTCACAAAACTTTTTAACAGAAAATGGAAATGTTGCTTTGTTTGATACAATTTTTCTAGAGATTTTTTTCGTAAAAAATGTTGCTGTGATTTTTTTTAAATGTTGCAGAAAATTTTTTTAATGTTGCCCAACATTTTTTTTTAAATGTTGCCCAACATTTTTTTTAAATGTTGCAGAACATTTTTTTTAAATGTTGCTTAAAATTTCTATAGAAAATGTTGCTGTTTCAGACAATTCTAATATTAAAAATACTGTGAACAAAAAATATTGCAGTATTTTAGGCATTTTTTCTAGGGTAAATGTTGCTGTGCATAGAACATTTTTCTAGAAAGTTTTGCAAATCTATTTCTGTCTCAAATGAGTTATATATATAAAAATATAAAAAATGTTGCTTCAAAAAACATAAAAAAAAACGAAAATGTTGCAATCGTTCGGAAAAATTTAGTATTGAAAATATTATTATAAATATGTTCCATACAAAAAATAGCAAATCTTAAAAACAAGATTTCTTTAAAAAATGTTGCCCAACTTTTCTCTTAAAAATGTTGCCCAACATTTTTTAAAAAATGTTGCCTAACATTTTTTTAAATGCTGCCCAACATTTTTTTTGTAAATGTTGCAGAACATTTTTTTTTAAATGTTGAAGAACATTTCTATAGAAAATCTTGCTGTTTCAGACAATTTTAATATTAAAAATATTTTGTACAGAAAATGTTGCAGTGTTTTAGGCATTCTTTCTATGGTAAATGTTGCTGTGCATAGAACATTTTTCTAGAAAATTTCTGTCTATTTCTGTCTCAAAAAAACTGTCCATAGAAAATGTTGTCCCAAAAAACTTTAACAGAAATGTTGATGCGTTTCAGGCAATTTATATATCGAAAATGTTGCAATTGTGCAGACAAATTTTGTATTAAAATATTGATTTGTTTTAAAATATATTTTTTTTAATAAAATGTTGCTATGCTTTAGACAACTTTTCAATAGAAAATGTTGCTGTGCTTCATCAAATATTTTCACAGAAAATGTTGTAAATCTATTTCTATTTCAGACAACTTTCTACAGAAAATGTTGTTATGTTTAAGGAAACTTGTTCCCACAAAAGGTTGCTATGTTTTAGACAATTTATATTTCAAAAATATTTCAATGGTTTAGACTACTTTTGTATGAAAATTTCCCTGTTTTAAAAATGTTTTCCACAGAAAATAAAGCTGTGCTTTAGACAACATTTCTATACAAAATGTTGCTAGAGAAAAGTAGCATCAAAAATGTTGCAGAATTTTAAGCATTCAAAAGATGTCTGAAATAGATACAAATTTTCTCAAAGAAAATGATCTTAATCAGTGCAAAATTACTCAAAGAAATAACGTCTGAATGTAAGCATTTGTTTTATTGAAATCTTGTCTGAAACATGACCACATTTTCTTAAAAAAAATGTTTAAAATAAATTATTACAGAAAATGTGTCTGACATTTTTCTATAGTAAATGTTGCTATGTTTCAAATTAATGTTGTTAATACTTTTTTGACGAAAATGTTAATTTTTTAAAGAAAATGTTACTTTTTTAAACTAAACTATATTTTAGATAACTTTACTACAGAAAATGTTGCTATGTTTTAATCAGTGTTGCTCTGTTTCAGAACTGAATGTTGCTAGCTTTCAGATAAAGTTTCAAAAAATATGTTTTGTAATATTTGTATAAAATGAATGCTCGATTATTCAGAAAACTTTTGTTTAGCTGAAATGTTTCAACAGATGTATCGGACACTATGTTTCAGCAACATTTAAAAAAAATGTTGCTTTGTTTAGACAATTTTTATACGGCAAATGTTTTAATGTTTAAAAAAAGGTGTTTATTATGTTTTGTAGAAAATGTTGCGAGATAATAGACTATTTTTAAAATTATATGTTTCAGAAAACTTTACCACGAAAATGTTGCTATGTTAAAAGCAGTGTTACTCTGTTTTGAAATTGAATGTTGCTAGCTTTAATAAAAAGCTTTAAAAAATATATTTTATAATATTTTTCTAAAGTAAATGTTCGATGTTTCAGAAAACTTTTGAGTAGCTAAAATGTTTCAGGAAATGTTTCGGCAACATGTTTCACCAACATTTTTATTAAACATGTTACTTTGTTTAGGACAAATCTTCTATAAATAGCAAAAGTTTCACTCTTTTAGATCTTTTAAACTTTTTCTATTGTTTTTGTTTTTATCAATTTTTCTGTAGAAAATGTTGCGGGATATCAGACTATTTAAAAAAAATATTCAGTATTTCAGAAAACTTTACCACAGAAAATGTTGCTTTGTTAAAGGCAGTGTTACTCCGTTTCATAATTAAATGTTGCTAGCTTTCAGATAAAGTTTTAAAAGATATGTTTCATGTTTTTTCTAAAGTAAATGCTCGAAGTTTCAGAAAACTTTTGTGTAGCTGAAATGTTTCAAGAGATGTTTCGGCAACATGTTTCAGCAACATGTTTCAGCAGCATGTTTCAGCAACATGTTTCAGCAACATTTTTCTGCAGCAAATATTTCCCCGTTTTTAACTTTTTTTTCTTAAAAAAAAAGTGTTTCTGTATTTCAGACACTTTTTGTTTGATACATTTGATTTTGTTTCTAGATATTTTTCTAGTAGAAAATGTTGCGGGATATCAGTCTATATTTTTATTTAAAATACAGAAGTGTTTTAGTAAAATTTTCAGAAACGTAAATCTCTTTCATACTATTTTACTTTGGAAAATGTTTGCCCCAGTGGTCTAGTGTTTAGTGTGCTAGACTGCTTGTGCGAGGGTCGTGAGTTCGTTCCCTAGCAGAAGCACTGGTTTACAGCGGGAATATGGTCTTCGCTATTCCCTTTGACAAAATTACAATATAGAATAGAATAAAACCTTTCCATAATAAGAGTTGCAAAGTTTGTAGCAACATTCTTATAAAAAATGCTGATATTTATTCAGACTTTCAAGTTAGCAACATTTTAGTATACACATGTTTATGTAGTAAAAATTCTCTATTTTTTTACAAAAAACAATTTTATTTTTTTTTTTACTAATTTTCTTGATGAGTCGTTTGTCAATGATTGAATTAATTCTATTAATGTGGTTTATTAATAAATTTTGGGATTCAATAGAATAGAAGAGAATACAATACAAAACAAACAACAAAAAAACACACATAAATTCATAAACATTTTATACGTATTAATATGGCATTAGCTTATTTAATATATTTTCATATTATTATTATTATAATATATAAAACCACATTTGTAAAATTTTACTTAAGCATTAAACTAAGATCCTTGACAATCAGAAGAAAAAGCAACAGAAAAAAAATTAGATTCCTAAATTGTATTAGACAAACAAAAAAACTCCCCCCTTGTAGTCTTAGTATATATTAATGTTAAACATGATGTCCATGTCATAACAGAAATTCTATATATAGAAAAATTCAACAAAAAAAAAAAAACTTAAAGAACAAGGACATTTAATATATCCTACGTCTATAACTTATTTGTACTTGTATAGCAATTTTCAATTACAAACAAACACTCAATAAATGTGAATTACATTCTAGAGTATTTTTTGCTTTCATTTAACTTCATAATGAAATGTTGCTAAACATTTAAATAGTTAATGCTAGAAACAATTTATTCGAACATGTTATATACATCATAAGTAAACATATACAATACATTTTCCTAAATATATAAAACAATTTTTTATATTCTTATCTTAGTATTTTCTTAATGTGTATGTTTATAATATTCCTTTTTTTATCTTAAAGCAGAAAAATACTTAATATTAAGAAAAAGCTAAATAAACAAAATAAAAAAAATCTAAAGAAAATTTCGCCGCAACCGCAATACGATATGAACTATACACAGATGATGAGGATACATTATGTTACTTATATGTACTTAAACTCATATCCTGATTTTCAAAAATATGAGTTTTTAAGAACCAAAAGTGGCTGAAAAATATATAGAAAGTAAATGACAAAATGAAAAGCAACAGTCTTAAGATTTTACACACTTTAAGGAAACTGGAAGGAAAAAGGAAATGCAAAAAGAAAATGAATTTGTGACAAAAAAAATATTAAAACAAACTTCTGTACACACTTTAGTATAAATAGTACAAATATGAAAAAAAAATACATCGTTACCCGAAATGCAAAAGAACGTAAGTGACATAAAAATAAATATTTTATTGTTTTTTGTTTCTTTATTTTTGGTTTTCTTTTTTGAAGTATCAAAAATCACTGTCAAAATTTTCATGTCACTTAAACCCTTTTGCATTTCAGCTAACGACATAATTGCTTGCCATTATATATCATATCGAATCCTTGGACATAAATATCAAGGAAACACTTACACGCTCGTGCAAGTACCTACATACTTGTAACAAGTCTGACTGTCTGTATGTGTGTGTGCGTGTGGAAAGTTTTTCATTCATAATTTCTCGCAAGGAAAAGGATCCTTTCGTAATTTTTATTAGGATTTATGCATGTGTGTATTTTATGACTGTAATATTTCAGTAATGATAATAGAAAAACTTATATGCTTAGATTAAATCTAAGTAAAACAATAAGCAATTGAGAAGTTTCAACAGCTACTAATGTCTTTTTGACAAGATGCTTTCAGTTTTGAAGTTTGCAAAAAAGTTCTTCTCAAAGGAACTGTTTAAATATTTACAAAATTTTTATAAATAGAATTGAGCAACACTTTTCAAAGAATATGTAGCAACATTTTCTAAAAAAAAGTGTAACATTTTAAAAACATTTTCATTAGAAAACAACGGGAAACATTAAAAATACAAGAAGTTATTTTAAGTATAGATAAGTTGTCCAAAACAAAGCAACATTTTCAACAAAAATATTGTCTGAAACAAAGCAACATTTTCTATAGATATATTTTTAAAAACACAGCAACATTTTCTATAAACAAACAAAGCAACATTTTTCTAGAAGAGAAACAAAGAAATTCTTTAAATATTTACAAAATTTGTTAAAAATAGAATTGAGCAACACTTTCGGAAGAATAAGTAGCAACATTTTCTAAAAAATGTATCTAGAACATGGAAACATTTACAGCACAAAACAACTAGCAACATTTTATATACAAGAAGTTATTTTAAGTATAAATACATTTTGCACAGGAAAGTTGTTTCAAACAAAGCGACATTTTCTATAAAAATAAAGTCTTAAACAAAGCAACATTTTCTATAGATATGTTTTTTAAAACTCGGCAACATTTTCTTTAAACGAACGAAGCAACATTTCTCTAGCAGACAAAGAAAGAAATTCTTTAAATATTTACAAAATTTGTTATAAATACAATTGAGCAACATTAGTTCCGGAATATTTAACAATATAGCAACATTTTCTAAAAAAGTGTAACTAGAATATAGAAACATTTTCATCATAAAACCACTGGCAACATTTAATAAACAAAAAGTTATTTCAAGTGTAGATACATTTTGCATAGGAAAGTTGTCTAAAATTAAGCAACATTTTCAACAAAACTGTTGTCTTAAAACAAAGCAACATTTCCCATAGACATATTTTCCAAAACCCAGCAACATTTTCTATAAGCTAACAAAGCAACATTTCCCTAGATACATTTTTTAATACACATCAACATTTTCCGTACAAAAGAAACAAATTAGTATTTTTCTAAAAATAGCAACATGTATCTATAAAAATATTGCCTTAAACAAAGCAACATTTTCTAAGATGTATTTAATAAAACCCAGCAACATTTTCTATAAACAAACAAAACAACATTATCTACAGATAGATTTCAAAACATATCAACATTTTCTATGAAACATATCAACATTTTCTATTGTACTGTTTTTTTTCTTAAAAGTAGCAACATATTTCTATTAACAAACAAAGCTACATTTTCTATAGATATATTTTCTAAAACCCAGCAACATTTCTTTTAAACAAGCAAAGCAACATTTTCTCCTTAAAATGTCGGAAATAAAAAAGTGGCTATGATTCAAAAAACTTTTATATAGAAAATGTTTCTTAAATTTAGCAAACTTTTTATAACAAATGTTGCGCTATTTTAGAAAGTTGTAGAAGTTGTTCGATACGCAAAAACTTGTATTTATTTTCCATTAAAAATTGTCTCAAACAGAGCAACATTTGCTATAAACATGTTGCCTAAAACCCTGCAACATCTTCTACAAAAAAGTAAACAGAAACACAGCAACACTTTCCGAAATCAAGCTTTCTCCTTAAACTGTGAGAAACAAAAATGTTGCAGTGATTCAGAAGATGTTTATATATTAATTGAAAACGGAACCACAGCAATACTTTCTGAAGCCAAGCAACATTTTCCACAGAAAAGTTTACAGAAACACTTTCTGAATACAGGCAACATTTTCTTCTTAAAATGTTAGAAACAAAAATGTTGATTCCAAAAACTTTGATATATAAAACGTTTCTTTAAATATAGGCAAAACTTTTATAAAAAATGTTGCGCTATTTTAGAAAGGAGTAGAAATTGTTTGATACGCAAAAGCACATAATAATTTTCTATATAAAACTTGTCTGAAACAGTGCTTCAATTACAATAAACATGTTGCCTGAAACCCAGCAACATTTTCTGCAGAAAAGTAAACAGCTGTGTTTCTTCAAACCTTAAACTGTCAATAACCAAAAATGTTGCTAAGATAAAAAATTTTTTATAGAAAATAAAAACAAAAACACAGCAACACTTTATGAAACACAACATCATTCATAGATAAGTGGACAAAAACACTTTCTAAAACTAAGCAACATTTTCCCCTTAAAGTGTTAGAACAAAAATGTTGCTATGAGTTTAAAAACGTATATACAGAAAATGTTTCTTAAATTTAAAATTTTTTTATAACTTTGCTTTGTACTCAAAACTTTTGTTTAAAAAATGTTGCTTTGTTTTAAACAATGTTGCTGTACTTATGACAATATTTATGTGTAGAATGTTGATATCATGAAAAGAACTTTGTAACATTTATGTTCCAAACAAAATTTCTACAGAAGATGTTGCTGAATTTAAAGCAACAATTCTATAGAAAATGTTGCTAGATTTTAAAGAAGTTTTTTTTTATAAAGAAAATATTAAGTTTCAGACATTAAAATTCTAAGGAAAATGTTGCTATAATAAAGACAATCATTTATATACAAAAAAAAAATGTTGCTATGTTTTGAACTATAAGAAATATTGCTCAACTTATGACAACATTTGTGTGTAGAATATTAATATAATCCAGATAACTTCGTAACATTTATGTTTCAAACAACATTTCTATAAAAAAGATGTTGCTGTATTTTAAAGAACAATTCTATAGATGTTGCTAGATTTTATAGAAGTTTTAATTTATAAAGAAAATATTAAGTTTCAGACAACAATTCCATTCATTTAAAAATAGACAAAAAATTTTGTTTCAGATTATATAAAATGTTGCTCAACTTATAAAAATATTTATAGGAAAATGTTGATATAATAAAGACAACTTCGTAACAATTATGTTCCAAACAAAATTGCTACAGAAGATGTTTCTGAATTTTAAACAACAATTCTATAGAAAATGTTGGTAGAAAATGTTCTATAAATGATAAGTTTAAGACAATGATTCTAGGGAAAATTTAGCTGAAATATACAAAAATAGACAAAAAATGTTGATATGTTTTGAGCAACATGAAATGTTGCTCTACCTATGAGAATATTTGTATGTAGAATGTTGATATAATCGACATAACGTCCTAAGATTTATGTTTAAAGCGAAATTTCTACAGAATGTTTTATAAAATGTTGCATTTTACATTTTATAAAAAATATTGCTAGATTGCAAAGATTTTTTTTGTAGAAAATGATGTTAAATATTAATTCTAAGGAAAATGTTGCTGAAATAAAGACTACTACTTCTATAAAAATAAACAAAATAAAATGTTGCTATATTTTAAACATAAAATGTAGCTAGGTTTCTGAGAACTTTTTATAGAAAATGTTGCTATGTTTCAGAGCATTTAATTTAATTTTTCTTTGAAAAAGTTGCTTTAGTATTTAACAGAAATTCTGCTAATTTTTACTTTACCTCCTAATGAAAACTCTTCAGGAACTTTTAAATACATATTCAAATTTTAAAGTTTCCTTTTAAAAAAATGTTGCCAAACAATTTAGGAAACTGTTATTTTGTTAATAAGTTTTTCACGGGAAAGCATTTAAAGCATTTAATTATATGCCATATAATTAAATGTTATTTCCCTTTTAACTACTTGAGATAAATTTGATGGTAAATTTAATTTTTTGAAACATATCCCCAAGTGATATTTATAAGGCAGGAGCCAAGTTAAAGCTTTTAAATGTTAATAACTAATACTTTAAGTACAGAGACTCTCATTTGTAGCGCGATAAAAGCTCTCTAAAGCAAAATCCAACACGTGCAAAGGATAAAAACTTTTATGGTTTTATGGCATCCAAAGGCTTTAACGTATAGGATACACGTTTTTCATAAAGAATTCAAATAGAAGCAAAAAAAATTTAAAGATTTCACTATAAATAAATTAAACTGAAAGAGGAACCTTTTATCCATTCTAAATTAAGTTTATTTTTTTCTTGAAGCCTTTAAGAATTATTTGTGGGAAAACCCGGATTCCTCAAATAAAAGAAAAATTATTGTTCACTTGGTTTTTTTAGGCTTAAAATTATTTCACATTAAAACTAAAATATCTAAAACCTCTTGGAATGTAAATTATTTTAAACTTCAAAAACAAACTTATCCAGTCAGTCACTTGGTCGTTTAGTCAGTCGTTTTAGTTGCTTGGCACGAGTATTCGTCATCGTATAAACGAATTCATTCAATCTAATTAAAGAATGAGTACGATACCTAGAATTCTACCAAAAAAAAAAAAAAAAACTTAAGGATTTGGATGTATGACGTTAAGTTAGAAGGGAGAGGGCATGTTATGGGTCTGTTGTGTGTTGGATTCGACACATAAAAATATTCATTGAAGCTCTACGTTTTCTAATTTCTGTGAAAGTTTGTGCGTGTGTGTACGTGCTTGAATTTGACTGAGTAAGTGTAAATGTGTTAGTTTGTTAATGTTTCGTACAAAGTGCGCATGTATGTTTTTATTTTCGGTTTCCTCTATTTGTGTACTTGCTACACAAGTATTAATGCCCTACAAAACGGAGGGTATTGTATGTTTAGGCTTAAAGAGCTTTCCGAAAACAATTTTTAGTTTTATCGAAAACTTTTCAATAGAAAAATATTTTTTACTAAGATTTTTCTATAGAAGAATATATTTATCGAAATTTTTTCTATAGAAAAATATTTTTATCCAAAATTTTTCCATAAAAAAATTTTTTTTCGAAAATTTTTTTTTCAGAAAAATATTTTTATCGAAAATTTTTCTATTGAAAAATATTTTTATGTTTCTATAGAAAAACATTTTTAGCAAAAATTTTTCTATAGAAAAACATTTTTAACAAAAATTTTTCTATAGAAAAACATTTTTAGCAAAAATTTTTCTATAGAAAAACATTTTTAGCAAAAATTTTTCTATAGAAAAACATTTTTAGCAAAAATTTTTCTATAGAAAAACATTTTTAACAAAAATTTTTCTATAGAAAAATATTTTTAACAAAAATTTTTCTATAGAAAAATATTTTTAACAAAAATTTTTCTATAGAAAAATATTTTTAACAAAAATTTTTCTATAGAAAAATATTTTTAACAAAAATTTTTCTATAGAAAAACATTTTTAGCAAAAATTTTTCTATAGAAAAACATTTTTAGCAAAAATTTTTCTATAGAAAAACATTTTTAACAAAAATTTTTCTATAGAAAAATATTTTTAACAAAAATTTTTCTATAGAAAAATATTTTTAACAAAAATTTTTCTATAGAAAAATATTTTTAACAAAAATTTTTCTATAGAAAAATATTTTTAACAAAAATTTTTCTATAGAAAAATATTTTTAACAAAAATTTTTCTATAGAAAAACATTTTTAGCAAAAATTTTTCTATAGAAAAACATTTTTAGCAAAAATTTTTTTATAGAAAAATATTTTTAACAAAAATTTTTCTATAGAAAAATATTTTTAACAAAAATTTTTCTATAGAAAAATATTTTTAACAAAAATTTTTCTATAGAAAAATATTTTTAACAAAAATTTTTCTATAGAAAAATATTTTTAACAAAAATCTTTCTATAGAAAAATATTTTTAACAAAAATTTTTCTATAGAAAAATATTTTTAACAAAAATTTTTCTGTAGAAAAATATTTTTAACAAAAATTTTTCTATAGAAAAATATTTTTAACAAAAATTTTTCTATAGAAAAATATTTTTAACAAAAATTTTTCTATAGAAAAATATTTTTAACAAAAATTTTTCTATAGAAAAATATTTTTAACAAAAATTCTATAGAAAAATATTTTTAACAAAAATTTTTCTACAGAAAAATATTTTTAACAAAAATTTTTCTATAGAAAAATATTTTTAACAAAAATTTTTCTATAGAAAAATATTTTTAACAAAAGTTTTTCTATAGAAAAATATTTTTAACAAAAATTTTTCTATAGAAAAAAATTTTTAACAAAAATTTTTCTATAGAAAAATATTTTTATCGAAAATTTTTCAAGAAAAAAATATTTTTATCGTAAATTTTCCTATAGAAAAATATTTCTATCGAAAATTTTTCTATAGAAAAATATTTCTATCGAAAATTTTTCTATAGGAAAATATTTCTATCGAAAATTTTTCTATAGAAAAATATTTCTATCGAAAATTTTTCTATAGAAAAATATTTCTATCGAAAATTTTTCTATAGAAAAATATTTCAATCGAAAATTTTTCTATAGAAAAATATTTCTATCGAAAATTTTTCTATAGAAAAATATTTCTATCGAAAATTTTTCTATAGAAAAATATTTCTATCGAAAATTTTTCTATAGAAAAATATTTCTATCGAAAATTTTTCTATAGAAAAATATTTCTATCGAAAATTTTTCTATAGAAAAATATTTCTATCGAAAATTTTTCTATAGAAAAATATTTCTATCGAAAATTTTTCTATAGAAAAATATTTCTATCGAAAATTTTTCTATAGAAAAATATTTCTATCGAAAATTTTTCTATAGAAAAATATTTCTATCGAAAATTTTTCTATAGAAAAATATTTCTATCGAAAATTTTTCTATAGAAAAATATTTCTATCGAAAATTTTTCTATAGAAAAATATTTCTATCGAAAATTTTTCTATAGAAAAATATTTCTATCGAAAATTTTTCTATAGAAAAATATTTCTATCGAAAATTTTTCTATAGAAAAATATTTCTATCGAAAATTTTTCTATAGAAAAATATTTCTATCGAAAATTTTTCTATAGAAAAATATTTCTATCGAAAATTTTTCTATAGAAAAATATTTCTATCGAAAATTTTTCTATAGAAAAATATTTCTATCGAAAATTTTTCTATAGAAAAATATTTCTATCGAAAATTTTTCTATAGAAAAATATTTCTATCGAAAATTTTTCTATAGAAAAATATTTCTATCGAAAATTTTTCTATAGAAAAATATTTCTATCGAAAATTTTTCTATAGAAAAATATTTCTATCGAAAATTTTTCTATAGAAAAATATTTCTATCGAAAATTTTTCTATAGAAAAATATTTCTATCGAAAATTTTTCTATAGAAAAATATTTCTATCGAAAATTTTTCTATAGAAAAATATTTCTATCGAAAATTTTTCTATAGAAAAATATTTCTATCGAAAATTTTTCTATAGAAAAATATTTCTATCGAAAATTTTTCTATAGAAAAATATTTCTATCGAAAATTTTTCTATAGAAAAATATTTCTATCGAAAATTTTTCTATAGAAAAATATTTCTATCGAAAATTTTTCTATAGAAAAATATTTCTATCGAAAATTTTTCTATAGAAAAATATTTCTATCGAAAATTTTTCTATAGAAAAATATTTCTATCGAAAATTTTTCTATAGAAAAATATTTCTATCGAAAATTTTTCTATAGAAAAATATTTCTATCGAAAATTTTTCTATAGAAAAATATTTCTATCGAAAATTTTTCTATAGAAAAATATTTCTATCGAAAATTTTTCTATAGAAAAATATTTCTATCGAAAATTTTTCTATAGAAAAATATTTCTATCGAAAATTTTTCTATAGAAAAATATTTCTATCGAAAATTTTTCTATAGAAAAATATTTCTATCGAAAATTTTTCTATAGAAAAATATTTCTATCGAAAATTTTTCTATAGAAAAATATTTCGATCGAAAATTTTTCTATAGAAAAATATTTCTATCGAAAATTTTTCTATAGAAAAATATTTCTATCGAAAATTTTTCTATAGAAAAATATTTCTATCGAAAATTTTTCTATAGAAAAATATTTCTATCGAAAATTTTTCTATAGAAAAATATTTCTATCGAAAATTTTTCTATAGAAAAATATTTCTATCGAAAATTTTTCTATAGAAAAATATTTCTATCGAAAATTTTTCTATAGAAAAATATTTCTATCGAAAATTTTTCTATAGAAAAATATTTCTATCGAAAATTTTTCTATAGAAAAATATTTCTATCGAAAATTTTTCTATAGAAAAATATTTCTATAGAAAGATATTTTTATCTAAAAATTTTTCAGAAAAAAATATTTTTTTATCGAAAAATTTTTCAGAGAATTTAGTTGTTTTAACAATACTTAAACTTAAAGCCTACCTTAACCCTCATATTTGGCTTTTTATCACCAGATATATAATTTCATAGATACGAGTACTCGTATGTATGTGTGTGTGTATTTCGGAATGCCAGAAAACGTTGTTTGTTTTCGTGTCAGTAGCCAACAAATGTGTCCTTAGACAATATTTTCTTTATTTCATTTCTGTTATTTTTTGGTTCCTTTTTTTTTTGCTATTTTTGCCAAATATATAGTATTTTTCTGTGTGCGTGCACATCTGCATGTGTTCATTTCTATGTCTTTCCATTATTACGAATTTTAAACAACAAATTTCCCAAATGTGGGTTAAAATGACAAAAAAAAAAAACAGAAATTTGTCAGTTTTTCTTTTATATTTTCCCGTTTGCTTCAACACATTTTTGTCCAAAAACTATTGCTTTACTTTAACTCAAAATCTAATTTTCACTATAATTTTCCTGTTTAATTTAAAGACGAAAGTTTTAGTTAGTTTCTTCGTTCTCCTTTTTTTTCCTTCTTATAATTTAATTTGTATTTGAAAAAGTTTTCAATCAAGGAACAACTTTTTGATTTCTTACATTTGTGCTCGCTTTAGTCGGCAACATATTTTATTTTTTGGGTGATAAAGGAGCAACAACTTGTTATGTAATTTTTATATTTGCATGTAGATTTTTCTTATGGGAATTTTGTTATGTAAATTACTTTAAAGAGAGCAAATAAAATGTTTGTAGGCAAAAAAATATACATTACGTAATAAAGAAAAAAGAGCCTTTTTCGTTTAAACTTTTGTACAGAAATTAGTTTGATTCAATTTTTTTTTTAGAAATGTTCCGAAACAACTTAATTTTTCATAAACATGTTGCCCTGCAGTTACGCAACATTTCTTGAGATATATCCTATCAAAAATGTACAAAATAACGCAACTTTTTCCATATAAATATTTATTAGAAATGTTGCGTTTAAAGTACAAAGAATTGTAGAAAAAAATGTTCAAAAGAAATTATTATAAGTTTTCCATAAACATGTTGCCGACATTTAAGCAACATTTCTTGAGATATATCCTATCAAAAATGTACAAAATAACGCAACTTTCTCCATATTAGAAATGTTGCGTTTAAAGTACAAAGAATTGTAGAAAAAAAATGTTTGAAAGAAATTATTAAAAGTTTTCCATAAACATGTTGCCAGCATTTAAGCAACATTTCTTGGAATATAACGCATCAAAAATACGAACAAAAATGTTGTATAAAATAATGCTACTTTCTTCATATAAATGTTTATTAGAAATGTTGCTTTTAAAATAGAAATAAATGTATAAAAACATTTTAGAAATAAATCATAAATTTTCAATAAACATGTTGCCAGCAGTTAAGCAACATTTCTTGAGATATAAGGCATCAAAAATAGTAACAGAAATGTTGTATAAAACATTACAACTTTTTCCATATAAATGTTTATTAAAAAATGTTGCTTTGCCACAAAAAGATTTTATAAAATGTTTCTTGATGTCTAGTATTGCAATAATGTTGCTGATGCATAAAATGTAACTTTCTACATAAAAATATTTTCTAAAACATGTTGACCAAAGGTATTTCTGAAACATATTTGCATTTATGCTTACGGCAACATGTTGCTAAAACTATACTAATACTTTTAATGCCAAAAGGTAAATATTGACTTTTTCAGTTAATTTTGTTAGAGAGATTGGACTGAATTATTATTAACATGCAAATGTTGCATTGAATTGCATTAAATAGAAAAAAATTTCTTTAAAAAAGTATAATGTCACAATGTCTCTTGAAAGAAATTTAATTTTCTTTACGCATGTCATCCAAAGTTAAGCAAATCTTTTTTTCGAGATATAACGATAAGTTGAGAAGCACAAAAATGTTTTCTGAAACATGTTGCTATCAGCATTTTTGAAATATTTAGAAATTATTACAAAAATCAAGATTTTTTAAAGAAATGTTTTATTTAACAAATGCCAATTTTTCTTTAAAGATATTTCGTGAGTTTGAGAATTACATTAATATTTCCTGAAACATGTTGCTGTCAGCATTTCTGTAATATTTGAAAAATCAAATTTTCCTAATGAAATGTTTTATTGTATAAACTACAAATTAAAATAATATCTAGTCTGCAAACCTTTCTTTTAAGATAATTTCTGAATTGGGATAAAAATAAATGTTGCCTAAAACATGTGACAGGCAACATTTTTGTATTTTATGGAAATCTATTTCAGAACCAAACATTTTCTATTGAAATCTTGCCTACAAATCTTTCTTTACAGACATTTCGTGAAGTTGGGAAATACATAAATGTTGCCTGAAACATGTTGCTGGAAGCATTTCTGTAATTATTGGAAATTGTTACAGAAAAGAATATTTCCGAACCAAATATTTTATTGAAGAACAAATAATTAAAATATTTTGAATGAAAACCTTTTTTAGAGATATTTCGTGAAGTTGAGAATTACATAAATGTTTCCTGAAACATGCTTAAACTATAGCCTGCAACAATGTATTTTAAGGAAAAATAACTGAAAATTTTTTGATAAAAAATTTTCATACAAAAAAATTTTTTTATAGAAAATTTTTCGATACAAAAATTTTCTTAAAGAAAATTTTTCGATACAAAAATTTTCTTAAAGAAAATTTTTCGATAAAAATTTTTTTAATGTAAAAATTTTGTTTTAGGAAATTTTTCAATATAAAAAATTTTTGATATACAAATTTTTCGATAGAAAAATTTTCAATAAAAATTTTCCTATATAAAATTTTTCGATATAAATTTTTTCCTATAGAAAATTTTTCGATCTTTAAACTTTTCTTTAGAAATTTTTTCAATATTTAAATTTTTGTATCGAATATTTTTCGATATAAAAATATTTGTATAGAAAAATTTTCTATAGAAAATATATGGATATTAAAATTTTTCTATCGAAAATTTTTTGATATTAAAATTTATCTATAGAAAATTTTTCGATATAAAAATGTATCTATAGAAAATTTTTTGATATTAAAATCTATCTATAGAAAATTTTTCGATATTAAAATTTATCTATAGAAAATTTTTCGATATTAAAATTTATCTATAGAGAATTTTCGATATTAAAATTTTTCTAAAGAAAATTTTTCGATATTAAAATTTTAATATAGAAAATTCTTTTCTTCTATTTTCTTATAGAACATTTTTCGATATAAAAATGTTCTTAGAGAAACTTTTCGTTTAAAAATTTTCCTATAGAAAATTTTTCAATATAAAAATTTTCCTACAGAAAATTTTTCGATATTAAAATTTTTCTATAGAAAATTTTTCTATTAAAATTTTTTCGATTTTAAAATTTTTTCGATATTAAAATTCTTCTATGGAAAATTTTTCAATATTTAAACTTTTCTCAAGACAATTTTTCGATATAAAAATTTCCGTATCGAAAAAAATATAGAAAATTTTTGTATAGAAATTTTTTCAATATTTATATTTTGTATTGAATTGTATTGAAAATTTTTCGATATAAAAATATTTGTATACAAAATTTTTCAATATTAAAATTTTTGCAAAGAACATTTTTCGACATTAAAATTTTGTATCGAAAACTTTTGGATATTAAAATTTTTTATAGAAAATTTTCGGATATATAGATTTTTGTATAAAACTTTTCGTTAGTAAAATTTTTGTATACAAAAAGTTTCGATATAAAAAATTTTGTATAGAAAATTTTTTGATACAAATTTTTCAATATAAAAATTGTTTGATATAAAAAATTTTTTATAGAAATTTTTTCGATAAAAAATTTTCTATGTAAAAATTTTCTTTGAAAATTTATCGATATAATTTTTTTTTTTCGATACAAAAATTTTCTTATAGAAAATTTTTCGATACAAAAATTTTCTTATAGAAAATTTTTCGATATAAAAATTTTCTTATAGAAAATTTTTCGATATAAAAATTTTCTTATAGAAAATTTTTCGATATAAAAATTTTCTTATAGAAAATTTTTAGATATAAATATTTTCTTATCTTAAATTTTTCTATATGAAAATTTTCTTATAGAAAATTTTACGATATAAAAATTTTCTTATACAAAATGTTTCGTTTTCAAAATTTTCTTATACCAAATATTTCGATATAAAACTTTTCTTATAGAAAATTATTCGATATAAAAATTTTCTTATAGAAAATTTTTAGATATAAATATTTTCTTATCTTAAATTTTTCTATATGAAAATTTTCTTATAGAAAATTTTACGATATAAAAATTTTCTTATACAAAATGTTTCGTTTTCAAAATTTTCTTATACCAAATATTTCGATATAAAAATTTTCTTATAGAAAATTTTTCGATATAAAAATTTTCTTATAGAAAATTTTTAGGTATAAATATTTTCTTATCTTAAATTTTTCTATATGAAAATTTTCTTATAGAAAATGTTACGATATAAAAATTTTCTTATACAAAATGTTTCGTTTTCAAAATTTTCTTATACCAAATATTTCGATATAAAACTTTTCTTATAGAAAATTATTCGATATAAATATTTTCTTATAGAAAATTTTTCGATATAAAAATTTTCTTATACAAAATTTTTCGATATAAAAATTTTCCTATAGAAAAATTTTCTTATCGAAAATTTTTCTATATAAAAATTTTCATATCGAAAATTTTTCTATATAAAAATTTTCATATCGAAAATTTTTCTATATAAAAATTTTCTTATCGAAAATTTTTCTATATAAAAATTTTCTTATCGAAAATTTTTCGATATAAAAATTTTCTTATCGAAAATTTTTCGATATAAAAATATTCTTATAGAAAATTTTTTGATATAAAAATGTTCTAACAGAAAATTATTCTTTTCTTTTTTTTTTTTTTTTTTTTTTTTTTGTTTGATATCAAAATTTTTCTTTTGATAATTTTTCGTTATAAAAAAATTTTCGTATAGAAAATTATAAAAATATTCTTTAATTTAAAGAATTTAAAATGTAACGCAAAAAGTTGAATGTTGTGGACTATTGATTGAATGGGAAATTATTTTGCCTTAATCTGTTTCTTAAAATGCTTTTTATAGTTTACGGAAATTATTAAATGTTTTTAGCCATTATAATCATTTAATAATGCCTTTCTTCTAACCATCAACTGACACATGGTCGTTAAATTCCTTTAAAATGAAAGTATTTTCATTTTTACAGGATTTTCCAACTAGAAGAAATCTTTATATGATCTATGTATATATAAACAAGTGCTAATATGCTGACTCTGGGATAGAAAGAAAGGACCAAGTGTTATCTTATTCAGCTAATATTTTTATGAAGGACAAACACAAGGACAACATAAACAAACAGACAGATAGACAGACGGAGGGAGGGAAGGAGGTACAGATTAAGTCATATGTGTACGACGAGTAGTGCAATAAAAATCATTCAAGCATAATAATAAATTATAAAAGATTTATGCAGCCAAGAAACTTAAACAAGTTGGGAAAAATCTAGGAACAGAAATGGGAAGAACAATATAATAACAAAAAGAAAACCATTTCTTATCAAATGTTTTATTGGCAAATTGATGATCTAAAAAAGGTACTTGGTATTGATGAAACAAGAAAACAAGAGAAAAATAAAATAATAAAAATAATGACGGAAATCAAGTCAATACACAGACGCACACACCAACACACACGCACACAATGGCTAAAATAAATTTGTCAAGGCTGTCAAAGACACAACCAATTGTTAAATACAAATCAAAGATGTCCTTTTAACCCTCACTCACCCAACCACGCACACACACACATACAAACATACATATTCATAACGCTCTTTCTCTTTAAAAAAAAAACTTCATTTGTTTCTCTCATGTCATTTTTGATTGAAAGTTTAACATTTTGATCCTTGATGTTGTAATTTGATTTTAACTTCTATGTGACCTTTAAATTTATTTTTTTTCTGCGTTTCCTTTGAAATTCCCCAAAGTATCAAAAGATTTAATGAATGTTAAACTGAAATTTTTCTCAAGAAATTTGTCAAAATATTTATAAACATTTGTTGAATGCTAAATAAGAGCCGGAATGTTTTCTTAGTTATATACATCCATATATATATTTTTTTTAGAGTAAATCATTTAAGTTGATGATACGAAAATAGTACATGTTGCCAATTTAAAGACAAGAGATAAGATAATAATAGTATTAAGTAGACAAATGCAAAAGATAAAATTCAAATGAATCATATTTAGAATTTTAAAATAAGTAAACAATTTAAGTTAACAAAGACAGAATTTAACTAGTCAATATACATATTTATAAAAACACAAGTTAAGTTACTGGCAACATTTTGGCTTGTTTGGTTTCTAGCAACATTTTTAAGAGAAACTGATCTTATTTCTGCTAACATTAAAGAAAAGTTTGTTTTGCGACCCGAAACATTTCTACACACAAAAATGTAAGTGTTGCACGAAAAATTTGAAGTGGAAATGTTGCCATGTTTTGGGCAACATGTTGCTATATTTCAGGAAACAGGCTGCTATGTTTCAGGCAACATGTTTCAATGTTTCAGGCAACATGCTGTTATGTTTCCGTCAACATGCTGTTATGTTTCTGTCAACATGTTGCTATGTTTCAGGAAACATGCTGCTATGTTTTTGTCAACATGTTGCTATGTTACAGGCAACATATTTCTGTGTTTAAGGCAACATGCATGTTTTGAGCAACTTTTTGTTATATTTTAAGCAACATGCTCCTATATTTTAGGCAATATGCTTCTATGTTTCAGGCAACATCTAAAGTTCCAAAATTCAAACTTCTAAGTAATAATTTAACAATTTCTATTACGTATTTTAACAATTTTAATTTAAAGATAAATGTTAACTTGTCAACATTTTTATTAGAAACGATATTTAGTTTCTAGCTAAGTTTCTGAATGCATTGGTTTTTTTATAATATGAAAAATGTTGCACGACTAAACAGGAAACTTTTTACAAACAAATTTTTATATCGAAAATTTTTCTATAAAAAATTTTTATATTTAAAAATTTTTTATAAAAAATTTTTATATCGAAAAATTTTTTATAGAAACATTTTAATATCGAAAAATTTTCTATAAGAAAATTTTTATATCGAAATATTTTCTATAAGAAAAAAATTATACTGGAAAAACTTTGTATACAAACATTTTTATATCGAAAAATTTTGTATAAGAAAATTTTTATATTAAAAAAAAATTCTTTATAAGAAAACTTTTATATTGAAAAATTTTCTAAAGGAAAAATTTTCTAAAGCAAAATTTTTATATTGAAAAATTCTCTATAAGAAAATTTTTATATCGAAAAATTTTTAATAGAAAAATGTTAATATCGAAAAATTGTCTATAGATACATTTTTATATCAAAAAATTTTCTATAGAAAAATTTTAATATCGAAAAATTTTCTATACAAAAATTTTAAAATCGAAAAATTTTCTGTAGATAAATTTTTATATCAAAAAATTTTTTATCGAAAAATTTTGATATCGAAAAAATTTCTATACGAAAATTTTAAAATCGAAAAATTTTTTATAGAAAAATTTTAATATCGAAAAATTTTCATATCGAAAAATGTTCTATAGAAAAATTTTAATATCAAAAAATTTTCTATAGACAAATTTTCATATCGAAAAATTTTAAAATCAAAAAATTTTCTATAGAAAAATTTTCTATAGAAAAATTTTAATATCAAAAAATTTACAATAGAAAAATTTTAGTATCGAAAAATTTTCTATAGATAAATTTTAAAATCGAAAAATTTTTTATAGAAAAATTTTCTATAAAAAAATTTTAATATTGAAAAATTTTCTATAGATAAATTTTAATATCGAAAAATTTTCTATAGAAAACTTTTAAAATCGAAAAATTTTCGAAAGAAATTTTTTATATTGAAAAATTTTCTATAAGAAAATTTTTATATCAAAAAATAACAACAACAGTCGATGATCTACGCTTTTACTTATGGTTTATGAACATAATTCTGAAAAGTTGTGTTTGTAAATTTAGTAATAATGCGAGGTTTTCGATCTGTCTAAATTGGGGATAATCCTCCTGAAGAGATGGCTTAACCAACCATCGAAACGCGTCGAGGACTTTGGTTTTTCCGCAAACATTTTTTGGCTTTTTATCAATAAATTGGTCTGATACATTAATAAATAAATGTAACAGATTAGGGATCAAATGCGAATACTCTTCTTTTTGAAGGAAATTTTTATATCGAAAAATTTTGTATAAGAAAATTTTTATATCGAATAATTTTTTATAAGAAAATTTTTATATCGAAAACTTTTTATATTGAAAAATCAAAAAATTTTCTTTGAGAAAATTTTTATATCGAAAAGTTTTCTATTAGAAAATGTTTGTATCGAAAAATATGTCGAAAAATTTTCTATAAGAAAATAGAAGAAAAGAAAATTTTAATATCTAAAAATTTTCTACAGATAAATTTTAATCTCGAAAAATTTTCTATAGAAAAATTTAAAAATCGAAAAATTTTCTATAGAATAATTTTAATAGAAAAATTTAAATATCGAAAAATTTTCGATAGAAAAATTTTATTTCGAAAAATTTTTTATAAAAACAATTTTTACATTAAAAAATTTTCTATAAGAAAATTTTTATATCGAAAAATATATCAAAAATTTTCTGGAAGAAAATAGAAGAAAAGAAAATTTTAATATCGAAAAATCTTCTATAGATAAATTTTAATATCGAAAAATTTTCTATAGAATAATTTTAATATCAAAAAATTTTCTATAGAAAAATTTTAATATCGAAAAATTTTCTATAGAAAAATTTTAATATCGAAAAATTTTCTATAGAAAAATTTTAATATCGAAAAATGTTCTATAGAAAAATTTTAATATCGAAAAATGTTCTATAGAAAAATTTTAATATCAAAAAATTTTCTATAGAAAAATTTTAATATCGAAAAATTTTCTATAGAATAATTTTAATATCGAAAAATTTTCTACAGAAAAATTTTAATATAGAAAAATTTTCTATAGATTAATTTTAATATCGAAAAATTTTCTATTGAAAAATTTTAATATCGAAAAATTTTTTATGAAAAATTTTAATATCGAAAAATTTTCTATGGAAAAATTTTTATATTGAAAAATTTTCTATAGAAAAATTTTAATATCGAAAAATTTTCTATAGAAAAGTTTTAATATCGAAAAATTTTCTATAGGAAAATTTTTATATCGAAAAATTTTCATATTACAATTTTTTTATATTGAAAAATTTTCTAAAAGAACACATTTATATTAAAAAATTTTTTACAGAAAATTTTTGTATCGAAACATTTTCCTACAGAAAATTTTTTATCAAAAAATGTTTAGTAATTTTTATATCGAAAAATTTTCTTTAAGAAAATAAAGTTTTTTTCTATAAGAAAAAGTTTTTTCTTTCTTTATTCGAAAAATTTTCGAAAATTTTTATATTTTATTTTTTTGTTATCAAAAAAATAACTTCTTTCCAAAATAATTATTTTCTGCCAGTAATTTTAAAAGTACTCAAATTTTTTCTTAAGAATACAAAATTTCGTATCCAAAAAAAAACTTTTAAAATATTCGCCATTAAAAACTTTTCCGTCTTAAAATTCAAAGTAGTTAAAACTTTGTGCAGACTTAAGTTCTTGTACTTTAATAATAAAATACAATTTTTTATGTATAGCAAATTATTAACCAAAAGAAAACAATCGTGAAAACGTTGGAAGAAATCCTGGTTAAATTACAGCCAATCTAGACCTTTCTTCTATAGTTATAAGAGCAATTCTTTAAAGAGGAATGTTTATGACATGAAAAAAAAACTTCGCAAGAGAAAACGAGGATAATAGCAACGAGGAAATAGAAGAAAAGGATCCCCCATGGCTAAAGAAAGAAAATGTTGTACACTTTTGTTTTATATAAAGTTCTTTTTTTAAGATTTTTATTATATTTCTTAAATTAAAAAGCAAATAAAATTAAAAACCATTACAAGGAAGTTGCTGGCACGAAAGCAAGCAATAACAAGGACGTCTTAATTAACAGTGTCATAGAAAAGTTTTTCTATATGAAGAAATAAAAAAAACATAAATTTTTTCAAGGAGCAAAAATTATTATAATAGCCTTAAGGATTTTTTATATTATGGGATAATTATGGGGATTTGTTGTAAATTATGATTTTTCTTAAAGAAATTTTTTGCAGATTTTTTAAATTTTCTATAAAACTGTTTTCGTTTTTTTTAGAAAGTTTTCTTTTTCCTACTATTTTTAGATTTAAATTAAAATTCCTGACAAAAAATTTCTTGCTGATCTCTCAACTGCATAATTTGTTGGCAATTTTAGAAAATGCTAAAATTTTCTTGTCAAATCTTCACGTACTCAATCAAGAAAATATTTCCATAATAAAACTCCTTTTCTTTTTTTTTTTGATTTATTTTAGAAATGTATAAATTTGTGTAAGAATAAGGTATTGAAATAAAATCTTGGTAAAATCATGCAAAATATATACTCAAACCCTTTTGTTGTAACTGCACGTGTATGGTTCGTTCGTTTAAATTCCCTTTAAGTATCAAGAACTTAATCAAGCCACAATTTCCCTAGAGACAGAGACAACAGAGAGATATAATAGGAAAAGGATAGCAAACAAAATTTTAATGAAAATGACAATAAAATTGAAACAGCTTCTCAAACACAAGTTTTAAATCTTCATTTTACAATTTTTGTCATAGAAGAATATTAATAGATTTCTTGCATCCACAAAAAGGGAAATTTGTAGTAAGAAAAGTCACTTTTATTTAATGTGAATACAAGCAACATTTTTCATTAGCAAGTTGCTATAAATAAGCAACATTTCCTGTAAACATGTGTCATGAAACAGAGCAACATTTTAAATTTAGGCAACTTTAAATATATACATGTAATGTATGATATGAAAACAAACAAAATTCATAAATATTAAATTAGCTAGAGGCAACATTTCTTCTCAACAAGTTGCATGTAAACAAGTTGTATGAATAAGCAACATTTTTGAGTGAATATTTATTGAAATTTAACGGAGCAACTTTTTTTATATACATGTTGAGCAACATTTTGTATAATAAGTCACATGAAACAGTGCAACATTTTCTTGAGAAACAAACTATAAATCAAGTTTTTGTAGCAAAAAATTGTATGTAAAAAATTTCTATAGAAAAATTTTCTTTAGAAAGATTTGCTATAGAAAAATTTTCTAAAGAAAAATTTTCTAAAGAAAAATTTTCTAACAAAAAATTGTCTATAGAAAAATCTTCTAAACAAAAATTTTCTATAGAAAAATTTTTATAGAAAAATTTTAATAAAAAAATTTTTAAAGAAACATTTTTATAGAAAAAAAAATTTTCTATAGAACAATTTTCATAGAAAAATTTTGTATAGAAAAATTTTGTATAGAAAAATTTTGTATAGAAAAAATTTTCTGTACAAAAATTTGTATAGACAAATTTTTATAGAAAAATTTTCATAGAAAAATTTTTATAGAAAAATTTTCATAGAAAAATTTTTATAGAAAAATTTTCATAGAAAAATTTTTATAGAAAAATTTTCTAAAGAAATATTTTTCTAGAAAAAATTTCTATAGAAAAATTTTTCTAGAAAAAATTTCTATAGAAACATTTTTTATAAAGAAATTTTAATAGAAAAATTTTTATAGAAATTTTCTATAGACAAATTTTTATAGAAAAATTTTCTGTAGAAAAAATTTTATAGAAAAATTTTCCATACAAAAATGTTTATAGAAAAATTTTTATAGAAAAAATTTATATAGAAAAATTTTCTAATGAAAAATTTTTCTAATGAAAATTTTTCATAGAAAATTTTTTTAGTATAATTGCCTTAAGACAAAATTTTATAGAAAAATTGTTTATTGACAATTTTTTAGAGAAAAATTTTCTATAGACAAATTTTTATGGAAACATTTTTTTGGAGAACTTTTTATAGAAAAATTTTCTATACACAAATTTTTATAGAAACATTTTGTATAGACAAATTTTTCTAGAAAAAATTTGTATAGAGCAACTTTCATTGAAACAAATTTTATTAAGAAATTTTTATAGAAATTTTCATAGAAAAATTTTCTATAGACAAATTTTCATAGAAAAATTTTCTATAAAAAAATTTTTATAGAAAAATTTTTTATAAAAAAATTTTCTATAATAAAATTTGTTTTTAAAAAATTTTCTATAATAAATTTTTTTTTTTAATTTTCTATAGACAAATTTTAACGAAAAATTTTTTTATAGAAAATTTTAGTAGAAAAATTTTCTATAGAAAAATGATTATAAAAAATTTTCTACAGAACAATTTTTGTAGAAAAATTTTGTTAAGAAAAATTTTCTATAGAAAAAATTTTATAGAAAAATTTTATTTACAAAAATTTTTATAGAAAAGGTTTTAAAGAAAAATTGTACAAATTTTTATAGAAAAATTTTCTATAGACAAATTGTCAAAGAAAAATTTTTTATAAAGAAATTTTTATAAAAAAAATTTTATAAAAATTTTCTATAGACAAATTTTTAAAGAAAAATTTTCTGTAGACAAATTTTTAAAGAAAAATTTTCTGTAGACAAATTTTCATATAAAATTTTCAATAGAACAATTTTCTATAGACAAATTTTCTATAGACAAATTTAAAAAAAAAAATCTGTTGACAAATTTTTATAGGAAAACTTTCTATTGAAAATTTTTTTATAGTAAAAATTTGTATACAAAAATTTTCTATTGAAAAAATTTGTATAGAAAAATTTTGTATAGAAAAATTTTGTATAGAAAAATTTTGTATAGAAAAATTTTGTATAGAAAAATTTTGTATAGAAAAATTTTGTATAGAAAATTTTTGTATAGAAAAATTTTGTATAGAAAAATTTTGTATAGAAAAATTTTGTATAGAAAAATTTTGTATAGAAAAATTTTGTATAGAAAATTTTTGTATAGAAAAATTTTGTATAGAAAAATTTTGTATAGAAAAATTTTGTATAGAAAAATTTTGTATAGAAAAATTTTGTATAGAAAAATTTTGTATAGAAAAATTTTCTATAGAAAAATTTTCTATAGAAAAATTGTCTATAGAAAAATTTTCTATAGAAAAATTTTCTATAAAAAAATTACCTATAAAAATTTTTTTTTACAAAAATTTTCTATAGAAAAATTTTAATAGAAAAATTTTCTATACAAAAATTTTTTTAGACAAATTTTCGAAAATTTTCTATAGATGCTTTTTTAAGGAAAAATTTTTTATAGAAAAATTAAAAAAAAAATCTATAAAAATGTTCTATAGAAAATATTTTTCATAGAAAAATTTTTTAGAATAATTGTCTTAAGACAAATTTTTATAGGAAAATTTTCTGTAGACAAATTTTTTCAGAAAAATTTTCTATAGACAAATTTTAATAAAAAAAATTTCTATGGAGAAATCTTCATAGAAAAAATTTTTATAAAGAAATAAAATTAATAAACAAATTTTTATAGAAATTTTCTATAGACAAATTTTTATAGAAATTTTCTTTAGACAAATTTTTATACAAAAATTTTCTTTAGACAAATTTTTATACAAAAATTTTCTTTAGACAAATGTTCATAGAAAAATTTATAGAAAATTTTATAGAAAAACCTTATATAGAAAAATTTTTCATAGAAAAATTTTCATTTAGAATTTTCTTTAGAAAAATTTTCAATAGAAAAATTTTCCTAGAAAATTTTTTTTTTTTTAATTTATAAAACAATTTTCTACATAAAAATTTCTATAGAAAAATTTTCACAAAAAAATTTTCTTTAGAAAAATTTTCACAGAAAAATTTTCTATAGAAAAATTTTCACAGAAAAATTTTCTATTTAATTTTCTATAGAAAAATTTTCACAGAAAAATTTTCTATAGACGATTTTTCTATAGAAAAATTTTCTATAGAAGATTTTTCTATAGAAATTTTTCTATAGAAAAATTTTCATAGAAAAATTTTCCATAGAAAAATTTTCATAGAAAAATTTTCTATAGAAAAATGTTCATAGAAAAATTTTCTATAGAAAAATGTTCATAGAAAAATTTTCTATAGAAAAATTTTCATAGAAAAATTTTTATAGAAAATTTTTAAGAATATAAAGAACTTATATGGCATACCAGGACCATGGTGCATTCTTTGCTCTAACAATAGTTGTTAAATTTATAGTAATCGTCCACATAACCAACCAACAAAAAAGCAAAAACTGTGATAATGATTTTGCTTTCTTTCATGATTTTCTATTTCTTTTGGTTTCTGGTTGAAGTGATTTTGAGGTTGGACTGTCTGGTTTTCAGTTTTAAATTATTTTCTTTTGTTATTTTTTTTTTGTTTTTTCAATAAAACATTCATGTGGGTGAGCATGAGGAGTTTGTTTCTAGATGAAAAACTATGGATCAGTGAGTGACATTATGCAACCGCAAAAAAAAAAGTAGAAAAATGTTTAGAAATATTAAAAGTATTGTTTGGGTAAATACAAACATAGGAATTATGATCGTATACAAACATAGACATCTCCACTAAATATGAGACATGAGTTATGTTGCTACTAATGTGGTATTATATAGATATTGCTACTGTCATGCGTTTACCCAACTGGCAACATCTTTTACAATATTTGTCACATTGTTATTGCAGTAGAAATACACAATATAAAATGTGTCCTTCATCTGTGAAAATTGTTTTATTACTCACTAAAATAAATAAAATATATTGCAAAATACCTGTGCATTTGCTCCATTTCAAATACATATATATGTATGTGCCTAGACATCTATTTACACTTTAAATGATAGAAATATTGGTAAAATTTTCTTCTTGAAAATCATTTTCAATATTTTCTAGAACTTAAAACTGTTTCAATTCATTTTAAAATTGTATTTTAAGTTTAATTTTCTTTTATTAGATAACACATGTTCCAAAATAAACATTTTAAAAATTTGCTAAAATTTTTGAAAAGCCAACAAAATGCAATAGTTTAATTGAAAATTACTTGTTCTTAGTATAAAATTCAATTTATTTCTAATCACATTTTCTTTACACCTGAACAGTTTGAAAAAGAAAGTGATTAATTAAATGGAATCAACTCAGTGACACAAATAAAGTTGTTTAAAAACTTGGTAATTGATGCAGTAAGAGAAACTGCAGTGAAAGAACAACTAACAAGTTCAAGACATAATGAAACAAAGAATTAAATATAAGAAACAGTGCAACCTTTTCATTTAACAATTTTATAAAGAACATAGCAACACTTTCTTTAGATACTCAGCAACAGGGTCACAGATACTCGCTTTATAGAAACACAGCAACATTTTCAATATAAAATGAATGAAAAAGTTGTGCAACATTAGTTGTTCTATAGAAAAAGTTGTGCAACATTAGGTTTTTTATAGAAAAAGTTGAGCAACATTAGGTTTTTTATAGAAAAAGTTGTGCAACATAAATTTTTCTATAGAAGAAGTGGTGCAACATAAGTTTTTGTATAGAAAAAGTTGTGCAACAATAGTTTTCTATAGAAAAAGTTGTGCAACAATAGTTTTTCTATAGAAAAAGTTGCGCAACAATAGTTTTTCTATAGAAAAAGTTGTGCAACAATAGTTTTTCTATAGAAAAAGTTGTGCAACATAAGTTTTTCTACAGAAAAAGTTGTGCAACATAAGTTTTTCTATAGAAAAAGTTGTGCAACATAAGTTTTTCTATAGAAAAAATTGTGCAACATAAGTTTTTCTATAGAAAAATTTGCGCAACATAAATTTTTCTTTAGAAAAAGTTGAGCAACATAAGTTTTTCTTTAGAAAAAGTTGTGCAACATAAGTTTTTCTATAGAAAAAGTGGTGCAACGTTAGTTTTTCTATAGAAAAAGTTGTGCAACATAAGTTTTTCTCTAGAAAATTTGTGCAACATAAGTTTTTCTTTGGAAAAAGTTGTGCAACACTAGTTTTCTCATTAGAAACTCAGCAACATTTTTGTTAAAAAAAAAAACAAGTTGTCTGGAGCATAGTAACATCTTACCAAATAATATATTGAAACACAGCAACATTTTTAATAAAAAAAGAAGACTGGAACATTTTTATATACGTTTTTTTGGATCTTAGCAACATCTTACCAAATAATTTTATGAAATACAGCAACATTTTAATATGAATGTTATATGAAACATGACAATGTTTGTTAAAAAAACAACAGCATTTTCAGTAAAAATAGTTGATAAAGAAAGGCAACATTTTTTACTGAAACCCATGAACATTTTTGATATGTTTGCATCATAGCAACATTGTCTATAGAACGACAATGTTAAAATACAAGTTTTTAACATTTTATATAGGAACAGTTACATTATTTAGAGTAACACAACAACATTGTTAATATAAAATATGTCTGGAGCTTGAAAACATTGTTTATAGGACCCGAGCAACATTTTATTTTTTTGAAGCTAGCAATATTTTAAATAACAAATTTATGGTAAGCACAGTATTTTTTTCTCTTTAGAGACACTGATACATTTTCAATAATAAAATACTTTATAAAAAGTCTGCAACATGTTTTTTAGAGCCTAGCAACATTTTTTAAATAATTAATAAAACACATAAAAATATTTTTTATAGAACCAATAGCATATTCAAAAGTTGCTATAGCATAGCAACATTCCCCTAATGAAACATTCTTAATATAAAAATAATCGCAAAATTTCAAAGACATTTTCTAAAGAAATGTTGTTAGCAACAAGAAAACATCTACAAAAAAGGATTTCAAACATTTCTGGAGAAGCACTTTATTCATTAATGACATATATAAGACATTCACGGCCATAATAGGTAAATCTTTTTAACAATTTAAAGACAAAAAGGTTATCATTGTATCCAAAAACTTCTATTTCTATTGGGAATTTGTGTTCACACTTTTGGAACAAAAGCCCCACAAAGCATAAATTTTAATTAATGACCTAAAAGACAAAACTTTTGTAATTGACCCCAAAAATATTTGTCTATTTCAATACCTAACATTCTATGGAAAAAATACTATTTAAAGATTAGAGAAAGAACTTGAATATTTCAGAAATAGATTTTATTGTATATTTTTGGGAGTGGTCTAGGTCTATGTGTTATTTGGATGTTCAAAAGGAATTCTCTTTTATGACAAAAGCTTTAAATATATAATTTTATCGCATGAACAATTAATTTTATATAAATTACACCTGATTGCCTCGTACACGTGAATGTGTAAGTTTATTTAAGGAACTAAAGAGACAAACCCTAAAATTATACAAAATTGTCTGATAGCATAGCGCTGGTAACTCGTCCCCATTGCCTTTTAATTTAAGTAAATATAATCGATTAATAAAATACTTGTATAAATATTTACAGTCAATTTAATATTATAGGTATCAGAGAACATACTTTTGAGGCACAATATATCTAGAAGAATGGACAAAAGGCAGAGTTGTAAAAGTTGTAAAACATTAATTTTAAGTTTTTCTGTAGAAAAAGTTGTGCAACATAAGTTTTTCTATAGCAAAAGTACACTTTTCTATAGAAAAAGTTGTGCAACAAAAGTTTTTCTATAGAAAAAGTTGTGCAACATAAGCTTTTCTATAGAAAAAGTTGTGCAACATAAGTTTTTCTATAGAAAAAGTTGTGCAACATAAGTATTTCTAAAGAAAAAGTTGTGCGACATAAGATTTTCTATAGAAAAAGTTGTGCAACATAAGTTTTTCTATAGAAAAAGTTGTGCAACATAAGTTTTTCTATAAAAAAAGTTGTGCAACATAAGTTTTTCTATAAAAAAAGTTGTGCAACATAAGTTTTTCTATAGAAAAAGTTGTGCAACATAAGTTTTTCTATAGAAAAAGTTGTGCAACATAAGTTTTTCTATAGAAAAAGTTGTGCAACATAAGTTTTTCTATAGAAAAAGTTGTGCAACATAAGTTTTTCTATAGAAAAAGTTGTGCAACATAAGTTTTTCTATAGAAAAAGTTGTGCAACATAAGTTTTTCTATAGAAAAAGTTGTGCAACATAAGTTTTTCTATAGAAAAAGTTGTGCAACATAAGTTTTTCTATAGAAAAGGTTGTGCAACATAAGTTTTTCTATAGAAAAAGTTGTGCAACATAAGTTTTTCTATAGAAAAAGTTGTGCAACATAAGTTTTTCTATAGAAAAGGTTGTGCAACATAAGTTTTTCTATAGAAAAAGTTGTGCAACATAAGTTTTTCTATAGAAAAAGTTGTGCAACATAAGTTTTTCTATAGAAAAAGTTGTGCAACATAAGGTTTTCTATAGAAGAAGTTGTGCAACATAAGTTTTTCTATAGAAAAAGTTTGCAACATAAGTTTTTCTATAGAAAAAGTTGTGCAACATAATTTTTTTTATAGAAAAAGTATATATACAAAATAAATCAGTTTAATTTTTTTATAATTTTCTTTAATATTTCTATTTTGACTTATTCCTATTAACTTTTTTACTTGTTCTTGTAAATAAAATTTTGTAAATAATTAAATTTCATTGGAATCCAGGAAACCGCTTTCCTCTTGATTTTCTTTAATAAATTCATTTAGAATTCACAGGAAATATATTTCATTTCCAAGATTAGCCAAAAATATATTTTTTTGTAACCGGAAAAGTTAATTTAAATTGTAGATATTTGCTAAAATATTGCATTAGTTTAATTTAAATTTCCAGGAATTTTATTTTACCAAAAATATAAAAACAAAAATATTGTCCAAAAATAAAATTCAATACAGTAAAGAGCTTTCAGGCAGTATAAATTGAAATATTATAAGTTTCGGTTTTTGGAATAAAGGACCTTTGTTAGGTGAGAGTATTTGTTAAATTTTGTTTACATTTCTTGGAATAGACTTAAGGCTAATATAATGTAATTTAATTTGAAATCCAACAAATAATAAAAAAAAATAATAAAATAATATACTAAAAGATTATTTTCGAGTTAAAAAGAAAAACAACTATAAAAAATATCCATCCATTAAATTCACATGTTCATATAGTCTGGTTTTGGTAGCTGTAAAACACATTCTTAAAAGGATTTTTGGCAAGAAAACTGTATGAAAATAATGTTGTAGTTTTTGGAAAATTTTGAAATTATGTTTTAAATGTAGAAAACCGAACTTTTAGCAACTACATTTTATATTTCGTTACATACGAAATAGAGCAAGAAAATTCTTAAGTTTATTAAAACTTACAGGAATCAAACGCATGAAACATACACAAACACTCAAACACATACATGGAAAACTATGCAACACTGTTTTCAACATGTTCCATAAAATTATGTTCTTAACAAAAAAAAAAACAGAAAAACTTTTTCTATGAACAAATCCTTGTAAAATCTTTACAGTATAAGGGAGGGGATTAAGGTTCCATCAAGTTAATGCGAGCGAGTGGTAGCAAACAAGTTTATGTAATATTTAGGTCAACAACTTTTTCTATTTTTATATATTAAAACACTGAAATACAGTTATAACAAATTATAAATTATTAAAAAACAAACTTTTCGCAATCCAAATTTTGTATCAATACTTCCTTTATTTTTATAAGTTTCTTCAATAAAAATCTTAGCAACAATTAAAATTACCTTGTTCTTCGTTATAGCCATGCTCTACTGTATATACAATTTTTGTGAAATATTAGTTGCTGCATGTTTAAATATTTAATTTCAACATTTAAAATCTTCTAGTGAAATAGTAGAGTACAGTGACAGCCTTTAGGCAGATAAACGCTTTTGAAAGTAATTTTTTATATTTAGCAAAAAAAAAAAATAAAATAAGAAAAAAGACATAAAGAAAACACATGTAATTCTATTTAAATACAAAACAAAAGCCTAGTCAACACTTTTGGTATAACATACAAAAATTGATGTCATATTTATGTCAGGATATTTTTCAAAGGATATAAGACAAATATTTGTATGTTTTAGGCTAAAATTACAATTGAAAAAAAAACCTGAAATACAAAATATATTCTTAAAAATTCTAATTTTTTCTATAAAAAAAGTTGTGCGATATGAATTTTCTAAAAAAAACTTGTGCAACAAAAATTTTCTAAAGAAAAAGTTGTGCAACTTAATTTCTTCTATAGAAAAAGTTGTGTAACAAAAGTATTTCTGTAGAAAAAGTATCGCAACATAAGTTTTTCTATAGAAAAAGTTGTGCAACATAAGTTTTTCTATAGAAAAAGTTGTGCAACATAAGTTTTTCTATAGAAAAAGTTGTGCAACATAAGTTTTTCTATAGAAAAAGTTGTGCAACATAAGTTTTTCTATAGAAAAAGTTGTGCAACATAGGTTTTTCTATAGAAATATTGTGCAACATAGGTTTTTCTATAGAAAAAGTTGTGCATCATAAGTTTCTCTATAGAAAAAGTTGTGCAACATAAGTTTTTCTATAGAAAAAGTTGTGCAACATAAGTTTTTCTATAGAAAAAGTTGTGCAACATAAGTTTTTCTATAGAAAAAGTTGTGCAACATAAGTTTTTCTATAGAAAAAGTTGTGCAACATAAGTTTTTCTATAGACAAAATTGTGCAACATAAGTTTTTCTATAGAAAAAGTTGTGCAACATAAGTTTTTCTATAGAAAAAGTTGTGCAACATAAGTTTTTCTATAGAAAAAGTTGTTCAACATAAGTTTTTCTATAGAAAAAGTTGTGCAACATAAATTTTTCTATAGAAAAAGTTGTGCAACATAAGCTTTTCTATAGAAAAAGTTATGCAACATAAGTTTTTCTATAGAAAAAGTTATGCAACATAAGTTTTTCTATAGAAAAAGTTGTGCAACATAAGTTTTTCTATAGAAAAAGTTGTGCAACATAAGTTTTTCTACAGAAAATTTGTGCAACATAAGTTTTTCTATAGAAAAAGTTGTGCAACATAAGTTTTTCTATAGAAAAAGTTGTGCAACATAAGTTTTCCTATAGAAAAAGTTGTGCAACATAAGTTTTTCTATAGAAAAAGTTGTGCAACATAAGTTTTTCTATAGAAAAAGTTGTGCAACATAAGTTTTTCTATAGAAAAAGTTGTGCAACATAAGTTTTTCTATAGAAAAAGTTGTGCAACATAAGTTTTTCTATAGAAAAAGTTGTGCAACATAAGTTTTTTTTATAGAAAAAGTTGTGCAACTTAAGTTTTTCTATAGAAAAAGTTGTGCAACATAAGTTTTTCTATAGAAAAAGTTGTGCAACATAAGTTTTTCTATAGAAAAAGTTGTGCAACATAAGTTTTTCTATAGAAAAAGTTGTGCAACATAAGTTTTTCTATAGAAAAAGTTGTGCAACATAAGTTTTTCTAAAGAAAACATAAGTTTTTCTATAGAAAAAGTTGTGCAACATAAGTTTTTCTATAGAAAAAGTTGTGCAACATAAGTTTTTCTATAGAAAAAGTTGTGCAACATAAGTTTTTCTATAGAAAAAGTTGTGCAACATAAGTTTTTCTATAGAAAAAGTTGTGCAACATAAGTTTTTCTATAGAAAAAGTTGTGCAACATAAGTTTTTCTGTAGAAAAAGTTATACAACATAAATTTTTTTGTAGAAAAAGTTGTGCAACATAAATTTTTCTTTAGAAAAAGTTGTGCAACATAAATTCAGAAAATTATCAAAATTTTCTATAGAATATTGGCCTGAAGAAGAACAATATTTTCTATAGAAAATTGGTACGAAAAGGACAAACATTTTCTATAGAAAATTGCTCTGGAAAAGACCAAAATTTTCTATAGAAAATTGTTCTGAAAAAGACCAATATTTTTATAGAATATTAATCCGAAACAACAGATATTTTTTTACATTTTTCTTTATGAATTCTGTGACCTTAGAGAAGGAATTAAAAATCAAGAAAACTCAATAAAAAATTTTAATTTGTGGCCCACAAAAATCTAAAAGTCTAATTAAAGATTTTTAATTATAAGCAAAAAATCATGACCTTTGCGAAAATGATAAGAAAGGAAAAATTATGGTAACTAACTGAAAATTAAAAGTTAAAGCTAATGGAAAAAAAATCTAAAAAATTAACTGGGGACAACATTGAACTACAAAATTGCTACAATTATAAAAAATATTAGGGTTTCAAACTTTTTAGAAGGGTTTCTTTTACATTAAAAATATCAAAAATATCATAAGCATCTCAAAAGGGTCCAAATACTTGAAAATTTAAACTCGACATTAAATTTTATTGTTTCAGATTTAAAACATAAAATATTAAGAGGATTAAAAATAAAATGGTTTGTTTGATGTTTTTAGCAAATTTAAACAAAGCTTTTGGTTTTTAGCTAAATTTAGAAAAGAAGAAAAAAAAAGCAATAAATTCATATGTATCCACCCTCATGAAAAAAATATATTCAAATATCCCATTTTAAGCTTTAAAAGTGAAAATAATATTTATCGTTAAGCTTCTTTTTGTTGTTCATAAACTAAAATTTACAACTTTATGGCATAATATAGATGGACAGACATTATTACTAAGACCTCATTCAATTCACATCTATTTGGAAATTATCTTTAAAATTTTTGAAATTTTCCATAAATTACCAAAAATGGGTTAACTATACCCCTGTAATGTTGTATGTGTGTAATAAAAGGCATTATCATTTTTTTATTTTGAAAATTTACGCAAAAAATTTTGGCTGTAAAAAAATAATTACCATTTTTTTATTTATATGAATTTTATATTCTCTTTAAAATTGCAGTTATGTTTATGTTGTTTTTTAAGGTTTTTGTTATTTTAGTACTTTTAAAAGTTGTTATGTTAAAATTCATATAATATTCATCAAGTTATCAGGGTAACCGAACCACAAAAGCCACTATTTGAAAATTAGCAGTTCAAAGTTTTTTTTTTTTGGGAGAACTTTTTCTATAGAAAAGTTGTCTGAAACAGACAAACTTTTTCTACAGAATTTTTTTTTATAAAAAAATATTTAATCGAAAATTGTCTATTAAAAAAATTGTAACAAAAACAAATAAACAATTTTACATTAAATTTATATCGAAATTTTCTATGAAATTTATATCAAAATATTTTACAAAAAAATTTTGTATAAAAAATTATCAAAATTTTTTTACCAAAAAATTTTTGTATCAAAATTTTATATAAAAAAAAATTGTATCAAAATTTTTCTATGAAAAAAATTTTATCTTCAAAAATTCAAAAAAAAATTTATATCAAAATTTTTTTACGAAAAAATCTAGAAAATTTTCTCTAAAAAAATTTGTAACAAAATTTTTCCATGAAAAAAATGTTATCTCTAAAAATTCTACAAAACGTTTATGTCAAAATTTTTATACAAAAAAATTTTGTATAGAAAAGTTTTAACAATAAAATTTAATATCGAAAATTTTCTATTAAAAAAAATGTATATCTAAATTTTCTACGAAAAAAAATGTGCTATAGAAAAATTTTCTATAAAAGACATTTGTATAAAAAATTTCCTATCAAAAAATTATTATATCGAAATTTATTACAGAAAAAAATGATATACAAATTTTTCGGATATTTTCTATAAAAAAGATTTTCTATAAAAAAAAATGTATCAAAAATGTTTTATGAACAAAATTTTATTCTTGAAAATTTGTACAAAAAATTTATATAAAATTTTTCTACAAAAAAATTTGGTATCAAAAAACTTTCTATTGAAATTTTTTATCGCAAATTTTTTATACAAAAAATTTGTCTCAAAAATTTTTTTTGTATAATTTTTTTACAAAAAAATTTTGTATAGAAAATTTTTTTTACAAAAAAATTTTGTATAGAAAATTTTTTTTACAAAAAAATTTTGTATAGAAAATTTTTTATAAAAAAAAATGCATGTATCGAAATTTTTTATACAAAATTTATATCCTAATTTTTCTACGAAAAAATTTTGCATAGAAAATTTTCTTAAAAAAAAAATGTATCAAAATTTCATCTCGTAAAGTTCTACAAAAAATTTATATGAAAAAATTGTTGTATAGAAAATTGTTAACTATTTGGGAATTAATTATTCGAACTTAGAATTAATTGAAAAATTAGGTTTCATCAGGCTTGAGTTCATTTTAATTTTTAAATTATTAAATTTTGAAAATTAATAATTTGAAATGCTGATGACGTCCTGTGGCGGGACAGAAATTGCAATCCACTAACCGCGTTCAAAAATAATTTTTTCAGTTTTTCTCCATAATTTACTTTCCAATTTTCAAAATTAATAATTTGAAAATTAAAATGAACTCAAGCCTGATGAAACCTAATTTTTCGAAAATTTTTAACAAAAAATTTAGTATCTAAAATTTTCTATTAAAAAAATTGTATATCAAAATTTGATACGAAACATTTTTATACAAAAAAATTGTCCCATAAACTCTTTTATTAAATAAATTTTGTCTCGAAAATTTCTACAAAAATTTTATCTCGAAAATTTCTACAAAAATTTTATCTCGAAAATTTCTACAAAAATTTTATCTCGAAAATTTCTACAAAAATTTTATCTCGAAAATTTTTCTACAAAATAATTTTGTATAGAAAATTTTCTTTAAAAAATATTTGTATAAACAATTTTATATAATTTATTTGCCAAATTTTTCAACGAAAAATTTTTCTTGAAATTTCTACAAAAAATTTAATTTCAAAATTTTTCTACAAAAAAATTTTGTATAGAAAATTTTTAACCAAAAATTTAGTATCGAAAATTTTCTGTCGAAATTTTTTACAAACACTTTTGTATAAAAATATTTTATAAAAAAAATATTGTATAAAAAAATTTTGTATAAAATATGTTTATCGCAAATTTTTTGTACAAATAATTGTCTCTTTATCCAGAAAATTTCTACAAAAATTTTATATCAAAATTTTTCTATTAAAAAATGTATTTGAAAATTTTCTTTAAAAAAAATTGTTTCGAAAATTTTCTAAGATAATTTATCAAAAGTGGTATTGAAACAAACTTTTTTTTAAGAAAAGTTGTCTAAAACAGACAAACTTTTTTTCATAGAAAAGTTGTCTGAAACAGACAAACTTTTCTAATAGAAAAGTTGTCTAAAACAGACAAACTTTTTCTATAGAAAAATTGTCTGAAACATACAAACTTTTACGTTAGAAAAGTTGTCTGAAACAGACAAACTTTTTCTATAGAAAAGTTGTCTGAAACAGACAAACTTTTTCTATAGAAAAGTTGACTGAAACAGACAAACTTTTTCTATAGAAAAGTTGTCTGAAACAGACAACCTTTTTCTATAGAAAAGTTGTCTGAAACAGACAAACTTTTTCTATAGAAAAGTTGTCTGAAACAGAGAAACTTTTGCTATAGAAAAGTTGTCTGAAACAGACAAACTTTTTCTATAGGAAAATTGTCTGAAAAAGACAAACTTTTTCTATAGAAACGTTGTCTAAAACAGACAAACTTTTTCTTTAGAAAAGTTGTCTGAAACAGACAAACTTTTTCTATAGAAAAGTTGTCTGAAATAGACAAACTTTTTCTATAGAAAAGTTTAGACAACTTTTCTAATAGAAAAGTTATCTGAAACAGACAAACTTTTCTAATAGAAAAGTTGTCTGAAACAGACAAACTTTTCTAATAGAAAAGTTGTCTAAAACAGACAAACTTTTTCTATAGAAAAGTTGTCTGAAATAGACAAACTTTTTCTATAGAAAAGTTGTCTGAAACAGACAAACTTTTTCTATAGAAAAGTTGTCTGAAACAGATAAACTTTTTCTATAGAAAAGTTGTCTGAAACAGACAAACTTTTCTAATAGAAAAGTTGTCTAAAACAAACAAACTTTTCTTATAGAAAAGTTGTCTGAAACAGACAAACTTTTCTAATAGAAAAGTTGTTTGAAACAGACAAACTTTTCTAATTGAAAAGTTGTCTGAAACAGACAAACTTTTCTAAAAAAAATTTTGTATAGAAAAGTTTTAACAATAAAATTTAATATCGAAAATTTTCTATTAAAAAAAATGTATATCTAAATTTTCTACGAAAAAAAATGTGCTATAGAAAAATTTTCTATAAAAGACATTTGTATAAAAAATTTCCTATCAAAAAATTATTATATCGAAATTTATTACAGAAAAAAATGATATACAAATTTTTCGGATATTTTCTATAAAAAAGATTTTCTATAAAAAAAAATGTATCAAAAATGTTTTATGAACAAAATTTTATTCTTGAAAATTTGTACAAAAAATTTATATAAAATTTTTCTACAAAAAAATTTGGTATCAAAAAACTTTCTATTGAAATTTTTTATCGCAAATTTTTTATACAAAAAATTTGTCTCAAAAATTTTTTTTGTATAATTTTTTTACAAAAAAATTTTGTATAGAAAATTTTTTTTACAAAAAAATTTTGTATAGAAAATTTTTTTTACAAAAAAATTTTGTATAGAAAATTTTTTATAAAAAAAAATGCATGTATCGAAATTTTTTATACAAAATTTATATCCTAATTTTTCTACGAAAAAATTTTGCATAGAAAATTTTCTTAAAAAAAAAATGTATCAAAATTTCATCTCGTAAAGTTCTACAAAAAATTTATATGAAAAAATTGTTGTATAGAAAATTGTTAACTATTTGGGAATTAATTATTCGAACTTAGAATTAATTGAAAAATTAGGTTTCATCAGGCTTGAGTTCATTTTAATTTTTAAATTATTAAATTTTGAAAATTAATAATTTGAAATGCTGATGACGTCCTGTGGCGGGACAGAAATTGCAATCCACTAACCGCGTTCAAAAATAATTTTTTCAGTTTTTCTCCATAATTTACTTTCCAATTTTCAAAATTAATAATTTGAAAATTAAAATGAACTCAAGCCTGATGAAACCTAATTTTTCGAAAATTTTTAACAAAAAATTTAGTATCTAAAATTTTCTATTAAAAAAATTGTATATCAAAATTTGATACGAAACATTTTTATACAAAAAAATTGTCCCATAAACTCTTTTATTAAATAAATTTTGTCTCGAAAATTTCTACAAAAATTTTATCTCGAAAATTTCTACAAAAATTTTATCTCGAAAATTTCTACAAAAATTTTATCTCGAAAATTTCTACAAAAATTTTATCTCGAAAATTTTTCTACAAAATAATTTTGTATAGAAAATTTTCTTTAAAAAATATTTGTATAAACAATTTTATATAATTTATTTGCCAAATTTTTCAACGAAAAATTTTTCTTGAAATTTCTACAAAAAATTTAATTTCAAAATTTTTCTACAAAAAAATTTTGTATAGAAAATTTTTAACCAAAAATTTAGTATCGAAAATTTTCTGTCGAAATTTTTTACAAACACTTTTGTATAAAAATATTTTATAAAAAAAATATTGTATAAAAAAATTTTGTATAAAATATGTTTATCGCAAATTTTTTGTACAAATAATTGTCTCTTTATCCAGAAAATTTCTACAAAAATTTTATATCAAAATTTTTCTATTAAAAAATGTATTTGAAAATTTTCTTTAAAAAAAATTGTTTCGAAAATTTTCTAAGATAATTTATCAAAAGTGGTATTGAAACAAACTTTTTTTTAAGAAAAGTTGTCTAAAACAGACAAACTTTTTTTCATAGAAAAGTTGTCTGAAACAGACAAACTTTTCTAATAGAAAAGTTGTCTAAAACAGACAAACTTTTTCTATAGAAAAATTGTCTGAAACATACAAACTTTTACGTTAGAAAAGTTGTCTGAAACAGACAAACTTTTTCTATAGAAAAGTTGTCTGAAACAGACAAACTTTTTCTATAGAAAAGTTGACTGAAACAGACAAACTTTTTCTATAGAAAAGTTGTCTGAAACAGACAACCTTTTTCTATAGAAAAGTTGTCTGAAACAGACAAACTTTTTCTATAGAAAAGTTGTCTGAAACAGAGAAACTTTTGCTATAGAAAAGTTGTCTGAAACAGACAAACTTTTTCTATAGGAAAATTGTCTGAAAAAGACAAACTTTTTCTATAGAAACGTTGTCTAAAACAGACAAACTTTTTCTTTAGAAAAGTTGTCTGAAACAGACAAACTTTTTCTATAGAAAAGTTGTCTGAAATAGACAAACTTTTTCTATAGAAAAGTTTAGACAACTTTTCTAATAGAAAAGTTATCTGAAACAGACAAACTTTTCTAATAGAAAAGTTGTCTGAAACAGACAAACTTTTCTAATAGAAAAGTTGTCTAAAACAGACAAACTTTTTCTATAGAAAAGTTGTCTGAAATAGACAAACTTTTTCTATAGAAAAGTTGTCTGAAACAGACAAACTTTTTCTATAGAAAAGTTGTCTGAAACAGATAAACTTTTTCTATAGAAAAGTTGTCTGAAACAGACAAACTTTTCTAATAGAAAAGTTGTCTAAAACAAACAAACTTTTCTTATAGAAAAGTTGTCTGAAACAGACAAACTTTTCTAATAGAAAAGTTGTTTGAAACAGACAAACTTTTCTAATTGAAAAGTTGTCTGAAACAGACAAACTTTTCTAATAGAAAAGTTGTCTGAAACAGACAAACTTTTCTAATAGAAAAGTTGTCTGAAACAGATTCAGACAGACAGACAAACTTTTTCTATAGAAAAGTTGACTGAAACAGACAAACTTTTTCCATAGAAAAGTTGTCTGACTTAGATCAACTTTTTCTATAAAAAAGTTGCCAGATTAACTTTTTTGAGAGAAAATTTAAAATCTCTTAATCTTAGCAACATTTCCGGTTACCCTGCTTATAAATATGTATTAGGGCATCATTGATGGTTTTTATTAGTTCACACATACAAGCAACAAATTATACAATATTATAGTTTTTCCTATTGCGGTAAAAATTGTTGTTATTTTATCTCTTTTTAAGTCTATTTCACACTCTCTCTCTCTCTGTCTTCTCTCATTGTTATTTAATTTTTATTTAAGTTTTGATGATTTCTTTCTATTTTCTTTAAATGGTTATAGTGTGTGTGTGAGTGGTTTTATGGTTATCGGTCGGTAATTGTTATGTATTTGATTGTATTTTAAATTTTATCTTCCAGGTGTATGAGTCATTTATGATTTGATTACATTTTGTTATTATTTTTTTGTGTTTACTTTTTTTAAATGTTGTTAAATGAATTTAAAGGGGGAACCCGCTTAATGGTTCGATATGCCAAAGAAAACAGAGTTTTTAGTTGTTTGAAAAAAAGATACAAAAAAAATAGCTTGGGGTTTTTTAGTTGATTTTATTTATTTACTATTAGCAATACAATTAACAAAGTAATGAAGAAAAAACAAACACTGATTTAACAAGTGTTAAATTTCTTACAAATAATAAAAAAATATATACAAATTTTATTTTTATAAAAAAAACAAAATATTTTTTTTTGTTTGTGCGAAAAAAATGAAGTCATTTTTCGTTCATTTATTCCTCAAATGCTGTCACAAGTTCAATTCGTCATGAAGACGCTAAATATTTGTACTGGAAAAAAATTATTTCATTTACAAAAATTTTAAAATTAATAAATTTTCAAGGTTTTCTAAAAAAAATTAAATTTTAGCTAAGAAACAATTCAAGCTTTCTATGAAAATTTGTCTGAAATAGAAAAACTTTTTTTACTAAAAGCTACCTTTTTAGAAAAATATTGTCTAAAGGTGACCATTTTTTAAGGTTTAAATTTTGCCTGGTATAGATCAACTTTTCTATAGGAAAAGTTGATCTGAGTCAGACAACTTTTCTATAGGAAAAGTTGATCTGAGTCAGACAACTTTTCTATAGGAAAAGTTGATCTGAGTCAGACAACTTTTCTATAGGAAAAGTTGATCTGAGTCAGACAACTTTTCTATAGGAAAAGTTGATCTGAGTCAGACAACTTTTCTATAGGAAAAGTTGATCTGAGTCAGACAACTTTTCTATAGGAAAAGTTGATCTGAGTCAGACAACTTTTCTATAGGAAAAGTTGATCTGAGTCAGACAACTTTTCTATAGGAAAAGTTGATCTGAGTCAGACAACTTTTCTATAGGAAAAGTTGATTTGAGTCAGACAACTTTTCTATAGGAAAAGTTGATCTGAGTCAGACAACTTTTCTATAGGAAAAGTTGATCTGAGTCAGACAACTTTTCTATAGGAAAAGTTGATCTGAGTCAGACAACTTTTCTATAGGAAAAGTTGATCTGAGTCAGACAACTTTTCTATAGGAAAAGTTGATCTGAGTCAGACAACTTTTCTATAGGAAAAGTTGATCTGAGTCAGACAACTTTTCTATAGGAAAAGTTGATCTGAGTCAGACAACTTTTCTATAGGAAAAGTTGATCTGAGCCAGACAACTTTTCTATAGGAAAAGTTGATCTTAGTCCGACAACTTTTCTATAGGAAAAGTTGATCTTAGTCCGACAACTTTTCTATAAGACAAGTAGATCTGAGTCAGACAACTTTTCTATAGGAAAAGTTGATCTGTGTCAGACAACTTTTTTATAGGAAGAGTTCATCTGAGTAAGACAACTTCTTTATAGAAAAAGTTGATCGTTTGTAAAAAAATATTTTAAAATTTTCTACACTTTTTCTGGAGCAATGTTGTCCGGAATCGACTTATTTCTGTTATCTAGAAAAGGTTGTCTGAATCAGAAACCGGACAACTTTAGTATTTTTTCATATCTTTTAATAATTATCTTAATCTTCGTATTCATTTAACACATCTCAATGATGTCAAGTATGACGAGCTTTTTCTTGTTTCAAACAAACTTAAAAAAAGTATAAGTTCGCTTACATCATTGTTTCGGTGTTGGTTGGCTGATTGTTTTATTTGTTCATTTGGCTGAGAGCTTTTTCTCGTTAGCACAAACAAAATTCAAAAGTCAAAAACCAACATCAGCAACTTCAAACTTGAAAAATAAGGTTAATTGTTGTATGGGGTGCATGTTGCGAGAGTAAGGCAACATAATTGATGGTTTCAACAAATGAAAATAGCAACGAAAATTTTGTTGAAATAAAATGAAAGTTTTTTTTGTTAAACAAAAAAGTTGATTTAATAAAAATTTTGTCTATGAGATTAAGGTTTTAATAGGATTTAAGAGCAATTTTTGAAACGTGATTTCATTTTGTAAAAATAATTAAATTTTTGTTTGAAATATGTAAATTCTCTGGTTTAGAAAATTTTTCATTGAAAAATTTACTCTAATGCGGACAACTTTTTCATAGAAAAAGTTAATCGATTAAGACAACTTCTTTATATAAAATGTCGTTTTGTTTCTATAGAAAAACTAGATTTGATTCAGACAACTTTTATATAGAAAAAGTTGATTTAATTCAAAAATTGATAAATAAATTTTCACAAAAAATTTTCAAAACTATTTTTTTTATACAAAATTTTCTACGAAATGTTTTTGTAGAAAATTTTCTAAACAACATTTTTTTGTAGAAAAATTTTGATATACATTTTTTGTAGAAATTTTCGAGATAAAATTTTAAAAAAAAAAAAAATTTTTTATACAAAATTTTTCATAAAAAATTTTTAATACAAATTTTTTATACAAAATTTTTTTATAGAAGATTTTCTCTATAAAATTTTTTGTACAAAATTTTTATATAAAATTTTTTTAATAAAAATTTTCAATATTAAATTTTTTTGTAAAAAATTTTCTATACAAAATATATTTGTAGAAAAATTTATATCATTTTTTGTATAATTTTTTAAAATAAAATTTGTTTCATAGAAAATTTTTGAAAAAAAAAATTTTTATAGAAAATTTTCTATACAATTTTTTTTTATAGAAAAATTGTATACAAAAATTTTGATATAAATTTTTTATAAAAATTTCGATATTAAAATCGTTAAATATAAAATTTTCTATACAATTTTTTTTTTATATAGAAAATTCCTTTACAAAATTTTTTCATAAAAATTTTTGATACAATTTTTTTTATAAAAAATCTTATACGAAATTTCGTAAAAAAAATTTCGATATAAATATTTTGTAAAAAATTCAGAATCATAAATTTTTTTAATAGAAAATTTTTTTGAATAGAAAATTTTTGATACAAAATTTTTTTGTAGAAAAATTTTCGATAGAAAAAATTTTTTCTATAGAAGAAGTTTGTCAGTTTCAGACAACTTTTGGAAAGAAAAATTTTGTCTGTTTCAGACATTTTTTCTTTAGAAAAAGTATGTCTGTTTCAAACATTTTTTTTTATAGAAAAAGTTTGTCAGTTTCAGACATATTTTCTATAGAAAAAGTTTGTCTGTTTCAGAGATATTTTTCTATAGAAAAAACTTGACTGTTTCAGACATTTTTTTTATAGAAAAAGTTTGTATGTTTCAGTCATTTTCTTCTATGTAGAAAAAATGTAATTTTTTTTTTCTATAGAAAAAAATAGATTTTTTGCAATAGAAAAGGTTTGTCTGTTTCAAAGATATTTTTCTATAGAAAAAGTTTGTCTGTTTCAGACATTTTTTCTATAGAAAAATTTTGTATGTTTTTGACAATTTTTCTATAGAAAAAGTTTGTGTGTTTTAGACATTTTTTCTGTAGAAGAAGTTTTTCTATTTCAGACATTTTTTTCTGTAGAAAAAGTTTGTCTGTTTCAGACATTTTTTCTATAGAAAAAGTTTGCCAGTTTCAGACATTTTTTCTATAGAGAAAGTTTTTTTAGTCATTTTTTTTTCTATAGAAAAAGTTTGTCAGTTTCAGACATTTTTGCAACAGAAAGAGTTTGTCTGTTTAAGAAATTTTTTTTTTTTAGAAAAAGTTTGTCTGTTTCAGACATTTTTTCATTAGAAAAAGTTTGTCTGTTTCAGCATTTTTTCTTTAGAAAAACTTTGTCTGTTTCAGAAATTTTTTCTATTGAAATAGTTTCGTGTGTTCCAGACATTTTTTTTTATAGAAACAATTAATCAAAGTTGATTTGTTTTACAAAAACTTTTCTATAGAAAAAGTTTCTCTATTTCAAATAAATAGAAAAGGTTGCTCTGTTTCATTTTTTAAAGAATAAGTTACTCTATTTTAGAAAACTTTATTGTAAAAAAACTTAATCAAATTGAGACAATTTGTCGGTAGAAAAAACTGATCTTATTTAGTCAAGTTTTATCTGCTTCAGACGAACTTATTTAGGCAATTTGAGCTACTTTTTATCTATTTCGTGGAAATTTAAAAATTTGTTGATTTTACTAAATCAGAATTGAAATACTAATAAATTAAATAAACAGTTTTATAGCGACTAAATAGAAAAATATCAATAATTATCACAATTAATTTGCCATAATATTATTTGTTAATAATTCAAAGATTTTAAGTTAAGCCATGACTTACATTTAAACAAGAGCCAACAGTTTTGATAGACTTTAATAAATCTTAAAATAAATATCGAGTGAAAATGTGGGTGGTCGACACTAAAAAGATACGACAGATAAAAATGTTTTATATAAATTTACTTTGCGTGGGAATCGAATTAAAATTAGTCTGTTAACGAATGGGTGTCAGTATGTCCATCTGTCTGTCAGTCATCTTTTGCCAGTTAACAACAAAAAGAAATCATAAAATTGTTAATAAATTTCATGTAATTTACTCGGTAGTCAGTCATAAGTGAATCCTAGAGCTGCTTTGAATTTTTATTATTTTTATCGATTTAATTTTATTTTATTTGTCTTTTGTTGGGAGTTTGAATTTATCTTGAAAATTGTCGTCATAGAATTGGTTGGTTGCTTCTTATTTTATTTTATTTTTTTTTTTTTTTAATTTCAATTGTTTAGTAATAAAACAACGCCCTTTTTCATTGTCATGTTATTTCAGTATTTTTATTATTTTATTTCTATTAAAAGTTTTGAGTATTTTGAGATTAATTTATAATTGAACAATAGCAATAAGTTAAATTTATTTACTCATTTCTGTTTATTTGTTTGTTGCTTTTTAGACTTAATATTTTTATTTTGAAAAATTAAAATCTTCCATCATCACACAAAATAAATATTAACAGATGATGCCCGTTCGCTTTTTTTTGCCGGTTTCTTTATTTGGTTTCTAAAATTCAGTTAATTTTTTTGTATTGTTAGATGATTCATCATTTACCACCAGACAAACTCAATTTTTGTTTTCTCATAAAATGATTAAGTACCTAAATAAATACGAATGAATATGAATGTTTTTAGGTACTTATTGTTTTTATATTTTTTACTTAATTATTTTAATTGTTTTCTCATTGCTAACATGAGGTGATTAGTAGTTAAGTCCATAACATACATAAGTCATAATTCAAAATATTTTTTTCCTAATAAAAAGCCAATAAATAATGAAAAGCTGGTATAGACAAGGCAGTCTTGAGAGTTTTGGTTTCTAAAGAACCCAAATTAATTAGTACCAGGGACGTAAGAAGCTAATTTGTTTAGAATCATCTAAATCCTTTATTTTCTAGCATGTAAACCGCTACTTTTCAAGCGGTAAATTATGAATTCACGAAATTCCTTCTCATTAACTAAAAACGTACCAACATCCCATAAATTTAAAAAAGTACCAAAGATGTATAAATTTGTTTTTTTTTTTTGGTTGGTTCAAAATCTACACATTAGTTAAAAAAGTAAAACTTTCTTAAAAAATAACGTACCAACATCCCATAAATTTAAAAAAGTACCAAAGATGTATAAATTTGTTTTTTTTTTTTTGGTTGGTTCAAAATCTACACATTAGTTAAAAAAGTACCAATCGTAAAACTTTCTTAAAAAATACCAAAGATTTATAAACACAATTCGAATTTTGTTCCTCTCTAATTTTGAGAATATAAAGTAACCGATTTTGTACGTTTTTTATCCCTTTTTAGGCTCAAACGGCCGAATTTTCAAATAGTGTATCTATAAATCAAAAAACGTTACCGCTGTTCAAATTTCAGCTCAATAACGCAAAAGCTTTAAATATTTAGTTTTAAAGTTTTAAACATGTTCCTAATACTTTTCTAATCTTGTCTTATATCTTTAAACGGGCAATAATTTGATAAAATTTAGAAAGTGGGTACCTTTTTACCGTATAGATCGAGTAAGAAAGTACTTTTGGAAACTTTTCCGCTAAGGGGGTATAAAGGATAAAAAATCGAAAACGTTATATCTCTTAAAGTAATAGTTTTAGAAACAAAATTTATATATGTGGGTACCATTTCTGCCGTATAGATCGAGTAAAAAAGTACTTTTGGAAATTTAAAATGGGTGAAAAATCGAAAACCTTATATATGCTTAGGTAATAGGTATATAAACAAAATTTAAATTGTGTTTTGAAAAGCTATGAAAACAAGCGGACAAGTGTTTGGTACTTTTTGAAACTAATAGGGGGTAAAAAAGGGTAAAAATAGTTTGTTTGGCACTTTTTAACACACTTTTATCTTTTGAACCAAAGAATATAGAAAGAAACTTGTACTGCAATCAAAAGATGTGGAAAAAATTTTGAACACGTATTAGGTACTTTTTGATTTCGGAGGCCAAAATGGGTAAAAAAGGGATAAAATGATAACATCTCATAAAGTAATATGAATTGAAACAATATGTTTACTGTGTTTTAATAAAATGTACCAAATTCAATTGGTACCAAATTAGTACCAAATGTGCATATGGAACTTTTTCGAAATGAGGGGATAAAAAGGGGAAGAAATTGGTAACTTTATAACTTTAATCTTCTATATTAATCTTCTATATATAAATGTCCTTTTTAGAATATAAAATAATATTCATTTGATCATTTTATATCCAATTGTTGCGCATGAGCCGACGAAGGTCTCTTGGTTGGTATGACTATTTTCATACAGGCGGCTCCACTGAAAATAACTCAAAGTGAATTTAATAGTAAACTGTGCATTTGATCTATTTGATCTATTTGCTTTGCTATTTTAGCAAAGTTGTTGCAGATGAGCCGACGAAAGTTTCTTAGTTGGTATGAACAATTTCCGACAGATGGCGCCACTGAAAATTACTCAATTAATCGTAAACTATGCATTTGATCTTGCTATGATATTTAGCAAAGTTGTTGCGCATAAGTCGACGGATGTTTTTAAGTTGGTATGACCAATTTCCAAAGTTTTGTAAATATATCCAATAATTTTTTATAAAAAAATTTCCTTTTTAAAAAATGTTTAATAAAAATTTGTATATTTAAACATAATCTATAAAAAAAATTTGTAAAGCAACTTTTTCCGGAAAAATTTTTATACCATATTGAAATATTTTTATGGCGAATAATAGAACTTATAGGAGTATTTATAGGTAAAAATTGATAAAATGTCAAAATTTGAATACAAAATTATTTTTTAATTTTTTGCTTAGAGACTTTTTGTGGTAATTCCTAAATTAAAGGTGAATTTTTCACGACAATTCGGTTTTTTATGTTAAATGTTGAGTTTTTTGTAATTTGACTTTCAAATTTTTTTGGAGAATGAGTTTCTGTTGTAAAAAGCTACTCTTTCATTACGAGTTTTCATAAGTAAAAAATAATTGTTCATAGAGTAAGAGAGGGTAATGTGGTATATTGACTTTTCTCTTAAACCTCCACGTTTGTACCTCTAATTGTTATATTCACCCGTAAAAATCCAACAAAAATAATAAACTTCCATTTACTATTACGTCAATCTCTAGTCATAACTTTATAAGACTCGAATCGTACTCGATTCGATTAGGTTGGTTACGAATCGATTTTTAAAAAGTTATGACTAGAAATTGACGCGGTAGTAAACAACTAGCAAAGAGTGAAATGTAGCCCTTACAGATCCGTGAACACCGATATACAAAGTGTTATGATCGGACTAAAGATTTTTAGAATTGTTTTTACATTATCTTTAAATATCTATAGAAAAATTTTTGATAAAAAAATTTTCTATAGAAAAATTTTTGATAAAAATATTTTCTATAAAAAATTTTTGATAAAACTATTTTCAACAGAAAACTTTTTGATAAAAAAAAAATTCTATAGAAAACTTTTTGATAAAAAAAAAATTCTATAAAAAATTTTTGATAAAAAAATTTTCTATAGAAAAATTGTTGATAAACAAATTATCTTTAGAAAAAATTTCGATAAAAAACTTTCTAGAAAAATTTTTGATAAAAAATATTTTCTATAGAAAAATTTTTAATAAAAAAATTTTTTATAGAAAATTTTTTTATCAAACCTTTTTCTATAGAATTTTTTTTTTTATCAAAAATTTTTCTATAGAAAATTATTTTATGAACAATTTTTCTATAGAAAATTTTTTATCAAAAATTTTCTATAGAAAATTTTTTGTCTAATATTTTTAATAAAAATTTTTAATAAAAAAATTTTCAATAGAAAATTTTCAATAGAAAAATTTTTTATAAAAATTTTCTATAAAAAAATTTTTGAAAAAAATTTTCAATAGAAAAATTTTTCATAAAATAATTTTCTCCAGAAAAATTTTTGATAAAAAAATTTTCTATAGAAAATTTTTTGATAAAAATATTTTCTATAGAAAAATTTTTGATAAAACTATTTTCTATAGAAAAATTTTTGATAAACAAATTTCTATAGAAAACTTTTTGATAAACAAAATTTCTATAGAAAACATTTTGATAAAAAAAATTTCTATAAAAAATTTTTGATAAAAAATTTTCTATCGAAAAATTTTTGATAAAAAAATTTTGTATAGAAAAATTTTAAATAAAAAAATTTTCGTTAAGAGGTTGTGGGTTCGAATCCGGGCTCAGGTTCATATCATAAATTTTTATTTTTTTTTAATTTTTAATAATTTTTATGATTTTTAAATTAATTAATTAATAATTAAAAATTAATTTCTTTCAAAAAAATTTTCTATAAAAAAATTTTCTATAGAAAAATGTTTGATAAAAAAATTTTCTATAGAAAATTTTTTGATAAAAAAACTTTCTATAGAAAAATTTTTGATAAATTTTTTATAGAAAATTGTTTTATCAAACATTTTTCTATAGAAATTTTTTTTTTATCAAAAATTTTTGTATAGAAAATTATTTTATGAAAAATTTTTCTATAGCAAATTTTTTATCAAATATTTTTAATAAAAATTTTTAATAAAAAAATTTTCAATAGAAAAATTTTTCATAAAAAATTTTCTATAGAAAAATTTTTCATAAAAAATTTTCAATAGAAAATTTTTTCATAAAAAATTTTCAATAGAAAATTTTTTCATAAAAAATTTTCAATAGAAAATTTTTTCATAAAAAATTTTCAATAGAAAATTTTTTCATAAAAAATTTTCAATAGAAAATTTTTTCATAAAAAATTTTCAATAGAAAATTTTTTCATAAAAAATTTTCAATAGAAAATTTTTTCATAAAAAATTTTCAATAGAAAATTTTTTCATAAAAAATTTTCAATAGAAAATTTTTTCATAAAATAATTTTCTATAGAAAAATTTTTGATAAAAAAAATTTCTGTAGAAAAATATTTGATAAAAAAATTTTCTATAAAAAATTTTTGGTAAAAAAAATTGTCTATAGAAAAATTTTTGATAAAAATATTTTCTATAAAAAAATTTTTGATAAACAAATTTTCTATAGAAAAATTTTCGATGAAAAAAATTTTCTATACAAATATTTTTTATAAAAAAAAATTCTAAAGGAAAATTTTTCATAGAAAAATTTTCTATAGAAAAATTTTTGATAAAAAATTTCTATAGAAAATTTTTTGATAAAAAGTTTTTGATAGAAAATTTCTGATAAAAAAAATTTCTATAGAAACATTTTTGATAAAAAAAAATGTTTTCTATAGAAAAATTTTTCTAAACAAATTTTCTATAGAAAAATTTTTCTAAACAAATTTTCTATAGAAAAGTTTTTCATAAAAAATTTTTGATAAAAAAATTTTCTATGAGAAATGTTTTGATAAAAAAATTTTCTATTCAAAAATGTTTAATTAAAAAATTTTCTATAGAAAAATTTTTGATAAAAAAATTTTCTATAGTAAAAAAAAATTTTCTATAGTAAAAAAAAAATTTCTATAGAAAAATTATTGATAAAAAAATTTTCTATAGAAACATTTTTGATAACAAAATTTTCTATAGAAAAATTTTAGATTTTCTGTAGAAAAATTTTGATAAGAAAATTTTCTATGGAAAAATTTTCGATAAAAAAAATTTTCGATAAAAAAAAAATTTCTATAGAAAAATTTTTGATAAAAAAATTTTCTATAGAAAAATTTTTGGTAAAAAATTTTCTATAGAAAAATTTTTGATAAAAAAATTTTCTATAGAAAAATTTTTGATAAGAAAATTTTCTATAAAAATTTTTGTTAAAAAAATTTTCTATGGAAAAATTTTTGATAAAAAAATTTTCTATGGAAAAATTTTTGATAAAAGAATTTTCTATAGAAAAATTTTTGAAAAAAATTTTTTCGGAAATTAAACCTATAATTTCCGAAAAAATATTTTTCTGAAATTGATCTGTGAAGGATTAAATCATATTTTAATCAGACAAATAGGTATACCACATTACCCGAACTACCTCTATTTATGTAGAAAAAACTAAGTTCTTCTTCTCTTCTGGCAAAAATATTCAAAATTGATCTTATATTTTTTGGTAAAAATTGGTTTTAGGTTGAAATGTCAAATTTTTTTGTTCAAAGACTTTTTTGGGAAATTTCTTAATTTTTGGCTGATATTTACCAAAAGTTTTCATAAGTAAAAAAATTATATTTCAATATTAAGTTTTAAACTATTGTAAAAAATTTAATTTTCATTTAATTCATTTATAAAAAAAACAGTATCATAGGTTTGTTTTTGATTTCAGAGAAAATTAAAAAAAGTTCACACAATTCAAAATTATTATTATTTTATATAATTGTTTCTTTCTCATACGAATAACAATTTGTTTAACTTACCTTCAAGAAAGATCTTTTATAAATCCCATAGAGTAACGAACGTATAACATCTGTCTGTCTGTCTAATGTTTCAAAACTTAATTTCAGAAGATTTTCTTAACGAGAAATTTTCCATTTTTTTCTTTTTATTTGTACATGAACAAGAAGAATAGAGATAATTCGTACGAGATTAGATTGGCTAAATAAGGTTGGTTGGTAGTTGTTCTTGTTGTTGGTGGTAGTGGTGGTGGTGGAGTTTGTAGTTAGATTGATAACACGTAGATGGTATTTTCTGGGGGAAATACCCTTGAACTACAGCTACTAACTAAAGACTTGGTGAATTTTGAGCTTAAACATACGAATCGCATTGCAGCATATTTTGCAGATTTTTTTTCTTTTGCAATTTATTGTTATAAGTTAAAGTAGTTGTGGATGAAAGTAGTTGTCATACTTAAAGTGAGATGTAGTTTTTTTAAGGGGGGTTTGATGGAAGTGTTGTCGGTTCGACGATATGCTCACACTTTTTGGGCGATACAAAAAAGTGTGGGGATATTGTAGATATAAATCGTGTTAGTTTTAATTTAAGTTTTGGAGCGCATTTTTGTGTGTTTTTCGTTACCCCTTTTTTCGAAAACAAAAGTCATGTGCAAGAAAGTGGCGGTGGTTGTGGTGGAGGTAATGGATGTGGAATATAAAATTAAAGTAGTTTATGCTTTCCAAGATCTTGTTGCGGTTGCAAGAGTAAAATTAGTAGCAAAATGTTAATAAATTGTGGAGTATTTGTAGTAATGGTTGTAGTATTAGTAGTAGCAGGTGTTAGTTGTTGTAGATTGTTATTCAAAATTGTTTGGAGGTTATGGTGATGTTAAGGGTAGCTCTGTCACTCATAAAACGTGCATTTTTTTTATCAAGTTGCAAGTGCTTTTTTTGTTCTCTCGAATTTTCGTAATAATGCGTAAAGTGAAATAGGCATTCCCGATGTTTGCGAGATCAAGTTTAAATAAAAAAAAACACATTCCTCTAAATACTTAATTGATTTGTATGAAAATAAAACGAGCAAGTTTCTGGTATTTTTTGAATTTTTTTTCGTTTTCTTAACTATTTTCGATTGTGAAAGGTACATAATTATGCTTTATAAATGTTATTTAGAGTTTAACAAAAAATTAAAATTTAAAGCATTTTTTTTTTAATAAATTTTAACAAAAAAAATAATAAATAAAAATTTTAACAAAAAAATTGGTACTGTTTAAGATAAATATATTTTTACAAATTTACAAAATAAAATACAAGCTTAAATAACACTGTGCTACAGAAAAAATTATGCCAGGTATATTCCTATAGAAAATTTGTTTTGTTGGAGTCCAAGAAGTTAAAGAATATTTCTAAAATTTGGATGGAAAGTCGAATCTTTGTCTAAAAAGTAAGATGTTTGATGCAACCAAAAAGTTTGGAATTAAACCAACCATCGAAAAGCGTCGAGGAAAGTTTTCACCACCAACATTTTTTGGTTTTATCAAAAAACTATTTGTTACAATAATAAATAATTGTAATAAATTGGGATCTTAGTGCAATACACTACAGTAAAACTTTTTAAGTAAATGTTTGATGTCCCAAAATTATTGTTAAACCTTTTTAAAAAATTTAAACTTTTTTAATAAAATTCGACATTTTGGTACATTTTGGGAATATTTAAATTTGCAGTAAAATCTATTTTTTTCTACAATTTTACTTAAGTTAAAATTTTAAAATTTTTGACTATAAGGCAAATTTTTGCCATAAAAGTTTTTTTTTTAGTGAAATTTTACTTTTTGCATAATTTTTTTAATTATTGGCAAAAAGTTTTCTTTTGTTCGAATCTTTTGATGAACCAAATCATCATCAATCATACCAAAAAATTTAGAAGTTTTGACTGAAAATTTTAATCTTTTTTGGAAAACATTTAGAAACATTTTGCTAAATTTTCGGAATATTTGGTAAGCTTAGAATTCTTAGTGAAATCGATTTTTTCCAGAAAATTGACTTTAGGTAAAATATTCAAATTTTTGATGACAAGTCAAATTTTTCGCACAAAAGTAAATTTTTGGCACAATTTGATTTTTTGAAAATTTGTTTTCGTTTTTATCAAAAACTTTAATTTTTGGCACTAAAAGTCGATTAAAAATGTTTTATTTAAAATTCAATATTTTTATAATAAATATAATTTTCTTAATTTTTTTTTTGTTAAATTTGATTGACAAATCTTTGATTTATCGAACTTTTGTTGAAAATTTATTTTTTTGATTTTTTTTAAATTATTTAGTGAAATTTTTTATTTTTTAATTTCTAGCAAAATTTATATTTTGATGAATTTTTGTCAAATTTTAATTTTTGGCGAATTTATCGAAAAGACAATCATTTTTTTTTTTCAATTTTGGGGTGAAATAAAATTTTTATCCTAAGACTCATTTTTACTAGAAAAAATTACATTTGATGAATTTTTGACAAAATTCGAAAAAGTTTTTTTAAAATTTTGGAGTAAAATTAAATTTTTATCCCAAAACTCATTTTTTCTAGAAAATTTAAGTTTTAATGAATTTTTGCCAAATTCAACTTTTTGGTGAATTTTTCGAAATTTCAATAAAATTTTTCAAAAATGTTGGTTCAAAAATAAATTTTTATCCTAAAACTCATTTTTTTCTAGAAAAATTTATATTTTGATGATTTTGATTAATTTGATTTTTTAAATTTTTGATTTTTTAAATTTTGGTGTAAAATAAAATTGTTTATCCTAAAACTCATTTTTTACACAAAAATTTAAATTTTGATGAATTTTTGTCAAAATTATAAAGACTTTTTCGTACATTTTTAAAAATTTTGATGAAAAAGTTTTATCCTAAAACTCATTTGTTCTAGAAAAAATTACATTTTGATGAATTTTGACAAAAAAGAAAACGAAAGACTAATCTACGACTTTTTGCCAAATTTTTCGAAATGTCGATGAAATTTTTTAAATTTTGGTGTAAAATTAAATTTTTATCCTAAAACTAATTTTTCTTAGAAAAAATTAAATTTTGATGATTGCAAAATTTTAAAGACTTTTGTATTCAAATTCTTTCCTAGAAAAATTTACATTTCGTTAAATTTTTTACAAAATTCGAAAGACATTTGTTCAATTAAAAGTTAAGTTAGGAAACTAGGGCTGAATCGCCGCATTCGATATCAATCGAAAACTAAAGAATTTTAAGCAAATATTGTGTAGCATACCTTAGGGATTTTTAAAATAATTTATTTTGCAAAAAGTTTAATAAAATATGAGATCTTAACATATCCATTTATTTGTCAAAACATTTAGTTTAAATTAAATTATTTTACTATCAGGAAACTTTTTACAAAATAAGTTACAAGGTCGTTAATCTTATATCTTATATATTATTTAAATTATCCTAAAAGTATGCTGCACAAATGTTGCTGAAATATCATACACTTCGATCGATATCGAATGAGGCGATTTGGCTTCTGTATTTTTGTTTGAATAATTAAACATTTTGTTTTGGTCGATTTTAAAATTTGTTGGTGAAATGTTAAATTTTTCATTTACAAAAATTATTTGCTTAAAATTTGACTATTTAGTAAATTCTTTGAATTTTTTGTGATGATTCAAATTTCTATTTCAATCGATCCATTTTTTTATAAACTCTTTCGTTTTTAATTTTTTTCGTTTTTATAAATTTTTCAAAATTATTTTGTTGAATTTTGTATCTATTATTCGTAAAATTTGTCTTTATAAAAAATTTCGAATACCAAATTTTAAGCCAAAATTTCAAATTTTCCATAAAATTGGAGTTGTTGTTTTTATTTTTAATTTTAGGCTAAAATTCGGATATTTTCCATTTTTGATTATGTATTTTTGAAAACTACCTTTTTAGTAAAGTTTAATTCGTTTATCTAGTAAATCTTTTAAAATGTTGACTACAAATTCGTATTTTTGATGGATTTCTTAATTTCTTGGTTAAATTTCAACTTTCCTACTTTAAATATCGTCTTTTTATTCAATATTTGCATAAAAATCGACTTCGAAATCGATTTTTAGATAATTTTAAATCATAAGCAAATTTTATATATTTTTTGAAAATCCTATTTTGTGGCAAAATTTTACTTTTTCTTGAAAAAGTTAATTCTTGGTCGAAAGTGTATTTTATTTTGGAGTTTTCGACTTTTAATAAAATTTTCATATATTTAATGTCTTTTTTCATTTTGAAGGAAAATTTAGATTTTTAGTAAATTTTTCAAACTTATAGAAAATTCTGAATTTTTGGTAAAATGTTCGATTTTTTTGGGCAAAGTAAACAAAAAGACGTAAGACAAAAATTTTGAGCCCTTTTTATTAAATTTTCTGATTTGGAAAGCTAAGAACTTTCTTACACCCTAGACTCCAACAAAACACATTTTCTCTAATAAAAACCCTTCACATTTCCTCAATTTTGTATCACAGTGTTTTTTTTTTTAAAAAAATAAATTAAAAGTATTGGAACTACTGCAGCCACAGCAATTTAGCCATCATATATTCTACTACTGGGTGGTGGTGGTGGTTGGTTTTGGTGTTATTTTGGTGGTATTTCGCATGTTCTAGCAAATTTTTAGGGAGCTCATTCAAGACCAAGCCTCTTTTAAATAATTTCCTATTATTATTTCTTCATGCTATTTTTGGGTATAATAATCCATTTGTAGCAATTTTTTTTTTGTTTTGTATATTTTTTGGCAGCAAAAGCATTAAACATATTTTTTGTGGTGTTTGTTTGTATCAGTTTCAAATTTAAAATTGTTTCAAGGGATATACAAACAACATCATGCAGTGGATAGAGGAGTTTCAGACAAAAAAAAGTTAAACAAACCATAAAATGAAATTAAAACCCAAAAAAGAACAAAAAAAAAAGAAAAAAAAAAGGATTATTATTAGATGGTTTTAAAATAATAGAAATGTTAAATTTTTATGGAAAAATGTGCTCCCTTTTGAGGTCAGTCAAAAAAGCAGTTAAATGGTTTTTGAACCACAAAAGACAGGAAAAATGATTCTAATCAATAAAAACTGGGTTATAAAATGTTTAAAAATATTAAATCGCAAAATACAATGGAATATTTGAATTTTTTCATCAAAAATCTTTAAAAAAAAAACTCTCAGATTCTAAGAAACTTCCTATTGAAAAAACTACTCAGCAATTGAGAAATTATTCTCTTAAAAGCTGAGACGTTTTCTTAAAATTTTACAAAATTAAATTAGAAAAACTCTCTTTACAAAAATTCTCTTAAATTCACAGGGAAAATGTATTACAAAATTCTCTTTTCTTCAGAGAAATTTTATATAGAAAAACTCTCTTAAATACAAGGAAACTTTGAATAGCTCTCGCAGAATAGAAGAAATGATCTACTATAATAAAAATCTCAAATTCAAAAGAATTTTTGAAATTAAAAAAAAACTGAGAAAAAAAATTTCAATAGAAATTCGAAATCTGAAAAATTTCTATACAAAAATTCAGAGAAAATTTCTATAGAAAAACTCTCTCTGACACTAAGAAAAATTAAAATTTGTAACTCTCTTAAGTTCAATAACTTTTTTTAAATACTCTCTATTTCAGTGAAAGTGTATACAGGCCTGCCAGATCTACCGATTTATCGGCATTTTGGCGATTTTTTAGCTAAAAAATAGTAAAGTGCCGATGTGCAAATTTCGGTTAGAAAGTTAACGATTTTTAAGATAATTTCAAAGTTTTAACAGTTTTTTTTCTTTAACATATATAACAAATCAGAGATGAAAAACAATATAAGTTTTCAATAAATTCGATACATTAGAATTTAAAGAGTCAAAATTGAGCTATATAAAATTTTTTCTACAGCAACATTTTCAATATAAAATTTTTTCTATGGAAAAATTTTTCACTTAAAATTTTATATATAACATTTATTCCGCCGAAAAATTTTCTATATACATTTTTTTCAATAGAAATTTTTATATTTATATTGTTTTCTGTTTTCTATTTAAAAGTTTTTCGATCGAAAATTTCCCTATAAAAAATTTTTTTTTTTTTTTTGTAAAGAAGAATTTTTTTTTAATTTTTTTAATAGAAAAATTTTCCATATCAAATTTTTTGTATAGAAAAAATTTCTACATAAAATTTTTTTGTATAGAAAAATTGTCTACATAAAATTTTTTTGTATGGAAAATTTTTCCATATATTCCAAATTTTTTTATAGAAAAATATTCAATATAAATTTTTTTTGTATTGACAAATTTTACATATAAAATTTTTTTGTATGGAAAAATTTTATATATAAAATTTTTTTTATAAAAAAATTTTCCATAAATATTTTTAGTATAAAAAAATGTTCAATATAAGATTTTTTGTGTAGATGAATTTTTAATATAAAATTTTTTGTATAGAGAAATTTTCAATATGATTTTTTTCTTTTAGAAAAATTTTCGATATGAAATTTGTTCTATAGAAAGTTTTTCAATAAAAATTTGTGCTAAAGAAACGTTTTCAATAAACATTTTTTTATATTGGGCTATGTTTGTGATATATTTTTGACTATTCCGATTTTTTGCGGATTTCTGAAAATTTACTGCCGATAATGCCGATTTTCACGTTAAAATGATCTCAAATTCATAAAAATTTTCTATTATATGTGAGAAGCAGGACATCGGCAGTAAATTTTCAGAAATCGGCAAAACATCAAAATTGTCAGAAATATATCACAAATATAGTCGAATATTAAAAAAATATTCATTACAAATTTTTTTTAGCATAAACTTTTATTGAAAATTTTTCTATAGAACAAATTTCATATTGAAAATTTTTCTAAAAGAAAAAAAATCATATTGAAGATTTCTCTATACAAAAAATTTTATATTAAAAATTCATCTTTACAAAAAAATTTTATATTGAAAATTTTTCTATACAAAAACTTTTATATTGAAAATTTTGCTATACAAAAAATATGGAAAATTTTTCATACATAATTTTTCTACTCAAAAATTATGTATGAAAAATTCTTCATTACAAAAAAATGTATATAGGGATATTTTCGATAGAAAAAAATTTAAATGGAAAATTTTACAACAGAACAAAATTTAAATATAAAATTTTTCTATAGAAAAAAATTTATATTGAAAATTTTCGGAGAAAACAATTTTAAATTGAAAATTTTTCCATAGGAAAAAAATTTACATTGAAAATCTTGCTGGAGAAAAATTTTTATATAGCAAAATTTTTAATTAAAAAATTTTTTCGTTCCCAAATTTTGACTTATTTTTTACTTATTTCGGTTTTTAATCTGTGACTTGTTATATATTTAAAAAAAAACTGTTAAAATTTTGAAGTTAGGTTGGTTTTAGATATTATCTTAAAAATCGCAATTTTCTAATTAAAATATTCATATCGGCACTTTAGAATTTTTTAGGTCAAAAATAGCCAAAATGTCGCTAAATCTGGCAAGCCTGGTGAGAAATATAATGTGAGAAACTTTTAAGAGAAGAACTCTCTCATTTTTTAAGAAATGTGCTGTAAAGTTTCTGAGAAATTTTGTTTTAAAAAAAATTATATAGGAAAAATTCCCCAGTTTTCGAGAAATGGTTTTTAAGAAACTCCCTTAAGTTCTTTGGTTTTCTCTCACTTAACTTTCGTGTTTTTTAAGAAATTTTTGAGAAAAATTCTCAAATTTTGGGAAAACTCTCAGATTTAAAAAAATTCTAAAAGATAAAATTTTTCCAGATTTCGAGAAATGGTATTTAAGAAACTCTCTTAAATCCTTTAAGGTTTTCTCTCACTTAACTTTCGTGTTTTTTAAGAGATTTTTTGAGAAAAATTCTCAATTTTTTGAGAAATATTGTGTAGTAAGACTCAGATTTTGCGAAGTTTTGTATAGACTCTGTCAGTTTATGCGAAGTTTTGTATAGAAAGAGTCGTATTTTGAGAATTTTTCAAGAAAAAAAAATCCTAGTTTTTAAGAATTTTATTTTAGAAAATTCTCTTAAATTCTTAAAGGATTTCTCTCCCTTAGATATTAAGTATTTTAAGAGATTTTTAAAATAGCACTTCAAATTTTAATCCAACGCTTTTCTAATTGAATTACAAAACTTTTTCAATAATAAACTACTTTAATGTTAATGACAACCATTTAACTGATTTTTTCTGCCCGCTTTAAAACAAAAGTGAGCACTTTTCCCAATGTAATATTATTGTAATGAGAGTTAATTAAAATTATATTAAAGTTAGCTGGTAATAAATTAAATAAAAGCTAAATAAAATATACTACAATACAAATGATAAAGAAATAAAACTAATTAAAATTTGATATAAAAAAAATAAAAATTAAGTCTATCTCTAGTGTTAATAATAACTAAAAGTAATTTAATTTAAATGAATGAAATAATAAGTTTTTCAAGTACATTTTTTGAAATACACTTAAAGAAATACATGGTTAAAAAGTTAACTTTTCGTTTTAGTATTCAAGCGATAGAGTATAAATTGTGTGTTAATTTGTAGTAAATTTTATTAATATTTCTTTGTTATAAAAGTTAGTATTTTTTGTTAAATTTTATTGTGTTTTTTTGGTTATTAGTGGTTATTGTTAATATAAAACATAGAGAGAAAGGATGTGATTTTTTTTAATATATGTTTTATTTAAAAAAAATAATGAAATGAAACTGAATGAAACAAAATAAAACCATTTGAAAATTTTCTAAATTTTGGATTGAAAACTACTACATGATTTGTGTTTATAATTTCTATTAAATCAAAAGGTGTTGCCGTCTGTTTTAGTTTTAGGGGTTTAGAATCGAGAATTTTAGGTTATTTGCAATAAAAACTTTTAAATTTTTAAACTTTCTTTCTGAGAAAAAATTCAGTTGTAAAAACGCTTATTATTTATTAATTAAACTGATTCAGAAACACTTCCTCAATCCATTTTTTTTTAACTTTTGTAAAAATTTTGGTAATTATCTAAAGTATTTTTTATGAAAAAAAACAAAAAACATCAGTTTATAAGAAATTTTCTACAAGAAAACTCTTTTAGATTCCTATAAAAACTTCTCTTTTTTTAAATGATAATTGGAAAATTCTCTTAGTTTCAGAGAAACAGTAAAAAAGCTCTCTTAAATATTGAGAAGCGTTATTAAAGAGAACTCTTCTAAATTCTGATAGATACCAAAAATTTTTTTTTTTAGAAAGTTCTGACAGATACTAAGGCACTTTTGAAAAAAATCTATTAAAGAAAAACTCTTAGAATCTTAAAATTTTTGTATAGAAAAACTATTGCAATTTTTTTTTTTTTAATTTTGTATGTACACGATTCTCTCAGATTTTCTTAAATTATGAAAATTCTCTATCAACACCGAGAAACTTTTCTATAGAAAATTCTTTCCGTTTCGATTCTAATTCTCTTAAGCAAAAAAAAACTCTTAGATTATAAGAAAACATTTTTGTTAAGAATATTTTCAACAACAAATAATCAACTCAACTCAGTTTGGTTGCCTGCCAGTCTACACAACTTTCACCTAACAAAGTAGTTTTTTGATATTGGGAACTTAAAGTTTTGTTTACCGATTAAAAGATTTTTAGAAAATTTGTAGACAATCTAAGACACTTTCCCAAAAAAACTTTATGTTTTTGATAAAATTTCTATAGAAAATGGAGAAATTGAAAGAATCTCAAAAATTTTGATATAAACTCTTAAAGGTTGAGAGAACTAGGAAAACTCTTTTAGATTCTCTTAAATTTCTTAAGAGAAAACTCTTTGAGTTTCTGAAAAACTCTTCGAAATTTTGAATAATTTTCTATTTTTATAAAAAAATCCAATAGAAAAACTATCTCAGAAAGGATTGTCAAATTTGCCGATTTATCGGCATTTTGGCGATTTTTGCCAAAAAAAAAATAGTAAAGTGCCGATATTTCAGTTAAAAAAATGGGGATTTTTAAAATAATACCGAAAGCCAACCTAACTTCAGTTTTTTTTTAATATATATGACAAATCGGAGATTAAAACCGATATAAATCTTCAATAATTCCGATACATTGGAGTTTGCAGAGTTAAAATATAAAATTTTATCTACAGAAACATTTTCAAACATTTTTTTTTTCTATAGAAAAATTTTCCATTTAAAATTTTTAATTTTATATTGTTTCCGCCGAAAATTTTTCAATATAAATTTTTTTCTATAACAAAAATTTTATATATACATTTTTTTTGTAGTGAAATTTTCGATTAATTTTTTTTTTTTGAATTGAAAATTTCTCTATATAAATTTTTTTGTAAAGAAGAATTTTTAATATTTAGTTTCTTTAATAGAAAAATTTTCCATATAAAATTTTTTGTATAGAAAAATTTTCTACAAAAAACTTTTTATTACAATAATAAATAATTGTAATAAATTGGGATCTTAGTGCAATACACTATAGTAAAACTTTTTAATTAAATGTTTGATATTCCAATATTTTTGATAAACCTTTTTTAAAATTTTTTTATAGAAAAATTTTACATAAAAAATTTTTTTTATAGAAAAATTTTCCATAAAAATTTTTTTTATAGAAAAATTTTCCATATTCAATTTTTTAGTATAGAAAAATTTTCCATAAACATTTTTAGTATAGAAAAATTTTCAGTATAAGATTTTTTCTACAGAAGAATTTCTAATATAAAATGTTTTGTATAAAGAAATTTTCAGTATTTTTTTATTTTAGAAAAATTTTCAATACAAAATTTGTTCTATAGATTTTTGCCGATTTCTGAAAATTTACTGCCGATAATGCCGATTTTCACAAAAAATTTCTGGCAGGCCTGATCTCAGATTTTGTAAAATTGTATATGTTTAAGAAAACTCTCTCAACTGCTGATGAAATTTTATAGACAACGTGAAATATTTTCTTGAAGAAAAGTTGCTTTATGTTGATATTTGTTGGACACAATAATAATTCGTATTTATTCTGTCCCTCAAATATAATATATAATGTGTGGTTTTCGCTCTGTCTAGAATTAGAGATAATTCTCTTGATGAGATGGTCTAACCAACCATCGAAACGAGTCGAGGAAAGGTTTCCCCAAAAATATTTTTTGGTTTTATCAAAAAACTATTTATTACAATAATAAATAATTGTAATAAATTGGGATCTTAGTACAATACACTACAGTAAAACTTTTTAATTAAATGTTTGATTCCCCAAAATTGTTGATAAACCTTTTTAATAAAAGTCTTTTAGTTTCTGATATAAAATTGTTATAGAAAATTAAGAAATTTTCAAAGATTCTAAAAACAGAGTTGCATTTGTAATTGGAAATTATTTATAACAATAAAATAATTCAAGAATGTAAAGAAGTATGAAGTGTTAAAAATACAACTATAATTTGCAAAATCTTCAAAGAAAACTATGAAATTTTAAAAATCTTTCCGATAAAAAACCTCTAAACCCCTTCAAACAAGCGTTAGAAAAAAGTAAAAGTTATTAAGAAATTTATGTTCAAATTAACATAAACGAAATGAAAAAAATAAAAGCTACAAAATTTAAAATGCAAAACTTAAAAAAATACACAGATACACAAATGCTGCAGTAAATGTTACATAATAAATTTTGTTTGAAATATTTTTTGTTTTACCTTTTATGATGATGAATTCAAAATCAAAACGTTTTGAAAATATGTCGTTTATACCAATTACTCGTAAGAGAGGGTAACAAATAAATAAATGAAACCAATTGTGAATGTTTTATTTTAACAATAAAAAAAACCATCAGTTTTAAAACTTTATTGAAATATCAAGAATTAATGTATATTATATATTATTTTTTGTTTGTTGTTTTTTTTTATTACTTATTAAATTTTTAATTTTTTTGTTTTTAATATTTGTTTGTCTATTAAATTTTGAGTATATTTTTTTCAAATTTTTCTTTTTCACAAATAGTAATAAATAAAAAAAAATTAAAAAATTTTAAACACAAAAAGAAAAAGATTAATTTAATTTAAACAAGTCAAAAATTCTATGAATTTTAAATTAACTACTAAAAACTAGTTTACAATAATATTAATTTTATTTTGGTTTTTTTTTTCAATTTATTCTTAAATTTTTGTTTGTTGTTCTGGATTTTTTTTTTCATATTAGCAAAATTGAATTAATGCTTGTCAAAAGGAAGCATTAGAGTTGATTTTTTTTATTTTTTTAAATTTGTTTTGTTTAATATTTTTTGTATTTTATATGTTTATTTATATAAATAAATGTGATAACTACAATTTAACACACAATCTAATCACGCACTTATTAACTTAAGATTAAAATTAAAAAAAAAAAAAATATTAAAAAAAAAATACTTAAAGAGTAGTAGTTCCTACATTAAAAGAGTAAGAGAGTTAAGGTGACAAGAAATAGGAAAGAGCAAACTAAATTTTTAAAAGGAAAAACTGACCTTTATAAAGAATTTGGTTTATAAGCGAATTTGTTCTATGTAACTGGCCTTTACAAGAAAAACCATTAAGTTTGTGACTAATATTTAAACAATTATTGCTCAGTCATTTTTACTCTCAGTTTCCAAGAATTTAAAACTCTCTTATCTTTTAAGAGTTGGTATAGAAAATCTCTCTTAGCTATTCAGAAAGTTATTATAAAGACTCCCAGTTTTTGAGTATCTTTGTAATGAAAACTATCTCATTTTAAAAAAACAACTTTTTTAGTCTCTGAAAAAAAAATTCAACAAAACTCTCTCAGTTTCTAAGATCATTTCTTCCTCATCTTTTGAAAGTTTGTATAGAAAATCTCCTCAGCTAAGAAAATTGTTATAAAGACTACCAGTCTCTGATTTTTGAAAACTTTCCGATAAAAAAAATACTGTCAGATTTTGAAAAAAAAAAAATGTTCTAAGAAAATTCTCTTAATTCTTGAGATAATTTCTCTTAGAAACCTCTCTCATCTTTTGAAAGTTTGTATGGAAAATCTGTCATTGCAGTTTAGAAATGTTTCATAGAGAGAGGATTTTGTTTAAAAAGTAAAATTTAAAAAAAACTATAAGAAAACTCTCTTAGATTCTGAAAAAAAAAAATATTCTAAGAAAATTCTCTCAGTTTCTGAGATAATTTTTATTAAAAATTTCCTATATTTCTGTTAAAATCTATAGAAGAAAACTCTCTTACTTTCTGGAAAATTTCCGTAAGAAAACTCTCTTAAATTCTAAGACATTTAAAAGTAAGAAAACACCCTTAATTTCAATAAAAATTTCTATTAGAACAAAAACAAACTCTCTTGGTTTTTGAGAAAAGAAAGTTTTCTTAAGACTCTCTTAAATTCTAAGAAATTTTCTATCACAAAGAGAACTTTATCAGTTTCTGGTAGTTTTTAATAAGGCAATATTCTAAGATTCTTGAAAACTTTCTGTAGAAACATTCTCAAATTCAGGACTTTCTCAGTTTTTTTAAAATTTCCTATAAAAAACTTAAAAAAAAAAATATTTTTTTATTAAAAATTTTGTAGATATTATGAGATTTTTTCTTTAAGAAAAACACTTTTAGTTTCTGATAAAATTTTTATAGAAAATGAAGCAATTTTAAAAGATTCTAAAAAGTTTTGAAAAGCTTTTATAGAGACTCTTAGAAACCTTTTTAGATTCTCAGAAACTCTCTAGTTCTCTGAGAAATTGCTGAGAAAATTTCCATAATTTACTTAAAAAAAAAAAATATTTTTTTATATTTTATAGAGAACTTGAGATATTTTCTTTTAGAAAACTCTGTTAGTTTCTGATAAAATTTCTATAAAACATTGCGAAATTTTCAAAGATTCTAAACATTTTTGAGAAGCTTTTTATAGTAACTCTTAGAAATTTTCTATAGAAACATTTTTAGATTCTCAGAAACTCGCTCGTTCTCTGAGAAATTGCTGAGAAAATTTCCTTTACATTCTCTTTAATTCTAAGAAATTTTCTATAACAAATCTTTCAGTTTTTGAGAGTTTACTATTAAAAAAATATTCTAAGATTCTTAGGAACTTTCTATAGAAACATTTTCAGATTCAGAAAAATTTTATGTATAAAACTTTTTAAAAAAAAATATTTTATATAGGAAATTTTGTAGAGAATCTGAGATATTTTCTATATAAAAAATTTTCTATAAAAAATGAAAAATTCAAAGATTCTGAAAAATTCCTAGAAGCTTTTAATAGAAGCTCTAAGAAATTTTCTATGGAAACCTTTTCAAATTCTCAGAAACTCTCTGTACTCTTTCAATCTCTAAGAAATTTTTTTTTTTTAAATATAAAGGAAAGGTCTCTAAAATGTCACTCTCTCTTATAATATAAATATTTAATATATAAAAAAATGAGTAACCATAAAATAAAAATATTTAAAAATAAATAAATAAAAAATTAGCACAGTTTTAAGAAAATAAAATTAAAAAAAAAACAAATAACTTAAAAATACAATAAAAACAAGACTCTTTAAAAATTGCACTATATATTTAAAGGTATTTTTTTTCATAAGAAAACAAAAAAATTTTAAGAAAAGTCTATTATTTTAAAACAAGAAGAAATAGTGTAATAAAAAAATTATTGATAAAAAAATATTTGATTGTATGTTTGTAGGTGTACTTTTTTGATATTTTATTTTAATTTAAATATATTTTTTATAGTTGTTTGTTTTTTTAAGTAAATAGTTTTTTTATTGTTGTATTTTGTGTTTATTTGCTTTTGTTGTTGTTGGTTTTTTTAATTATTTATAAATATACATACTAAATAATTTTTTGTTTTGTTTTTGTGATTTAATTGTTTTACTTTTTTTTTTTGTTTTAATAAATATTAAATATTTAGTTGTCTAAATTGCAAAGTGTGTGGTTTTTTTATAATATTTATATTATAGATTTAAAGAAGATTTTAACCAAAATTAATTGTATTTTAATTTTTATTTTTTTTTTTTTTATTAATTAATTGACTATAATACAAAAGTAAATGCGCTCTTAAAAAACTTGTATTTTTCTTAATATTTTTCGAATTAGACAAAAGGATAAAGTTAGAAAAATAAAAGTAAACCAAACTATTTTTTTAATTGTATTAAGAAAAATTTGTTGAAATGTTTAAAAAAAATATTTCAATCTTTTTTATTTAAATGATAACCAAAAAATTTAATTTAAAAAATAGTTTGGTTTAATTCAAAACAGTATGTCAATTTTTATTTTAAAAAAATCTCTAAGATACTCTTAAATCCTCCCTCAAGTTCAGACAAATTTTCTACAAAAGAAATTTTTTATAAGAAAAATCTTTTCTCTTGAAAAAAAACTCTCAAATTCAAATAAAATTTTTTTAAAACAAAAATCTTTCTCATTCTGAGAAAATTTTTATAAGAAAACTTCAAATTCTGAAAATTTTTTTAAGACAAAGCTCTCAGAATCTGAGAAATTTTCTAAAAAAAAAAAACTCTCAAATTCTGAAAAATTTTCTTAAGAAAACTCTTCCAGATTCTGAGAAAATTTCTTAAAAAATTTCTTTCTTAAACATTCTATAAGAAAACTCTCCTCGTTTTAAAATTATTTTCTACAAAAAATCTCATTCAGATTCTGAGAAATTTTCTGCAAAAAACCTCTCAGATCCTGAAAATTTTTCTAAAAGAAAAATCTCTTATATTAAAAAAAAAATAATAAACAAAACTCTCTTAATTTCTACAAAAAAACTCTGATTCTGAGAAATTTTCTAGAAAAATCTCTCAGATTCCGAAAAATGTTCTAAAAGAAAACTCTCAAAATCTGAAAAAGTTTCTATAAGAAAACTCTCAGATTCTCAAAAAATTTCTATAAGAAAACTACCTCAAATTCTGAGAAAGTTTTAAAACAAAACTTTCATAGAATCTAAGAAATTTAGTAAAAGAAAACTATTTCAGATTCTCTCAGATTCTGAGAAAATTTTCTATTAGAAAACTCTCTTAAATTCTATGAAATTAATTAAGGGAAATCTTTTAGAATCTGAGGAATTTTGTATAAATCAACTCTTACAGATTCTGAAAATTTTCTAAAATAAAAGTCTTCAGAGATTCTGAAAATAATTTCACAAGAAAACTCTCTCAAATTTTGAGAAAGTATTCAAAACTTAACTCTCATAGAATCTAATGTGGGGTTTATATAACTCAAGCGTCTGACGATTGAGTGAAATTTACATGTATTTTGTTTTTGTTACAATAACAAAACATATGTAAATTTCACTCAATCGTCAGGCGCTTGAGTTATATAAACCCCACGTAAGAAATTTTTCAGATTTTAGAAATATTTTTCTTAAAAAAATTTTGTAGAGGAATTTTTATAAGAAAATTCTCACAGATTTCAAAAAAATTTTGTTTAAAAGAATTTTCTTGGATTTTGATAATTTTTTTTTGCAATCTGTTTTTTCCTGATTAAGCTTATTTTTTTAATTTCCCGCTAAATAGATATTTTTAGTGGTTTCTTGGTATTTTGACAAAATGGCAATTTTGACGAAATGGCAACACTGTCTATCACATTAAGTTTTTTATGCAAGAACACTATTGGCTGCTTCAGAAAATTAGAGGGGGTTTTCTAAAATCAATTTTAAAAAATCCGAAAGAAATAACGAATTTCTTTGAAATGCAATGCCATTCCATTTAAATATCTTAAACATTAATTTTTTTTAACATAAAATTAAATAAGGTTTGATATCAAATTTATATAACACAATTTTTCAAATTATTCTCAAATCATCTTTGGGTTTGATAATGATTTGAGAATAACCTTTAGTCTCAATTAAAGAAACTATTATTTTTCAAAAGTTTATTCTCAAATGAACCCTTATTTGAAAATTAATGTGAATCTGAAGCATCTGTTCAGGTTTGAAAAAAGTTTGAAAAAAATGTTTGATATCAAATGTAAAAGTCATCATATTTCAAACGTTTGACACTGTGTTCTTACTGGGTAGAATCGGAGAATATTCAATTTTAGAGAAGATTTTCTAGAAAAATACTTTCTTGACTTTACAGAAATTTTGTCTCAATTTATGAGGGATTTTTTCAAGAAACTCTTTTTATCTGATATATTCCGGGAAATAGAGTATTAAAGATATATATTTTTAAAATTTCCATACTGTTTTTTTTTTTAACAAAATAACAAATTTTTAAAACAAAAACTTTTGTTAAGGTACAAGGAGAAGAAAACTAATGAGACGATAAAAGTGTAAGTGGGAGATTCTAAAGTTTTAAATAGTTATATTTTTTTTTTGTATTTGTTTTTAGTTTTTAAGAGATTCTACTTTATTTTATAACAATAAATAGGAAAAAGTTGTTAATATTCAAATGTTAAAAATAAAAAATTTAAACATTTATGATTTAAGAAGAGTTAAAAAAACAACAAAAATTAAATATTTATATTATTTATACATATAATAAAAAAAATAACAACAGAAATTTTAAAGAAGAAAAAAAAAACTTTGTTGAAATTTTGTAAAGAATTGAGAATATTTATTATTCTTTAGTCCTTTAAAGAATACACATTTAATTTCAAAAGGTAAAATATTACAAAGAAAAGAAATACATCAGCCCAGTTTATAAGCCATTACACATAGTCTAGCATTGTGGCATTTGGAAATTGCTATAGCAAAAGAAAAACATTCTTTTGAAATACATATTAGCCCAGTTCACAATCCGTTGCAAATAGTCTAGCATCTTAGCACTTGCAAATTGTTTTAGCAAATAAAAAATTTTCCATATTATTTCTAAAAACGATTTGCAAATGCTACGATGCTAGACTATTTGCAACGGATTGTGAACTGGGCTATTATAGAAAATTTTTCATTTGCTATGAAACTTATTTGCAAAGGCCACAAAGCTAGACTATTTCCAAAGGCTTGTAAACTCAGGCTTTTAACTTATTAGTTAATAATATTTTTAAATTGAGTTAAAAACAAAAAATTGTAGAAGAAAAAGGCCTTAAACATTTAAAGAAATAAACTTTGGAAAGTTGAGGAAAAAATCAAAATTTTTTAATTTAAACAAAAGTTATCGTTTGAGAAGAGATTTTTTTTCCAACGAAGTTAATTTTAAGGCCTTTTATGGCAGGTTAATTTCTTTTTTGCTGTATTTTTAAATATTATTAAGTTTTTTTTTGTTTGTTTAATAATTTGCAAGAAATTTGTTTAAGGTTTTTTTTTAAGTAAGATTTTTGCAATATATGTTTTACTTTTTTTCATAACAAACTAAACTTAAACTTGAGAATCTTCAATATTTGTTTAATTTTTTGAATTTTGAATAACATTTTAGAGTTTGGTTTGTTATTTTATTTTGTAGCTAATAGTAGTATTTTATCTTTTGTTTTAATTTAATTTAATTGTATTATTTTAAATATATAAAGAGATTTTTTATGTTTGTGGTTTAAGAAATTGTTCTACATTTTTTTTGTATTATTATTTTGTTGTTTTTTTTTTTTAAGAAATATGATTAATAATAATTTTTTTGTTTTTAATATTTAAGTTAAATATTTATATATAAGGTATATAATATATAAGAATAATTTCTTTGTTTTTGTTTAAACAATTTCTTACTTTCAATTAGATTTCTTGTTTTTTTTTTGTTTTACTATTATTAATATTAAATTGTTTTTATGACTTTTCTTGTTTTTACTGTTTAAGGAGAATCTATTTAAAATTTAAATTTAATTTAAGTTAAGTTAATTATAAAAAATATACATACATTTAAAAATAATGTTTCAATATAATTAATTACTTGGCTAAACTAAATCAAACTCAACTCAAAAAAATCATAAATCATAAGAAACTAATGAAAATTTGAATAGAAATAAAAGTAAAATAAAAATTTAAAAACTATATGATAATAATTAAAGTATAATAATAATTATAATAATTATGATAATTAAATAAAAATATAAAAAAAGAAAAACATGGCATTTACATGAAATAACTGCTAACATATGAAGCAGCTATGATACCCAACACAGTCAAACATATCAAAATCATAATCTTCTTTCGCCGGGCTTTACTCTGATATTTCAAAGCTTTCTTTGTATCCTGAGTTGCAGTCTGCACATAGTCCATAGCGTGCTCCACATGATACTCAATGCGATCGATCATTTCGCCCTGTGACTCCACCAACATAGCCATATCCATAAACATGTCGTGCAATTCCTTGATCGATGTTTCCAATTTCATAATATCAGCGTGACGAGCCTCGATATCGGCCAACGTTTGTTTGGCCTGTTGCGTTTCCATGATAATGCCTTGCGTAAATACGGCCGGATTACCTTGCTCCAACATATCTTCTAATTCTTCGTTTGTCGTGGCACGACCGGTAATTTCCAATTGACGTTGTATTCTTCCCTTGCACCGTTCACGATAATCGGTTTGTGTACGATTGTATTCGGTCATTACTTCGACAAATTTACGTGATAGGGTCGAGTGTTGCGTCTTGCGTATACGCAAATCGGCCGATGATTTATTTTGTTGCTCCTCCTGTTCGATATTTTGTTCGATGCCTTTTAGTTTGCCTCTAACGCGATTGGCATTCTTTTTAATGTCAGCCATTAGATCTTCTAGCTCCTGTTTGGTTTTCTCATCCGACTGGGGTGCAGATAAGATGGCCGAATGTTTTTTCTTGACTTCTTCGACATTTTCTTGTACCTTATCGATCATATTTCTTATTTCCTCGACCTGGGCAAAGAAATCATCCATATAAGAGTCATGAGTGGTGTCAACATTAACAGCCACCTCTTCGGCCTCTTCATCGTCCGACTGGGCTGCATGTAAAGCGGCTAATCTGTCTTTTGTCATCTTGCTGGTTGTTGTTGTTCTTTACGGTTCAGGAGGGCTTAAGAATTGTGTTTTAGGTTGTGATTGTTGTTGAGTTTTTGTATTTATTTATTTCTTTAAGTTAAGGTTAGTGTTGTTTGTAGACCTTTTGAAATTTTGTGTCGAAGAATTATTTTTTTTTTTTTGGTCTTGAGAAAGCCGTTTTGATAAAGTTTTTTAGAGTTATAGTTTTTCGTTTTTAACTGAAGACATCCGTAATTGAATATTTAATAGTTATTTTATTTTTAACGATTTCTTGGTGTTTTTGTGGTAATCATTCTAATCTAATAAGATAAAATCAATTTTTAGTTTTTAATGAAAAGGTATGTGTCAAAATGATAAGGTAACTTCAGTTTATATTTCCTAAGACATTTTTAATAGAATACGAAACGAAAAGTTTTACAGGGCTCTTTCTAAAACGCTGATTTCAAATTTTTTCTAGATGACTCAAAAAACCTACTTTTAAGACATTATGTTTAAAATTACGTAGGTCCAACTTAATATTTTAATGATTAAATTTATTCTTAATCCTTTTGAGATATTATATTAAAATAAAGTATACCACAAACTATCTAAATACATATATGTATATGTATGTATATTTATGATTTTAAGAAATATGTATATAAGTTAAGCTCACATTTTCGAAGTATTACATTGGAGGCCATTAACAATGGATTAGAAGAACAAATGGAATCTTATGGTAACTTTAAATTAGTCTTGAACTTGCTTGATACCATTTCATCTATAACAACTCGAACAGAGCATTAAAGCTTAATAAAAATCGGGAAAGATGCTACCTACTCCAAAAGCAATTTCTTTCCAATAGAAAAAATAATTGATTAATACGAGTAAGATTTATAAAATAAATGAAATCTAAATGTTTCTTTAAAAATGAAAACTTCTTCATATGTATTTTATTTTAAATATTAATCTTTAGAATTACCGAAAACAGAAAATTGAAACCATCAAACAAAAGATTCCAAATCTTGAATTACTTCAATCTTTTAAATCCATTTGGTAAAAATATAGTTTATATTGAATTGATTTAACTTCACAGAAATGCCTTATTGATATATCAGTAAATCATCTTCATCTCATAACATCAAAGATAAACCTTCCCAATTTCTGTTAAATGGGTGGATAAAATGTCAAACTAGCATTGAATCCGGTTCAAAGTTACAAAATTACAAAATTTTATTATTTAAATAATTATGAATGCGGGATAGATATGTAAATACTGTGGCATTAGTAATATTCTGCAAATATTTTGTAAGTATTTTTGAAGTTAGAGGCACTATGATCCACTGGAAGTCAAGGATAACATAAGAAGAAAAATTCTTTTCATTTAGGTATTCACCACTATCGCAAATATCATCTTCCATGGGAATAGTGTTCCCAGAACTTTTTTTACACTGTAAAACATATAAGAAAACAATTTGGAAACATGATTTCCATAGGAGATGATATTCGCGATAGGGGCGATTTGGTACAAATACTAGTACATATAAGCTTAGCATGGACTAAATCTTAGTCAGCATGAGACATATTTGGGCAAATAATAGCAACCATTATAAGTGTTATAAACGATTACTCTTCCTTCCGATTAAACTTAATCAGGGAGTTTTACAACTTATTGTTAAAGGAACCATCTAAATCGATTTTAATGATATATTGAGCATAAAGTTTCTGCTCAATATATCTATAACTTTTCATCGAAAACAGTCATTCTTAATGAAATAAGATAGATTTTTGATAAAATCGTATTGCATACTTTTAGGATATCCCACAATTTTTTTTTTCAATTTTCTAACTTGGTATAACCCATAGATTGCTAATTTGATTACTTTTTTTAAAGTTGAAATAATGATTACATTACGATTATATTCAGGTTCGCATGATTAGTAATTAATTACTATTACAAATTATGAAAAAGTAATCTAATTACTTCAAATTACAGGAAAATAATCAAAAATAATCAAAAGTAATCAAACAAATTCTATTACTTTTAAAGATTACTTTTAATTATTTTTCAATATTACGAAAATAATCCAATAGAATCAAAAGTAATCTTTAAAAGTAGCCGGATTATTTTTTGATTACTTTCGATTATTTTCCGCAATCTTCAGTAATCCAGTCAGAAATTGTTTAAAAGAGAATTATATAAGAAGTATCATTATTTCTGAAATGTAATGTAATTGATTACTATTATTATTGCTATTATTAATAGTAATAGAAATTTAACAGCTCTGTTATAAGCAGAGCTTATAACAAGGTAAAACTTTTTCTTATCAGAAATAGTTTAGTCTTACAAAAGGACCTGCACAGTTTCTCAAATAGGCATTTTAAGATGGTTTCTTGATGGTTTGTGGTGTTTTCTGCATGCAACTGTATTCAACGTATGCTAAAGTAGATTGCAATAGTTATTTGATTTTAGTGTTTGATCTGGTTTTTAAGAAATATATTTTTGTTCCCTGATAGGTTAGGTCTGGCTGTATGCTGTTGACTAAATCAGCTTAACTTGGTTCCAAAAATGGTCCCTACAAGATATAGCTTAGAAAAGAACAAATTTCTAGACTGCCTGTGGTAGTAAATTATTTTAAGCTTTAATAAATGTGTCTATTTTGCGAATATTTATGTTCGATAGATCAGATATAGATCACATATATCGTGCAGAGAAGATACACCCGGGTGAAAAACCCTTTAGATTTGCTGGCGCAGGGTAGTGACAAATACAACTCGAAAAATTACGACTTCTGGCATGCAAACAAAAAACACAGTGAACTGTAAGGGCTGATAATTCGGTGGCAAAAGTTAGATACTAATCAATACTAATCGAATGTTTATTAACGGCCCATGTTTGTTTTGAAACTGAAGAAGTTCTTTCTGTGTTCGAGGCTAACACGTATGGAGAGATTGTCTTATATGCGATTCGAAGACGGAAAGCAATAAGCTCATAAATAGGTCAGCAACTTTCCTACTATGAAAAGCACTAGATTTAGCAAATTTGTCCGCTGTCCTGTTACCAGGATATATATATGACTATAGAAGTGTTCAATGTAAAATGTGTCGACATCACTCCCCTGCATTAGCATTGAGAACTGATGTTGTGAAGATACTAGATAAAGATTTTAGGCCTGACTGTCGATTCAAAAACTAATATCTCGAATGTACCTTTATTCTATAGAATCTTAGTTACCCTATTGATTGCCGATACATCAGCCTGAGAAATATTTAATAGCTCTCTTATAGTTTAGGGGTTATAGTCTTTGGAAGTTTTAGTAATTTTTGTTAGTAAAAGTATTACTTCTGATAAATTTTATTTAAGATTTTGTAATCTGTCAAAGTCGCAATTCTGGGTGGTAGGTCCTAGGAAGTAATACCCCGGTTTCTGTCAATTTTAATTGCGATGGTTTCAAAATAGTTTACTTAAAAAATTGTCGGTACTAAATTTCATTAAATAATTTTCAATCCTCTGTGACTGACGTGATATACGAGTATTTCTCTCAATTTTAATAACGTTGTGGACTGCCGGAAACCATTTCCAGGGTTTATATGTTCTAAGATTCGTTTTGTTAAACTAATCAGTCTTTTGCTTAATTTTAAGTAAAAATTCATGTTTTCTATATCGTCGGCCTATATCTAAAATGGCTTATCTGCAAAACACTGATTTTTCAGGAGAAGCAAAAGATTTTTTAATTCCCTTATTAGTGAGTTTTTAACAAAGTGATCTTTTACAATAGGATTGGAAGACTCCTTCTCATTTCCTGAAATAAAATTTATTAAATAAAAAACAATATTCGCGATTTTACGGTAGATCAGCCGTTTTGTCTTCGAAAATTTGTATATAAAATTTTAAAATGTGTAAATAAACCATTTTGTTCATAGTGAATTTGTAGGAAAATGGATTGCATAACATAATTTAAGAAATTTATTATTTACTTTTATGTATTTAAATTGCACTATATACGACGTTTATTACATTTTATTGGTAATAATTTATTTTTTGAAAAAGTGAATTTTTCAAAATGCACTTTCTTTTATGAAAGTTAAAAGATTTTATAATTTTTCGTCTTTCCTACTTGAAGGAATATATCTTCTTATTGTTAAGAGTTATAGAACGTATTTTTGGAAGTTTATGCGTAGTGAATAGCCTTTTAAACATCACTAAAAACACTGCATTTTTTCGCATTTTCTGTTGAACAGTGTGAAATTAGAAGAATTTTGAAAGCACAAAAAGAAAACTAAAAAAAGTTTTAATAATTTTACCTTTTTGCAGATTTTTAGTGTTCAACTTTTATGACTATTTAGTAAAAAAATGTAGACAAACCATTTTGTCTTCGAAAAAAATTGTTTATGTATTTAAGCCAAAGAAAAAAAGTGAATAAGTCGCGAATAAATTAACATTTTGATACAAAATTCACACTATAGGTAAATCGCATCATACGGAATATACGTAAGGTATTAAAATATCAATTTTTAAAATCTGCAGATAAGCCATTTTAGATATAGGCCGACGATATGTCTGTTAGACTACCCACTAGCAGCAGAGGATTTAAATTTTGAACTGCTTTTGATAACAAGCTTTACATCGACATTCATTAAGCTAACCTTCTAGAGGGACGGACGGATGGACGTTGATAAATTGACTCAGGAAGTATCTCTGAGTCGGAAGGAATATTTAAAATATCACTATGCGTTCCATATGAACAATATCGCGAACTTATAATACCCTTTCCCATCTATCGTTTGCTATAACTCTCAGAAAACCTTTTCATGGGATTTGATGCACTAAATCCAAGAATAAAATGCCAGTCAAGTATTAACGTTCAATAAGTTTTGTTTTTCATATAGGGCCGGACGTATGTAGATCATGATTTCAATAACCCTAAACAGAATTGAAGTGTGGACCTTATCATTTTGACGCGTACCTTTTTTATAAATCATTTATTTTTAAGAAATTTTATTAGCATTTGCTTAAGATGTAGATGAGGTTGTTGAGAAAAAAGTTCATGGGAGGGGAATTTAGCAGGTGGTAGTTGTTTGTAGTGTTGTTGGTTTGCTTGCTACATATATTTGTTGTACGTTTGGAAAATAGTAGCCGGGCAAACAAGTATATAGGTTTTTTATATTTCCTTTTCGATTTTTTTCGACTGGTTTATATTGGGGAAAAAGAAAACGACACAGACTCGGATTTAAGGAAAAACGTGACTCACTTTTTTTTAATTTTATTTAAATGGTTATTGTTAGAATATTTTGTGTTATCTTTTGAATTTAGGAGGAATATTTTTAAATATATTTTGCCACTTTTTAAGAGATTTTTTTTTGTTTTATTTTTATATATTACGTAGCCTTTTGATGATATATTTTATTAAAATAGCTTTAATATATGTATAGCAGAGAATTTTTACTTAATTTTTTGGCGTTTATTTTATTTTAATCTCGATATTTTGCTTTGCTTTACTTTGTTTTTCTTAAATAATTTAATGAGAGAATCTCTTTTAATTTGCGCGCATAAAAAATTCGCTTTCTCTTATTTTAGCAACTGGATATGCTCTTAATTTATTTGAGGTTTATTAAATTTGTTTTTGCTTTTGGCTTTTTTTTAAAACACTGGGGAAAAAGGGAGCGTTAAGATTTTAGATTTGTTGAATATTTAGGTTTTTCTTTTTATAATTTTTAAAATATAAAATTACTTTATTGCACTATTTTTTATAGGTATTAAGCTTTTTAGCATAAATAATTCATTTTTATTAAATAACCTTGGCTGATAAGGAAAACAGAAAAACAACACTTTTTTTCTTTTTGAGAAATACCCGTTTGTAATCCAATTGTTTCTTCTATACACAATTTCTTGGAACTTGTTTGTCTGAAAGAGTGTATTTTTAAGGGGGGAATTTTTTATTTTATCTTTTTCTCTTGTTTTATTTTTATTCTCCTTTGATATTAAACAAACACCCAGAGTTGTATTATTTTGGTATTTATATTTCGTTTTTTTTATATATTAAATTTCTTGTTAATAGTAAAAGGGTAGTAAATATTTTTAAACTAATTTTTCTTTTATATTTGATATAATTTATAATTTTATCAATATTATTTAAATTTTTTTCTTCACTTATTTCTTCAAGCGATTAAAATACAACAACTATTTTTTATTTATTTATTTTTTTATTTATAAATTAAATAACAATAAAATGTACACGTTTTGTGGTGTTATTTCTTTTTATATTGTATTTTATGACCCAAAGCTAAAAATATGTATGGGTATATGTGTAACTTTTTTTTTAATCAATGTAAAAAAATCGATTTTCTGCGCAAAGAAGAAGGCTGCTTTCCTTTATTAAAGTTAAATCTAAATATATAATTCTTTCTTTATTTTTAAACAAACTTTTTGATTAATCAATTATTTTCTATATTAATTTATCTTTTTAAATTTTTTTAAATTTATTTCTCTCTATTTTCACGCGCGTTTAAATCACTTTTTTTAATACAACGGTGGGTGTTTTTTGCTCTATTTTATATTAATAATTATTTTTCAAAATTTATTTTTTTAAACTAATCACAAAATTTTTTCTAAATATTTTGAATATTTGCACCTTTTTTCATTTAGTTTGCAAACATTTGAGATAAGCAAAATTTAAATTTTGCCTAGAACCTTTTTTGTTTTAATCAATTTTTTTCTTCTTTTTTACTACACCCGTTTGCATTTAGAATTTGTATGTTATAATTTACTTTTTATCTTTTTAATTTACTATTATTAGCAACGTTGCTTTCGTTGTAAAGGCTTACTCTCGACTGAATTGGGGAGCTATGCCTCAAGTACAACTAGCTAAAAGAGAAATTGAATGGGGCATAAGTTTAAACAAATTAATCTCTCTCTCTCTCTCTATTAGCCCCAATATAGCAAAACTGTGTAGATAATTTAGCGTTTACTTGGGGGTTCACTTAAAAAGACCTTATCTCAAATGGCCCCAAAGATGTACAAACTGTGTGTCTCCAAAAATGATTTTGTAATTTTTATCACTGATACAAACGAGGGCGGAATTGAATTGTTAGAAAAAAATTTAAATTGGACAAAGATATCAAGCTCATCTGGACTAAATAGAAACTATTCTAGAACAAATGATACCAAAAATTTGCTTATTCTGGTAGAGCATTAAAACTGTTTTCATTTCATATGGTTTATGTTTTGGGGGGTTACTGCGTTTTTAAATTCGAAAGAAAATATTTTCGAAACATGCTTTAAGCATACAAATTCGAACAGTTTTATTTTCTAATATTTCCTTGGAAATATTATTAAATATATATCTAATTCATTTTTGAGGCGATTATAAGAAAATTTAACTTAAAAACAAAACAAGGTTTTGTATTATAATTATGTAGTACAACATGAAATAATAATAATAATAATAGTATTTAAGTCATGGTAATACAAAATTTTTTAAATTATTAATTAATTTGAGAACGATTTTTGAAATGAAAAGTCTTATGATATCAAGATCAACAAGAGGGTATTAACTCAAAATTTTAAAATTTTCAGTAGAGTCAAAAAACTATTTTATTTTACTACTACTTTCATATAAAGAAGAGGTAAAACTGTAGTTTTATAATGAAAATGATGTCAGATTTTTACAATGGGTAGATAAGACCACTACACATCAATTTTTTCTAAAAAGTAAAAATTGAAAAATTTTGAGTTAATACCCTCTTGTTGAACAAGTGCGATATTACATATTCGAATAACAAATAGGAATTTTTTAAACAAGTTTATATATATTTATTGATTATTTGCTTGAAAATATGATTTTTGCCTAAGGCCTGAATTAGTGGGCTGACAATGTGTTAATTAAAGGAATTGTAACCGACATTTCTTTTAGAATTTTCCATAGAAGTCAAATGTTGACGAATAACTGTTAAATGACGTGATTTTGATTTAAAAGATTTTGATCAGAAAGCTTTAGTAATAAAATGTTTATTTATGTTATGTGGATAAGGCAGATATGACAATACAGTTAAGCAATGAAGAAAGATTTAAAGAACAACTCGAGGATCAATAGACGGACAACTTCACTCGATAGTTCAGTTGTCCAGTAGCAGCCGAACAGAAAGTTGATTAATGTTATAAACACAGTCACGTCTGCAGGGCTATGAGCTACAACCTGTCGTCTAAGTCTTAAAAATTAAAAAGTCCAAAACTATGAAGCTATAAGAGATAAACCGAAATATTTATATAATAATTTTTTGATTTAGAGGTAAATTACTAAAAACGATTTTAAGTAAATATCGATTTTAATACCTTATTTGTTCAGGACAATAAATGAATACAAATTAAATAATATTTATCGTTTGACAACGAGTTAGTATTTTTTATTTCAATGGAATTATTAAGTTACTTCAATGGACTCAAAATCACGCCAATTTTTTTTGCAAATAATTTTAATATCTTTGTTACCTCTACCTACCTACCATCTTTGTTATATTTTTATTATAATTCATATAAAATAGAAGAAAAAATACACTATATAAACCTAGATAATGTTAGTAACCTTCATATTGACCAGTTTTCGATATATGCACTTTTTTGTGCAATAGCCCCGAATAAAATAGCCTTTTTATCCCAAAAGTCTGTAAGGGGTTAATTATTATTTGCTTGATCGCTTTATAAATTACAGATATATTGATTTATATATACGAGCTTTAAAGCAGAGACCGGAGATGGTTTTATTTTTTTAATCCATCAAATATAAATATCATTGCCGATGAAAATTTAAATTTGAAATATAAATATCCCTCATGATGAAAATTTTAAATATCTATAACGATAAATATCCGAACAGAAAAATATTTTATTGATTGTTTTATTTTTAAACTTCTGTTTTGACTTTGAAAAAATAAAATTTTTATGAAATTTCAAAATTTTCAACAATGAAAGTATGAATATCAGGTATATGATGGACATTTTTCGTATTCAAATCGATCGATTTCAGATATATTTTTTAGCTAGTTTTCGGTTATTTCTTCCAAAAGAATGAAAATTTTGGCTTTAATCCTTTTAACTGATATTTTATTTTGTTGCCCAAACCCATTTCAATATAAAATTTGCAACAATAATTGAAACGTCCTAAAGATGCTTTATACCCGGACAAATACAGAAATAAAATTTGAATTTTTTCTATCAAAATTTATTTTCATCGGATGAAAATTATTTTAAACTGTACTGATAAATATCTCAAACGATTTTTTTTATATTTTATTTTCATCGGATTGAAAAAAGAAACAAAATTTTTCGAACAAATAAAAATTATGAGGGATTTTTATTATTTTTTAAACTTCAATGATTGTTTTTTATGGATTTAAATATGAAAATATTGTTTCAAAGTATTGATATCCAGTCTCTGCTTTAAAGAGTATAGCTACATATATATATATATATATCAGTTTCAAAACACTTTCAGGGAAAATTTTCTGATAGAATGTAGTTCTAGAATTCCATTCCAAAAAACCACTAAAATTTGGCTTAGTGTATAAAAATATATATAAAAAAATCGCTGCAAAAAATGGTAAATTCTTTATTTTGCCCAACACTAGTCACAGTTGCAATAAAAGGGCCTACTAAGAGAGAAATTCCCCTACATGCTAAATTATGTGATTTATATGAAAGAGCATTTAACTTTAAAGAGTTCAAATATTTCTCACACCAAAAATTCTCTTAAAAAGCGAGGGAGTGTTTGTTTTTCCTTATTTTGTTATCCAGATTTGGTTTTTTGCAAAATTTTTTTTTTCTTCACTACTTTTTCTTTAACCTTCCACTTTTTTGTAACCTCTTTTTCGTGGAAAAAAATTTATTCCGGTTTTTCTTTAAAGTTTTAACTCGAAATTTCGGTTTTGATTTGTTTTTTATTTAATTTTTTATAATTTATTTATTCTGCGGATGTTTTTTCGATGCCTCACTTTCTGATTCACTGTTTATTTAACTTAATTTTTTGCAATTTTATCACTTTTTCAACCACTTGCCAGTCATTACGTCAAAAAACCAGCACTTATTATTTTTGTTCTTTCTTTTCGTCTCAGATTTGGTCGTTTGTGTCAAATACTTTTTTTTTGTGGAATTCTTGTGTACTACAAAAACAACAAGAATTTAACGAAGAAAATACCAATACACAGTTTTGTTGTTGTTGTTGCAATTGGAATGTATTTTACAAATTCCCTTTTATCTTTTCTATTTACATCATCCGTCACTTTGCTTGCAATGACATTTCGCTGTAAATGTCAAATGGGTAAAGAGAAACGAATTTGTTGCATTTTGTGTTAAGATGCATGACAGACACATAGAGTACGCTATACGTCAAATGCAGGTCAAGTATTTATACAAAAACTGAGTTTTGAAGTCAAAATAATACTTTTTAAATAAATTTTTGAAAATGGAGGAAAGATTTTACAGTAATGCCGACTATCAACCAATTTTTACCGGTAAATTTTCTATGAAAAATTTTATTTTGAAATATTTTTGTATCGAAAGTTTTCTATTTTTAAACATATTTTTTAAAAAAATTGTTTATAAAAATATTTTCTGTAGAAAAATATTTCATATAGACACATTTTTGACAAAATCCAACCATCGAAACGCGTAGAGGAAAGGTTTCTATTTATTACTATTTATTACAATAATAAATAGTTGTAATGAATTGGGTTCTTAGTGCAATACACTACAGCAAAACTTAAAAATTAAAAAAAAAATGTATATCGAAAAATTATACAAAAATAAATATGTCGAAAAATTTTCTATAATTTTTTTTTTTTATAGGTATTAACTTTTTGAATTTGAAGGTATTTATGTTGTAACCAGAATTTGGGTTATATGGGAGCTATTGTTTAATCTTGACCGAATACACTGTAAGTACGTCAAAATCACACAGAAAAACGAAAAGACATCCCTACTCAATTTTTGGGTCGTACTCCTTTTTGAAAAATTAGGTCAAAAATAAATAATATTTCATTTTTAAATTTGTATTATCTCGCAAGTTATTTTGATTCTATCTTTATATTTATATATATAAAGAAATGTATATTACGATGCCACTGGTGACAAATGTTTTACGTGAAGTTTGCACGGAATCGGCTCAGAGGTTCGGGAGATATGGCATTTAGATTTTCCTATATATTCCCATAGAAATATCACTTGAAAAGTTACCAAACCAGGTATTAAGTTCAACTCTTGCTTCAATATCTGTTCCTTGGTATTTTATAAATGATTCTGAAATTTTTTCTTATTCTACTTTCACACCAGTTAGGTTTCGCTCATTAAGTCTACTTTTACATTAGTCAGGTTTGGCTTAACAAGTCTTGAATTTGTATGAGAAAAAGCTGATAGATTTGAAATTGACACAAACCTGACCGTACTATCAAATTTACAAACGTGAATGCAAGTTCAAAAGAAATTTAAAGAAAAACGCATCAATTAAACCTGATTTGTGTGAAACGGCACATTGATACAAACCCGACCGTACATCAAGCTTACGAAAATTTTAAAAATTTGTATGAAATTTAAGGAAAATAAAATGAAAACGGATAAAGAAAATGTTCGTGTATGAACGTAAATGCAGGTTCAAAAGAAATTTAAAGAAAAACTAATCAAATAAACCTGATGTATGTAAAACAGCACTTAGTCGAAACAAAAAATTTCGTGGGCCCCTTTCAATGAGTCTAAAAATAGAATCGGATGCAGCTTATTGTCTGAGAGAAGTACCCCTTGTTCCAATTGGAATGTTATCGGGGAATTATCTATACCTAAGTATTGACATTGGCGGGATTATATGGGAGCTATCGTAAAATTTAAACCGATTTCGCCCAATTTCAAAGAAATGAATAGCCAATTTCTGTGGTCCTAGCCTTAGACAATATTACCATAACTCAACTTCCCAACCCTATTCTTTTTGATAATGGGTATAATAATTTTGATATCGAAAATTTTTCAATAAAAATTTTTATATCGAAAAATTTTGAAATCAAAAAATTTTTATATCGAAATATTTTCCATTAAAAATTTTTTTAATTTTTTTAGTTAAATTTTTTTAATTAAATTGAAAAATTTTCTATTGCTCGTAGAAATTTAATAACTTTAAAAACTTTCTATTAAAAATTTTAATATCGAAAAATTTTCTTTTAAAAAATTATTTCAAAACATTTTTTATTAAAACAAAAATATTAAAAATTTTGGAAAAATTATAATTTCAAAAATTTTTATAGGTATAAAAAATTTTCTCATAAAAATGGGTATGAATTTTTTTTTTAAATCAAAAAATTTGAAATTCGAAAAATTTTTAATAATAAAATTCTTTAACAAATTTTAATATCGAAAATTTTTCTATTACAAAAATTATTTCATTTCTATTAAAAAACGAATTATACAAATTTTCAATTTTCAATACCGACTATGAACCAAATAAAATATTTTAAAGGAGAGACAAAAACTGATTAATATTCAAATTACTTTAATAGAAGTCAGTATTTCTTCTACAATATATTTAAGTCAATAAGTTCTTAAATAGACTTCTTCCCTCTGATTTTTATTAAAACACGTGTACTTTTTTGAAAAGGTCGTTTCCCAACAAAAAGTGTTTTAAAAAAATATTGGTTCATAGACGGAATTATATATAGGCGCTCGATATAATGAAGTAATTTTAATATAAAAAAAATTCTTACAAAAAATTGGTCAAATTTTTTTTAAGAAAATGTAATTCAATAAATTTTAAAAGATTTAACTTTTATATTGAAAATATTTCTACGAAACAAATTTTATATTAATAAATTATTAATTTTAAAAAATTTGATATCGAAAAAAATAAAATGGAAAAAATATTTCATCAAAAAATTTTGGATGAAAAAATTTCTATGAATAAAAGATTTAGTTGAAAAAATGTTATATTAAAGTTTCCTACAAATAAATTCTATATCGAAAAATTTTTTTTCGATATAAAATTTATTTCATTATGAAAAGTTTTTAATATTAAAAACTTTTGTTAAAACATACTTGATGGAAAAAAATTTATTGTACATGTAGAAAAATTATCAACCTAATTTACAAACGTACTTATATATAATACATTTATCAAAGCTTTATAGCAGGAAATTTTTATGAATATTTTGTTTTATAAGCTTGTAATATCATAATTTTTCGTTTATGAAAAACGATTCTGTAATTTTATTGTTTTTGTTACCATTAGCCAATCCAATCTTTTACAATGGAAATTTCTCGTCAAGAAAATGTAAAATTATAGTATTACATTTGTGCAAAATTTATTTTTTTTAATTTAAATTTAAAAACACTTCACTTTAACTTATAATAAAAAAATCGATAGACAAATTTTCCGTTTTGTCATAAAACTTTTATGAAATTTCTCCACACTTTGAGTTTAATTTTGTTGCATATCATTTCTTTAAATATTTGTAATATTTTTAATTAGATTAATGTTTTTATTGTGTTTTTTTAATTTATTGTCTTTATAATTGTTAGCTTCCAATGAAAACTTTAAAAACACTTTCAACTCCCTTTTATTAATTTTAAAGTCTTTAATATTATTAATTTTATTTTCACTTTTTAATTTTTTGTTTTTCTCATAAAATAGAATAAAATGGACTCACCTGAATTTTTGTGGTCAACACTACACCGCATATCTCGTCGCCAACTAAAAATTGCTCACCCAACATGGCCATGCAGACGTTCTCCCACGCACGATCAATTTGATTTTTACGCAAGCGTATAACCCATTGACCGCCCTTCGAATTGGCTGGATCTTCCCACATGGGTTTTATGCCCTGTTTAAACAGACTCAATTCCAGATACAATGATAAGGCTGTGGGACGTTTTAGATGCGAGTACAGCGACCACCACTGCTGTACACTGGCACAGCGTCCCACTACGCGCAACGATTTACTATAGTCCATTGCACGATGTGTACCCTTGCGTGAGAACCACAGCCAGTATGTGTGCTGTAGACGATTCTCGTGAGGTCCAACCTCAAGGGGTGGCAGCTTTTCAACATCAATATCAGTTTCCATGTCACTATCATCGCTCTCCACCAGATCTGGCCACGACGGTTTCGATGAGTTCAAATAACTGCAAAAAATTATAGTTGAGAAATAAAAAAAAGCCGAGAAAAATAAATATCGATATTAAAATTATTTTAGTAGTATAATAATTTGAATATCGATAAGGTATAACAAAAATGTACATATCCCAATGAATACTAGGAGAAAACCAGTAACTTTTTAAGGTACTTTTCAAATATTTAAAAAAATCAAAGGTTTAACAGAAGTTTTTTTCAGCCTATCATGGTTTTATATTACAAATATGATAACATACCTAGGCCTGGGCGTTTTTGCTGACATGCTTGGTGGATCATAATACATTTCATCTCTCGGTAGTGTATCAGATTGAGCTGGAACTCTTTTTGCTTGCATAGTTTTATGTGATTGCATTGATGATTTAGTTGATGAATTCGAACTGAAAAAAATAAACAAAAAACGTTTTATTTAGGTCTTTTAATAAATCTCAGACAAACTTTTTGTTGTAGTGACTATAGAAATAGTTGGTGCAACTTCAGAAATTTTGAACTTATTGAATATATAATCGCGTACTTATAAAGAATCGTACTAATTTAATTTAATTGCAGCCAAAAAAAAAATAAATTTTGCATTTAAGTGTGTACAAACGTTCGAAAATTAATAAAATTTTGATGTTTAAAGAAATATATATCTTCGAAACGTTGGTAAATCGAAAAAAAAATTTCTGAAGAGATTATTAACAGGCGAAGAAAAAAAAAATAAAACACAAAAACATTGTCTAAAGCGTATACGAAAACCATATCGAAAAGTTTTTCGCCAATAAAATGGAAATAAACAACATTACAGAATATCCAAGGGATAATCATGAAGAAAATACCCCTGTTACGGCAGCTGACACAAGGATTTCGGAGGTGCCTAATCTATGCGAACATTCTGATGAATGAAACCAACATAAAGTGCTCGAAGCCGACAGAAATAAACAGACGCTTGTGATGATAAAACATTTATTTATATGTATTAGATGTAAGCCTATGCTTCCTTTAAGCAATGGATGGCTGTAGTTGCAGGTGGTAGTCGAAATAAATAGACCGTATTTGTCATTTAATAAGCTTAGGTATTTGTAAGCATAACGCCATCGAAATATAAGTCGATTTGTGTCTGCATCATAAAGTTATTCTCGATTAAACATGACAACTTACGAGCCAAATTCTCGTCATATGTGAGAGGTATTAATTTTATGCTTTAATATGAATGTCAGGGATGTTGGATATCAACCAACGGCTTATCTTGGTTATCGTTCATCTCAACTGTGGACACTGACCTCCTCGTGGTATCACCTGGGAAACCACTTTAACATCCGTTAAAGTAACGAGCTTATTGTATGCTGAGGCATATTGTATGCCGTCAAATACCTATGGTGAGGCCACTATTAGTGAAAGAACGTGCCGAGAGTGTTTTCAAGGCTTCAATAACTGTGATTTTAATGTCGCAGAGAAAAGGCGTTAAAACTAACTGAAACAATGACAGGCAATTGTTTTCAAACTCAATTAATGCGTTTGAGCTAGGTCGCTAATACAACAAGATACGTTATGAAGTGTAATTACAGCATGACCTTATGTTAGGCAAATGGTGAAGAAAAACTTAAAATGTTGAAATGGGAAGTACTACCCCACCCGGCTATTCTCCAGACGTTGGCCCCTTGGTTACGATCAATGGAACATGTCGTGGCTGATTATCACTATCCGTCTTATAAAGAAGTTAAAAATTTTATCGATCCGTGAATCACTTCAAAAGATGATCAATTTTTTTTAACGCGGGATTCTTACGCTCTTCGAAAGTTGTGAAAAAGTAGTGGTCAGCGATGGACAATACTTTGAATCATAGATGTGTAACCAGTTTATTACACAATCTTAATATTTAACCTATTAGTATCGAATCCTAGTCTCATTAATCTCGTTTTTACCGGATTCCCGCAAAAAAAAAACATTTTTTTCCACGAAACAACACCGCAAAGTACATAACACACAACCGCCTCCAAAACCCTTCAGCTCATCAGCGACCTAGTAGAACAAATTTACGGCTATCATGAGACTGTCTTATAGAATCTGACAAGGCTAGACTGGATGAATCAAGAAAGCACGATCCAGAAACTAAACTTGTTGATACTTAAAAATATGTTCACAATTTTAAGAAGCGACTTTTGAATTAGATCAGAATATTAAACTTAGAAGTCACACTTTGCCCTAAATTCTAGGCTAACAGACTTGTCGCAAATTCCGTTCGGAATTGAAACCATTCCGTAGTTGAATTCCGATCGAAATGGTTTTAGGTTCTATAGATTCCGAAAAATTTTAAATGTCCAAAATCATTACAAAACACAATTTTTGTAATTTGAAATTACATAGTAATTCTACCGTTGTTTCAACAAATAACACTAAATAATTGAAGAAATTATTCAAATATTGAATAAAAAACGAAATACATACAAATTCAATTTCACTTTAAAAACAGAATGTTTTTAAATTTTTTCATTTCACTTTCGAACTGAATTGAGTTCTGAGACATGGTTGTAAATAGGTGGGATGAATCAATCCAGGACATTTGTAGACTATGGCCGGATGGGAATTCGTCAGAAACGGTCGAGCACATCCTCTGTCCCATGCTATCTCCCTATCTTCTATAAGGAAGGTTCACAATGGACCCAATGGTCTCTGAGTGCAGATGTCATTCATTCGGCATCACCATTCAAACCTAACCTAAATCCAACAAAGAACTGAACTCGTACTCTGGAAGTGTTTGATTTTAACTTAAATAATTGTTTAACCTTTTAGTCGATTTCTTCATTAATGAAACTATCTGAAGTTACTACATATGTCCAATTGTTGTTGTTGTTGTACTGCAATATTATTAGTAATATCGCATAAGCCTTGGTACTTGGTCGGAATCTTAAGATTTCAGAGTTGTACCGGTACAAAGAACCAACTGACGTGGGAACGATGTGCAATAGTTACAAAATGTTAATGTTTCAAAGATTTCACTGAATGAAATACATCTGTGATATCCAAGAAAGCTGTATCTTTAATATCAAATATAATATAGGAGGAAACCTCTTAACACTAGAAGGCACTTTTCTGCAATTACTCCAATTAGATTTATTACGTATTGAAATTGTAACAAAATTCCAATTTGATTTTTTTTTTTTTGTTTTGACACATTTCTAGTTTGAATTTTTTCACTTCACTTCTGTTTTTATTTTCGTAACACGATATTCTGGGTATTCCGATATTTTTATAAATAAATTGTGCATATTTTTTTGTTTGTAGAATTTCCTTTATGAATTAGAAAATTAAAATATAGTTAACATATTATGTAGATATGCACACATAAGGTTTGTAGAATGTCGTGTCTCGTCAGTCAACGTAGACCCAAATTTTATTTCATTCATTTCATTGAGAAAACCCAACTACAGCAGCACTAAACATAACCTAACATAATAATAATATTAGCATTAGATGCAACGACCAACGAGCGAAAAAATCTAATAATTTTGCATATAAATGATCTTGTTTCAGTTCGAAGACTCCTTGAGGTCTATTCAAAACAAACAGAAGCAACAACAAAGTAAGGGACAGACACGATAGACAGACGAACATTTAATAAATGGAATTTAGCCACTTACGTTTCATACTGTTTTGCTGGTTGCTTCTCCATTGTTATTAACAAGTTGTTTTTTATTTTAAACTTTATTTTTGCCGCAAAATAAATTTATCTGTAAAAACTTTAGCTTAGCTCCTGGGTTTTACTTTTAAAAAGTCTTTGCTTTGAAATCCTTCTTTTTTTACTTTTTACGCGATTGTTTTGTTTTTGTACAAACACTCAAGTTTGGACTCCTCTAGTTCCTTAATGGTTTCTTTGAAGAATTGATTCTTCGATTTAGGTTCTTTCAATCAGTGCAAATGCTGCTTCTAGGCTGCAGGTTTACAATGTTGCGAGTGCGTGTGTTTTTTTTTTATGTGGCTATAGTTAGTTCTCCTCCGTTTAGGATGTCTGTCCACCGCTTACAATCAGTGTGTTTTGTTGTGGGAGTTTTTGGAAGACAAGAAACGCTTTGTATCTCCTGTCCCAGTTAGTTTGGAATCCTTGGAAAATGTTAGCTTGGCCCGTGATTTGTTAGACACTTTAAATAAACGATTAATTTGTTAAAAAGGTTTTCTTTAAATTCCAATAGTAAAAAGGTTCTTCTACGAGTTGAAGTTCTGATGTTCAGTTTGCGTTTTCTTTTACAAATAATATTTATTCTTCATTCTTCTTAATGTCACAATTTTGACGTTTCTCTTTCATATAATGTTTCTACCACATAAACATGCTCTCCAACTACCCCACAGTTGTATTATGAAGGTAGTAGAAAAGTAATTGTTGAAAAATGATTTGCAAAGACAAGAATTGCAAATATATTAAATTTATTTTAAGCCAAATAATTTACCTTTTCGATGTTAACAATTTTATATACATTTTAGAAAAAAAGTTTAAAAATTTCAAAATTATTTTCTTTTTTTTCTGAAGCAACTCTGTTTAGACTTTGTTTTTTTTTTTTCTTCAACATGTGTATGAGCTAAACAGTGTTACCATTTTATCAATTGATGTTAACGTTTTATAGTAAGTTCAGAAACATTTAAATTGGTTATAACAATTTTTCTATATACAATTTTTCTTTATAAAATCTATTCGTTAAAAAAAATTTCTATAAACAATTTTTCGTTTTAAAAATATTGCTTTAGAAAAAGTTTCACTTAAAATTTTTCAAAGGAAAATTTTTTGCTATACAATTTTTTCTATAGAAAAGTTTTCGTTATCATTTTTAGGCATAACTTGTCTATAGAAAAATTTATCGGTACAAAAATTTTTCTATAGAAAATTTTTCGGAATAAAAATTTGTCTATAGAAAATTTATCGGTACAAAAATTTTTCTTTAAAAAATTCTTCGGTACAAAAATTTATCTATAAAAATTTTTTCGGTACAAAAATTTGTCTATAGAAAATTTTCCAGTAAAAAAATTTGTCTAAAGAAAATTTTCGGTTCAAAAATTTCTTTATAGCAAAATTTTCGATATACAAATTTTTGTATAGAAAATTTTCGGTACAAAAAAATTTTTTTATAGAAAAATTTTCGGTATAAACATTTGTCTATAGAAAAATTTTCGTTATAAAAATCTGCCTATAGAAAACTTTTCTTATAAAAAAATTTTCGAAAGAAAATTTTTTGTTATAAATCTTTTTCGATATATAAATTTTTCTGTAGAAAACTAATGTTATAAAATTTTTATATAGAAAATTTATGTTACACAAATTTTTCTATAGAAAATTTTTCATTGGAAAACTTTTTATTAGAAAAAATTTTCCTTTATCACTATAAAAATTTTTTTATAGAAAATTTTTCATCATAAAAATTTTTCTATAGATTTTTTTTTATAAAAATTTTTGTGAAGAAAATTTTTCATTGCAAAAGTTTTTCTAAAGAAAATTTTGGACTGTTAAATTAATTAATAAATGTATCAGATTTGGGATCAAATGCGAAGAAGATTTTTTGTTATAAAAATTTTTCTATAGAAAATTTTTCATTATAAAATTTTTCTTTAGAAAATTTTTCATTATAAAATTTTTCTTTCAAAAAATAACAAAATTTTTCTTTAGAAAATTTTTCATTATAAAAATTTTTCTATAGGAAATTTTTTATTATAAAAATTTTTCTATAGAAAATTTTTTATTTTAAAAATTTTTATCTAGAAACTTTTTCATTATAAAAATTTTTTTATAGAAAAATTTTCGGTATAAAAATTTGTTTATAGAAAATGTTCTGTATAAAAATTTGCCTATAGAAAACATTTCTTATAAAAGATTTTCTAAAAAAAAAAATTCGTTATAAATATTTTTCGTTATACAAATTTTTCTATAGAAAATGTTTGTTATAAAAATTTATCTATAGAAAACTTATGTTATAAACATTTTTATATAGAAAATTTATGTTATAAAAATTTCTATATAGAAAATTTTTCATTATAAAAATTTTTTCTATAGGAAACTTTTTCAATAGAAAAATTTTCATTATTTTTCGGTAAAAAATTTCTCTATCGAAAAAAAATTATAAAAACTTCTCTATAGAAAATTTTTCGGTATACAAATTTTTTTAATAGAAAATTTTTCGATCTAAAAATTTTTGTATAGAATATTTTTCGATCTAAAAATTTTTGTATAGAAAATTTTTCGATATAAAAATGTTAAAAAAAAAAATAACAAAAAAGTTATTGGTATCAACATTTTTCTACAAAAGATTTTCGATATCAAAATTTTTCTTTAGAAAATTTTTCGATATCAAAATTTGTCTATAAAAAATTCTTCAATATCAAAATTTTTCTACCAGAAAGTTATCAAATTTTTTCTATATCTATTTTTCTATAGAAATTTCTTCAATATCCAAATTTTTCTGCAGAAAGTTTTTCATTATCAAATTTTTCTGTAGAAATTTTTTGATATTTTTTTTATAGAAAATTTTTTATATTGAAAAATTTCTATAAAAAAATTTTTTATTATAAAATTTTTTCTATAGAACATTTTTCGATATTAAAATTTGTTATAACAAAAATTAAAACAAAATAAAAATTTTCATTATAAAAATTTCTCTATCGAAAATTTTTTATTATCAATTTTTTTCTATAGAAAATTTTTCGATATTAAAATTTTTCTATTTATTATATAAAAAATTTTAGGTATAAAAAATATTCTAAAGAAAAATTTTGGAAAGAAAAATTTTTCTACATAAAAATTTTGGGTAGAAACATTTTGGGTACAAAATTTTTCATTATAAAAATTTTTCCATAGAAAATTATTCGGTATAAAAATTTTTCTATAGAAAATTTTTCGGTATAAAAATGTTTCTATAGAAAATTTTTCGGTATACAAATTTTTCTAAAGAAAATTTTTATATAGAAAACTTTTCGGTATAAAAATTTTTCTATAGAAAATTTTTTGGTATAAAAATTTTTCTATAGAAATTTTTTTGGTATAAAAATTTTTCTATAGAAAATTTTTTGGTATAAAAATTTTTCTATAGAAAATTCTTTGGTATAAACATTTTTCTATAGAACAATTTTCGGTATAAAAATTTGTCTATAAAAATTTTTCGGCATAAAAATTTTTCTTTAGAAGATTTTTCCGTATAAAAATTTTTTTATGGAAAATTTTTCGGTAAAAACATTTTTTTATAAAAAATTTTTCGATATAAACATTTTTTAATAGAAAATTTTTCTGTATAAAAAATATTTTGTAGAAAATTGTTTCTATATAAAAAGTTTAAAAAATCAAAAAATGTTTCACTGATTTTTGGCGGCCAAGGTTTACTTGCTGTCTACACTCAGACGGGCACACAAATTTACAACTTCTTTGTGATGAATTCTTGACGGTTTTTATAATTACAAACAGTAAAAATAAACAGGATACGAGGTTTGTTCATAAAGTAATTTTAAATCAATTAATGTTACAAGGATATTATTTGATACTTCGGATTACTGTAAAAATAATAAAGATAGAAAATTAGTGAACCAGGCAACATTTATTCCTTTATTTGTTTTCAACTTTATGAGATCTGCAGATAATTTTGTTGTATACTTTTAGGAGGTTCAAGATAATATAGGTATATTATAATACAGAAACACTGAGACTTTAAAAAATATTTCGCACCTCCTAAAAATATGCTTTAAAAAGTTTCACTAAATCATTTTAAATTCGAATCGAGTAAGAGAATATGAAAAAATTGAACAATGGCCTAAAATTCATGTTAAGAACTTTTAAAATTGCCCTCATAGGCTAAATGATGACCATCTTTGGATGAGCTTAATTTGATATTATCCATGTACATAAGTACATATTATTCATTACTTTACTTAAACTCAGTCATTTAGCAAATTTACGATTTCCACAAAAAAGTATAAAATAGTAGAAATAAAGAAAGCGAGTGTAAAGTTTATATAGGAGGGGTGTGAATGACTTTTTGAAACAAAAAACCGTTTAAAATGAACTTAAAGGAAAAACATTGGAAAGTTTGTATGATTTTTTTTATTAATATTGAGCTATTTAATGCCCTACCTGTATGATATGTTCGCTGAGAAGGTATAAAAGCAATCGAATATAATATTCGAATATCGAATGTAATACTCGAATATTTATACTTTAAATTTTAGATTTCAATATTGAATATATTAAAATATTCGAAAATTATGTTATAATTTTTTCCTATAGAAAATTTTTTATAATGAAACTTTTCTATAGACAAATTTTTATAATCAAAAATTTTTTATGGAAAAATTTTTATAATGAAAAAATTTTATAATGAAAAAATTTTATAATAAAAGAATATCTATGGAAAAATGTTAATGATAAAAAAATTTTCCATTTTAAAATTTTTATAATGAAAAATTTTCATTATAAAAATTTTTATAAAGACAAATTATTATTATAAAAAATTTCATATAGAAAAATTTTCATTATTAAAATTTTTCGATTTTTTGATATAGAAAAATTTTCATTATAAAAATTTTCTATAAAAAATGTTCATTATAAAAATTTTCTATAGAAAAATTTTCATTATAAAAACTTTCATTATAAAAATTTTCTATAGAAAAATTTTCATTATAAAAATTTTCTATAGAAAAATTTTCATTATAAAAATTTTCTATAGAAAAATTTTTAATCTTTATTAAAAATTTTGTATAGACATTTTTCCTAATAAAATTTTTTCCTTAGAAAATTTTCCATTATAACAATTTTTCATTACATAAATTTTTCGTTATAAAAATTTTTCTAAAGAAAATTAGAAAAAATTTTCTTTAGAAAATTTTTCATTAGAAAAATTTTTCTATAGAAAATTTTTCATTTGAAAAATTTTTCTATAGAAAATTTTTCATTAGAAAAATTTTTCTATAGAAAATTTTTTATTAGAAAAATTTTTCTATAGAAAATTTTTCATTAGAAAAATTTTTCTATAGAAAATTTTTCATTAGAAAAATTTTTCTATAGAAAATTTTTCATTAGAAAAATTTTTCTATAGAAAATTTTTCATTAGAAAAATTCTTCTATAGAAAATTTTTCATTAGAAAAATTTTTCTATAGAAAATTTTTCATTAGAAAAATTTTTCTATAGAAAATTTTTCATTAGAAAAATTTTTCTATAGAAAATTTTTCATTAGAAAAATTTTTCTATAGAAAATTTTTCATTAGAAAAATTTTTCTATAGAAAATTTTTCATTAGAAACATTTTTCTATAGAAAATATTTCATTAGAAAAATTTTTCTATAAATAATTTTTCCTTAGAAAATTTTTCATTAGAAACATTTTTCTATAGAAAATTTTTTATTAGAAAAATTGTTCTATAGAAAATTTTTCATTATAAACATTTTTCTATAGAAAGTTTTTTATTATAAAAATTTTTATATAAAAAAATTTTTCTATAGAATATTTTTTATTATAAAAATTTTTCTATAGAAAATTTATCATTATCAAAATTTTTCTATCGAAAATTTTTCATTATAAAAAGTTTTCAATATTAAAATTTTTCTAGAGAAAATTCTTCAAGATTAAAATTTTTCTATAGAAAATTTTTATTATAAAAATGTTTCTATAGAAAATATTTCACTATACAAATTTTTCTATAGAAAATTTTTCATTATAGAAATTTTTCTATAGAAAAATTAATAAAATGTTTTCTATAGAAAATTCATTATAAAAATTTTTCTATCGAAAATTATTCGTTACAAAAATTTTTCTATAGAAAATTTTTCTATAAAAAATTTTTCACTATAAAAATTTTTCAATAGAAAATTTTTCGTTGTAAAAATGTTTCTATAGAAAATTCTTCACTATAAAAATTTTTTTAATAGAAAATTTTTCACTATAAAATTTTTTTGTATAGAAAATTTTTCACTCAAAAAGAAGAGTATATGCATTTAATCCCAAATCTGTTACATTTATTTATTAATGTAACAGACCAATTTATTGATAAAAAGCCAAAAAATGTTTGCGGAGAAACCAAATTCCTCGACATCCCGACTATTTTGTTATTTTTTGAGAAAATTGTTCACTATAAAAATTTTTCAATAGAAAATTTTTGATATAAAAATTTTTCTATAGAAAATTGTTTACTTAAAAATTTTTCTATAGAAAATTTTTCACTATAAAAATTTTCAATAGAATTTTCTATAGAAAACTTTTCAATATTAAAATTTTCTATAGAAAAATTTTCATTATTAAAATTTTCTATAGAACATTTTTTGTTTTTAAAGTTTTCTATAGAAAAGTTTTCATTACTAAAATTTTTCTATAGAAAATTTTTCATTATTAAATTTTTTTTCTAGAAAATTTTTTATTATAAAAAAAAATATTTCATTGTAAAAAATTATTATTGTAAAAATTTTTTTCATTATAGAAATTTTTCTTTATAAAAAATTTTGTATAGAAAATTTCTCTTACTACAATTTTTCTATTAATAATTATTCAATAAAAAATGTTTCTTTTTAAAATTTTTCGTTCTAAAAATTTTTCTTTAGAAAATTTTCCCTTTTATTTTTTTTTTAGAACATTTCGTTATAAAAAAATTCCTTTCAAAAATTTTTAGTTAGTTAAATTTTTTATAAAAATTTTTGTATAGAAAATATTTCTATGCAAAATTTTTCAATAAAAAAAAAATTTCTTTCACAAATATTTTTTGAGAAACTTTTTCGTTATAAAATTTTTTTTTACAAAATATTATATTATAAATATTTTGTTATACAAATTTTCTATATCAAATTTTTCTATTGAAAATTTTTCATTATAAAAATCTTTCTATTAAATGTTTTTTATTTAAAATTTTTTTTTTAGAGAAAATTTTTCTTTATAAAATTTATTCTATGCAAAATTTGTCAATAAAATTATTTCTTTTCAAAATATTTTTTTTAAGAAAATTTTTCGTTATAAAAATTTTCCTTTCTAACATTTTTCCTAACAAAAATTTTTGTATAGAAACATTTTTTTAAGAAAAGTTTCTTAAAAAAATTTTGCATAGAAAATTTTTCAATAAAGAAAATTTCTTTTCAAAAATATTTTTTGCGAAACTTTTTTGTTATAAATTTTTTTCTATCGAAAATATTTTATTATAAAAATTTTTCTATGCCAAATTTTTTGTTATAAAAATTTTTTTTACAAAAATTTTCTATATAAAATATTTCTATTGCAAATTTTTCGTTCTAAAAATTTTTCTTTAGAAAATTTTCCCTTTTATTTTTTTTTTTTAGAACATTTCGTTATAAAAAAATTCCTTTTGAAAATTTTTAGTTAGTTAGTTTAATTTTTTATAAAAACTTTTGTATAGAAAATATTTCTATGCAAAATTTTTCAATAAAAAAAAATTTCTTTCAAAAATATTTTTTTAGAAACTTTTTCGTTATAAAATTTTTTTTACAAAATATTATATTATAAATATTTTGTTATACAAATTTTCTATATCAAATTTTTCTATTGAAAATTTTTCATTATAAAAATCTTTCTATTAAATGTTTTTTATTTGAAAATTTTTTTTAGAGAAAATTTTTCTTTATAAAATTTATTCTATGCAAAATTTGTCAATAAAATTATTTCTTTTCAAAATATTTTTTTAAGAAAATTTTTCGTTATTAAAAATTTTCCTTTCTAACATTTTTCCTAACAAAAAATTTTGTATAGAAACATTTTTTTAAGAAAAGTTTCTTAAAAAAATGTTGTATAGAAAATTTTTCAATAAAAAAAAATTCTTTTCAAAAATATTTTTTTGAGAAACTTTTTTGTTATGAAATTTTTTCTATTGAAAATATTTTATTATAAAAATTTTTCTATGGCAAAATTTTTGTTATAAAATTTTTTTTTTTTACAAAAATTTTCTATATAAAATATTTCTATTGCAAATTTTTCATTATAAAAATTTTCTATAGAAAGTTATTGCTAATTTTTTATATAAAATTTTCGATTATTTTATTCGTAACAATTCCTTGAAAATTTTCCAACACTAACGGTTTTAATTTCTTCAAATAATGAACTTTCCAGGTTAGATCCTGTGTGCTAAACTAATGATTTGACCATTTGTCTTAACATTTAGTTGCGGTTTGTGATTCCTCGAGTAAAGTTCGTTTTCGAAATTAAAAAAAAAAATTAAAATTAAAAATGATGACAAAGTGAAAGTGATACCAAGATATAGCCATATATTACATACATCCATTAAAGAAAAAAAGTACATCATCATGATTTCAATTTAGAAACAAGAAAAAGATTTCATCATCAAAATTTTAAAATTTCTTTGAAAAAGAAAAAAAAAGTGTAATGCAATTAAGTTAAAAATGGCGAAAATAATTTCAACAATTAAGGCGACATTGACGCGTATAATATTTGGGGCCCATAGTATTATAGCGATATATCAAGTGGTCGATAATAAGGATAATATTATCTATTGGGCCTTAACAGCTCCTTTATTGCTGCTACTCTTCGAGGGTATATTTACGATATTTATTAAAAAGACCCAGGAATGGAGATGGTAATTCTAAATTTTTTTTATTCAAAATTTAGAAAAGAACATTTTCTTTTGCGATTTTCCGTTAAAGTAAACAATTGGTTGACGTCATATTTATTTTCTTTTTGTCTGGTCATTACTTCTTTTTGATTTTCAATTAAACGTTTAAAATCTCATAAATTTCTAACCACTAATTTTTAGCCCCACCCCCTCTATTTTCCTTCTGCCAATAAATTACTTGGAATAATAGTTTTCCTTCCCGTTGACATGTTTGTTCATGTTCACTTTAACGCACTTTCCAATCGCGGTCGTTTAACTTAATTTTTAATTGACGTTTGATTTTTTTTATTTTTGGCGTTTTGATTCTTTTTACTGTTTGTTTATTTTGTTGTCCTGTCTTCGCCCAGGAGGTGAAGGTGGTTTGGGTTTTGGTGTGATTTCATTGTTTGTAAACAAAGTCTTTAACTTTGGGGTAATGATTAATAAATGGATGTATCATTATTTTTCATAAACAATTATTGGGCGGCCTTTTTACAATGATGTTCATTAATGGACCAAATAAGGGACCAAAGTAAAATAAACTAATTTGATATACACATTATGGTGAACATTTTTTGTATGTAAGAAAATTTTTGTCCAAATTTTATGGCTTTTTCAACGGAATATTGTGACACTAGATCTAAAAAATCAGTTCTGAAAATTTGAGCCAAATCAGACAACATTATATGGGCGCGCATCAGATCCATATTTTTTTGTTTTTGCGAAATTTCTACCAAAAGTAAATCATTTTCAGATGAAAAAATAATGGAATATTAAAGAAAACTAGCACAGCTTTATTTCAAATGGTCAAAGACTAAAATTCATGAAGTAGTTTTGGAGTTATTGCAATTTCCCCCCGAAAATTCATGTTCCTGAAAACACGCCTAAGGATATGCACCAACATTTTTTTGTAAATAAAAAAATTCCAAAGTTGAGCATGATTTATCATCAAATGGCTTCTTAGTATTAAATAGTTCAATTTTGTTTAAATTTAATAGAATTTACTTAGGTTTTACCTGTTGGAAAATGGTACATTTTTCTCAGCTCAGTTTCAAAAATCATTCTTTATTTTTTTGAAAAATTTGTTCAACAAATATTACAAATTTAGAATTTGTTCATCAGTGTGTTAAAACGGACAAATTAGAGAATAAAACTCAAAAAAGTTTAGGTCGATTTCTTGCACCGTTTCACCGCACCTGTGATTTGAAATCGTCGAATTTCGCGGAAATGTCAATTTTTGATTATAATTTCAAAAGATCCTTAGTAAGTTTAAACGGTTTTGGATATCAATGAAATTCTTTATTCCTGTAAAAGCACGCTTGATGCCATTATGTATGCTTGCAGGAGTGCAGACACTGAAACCAATTTTTGACCGTTTTCAAACATAAATTGGCTGCTGCAATTTCACGTTCGATATTCGTACGAAGTTTATCAATCGTCGCCGGCTTGTTGCATAGACCATAGACTTTACCATTTCGTGAGATATCACATTCTCCAAACTTGATTTTCAACAAATTGATTGTGACATTCGCTGTGTGGCGCCATCCTGTTGGAACTACATGTCCTCCTAGTCCATATAATCCAATTGGGGCCAAAAATATTCGGTTATCATTAAACGGTAGCGATTTCCACTCACAGTAATGTGCCGGACTTGATCATCACGGAAGAAGTACGGCCCAATGACGCCGCCGGCTCATAAATCTCACCAAACCGTAATTTTTTCAGAATACAATCATGACTCATGGAGTACGTGTGGATTGCTGACTGACCAATAACACATTTTATGTTTATTGGCGAAGCCATTCAGCCAGAAATGAGCCTCATCGCCAAAGATGATTCGTACTCTTAACGTTGAGGCCACTGTCTCCGAATTTCGGAAATTTTAATAATTTCGACTCGTTGGCTCGTATATCTTTCCATCATGAAATGCCAAACTTTACTGAAGAGAAATGTCATAAGAGCAGCAAGAAATATGGCGTCGCTTGCTGTCTCTGTCGCTGTACTTTTGTAGAGTCCCTGTTGAAGAATATAAGCTGCCTGTTTAGGTCGAAATAGCATCTGTTGACAAGTATGATTCTTCTTTTGATTTCGATACTTACATATGTTGTTATTTTTATTTACTGCCAGGTAGAAAAATTCTTTAACATCTTCGAAGCTTTAGTTATCCACGATCACGTGTGGTCCAATTCAAGTGGACTGCTTGCTAGTAGAGATCATCAGTTTTGTTTTTGATTCATTGACTACTAGACCCATTTTTATTGATTTCTTCTCAACACTAGAAAAGGCGGAAGTCACCTCACGCAATTTGCGCCTCATAATATTAATATCATCGACAAACGCGAGTAACATGTACTTTCTGCTAAGTATTGCGCAGTTGTATTAACTGCAGCATCACGCAAGATTTTCTCTAACAAAATGTTAATGAGATTACAATATAAGCTGTCCCCTTGTATAAAATCTCGTTTACTTCAAAAGTGTTCTGAAAGGTTTTAACCTATTTAAAATGACTATATTGTGTCGGTAAATGTCATCCTGTATAACAGACTGGGTCGATTTGCTATACGCTACAGGCGTATAGCAAAATCGAAATCTGCACTTGATTCTAAGAAAGTTTCGCTAAGAAACCAGTTGACTAAAATGAAAACCTAGCTAGCGCTGCGAGGCCTGAAAATATTCGCTTCCTACACATTGAAGTTGTGGATATAATTCGATATCTTGAAAACCAATCAAAGTGTCTTATTCCAGGATTTGTACAAATCTGTTCAGTGGTGGATTTACTTGGTCTAAAGCCACATTGGTAGGCCCCAATTATTTCGTTAATTTTGGTTTTTAGCCTGACACACAGGTTGCTCGATAAAATCGTTTTCGTTCGATTGAAAGGAGACTTATACCTCTATAGTTAGCGCATACGGATTTATCACAGTTTTTGTGCACTGGACAAAGAATACTGAGGTTCCAATCGTCAGGCATACGTTCTTCTAACCATATGGATGGAGTTGAAACGTAGACATTATTAATTCATCTCCTCCGGCCTTAAAAAGCTCTGCTGGTAATCCATCAGCACCCGCAGCTTTGTTAGTTTTTTAGTCGAGACATTGCTTTTCTCACCTCACTTATGTTGGGTTGTGGACATATAATGTCATCATCATTGATTTGTTCAGGCATGTCATGGTCACTTTCGCTTGTTACCAGCAATTTGCAGAAGTGCTCCTTCCATTATTTCAGAACGCTCTCAGTATCTGTCACCCGGTTTCTTCTTACAGAAGTATACACAATTAAGGCATAGCCGCGAATAACGTTTTAAAAGCCGATTTTTACAAATCCTGTTTTTTTGCAGATTACAGTTAACTTGACTCTTTTACATTGCTCAATCACCAAATCAGTCAAAGTTATGCACCGTTATTCGCCGCTACGTTTCAATTGCTAAAACCTTTAGTTTGGTTTTCGACTTTTTGATAAAATTGCACCTCATTTCGTATTCATCAAAAACGCAATTTTAATTTCATAAAATACGCGATTCTCTATTTGTTTATTTTTCCTTCGGAATATGCGTTGTTCTTCCCTCTTTTATTAGCGGAACCTTTTCAAAGTTCCTCGTGTAAATACATTCGGTTGTATTTTTTTCGGCTGTGGAATTACGGCATTTGTCAACATACCAAGAGTTCTTAGGGTGAGAGTTTGGAATCAAAGTGCCGATTTTGTAGCAGTATTTATAGCGTTAGCAATATGTTGCCTCTATTCGTTAATATCATTGGAACTGGAAGTATTTCCTCTAAGATATAAGTTGCAGGAAATCGGTGGCAGTTTGTTAAGATTTCAGCTTCGCGACATCAAACTTTTTTTGCGCTTCCGACTGTATGTTTCAAGACACACTCAAGCGTGTTCTGACCTTGGCTGTAACAAGATAAAGATCGGAGTCCATATTAGTTCCACTTATAGAACTCACATTTATTACACTTGATGTAACAGATTTGATTTTCTGTTATTTGGTCTGGTGACACCATATTGGTTTGTAGATGTCAAGGTGTTTGAACCTGGTTCTTCTCACTGTCATATTTCGAGTTGCCGCAAAGAAGGTCAACCTCATACCATTATCGGTTGTTACATTATGGAGACTGAACTTAACGAAAGTATTTGGCTTTAACGCAAATTGTCGTTTACCTTTTGTTTACTGGGATGAACCTAGAAACGAGATATCGCAATCTTTTGCTTACCATAACACCGGAACTAAACTCATGCTTACTATCATGACAGCTATAATACAGGTCACCTTTTGGTGTCTTGGCGACGCCGTGGACATTCCATCTAATTTCCTGGATAGCAATCATATCACATTTGTATTTATCGAGTGCATCTACCAACTGAATCAGGTCACCTCCTCTGTAAAGAGTTCGAATGTTCCAGGTGTTGATTCTTTTATCATGATCCATTATTCGTTAGCGGTGGTCGTCAACATTAGGGGGCCGTTTTTATTTAATTATTTTGCTTTTCAGTTGGAGTTTTTTCCAGGAGTGGGTTACTAACCCGACGTCCTAACCCTTATTGATACGGGAAGAACTTGCGGCACTTAGCTCACTACTTTAACGTGTGTTAAGGTTACTAACCAGGTGATACCACGAGGTGGTCAGTGTCCACAGTTGAGATAAGGGATAGATCAAGAAAAGTCTGAGCTTTCCAAGTTAAAACCGATAAGAACCGTTGCTTTACATCCAACACCCCTACGTTACCCTTCTTCAGTTATGTTACTCAAAATCATGTATCAACGCAATTAAAAAAAAAATGTATATCTCAAAAACTAGAGCTAATGCAAAAAAGTGTGTTAGAGGAATTGGAGTTCTATATAAGATATATACAAATTTACTAAAAAATTGAAGACACCATTTTTCGTATTGGACTTTGTAAGACTTAATAAAAAATTATAAATTTATTGAAAAGTGGTGCACATGTAACCTCAGTGGTCTTCATTGACTATAGCACTTTTTTACTACATATCTTTTAATCGTAATTTATTCATAACATTATCTCTTATCCCCTACCAGGTTTTGCCCCTCCGTCTTCCTGTACTTAGCCAGTATTGTGCCAGCAATATGGCTGCTAGAATTTGACAAGGTAGAAAGGCGTGTTCTTAAAAGTTCGGTATCCAATGATACCGCCGATTCACCCATAACCGATGTACTTGGAGTGCCAAAGATTCAGAAAGACACATGGATAACATTGATTGAACAATTTTTAATGTTAATACTCATAGTGGGACGTTGGATGTTGCCCAAGGGTGACTTGACTAGAGATCAGTTAAGTCAGCTGCTATTGGTATATATAGGTAAGATATAATAACTTATTTTTAATATACAAATAATATTTTATGTCTTTTGGTGAACTAGGTACGGCAGCTGATATTATAGAATTTTTTGATTCATACAAAGATGAATCTATAGCTAAAATACCGATATTGGTTAACCTAACTTTGGGCATTTGGTCCTGGAGTCTTTTGCAGTTTACAATAGTTTTATCAGCCACTAGGGCCCGTAGGCCTAGAGGCGGAGGTTCCAATCATAGGGATGAGTAAGTTTTGTTAAAGTAAATATTATAGTATTAACTTGTATTGAAGAGTCTAACATTTTTTTAGTCCTCCCACCGATTGCTGTAATAATTGCTGTTGCGGCATTGATGTCTGGGGCATAGTACTCAATGTTATCTTACAGGATGCGCCATTTTTAACATTTCGCTTGCTCATCATTTTCCAATATGACATAATCAGTTATATGAATGTTTTTTTCACTTGTAAGTTAGAAAAAAATGGACTTTTTATATAAAGAATGGGTCCATATATAAGTTTTGTATACTACTTTAGGTAAAAATTCCTTGGTTATTGTTTTACAATTATATCGCTTGTATGTCGTAAATGCTGAATTTTGGAAAAATCGCCGAGAACAGAAAGCAGCCGCCAAACAACGTCAGTTTAAATCAAAGCGTCGTAATACCGACGATCCGAATGGAATTTATATGATATCCTCGGATCGTGGAACTGAAATGAGAAGAAAGATTAAGAGGTAATTTCGAATAGCAGATTGTATTTTAGTTATTTTTTTTTACTATAGTCCCCTAAGTACAAAAACAGCCGATTTAAAAACAAAAACTTTTTTTTTCAAAATTTGGAATTTTTTAAGAGACTGCCCCAATTATATTACCCTATATTAAAAATGACTTATCAAAATTTATTGAAAAATACGTTAATGGATTAAGAACAAAATTGCCCATAAGTCGTGTTTATACAAGTTCTTTGTATGATCAACGGTTTTATAGTTATTTGCATCGCAATATAAGAAATTTATAATATTTTTTGCAAAATCGAAAAATTTTTTATTTTTAAAATTCATAAAAATTTTAAAATATAAAAAACTTACCATTGTTCCTCTACGATCGTATAGATATCAATATTTCAAAGAAAATTTTCCGTTATTAAAACTTTTCTTCAGAAAATTTTTCGTTATAAAAATTTTTCTAAAGAACATTTTTGGTTATAAAAATTTTTCTATAGAAAAGTTTTCGTTATAAAAATTTTCTATAGAATATTTTTCGTTATAAAATTTTTTTTATAACAAAAATTTTCTATAGAAAATTTTTCGTTTTAAAAATTTTCTACAGAAAATTTTTTCATTAAATTTTTCTATGCAAAATTTTTCGTGATAAAAATTTTTCTATAAAAAATTTTTCGTTATAAAAATTTTTCTATAGAAAGTTTTTCGTTTATGTCTGAGTTAAAGTCTGATTATAAGACTTAAGTCTGATTATAAGACTTAGGTCTGATTATAATCTATAATTTAGACATATTTTTGTGTATAAGACTTAAGTCTAAGTAGAAAAAGATATAAGTCTTGTACTCAGACTTAAGTCTTCTACTCAAAAATAGGTCTAAATTATAGATTATAATCAGGCTTAAGAACATAACGTTTAAGTCTGACTGAACTGAAGTCTGAGTAAAAGATATAAATCTGAGTGTAGGACTTAAATCTAATTATGTATAAGATGTAAGTCTGATTATAAGTCTGAAGTCTGAGTAAAAGTAGGCCTAAGACTTAAGGTCTTAAATGCACTTATATTACTTAAATCTGGGTATAAAATTATTCTGAGACTTAAGTCGGAGTGCAAGACAAAGTTCGAAGTATTAGAATTCAGTCTAAATATATGAGATTTAGCTCTAAGTATAAAAAAACCGTATACGCTTTAACTTAAGCATCTTCTTATTCCTTTCAGAGCCAAAGAATATTCCGATGATGAGGTTGTCTATAAAAAGAAAGCGAGAAAAGACAAGTAAGATCAATAAATTAGATTAAAAATATCCAATATAGTAAAGAAATTTCCATTTCCATTTTAATAAAGAAATAAAAAGCGCAAACGCAAAGATACTGGATATTCCACGGCAAGCTCACAAAATCTTTACTCTACCAAAGGCGATCAGGAGAAGGGCGCCAGAAGAAAAGATAAAAAGGGCAAGAAAAGCAAAAGAGATCGCAGTAAATCCCCATGTAGCAGTGACGTTGTGGAGGCACGCAAATCCAAACATGCCAAAAAATCTGATAAATCAGAGAAAAAGTAAAGACAAGAACCACAAAAACTAAAATGTTCATTATAAAATTTTTTTTTTTTCAATTACAGAAAATCCAAACGCATTGATGCCGTTATCGAAGAATCTAGCACAAGTGGTAGTTCTACCGATTCCAGTAATTCAACGTTACCCAGTTATGAGGTCATCAATGAAAAGAAATCAAAATCAAAAAGACGTAGTAAACACAATTCAAGTTCCTCCTCAACATCAACGGATTCTTCCGATAATTCGTCCTCGGAATCTTAAAAGTTTTTTCTTTAACCCAAAAATTGTCTTAAAGAAACTCTTAACTCTTCTTGAGTCATATGTTCTAAGAGCTATAGTTTCTTTATATCTCTTAAAACTTTTTTGTATTTGGTAGAAATCTCTTTTAGTATAAGAGATTAATTGAAATTTTTGTCTTCAAAACCGTTAACACGATTTACGTATTTTTCTAACGGTTTTAAGTTATTTTTGTATTAAAATAAGAAAATTAAAATTAATAGAACATATTTTTGAAAAACGCACTTTGGCGTTTAAAAAGGTACTAAATTTAAATTGCATACGATTTTTTATTAAAAATACTGGCTATGAACCATAATTTTGTATTTGTTTAAAAAAAAAGGATAATTTTTTATAAAAAAAATCAAATATACATAATAAAATATTTATAGGAAATATATTGAAAAATAAAGATTTGAAATGTGCAATTAATGAAAAAAGATTTATGACTTTATACTTTTTCTATAAAAAAGGTACTAAAAGTCTGCCTAAGCCAAAAGTAAAAAAAAAATTAAAACAAACATTTTTCTATATTTAATAATATTTCCTTCAGTAAGTCTCATGTAGGATCTAGGTTTGAATGTGAACCAATTGTAAAATTGAAATTTTTTAGCTAAAAATTCAATTACTCTTCGATTTATAAGCGTTTTTTGTAATTTTAATTGACTTTAGTATTTCGCAATCACCCATGGGACAGTTTTTTGGTTTTTATATTTTGTTGTCAACACTATAATTCATATTTGAGAGAAGGACAAAGAAAATGGAAAATATGCTTTTTGAGATTCTTGAGTCAAGGACTTAATTTATCTCAACTGTTCTCCAATACATTATTAAACTTTTTTTTAATTTAAAGAACATGAAACTACAGGATATACCCTGAAATATGAGGCTAGCTTCTTACAAATCTGATAACCGGATCAAAAGTTGTGGGCATATGAACTTGGTAAGTTTTGAAAAAAAATCTTGAAAAAAATTTATATCGAAATTTTCTATAGAAAAAATTTATATCGAAAATTTTCTATATAAAAATTTTATAGCGAAAATTTTCTACATAAAAAATTTATATCAAAAATTTTCTATATAAAAAATCTATATCTTAATTTTCTTCATATAAAATTTAAATAAAAATTTATATCGAAAATTTACTGCATAAAAAATTTTTAAATCGAAATTTTCTATTGAAATTTTCTATATAAACAAATTTATATCGAAAATTTTCTATATAAAATATTTATATCGAAAATTTTCTATATAAAAAATTTATAATGAAAATTTTCTTTATAAAAAATTTATATCGAAAATTTTCTATATAAAAAATTTATATCAAAAATTTTCTATATCAAAACTTTTCTATATAAAAATTTATATTGAAAATTGTCTATATAAAAAATTTATATTGAACATTTTGCATATACAAAATTTATATTGAAAATTTTCTATACAAAATTTATGTTGAAAATTTTCTATATACAAATTTTATATTGAAAATTTTCTATATACAAAATTTATATCAAAAATTTTCTATATAAAAAATTTGTATCGAAAATTTTCTATATAAAAAATTTATTTCGAAAATTTTCTTTATAAAAAAATTATATCAAAAATTTTCTATATAAAAAAATTATATCAAAAATTTTCTATATCAAAACTTTTCTATATATATATATATATATATATATATATATATATCTATATATATATATATATATATATATATATATATATATATATATATATATATATATATATATATATATATATTGAAAATTTTCTATATAAATTTTATATAAAGAAAATTTTCTATATACAAAATTTATATAAAAAATTTTCTATATAAAAAATGTATATCAAAAATTTTCTATATAAAAAATATATATCGAAATTTTCTATATAATTAGTTTTATATCGATAATTTTCTGTATAAAAAATTTATATCGAAATTTTCTGTATAAAAAATTTATATCGAAATTTTCTGTATAAAAAATTTATATGGAAAATTTTCTATATAAAAAATTTTTATCGAAAATTTTCTTTATAAAAAAATTATATCAAAAATTTTCTATATAAAAAAATTATATCGAAAATTTTTTATATAAAAATTTATTATAAAAATTTTCTATATAAAAAATTAATATCGAAAATTTTCTATATAAAAAATTCATATCGAAATTTTCTGTATAAAAATTTTATATCGAAAATTTTCTATATAAAAAATTTATATCGAAAATTTTCTTTTTAAAAAATTTATATCAAAAATTTTCTATATACAAAATTTATATCGAAAATTTTCTATATAAAAAATTTATATCGAAAATTTTCTTATAAAAAATTTATTTTGAAAATTTTCTATATAAAAAATTGATATGAAAAATTTTCTGTATAAAAAATTTATTTTGAAAATTTTCTATATAAAAAATTTATATCAAAATTTTCTGTACTAAAAATTTATATGGAAATTTTCTATATAAAAAATTTATATCGAAAATTTTTTATATACAAAATTTATATCGAAATTTTTAGTAGTGTATCTCTTTGTCGTTCTTGAACAAATATCCATGTAAGCACTTGTTATTTTCTAATTAAGTTGTATTGTAGTATTTAAACGAGATATGGTCACCTTATCGCATAAAGCTTTTATTGTAAAAAGTTGTCGTCTGTCTACTCGTTGCTATTCCAACATTAGTTGTGCGTGAGAAATCAAACAAGTCGGAAGCAAAATTTACCGTCGCAGTTGGTGCTTACAGACACTCAGTTTTTCTTTTATTTATCTTTTTTTATTTTAATATCTACAAGATAGTTTTCTTACAACGAATGATAAAATATAAAACGTAATTTATAAAAAATTATAAACAAATAATAAAAAAGGATTTACTAAAAGTGTTTATAATTGCAGAATTTAATAACTAAATATTTTTAATGAAAAATCTTAAACAAAAAGTTTAAAGTTCAAAACAAACGACCATAAAAGATTTTTTAAAGCAACAAAAACACAATAATTAATTAAAACAAAAACATTTTGTTCTTAAAGTGTTTTATTTTTTTATATATAAATTTTATTCCTATAAAATTAATTCTTGTTCTTGTCGTAGTTTTCGTTATTATTTAAAAATTTATACAGTATTTTTCGGTTATATGCATTTCTAAAAATGCACAACTTTCGGTGCATATAAACGAGAAATGCAAACATAAAAACTCGTTTATATGCACATACGGTGCTTATAAAAAAACTCGTTTATATGCATCAGCGGTGCATATAAAAAAACTTTGATACTTGCTTAAATTGTGCCTATAAACAAAAAGTAGTCACAAATTTTCTAAATTTTTACACATATACGCACATACATATGAATTAGATTTATTAAAAAAATATTTTTATAAAAGAAAACAAAAAAACATTAAATTCAATGGCATAAAAAATATTTTTGTACATATAGAAGTTTGTACTACAAGTACCATTTCACTGAGATCAGTCAACTGGGTTGATAATTAAAAAAAATAAAAATTCATTGCTTAGTAGAATTGTCCATGGAGTTTCGCAAACATTGGAAACTCCAATTTGGAATTGCTGGGGTATAATAGAATACTTTGTCTAATACTAATTTTTAAAAAAATCTGTTATTTTCATTTGCACATTTTTACAGCAGCTCTTAAAAATGAATTGTTCAATTTTTTCCAATTCATCAACACATCCGTTTCTTGCTTGAAGAAAGCACCGTAAACCATTTAAGTATTCCACTGCATTGCTTACAGAAGGGGTTGGTACACACTCGTCGATATCGTCATCATCCTCACTAGCATCGTCCTCATCATCTTCGCTTGACTGGAGCTCAGAAATGATTTCCTCCTCATTAGGTGGTGCATAACAAGGTAGATTTTCATCTATACATACAAAATTTTCAAATTCAGCTCCCAACTCTGAACCTGAATCAGCAGTTATAACTATTTCATCTTCACGATTCTCCATCGCTGGCACCTCATGAGACTCCGAAACAAACTTACACTGAAAAAAAAATTAAAAGTTATACAAATTGGAAAAATAAACTTTTAGATATTAAAATCACCTTTTTAAAACAGTTGAAAATGGTATTAGGAGTTACCATCCAATATGCTCGCTTGGCTATGTATAATGCTGCTAACATATCAATAGTTTTCTTGAAATCTTCAATTTTTTTACCAGACTCCAAAAAGCATATTTGCTTGCGTATTATGTTTTGGCGATAGTATGCCTTGAATGCATGAATGATCCCCTGATCTAATGGTTGTAAAATTGAAGTGCTATTGGCCGGTAAATATCTAACGTCAACGTTCTTTAAACTTATGTTCTTGTGGGCTGTGGCATTATCAACGAACAATAAGACTTTTTTATTTTGCTGTATCATTTCTTCATCAAATGCTAGCATTATTTCCGTCCAAATGTCTTGTCAAATGTCATCCATGCCTTGTTTTGCGAGAAATACCTAATGGGTATTTTTTTGTTTTTAAAACATCTTGGCTGTTTTGGTTTACCTATGGCAAACATTTTTTTATAGTCACCAGTTGCATTGCACAAAAGGAGTATAGTTATGCGTTCTTTTGGTGACTTCATGCCAGAAATTTTAAAACTACCCCTATTAAGTGTTGACGAAGGCAATGCTCTGAAAAGTAGCCCCGTTTCATCGGCATTAAATATGTCGGATGACTTGTATCCAGCGGTCAAATTTGGAAGGATTTCTTGAAAATTGTCAGCTGCTTGCTTATCGGCAGATCCAGCCTCACCATGAATCTTTCTTAAACTAATCCCTTCCCTCCGCTGCCATCGGTATAGCCAGGCGGGAGTAGGATCAACATTTTCTTTTAGGGCAATCGCAAATTGTTTAGCTTTTTCCATTAACATATTGGTGGACACTACGGCGCCAGACGACCTCATTTGATCAAACCATTTTGATAACGCCTTTTCCAATTTTTTTGATTTTCCGACTCGATCTTTTTTTCGCGACATATTATTGCATATTTTGCTGCTTTGAATAATAGAATTTTTGTTTCTTATAATACGGTTTACGGTGTCGATTGAGCATCCATACTTTTTACAAATAGCTTGTTTAGAAGAATCTTTAATTTCATTTATTATTGAAAGCTTTTGCTTTACAGACAAGCATATTCTTTTTTTCGCACTCATTTTTTATCACTTTTATTCATTTATTTCAAAAATTTTTATTTTATTTAGAAAACAGGCACACCAAAATTTTCATTTAACAGCTGACTAATAACAGTGATGGTACATTTTTATAAATAGGGATGGTATTTTATGTTGAAACAATTTTGGTACAATTTTTGTGAACGATGCATATAAAAGATATTTTCTTATGTAATTTATTTAAATTGTATTAAAATTGTGGTGCATAAAAGCGAGAAATGCATATAAACGAAATGCTTATAGAAGAAATTATTACATATATTTTAAATTACGAGCTGAAATTGCACAAGCTTAGGTGCATAAAAGCGAGAAATGCTTATAAACGACGTGCATATAAGCGAAAAATACTGTACTATACGATTTCGATTTGGTTCGAATGTGTTTGAGATTATTTTTCATAGTTTTGTATATTTCTGCGATAGAAAACAAAAATAGCAAAAAATATTGAATAAAAATCAAGAGTTACACACAAACTTACATACATACATGTTTGTTCACATCTATACATACTTATATGTAAACAATCATATTTACATATACTCGTAGGTATGTATGTACACAGAGAGTAAAAAATAAACAGTAAAGCGCTGCAGCAGAACGATTACAAGTGAAGAGAACAGAATATCTGGTTCTTTTTAAATTCTTTGTTACATTTTTTGTTGTTGTACCCTATAGCACCGTTGATGGACCTTTGAATCAAAAAAAATTTGCAAATATTTCCTAAATTTAAATTAAATTTTAAACCAAATTCAGCCAGCGTTCCCCTAATTATGTGGCTTGGGCGAAACTTTGACAACCTTAAACAAATATCTAACGGCTCAGTTTGTTACTTACTTATAAGGGTCTATTTACCACCTGTTAAGGTCAAAGGCCGAGCCTATTTTACTTGTCCGCATATTCTTCAATTTCGTAGGCCAAGCTTTAAAAGATTTTCCTCTACTTAGTCTTTCTATCGTAGTTTCGAACGTCCTCTACTACGAGTTCTATCGGAATCAATCACTTGTCATAATATCGAAAAGTTTTTGATGCTATTTTGCGAATTTCCATTTTAAAGTCTAAAAAATAACCCAACTTAATTGAGTCTACAAGTTAATGACTTAGATTTGGACAACATATGGCATTTTGGAGGGGAAACATTATTATTATTCAGTATTTGATAGAAACCAAAGTCTATAAAAAGACAGTAATGATAAATTTTGTGCCTCAAAAATGTGTTTTGCGGGTAAGTCCAATAAACTTCTTTTATTTCAAGAAACCGTGGATTGTTAGTAAGCATGTGGACGATAGTTTGTGCGATTCAAAAGTGGTAATTTCGTAGGAAAAGGCCTGGTAAGCCGAAAAAGTTAGAAATGAGAAATTGGAAGCAATACTTGACAAAGATTGATGTCAAACTTAAGACATCAAACAGGCTTACATTATGATTGAAAGTCACACAACATGTCATTTCCTTTCCTTTAAAAGCATAGAGATTAATTAAATAGCAAGAAAATTGGGTCCCATATAAGAATTGAAGCCGAAAGACGATGAAAGGTGATTTAACATGTCAGAAATGATGCTTGAACGCTACAAAAAGAATTAATTTTTGCATCGTATACGATAACCCCAAGCCAAAATCCATGCCAGAGCCTAATCACTTCAAGGTAATGTTCTGTATTTGGTGAGATAAGAAAAGTATTTTATATTATGAGTTATTGAAATAGAGTCTGACGATCACAGGGCACCTGTATTCAGAGAGCAATCAAGAAAATACGACCGGAGAATTCGTTTAAACACGAGTCCATCATCTTCCATAATTACAACTCTCGGTCACATGTTTCAAGACCGATCAAAAGCTGTTAGGAAAACAGTGGATAGGAAGTTTTGGCACTCCCGCCTTATAGACCAGAACAGAACACGAGAACACGACAGCCGCTTCCCTGTGGATTCCAAAAGCGCTGACGAGTAATGCTGCTATTTTGCCCTCAATCCACCGCCTTTCTGTTGTCTTACTTCTAAAGAACCAGGGATTTTATTTGTCGCGTTTAGTAGATTTTCATTTCTAACGCGATAAGGCCACCATTATAAAGGATTTGCAGTAAGCATTTGTTTGCAAAGTTTTGTGGGAGCTTATCGAAGGTATTTTTCCGTTTCTAAGTACAGGATTGACATTCGAGTTGTATATTCGCAACTTAGTTGTTGTTGATATTTGTCGAGATTTCCAAATGCCGAATGCAGATTTTGACCAAACTTACAACATTGATGTGTGTCGACGGGTTTGCGCAATAGCCTTTGTCTTGGAAATATTGATTTCCAGCCCAGCTGCCCGAGATTAGTATTTTCTTGAAGGTTACCTGAGCTTTGGCTTAGAAGACTTACGTCATAATCCAAGTCTTCGAGTTGCTTAAAGGGTGTGTATTGGCAACTTCCCCAAGAAAACAGTAGTAAAATGGAAGTATTTACATCTGATTTAAAAATTTTCTCTAAAATTGGATCACTTCAGAACTGCAGTAATCATTTCCTGAACCTACACAAATATTTTCAAATTCCAAGTTAAAGAGATTCTTCGTCTATAGTCCTCTTCTGAATCGGAAATCCTGGCGTTATCAACGATATCCTTCTTGTGGCAGTGACGTCTTTTATTTTTTGGTTCAGGTTCGCTGCATTCTATCTTGTTGAAGACCAATACTTTAAATCCTGGTGTAATGTTACCTATTCATAATAGATGAGGTGCTGACTACAGAGCATTAACACATAAATTTTCGAATATGAGAACATATGCTTTCTACTTATAGCTAATTTATTTATGTTATAAATAAGGCATTAGTTTGAGACTTGCCTTAAAGTATTCAGAATCACTTCCTGAGCAACCGTACATCCTCCTGGATATTTATACATTTATCCTATGATCCTATAATCATAGCACATTTGTTTTGGATCCGTTATAACGGATCCATCGCTTTTGAAATTGATCAAAACTTATCCAAAAGTTATTCAAATCAAAATATCCAAAATCACCTTTGTTTGATGTATGATGTTGTCTGGTCGGTTCTGACCGACTTTATTTCATTACTTGTTTTGTTTTGATTATTATTGTTTTGCTTTTTTTTTGTTGTCGCGAAGTTTCTTGTTATTGTTTTGGTGGTGGTTATTTGCTCGTACATACATACACATAAGAAGTAGTGATTTTGTATGTTACCAAGAGTGTTAAAGCGGACGCAATTGACTGGTCGCTGATTAAAAAATAGTATTGTCCATAAAAATATACTTAATATAATCCTGATAAAATTATTTAATTATCTTAATAATTTTTTTATTGTTTACTCAGTAATTGAGGTAAAGTAGTCTGACTGAATTACCAGCAATATATTTATATATGTATATGTGAACATATAAATGTATTCAAATAAATAAATGCCGAACTAATATAATAATAAAATAATTAAATAAAAGTGCGTAAAATTTCCAAACCAACAAGTGTCAATAAATTTGTCAAAACTATAAACAAACTTTTAATTATTATGTAAGTATGCTATAAGTTAATATATAAATACATATTTATTAATAGCAAATTACACTACATCACAAAATTATACTTTTGATCACAATATCGTCATGCGGGAGCTTATGTGCTCTAGGTATACGCCAAAAATGCATCTTAAGAAAATCAATCTTGAAGTTTTGACTAAATTTTTCTAAAAACTATACGATAGAATTTTGAGATTTTTACACCATATATTCAGCGTTTAGAGCAAAACACCACAAAAAATCAGTTTTGAAGGATATAGAACAAAACAGACACAATTTATCTCAGAAACTAGACGAGATAGCCAAAAACGGAATGTAGAAAATTTATGTAGGGTTCATATAACTCAAGCGTCTGACCATTGAGTGAAATTTACATGTGCTTTGTTATTGTAACAAAAACAAAATACATGCAAATTTCACTCAATCGTCAGACGCTTGAGTTATATGAACCCTACATTAGGTTCGAAAACCTAAAGTGCCATCATTAACTCAAAATGTGTAAAATGGAGAATAGAGCACATAAACTCTTGCAAGACGACATATGTATATCTATGGCAATAAATTACAATGGCTTAAGTTGAAATATCTTGTTTTGAGATATTAAGGGTTTTGTCTTAAAGGGTTAAGGGTTTTGTATGAAGGAGTTAAAATATAAATGCTTATAGTTTTGTTAATATTTAATACTTGAAATTTGGTTGAGTGATAGATTTGGAAGAAGAAAATAAGAATATTTTAAAAAAATTAAAAAGCACTCATGTCAACTTAAGCCATTATCATTTATTGCCACAGGTTGAAATAAGCTGTGATGCAACTCAACTGACAATTTTGAATATTTCGCTTGCGAAAAGTAAAAAAAAATATTTTTATATATTTTTTTGTGATTGCTACATTAAAACACTTTTATTTAAATGTCCACACCAAATTTATATTAAAATTTAATTAGGTTTTTATTTTATAAACATTCCAACAAAAAAATATCTGCTGGTTGAAATAAGCTGTGAGCCACTGTATGTGCAAAGTAAATTTAAAGAGTGTCCCAAAAAATCAAATAGTGTTTTTGGGACACTTTTAAACGCTTAAATATATCTTTCATGTGTTTTTAGTACAAACATTTGTATACCCTACACCGAAATTTAAACCACTTTTTTATTCAAACTACTGTGAGCCGCCCATACGAACGGACTGGCTGATATCGTTAAATCGACTTAGGAAGTGATTCTAAGTCTATTGGTATACTTAAAGATGGGTCTAAGAACAATATTTCTGTAAAAACATACATCAGCACATTAAAGGTTTGTACCCTTCCACCTATGGTGGTGAAGGGTATAAGGGTACAAAAACCTACCTACAAAAACAAGCAATTTTTGTTGTTGTTGTGTCGAATAACGGTATTTCATTAAATCTTGATGTGCCAATTATCTAGATACGATTTTGTGATATGAGTTTGACAATCATCAAGTTTGTACAGTCATTTTCTTATTATGGGACGGCGTACAACAATAGAGCAACTAGAGCTGGTGTCAAATCATTATAAAAATGGTCACTCCAGACGAAAAATTGCAGAAATGGTGTGTCTGAGTGATTCCACAGTCCAGTCCATTATATCCCGCTTTAGACATGAGAATAGGTTGCATAATAAAGGCAGAATAGCTCCAAATAAAATTTTTAGCTCTGCGGACGAACGCTATATTGTTCGAAAAATTCTAGAAAACCCTAAGCTTTCTGCCCCAAAAAGGGTCTGTGTGGTTGAGAGGGAATTGGGGAAGACTTGTAGTGCAGAAACCATAAGACGCGTGCTCAGAGATCATAACTTCAATGGTAGAGTAGCACGGAAAAAACCCTTTATCAGCACAAAAAATCAGAAAAGCCGTTTGTCATATTGCAAAGGAGCATGTTTACAAGGACATACATTTTTGGAACCAAGTTACTTTCGTCGACGAGTCCAAATTTAACATTTTTGGTTCCGATGGTCAGACATATGTGGGGCGCAAACCAAATACGGAGCTACAAAATAAAAATTTAAAAAGCAACAGTCAAACATGGTGGAGGTAGCATTATGGTTTGGACCTGTATGTCCGCAGCCGGTGTTGGAAATATGCAATTTATTGAAAGCACAATGGATAAACATATATACCTTGACGTATTAAAAACAAATTTGATACAAAGTGCCAAAAAACTGGTCATAAAGGACAATTTCCGTTATTATCAAGATAACGACCCCAAACACAAATCTGCAATTGTTCAAACTTGGCTTATTTCGAACTGCCTTTATTTAATAACAACACCGGCTCAGTCTCCTGACTTCAATGTGAATGAAAATTTGTGGGCTATTTTGGACCTGGATGTCAGAAAACATAAAAATTCCAATAAAAATGATTTAAAAATGGCTTTAATAGAGAAATGGGGAAAATCACCAAGAAGCTTGTCGAATCGATGCCAAAAAGGCTAAAAACTGTGATTGCTGAAAAAGGAGGACATACAAAAAGTTTCGACTCATTGAAAGGGACCTACGTTTTAACGCCGGCTCCGAACGGCAAATGCATTAGTTAGAGAAGTTTTTCATAGCCTAATACTCAATAACCAGTGGCTAGCTGAGTTATGAGGTGAACCGCCGCTTTTTTGAAAATTTATTTTTTCAAGTGAGTTTGGCCATGGATCGAACTTGGGCCTCTGGTATGCTAGTCGGATGACTAACCTGCTATACCACGGCGGTTCACATTTTACAATGCAGTGTTTTATTTTTAATGATTTGATTAGTTTTGTGGAAGTTATGATTCGTTAAAATTGTTTTTAGATGCTGGTTGAAATAAGCTGTGAGCCACTGTACATAAATCAAAAAACGCGAAACAAATAAAATACGTCACTGAGCACGTTTCATTTGTTTACCAACAAAAAAAAAATAACTTAAATGTTTTAATTTATTTTGTTTTTCTTCAAGAAATTAAAAAGATAATAGAAAACTAATAAAGAGGAACAAATTTTTTTATGATATGAGTATATGATTTATGATAATTTGTACAGTAAAGTACAATAATGACGAACCACAAGGAAGGAAGATTTATTTTTCGTTTTAAACAAATTTCATTGATTATATGAATTAATATTTAAAGGATAACATTCCTTTTTGTTTCGTTCGTTATGTCAGTGCTTCACTGTACAAGATTATAGATATACAACTGATTGTTTTTGCTGCGCGGTGGTTGATATTTTACAATGTATCTAAGGTTTACTCAAACATGTTCAAACTACGTACTACATACATTCTATGTAATGAGATAAATAAAAAACCAAAATAAAGTAAAAATTCAGCATTTTTTAATAAAATGTTGGTACTCTTGAGATATGACAAGTATATATGTATGTATATTCATAAATGTGATTTTAATTACTCGCGGTGGGAGAGCATTCAAATTACTGGTATGTAATTTTCTCTTTATCTCTTAATATTAAGCAGCTCTAAATTTTATTAGGGGGCACCTTATTTTAAGAAAGTGTGAAATTGAGTCGTAATTCTAATGTAACATTAAAACATGATATAGGTACAAATTTTTTTTTTCAAAATTGCATGAGTGGAACACGTGGAGCATCCGCCCACAAAGTGTTAAACTTGTTTGTAATGGAAAAAATGGGAGTATTTTAGGGTGCATCTTATTTACGAACGTGCGAAATTGAACCGTAATTCCTCCTAAAAATGTTCTAAGTAACATTAAGACCTGATATGCAAACACGTGCCGCATCCGCCCACAAAGGGTTAAACTTTTTTGAATGGAAAAATGGGAGTATTTTCGGTTTTGCCTAAATGTTAACCACTAAGAATTAAATTATTTAAACAAATTTACTGGAATATAAAAAAGAACTAAAGCAGCTTTACTTTTAGTGATCAAAATATAAAATCTATAAAAAAAATGTTGAAGTTATTTAAATTTTTCTCGAAAATACGTGTCCTTGACGACACTCCTAAGGATATGGAGAAAAAATTTATCCTAGGATAAATACATTTCAAATTCTATGTTCTGTAGGTACCAAATAGTTGAGTGTTGTTAAAATATAACCTAAATAACTTAGTTTTTTTTCATATTCGAAAATTATACTTTTTTCCCAAACATAATTTTCTAATTTTTTAAAAATTTTATTCAACAAATATTACAAATTATAAATTTGTTTTTCAGTATGAGAAGACAAACAAATCTGAGAATAAAATACAAAAAATACTAGGTCGATATCTTTAACCGTTTCGCCGTACCTGCAATTTGAAATTGCAGAATTTCGCGAAAATGTGAATTTATTGTAATAATTTGAGCATATGCTTGTTAAATTGTACCAATGTTCAATATTAATAAAAGTAATAGTGAATATTTTTCCTCAGACTATATAGAATGTACATGGCATTGTTTTTAATATTGAAAAAGCTTAACCCTTTCTCCTCCAAGGTCAAAGGTCAAATTTTGAGTTTTTTTATTTTCTAAATTAATATAAAAAAAATGTATTGCCAAATTTTGTTCAAAATGCAAAAATATATTAATTTTTATTAACATTAAGTCTTTTTATTAAAAAATGAATATTAACCCTAAACAGACATGGGGACTAAAATTAAAAAATTATTTTCGAAACCAGCCTGAAGAAAGCATACTTTTCTAAAATTAAAAAAAAAACTGAATAAGTAAATTGGGTCATATTTTAACAAAACTCGACTATTTAGTACTTACAGGCCATATAATTATAAATCATATCTTTTTTTGAAATTTTGTTAATCTTAAGTAATTTTTTTGGCTGCATTACCTTAGGCGTGTCGTCAAGAATTTTCTGGGAAAAATTGTAATAACTCCTAAACAACTATATGGAATTTTAATTTTGATGGCTTTAAATAAAGCTAATTCTGTTTTTGATTATCAGGTATGTGATGGAAAACGATCGTTTTCAAATCGATCGATTTCAGATATATTTTTGAGGTAATTTTCGGTTATTTCCCCGATAAAAGTGAACATTTGGGCTTTGATCCCTTTGACTGATATTTTATCTTTCATTTGGTTTGAATTTTTTGGAAAATGAAGCGAAAATTATCTCAAAAATACATCTGAAATCGATCGATTTGAAAACGATCGTTTTCCATCACATACCTATTATTTTTTTTAAAGTTTAATTTAAGTGTTTATAATTTAGGCAAAACCTAAAATACTCCCATTTTTTCCCAAACAAAAAAGTTTAACACTTTGTGGGCGGATGCGTCACATGGAACATTTATCGGGGAATTACGGTTCAATTTCGCACTTTCGTAAAATAAGGTGCACCCTAAAAAACGTGTTTGGACTTAAGAGAAAATTCTGGCATCTAAAAGGGTGTAGAATAAAATGAACTGAGTTAGATTTCTGATAAAAATTTATTTACCCCATAATAACGAACAAAATGAACTTGGAAAAATCATTAAAAATGAGAAAAACATCAAATAAAAAATAAATAAATAAAGAATGGGGGGTATATTGAGATTGTCATTCCATTTGTAATTTCCTTAATATTGGCTCAAAAAACAAAAGGGATATACAAAATTCTGAATACTTATGAAATTCTAAGACGATTGAGCGATGCTCGTCTGTCTGTTTAAAGCACTATAACGCCTAAACGAAAGAAGCTAGTTCACTGAAACTTGGCAAAGATATTCTTCGTTTCTTTGAAAATTTGACCATAGCTCCCGTATAAGCACTTCTAGGCCGATCGCTTATTTGCTAATAAATAACAAATTATAACAGCTATGATGATAATATATGGTATATAGAAGTTACATAAGCACTAGGCAGAATATAAAATTTCACCGAAATCGGTTCACATTTAACCAAGCTCTCATACAAAACACTTACGGAAAAAGCCTAAATTCCACCTAAAATACACTTAAATGCCAATAAATGATAAACTGTAAGAGCTAGGGCCACTAAAAAACTTACGTAAACACAAAAATACAAAAACGAAAGGGGGTTTATGTCCGTCTGTCAGTCAGATAAAATTTTGCAAAAGTATTTCTTAATAAAGCTGTATATTGAAAATGGGTGAAATCGGTCCACATATCAAATTAATGCTGATAAATTGAATATAATTGTAATAGCTATGACGACAAAATTTAGAATAGGGAAGTTTTATGCAACTATTGGTCAGTATACCAAATTTTATAGGAATCGGTCCATATTTGACAATAGCTTTTATATAAAAACCACTCCTGGAAACCAAAAAAAAAAAAAAATGTAGCAAAGGCCAGTTTAAAGCTATTAAATTAGAAGCTCTGACAGCTATAGCCACTTAATTTTGCAAGAATAAGCTTTATCAGCCTGTGTATACAATTTTGTGAAAACCGGTCAACATTTGGCAATAGTTCTTACATATATAACAACCTCTTTTTATATATGCAATGAAAAATATATGGAGGTACATTCAGCACCAAGGAAATTAGATAGCTAATAATCAATGTCAAGACTTTATATACTCTAGATGCATTGGAAACTCCTAACAATACATGGACCTCTCGTAAACGAAAAGTATTTAATAGATTATTAATGCTAGGGAAACCACTTAGATACTTTTAAATGTTGAACTATAAAGCTGCTGCAACCGAATTTAGTCCAAAGATTTTACCAACAATACCAACTAGCGTAAAAAATTTTTTTTCGAATTTGGTCCACATTTTGAATTCGCTGCACCCTTGTTGATTTATGAGATATGTTTCTAAATTTAACACAACTTGATGGTGGGTATATAAGATTCGGTACAGCCGAATATAACGCTCTTACTTGTTATACCCTTCACCACCATAGCACAGTGGAAGAATACGGCCAAAACTCAATAACTTGGTAATTTCTTGACTTTTGTTCTTGAAATTTCTAGTATATATAATTAATATACCTTTAGTTAAACTGAAATAGTTTTTTTTTAAGAAAATATAAAGTCTGTGGTCACTTAAAACTGGACTACTAAACATGCTGAAAAAATCTTTGCTGGCGATTATAAAAATGATTTACTTAAATAGGATAATATATGAAAGGAAACCTATCCTACGATACATGACTTGTCAAAATCGGGCATTTCCTTTCAGAGATATTGGGCTCATACTATGAGCTTATAACCATATTTTGTATGCTTCTAACAAACCTACAGAAAAACTCTAAACATCGAATATTTTAATAAAAAAGATTACGAGTCCTTGAATAATATAAAATTTGCGGATTTTACAATTTTTATTGCGTCCACATTTATGTGACCACTTCCTATATACTTTAATAAATTATATAAAGGTCATTCAAAATTAAAAATTTTGTTGTTTTTTTATCTTTATATATAAATTTTGCATAGAATTAGAAAGGAAACTAAAGAAAATGACGTAAAAATATTACATCACGCCCATTTTTCACTTTAAGTAGTGATTTTTTCGCGTTAAATTGCAAAAAATTGTGAAAAAGGGGTGTTACTAAGACGTTATAATTCTTAAAATGGGATGCAAAGGGATATGAAATTCATAGAGCTTATTAATGATACAATTCAGCTATTAGAGAGTGTTGTGCTTCAACCTCTAAAAATCTCTAAAAAAAATTCGCGGTCTATGAAACTTTTTATTAAAATTTTTTTTTAAACTTTTTTATGATTGTTTTAACTGCTTGAGTTCTAAATGAAGCTTAGGTCAAAAAATATGGAAATTGGTGCGGTTGATTAGTAAAAGGTATCTACTTTTTAATCCAAAAAAGAAGAAGTTAAAATTTAACATGTATTCCAAAACTAAGCGAATTTTATATATGGGCATTTCCAGGATCGCTAACGGGACATTCGTACGCACTCAACTTAAAAAAAAAAAAAATATGAAAACTCAATTTTTTTTAACTTTTTATAAATATTTAATAGCATTTTAGTAGAACAATTTTTGAGAACAAAAAGAAAATTATAAAATATGAACGTTCTCCAAATATTTTCGATAAACTTGCGATCGCGAACGGGACAAAAAATGTAAGTCATTTTTTTCGGTGTGTGGTTTTCTTTAAAAGTCTGCTAATTTTGTCAGTTTATTAAATGGAGATTATTTTTTAACTAAAGCAGAGATATAAAGCTTTTATTCAGCATTTTGTCTTTTTAATTATCCTTATTATTATTTTTTTTTAATCGCGAACGGGACAATGATTCCAAAGAATGTAGTATAAAGAATCTTTGAATTATACCGTTATTTTTAGTTTGCTTGATCTCTGCTGTGGTGTTATCTAATATTTATTGTTGGTATATTTAGTCTATAAGAAAAGTGCAATCGACATGATATGTAACACTCAGAAATAACTCAAGGAAAAATGTCAATAAAAAACGCTAAAACCAAAAAAAAGCAAAGATGCTCTTTGCTGACCACTTTTCTTAAATTACAAATGGTAATATATATTTAATTAGGTATATTCTTAAAATCCAATGCATTAACTAACTAAATTTTCTCAAAAAAGTATTTTTTCTTCAAATTTAATATTTTGGTAGCGGTTGACTTTTTCGCAGGAAATGCCCATATGTGTTCGAATATGCAAATAATTTTATTAAAAACATATAAACAAATATTGGAACTTTGATTAATTATTACAGCCTTAGTAGGCAATGCAGTATGGTAAAAATTTGGGATTACATGTTTTGAAATGTCAGCTCTAATCTGACATTAAAATTTCCTAAAAAAATTTATGGGGGTTTTGGCCGTAATTTCCCACTGTGCATAGGTGAAAAGGGTATTATAAGTTTGTGCTGATGTATGTAACGCAAAGAAATATTTGTCTTAGACCTACCTTTTAGTATACCAATAAAATTTCTGAGTCGATTTAGCGATGTTCGTCCGTCCGTCTGGCTGGCTGGACCCCCATGTAAACCTTGCAATCAAACTACAGGTCGCAATTCTAAAGATAATTTGATGAAATTCGGCACAGATAATTTTTTTAATAGTGGGACCATGGCTATTGATATTCGCCAAAATTGGTCTATTATTTATGGTACCTCCCATTGGTTCCACTTACCGAAATTGATATTTTGGCCACAAAAATCAATATTTCATGAAATTTAAAACAAATACTGCTTGTGTAAACCTAAATCACTGTACCAAATTTTGTTGAAATCGGTCCACATTTGACCATAGCTTCCGTACAAACTTTTCTGTCAAAACGAAACAAATGAGATAAAAATCAGTAAAACTCTCGTAAATCTGAAGATAATGAGCATTTTGAGTTTATTTTTTGTATATTCGATTTGCCAAATTTCGAGATAATCGGTCTACATTTGACCGTAGCTCTCATATAAGTCCATATGACGGAAACAGCTTAAATATATACGTTTTGAGAAAATGTTTGAATGAAGGCAAAATTTAGCAAGTATTTGTCTTGATACAGGAAAGAGAGCATCTTTGACCTTAGCGGTGAATGGTATGTTGTAGTCGGTCTTGACCGTCTATATCTTTTCTTACTTTTTTTTTAACATTTTTCAAAATATCAACTCAACGATCAATTTAATAAAAAACGCCTAAATGTTCTAAAATTCTACGGACTACGGACGCAATTGGAGGAGAATAAGTTTGCCGTTAGTTTAATATTTGGGATTGAAAATGTAGGAAATATTTTGTTGAAAAGGAGGGTGAAAACTCGCTATTGACCTATGGTTTCTTTGGGGAAGTTCCTTAGAATGACCCAAGTTTCCCAATGACCCAAATAACAATTTGACCCACCCTAATGTATGTATGCATGTATGTATGTATATACTTATTCATATGTGTATGTTTGCAAGTTCATATGTATATGAGATACACAGTTACTTAGTGAGAACATGAGAATTATTTATTATTTAGTCATATTCTTTAATCACATACTTATATTCTCTTATATGTGATAATTTTTCTTTTTATCACTTAAGATTGCGGGTGACTCACCTTTTCTCATGAGCATTGCTAAAAAATATGTATCTACTATATTTTTTTGTATACAATGTAACTGAACAATTCAGGGCCTATACAAGATATTCATCCGAATACATATTTGCAAAAATATAAATTTTGTTGTAAAACAGAAAGAAAATGTTGACAAGAAAGAGGTGATAATTTTAAGTGCAAAAATATGTTAAAAGTGACTTTAATATATTTTGACACACAAAATTATCACTACTACTGAAGTAAGTAATGCGGAAGTCCCGAGTTTGTTAATGATCCTTTACTGGATTATGGTTTGATTACATTTTAATGGTGCTATGACAAACTTATGTATGATTAAAATTTTCATACTAAATTCATTCTATAAGACTTTGAAAATTTTATAAGCCGTTTATAAATTAGGGGGTAAATCTTTGAAAATGAATTTAATAAGACCAACATATGAACACATAAATGTTTTACAAACGAATGAATAAACTAAATGTACTATTGTAATATTTGAAGTCGTCCACCTAGACAGTAAATTTGGCGCCATAATTTCTTGTCTTCAACTACGAGTATTAACAACTGTTTCTCACTATCTTTTGATATGTTTCAGATTAAAATACAACGCAGAAAATTAATAAAACTGCGATTTACAATAGTTTTAAATACAAGTTTTTAACTACACAAGATAATCTAAACATACACTAACATTAAATCATCAATCATGCGATCGCATGTTTAATCGATCGAAAATAATTATAATATTTGAAATATATGGGCAAAAATCAAACAGTTTTTATTCCTTTGAAACCGACTTTCAACTCGAATAATTTTTGTACCCTTAGGAGTTCGGAAAATCTAATTACAGATCTTGAACTCGCAAAAACTTCTGTATACTGAACACAATATCTTAGTTGCGCAAATTTGCGCTTCTAAGTGTAATTGGAATGCAACTTTAAAAAAAAAACGAAAAAAAATCGATTGAAGCATTCAAGTTTTTCTTCATATTTCGTTTTCTTCTGCATTTGTTTTAACATTTGGATCCAAGTCGTTGTTCTACGAAATAGACACCACACTTAGGGGATAAATCCTCTTCCCTCTAAATTTTAATTTTGTCACTTCTAATATTACTTAATGACTGCCAAAATTTGAAGCTCGTTTTCACCACTTTTTAATTTAACGATTTGTAGATCTTTCAATTTCGCATCGTTTGATATATATCTCGTTAATGAGAAGTTTTTGAGCGTAAATTTTTCAAAATACCGGTTTTCGTGGAGCACACTCGCAAATATGAATGAAAATATCCAAACTACCGCGTAAACCGAGTTTTTTGCCATTTAGCACCTAAAAGCAAAAGCGCACCAAAAAATCATTGTTTTCTAAAATTTTATGAAGATTTTGAAAATCGTGCAAAAAAGTGCATATTGGTTTAAATGGTTTTAGAATGCAAACTGAGACAAAATCACATAAGGCATGAAAGCGATGTCATTTATAACCGATTTGCATTAAAAGTTTGTCAAAAATATCTTTATTAACTGAGAACGCGAAGGTTTTTTTCTAAAAACATTTCAATGAAGCACATCGCGAATTTAGCTCAAAATTGATCAGGAATAGTCTTAAAACTATTCTTTAATAAAGTTTTACCTTAGATTTGAAGCGCACCAGAATATTATAAGGATTAACGATTTTATGGACCAAATAAGAATTTTATATCTTCGAAAGATATGCACCTGTTAAAACTTATATTTAAATAAAAGATTCTTTTAAATTAAATTTGTATATAAGTCAAGACAGCAGAATTTCACTAAGACTCACATTTTGTCAAATTTCACGAAAATCGCGGTTAAAAAAATCAAAAAATATTGTCAACAAAATTTTTTTTTCACTTGCATAATTGCATTATTTCTTCGTGTTAGAGCATATATAAGCTACCATAATACCTTGAAACGATAAAACACCTGAAAATATATAAGTTGTGTCAAAATCCACATAAAACTAATAAAAATAAAATAGTTTTTAATTTCTTTTTTTACATTTTTGTTGTAATCGTCATAACTTCTGCGCGCATCGCGTAAAATCATTAACGCGAACGAATTTTACATTCCCTAAGCTATCTTAATAGAACCCCAAAAAAAAAAAATTTAGTGTGCGATCAAAAATTTTTTTTAATTTTTTTATTTTCGAAAATTAAAAGTATTTGATTTTTGTCCATATAAATATTGAATATCGTTTTACGTTTTACAATATCAAGTCCATGGCATCGACGATATCAATTATTCGTTATTAAGTATTTTAAGCAGAAACAAAGTGGGCGAAAAACTTCTTTCTAGGGTGTAAAATAGCTTAGTCTTAGTTTAACAGTTTCAATTAACCGTCCAAATAACCCTCTGTGCATAGTAGGCGCAAGTATATTTTATTTCTGTTTCCATAGATTATAACTATAAAATAATTGAAATTTCGCATGAATACTAATTAAAATTCAAATAATTAAATTCATGCAAGAATTAAGCTCAGTTTTTGAAAATGTGCCACATACTCGTAATGATGGCAATGATGGCTAATATACGAGTATGTCTAATGAATGAGTGTTATTAGATAAATATTCGGTTCAATTCATACGATAAAAATTCGAAAAACGTGTCTCAAATAACAAAGTTAATAAATGACAAAAATAATAAGAGTAATACAAACAAACAATAACTTCTAGTTTGATGATTATAATTATTAAAAAAAAACTCGAATTTCTAAACAAATAACAAAAAATGTTATATTTCGCTTGAGAAAGAATCACCTAAATAAATAGTTTGATAATGGGATTTTAAATACTTGAATTTAATAGAAAATAAATAACATTTGCTAACACGTGTTTAGATAAAAAATATTTGAATAATATTTAGAGAATACTTTTATGCAAAATATCTAAAAAAAATCAAGGCAAGCTTTTTTTTGAAATTAATGCAAATGGTTTTCTTGTTTAGTTATTGTACAAATTTATTAACATGAATACGAGGTGCGACTGATAGTTCTTTAAAATTATATACTATGCTCTAAATTAATAAAATCAAAGTGTTATTTAGATAATTAATTTTATTGACTTTTTTATCTATATGGGTCAACTAATTATTTCATTTATTTTTGTGTTCACAAAAAAATTAGCTAACATAATGTGTGTTCCCTTACTTTACCGAAACAACCCAAACTTACACAAACTTGTTCCCGTACAAAATTTTCAATACAAATTGTTGTTTTTTGACAACTTCGGGTTGTTCTGGGTGGTTTCGTTAGAGTACGGGAACAAACCTATATTTAACCTCTGCGATTGATGTGTAGCCCAGACACCAACAAATTCAAAATTTTAGACAGAAATTTAATGAAATGCCGATAAAAAAAACTATGAACTAAAACAAGTAAGAGTGGTATATTCGGCTTTGCCGAATCTTGGATACCCTTCACCAATGGTGTTGCAAAAGTACTTAATGTAATTCCTAGAAAAATTTGGTTATACTAGTATTATATGCAAAGAGTCTTTAAAATTAAGAGTCGGAAAAAGAAAAGCTTTTGGATGGCATCATCATCTAGAATAGTTATGCACCCAAAGGTTAGGTTGGGCAGGTGGCTGATGTCTAGGGAAGCTTCACTTGGGTTCTAAAGTGGTTCCTTTGTGAAAGATAATGATTACTAGACTACAAGTAGAGAATGCATATTTAAGCCAGCCAGTAGCTTCGAATAAAAATATACACATATTTTAAGAACACTTAATAAAGTTCGATAGACCAGATAAACCATGCAGAAAAAATGCTTCAAAATGTAGATGCCCTTACATTTGCAATAGCACATCGATTTGATGAAGTTTAAGTTTTTATTCTGGCATGCAACCCAAAAACACAGTGCCCAGTGAGGGTTGTGCACTTTAATTCGTACGAATTATCCCACCAGTAAAAGTTCTTGATTAGTTATGTAAAACTCTGAAGTTAGCGGACTGATTTAGGTCAAAGCTTTAACAATGATAAGCCTTGAAATTATAGGGTACACACTCTTAGTTTTAGATACATACGTGAAATATATAGCTTTTGAATGGATGGATATCAGCTTTGTCGGAAAAGTTATTAAAGATTTACTTATTAATCTGAAGTTAGTTAATTAATTAAAATGAACACTTCATCAATAATATTTGGGATGTATTGACCTTTCGATCTGTCCGATGGATGTTTGGAAAGTTTTGCTCAAGTCCTTGTGCAATTTTAATGTGATTTAATTTATCAACATTAAATCGATTCCCCGTCGGGGTTATATGGGAGATTTCACTAAATGTGAATAGAGCTCGCCCATTTTCAATATCGAACTTTTCAAGAGATCGGAAATACTTTTGTCAAATGTTGTCCCTCTAGAAAGTTTATTTTAGGCGCTATGGCCCTGAATATTAATATTGTACAACGTCTTTATACTAAATGTCATCATCGTATCTTAGGCGAAGTTATACGGGAACAATTGTTAAACGTGAACGGATTTCTCCCAATTGCAATTAAAAAATTTAAATTTTCGTTGATATGTGAGATACTTACATACATATGTAGGTTTTAAACGGATATCATGTAGTTAGCTGCATTTTTGTACTTCCTAGGAAGATTACCTACAATTTGATATATAATACATTCTCAAATGTTATCATAATGTTCAAAAGTCAGACACAAAATTAAGATTAATGCAGAGTGTCTGTCTGCTGAAATCAGATTTGTGGAGCTCCTGGATTTTACACAAAATTTTAGGATATTGTCCCACCCTGAATTTTATCATTGTCGATCAAAACACGCTAAATTATATCTACCACAAATTACCGAATGCATCAGGATTTAGGTAGTCCCCTGCGAAGGACGCTATTAAATTTCATCAAAATAAACACCTGAGATATCGACAAAACAGGAGCTCCAAAAACTTGACTACAACAGAAAAAATTACAGACAGGTAGACTGACGGACAAAAAAACAGACGGACGGACGGACGGACAAACAAACAGACGGACAGACAGACAAACAGACGGACGGACGGACTGAGGTTGCGAAATCGATACTCCTGACGATTCTGAGTTGATCGGTACAATTTGAATGGTATTCGTAATCAGATTTCTGGAGTTTATATATCAGATTTAGAAAATCCTCACACAAAGAACAATGTCAAATTTCATCACAATCGGTCCATAAACACCTGAGATATCGCTGAAACAATACTTACAAAATGTAAACAAAATTTCTTAGACACGTACTTTGGGCAATTTGCTGTACATCAAATGTAGTGTTATGGCGATATCTCAATTGATTATGGACCGCTTTTGATAAAATTTAATAACATGCTTGGCGGGGGAATTTCCTAAAATCTGATATAAAATTTATGTATGTCCGTGCTAAAGGAGAATGGTTTTTCCTATTTCTGCATTTCATTTTTTCAACAAACATTCTCTAATGCGAACTTTGGGCAATTTGCGATACATCAAATTCAGTGTTTTGGCGATATCTCAGTTGTTTATGGACCGATTTTGATAAAATTTTACAGAGTGCTTTGGGAAACAATTTCCTACAATCTGATATATAACATATTATCACATGTACACCAGGAGTATCTTTTTTCTCTTGTTATTTAAAAGTGTGTTTCAATCAAAAATTTTAAAATTTTCGTCTAATTTTTGGTATTTTTTCGATATTTTCGGTGTTAATAAACCGATTTTAATGAAATTTAATAGCGTTCATTGCGGGAGAATTTCCTAAAATCTGATATATAATTTATGTAAGTCCATCCTCCAGGGGCTTCAGAAACTTGATTCAACAGACAGACAGACAGACAGACGGACATCGCTTAATCGATTCTCCTCCCGATTCTGAGTCGATCGGTATAATTTTTATGGGGTCTACGGTCACTAGTAAAAAAATTACAAACGGAATCACAAACTTATAATACCCTTTCACCTATTGGTGAAGGGTATAAAAACAAGTAAGAATGCTATTGTCGGTCAAGCCCGACCATACGATACCCTTCACCACAAAGGTCAAAGGTGTTCTTTTTCCTGTATAAAGATAAATATTTGCTAAATTTTACCATCATACAAAGATTTTCTAAAAACTTATATATTTGAGCTATTTCCGTCATTTGGATTTATATGTGAGCTAGGGTCAAATGTGGACCGATTATCTCAAAATTTGGCAAATTACAGTTGTTACAAAAATTATGTATGCAAAAAATAAACTTAAAATTCCCATTATCTGCAGATTTAAGAGCGTTTTAGTGATTTTGTTTAATTTAGTGCATTTTGGCAGAAGCGTTTGTATGGGAGCTATGGTCAAATGTGGATCGATTTCAACGAAATTTGGTACATTCAAAAATTATTGATATTTGTGGCCAATATATCAATTCCGGGAAGTGGAACCTATGGGAGGTATTAAAAATAATGGATCGATTTTGATAGCCACGGTCTCACTATCAAAAAAAAAAATGATATGTGCCAAATTTCATCAAATTATCTTTAGAATTGAGACCTATACTTTGATTACGTGGTTTACATGGGGATCCAGCTAGCCGTCCAGACGGACGGACGAACGAGAGTGATTCTAAGCCTATTGGTATACTAAAAGGTGACAAATATTTCTATGCGTTTCATACATCAGCACAAACTTATAATACATACCCTTTCCACCTATGTTAGTGAAGGGTATAATGAAACAGTTGTTTGTTGTGGTAGTGGAACCATTGCTACTGAAATTAGTAAATCACTCACAGCCACAAATTTTGTTATATTTTAAAATAAGTAAAATATTGCCGTTATTATTTATAAAAAGTGAATCAAATATTTTTTGACATCGGTCCATATTTTACCATAAATCTTTTTCACTTAAGTACCAATAAGTAAGAGTGTTATATTTGGCTATGCTGAATATTATATACCCACCATCAAGTTGTGTTAAATTTAGAAACATATCTCATAAATCAATGAGGGTGCAGCTACTTCAAAATGTGAACTGATTCGAAAAAAATGTTACGCTAGTTGGTATTGTTGGTAAAATATTTGGACTAAATTCGGTTGCGGAAGCTTATAGTTCAACATTTAAAAGTATCTAAGTGGTTTTCCAAGTATTTGCTTTGCACAAAATTTAGTCTCATAACCGGGTATAATTAAACATTAATAAACTATTAAACACTTTTCGTTGCGCTTAATATTTAGTTAGGATAAACATACTGACAGTAATACGATAGGTCCATATATTTTGTTAGGAGCTCCTAATGCATCTACCGTATATAAAGTCTGGACATTGATTGATAGCTATCTAATTTTCTTGGTGCAATCTTAATATGCTGAATGTACCTCCGAATCTTTTTGATTGTGGATATAAAAGGGGATGTTATATACAGTGGTGGTCACGTATTTAGCACAAATGGTACCTGTTATCTCTTATAGGAAATATTAAGTCCTAATTCAATTTTTTCACTACTTTTTTTTTGTAATGTATTACACGTGATGCGAAGATGAAGTCGTATTCCTTTTATATACATATATTTTAAAAATTATATTTATTTTTGCAATTTTTTAAAACTAACCCATAAAAATACTGGACATATTTTTAGCACAAATTAAAAACAATATTTATTAAAAATCAAAAATAAGTTATTAATTAAAATTTCTTGAAAAAACCCTTATATTTTGTAGGATACCCTTTATTTTGTATAACTACCGCACATATTTTAGGCACACTCTTCACAAGAGCCAGGTATCGCTCATTTGAGATAGCGTGCCATATTTTTTGGATTTCCGTCCATAAATCATTTAAGTTGTTAGGTTTTACGCTTGTTATATGCTTCTCTATATCATTCCAAAGATTCTCAATAGGATTGAGATCCGGAGATTGAGCTGGCCATTTCAAAACATCTATTTGACTCTCCTCCAAGCAAAACTTCACAGTACGTAATGTGTGTTTAGGGTCATTGTCATGCATGAAGCGCCAGCTAGGTGGCATCTTTGCCTCTGCTTATGGTATAATGATATCGGCTAGAATATTTTTATAAACGTGTTGATCCATACGTGTGTCAATTTTGGGTATTGGACCATCACCATCATATTTCCTCCACTATGTTTTACAGTCTTTGACGTATACTTTGGGTTGTGCTCCATGTTCGGAAGATACCATACATATCTCTTTCCATCAGATCCAAATCTGCAAAACTTTGATTCGTCGCTCCAAAGTTTGTTTTTCCAAAAATCTAATGGCTTTTCCAAATGCTATCGGGCGAAAGAAATTCGTGACTTCAAATTCTTTTTTGACACATGTGGCTTGTGTTGCACAATACAGCCACGCGATTTTTTTCATTAAGACGTCTTTGTATCGTTCTGTCGGAGACATCAATATCGTATTTTGATGACACTTCACTATTTATTTCACTGGGGCTCTAAAAAGGGTCGGCCACTGACATTCTATGTATTAAAGAATCCTCCTTTGTTATCGTTTTTCTTGGTCTAGGTGCCCGTGAACCCTTTTCAATTATTCCGTGTGCTTTTATATGGCTTAAAGCATTATATACCATCTTTCTGGAGCAATTTAAAATACTTGCTATTTAACTTACAGGACATTCTCTCGAATTTTGCTCACAAATCACCTGTCGTTGCGTATTTGTGCACCATTTATTTTTGGCCATGTCTAATAAATATTTTATTTCTGAAAAACCTTCAACTGTACACGATATGATGAAAAACTTATCAAAAATTAATTATAAATTCAAAAAATATCATAAATGTAAAATGTTTAATATTTGTGCTAAATTTGTGTCCAGCTCCAATTACGTATTACCAACAAATAAATTATATATGAAGCAATTGAAGAAAGGGAATAACAAAAAGAATAACGGGACTTGTCGATCACATCATAAGCTACACATCGTGGCAAAAAAAAAAAAAGAAAATTATTACTTCAACAGAAAAATATACGGTTTTGAAAAAAACGCATAACTAGTGTGCTAAATATGTGACCACCACTGTATATAAGATATATATAAGAATTATAGCCAAATGTTGACCGAGTGTAACAAAATTTTATTTATATTAAGATAAACTGTCATAGTTACTAATTTAATAGGAGTGGTTTTTATATGAAAGCTATAGTCAAATATGGACCGATTCCTATAAAATTGGATATATTGACCAATAATTGCATAAAAATTCTCTTTTCTAAATTTAGTCTTCATAGCTATTACAATTGTATTAAATTTATCAGCATAAATGTGTTTCCCGGATCGGGGTTACATGGGAGCTCTAACTAAATGTGAACCGATTTCGTCCATTTTAAATACACAACTTTATAAAGATATCAAAAATACTTTTGTAAAATTTTGTTCCTCTAGCTCTTTTCGTAAAGGCGCTATCGCGCTTTTATCTGACGGAAAAACGGGCAAAACCCCTTTCCTTTTTGTATAACCGATTGTAAATTTTGCACGCTCGTTGACATTGACATAAGACTAAATTAGTGGCCAAAGCTATTACAGTTTATCATTTATTGGCATTTAAGTGTGTTTTAGGCTGATTCTGTAAGTATTTTGCATGGTTAAATGTGAACCGATTTGAATGAAATTTTATATGCTGCCTAGTACTTCTAAACTTCTATGTATCAAATTTTATCATCATAGCTGTTATGATTTGTTATTTACTAGCAAATAATCAATTATCCTAGACGAGATTATACGGGAGCTATGGTCAAATGTGAACCGATTTTGTCCGATTTTTTATTTATGCCAAATTTCAGTAACCTATATCCTTTCGTTAAGGTTATATCGTGCCGACAGACAGACATACGGACATTAGAATTTCATAAGGATTCAGGATATACTTCAATTTTGCTTCTAAAGCCAATATTAAGGAAATTTCAAACGGAATGACAATCTCAATATACCCCCCAGTACCTGGTTGACCGAGCCTTGCTCGGAGTTTTAGGATAGGAATTCGATGCAAATTTTAAAATTTTCATATATTTTATTTTATAAAGTATATACTTGTGATACACTTTTTGTTTTTAAGTTTATTTGTTCAAAAGTAAAAAAGTACCAAAAATATTGTTCACACATAATTATTTCTGCTCGGCCTTTTTCCCAAAAAGTACCAATAACTCGTCATTTAATTTTTCAGCTGATTAAAACGCAATTTAAATTTTGTTTCCATACCTATTATTTTAAAAGTTTTAACGTTGTCAATTTTTCTCCCTTTTTATCTCCTAACTTCAAAAAAGTTCCATATACATATTTGGTTTTTTTTTTCAATTGAACTTTATAAAAACGCAGTTAACATATTGTTTGTATTCAAATTGCTTTATGAAATATTAAGTTATAATTTTAACCCTTTTTAACCTATTTTTTAACTAGAAATCAAAAAAGTACCAAATATGTGTTCAATATTTTTTTCACATCTAATGATTTCAGTACAAAGTTCCTTTCTAAATTCTTCGGTTCAAAAGATAAGAGTGAGTTAAAAAGTACCAAAAAAAAAATATTTTCACCCTTTTTACCCCTTTTCAAAAAAGTACCAAACATCTGTCCGTTTATTTTCTTACCTGTTCAAAACGTAATTTAAATTTTTGTTTTTAGGGTTTTTGTCTTTGCTTTCGAATACCAATAAATGCATATTAATTAAAACATTTATAAATAATCACTGGGATCGAAAGGGTAAACCGCCGTGGTATAGCAGGTTAGTCATCCGCCTAGCATACCAGAGGTCCCAAGTTCGATCCCTGGCCAGACCAACTTGAAAAAAATTAAAAAAATTTCAAAAAAGCGTTATTGAGATTAGGCTATGTAAAACTTCTCTAACTAATGCATTTGGCCTTTGGAGCCGTAGTTAAAACGTCGTAGGTCCCTTTCAATGAGTCTAAAAATAGAATCGGATGCAGCTCATTGTCCGAGAGAAGTACAACTTGTCCCAATTGGAATGTTGTCGTGGAAATTATTATTATATTATTATCGAAAGGGTTAAATTATATTCGTTGCTAGTTTTCAAAATGATGACTTCGTTAATTAATATTAATTATAATGGTTTTAAATACATATAATTATTTCCTAAAAATGTATCTTATATTTTAGTTAATTCAATGATATTTAAATATATCTTTCTACATAATAATTTATCTTATTTCATTCCACTTTTTGTATTACCTGTATTTTGTATTTTCAATGTGCACGAAATCTAACTTCCGGTTTTAAGCGAATTTAAATTATAGATTTAAAAATACAACAAATATCGAATATCATCTAATAATTTAAAAATAGCAAAGCAAAATGAAAAATAATATTATTATCTTTTAAAACTGAACCATAAATTTTGAATAGCTAATAACGTTATAAATATTTATGAAATAAAACTGAATAAAAAAAATGCTCAACATTTTTTTTATTCCAAATCAATGAACTCTCTTATCAATAAATTACTTTTATTACATAAATGTTGGAAAAATCCCACAATAATAAATCAATTATAAAAATTTGTCTCATTGACCACTTGATCCAATCACCAAAAAAAACTTGAACCTGAAAAAATGTATGCAAAATTTTTTCTAGAGATAAGAAGGAACAAAGACTGACATAAGGGTAATAAGTAATTTCAAAGCGAATTGCATTGAACAAGTGAATGATAAGATAACGGAGGTAAGCTTTTTTATAAGTAGAGCAATTCAAAAAAAAAATCCTATAAATAGAGAAATTAACAAAAATTCCTATAAATAAATACATTTAAAAAATTTCTCTATAAATAGAAAAAATCGACTATGAATATAGAAATTTGGAAAATTTCCCTAAATAAAAAAACTTTCATATTAATAGTCCATTTTTGAAATTTTCAATATAAATAGCGAAATTTAAAAAAAAATTCCTTTACATGGAAAAAATTGACCAAACTTAGAAAAATTTTTTAAACATCAAAAAAAAAAAATTGAAATAAATTTACATAATTTTTATTCTCCTTGCCCCGAGTCTAACCTCTTTCAATTGCTTTCCTTTTGCTCGACGAAAATTTTTAAACGAATCAGATTTAACTGCATCATTTCTGTATCCGTATGTGGTTATTTCTGGCTCAATTATAATCAATTTCCATTTAAATTTTTCATTTATACTAAAAGTTAGTTAGTGCAAATAACAAAAGTATAAGTAACAATCAACATATATTCAATTCAATTCTATTATGTTAAATTGTTTCATTTGATTCGTGCAACACTCAAAAGTTCTAGTTTTCTTTTGCGTTGCAATATTTCATGACAATCACGTGTCAACGACATACGTACGACATTCCTTCAATTGATTTTTATTAAGCAAATTTTGCAAATGAGTCGTCAGACAAAACATAAGTAACTTCTAGATGAAAAGAATAAAGTCATTTTTAAAATAACTTAGATTTAATTTTGTTAAATTAAGAGAAATATGGGTGATTTTCAAAATTTCTTAGTTATAGTTAGTTATATTTTCAAAATTTGAAATTAAAAGGGAAATTTTCAAAATTTCACTATTTATAGGGAAATTTTTAAAATTTCAATTTTCAAAATTTCAATGTTTTTGGGGAAAATTTTAATATTTATAGGGAAATTTTCAAAATTTCTTTATTTATAAGGAAATTTTCAAAATTTCACTATTTATAGGGAAATTTTCAAAATTTCACTATTTATAGGGAAATTTTCAAAATTTCACTATTTATAGGGAAAATTTTCAAAATTTCACTATTTACAGGGAAATTTTAAAAATTTCATTATTTATAGGGAAATTTCAAAATTTCACTATTTATAGGGAAATTTTCAAAATATCACTATTTATAGGGAAATCTTCAAAATTTCACTAATTATATTGAAATTTTCGAAATATCATTACTTTTAGGGAAATTATCAACATTTCACAATTTATAGGAAAATTTTCAAAATTTCACTATTTATAGGGAAATTTTCAAAATTTCACTATTTATAGGGAAATTTTCAAAATTTCACTATATATAGGAAAATTTTCAAAATTTCACTATTTATAGGGAAATTTTCAAAATTTCACTATTTATAGGGAAATTTTCAAAATTTCACTATTTATAGGGAAATTTTTAAAATTTCACTATTTATAGGGAAATTTTCAAAATTTCACTATTTATAGGGAAATTTTCAAAATTTCACTATTTATAGGAAAATTTTCAAAATTTCACTATTTATAGGGAAATTTTCAAAATTTCACTATTTATAGGGAAATTTTCAAAATTTCACTATTTATAGGGAAATTTTCAAAATTTCACTATTTATAGGGAAATTTTCAAAATTTCACTATTTATAGGGAAATTTTCAAAATTTCACTATTTATAGGCAAATTTTCAAAATTTCACTTTTATAGAGAAATTTTAAAAAAATTGCACTATTTATAGGGAAATTAAAAAAGAAATTTCACTATTTATAGGGAAATTTTCACAATTTCACTATTTTTAAGGAAATTTTCAAAATTTACTAATTATTGGGAAATTTTCAAAATTTCACTATTCATTTTTAATGTCCTATAACTATTTATAGGAAATTTTTAAAAAAATTGATTATTTATTGGAAATTGTTCAAAAATTGACTATTTATAGGAAAATTTTCAAAAATTTACATTTTATAGGAAATTTCTCAAAAATTTATTATTTATAGGAAATTTTTCAAAAATTTAATATTTATAGGAAATTTTTCAAGAATTGACTATTTATAGGAAATTTTTCAAAAATTGAATCTTTATAGGAAATGTTTCAAAAATTTACTATTTAAAGGAAATGTTTCAAAAATTTACTATTTATAGGAAATTTTTCAAAAATTGACTATTTATAGGAAATTTTTCAAAAATTTACTATTTATAGGAAATTTTAAAAAAAATGACTATTTATAGGAAATTTTTAAAAAATTTACTATTTATATGAAATTTTTAAAAAATTGACTACTTATAGGAACTTTTACAAATTTTACTTTTTTAGGAAATTTTTAAAAAATTTACTTTTTATAGGAAATTTTTCAAAAATTTACTATTTATAGGAAATTTTTCAAAAATTTACTATTTTTAGGAAATTTAAAAAAATTTACTATTAATAGGGAATTTTCAAAAATTTACCATTTATAGGAAATTTTTAAAAATTTACTTTTTATAGGAAATTTTTTAAAAATTTGCTATTTATAGGAAATTATTCAAAAATATACTATTTATCGGAAATTTTTCAAAAATTTACTTTTACTATTAATTAAATTTAATTTAATTTTACTATTAATTAAATTTAATTTTTAAAAATTTACTATTTACAGGAAAATTTTCAAAAATTTACTATTTATAGGAAATTTTTCAAAAATTTACTATTTATAGGAAATTTTTCAAAAATTTACTATTTATAGGAAATTTTTCGAAAATTTGCTATTTATAGGAAATTTTTTAAAGATTAACTATTTATAGGAAATATTTCAAAAATTTACTATTTATAGAAAATTTTGCAAGAATTTGTCTATTTTTAAGAATTTTTTGCAAAAATTTTTAAATTTTTAGGGAAATTTGACATAAATTTTGTAACAAATTTTCTACTTTGGTTTATAAAAATATTACCCAAAATGTTTTCATATGTTTCTATATCTTATCATTTCTATTATAAAAATTTTAAATTTAAAAATAAATCGTTCACATCAATCAATTGTCTGACATTCAATCTTTGAAAAACGATTTTATTACATTTGCATTTTTGTAAAAAACTATAATTGAATACTTAAATATACAGACAAACTAAATACTAAACAAATAAAATATAATTTTTAATTACATGAATGCATTAAAAAGGGAACTGATACTGCGATACTTGAATAAATTTACTCGATCATAAAGTGGAGACATGCAGACAAAATGTGAACAGACGATTTACTTGAATATATTTAAATCCATCCACTCAAGACAGACTAATTCGCTCATTCATTTATTTAGACAAACGAGTACATATGTAACTAACTTGTTAAGTACTTGTATTAAATTAATGCATTAATAATTTATAACTGATAAAGACTATCTTTTTACATAATTATCAATAAAAGTATTCAACTAAAAAGAATTACTGCCATTTTTTACAAGTTTATTAAATAACTGGGGTCATATCAATTTCACATGACTTTTAGTGGGAAATTATGTTGTAGCGATTAATTCGTAGTACATATTTTTTATTCCAAAATTCTCGAGAATATTTAAGGATATATAAAATTTCGTTGTTTGTTCAAATTATAAACTTTTTGATTTACTTTCATTAATTATTTTATTTTTGTAGAGTGTCTGAAATCCGTTTTTTATTTCTATATTTGCATTAGTCATTAATATAAAAATGTGTTTCTTTAAGTTTATCAAAATTTATAATCATTTATTCAAACATGGACTTTGTACTTACTCTGTCGCAACAGAAAATGCATTCGAACCGGTTGCATTTGAATCGTTTTAAAAATTGTTTTGGTATCTAGCACAGATTCAAAATATCCAACGATGATTAATCATTAAAAATTAAGCAATTTAAGTTTAAGCCACACATTCCAAAATATACAAAAGTGGATATTATTTAGATATGGAGCTAGAAACTTAATATCTGCTAAGATATATGTATATCATAATCAAGTAAGTAAACAAGAAAAACCAGGTGTAATATGATCCTCAGTCGAGTAGCTCAGTTAATATTATTCAATTTCCCAAGCTTTAAACAACATCTACCTCTTTTATGAAATTTTCAAAAATTTTCTATTTATAGGAAATTTTTAAAAAATTTACTATTTATAGGAAATTTTTCAAAAATTTATAATATGTAGTATATTTTTTCAAAATTTACTATTTTTAGGAAATTTGTCAAAAATTTTCTTTTTATAGGAAATTTTTCAAAAATTGACTATTTATAGGAAATTTTTCAAAAATTGACTATTTATAAAAAATTTTTCAAAAATTTACTTTTTATAGGAAATTTTTCAAAAATTTACTATTTATAGGAAGTTTTTCAAAACTTTACGATTTATAGAAAAAATTTTGCATATAAAAAAAATTAATTTTTAAAAATTTCCTTATAAATGATAATATCCTTATAAATAGCGAAATTTTTAAAATTTTCCTAAAAACAGTGAAATTTTTAAAATTTCCCTATAATGGTCAAATTTTGAAAATGTTCCTATAAAAAGTAAAATTTTGAAATCTATGCTATAAATAGCGAAATTTTGAAAATTTCCTTATAAATAGTGAAATTTTGAAAATTTCCCTATAAATAGTGAAATTTTAAAAATTTCCCTATAAATAGCGAAATTTTGAAAATTTCCTTATAAATAGTGAAATTTAAAAAATTTCCCTATAAATAGTGAAATTTTGAAAATTTCCCTATAAATAGTGAAACTTGGAAAATTTTCCTATTAATAGTGAAATTTTGAAAATTTCCCTATAAAAAGTGAAATTTTGAAAATTTCCCTATAAAAAGTGAAATTTTGAAAATTTCCCCATAAAAAGTGAAATTTTGAAAATTACCCTATAAATAGTGAAATTTTGAAAATTTCCCTATAAACAGTGAAATTTTGAAAATTTCCCTATAAATAGTGAAATTTTGAAAATTTCCCTATAATTATTGAAACTTCCCTATAAATAGTGAAATATTGAAAATTCCCCTATAAAAAGTGAAATTTTGAAAATTTCCTTATAAAAAATTAAATTTAAAAAATCAAATATAAATAGTGTTACTAAAAAAACTTCCCTATAAATAGTGAAATTTTAAGAACTTCCCTATAAATAGCGAAACTTTAAATATTTCCCCATAAATAGTGAAATTTTAAAAATTTCCCTATAAATAGTGAAAATTTAAAGCTTTTTTTATAATTTAAATTTTAAAAAATTTAAAAGCTTTCTCTACAAAAAGAGAAATTTAGAAACTTTTTCTATAAAAATTGAAATTTTTAAAATTTTCCTTTAAATAATGAAATTTTCAAAATTTCCCTATAAAAAGTGAAATTTTGAAAATATCCCTTTAAATAGCGAAATTTTGAAAATTTCCCTATAAATAGTGAAATTTCGAAAATTTCCCCGTAAAGTGAATTTTTGAAAATTTCCCTATAAAAAATGAAATTTAGAAAATTTCCCTATAAAAAGTAAAACTTTTGAAAATTTCCTTATAAATTGTGAAACTTTTGAAAATTTTCCTATATAAAGTAAAATTTTTATATAAATAGTGAAATTTTCCCTATAAATACTGAGATTTTGAAAAATTCCCTTTAAATAGTGAAATTTTGAAAATTTCCCTATAAATAGCAAAATTTTGAAAATTTCCCTATAAATAGTGAAATTTTAAAAATTTCCCTATAAATAGCAAAATTTTGAAAATTTCCCTTAAATAGCGAAATTTTGAAAATTTCCCTATAAATAGTGAAATTTAGAAAAATTCCCTGTAAAGTGAATTTTTTAAAATTTCCCTACCAAAAATGAAATTTAGAAAATTTCTCTATAAAAGTGAAACTTTTGAAAATATCCCTATAAATAGTGAAACTTTTGAAAATTTTTCTATAAATAGTGAAATTTTAAAAATTTTCCTATATAAAGTAAAATTTTTATTTAAATAGTGAAATTTTCCCTATAAATACTGAGATTTTGAAAAATTCCCTTTAAATAGTGAAATTTTTGAAAATTTCCCTATAAATAGTTATATTTTGAAAATTTCCCTATAAATAGTGAAACTTTAAAATTTCCCTCTAAATAGTGAAATTTTGAAAATTACCATATGAAAAGTCAAATTTTGAAAATTTCCCTATAAAAAGTAAAATTTAAAATTTTTCCTATAAAAAGTAAAATTTTTAAAATTTACCTATAAATAGTAAAATTTTGAAAATTTCCTTAAAAACAGTGAAATTTTGAAAATTTTCATAAATGAAAACTTTTCTATAATTAGACTAATCTAGAAATTTATAATATACAATTTTTTATTTTATAAAGAACAATAGACAATTAAACAATAAGATTTCTTGAATTTATCAATAAAATTTTATATTGCAATAATATAACTTAAAGCCTGTTTATTTTTGTTTTTATCACTTTTTATCAGTGTGTACGTCTACTTTTCTCCTAGACTATCTGGACAAGTTCTTACTAAGTCTACTTGTCATATCTTTGGGTACTTTCAATTAGTTAAAAAGCGAATTTCTACTGCCAAATACAATTTGTTCTGCAAAATATTTAATTAAGAAAATTAAATTTAATTAAACCTAGAAAAAAAGTAAATGAGATTAAAAAGATCATAATAAAAATTCTGAACAATTTGAATTACTACCCACTGTAAATAAAGAGCAAATGAAAATTTAATTATCAATTGAATTTTAAATTTCTATTCCCATTCGAAAAAAAGTTAAGGCAAATGTATCTGCATTATATCAATTATTTATTCTAATTGTGTAACTATTGTCTCAAATATCAATCAAAGTATTTTCTGATCGATTAATAGAAAAAAAAAAATAGTGAAAAGTATTCAGATGCTAACAATCAATACAATTGTAAAGAAAATATTATTTTTATTATTAACAAAGATATCGTCATTTGAAATGTAAAAGGGCTTAAATGGCATAGAAAATTCAAATTGATTTTAAATTCACAAAAGTTTGTCATACTTTTGTTTACAAATCAAAAAAGCGATTTTTTTTGTATTTTTGTTCGTTATACCCTTTTCCATTTTAGCTGACTTACATATGTAAATTGTCTAACATCTGTAAAACTGTACATCTGTAAGTTAATAAAATATGAGCTAGAATAAATAATTTCTTTTTTCTAACTCATGAATAGATTTATTTCTTCCTCCTACCCCGGCAAAAGGGCCCTTAAGTATACAATCTAATATCAACAAAATATTAATAAATAAACAAATATAATAAAATGATTTAATGAAATTTTAATATTGTATTTTATTATATTTCAGTTACGACTTTTTTCACACAAATGTCTCATATCTAAATATTGTTGTATCTCTGAATTCAGTTTGTGCAAATTAATTTCATTCATTCATTTATTCTTTCACTTGTTCTCGCTGTTGCCAAGTGTTCGGTAGTGTCAATCATTTAAATTTCAAATTTATTAAATGGAGACAATTTAGATTGACGTTATTGTGTGTTTTTGCAAATTTTAATAGATTTAATAAAAGTCATACATTTTCAAGATTTTCTATGAGAATTTCTTTTAAATCAATTTGACCGAGAGTAATTTGAACCGAAATTTTCCATTGGAAAATCAAATCATAGTTTGTTTTAAATTGCTTAAATATTAAGAATGTATTTAAAAGAAAAGTTGACCAAAGAAGTTAGGGCCGATTTACCTATATCAGCTGCTCGAAAAAGTTTGGTTGAAAATTTTTGTATAATTTAGTGTTTTTTTCTGTGATTTTTGAAAACTTCAAAATTTTTAATCATTTTTAAACGTTAATAACTGCATTTAGTAGACATCTTTTTCAATATGCTAGGGTTTTTTTTTATAATTCAAGATTTTCTTATATTAACTTATAAATATAAAATTTTTTGGTCATTTGTAAACGTTAATAACTTTAAACAGACTGAACCGATTTTTATATTGTCTTATAACTAAACGGACTTTTAATGTCACCTTACGAACAATTGTAGTATGTTCCGATTTAATTAATACTAGCGTATCCTGCGGTCGACACAATCGACCGTCATTTAGTTTATTGTGAATACAAATTTCCCTTGCTGTGGCTTGGTTGTTTAACACGTACACTCAGAAAAAAAATGAACTAAAATTTAGGAAAATTTACTAAATTTGAGGAAAAAATGGTTGTCGTATGGCGCCAAAGCCGTTTTTTACAGCAATTAAGTAAAAAAATTCCTTAATTCCAAGAAAAAAATTTCCTTTAGTTTTTGACAAAATTTCTTATATCAAACTATTTTTTAATAAAATCAAATAAAATTTAACTAAAAACTTGGAAAAAAAATTACCATAATTTAGTTCATATTTTATCTGAAAACTTCTTAAAAACAACTAAATATTTCCTTTAATTTAGTTCAGATAAATATTTATCAATGCTATAAATAAGGAAAATTTTCCTTCATTTTAGTTAAAAGATAATTTATTTTTACTTAAAACAAGTAAAAACTGCAATAAACTTGTTCAAATTTTCTACGATAGTAGAAAAAGATTACTAAAATTCAGTAAATTATTTATTTTGATCTTATAAAAAATTTATAATTTTTAGGAAATATTTTCCTTAAAAGTGAGAAAAACAGTCAGAAAATAAATAAGTTTAATACTTATTTATAGTAAAATATTCATTCCCAGTTTTGAAATATTTCCTAAAGTAATAAAACTTTTTTCTAGTTTTCAGTAAATTATATACTTATCTGAATTATTTATTTCCTAAATTATAGAAAAAAGTACTAAAATTAAGTAAAATTATTTTCTAAAAAATATCTATTCCCTCTTTAAAGTAAAACTACAAAAAAATGGTAAAAAGTATTTTTATTAATGTTTTTCATAATTGTACAAAAATATATAACATAAATACATATTCACAATTAAATAAGAAATAATATTAAAATATATATAAATTTATACATTTACTTAGATATATGTAAATATTAATTACAGTGCAGCCTATTTTTTAAAAATTTAACCTTAACTTTTCCGAAGAAATGCTTTCCGTAACGAAAAAATATGTGACCAAAATTGTTATTGAGATTGCATTAGGGGTAGGAGTGCCGCAAATTAGTTTTTATGTGGAAAAATTTCAATCAATAACAACTTAAATAAAAAATTTAAAGTCATAGAAATTAAATTGGATGAATTAGTTTTGTAATTTCCCCCCATTCGTATTTGAGAAAGTTTTTTTTTTATTACCCTTTCTTTGCCATTAAATATTTGATCTTATTTTACAAGTTTAAGAACTAATTTATTTAAAAATGCAATATAAACATAAGCATTTTGGTTCTAAGTGGGAGTTAATGGAAAATAGATATTGATTTATATAAATATATTTATTAATGAAGACAAATTTTATAAGGTAAATAAATAAAAAAATCGTACTTCAGAATTAACTGCAGTATAATACATTGAAAAATTTGAAAGCCTTTTTATAGTCAAATTGATATTTTTTTTTTGATAAAATAAAATGGAAGGGGCGCTCTTCGTGACACACGGCATCTTTGGCTACGGAACACTAGAGGTCCTTAGACTTCCCAATTTAACTAATCAAAGGTCATTTTGCAAAAAATATAAAATATGGTATAGGTGTTTAATATATATTTAGAGCATACAGTTATTTAGAGCATACAGTTAGAGACATATAATTAAAAATGTTTGTGTTCTACACATATAAAAACAAACTTTTTAACTAATAACCAATAAGTTACATTATTTATTTTTATTATTACTAAATCGAAAAAATTCAAGTAAATAAAATTAAAAATTGAATTATATTAAATGTCAAAATTCGTTGATTGCTATAAATTTCATTCCTAAAGCAAAACACTTTTATCAACCCATGTCCATTGCCGACAATCTGAACCGGTTCGGTTTATATTCGTCCATCTGACCACGAAGGCCAATGAACATGATCTAATAAAGGTGTTTGGCTAAAGGAACAAAATTTTACAAAACAATGACTTTTAAATTTTACCTAAAATTATTTCGATTTTGTATTAATAAATAATGTGTTAAGTTTTGCCTCTTACTGTTAGCCCTATAATAACCTGCTACTTTAAACCACCTATAATATATTTTTAATTTTAGATACTTATCAATGCATTACGCAAAAGCTCAATCTAAAAATGTATTTACCTTAAATACTTGCCCATTAATTTATAATAAAAAAAATGTACTTAAATCCAATAACTATACATTTAGAAGATATCTTTTGGAGTTATTTAAATCTCTGTCACTAAGTCCCTCTTTCTTTAAATTTGACGTTGAATTATGATACTTAATAAATAACAATAACAACTTTCTGGCAAACATTAAAAAAGACCCGCCCTAATTTAAGAACTGAGGAAACAGTGTACTAAATATACATATATTTATTATGCATCACTTACATGGTTTGTGTCAATAATAACAAATATGATATATATTGGAAGCACATATTTTTTCCATCGCTATAATAATGTCGACTTTTGTACCTCATAAAGATGATTTGCAGGAAAAAAACGATAACCTTCTTTCATTTGAGGAAAATGACAGCAGAAGTTAGTTAAGTTTAGTTAAATATCCCATACAAGATAAAATCAGAAGAATTTAAAAGCTGACGTACAAGGGATGGCTATAAGTTTTGGTACTTTAGCTTGTAAAATTTTTAAATTGGTTAAAGTAACAAAGATTACAAGCATAAATAAACATGACATAATCATTATGCACATAAAAAGACTTACCATAAAGATATAAAACCGCATAAGTTGTGATTTGTATTTGCTCTAACTGCATTCTCGTTCAACGTCGAATGAACCATGAGCTGTATGAGTTATACGCTGACATACCAATAGTGAACCGCATTAAGCAACAGCGGCTGCGTTGGCACGGACATGTTGTGCGAATGGGCGAAATACTCCGGCAAAAAGAGTGTTCGATAATGATCTTAGGGGAACTCGTAGAAGTCCATCGGTGGAAAGACCAAGTAGAAAAAATTCTTTCAAAACTTGAAAAAAGGAAGCGCGTGGAATTATAAAATAAACAGGTTGTAACCATAGGCCATTTAAGTAAGTAAGAAATAATTTTTGTTCACTTAATAGTGGAATACTGAGCAGTTAAATAAGAAGTACCTGTACATAATCATTTTCTGAATCGATTGCGATACACTTTTTGTTTCTAAGTTCATTTGTTCAAAAGTAAAAATAACAAATATTTTTCACACATTATTGGTTCTGCTCGCCCTTTTTTCCGAAAAATACCAATTACTCGTATTTTTATTTTTTCAGCTGATCAAAATACAATTTGAATTTTGTTTCTATACCTAATATTTTAAAAGTTATAATGTTACCAATTTTTCCCTTTTAATGCCCTAATTTCAAAAAAGTTTTATATAAATATTAGATAATTTTTTGGTATCAATTGAATTCGGTACAATTTATTAAAACGCAGTTAATATTTCGTTTCTAATCATATTGCTTTTTGAGATGTTAAGTTATCATTTTAGCCCTTTTTACCCATTTTGCCCTCCGAAATCAAAAAAGTTAAAAATACGTGTTCAATATTTTTTCTACATTCCTTTATTCAAAATATAAGAATGGGTTAGGAAAAGTACAAAAAAAACTTATTTTTAACCTTTTTTACCCCCTATTGGGCATACTTTAAAAAAATGTACCAAATACCTGCCTGCTTATTTTCATAGCTGTTCATAACGTTGTTTAAATTTTGTTTCTACACCTATTACTTTTGGAGACATAACGTTTTCGATTTTTTTTTTCTTTTTACCCGGTTTACCCCTTTTAGCGGCAATATTTTATTAAAATCGAGAAAGCCATTCCATATAGTATATGTATGTATATATGTTTAATTATTGCTCGTTTTAAGATATATGATATTTAACTGCTCAGTATATATATGACCACATTAATATCTTGATATACTAATTGTATTTCGGACTTAAAAAAATTGCACAACACAATGAAATGTTCTAACGAATACCCTTACTACTAGAAAATATCGCAGTTTATTTAATAAACTGCATTACTGCATTAATTTCATTTATACATACCTCTCGCTTATAATGTTCATCTCCTTAGATGCAGTGCTTCAGTTTCTGTTAGAGAAAATGACTTTAATTAACAAACTTCCATTATTTTGGAATCCAAAGATAGAAGCCACAAACACTCAATTTTTCTTGCAAGTTCAGTAGCACTTAATTTTTTTTATTTTCACAAATATTTTTTAAAACACAAATATTAAAACACAACGCGTTTTTTGTCGAAATACGTAAAAAAAGTTGCACTAAATTGAAAATAAATTATAAATGAAAATAATTTATTGACATATATTTTTCAATATATGAATTAATTTTTAGGAAATTTTTCTCAAATATAAGTATATAACTTTCAAGAAATTAGTACAATTTTACTCATTATAAAAAAAATTGTCCTAGTTACTTCATAAATTTGAACATGATTTATTTTGATTTATCTGAACTAATTTTAAGGAAAATTTTCTTAAATATGAGTATATAGCTTTTAAAAAACTATTACGATTTTATTTATTATAAGAAAATTATATACTATTGGACGTTGTAATTTATCTGAACTAATTTTAAATAAATTTTTCTTAAAATGTAGAAAGTTTTCTAAATTTAAGTATAACTTTTTAATAATTAGGAAAATAATGAACTTAAATTTACGACAACTACTTCCAGATTTTAAGTAAGTTCAATTTTATGAACTATTTTTGAGTAAATCATTTACTCAATGAAATTTTTTGAACTAAAGTCAATATTACCTTGTTTTACGATGTGATTAACTAAAATATAGGACATATTTACTAGTTTTTTACAAAATTTTCCCTAAAATAAATAATATTTTACAAAATTCTTCCAATTTTTCTAAGGAAAAATGTTAACTATTTTTTAGTATATGAACTATAAATTTTTTATTTAAATGTTGTATTTTTTACTAGAATATAACAATTTTTCCTAGTTTTGAGTAAAAATTTACTCTGAATAAGGAAATTTTTGTACTATTTTTAAGGAATTATTTTTCTTCAAATTTAGTACATGTCTTTTTTCTGAGTGTAATATTACATTGAGCCTGAGTTCGATCCCCGGTCTCGGCAACAACAATTTCTGTAATTATTAATTACTATTAAATTTAAGGCCCTGTGCTCCACTGGGAGTCAATGATAACAGAATTGAAATTATTAATTACCACAGCATCTTCCGTCGGCGGTAAGACTACAGCAATAACACGCCGTCTACGAAAAATAAATAAAAGTGGCTGTAAAACAAAAAAATGCGTCTAAATAACAACAAATGGCTTAACTTCACTGTTCTAAAAATAGATATACCTTTCTCTTCTCTACCATCCCCTTTCCAAATAAGGTTACCCAATTCGTATATACTCCATATGCAATTGTATAGGCAGTATTTGCCTGAGTGCTACTTCTCTATAAAAGAAAACTCATACAATCAGAGCTTTAAGTCAAATAAAATGACAGTGTCGATGTAGCAAGTTTTTAAAATTGCTCGGGCTAAGCGGATATGTGGAGAAATTGATCTCATTGATTTCTATGTCACTCCATACAACAGATCGTCGAATTGGCCAAATTGGCAAAACTATATTTCAAAATTGTGTAGCTCTCGAAGAGTTTACTGATTCAAGATATTCCATAATAAACCGTTTTTGCATCTTCAGAAGTGAATGAGAAGGAAAAAGTGTTAGACTTAGTAGCTCTTATCAAAACATTTTGCGTTATCGATGTCAAAATGCCCTGTAAAGTGATGAACAGATAAACTTGTAAGCGTTACTAACGGACTGACAAAAATGATGGAGAAATCAAGGTATTATCTAACTTTTTAACAAAGATCCTAATATTTAAAATTAGGTACGAAGTACTTTGAATCTGTAGAAGCTTACTGTCTAAAACCATTCCAGTCGAAATGCAAGATTTGCCTTTTAATATTACTTCCTGATATTATAGCATTTTCTAAACATTAATCAGTTTTGAATTTACATTTGATTCAGACCGATCATTTAATTCCTTTCCTTGATAATAATCTGAAATTATTATAAACTTTCCTTCAAAAGACTGTTTCTTTAATCGGTTACATCCTTTTTGGTTATAAGTCACAATGTTCTTTTCCGACTCTTAAAAAAATTGGCATTGTAAAATAGCTCTTAATTTTTTAATAGTGGGACCATGGCTATTGAAATTCGTTAAAATCGGTTCATTATTTATGGTACCTGCCGTAGGTCCCACTTCCCGGAATTGATATTTTGGCCACAAATATCAATATTTTTGCATAAAATATAAAATTTCGTTGAATGCGTCCACATTTGACTATAGCTCCCACACAAACTCTTCTGTCAAAACGCACTAAATGAGACAAAAATCTCTAAAACGCTCGTAAATCCGAAGATAATGAGAATTTTGAGTTTATTTTTTACATACATAATTTTTGTAAAAACTGTAATCAATTTACTAAATTTCAAGATAATCGGTCCACATTTGACCCTATCCCCCATATAAGTCAAAATGACAAAAACAGCTTAAATATATAAGTTTTGAGAAAATGTTTGTATGATGGAAAAATTTGAAAAATATTTGACTTTATGCTGGAAATAGAACACATTTGATCATAGTGGTGAAGGGTATCGTATGGTCGGGATTGACCGACTATAGCATTTTCTTACTTGTTACATTATGTAGATAATATAATATTGTTATAAATCATATTTTACATAGTAGAAATTTCAAAATACCTAATACTTAGTTGTATAATAGATGTTTTTATATTTTCCCATATTACCACTTCTGTTTTAGGTTTGAAACTAATTACAAATTATGCAAATTTTACTTTGTCTCAGGTCTCATTTAAAAAATGGTTAAAGTTCATTAGAAGATACATACAGATAATTACCGTTTAAAATGCACAATTTTCGCTACCACTTGGGTCTTGTTTTCTGTTATCGGTTATGGTGCACATTTATTTTATTTTGTTGTTATTCTTTTTCATTCATTCAAAACTAAATAATAACCCCTTTAGGACCAGGCTGTACTGAAAGACCCTTTGTTTCAAAATTGTTTTATTTATCAGCAAAATTAGAAAAGTTTAAGTCTCATTTGTAATTTAGGTTAATTATATAGAAGATCTTCACTATTGATCCTTAATGGTAGATTCCAGATTTTTATAGAAACCTAAGGAGATTACTCTACTGATTATGAGAATCGTTTCACTCTTTATCATAGCTTATGTATAATTCCTAACTCAATAGTACATTCAGCCCCTAGTAAAGCTTTCTTACTTATTTTAACCTGCAAACGCTTCTGGTCGTGAAAGATTTAATAAAATCATACAAGTCAGAATACCTAAAGATTTAAATGGATTAGGGTTAAAAATAAATGTTTATGCAAAAAAGTATTTACTAAAATTAGGATATCCCATAAAAAATAAAGAATTTTGTATATGTACAATAATAAAATTCTGTTGAAGCCAAGTTTTGGCTCAATAAAGATTTGCACAAAGAAAGAATTAAATCGATATCTCTAACGGCTTAGCCGTACCTGGGACTAAAAGTCAAAGGATTTGGACAAAAACCCAATTTTTCACCAAAGTTATAAAATAAACACGTGAATTGTTATATATTAGCAGTTTTTATAAACATAACTGTGGTTATTATTGCTTCGATGCCTAGAAATATATATTAGAATTTTGGTTGAAATAGGATGTCATTAACCCTATTATTACCAGGGTCAAAAGTAAAACTTAAAAAATATTAAATTTAAAAAAAAAATGTACTAAAAATTACATGTTTTTATTATTATATTTGAATAAAAATTCAACAAATCGTTCAAAGAAGCCTTTAATTACATTTTTATACAAATTAACCCTTGCGCACCCATTGGCTCAAAATGGAATAAAATTTTTCAAAAATTTACTTTTTATAGGAAATTTTTTAAAAATTTACTCTTTATAGGAAATTTTTCAAAAATTTTCTTTTTATAGGAAAATTTTCAAAAATTTACTCTTTATAGGAAATTTTTCAAAAATTTACTTTTTATAGGAAAATTTTTCAAAAATTTACTTTTTATAGGAAATTTTTCAAAGCTTTACTTTTTATAGGAAATTTTTCAAAAATTTACTTTTTATAGGAAATTTTTCAAAAATTTACTTTTTATAGGAAATTTTTCAAAAATTTACTTTTTATAGGAAATTTTTCAAAAATTTGCTTTTTATAGGAAATTTTTCAAAAATTTACTGTTTAAAGGAAATTTTTCAAAAATTTACTTTTTATAGGAAATTTTTCAAAAATTTGCTTTTTATAGGAAATTTTTCAAAAATTTACTTTTTATAGGAAATTTTTCAAAAATTTACTTTTTATAGGAAATTTTTCAAAAATTTACTTTTTATAGGAAATTTTTCAAAAAATTTACTTTTTATAGGAAATTTTTCAAAAATTTACTTTTTATAGGAAATTTTTCAAAAATTTACTTTTTAAAGGAAATTTTTCAAAAATTTACTTTTTATAGGAAATTTTTCAAAAATTTGCTTTTTATAGGAAATTTTTCAAAAATTTGCTTTTTATAGGAAATTTTTCAAAAATTTACTTTTTATAGGAAATTTTTCAAAAATTTACTTTTTATAGGAAATTTTTCAAAAATTTGCTTTTTATAGGAAATTTTTCAAAAATTTACTTTTTATAGGAAATTTTTCAAAAATTTACTTTTTATAGGAAATTTTTCAAAAATTTACTTTTTATAGGAAAATTTTCAAAAAATTTACTTTTTATAGGAAATTTTTCAAAAATTTACTTTTTAAAGGAAATTTTTCAAAAATTTACTTTTTATAGGAAATTTTTCAAAAATTTACTTTTGATAGGAAATTTTTCAAAAATTTACTTTTTATAGGAAATTTTTCAAAAATTTACTTTTTATAGGAAATTTTTCAAAAATTTACTTTTTATAGGAAATTTTTCAAAATTTCTTTTTTTGGAGTAGTTGAAATTTTGTGTGTATATCCTCCTACCCCATACAATTTTAAAAGCTCATCAAAAACTAAGCTTTGGTTTACATTTTAAGGAGTTTCAACGATTTGTAGATTTTTTTTTAACATTTTTTATATGTTATACTTACCATACGGTTTCCCGATTTTTAGGAGTCTATACTAGTAGTTTAATCTTCTTTTACTAAAATGAATTAGTGTATTAAATGACGAACTGGTTTACCTTTAAAAGGGTGATAGTAGAGAGTTAAAAAGTGGTCACAAAGGGAAAAAAAGGTTTTTAATATTCAACGTTGACACTTCATGTCTAATGTTACATACAGTTGCGCCATCTGTTGTCAGGTAGACATACTATTTAAGCTTTTTGTTCTACAACCAATTTAATTTCTTTTACATCGACGGCGTGTTAATACTATAGGGCTTGCCGGCTTTGGAGGAAAAATCAAAATCAAAAAAATATTTTACAATTTATTTAATTTTTTTGTTTAAAAAAATCATAAAAAATAAGAAAAATTTCCTATATTCGGTCAAGCCCGATCGGGTGTTCTGTTTCCTAACTTTTGTCATCATACATATATGTTTAAGCTGTTTTCGTCATTTTTACTTGCTATACGAGAGCTAGAATCAAATGTGGGCCGATTTACTCGAAATTTAGCAAGTTGATTACAGTTCAGATTTACGAGCGTTTAAGTGATTTTTGTCTTATTTAGTTCGTTTTGACAGAAGATTTTGTATGGGAGCTATGGCCAAATGTGGACCGAAATTTAGTACAACGATTGAGGATTACATAAGCAGTATTTGATTTAAGTTTCATGAAAAAATATTGATATTTGTGGCTAAAATATTAATTCCGGGGAGTGGGACCTATGGGAGGTACCATAAATAATGGACCGATTTTGACGAATTTCAATATCCATGGTCCTACTACCAAAAAATTATCTGTGCCAAATTTCATTAAATTATTATAGCAGACCAAAGTCATCAGTTTTGTTTAAGAAATTTATGTTTTCCGAGACTGGGGCTTGAATCCAGGCAGAATTTAATATACTATGTCTAGTAATCTACTTGTTAACCAACTAAGCCACAACAACCTCTAAGGGGACTCAGCTATTAGTGTTTGAGATTTTGAAATTAGTCACTCATCGATTTTTCCCCCAAAAGTGCTCAACACTTTTTTCATATAATAAATGTATCACCCATAGGAAGGGCAGGTCTAATGTTGATGTTGTTTTTCTTCATTTTTCTTCCTAATTGTTGCACGTCGTCTAAGTTTTTGAGGTGGATTTTTTCTAATTTCATTCATACGTAAATGCACGCGAATGCATTTGTACTGTTTTCATTTTAGTTTTACTTTTATTGTTATTATTTTGTTATGTTTTTTTATTCTAATATATTTTGCTCTTTTTTTTGTTATTTTCTATTTTAAATTTTACAACAAAATTGCAGTATCGTCGTCACAGTTCTAGTACAAGTTCATTAACAGGCCGTGGCTGACGTTCAAAGTGGGTGGTTGTGGTGGATTTTTCATATTTATCGAAAGTTCGTTTTGATTTGTAGAAAAAAATTTTAAATTAAACTAAATGCAATTTAAATTGAATTGAATTATTTTTGAAAAATTAAGTTTATAAAAAAATTTTAAAATGCATAAATTTACTTGATATAAAAAAAAAACAATATGCAAAAAGTGCAATTAAAAATAAGAATTTTTCGGGTAATTTTTATTATCACACTTAACAATAAAAGAAATAAATGTTGTAATATTTTTTTTTAATTTTGCCATATTAATTACGCATTTAATTTTGCTTTAGTTTGTTATATATAATATGTAATAAAAACAATGGCTTTGTTTTTACTTTCATTGAAGTTGAAAAAATTTTCACTAATAAAATTTTGTTATTCGTCATGGTCTTCTGAATATAAAAACTGTAGAATATATATTTTTTTATCGATTGATTTAAAATTTTTTTTACAAAATTTGATGTTTTTGAAATGTTGATTTTATCATATCTTCAGAATGGGTGGATCGATTATGTTGAAAAAGTCATAATAGTGTAGTATATATTATTATCTTTAAGTCCCTTAAATTTCGTAAAAATATGTTTAATGGATTTTGAGTTATTTGCACTTTAAACTAAAAATAATATTTTTTTTTTCGAAAAATTTTTATTTTTTAAAAATTCATGAAAAATCCAAGATGTTACAAAAACCAACCATTTTTATTACATGATCTTAAAACTGTAAATATTTTAAACAAAATAAGATTTATTTCCAAGAAATGGAGATTTTATTACCATTAAAGTAAATGATGTGAAATGTATTTAAGCCGTTTCCGTCCTTAGGTCAAATGTGAGCCGATCAAATGCGAATTATCCTTATTTTTTGATTAATTTGATTTATACAAAAATTATGTGTGCAACAAATTAACATAAAATTGTGATTATCTTCAGATTTGAAAGGGTCTTGTATGGGAGCTATGGTCAAATACAGACCGATTTCCACAAAATTTGGTACGGTGATTTTTGTTTAAGCAAAAGCAATATTTATTCTAAATTCCATCAAAATATACTGAATTTTGTGGCAAAAATCTCGAATCTGGGAATTTGGCCTATAGGAGGTATAAGAAATATTGTCCTGGTTTTAACCAATTTTAATAGAAGTTGTTCCACTAACTAAACAACTAAGCTATGTCTAATTTCAAAAAGACAAAAGGAAAATTTTGCCTTTGATGAAGGCAAAACCATATTTCGGGAAGAAAATTATTCGAGAGGTACCACTTTTTTATCGAAAAATTTTAATACGGAAAATTTTTCTATATAAAAACTTTAATACAGAAAAATTTTCTATAGACAAATTTTAATACAGAAAAATTTTCCATAGAAAAATTTTAATATTGAAAAATTTGCTATAAACAAATTTGAATATTTGAATTTTTATAGAAAAATTTGTTTATCAATAATTTTTATAATTTTTATATCGAAAAATTTTGTATCGAAAAATTTTTATACCGAAAAATTTTATATCAAAAAATTTTTATATCAAAAAACTTTTTATGAAAAAATATCGAAAAATTTTCTATAGAAACATTTTTTATCGAAAAATTTTTATATCAAAAAATTTTCAATAGAAATATTTTTATATCGAAAAAATTTCTATAGAAAAATTTGTATAACTAAAAATTTTCGTAACGAAAAATTATTGTAACCTAAAATTTTCTATAGAAAAATTTTTGTAACTAAAAATTTTCAATAGAAAAATTTTTGTAACGAAAAAATTTTATATCGAAAAATTTTTGTAACGAAAAGTTTTTGAACGAAAAATTTTCTAAAGAAAAGTTTTTATATCAAAAAGTTTTCTAAAGAAAAACATTTATATAAACAAATTTTTAAATAGAAAATTTGCATATAAAAAAGTTATTAAATCGAACAATTTTCTATAGAAAAATGTTTATATCGAAAAATTTTCTGTAGAAATTTTCTACAGAGAAATTTTTATATGGAAAAATTTTCTACAGAAAAATTTTTATATCGAAAAATTTTCTATAGAAAAAATTGTATATCGGAAAATTTTCTATAGAAATATTTGTACAACTAAAAATATTATATATACAAATTTTCTATAGAAAATCTTCATATCGACAAATTTTCTAGAGAAAAAAAATTTTTTCTACAAAAAGTTTTAATACTTTTGTGTATCCAAAAATTTTTGTAACGAAAAATTTTCTGTAAGAAAATTTTTTTTATCAAAAATTTTCTATAAAAAAAATTTGTTATTGAAAAATTTTCTATAAAAAAAAATCTATAAAGAAAAATTTTTTTATTGAAAAATTTTCTTTAGAAAAATTTTTTTATCGAAGAATTTTCTATAGAAAAATTTTTTATGTATAGAAATTTTTTTTAATCGAAAAATTTTCTACAGAAAAATTTTTTTATCGAAAAATTTTCTATAAAATATTTTTTATCGAAAAATTTTCTATAGAAAATTTTTTTATCGAAAAATTTTCTATAGAAAATTTTTTTATCGAAAAATTTTCTATAGAAAATTTTTTTATCGAAAAATTTTCTATAGAAAAATTTTTTATGTATAGAAATTTTTTTTAAACGAAAAATTTTCCACAGAAAAATTTTTTTATCGAAAAATTTTCTATAAAATATTTTTTATCGAAAAATTTTCTATAGAAAATTTTTTTTATCGAAAAATTTTCTATAGAAATTTTTTTTTATCGAAAAATTTTCTATAGAAAATATTTTTTATCGAAAAATTTTTTAATCGAAAAATTTTTTTATCGAAAAATTTTCTATAGAAAAATTTTTCTATCGAAAAATTTTCTATATGAAAAATTTTCTTAATGAAAAATTTTCTGTAGAAATATTTTCTTAATAAAAAATTTTCTATAGAAAATTTTTTTTATCGAAAACTTTTCTATAGAAAAATGTTTTATCGAAAATTTTCTATAGAAAAATTTTCTATAAAATTTTAATATCGAAAAATTTTCTATAAAATTTTTTTTTTTAGAAAAATTTTCTCTGGAAAAATTTGTTTATCGAAGAATTATACTGTAGAAAAATTTTCTATAGAAATATTTTTTTAATGAAAAAATTTCTATAGAAATATTTTCTTAATGAAAAATTTTCTATACAAAAAATTTTTTATCGAAAAATTTTCTATAGAAAAATGTTTTATCGAAGATTTTCTATAGAAAAATTTTAATATCGAAAAATTTTCTATTAAATTGAAACTTTTCTATAGAAAAATTTTCTGTAGAAAAATTTTAGTATGGATACATTTTCTATAGAAAAATTTTAATATCGAAAAATTTTAATATCGAAAAATTTTCTATTTTCTGTAGAATATTTTTTTTATCGAAACTTTTCGAAAGAAACATTTTAATATCGAAAAATTTTCTGTAGAAAAATGTTTAAATATTTTGCTATAAGAAATGTTAAACAATTTTAGAAAGAAAAAAATTCCAAAAATATTATATCACGCTTATTTTTTAATATTTCTAATTACAGTCCAACAAACAAAACTAAACAATCATGTGCTAAACGAAATTCGTTTAACGAATAAAAAATTTATTTCAAATAAATTGAAACCAAAATGTTGACAAATGATAGAATAATGAGAAATAACTGTGATAATATCACAGATGCTAACGCTACTGCTAACCCTTCAACCGAAAATGCGATAAATATGACGACAAGTGATGCAAATACAAAGAGTTCCAGCAGTTCAACAGAAATGCAAATGGAAGCAGATAAAGATGAAAGGACGGTCAGCGGAGAAAAACGACTGCAAAATAATAAAACGAGTAAAACCCGACGGCTTCATTTACAAAGATCGGCTACTGAGTCATCGCTAAAGAGTTGTTGCAGCTATGAAGAAGAAGAAGAAGAAGTCGACGCTGATGACAAAACCGAATGTGATTTCGAATTCGCCTATGAAAGTGATAGAGAAGAGGAAAGAGGGGAAGTGAAAGGTGAACAAGATGATGACATTTTTTATGATAGTACAAATGAGAATGAAAATTCTGTGAATATAAGTCGGGAAACTACCAATTGTGCCGCTGAAGATGAATGTGATTTATCGAAACTGTACCTGAATGATATTAAGATTGATAGCAAAGATGAAGAGGAAACTGTTACGGAATTGGTAGATACAGCCAAGAAGGATGAATTGATGCAAGTGTAAGTTTATAATACATCCTTAAACATTCATAACAAATCTTATGTTTTCATTTCATTTTAGAGAAGAAAGCAAAACTTTGCGTGTCTCTTTTGGTGTTATATTACGTCTATTATATCCCTTGGCCAATGGCGTAGTTCAAGGTATTAAGGGTATAAGGGATGTGCGCTTTTTAAGGGTAATGCGTAGCATTGCTTCCAGCCGTCAGATCTTAACTAATCTTTTTGCATTTGCCGCTAATACAATATCCTTAAATTTATCCTCCGTGCAAGGTATGACTCAATTAACAAAGTCCTGTTATCAATGTTAATGGCTTGAATTGCTTTTTACAGTTTCCCATCGAATTGAACCCATTCTAAAATTACTAAAAATCCGAAAATCCCGTGATGGTATCGAAAGTTTACCAGACTCACCCACCACTTCAAATGCTCCAGATGTCTTAATACCACCTGCTTCCCCCTATCCAACCAACACTACATTCTCACCCTTTGCCCGGGAGGTACGCTACTCTTTGCCTAATGTTGAAGGCGGTGCCAAGAAGTTGTCAACTATAGATGAATGTGTTGCCACACAATTTTGTTCACTCAACATTTTAGCTGAACCTCCTCCGGGTCAACCCATTCGTGCTGATATAGTTTTTATACATGGCCTACACGGTTCATTGGCGAATACATGGAAGCAGGGTTTGTGGGAAAATGAAAGAAAACCTGTTGAGTTCGAGCGACCGCCTAAACCGCCAGTTAGGCCACCTAAGCGTCCGAGACACTCACGTTCCAGCGCAGTTCATCCGCTTCATCATAAGAAACGGGCACGTTTTGCTAATGTTGATGAGCGTCCAACACATTCTTTTGAACCGGATTATTATGACGAATTAGAGGAAAATGAGTAAGTTTCTTACTTATAGTTTAGCCTTAGTCTAAAAGTTATCAGTTTCAGTACAAACGTAATATTAGTACATTGTATGTATGTGTCTGTATTATCATTATTAGAATAAGTGTTAGCATCAGTGTTAAATCATGTCACTAGTATACGGGAGGCATACCCTTACTTCTGAAAAAATGGCGTTGTTCGAATTAGTATTAGTATTAGAGTAAGAGTTCGTTAGAGTTTGGAAAAAAAGAAGCGCGCCTATGCCATATGGATTTAATAATTTGAAACTTGCCCCTTCTAACTCATCAGCTCCGTCCTTAAGAATTTCTACGATAATTATTACTACGTAGAAAAGATAAAATCGTTCAAAATGTTAATAAAGACTCCTTCCTCTATTTTCCCTAACATAACCTACTTTCCTCGTTAATAGAATGCATTAAAAATGTAGGGGTCATTCCTAAACTGACCTGGTTCTAACAATAGGTCTAACTAATTAAATTATTTCCCCTTCCAGATATTCCTTCGTATGCGGCGAGCCTAGAGATATCCAAATATGCGATGGCATTGAATATAGCTTCCCCACCTTCCGATTGCGCGTGAACGACAATGGTCGCCTTTTACAGGCCGAGCTGCAAGATGCTATCAATAAAGAGACACAAACAACCGAAACCATCGAGAATTCCAGTGAAGATAAAGAACAAAATAAAAGTAGAAAACCATCGAAACCTTCACCGAATGATCCCAACTATTCCAAATGTTGGCCAGGAGACTGGCTGCCCATCGATTGCCCCGGAGTGCGAGTAATGGCCTTAAACTATACCACCGATCAGCATTTATGGAGACCACTGTGGAAGAAGAAGGAATATCGTACAAATTTAGTGCAACGTTCTCGCGAAATGACAGAGCTATTGATAAAGCATCGCGTTGGCTATGGTCATCCCATTATTTGGGTGGGTCATTCGAAGGGTGGTTTGTTTATAAAACAAATTATCGTTGATGCTTGGGAAAGTGGACGCCCAGCAGCGGCACCATTTTGGCGTTCGGCTAGAGGTGTGTTCTTCTATTCGGTGCCACATCGGGGTTCACATTTGGCTTCAATAAAAGCCCCGCTCCTAATAAGATCTGTGGAACTTATAGATATTGAAAAGAGTAAGTTTAGTTTTTTTTCTTCGTTGATTTTGTTTTACTATTTTATTTATTTTTCTTTACAGATAGCAAATATCTTTTGGACCTGCATCGTCGTTTTGCGGGTCTTTATCATTTGGGCCATTTAAAGATTGAGGTTTTTAGTTTCGTAGAGACTGCCTTGACCCTGATGTCTGTGCTATATATGCGTATTGTGGGTGTGGATTCGGCCGGTAAGTTTTAGATTTTTAATCGAATTACTTTGTTTGATACGAATTGAAATTTGAAAGAGTTTCAAGAAAGTTTGCTACAACTTTTGGTCGGTTCGAAGTGATGCATATTTTCAGTTGATTATACTCTACCAGTTCGAATTCGAGTTCTAAATCTGACCAGTAATTTTTAGCTGATTCATTCAATCAATATATTGTTCAACGGCGAGTCCGGTACCTTAATGAATCCCTAGAACAAAGAATAATTGAGTCGCAATATTCTTTAGCGTCGACAACATTTCCAACCATACTTTACTTAGTTCTAAGACTTTGCGGAGAAATCAAGTAGAAGTAGTACAAATGCAGGTAATGTGGTATAGGCTAGAAATGGACATCTAAATATGAATGGGTATACCACATTACTCGCACTTCCTCTAACGCAATTCATTAATCTAGATCTCCAGACAGTTTCTTCCTCTAACACTTTCTTCCTCTAACGCTTTTCTTTGGTCCAGATCTCCAGACAATTTCTTTAAACAACCTATAGTTAAAGTTTGAACGACTTTTGTTGGAAAACCCATACAACCTAATTTTACTTACTTTTGGCATTCGGTGCTTATTTTCGGGATTCGGTGCTTACTTTCGGGATTCTAATTCCTAGAACAAAGAATGGTCGAGTCGCGATATTGTTTGGGTTCGACATCATTTCCAATCCTACTTTACTTTATCCAGAGAATTTGTGAAGCAATCAAGTTAAAGTAGTAGATATACATAAGTGCAGGTAATGTGGTATAGGCTAGAACTGGCAATCTAAGTACAAATGGGTATACCATATTACTCGCACTCCTCTAACGCAATCCATTGATCTAGATCAGCAGACAGTTCCCTTAATGATCCAGAGTTGAAGTTCGAATGACTTTTGTCGGAAGACTCGAATTCTGTTTACTTTCGGCATTCGGTGCTTACTTTCGGGATTCTAATTCCTAGAACAAAAAATGATCGAGTCGTGATATTTCTTGGCGTCGACACCATTTTCAATCATACTTTACTTAGTCCTGATAATTTGTGGAACAATCAAGTAGAAGTAGTGTAAGTGCAAGTAATGTGGTATAGGCTAGAAATGTCAATCTAAATACAAGTAGTACACCACATTACACGCACTTTCTCTAACGCAATTCATTGGCCTAGATCTCCCGACAGCTCCCTTAAAAAAACTAAAGTTGAATTTCGAATGACTTTTGATGTAAGACCCATACAACCGAATTCGCATACTTTCGGGATTCGGTTCTTACTTTCGGGATTCTTATTCCTAGATCAAAGAATGATAGAGTTGTGATATTCTTTAACGTAGACACCATTTCCAATCCCACTTTACTTGTCCTGAGAATTTGTGGAGCAATCAAGTAGAAGCAGTGTAAGTGCAGGTAATGTGGTATAGGCTAGAATTGGCAATCTTAATACAAATGGGTATACCATATTACTCGCACTTCTTCTAACGCAATTCATTGATCTAGATCTCCAGACAGTTCCATTAAAAAAACTGAGTTGAAGTTCGAATCACTTTTGTTGAAAGACCCGAATTCTAATTACTTTCGGCATTCGGTGCTTACTTTCGGGATTCTAATTCCTAGATTTCCAATCTCACTTTACTTAGCCCTGAGAATTTGTGGAGCAATCAAGTAGAAGTAGTGTAATGCAGGTAATGTGGTATAGCCTAGAAATGACAATCTTAAAACACATTATCATTGATCTAGATCAATGTTGAGCAAAGTCTCTCTAATTCTCTCTTATTTTATATTTTGCTACCCCTCGGGTTAGCTAAATATAAAATCAGAGAGCCTTTGCCCAAAATTGATCTAGATCTCCAGACAGTTCCCTTAAAAAAACTAGAGTTGAAGTGTGAATGACTTTTTTTGGAAGACCCGAATTCGGCTTACTTTTGGCATTTGGTGCTTACTTTCGGGATTCTAATTCCTAAAACAAAGAATGATCGACTCGCGATATTCTTTGCCGTAGACATAATTTTCAATCCCACTATACATACTCTTGAGAATTTGTGGAGCAATCATGTAAAAGTAGTTTAAGTGTGGGTAAGGTATAGGCTAGAAATGGCAGTCTAAAAACAAATAAGTATACCACATTACTCGCAATTCATTGGTCTAGGTCTCCAGATAGTTTCCTTAAAAGAACAAGAGTTGAAGTTCGAATGACTTTTGCTAGAAGACCCATACAATCGAATTTTGCTTACTTTCGGGTTTCGGTGATCCATTCCTGAAGTGGCTTATTGTATTTATACCCTTCACCACCATAGGTGAAAAGCTCCCATAGCTCCCATACAAACTTATGTTTCAAAACCCACTAAATGCGACAAAAATCACTAAAACGCTTGTAAATCTAAAGATAATGATGATGTTTATTTTTTGCAAACAAAATTTTTGTGACAACTGTAATAAAATTTCCAAATTTCGAGGTAATCCGCCCACATTTGACCCTGGCTCTCATATTAGTCCAAATGACGGAAATAGTTTAAATATATAAGTTTTAGGAAAATGTTTGTATGATGGCAAAATTTAGCAAATATTTGTCTTTATACAGAAAAAAAAACACCTTTGACTTTAGTGGTGAAGGGTATCGTATGGTCGGGCTTGACCGACTATAGCATTGTTACGGAACTTTTTTTGCCAAATTATATAATACCCAATGGGATGGTAGTGCTAGGAATTTATTTTAGCAGTTTAGAAAGAAAATTGTTTGGATTAATGAATGTCAAAGGGTTTTTTCCTTAAAGTATGCAGCACGATTTTTTAATATTTAAGATTTCAATTCGTATCGAATGCAGTAAATATAAACCGAAATACAGACTATGTACTTATAAATAGTTTTTGAGAAATTTTGATTAAATTTTCATTTTAGATCCCGGCATTGGTGACGTCTGTGGCATACGTTTAGATCATCGTGAAATCTGCAAGCCCCGAAGTAGAGATTGTATTTTATACAAACAATTGGTGGATATGATTAACAAAGTTTGTTAATTTTTGTATATTTGTTTGCTTTTTTTTCTTTAAATATTGATATAGAATTTGTTATTATAGTTATTTAATAATTAGCTTAAATAATATTATTAAGTTTAGTCTTGCTTTAAGTAGTTAAGAATTTTTTTTCGTTTTATTTTTGTACCATAACTTTAGCGTTTAAAAACTTGGAACAGGTTTAAGAATAGTACCGTATACAAATTGTGATCGATTTTTTAACAAATTGTGATCCATTGATATTCAAAATAAATCTGTTAAACATACATACTAAGTATATACTTTCCTTTATTATTGCCATTAAATACCATTAATCAAGAATTGAACAATTTTATTAAATAATTTGTTTCTTCTAGTGCTAAAATTAATAAGATATTTTTAAATTACACAAATAAACAGTCAATTAATCAGGAATATTTTTAAAACAATCTAAAACAAAACAGAATTCAATTCTTTAATATTATAATGAATTAAATTAGTTTCAAAAAAAATGTTAGCTCTACATTAAATCGATCGTATTATTAGAAAACTAAAATGTAAATACTTTGAAATTTTCTTGAATAAAAATTATACACTCTTTTTTTTTTAAATGTACAATTTACCCATTTTAAATTAAATCTGCTTATCATACGCCACCATTGATTCCAATACCTTCCTCCATTCCCGAAGCATGAGAAGTTTGAATGGAAGAAACAGATTTAAACACATGTATAACTTTTGCATAAAAATATTAAAAATATTACTCATACGCCCAGGTGTTGAAAAATTCTAAGGTATTTCTAAGAAGACTTCATCCTAGTAAAATTTGGACATCATTTTCGGATTCAGCGTGTGGCAAAAATACGTAATAGCGTTCTGCTCTTTTTGACCAGTAGTTAAGGAGATATTCATCAAAAAAGAATTTGTTACAAAAAATTTAAAATTTTTCATTTCATTTTGCCACCTCACAAATACACACACGCACACATGACAAAACTTCGTATGATCCCAGTAAGAACAGTGTCAAACGTTTGAAATATGATGACTTTTACATTTGATATCAAACGTTTTTTTTCAAACTTTTTTCAAACCTGAACAGATGTTTGAGATTCACATTCATTTTCAAATGAGGGTTCAATTGAGAATAAACGCTTGAAAAATTATAGTTTCTCAAATTGAGAATAAAGGTTATTCTCAAATCATTATCAAACCCTAAGATGATTTGAGAATAATTTGAAAAATGGCGTTATATAAATTTGATATCAAACCTTATTTCAAAATTTTTTCAAACATTAAAAAAAATAATGTCAAAAAAATTAATGTTTAAGATATTTTAATGGAATGGCATTGCATTTCAAAGAAATTCGTTATTTCTTTCGGATTTTTTAAAATTGATCCATATTTGACCATAAAACCTTGCTTAAAAAATGTCAAGATTAAAAATTCAATAATATTCATATGCATATAATATGTTTCTTAACATTTTTTTACCTAACAATAAAAAAAAGAATTCAAATATGATGCACCGTTTTCAAAAACAAAATAAACAAACTCAAAAATATCGAAAATACAACGCCATTTTATTTATGTTCCACATGTAGATGATATCCACATTTGAAAAACCTTTGAGAATGAGGTTTGATAATGATTTGAGAAAAAAGGCATTTCTCAATTTGAGAATAAAGTCCCCTTTTTGTTGAGAACGCTATTATTCAAATCAGTATCAAACGTTTGACCTTTGAAAAAAGATTTATTTTCAAATCATCCTCAATTTGAGAATAAACCTTTTTTCTTACTGGGATGAGTAAAAAACTTAAAGGCAGTAGCATACTTTAGGGGGCAAATAAAATATTAGTTTTTATACCCACCATCAAAAAGAATGGGGGGTATATTGAGATTGTCATTCCGTTTGTAATTTGTTTTATAAACATTTTAACTTATCCCAAAATTATTATTTTTTTAATTGAAGGGCTATTTAATAAATTTAGCTTCTAAACAGAAATAAATAAAAGAAATAAAATACAATTTTTTCAATAGAAATTTTATTATAGAAATTTTTTCAATAGAAATTTTTCTACATAATTTTTTCAAGACGAATTTTTATGGAAAATTTTATGTATACAATTTAAGAAAAAAAAAAATGATGCATACAATTTTTCTATACAAAATATTTTTAGAATTATTATCAATACAATTTTTTTTTTATAAAAATTATTCCAATTTTTTATAGAAAATATTCTATAGAATTTTTTTTATAATAGAAAATTTTTATAGAAATATTTGTAAAAAAAAATTCTATAGAAATTTTTGTTTAAAAAATTTTCTTTAGAAATTTTTCTATAGAAATTGTTCCATAGAAATTTGTCTATAGAAATTTGCATATAAAAATTGTCTATCAGGTATGTGATGGAAAACTATCGTTTTCAAATCGATCGATTTCAGATATATTTTTGAGGTAATTTTAGCTTATTTTTCCAAAAAATGTAAACCAAATGAAAGATAAAATATCAGTCAAACAGATCAAAGCCCAAATTTTCATTTTTGTGGGGAAAATGACCGAAAATTGCCTCAAAAATATATCTGAAATCGATCGATTTGAAAACGATCGATACATTTTTTATATAAATTTTTCTATATTTTTATTTGTAGGAATTTTTCTATAGAAATTTTTTTATAGAAATTTTTCTATAGAAATTTTTTTTTAGAAGTTTTTCTATAGAAATTTTTCTATAGGAATTTTTCTATAAAAAAATTTCTATAGAAAAATTTCTATAGAAAAATTTCTATACAAAAATTTCTACAAATAAAAATAGAGAAAAATTTATATAAAAAAATGTATCGATCATTTTCAAATCGATCGATTTTAGATATATTTTTGAGGCAATTTTCGGTCATTTCCCCCACAAAAATAAAAATTTGGGCTTTGATCTGTTTGACTGATATTTTACCTTTCATTTGGTTTACATTTTTTGAAACTTTTCTATAGAAATTTTTCTATAGAAATTTTTCTATAGAAATTTTTCTTTAAAAATTTTTCTATAGAAATTTTACTATAGAAATTTTACTATAGAAATTTTTCTATAGAAATTTTTCTATAGAAATTTTTCTATAGACATTTTTCGATAGAAATTTTTGTATAGAAATTTTTCCATAGAAATTTTTCTATAGAAATTTTTCTATAGAAATTTTTCTATAGAAATTTTTCTATAGAAATTTTTCTATAGAAATTTTTCTATAGAAATTTTTCTTTAGAAATTTTTCTAGAGAAATTTTTCTATAGAAATTTTTCTATAGAAATTTTTCTATAGACATTTTTTTATAGAAATTTTTCTATAGAAATTTTCTATAGAAATTTTTCTATAGAAATTTTTCTATAGAAATTTTTCTATAGAAATTTTTCTATAGAAATTTTTCTATAAAAATTTTTCTATAGAAATTTCTCTATAGAAATTTTTCTATAGAAATTTTACTATAGAAATTTTACTATAGAAATTTTTCTATAGAAATTTTTCTATTGAGTAAAAAATACAAACAATTTAATGCATAAGATTTTTGAAATATTACTCATACGCCTAGGTGTTTAAAAATTTATATTTCTGGGAAGACTTCATCCTAGTTAAATTTGGATATCATTTTCGGATTTAGCGTGTGGCAAAAATACGTAATAGTGTTTTTCAGCCCTTTTTGACCACTAGTTAAGGAGATATTCGTCAAAAAAGATTTTTTTACAAAAATTTAAAAATTCAAACATCATTTGCTTTTGCTACCCCACATATACGCACACGCACATGACAAAACTTTGTATGATAAGTAAAAAACTTAAAAACAATAGCATACCTTAGGGGGCAAATAAAAAAATTAAATTAAAATTTCAGTTTTTTATACAAAAAACATAAAATTAACCTACATTTTTCGCCACTTTTCCAATTGAAGGGCTATTTTATGAATTTAGCTTCCTAAGACAAGTAAATAAAATGAACCCAAGCTTTAGTTATTAAAAATTTTTGGTTAAATATATGAGAAAACGGCAAGGAAATAGATATTTTAATATGAAATTAAAATTATAAATCCTAACCATCTTGTCCATTTTAACATAAATTTTCCCAAGTTTATTTTATTATTATTTTTTTTTTTTGAACATTGGTTTTATTAAAATTTCTTGATTTGTATTCTTTACTTTTTTGTTTTTCAGTTTGTTTTACAATTTTTGTTTCTTAAACTTTTCAACACAAACTTATTACTACGATAAATTTAGCTTAGCTGAAATTACAATCCGAAAAAAGTTACAAATGACATAAGTTAATTAAAGGAATTATAAAAAAATATATTTAAATAACTATAAGATCATGACAGGGAAACCAGTAATATTTTAAACTCAAGAATTGGGCAAGTCGGTATTTAAGTTCACGGACTAATTTTCTTGGACCAATATTTTTATGGTTAGACCATAAAGAAATTTTTTAATTATTATTTTATAGGTTATTTATAGTTGTTCAAAGGGAACTATTTCTAAAGATAATGTTTCTATAGGTAGTTTTTCAATAGAGCATTTCTTCTGTAAAAAAAATGTTGAAAACATTTTTTATAGAAAAATTTTTCTATAAAAATTTTTCTTTAGAAATTTTTTTATATAAATTTTTCTATAGATATTTTTGTTAGAAATTTTTCTATAAAAATTTTTCTATAGAAATTTTTCTATAGAAATTTTTCTATAGAAATTTTTCTATAGAAATTTTTCTATAGAAATTTTTCTATAGAAATTTTTCTATAGAAATTTTTCTATAGAAAATTTTCTATAGAAAATTTTCTATAGAAATTTTTCTATAGAAATTTTTCTATAGAAATTTTGCTATAAAAATTTTTCTATAGAATTTTTTCAAAAGAAATTTTTTTATAGAAATTTTTTTATAGAAATTTTTCTGTAGAAATTTTTCTATAGAAATTTTTCTTTAGAAATTTTTCTATAGAAATTTTTCTTTAGAAATTTTTCTATAGAAATTTTTCTATAGAAATTTTTCTATAGAAATTTTTCTATAGGAATTTTTCTTTAGAAATTTTTCTATAGAAATTTTTCTTTAGAAATTTTTCTATAGAAATTTTTCTATAGAAATTTTTCTATAGAAATTTTTCTATAGAAATTTTTCTATAGAAATTTTTCTATGGAAATTTTTCTATAGAAATTTTTCTATAGAAATTTTTCTATAGAAATTTTTCTATAGAAATTTTTCTATACAAATTTTGTATAGAATTTTTTCTATACAAATTTTTCTATAGAAATTTTTCTATAGAAAATTTTCTATAGAAATTTTTCTATAGGAATTTTTCTATAGAAATTTTTCTATAGAAATTTTTCTATAGAAATTTTTCTATAGAAATTTTTCTATAGAAATTTTTCTATAGAAATTTTTCTATAGAAATTTTTCTATAGAAATTTTTCTATAGAAATTTTTCTATAGGTATTTGTCTATAGAAATTTTGTATAGAATTTTTTCTACACAAATTTTTCTATAGAAATTTTTCTATAGAAAATTTTCTATAGAAACTTTTCTATAGGAATTTTTCTATAGAAATTTTTCTATAGAAATTTTTCTATAGAAATTTTTCTATAGAAATTTTTCTATAGAAATTTTTCTATAGGAATTTCTCTATAGAAATTTTGTATAGAATTTTTTCTATACAAATTTTTCTATAGACATTTTTCTATAGAATATTTTCTATAGAAATTTTTCTATAGAAAATTTTCTATAGAAATGTTTCTATAGAAAATTTTCTATAGAAATTTATCTATAGAAAATTTTCTACAGAAATTTTTCTATACAAAATTTTCTATAGAAATTTATCTATAGAAAATTTTCTATAGAAATTTTTCTATAGAAAATTTTCTATAGAAATTTTTCTATAGAAATTTTTATATAGAAATTTTACTATAGAAATTTTTATATAGAAATTTTACTATAGAAATTTTTCTATAGAAATTTTACTATAGAAATTTTTATATAGAAATTTTACCATAAAAATTTTTCTATAGAAATTTGTTCTATGGAAATTTTTCTATAGGAATTTTTTTATAGAAATTTTTCTATAGGAATTTTTTTATAGACATTTTTCTTTAGAAATTTTTGTATAGAAATTTTTCTATAGAAACTTTTCTATAAAAATGTTTCTATAGAAATTTTTCTATGGAAATTTTTTCTATAGAAATTTTCTATAGAAACTTTTCTATTAAAATTTGTCTGTAGATATTTTTTCTATTTAAATTTTACTATAGAAATTTGTTCTATAGAAATTTTTCTATAGGAATTTTTTTATAGAAATTTTTCTATAGGAATTTTTTTATAGAAATTTTTCTTTTGAAATTTTTGTATAGAAATTTTTCTATAGAAACTTTTCTATAAAAATTTGTCTATAGAAATTTTTCTATGGAAATTTTTTATATAGAAATTTTCTATAGAAACTTTTCTATAAAAATTTGTCTATAGATATTTTTTCTATTTAAATTTTTTCTATAGAAACTTTTCTATAAAAATGTTTCTTTAGAAATTTTTGTAGAGAATTTTTTTTTTTTTATAGAAATTTTGCTATAGAAACTTTTCTATTAAAAGTTTTCTGTAGAATTTTTTTTTTTTACAAAAATTTTCAATAGACATTTTTGTATAGAAACTTTTTTTATAAAGTTTTTATGTGGAAATTTTTCTATAGGTTTTTTTTTTATAGAATTTTTTTCTATATCCTTTTTTTTGTTTAATCAATTTTGGGTGTACAAATCGTGATTTCCCTTATGATGACAAATTTAAAATTCCTTTAAAATAACGCTTTACTTTAAACAATAAGTAATAAGTATAATAATTTTATAATTTTAAAAAATATTTTTGCTTGTTTTTAAAAAATATTTAAATAATTTAGGTTAAATTTAAACCGATGTATAAAATGCAATTCAGCAAAAGACCTAAAAAATATGACAAATTTTTAATTTTGTTTTACAAAATGTTGAAAATCTTAGAGCTAAATAGTTTCTTTTTGTTACAATAATTTTGTTTGTTTGTTTAATTTCTTAAAATTAATAATTACTTTTTGTGTAATTTTCTTTCTTTTTTTTAACATTACATTTTTAAATTTTATTTTAAAAAGGATTAAAACATCTTAATTTAACATTTATCACATCCACTTAAACGTATCCACGTTCGCGAAACAAAACGCAGTCACAAATTCAATTTTTCAAATTTCTTCGTTCTTTTTTTAAATCTAAATATAATTTTGAGTTTTTTTGTTTATTTGTTTCATTTGTTTTAACTTTTATTTTTTTTATTTATACTTAAACTTTGTATTAAAGATAAAATTTTGTTTTTTTTTCATAACTTTTTTTTATAGGAATTTTGAGTTCATTTTTTTTAAATATTTATATTTTACATGTAAATGAGAGTGTGTGAGTTTAAGTGTATAAAATGTAAAGTATTAAATGTCAAGTGTTTGAAGTAAGAGTTGGAATAAAATTTGTATTAAATAGTTTTTTAATTATTTTATTATAATAATTTAATAAATCTTAATTATTTTATGATTAGATTTGAATAAAAAAAAATTAGTTTATTGAACACAATATTGTTTTGTTGTTTTTTTGTTACAATTAAAATGTATGTATGTCTGTCCTTCTGTATTGTATCTGTATGTATGTATGTATGTATGTATTTGTGAAGTTGAGTTAAAATTTAAAGGTACTGGGGTTTATTTATGTCGTCCGTTGCTTTTATCTTTATATTTTTTAATAAATTATTTTTAAATTGGAGATCTGATTAATTTTTTTATCTTTTACTTTAATATTTTACACTTTCTTTTAATTATGTCTATGGCTGGTTTATGTTTTTTTGTTTATTGCACTTAAATTCTACAAAAATTATACAAATGAACATACAATTACATACAAAGAAAATTTTTCATACATATTAATTGATTGATTTATTGAATTTAAAATATTTTTTTTTATAATATATTTAAAAAATTTTAAGAAAAGGGTCAAATCTCTGATTTCGATCAAATTTTATAAAAGAAGGATTTCACGTCAAATGACTGAACTTTTGAAACCGATATCCTCCGATTTGGATGAAATTTTTACCAAGGTTAGTCCTATTGGTTAGTATTTTCAACACTTTCAATATTTTCAAAACAAATTTTCAGTAAGATCGGTAAAACAGTTTCTGAGTTAGGGGCATTAGAAAGGTCAAGAAGTCAGTTAGATATAACGATCTAACTAAATATGTAGACGTTCGCACCAAAACGTTATAACTCCATTTTTTTTTTAAATTTAGTTGATAATGCAATTGTACTGACCTCTAGAGTGGTTCGAGAAAAAAACTTGAGCCAGTCACCCCCTAGGATTAAAGATAGCAAAAATAATTCTAAAAAATCTTTGTTTATTTTTTACCACTCCTACAAATAGCGCCCTTTTGGCATTTTTTAACGATCATAACACTTTTAGTACGATCATAACACTTTTAGTACGATCATAACACTTTATATATCGATATACATTTCCCTTTTTGAGGGTTTTATACTACTACGTCAATTTCTATTCGAATCGTGTACAAATCTAGTTTTTAAAAGTAATGACTAGAAATTGACGTTTTATTTAGTAAAAAACTATTAAAGAGAGAAATGTAGCCCTTACAGAGCCGTGAACAGGGATGTATAAAATGTTATGATCGGACTTAAAATGGCAATACAGTGAACAAAATACAAAAAGGGCGGTATTTGTAGGCGTGGTAAAAAAAATAAAAAAACTTTTGTTTAGAATTGTTTTAACATTATCTTTAATCCTAGGGGGTGACTAACACAACTTTTTTTTTGTATGGAAGGCGAACCGCTCTACTATTCAGGTTCTTTTAACCAATCGTTATTAGTTATATTATTAAGTCAAGGATATCTCAAAAAGCATATCTTCCTTCTTCTTTATTCTTCTCAAATATGGATTAAAGTGTTGATAACAAAATACAAAAACGAAAAAAGTGGCCCGATGGGGGAATTGGAAAGTAATAGACTTAAAAAAAAAATCATTTTTAGAACTTTAAGTCAGTACCCATTAAGAAGCTTTTGATTTTAATAAAAAAAATAGCTTTAAAGCTTTGATATTCTAACCAAAAGCTAAATAAAACTTTAAGGGTGTAATAATTTAGAAACTTTTTATATAATCTAGAATTAAAAATGGAATTGAAAATCCATTTTCATATAAAAAAGCTATGAAGCTTTATACAAAAATTGTGAATTGTTTATTGTTAGAGCTCTATTAAATAAAATTCCTGAAAGGAAATCAGTTTTCGCTAAATTTCATAAAAATAGTCAATTTTCGAAAAATATTCTAAAAATAGTCAATTTTCAAAAATTTTTCTATAAATAACAAATTTTCGAAAAACTTCCCATAAGTAGTCGATTTTTGAAAAATTTCGTTAAATAGTCAATTTTCAAAAAATTTCCAATAAATAGTAAATTTTTTAACAAAATCCTATAAATAGTCCTATAAATAGAAACATTTCCTATAAATAGTTAAATTTCGAAAAATAAATAATCAATTTAAAAAAAAAATTCTTAACATAGTCAATTTTCGAAAAAAAAATTCTTATAAATAGTCAATTTTCGAAAAATTTCCTAAATTTTCAAAAAATCAATTTTCGAAAAATTTCCTATAAATAGTCAATTTTCAAAAAATTTCCTATAAATATTAGTACAAATTTTGAAAAGTTAAGACTTTTTATTAACAAATTTATATTAACCCTAAAGCAGACATAGAGACTTAAATGAACCATGAATGACTATAAATTTTAATGCTTAAAGTACGAAAAAAAATTTAAATATCATGAGAAAAAAATTTGGGTAATTTTAGTCACCATGTCTGTATAGGGTTAATATAGACTTTTTATAAAGAGTCTTATGATGGGTTTATATAACTCAAGCGTCTGACGATTGAGTGAAATTTACATGTGTTTTGTTATTGTAACAAGAACAAAATACATATAAATTTCACTCAATCGTCAGACACTTTAGTTATATAAACCCCACTTTAATGTTAATATAAATTAATATTTTTTTACATTTTGAAAAAAAGTTGCCAGTCAGCATTTTTGTTATTTTCTGATCATATTTGACTCATTTTCGACTGCCACGGACACGATTAAAACAATCGAATATGCTATCATTTTCGATTCAAAAAAGACTGTGCCTTCGGGTGAAAATGGTACCCTAGCCGCGACTCCCTTGAGAGAATCTTTCATGAGCACCTTTATGAGTCTTTTACGAGCCATTTTCGGGTCATTTTTGACACAATTTTGATTATTTTTAAAGTCTATTTTTAGAACACTGAAGAAATTGCGCTATTTCTTGTTATTTTATTTATTTTTTTATCGACGGCCGCGACCTGGGATCGAACTCAGGCTAAAAATTATATCTTATGTTTAGTAGTCGGCGTGCTAACCCACTTAGCTACAGCACCCATTATCTATGCGCGTTAAAAAGTATTTCAAAACCAACACCATAGGAGTTACCTTTTTATCTTCTAACTGTGCAAAATCTGTTTGCAAAATAGCGTTACAAACTATCGAATTTCAATCCCTTAAATGTTTGATTTTTAATGAATATGCTTTTTGTAATTATATTTTTAAATAGTAAGTTTTAAAGCATAAGCGCGAATCTACTTCGACTAGTTTTTTAATCGCGCAGACGACAAATCATTTTTTTGTCTTCCAAACTGATTAAAAAAGACTCATTTGGGTGATTTTTCAAAAAATAATCTTCGAAATGCTGACTTGGAAGAAAGAATATTCACTATTACTTTTATTAAAGCTGAACATTGGTACAATTCAACAAGCAAATACACAAATTATTACAAAAAATTCACATTTTCGCGAAATTTTGAGATTTCGAAACGGTTTATGATATCTTCCTCGTTTTTTTGTATTTTATTCTTCCATTTCTTTGTTTTATGATACTGGAAAGCAAATATACTATTTGTAATATTTGCTGAACAACTTTTTTTAAGTCAATTATTTCGCGATTTTCCCATGGACCCACTTTTTTCGTTTTTAAAGTCTGTTATTGGTACTATAATCCATATTTGGGAGTAGAATAATGCATATGGAAGATATGTATGTTTTTTGATCTTTAATAAATAATATTATGATCACAAATTTTATGACAAGAGCTAAAGATAGTAAGTTGAAATTCACACCAAGGCCTCTGTGGCCTTAAATTTTTTGGGAACATAAACTGCGAGTCAATGGTATTTTGTTGTCTTTATCATTCACTATGAAACACACTTGATAAACACATTAAGGAGTTTTTTAAATTTTCTCTGTTGCTACTAGTACAACCGCAAATTTTCTTACATGTATGTTAGTGACCGTTGCACAGTGGGTTGAAAAAAAAATTGGGAAATAATTTAAGAATTTTTAAACGGTAAGTTTAATTATCATGACATTTTCACATGGCTATTGAGGAGGAGTGAACTGTGAACCGCCGTGGTATAGCAGGTTAGTCATCCGCCTAGCATATCAGAGGCCCAAGTTCGATACCTGGCCAGACTCACTTGAAGAAATAAATTTCAAAAAAGCGGCGGTTCACCTCATAACTCAGCTAGTCACTGGTTATTGAGTATTAGGCTATGTAAAACTTTTCTAACTAATGCAGTAGAGAGAAGTACCCCTTGTTCCAATTGGAATGTTGTCGGGGAATTTATTATATATATATATATATATATATATATATATATATATATATATATATATATATATTGAGGAGGAGTATTTGAGTTTAGAATTTAAAGTATATAGACTTATCAGAAGGGGAGCTTTATGCCCTCAAAGTAGGGTTTTTCGAAAATTAAAAACGATCCAGAAGTCACATTTTTGATCCGATACATGTAAAAGATTTTTATATGTACGGACTTTGCTGGATCTACAAAAACATCACTACACGTATGGCTTACAAGATATTCGAGTTCGAAAAAAATCAACTTTTTGACGATTTAGGTCTAGCGTTTCGCTAATATCAGACCCAAATTTTCCAAATTTTGCGGAATTTGTTTTGTTTTATTTTATTTCTAAGGAATGTAAAAATCATACAAACAAAAATTTGTGGTTTAGATTTATAAAAGTCAACTGTTTCAAAAGTTATAGGCATATAAAATGGGTATGTTTTAAATTTTTTTTAAAAACGCCATAAAATCTGAACCAAAGCTAATTTATTTTTTTTTAAAAAACTTTGATCGAGAATCATATTTTTCAAAAATCATATTTTTCGTTCGAAAAATTTGATTGGATTTTGAAATTTTTAAAAAGCTTTTAGAAAGAAAGTTATAGATATTAAGTTAAAGAAATATTAAATGATTCTGAATATTTAAAAAAATGACACTAGTTCACAAAATTTGACTTTCTGAGCTACACTTGATCACCATCTTAATTGATCAATCATTATGATCTTCTGATTAAAGAAACGATCGAAATTTTATTTTCTAAAACATTTTTCTTTTTATAAAATTTTTCATTTTTGAAAAGGCTGATCTATTGATCTTATCATATCTTTGAAAACGTTTGTTCGATTTTGTTGAAAGTCGCAGAATATAATGCCAATTAATTATCTTTTAATAGTTTGAAAACAATTTTTATCTATCTTTAAGGGATTTGGAGTTATTATTAAAATGTTTGCAATTTTTATTTTATTTTTTAATTCTTAAAAAATTGATAATGGAAAAAACCTACCATTTTATTTAAAATGTAAACATTCCAAATAAAATAGATATAAAACAAAGTAAGAAAGTAGATTGTAAGACGGCCAAGCCTTATCACTGTATCACTTAGGTCAAATGTCTTTTTTTTTTCTTTTCTATTTACTAAATTTAGTCATCAAACAAACATTTTCTCAAGTTTTATAAATTTAAACCATTTCGGTCATTGGGTCTGATTTGGGAGTTAGGATCAAATGTCGGACGATTTTCTTGAATTTTACCAATTTGATAACAGTTTTTACAAAAACAAGTAAGAAAGCGCTACAGTCGGTCAAGCCCGACCATACGATACCCTTCACCACTAAGGTCAAAGGTGTTATTTTTCATGTATATAGACAAATATTTGCTAAATTTTGCCATCATACAAACATTTTCTCAAAACTTATACATTTAACCTGTTTCCATAATTTTTACTTATATGAGAGCTAGGGTCAAATGTGGACCGATTATCTCGAAATTTGGCAAATTGATTACAGTTGTTACAAAAATTATGTATGCAAAAAATAAACACAAAATTTTTAATATCTTTAGATTTACGAGCGTTTTAGTGATTTTTTTGTCTCATTTAGTGCGTTTTTAAATGTGGACCGATTTCAACGAAATTTTGTACAGTGATTTTAGTTTACATAAGCAGTATTTTTAAATTTCATGAAAAAATATTGATATTTGTGGCAAATATGTCAATTCCGGAAAGTGGGACCTATGGGAGGTACCATAAATAATGAACCGATTTTGACCAATTTCAATAGCCATGGTCCCATTATCAAAAAAATTATCTGTACAAAATTTCATCAAATTATCTTTAGAATTGCGACCTGTAGTTTGATTACAAGGTTTACATGGGGGTCCAGCCAGCAAGCCAGATGGACGGACGGACATCGCTAAATCGACTCAGAAAGTGATTCTAAGCCTATTGGTATACTAAAAGGTGGGTCTAAGACAAATATTTCTATGCGTTACATACATCAGCACAAACTTATAATACCCTTTCCACCTATGGTGGTGAAGGGTATAATTATCTTCAGATATTGAAGTGTTTTTGTATACTTCGATGTGAAAAATATAATCTCAATTTCGAGAAGTCAGAACAATGGGAGTTATTTCAAATAATAGATCGATCTTTGCCTATATTAAAGGCAATGGTTAAATAAACTGTTAAAAATAAATTGATGTGCAAAATTTCATAAAGATAAAATTAATTTGTGACTATACTAAGATTGTCATTATGTAAGTAACTTCTATAATATTAGCTCAAAAACCAAAAAGGATATATATTTTGAGTCCTTATGTTGAAGGCATGTCAACAAAATTTGGCAAGAAAATTTCTTGGCAAATTTTTATATTGAAATTGGGGGAAATCGGTTTACATTTGATTGGAGCTCCCTTATCATCACTTTAATATTGATAAATTAAATAAAATTTTAATAGACATGACAATTTAATTTGAATAGAGAAGCTTTTTGGAACTATTGGTCAGTATATACAATTTTATAGGAATCAGCTTACATTTCGAGTAACGATGGTAAGTTTTTGCGATTTTCAATTTTCGATTTTTTTTATCAATTTCTAAAAAATAAATTTTTTTCCATTTTGCTTAAAAAAAAATATAATTTCCCATTGCGATGTGAATAACTCCAAAGCCGTTGATCACACAAAAAAACTTGTCTTATCGCGTCTTATAGCCCATTCACACTAGAAGTTTTTAGGTGTTTTCGGAAATGAAAACACCATCGAAAACTTTACCATTCACATTATGAAAATTTGGCACTTCATAAGTTTTCAAGATTTGATAAACTAACTAAAACAACCTCTTCGAAAATTTGAAATTTGAAAAAAAAAATATTTTTAAAAAATCTTTAAAAAAAATTAAATTTCGGGTTTTTTTTAATAAAAAGAAGACCATAACGCTTCAAACAAAAATAGTTAAAGTTAAATGTAATTTTGGCTGTTAACCAGTGTAATTTGATTGTATACAGACTTTCATGTTTATAGCTCTTACTTCTTGTATAATAGATTTTTTGTTGTATATATATATGAAATATACCCGAAAATTACTAAATTTTTTTAAAAAATTTTGAAAGATTTTCGAAAACTAAAAATGTACACAATCCAAAAACATTGTCTTTTTACGTCTTTTAACTGCAATCAGGTACTTTTGGGATATTTAAGGGATTTTAATTTCAATGAATTTTGGGACAAACAAAAAAATGAACTCAATTTAAAAATGAAACAATTACAATAAATAAAAAAAACATAATTAATAGTTAAATGATAATTACAGATAATAAAATAACATATAAATAAGGAATGTAACAATTACAATAATAATAATAATATTTATAAAATTATTTAAAAACTTTTTCGTAATAATAAAAATACTAAAACAATTTATAAATTATAATTAATGTTAAAAAAAATAAAACATTACTTAAAAATATATATAAATTTAAAATAAAAAATGGTTTGACTATTGCATTTACATGTTTATATGGATGGAGGAATGAACTGAAATTAGATTATGTTCTTTTGTAGTCTAGTGTAATTCAATGGCAGTTTTTTTTTAAAGGCTATTGCAGTGTTAACAGAGAGAATTTACATACTAAGGGGGTTTTACGCCATCACTTTTTCTATGATTTTTGGCAATTTTACATCATAAGTTATATTGTTATATTACGACTTTTTGAAAAAGCCATAGAAAAATTCATAATAAAAGTCATGGTGTAATAACCCCCTTTTAAGTAGCCTCATTATTATGAAATTCTTTTTCTATGTAAATAAAATTTTTATGGGTTTATTTTTAAATAGTAGAGGACCTGTATGAAATAATTAAATAAATAAACTATCTTGTTCAATATAAGTTCTTAAAGATGATTGTTTTCTATTTAAAACATTATATGCTTAAAAATAAGTAAGACTTTTTTCTAACATTAAATCGCGCTTGCCGCCGGTTATATCATGCCAAAAAAGCAAAAAATTAACGTTATGATGCTATCGATAGGAAAAATTACTATTTGATACAATCGATATGAAAAATGATTACTTTTTGTTATAAAATTTTATAGCCTGTTTCACGATTTCGAAAGAAAATCTACTCGAAAGAAAGTGAGTAACTCGAATTCGAATAAATTTTGGTTTCACTATTTCGAAGCCTTTCGTTCGTTTCTATTCGAAAGCAAAATATCAAGTGACTCGTTTTGATATTTGCTTTCGCATTTCTGGTAACTTGTTCGAAATAGTAAAACAGAAATTTGTATGAAAATACTTACGTTTTCTTTCGACTTGTTTTTCGACTTATCTTTCGCATAAAATAGAGTTAGTGAAACGAAAAACAAATTTCTTTCGTATAGGATAAGAAGAAAAAGCATTCTTTCGAGATCGTGGAACAGGCCATTAGATCCATTGTTTTATCGATTTTAATAGACATTTTTATCTATTTCAATACACAAGGTGTAGCTAGGGCAATTAAGAAATTGTTTTTTATTTGTTATTCAAAAAATACTTTTATTACAAAAATGGATTTAACGACATCCACATTTAACGACCACAAAAAAAATGTTCTAAACTAAAAATTATTGTTTTCAAATACTTATTACATTTGATGTGATGAAACTTTATATCTTTAACTCAATTTAGAAAAATGGAAATTATACGTTTTGGTGCGGACACCTGCAAATGTCATTTAAAATATAAAATCCTCTAAAATAGTTTTGGTTTTTATTTTAATGAACGTATTAACTCTGATTTAAATCAAAAGATTCAACAACTTTCAAAAATAACTTATTAACATTTTCAATTGATCAATTGGTTTAGATACTCTGTCAAAAAAATTGTAAGGTATAACCGTTCTCTCTTACAAAAAAAATTTTTGAAGTAAATGCGAAATATTTCAAATTTGTTTTTTGTAAACAATTATAAAAGTCGTTGCCACATGTGAGAAATGGGAATATTATTATCAGGAAGTTTTGAATGTATAATGTGTAATGTGTTGTAAACATTTCGTTAAAACTTATCTTATAAAGTTTAGCGGATCCTGCACAAGGAAAAAAAAAGACTTGAGATAATTCAATTTTGTCATAATATATTTAAAGTATTTTTGTGTAACATATTTTTTTATAATTTATGTTACAGTTTCTTCAGCTTCTTTTTGGGATTGAAAATTTTATTTTCACCAAAATTTTATTTAAAAAACGTATCTTCAAATATGTTCTTATAGATAGATTTTGGTGTGATCTTTTATAGTATGAGAATTATGGGCTTTTTAAATTTCAAAAATTATACGGCATAACTTTAGAAGTTTATATCCGATATAAACTGGTATATCAAACAAAAGCTACTGAAAGTATCATTCAAATGATATATTATACATTCTTCCGATTTATAAAGATTAAGAGCTCATATACTCAAAACTTATTTTTACAACCGACTTTGTTTATAAAAATGAGCATATCTTAAAATAATATAGATATAAATATGGTCTTTTATATAATGAATTCTATACAGGATATACTGGGCTTTTATATAACATAAACTACTTAGCTCTAGCATATGTAGCGAGTTAGTTATGACAGCGTAAAATTTTACTTCTATTGAGTTAGAGTAATATAAATAATATTTATATAATTCTAACTCAATAGAAGTAAAATTTTATTTAGTAATCATACATTTTTATATTACATATAAAATGTATATATTTTTTTGTCTATATCTGCAACGGTAGTCGGTAGTCGTGTGGCTATGTCGACGCTTAAAAAATTATTTCTATTTGAATGAATGTATTCTAATGTTAACAGGTTGTAGCCCGTAGCCTGCCGTCGTGATTGTGTTTATAGTTTATACCTTACTAATTTCTTTTATGATGCTCTGGCGTATGATTATTAATGTGAAAATCATTATTACTCATACGCACTATATAAACAATATCGTCGTGCGGAAGTTTATGTGCTCTATCCTCCATTTTACACATTTTGAGTTAATAATGCCACTTTAGGTTTTCGACCCTAATAGCCTGGTTTACGATTTCGAAAGAAAATCTACTCGAAATAAAAGTGAGTAACTCGAATTCGTATTAATTTTGGTTTCACTATTTCGAAGCCTTTCGTTCGTTTCTATTCGAAAGCAAAATATCAAGTGAGTCATTTTGACATTTGGTTTCGTATTGCTGGTAACTTGTTCGAAATAGTGAAACAGAAATTTGTATGAAAATACTTACGTTTTCTTTCGACTTGTTTTTCGACTAATCTTTCGCATAAAATAAAGTTAGTGAAACGAAAAACAAATTTCATTCGTATAGGATGAGAAAGAAACATTCTTTGGAGGTCGTGGAACAGGCCATGAATTTTTTAATTCTGTAATTCGTTTTCGACTATCTCGTCTAGTTTCTGAGATAAATAGTGTCTGTTTTGTTTTATATCCTTCAAAACAGATTTTTTGTGCTACTTTGCTCTATACGCCAAATATATGATGTAAAAATCTGAATTCGATAGTAAAGCTTTGTAGAAAAATTAAGTTAAAACTTCAAGGTCGATTTTCAAATAATACATTTTTGGCGTATAGAGCACATAAACTTCCGCACGACGATATGTTAAAAAATAAATCTTTTTCTCAAATGTTATTCTAATAGTGAAATTTGTTGCTATTATACGCCAAATTATTATACCCTCTACCACAATAGGAGTAAATGGTGCTGATATGTTTAACGCCTGAAATGTTGGTCTAAGAGTCACATTTAACCCTCTGCGACTAACGTGGTTGTCTGGCAGACGCCAAGAATAATTATGTTTTGTTCTGAAACTAATTTTTTGGGAAAACCATCCAATCTTAAAAATTATAAGGCATGGAAATTGTGCCTGGCAGTTGTCAATATAATATTTAAAATTTTTGATGTCAATCGCAAAGGGTTAACTATATCTTTTGACCTAGAATCATTTGTTGTGTCGAAAGCCAGTCAAAAACCCTTTTAAAGGCATACATACGATCAACCACAACGTTTTAATTTTAGCAAATGGGACCTAGAAAAGTTCGATGAAGATCCACTTTCTAGTCGGGAAAATTGTTTTCATAGACTAAAATTATATCTAGAGTTTTTTTTAAAACGTACTTTTTTGATTTTTTCAAGTTTGTGGGAAATTGAGAAAAAGTAATATATTTGTTCCCGTTCTCTTACGAAACTACCCAAAACAGTCCGAAGTTGTCAGAAATTACTCAAACAACAACAATTTGTATTGAAAAATTTGTACGGGAACACGTTGTGTAAGTTTGGGTTGTTTCGTTAAAGTACGGGAACAAACATAATATCTACTCATTAAAAAAAGCATTATAAATCGGAAAATTGTATTTAGAAAATGGAATTTAGCCCAAATAATCCAAAAATAACAAAAAACTTTTTTTTTAAATGCGAAAAAATACGTTTTGAAAAAAAACTCAAGATATCTGGTTGAATGAAATAAAAGTGCTAAGTTCAGATGCGGTCTGATTAACATAAAATGTAATACCCTGACTTATAGTCGCATAGGATTTCTCTGCACTAAATTTGGTTATCATACCTATTAATATTTGATATTTACGGGAGCTTAATCATAATTTTGGCTAATTTCAATACCTATTTTTTTTAAATTTTTCGTTTCCGTACAATCGTGATTTTAACTGACAGACAAACAGAAACCTCTTATTAATTTTGGTATTACAACTGTAGAGGGAGTTATGATGAAATGGGAACCGATTTCGTTAAATTTTAATACCAAACTTTTAAAAGAAATTGGAAATATTTTGTAAAATTTTGTTACCCTAGCTCAAATAGTTTTCAACAAACGGATAGACAGACTGTCATCTCCCAATGGTCTTAGAATTTCATAAGAATCCTTGACAACGTATGGAATTTAAATTGAAAAGTAATGTTGCATATTTTTAGGAGTTTACAAATAAATTGATTATACTCTACACCGACATAGATGGATTTGCTCAGTCTTTCTATACGACCATGTAAACTTTTAATCAAAGTAAAATTAAGATAGTTTGATGAAATTTGGTACAAAAATTCGATTCAGTTCATTATTTCGGGTGTCTCCTATAGGTCTGAGTTGAGATTTTGTTCAGAAGTTTCAGTAGATTTTTATTTCATAAAACATATAGTTTTTTTTTGGCCTAAGAACGATCCCTTAATTTTTTGAACAAAATCGATTGTATATTTCGCGTACTTTCAATAGAGTCTTTGGCCTTTTACAGCCTCAATTTATATGCATTTTAATAATATTCCGCAAAAATAAAATTTGTTGCAATCGGCTCATATATGACTATACCTTCCTTTTACATACCCAGAAAATGACAAAAAATAAACTTATAAGTCTAGAGATAATTAAAGTTTTTTGCTAAGACTTTGTACAGTTAAACATTTTAAAAATAAGTCGATAACTTGTAACAATTGGTTCACATTTGACCCTAGGCCCCATATTAGAACCTCTGTCGGAAATGACATAAATGTACCTTAATTTCGAAATTTTGACAAAATAATAGCTCATATATCTCTTTACTAAGACTTAAGCAAATCTGGTTTATATTTATCTTACTAGTGAAGGTTTTGAAATAGTTTATCATAATGTTTTTTTAACTGGTTCTAAAAGTATGCAACACTATTAAAAAAAAAATCTATACTACAGCCTGACAAAATGAAATTTTTTTGTACTTTAAATTTCTTATGTGAGGTTTATATAACTCAAGCGGCTGACGATTGAGTGAAATTTACAAGTATTTTGTTTTTGTTACAATAACAAAACACATGTAAATTTCACTCAATCGTCAGCCACTTGAGTTATATAAACCCCACATTAGTCACTGTGTATGCATCTAATATTTGGCTGCAAATATATCTTATTTATTTTTTTGTATCATTTCTAGTTTTCGAGATATTATTATTTTAAGAAAACCATGAAGTTACGCGATTTATAGTAACATAACTAATAAACGGTTCATTCTAGAAAAAATCGACATACGACTACGATATTATCTTAGTTCTGCATTAACAATTTTTTAATTCCATTGAGTACTTTAGGAGTTATTTTATTTTTTTAAGTAGTTTTACAAAATTTAGAATAAAATCAAAACTACTGCGTCCAAATTAACAGAAAATATTGTAATTTATGCAGGACATATCTGCCTATATAAAAATATTGGAACTCCTGTTATTATCCCTAGCAAATATTATGCTAGAGCAGCATGAAGGTTATATCGTAGCTAAATTTAGATTTTTTTTATTATGTAGATTAAGCTGTTCTTTAGTTATAATACTCAAAATTATATAACTACGTAATTTAAGAAAAAAATATATATCTCGAAAACTATAACTGATCAAAAAAAAAAAAACAAGTAAGAAAGTGCTATAGTCGGTCAAACCCGACCATACGATACCCTTCACCACTTAGGTCAAAGGTGTACTTTATTCTGTATAAAGACAAATATTTGCTAAATTTTGCCATCATACAAACATTATCTCAAAACTTATATATTTAAGCCGTTTCCGTCATTTGGACTTATATGAGAGCTAGGGTCAAATGTGGACCGATTATCTCGAAATTTGGCAAATTAATTACAGTTGTAACAAAAATTATGTATGCAAAAAATATACTCAAAATTTTGATTATCTTTAGATTTACGAGCGTTTTAGTGTTTTTTTTTTTGTCTCATTTAGTGCGTTTTTAAAGAAATGTTTGTATGGGAGCTATGGTGAAATGTGGACCGATTTCAACGAAATTTGGTACAGTGATTTTAGTTTACATAAGCAGTATTTGGTTTAAATTTCATGAAAAAATATTGATATTTGTGGCTAATATATCAATTCCGGGAAGTGGGGCCTATGGGAGGTACTAGAAATAAAGAACCGATTTTGACCAATTTCAATAGCCAAATTGATCTGTGCCAAATTTCATTAAATTATCTATAGAATTGCGACCTGTAGTTTGATTACAAGGTTTACATGGGGGTCCAGCCAGCCAGACGGACGGACGGACATCGCTAAATCGACTCAGAAAGTGATTCTAAGCCTATTGGTATACTAAAAGGTGGGCCTAAGACAAATATTTCTATGCGTTACATACATCAGCACAAACTTATAATACCCTTTCCACCTATGGTGGTGAAGGGTATTAAAACGATTTAGAAGAATTGGAGCCCTATATAAGATATATACAAATTGAGTAAAAAAAACTTGGCACCATTTTTAGTGTTGGACTGTGTTATAGTTTTTGTCGACAACTCTAATAGGCTCCCAAAACATTTTCAATATTTAGTTTTTTGATTTGGTACGCTTTAAAAAGAAATGGGTCCTTGGCGGTAGTAAACTTTGTTATATTCGCTTGTAAACGAGTCAAATCAAAAATTTTCCAACACGTACTAAACCACACTATCTCCGATTTAAATGAAATTTTGTATATACATTCTATTAGATCAGACAATTTTCAGAGTTCTTAAAAAATTTGAATTTTAGCTAAAAACGACAACTGTATCAAAAGTTTTAGGTATAAAAAATGGGTACGTTTTGAAAAAAATCTTAAATAAAATCTACTTTGGACTGCCATAAAATCTTTAGCAAAGCGAAATTCAAATTTAAAGGAACTCTAACAATTGTATGAGCTTAGAAAATGTATATACAATATTTCATCAAAATTGGAGATGGTGAGGTTCAAAATTCGTATTTTTCGTTCGAAAAAATTTTGATTTCACCCAAAAATTGATATTAAAAAAAACAATAAAAATAAAAATTTAAACCTAATTTACAAAATTATCTTAACTTATTGAAACAAAATAAATAAATCTTAAAAAAATAATTGTTATAAAAATATTAAACATTTATAAAATGTTACCTTCATGGAATGTTGGGTTCTATTATTTTCCTATTTTATGTTTTTTTTTTTTTGTTTGTTTTTTAAAGTATCACTGTGTTTCAAGATTTGTTTTTGTTTCTATATTGTAAATTTTAAAATGGAATAGTAAAAAATCTTTCTTTATCAGTTAAAAAAATATTTGGAGAAATGTGTACTTTGCAATTTTAAATAATGGAATTTAACCAACGAATTTCAACCATTTGGATCCATATTGGGAAATTTATGTTTTGACTCCAAACCGATAGTAGTGGTGGCGTATTTGTCTTGGGACCAAGGTTTTAAGGATCTTACATTAGAGGCTAGAGAGCATGATGATACGTCAGCGGTAAGAGGATCGGAGACAGGAACTATATAGGATAAATCATTATTGGGTTGATGATTCGTTGTGGTCGCTGCTGTAGAGGGTTTTAATTTTGATTTTTGGATTTGTCGTGAATTTTTTAAATTCGTAGATTTCTTAGATTTTTCCTTCTTATTGTTGTTATTGTGGAGTTTGTTTTTGAATAACGAAGAACGATTTGAAGTTTTGGATGTTGAAGGTAGGGGAGGAGGACTATGTTTAGTATTAAAATGCTAAAAATATTAAAAAGATATAATTAAATATGTATTTCAAAGAAAATAATAAATTAAACTTACTTCTCCATTTGTTAGCTGATAACCATTTTTCAAAACCTCTGCTGACACATCCATTTCCGAGGTGGGCGTTGGTGTTGAGGCCGTTTGCTCTTCGGCCAATAGACAAATGCCATCAATCGAGGTGGAATGTTTAGGAAAATTACCATGGAACTGTTTAGACTTAATGGAATTGGCGGTACTACAACTGCCATTGCTATTACTACTGCTACTTAAACTATTGCTGCGACGTGAGCTAAAACTGCTGCAATTCATATTTTCAACTGGCGATAAAGTCAAAGCTATGGAATTTGGCGGTGTTTGCACATTGGCCGCAAATTTTGAGGAACTTTGTTTCTGCACTATGGCCACACAGTGGGGCTGCTGTTGCTTTTGCTGCTGGGAGTGAATATTTTTAAATGGTATAAAAAAGGGTTTTGTTGTTTGACCTGCCGCCTCCGAAACGGTGGCCACTTTTGAGGATTTTTTGTGAGGACTGGTTTTGCACAGCGGCACCGAGGAGAGATTATGCTCACTGCCCATATCGTATTCACTCAAAATCGAGGAGTTATTTGTTTGCTCTAGATTATCTAAGCTCTGGCGGGCCACCACCTCACCATTGCCATTAGGCAATTGAGTGGTTTCATATTTGAAACGATCATTTGACATTAGTTCCATACGTCGACCCGCTATTTTGGGTATCAGATTTTGCATTTCATGACAATCTGGAGGCATGGTCGAAGAACTTAAACCACCCGCACTACCACCCGGTAGGCCTGTATTACTGAGATTACCAAAGTGTATGTCGGTAGGTGTTGAGAGATGAGTGGGTCCTTGTTGTCGGGATTTGAAGCGTTTTCTTTGAAACATTATTAAAACGGCAAAGCCAAAGATACAGACTATCGACAGCAAAGAGCCTATGGCAATGCCACTGTAGACCTGAGAACTAGAGCCAGAATCTTCATTTTCCAATGACAAATAATTTATGTTTCGCAAATCAATGGAAATGGGTGCTCCTACACCCGTTTCTCCAACCACACGCACGGAGATATTGATTTTAGCCGATTCCGAGATATTAGGAAACTAAAAGAAATAATTTATATAATTGCTTTCTAAGGTTTTTAGAAAAAAATGTAATTCAAAAGAAAAATTGTTCGCATTTAAGCCTAGTCTCTTACATTTTATTGATAAATGCCAAAATATGTTTGTGGGGACAACCAATTCCTCGACGCGTTTTAATAGTTGGTTAGGCCATCATCTTCAGGAGGAGTATCCCTACATTAAGACAGATCGAAAACCTATCGAATTACCTATTTTACAATTATTACGAAGTATGGATGCTCCTCTTGAAGATGATAGCCTAACTAACCATTGAGTTTTAATATTAAATAATATTCCCAATATATCTTACCTTATAATTACAAACTTTACAATCTAAAACATTAGCCTCATGCGTCACCTTTCCCAAAGTCCACAGTATATTGTAATGATGTATCCTACCGTTTGGCTGCAGCGGTGGTTCCCATTTCAGCTTTAAGCCGCAATTTTGACGTGTTACCTTCGGAAGACTTATCGTTCCCGGAGGATCCTGCAATGTAACCACGTTCATTTGTCCATAAAATATACTCGTATCACAACTGGAGAAATGAAAACTGTAGTGAGTGTTAGGATGTAATTTGGTTATTTCCAGCTCTGTATGATGCATATAATGTTCTTCGCATTTCCGCTTCTCCTCGATTATGTGGGGAAAGTGTATTTGACGATAGCAGACCTGAACGCAGGTCTCATTGAAGCCATCCTGAAAGTGAAAGATTAACATGCGCGATTCGATGGTGGTGAGATGATATGGAATGGCTATAACATCGGCGGTGTCATTAACGATCTGTGGAGAGAAGAATGGTAAATTTTTGAAATTTCAAATTAATAAAGATGGGGTAGAACAGTTTTTTCTGAAAAGCTCAAAATAAAGCCTAACCATGCAACCTTATTCTCGATCTCTATTTGTATTTTGGGCATAGCTTAAATCTATACAATTTCCAAAAATTCCAGTTTGAAAACCATGCGTTCTGTGCTATCATGTACCTTAGAGTGGTTCGAAAAAAAAGTTGAGTCAGCCACCCCTAGGATTAAAGATAATACAAAAATAATTCTAAAAATTGTTTTTTTATTTTGTTTACCACGCCTACAAATACCGCCCTTTTTTGTATTTTGTTAACTGTGGCGCCATCTTTAGTCCGATCATAACACTTTATATTACGGTGTTCACGGCACTGTAAGGGCTATATTTCTCTTTTTGATAGTTTTTTACTAACACGTCAATTTCTAGTCAAAATTTAATTTTAATTGAACCGAGTAAAAATATAGTTTTTTAAGGTATGACTTTAAATTGTCGCAAAGAACTATCAAAAAGAAAAATGTAGTCTTTTCAGAACCGCGAACACCGACCTTTAAAATGTTATGATCGGACTTAAAATGGCGACACAGTAAACAAAAAACTAAAAGCGTGGTAAAAAAAAAGGTACGAACCGCTCTAGTGTACCTCTGAGGAAACTTGGTAAGACATTTTTGAGATTGAAGAAATAGGCATAACTTGAGGGGGATCGTACTTTACTCAATTTAATTTTTTTTCTATTTACACCTCCTATATGAGGCTTAAAATGAAGTATAACTCTCATGAATGGTCCAGTGCTTTAAGGAATCTTTCGTAGTATTTCAACCTTGCACAGTAGAGGTAGGAGATGGTTTTTAATTACAGTTTTTATCTATTAGTCGCTTTACAAAGAAAATTTATTTATAAATCTCACTGTCAAATTGTTGGTAAACTCCCCTAAAAAGTTGTTGCCCTCACCTGTTTCTGTTATTATTAATTTCTATTTTAATTATAAATTACCACAACATCCTGAATCGGCAGTAAGCCTACAGCAATAACACGCTGTTGATGTTAAAATAAATCAAAAGCTTAAACAATTCTGTGGCAATATGGAAGAATAGCTTAAGTCGAAAATTGAAGTTTTGAGATATCATCAATTTTGTGTAATTTATCTTCTGCTTGATTTTTGCAAATAATTTATGAATTAATATATTGGTAACATGTTTATTAGTGAAGAAGGATGAATATTTTAAAAAAATATTGTTAAATCCAGAAGATTTTACGTTTTTTTTTTCAACTTAAACTCTTTTTCGAAATTTGCGTTAAAGAAGACCTTATGTAACTTTAAGCGGTTCTGTTTAAATAAAATGTATATATTGTGTGAACATAGGTTGTTTGAAAATAATTACTTTATTTTTTATGGTCAACACTTATACAGCTTAGATGGAGTTAAGCGAAATCGTTATATGATTAAAGAAAAATATAAATATGTACACAGAAATATGTGTACATAAGTTGTTTTGATCAATGCATTAAAAACTTAAGCTAAAAAGTAAACGTACATAACATTGATAAAAACCCGAATTTTTTAAAACAGACTAAACACATGTAAGCGCCTTTGCTTCTGTAACCCAATAAACGCCTCAACTCAATTCTCTCTTATGTCGACTTAAGCTAATATTCCATATTGCCACAGAATTAATTAAATCCCATCAAATTGTATTATATTTGAATAGAACGTCTGACGCAGTTTCTGAAACACTTCGCGAAAATCAGTTTGGGTTCCGAGAGAATAGATCTTGTGTTGATCTAATCAACACAGTAAGAATAGTATTGGAGCAATGTAATGAATTTCGCACCCCCATTTATCTAGAGCTTATCGAGGCCTTCGACAGTGTCAACAGGTGCTATCTATGGAGAATTTTAGAAAATCGTAACATGCCAACGAAAATTCTGAACTTAATTCGCGCAATGTACATGGACTTTAAATGCCGGGTTCTACATAAAGGTAAATTGTCTAATCCGTTCGAAAATACTACTGGAGTAAGACAAGGATGTATATTATCACCTATACTTTTTATCCTTGTCATCGACAATATAATGCGCACGGCACTGAATGGTAGACGTGATATCCAATAGACACCCTTTAAGCAATCGAGGACTTCGAATACGCCGATGACGTTTGTCTTCTAAGCCAAAGACCAGCTCACCTTCAAGAAAACACTAGCGCTATTACTGTTGAATCTCGAGCAGCTGGGCTGGATATCAATATTTCCAAGACAAAGATTATGCCTGGAGGCTATGGCGCAAACCCGTCGCCACACATCAGTGTGGATAGGGTATTGGATGTGTAGGTACCTTTAATTATCTTGGTAGTTTGGTATCTACAAAAGGTGGCGCCGATGAGGATATTGAATCGCGTATTAATAAGGCAAAATCTACATTCGGCATTCTCCGAACTATATGGAAATCTCGGCAAATATCAACAACAACTAAGTTACGAATATATAACTCGAATGTCAAGTCCATCTTGTATTACGGCTGCGAAACTTGGAAACGCACAAATGCCATCGATAAACGCCTACAAACAAATACTTGCGGCAAATCCTTAATATATGGTGGCCAAATTGCATAAGAAATGAAGATCTACTAAACGCTACAAACCAAATCCCTTCTTCTATAGAGGTATGTAAACGGAAATGGCGATGGATAGGCCACACACTTCGAAGGCCAAATACCAACATTGCTCGACAAGCGCTTCGTTGGAATCCACAAGGAAGCGGCCGTCGTGTTGGTGCACCTGCTAGAACGTGGAGAAGGTCAATTGGTGCGGAGTTACAAGCAGGAAACTATTCATGGAATAATGTATGCCTAACATCTCGCAATAGAGTTCGATATAAAAGGATGGTTGAGGCCCTATGCTCCACTGGGAGTCAAGGATAACAGAAGAAGAAAAATAAATTGTATTAAAAATGTCAACCTAAACTTCAATTACAAGGATACACGGAAATTTTAGTAATTCAATTCAAAAATTAATTCTGACAATATCAGAGCCCCAACTTACCGATTTCCATTCTACATAACGAAAATCCTGAGCCAGATTCTCATTTTCCGAGGTAATAAGTAAAACCCTGAGTTTAAGTTTTGTAAAATGATTCAACATCAAACCCGTCACATTGGCATACAAAACCAAATTGAAGATATTCTCTCCACCATCCACATTATGCTCCAAGGGCGTAGCATCATTATAACTATAACTGGACATGGCATTTTTGAGAACACCCCTCGATGCGGTATCATTTAAAGCCTCAATATTTTTTAATTTATGATAAATATCCTCCGCATCTAAATTGACAATTTGTTCGGTGCCCAAAAGTGGTTTAGTCATTGACTGCTGGGGATCTGGACTGCTGTTGTTAATGGAGAATTGTATGATGAAATATTTCTTTGTGTTCAAAGCAAATTGGGACCAAGTAACAAAAGTATTATTGCCCAATTGCACGACACGCAAAGGTACTGCAACAAAGAAGGAAGGAAGAAATTAAGTCAAAATAGTTAAAGGGTATAATATATTTTTCCATCACGTTTCCAGCCGAACAGTACTTACATCCTTGCGTGCAACATGTAACCGGTAAACTTCTTAATGTACTCATCATACTCTGCTGCGTTGGATTGTTACCCTTTTTTATTTCGGAGGAGGGCATTAGACCGCGTGTTATCAGCTTAAATGGTCGTATATAGGGCAAATCATTGTCAATGATTTTGTATGAGGTATTAAGTTTCATGGGTGAGTAGGGAGTGGCCCAGCGAAAGGGATTGTTTTGTATAATGTGGACTATGAAAAGGGACTGCAAGGAAGGAAAATTTACTGTAATTACAGTACATATTAAAATACATTAAACTTTTTGTACATACCACCAGACTTTCATTCTCAAATGTTACATTCACCGAACTGAAGGTATGAGGAAAGCAACGTATATTCTTCAAGGGATTAGCCTTAACATCTGCCCTTCCTCTAAGACGTATTTCACCGGCTGTATAAACCTCACCGGCTATATTACGGGCAAAACATTGATAAATTCCACTTTCCTGGGGATCAAAAGATTCGATATGCAATTGATTGCCGTTAATATAACGTGTGATGGTACTATTAAACAGATAACCATTATGATACCAGGTAATCGAGGGACGCGGATTCCCAGTAACCAAACATTGATATATAATAGAAGAGGCTACAATGCCCTCATACATAGGTAGTTCTTCCGAGACTAAGGGCGGTTTGGTAACAATAACATGGAAAGTCTAGAAAATTAAAAATTAAAGTTAATAATTTCTTATTTTGAAAACAATACCTTCCTGATTTACCTGATTACTGCATATAGTGGAACAGGTGTAGTAGCCTTCATATTCCTCTATACTGCTACGTATGTGATACTCTTTACTGTTGTTCGATAATTTAACCCATGGCGCACTGTTCGTCTGCTGAAACCACCATTCAATTGGCGCATCTTCGGTTAGGGTATAGCATGTTAAATTTAAATCACCATTTAGGGGAACATATAATGTGGTATTTTGTAAATGAGGTATTAGTTGTCCATTGGGAGGTCTTTGATCTTCATTAGAGTCCATTACATTTAAATTTAATAGAAATTGTCGATGTATTTTTACGGCGTACTGATTATGAGCTAAACATCTGTAAAGGAATAAGGAAATACGGATTTAATTTTCAATATCGCTATATCGATAATATCGATATCTGGGAAACTAAGAGACCGTTTTTAGACGAACTAGAAAAAAATCTCTACAAACAAACTTAAGTGAAAATCAGTTTTATTGTGGAAATCGTTTTATTATTTTTGATTAATTTCAAAAGATATTTATCGATAGCTTGTCCTACATTTAAATATGTATTTATGTATGTATGTCTGTCCGATAAAACAGTATTTCTTTATACATCGAAGTGCAAAAAATAGAATAGAATTTTATATTTTCGTTCAGTTTTATGTACAATAGATGAGAAAAATTAAAAAAAAAATTCAAAATCCTCAAATCCTAGAGGTCCTGCCTTAGACCCCCATTTTTCACCTATTTTTCTTCTTAATGTACAAGTCGACATTCTAAACAGATTTTCAGAAATTCAACACACGTCTATTAATTAATTTAAAAAAGAGGTCTACTAATTTTGGTTAAAATTCGTCAACTCATTGGGGTGCCTATCTTGGACCCTCATTTTTTACCTATTTTTCTTTTTAATGTACAAGTCGAAATTCTCAACAGAAGTTGATTTAATTCGACACACGTCTATATTAAAAAAAGAGCTCTAGTAATTTTGGTTTAAATTAGTCGACACCTTAGGGTACCTGCTTGGACCCCCATTTTCACCCCTTCATATTCTTAATATTAAATCTGAAATTCTCAACAGAATTTGACGAAATTCGGCACACGTCTATAAGATGATCTAAAAAAGGTTAAATAATTTTGGTTAAATTAATTGCAAAGGAGTCGCCTGTATTGAACACCCGTTTTCACAATTTTTTTTAAATGTATAAGCAGCAATTCTCAATAGAATTTGAAACAATTCGGTATTTTGGCGACCCCAATGTGCGGCAAAAACAAAAATTCCTTGTTTTTAATAGTTCTGTTGGAATTATCGAAAAACTTCCTAAGTACAAGTTTAACTATTTTTTAAGGGCTTTAATTTTCTGATATTAGGATGGTTTATTAGGGTGGTAGGAACTGAGGTATGATGGATAAATGCTAGAACCGGATATCTGAGACCAATGACTATTAAAGCAAAATATTGGCCTCCTCGAGACAAAAACATGTATACATCACACTTTTAGATCCGACTATAAATGCCGAAGATATAACGAAAAATGTATTTTGGCGACCCCAATGTGCATAGAAAAAAAAAATAAAAAAAAAAATTCGAAGCTGTTGAGACAGTTATATATAGTTATAGCAATACTTTATATTCGGTGGTGTACGGCGAACTTTTTTTTCGAGACGCCCTACAATTCTTACTTGAAAATATATTAAATATAGGCAAAAATCAAACAGTTTTAATTCCTAACAAACCGACTTTCAACTCGAATAATTTTTGTACTCTTAGGTGTACGGAAAATCTAATTACAGATTCGAACTCCTAAGACAAAACTTAGTAGCGCAAGTTTGCACTTCTTAGCGTAATTGGCATGCAAATTTCAAAAACGTAAAAAAATCGAACGAAGCATTTACGCTTTTTTTTATATTTCGCCTTCTTCTTTAGTTTCATTTGGACCCAAGTCGTTGTTTTATAAAATAGACACCATACTTGGGGGATGAATCCATTGCCCTCTAAATTTTAATTTCGTCACTTCTAATACTACTTAATGGCTGCCAAAATTGAAGCACGCTCTTTATTGTAAAATCACCAATACATTGATATTTTTGTGCCTACCATGGATTTAAAATCGTCGAGTTTCACGAAAAAGTCAATTTTTTGGATTCATTTAAGTAGATTTGCTTTAGTTTAAATTTAATAAAACGAATACTGAATATTATTGCTCAGTATATTAAGGCAAAATCCTTTTTCATCGGGGTCAAAATTGAATTTTTCATGGCAAAATAACGGAATATTATGAATTTAATGGCGAATTTGTAGAATTCATAGCCTGTTTCAAGCGGAGACCGGAGATCGTTTTATTTTTTAAATCCATCAAGTATAAATATCATTGCCGATGAAAATTTATTTTCATTTCGATCGAAAAATAAAAAAAGAGGGATTTATATTTGAAATATAAATAACCCTCATGATGAAAATTTTAAATATCTATAACGATAAATATCCGAACAGAAAAATATTTTATTGATTGTTTTATTTTTGAACTTCTGTTTTGACTTTGAAAAAATAAAATGTTTATAAAATTTCAAAATTTTCAACAATGAATGTATGAATGTTTTCAATTTATTGCAATGTTTTAGGACATCGAAGTTAAAGATAATAGTTCTAATGGGAACTATTGAGGTTTCTTTGATTCGCGTCGCTATTTCTAAAAAATTTTAACTTTTAAACGGTTTAAACGCACTTAGACAACGACCATTTGTTGCCCAAACCCATTTCGATATAAAATTTGCAACAATAATTGAATTTATTGCTATTTAAACGTCCTAAAGGTGTTTTATACCCGGACAAATACAGAAATAAAATTTGAATTTTTTCTATCAAAATTTATTTTCATCGGATGAAAAAAGATGAAAATTATTTAGAACTGTACTGATAAATATCCCAAACGATTTTTTTATATTTTATTTTCATCGGATTGAAAAAAGAAACAAAATTTTTGAACAAATAAAAATCATGAGGGATTTTTAATATTATTTTAAACTTCAATGATTGTTTTTTTTATGGATTTAAACATGAAAATATTGTTTTAAAAGTATTAAAATCCGGTCTCTGGTTTCAAGATTTCAAAAGAGTGTTTTCTTACTTATCCTATACGAAATAAATATGTTTTGCGTTTTACTAAATTTATTTTGTGCGAAAGATAAGTCGAAAAACAAGTCGACAGAAAATGTGTGTAAGTAATTTCATACAAATTTCTGTTTCACTATTTCGAACAAGTTGCCAGTCATGCCAAAGCAAATGTAAAAATGAGTTACTTGCTATTTTGCATTCGAATAAAACGAACGAAAGGCTTCGAAATAGTGGAACCAAAATTAATTCAAATTCGAGTAACTCACTTTTTTTCGCGTAGATTTCCTTTCGAAATCGTGGAACAGGCTATCAATTTTTCTAAGTTGCTCAAAACTTAAAATACTCATTTCAAAATCACTTAACATACCCTAATCTAGAATATTAGCTTCTTTGATTAGCTCAAACATACTATTATACAGTATTATTATACAGCGTGCGTTATAATAGCAGTGCTTCTATTGAATTTATAATATCGCCGTTTTAAGTTATAAATAACAGATTTTTTAAAAATGATTTTATTGATTTATTAGGTTATTTGTTTTGTTTAATTTAAATTATAAACTAAGCTAAAATAACAAAAACAGAAGTAAGCAAATAATAAAAATGTAAATCTCTACGAAAATATGCTTGCGTAAAAAAATAGCAGTTTCATACTACATTAAGTAAATTAATGAAAATTTACATTGTGCGTACAATTTTTAACATTATTTTTAATCTTTGATTAGTACTTAGTTGAATATCCTTTATTTTTTATCACAGCGTTGCACCGGCGTGCCATAGAGTTCACTAGTTTTTGGCATCTTTCCAAAGGAATATTCTGCCAAGCAGATTCCACTACGTTCCACAAATCTTGTTCATTTTTTGGTCTTGCGTTGTACACGGCTTCCTTAATATCTGTCCATAAGTTCTCAATAGGATTGAGGTCAGGAGATTGTGCAGGCCAGTTCATAACCTCAATACCATTGTTCAAAAACCAGGATTTAGCAGCTCTGCTTGTATGTTTCGGGTCATTATCATTTTGAAAAACCCATTTTAATGGCATGTTCCACTCAGCATAGGGTTTCATAACATTTTCTAGTATGCCAACATACATTTGGGCGTCCATGTTTCTCTTTATCCAAAATAAAGGGCCTGTGCCATAGTACGAAAAACAGCCCCAAACATTTATCTTCGCACCTCCATGTTTTACAGTGGTTAAAACATTTCGTGGATCATATTCTGTATTGGGTTTGCGTCTAACATACTGACGACGACCTTTAGATCCAAACAGAACCACTTTGGTCTCGTCTGACCATAATATGTTACGCCACTTAGACAGTGGCCAATCACGGTGTTGTTTTGCAAATTTCAATCTTTTAGTGATATGTGTTTTTTTCAGTAATGGTACTTTTCGGGGAGATCTAGCGTGTAAATTATGATCCAGCAAGACTCTTCTAACTGTACATGGGTGAACGTCAAGGTCAAATCTTTGTTTTAACTCCGTAGCAGACGTCTTAGGCTCATCTCTGACAGTTCTTAAAATTCTTTTAACATCGAATTGACAGATTTTTTTGTTTCGTCCACGAGTTTCTGCCTTGGGAGACCATTTTAAGGCGTTGGAGATCATTTTAGCAGAACAGCCAACCACACTTTGTACAAATTTGTAGGTTTTTCCTTCAGAAATTAACTTCTTTATCAATTCCCTCTTTTCTTTTGTACAATGTTTTCCGCGACCCATTTTTTCGTAACTTTTCGCGAAAGGTTTAAATTTGATTTTTTATATAACTTATTGTCCTCCTCAAATATGTTTTTAAAGAAAATAATTTAAAAAATCTGAGGTGCAATACGTTTTTTACACTTTTTCTTACTTTACTGCTATTATTTTGCAAACGAAAATAAAAGAAAGACAAACAAAAATAACGGTAATTTTTAACAGATGATTTTCGTCTTTTAAATTTCAATGCCCTAAAGTATGCCACTAACCAGTGATTTAAGAAATGAAAAAACAAAACTGCTAAAATAATTATTTTAAAAGATATAGTATATATTTAGAGAAGCAATGATGAACTGCTATTAAATTGCACGGTACTGTACATACATACGTATGTATATAAATTCTATAAAAAAGTGTAATATCTGACATGAAATATTGCAATAACAATTAATGTTGTATGAAATTGTATGTTTTATGTCAGTCGGTTTGTGTTAAACATTTATTTTTATATATTTAATTACAACAATTATTAACGGCAACCAACTGAAAAATAAAAAAAAAACGTTCCCTACTTATGATTATTAAGTGTAAATAAAGAATTTCAGAACAATTTTCGAAAAAAAATTAACAAAACAAAAAAACTAAACCATTAGCTTAACAAAACGTGACGAATTAAAAGGCCGAGCAATTAACATTTTTTTCTGCAAAGAAATTTTTGTATAAAAAAAAAACTAAATTATTTACCTGTATTTGCCAGCATTTTCTTCCTTAACATGACGCAAAACCAAACTGCCATTATTTAGGAGTAAAAAACTGTTGAAAAATGAATTTAAAAAATATTAAAATTCAGAAATTAAAGAAAATTATGTAAATATTAATTAATCATTAGTAATGCACATTAATCGAGGCTAAATTTTGCAATGTTCTTAGGTTATTTTTTAATTTTTTTTTTCGAATTGTAAAGAAAAGATTGAATTCATTTCGATTTGATGGCATAACTTTGATCATCTGTCTACTCGCCTGTTTTCATTGAAATTTTTCGATAACGATACATTTCCATAAAACCATGTTATATTGGCAGGTGGAATACTAAAAATGGGACAATTTAAGGTAAATGACAAACCAGACCAGGCAGTTAAATTAATATTGGCCGGACGACGTTTGAGAACTGGAAATAGACAAAAATACAAGCATAAAATAGATGAAATTGTAAATATAGTTTTCTTATTAAAGGGGAACGTCTTTTATAATTTTAGCATGAAAATATGTCAAAACAACACGGACTTTTCAATCACAATGTTTTTTATTCTGTTGTCCAATATATCCAAGTTAAAATATTTCAAATTAACTCGGATTTTTTCACTTTAAAGTAAAAGTATTCTTATATTTCAAAACTGCCCAATTCATTTCAAATACACTCACTCCTTCTACCCTAACCCAAAATCGATAATGCTAATTTAGTTATTTATAATTTTGGATAATATTAAAACATTTCTGTGAAAACCCCCTAAATACTTGGCAATTAAAAGATAATTTGCTTAAAATTATTCTAAATTTAACGTAAGTTACTTTGTTATAAATTTTAAACTGGCAGTAAATTTTCCAGAAATTATTTAGGTATTTGAGCATTAAGGTTTGTGTTGAAAACATGTTTGTAAACTTGTACATAATTATATATTCTTAAAATTTTAAATAAGTTCTGCTAAAATTATGTACAAAATTTCCTAAATAAAAACCTTATTAATTTGGGAAAATACGAATAGACAATTTTTGAAAAAATTTCCTATAAATAGTAAATTTTTTAAAAATTTCCTATAAATAGAAAATTTTTGAAAATTTTCCTAGAAATAGTAAATTTTTGAAAAATTCCCTATAAAAAGTAAATTTATAAGAAAAAAACTTCCTATAAATAGTAAATTAAAAAAAATTTTCCTATAAAAAGTAAATTTTTTAAAAATTTCCTTTAAAAAGTACATTTTGTAAAAATTTCTTATATATAGTAAATTTTTTGAAAAAATTCCTATAAAAAGCAATTTTTTGAAAAATTTCCTATGAATAGTAAATTTTTGAACAATTTCCCATAAATAGTAAATTTTTGAAAAATTTTCTATAAAAAGTAAATTTTTTAAAAATTTTCTATAAAAAGTAAATTTAAAAAAATTTCCTATAAAAAGTAAATTTTTGAAAAAATTCCTATAAACAGTAAATTTAAAAAAAAATTCCTAAAAAAGTAAATTTTTGAAAAATTTTCTATAAAAAGTAAATTTTTTAAAAATATTCTATAAAAAGTAAATTTTAAAAAATTTCCTATAAAAAGTAAATTTTTGAAAAATTTCCTATAAACAGTAAATTTAAAAAAAAAAAATCCTAAAACGTAAATTTGAAAAAAAAATTTCGTTTTAAAAGTAAAATTTTGAAAAATTTCCTTTAAAAGTAAAATTTTGAAAAATTATCTTTAAAAGTAAATTTTTGAAAAATTCCTATAAAAAGTAAATTTTTGGAAAATTTCCTATAAAAAGTAAATTTTTGAAAAATTTTTTATAAAAAGAAAATTTTTGAAAAATTTCCTATAAAAAGTAAATTTTTATAAAATTTCCTATAAAAAGTAAATTAAAAAAAAAGTAAAATTTTGAAAAACTTCCCATAAATATAACATTTTTGAAAAATTTCCTATTAATAGTAAATTTTTGGAAAATTTACTATAAATAGCAAATTTTTGAAAAATTTCCTATAAAAAGTAAACTTTAAACAAAATTTCGTATCCAAAGTAAAATTTTGAAAAAATTTCCTTTAAAAGTAAAATTTTTGAAAAATTTCCTATAAAAAGTAAATTTTTGAAAAGTTTCCTATAAAAAGTAAATTTTTGAAAAATTTCCTATAAAAAGTAAAATTTTGAAAAATTTCCTATAAATAGTAAATTTTTGAAAAATTTTTGAAAAATTTCCTATAAAAAATAATTTTTTGAAAAATTTCCCATAAATAGTAAATTTTTGAAAAATGTATAAAAAGTAAATTTTTGAAAAATTTCCAATAAAAAGTAAATTTTTGAAAAATTTCCTATAAAAAGCAAATTTTTGAAAAATTTTCTAAAAAAAAGTAAATTTTAGAAAAATTTCATATAAAAAGTAAATTTTTAAAAAATTTCCTTTTAAAAGTAAATTTAAAAAACAAATCCTAAAGAAGTAAATTTTGTGATTTGAAAAATTTCCTATAAAAACTAAATTTTTGAAAAATTTCCCATAAATAGTAAATTTTTGAAAAATTTCCCATAAATAGTAAATTTTTAAAAAATTTCCCATAAATAGTAAATTTTTGAAAAATTTCCCATAAATAGTAAATTTTTGAAAAATTTCCCATAAATAGTAAATTTTTGAAAAATTTCCCATAAATAGTAAATTTTTGAAAAATTTCCCATAAATAGTAAATTTTTGAAAAATTTCCCATAAATAGTAAATTTTTGAAAAATTTCCCATAAATAGTAAATTTTTTTAAAAATTTCCCATAAATAGTAAATTTTTTAAAAATTTCCTATAAAAAGTTAATTTTTGAAAAATTTCCTATAAGAAGTAAATTTTAAAAAAATTTCCTATAAAAAGTAAATTTTTGAAAAATTTCCTATAAAAAGTAAATTTTTAAAAAATTTCCTATAAAAAGTAAATTTTTGAAAAATTTCCTATAAAAAGTAAATTTTTGAAAAATTTCCTATAAAAGGTAAATTTTTGAAAAATTTTCTATAAAAGTAAATTTTTGAAAAATTTCCTATAAAAGTAAATTTTTGAAAAATTTTCTTTAAATAGTGGGTTTTTGAAAATCTTCCAACAAATATTAAATGTTTTATCATAGTTTAGATTTGTGTTTTATTTAATGACTTACCAGGATATTCTACCAAAATACTTTCGGATATGACGGCAGTTTCATTTGCATTGATTTTACAACGATAGTGACCACTGACTTTTTCATCGGCAGTAAAACGTAGAGTTCCATTTCGATACAGATAGAAATTGTTTTGTTTTTTATACTTAATAATATTGTCGTTTAGAAACCAGGTGTAAAAATAATCGGTATCGGCTGAAATTAAAAGTTTTGTTAATAAAATATTTTAGGTACACACTATGCAATGCATTTCACATTTCGATTGCATGTTTTGATACACACACTGCAATTAACGATAAAATCATAAAATTACTATGAGTAATATTTGGATGTTAATGAATAAAAACTATGAAATTCATAATAAAATTTGACAGATTGCGTAAATGTATTGCATAGCGTGTGTCCACTATAAATTAAATTCAAATGTTTTAAAGTTATACATACTTTGATAGTAGGACTCATCAATAGATGCCTTACACTGGAGATAATGGGGCTTGTGTGGATGCGTTATTATCAGTCTTCTTATGGATGGACTTTCGATTTGTAGAAACGGCCTCTGATTTATTGGATTGGCATTAACTGCAAAGAGAAATCGATCATTAAATTATTATTAAATATATGAATTTTACATATTTTTTTTATTTAAAACATTTATGGAAATTAATTGTAAAAACAATTAAGTAAAAATAAAAATTTAAATAAAATTAAAAAAGGTGTGATTACTAGTAGTTATTTATGGATATTTAGGTAAACCACTTTGAGTCGTTAAGAGATGGCTTTAAAGGAATTAAATCTTAACATTGAAAACATTAAATTTCTAATGCCCATGAATAAATCTGTGGCTTGGTGCTAAAAGGGCCAATGTCAAAGAAAATAGTTTTGAGAAAATTTTTTATTTTTCATTTTCCATATAAATTCATGGTAACATTGGACAGAAAAATCTGTTCTGAGCTAAGTTAGAGATTAGCTGTTGGGGCCAAATAAAAGAAGGTAAGGTAGGGAATCTAATGCAATTATTAACTCAAAACAGCAAAAATTGACATTGGCCCTTTTAGCACTAAGCCACATAAATAGGAGTAATACACATATTATAATCTTTTCAAAATGAATGAAGGTATTTAATATTTTAACATGCCTGTCAAATTTATTAAAATAAGAGCAAGAAAAAAAATCAATTAATGCAAAAAAATAAAAGAAATATCAGAAATTAGTAGTAAATTATTCACAAATACTTCATATATTTTGAAATACATGCGTGTTTTTAAACTCAAAAAATTACAACAATTACTGTTTTGATGAAACTATTTTAGTTATAAGTAAGTAGGTGTGTTGTAAAATTAACTTACATTATTTGTTGAGTGTACAGATTCTGAAATTGTACCATATTAAATATTTATCTAGAAGTACTTATTTGTACATAAATCTATGCTATTTATTAATTATTCAATATTTCATCTCGCCCACTTGCGTATATGGCCACAAATGTAAACAGTATGTCAAAAAAGTCTTTAAACATCCGGTCGTCAGTATGAATCATTTAATAGATTTATTATACTTCTTTATTTTATGCTATGAAAATACCCTTTATTAAAATTTTATCATAATTATTTAATTGGAAGAACACTTTTCTGCCATCCTGTAAATACACCCAAAGATTTGAACTAAAACTGAACTAGAACTGAACTAGAACTGAACTAGAACTGAACTAGAACTGAACTAGAACTGAACTAGAACTGAACTAGAACTGAACTAGAACTGAACTAGAACTGAACTAGAACTGAACTAGAACTGAACTAGAACTGAACTAGAACTGAACTAGAACTGAACTAGAACTGAACTAGAACTGAACTAGAACTGAACTAGAACTGAACTAGAACTGAACTAGAACTGAACTAGAACTGAACTAGAACTGAACTAGAACTGAACTAGAACTGAACTAGAACTGAACTAGAACTGAACTAGAACTGAACTAGAACTGAACTAGAACTGAACTAGAACTGAACTAGAACTGAACTAGAACTGAACTAGAACTGAACTAGAACTGAACTAGAACTGAACTAGAACTGAACTAGAACTGAACTAGAACTGAACTAGAACTGAACTAGAACTGAACTAGAACTGAACTAGAACTGAACTAGAACTGAACTAGAACTGAACTAGAACTGAACTAGAACTGAACTAGAACTGAACTAGAACTGAACTAGAACTGAACTAGAACTGAACTAGAACTGAACTAGAACTGAACTAGAACTGAACTAGAACTGAACTAGAACTGAACTAGAACTGAACTAGAACTGAACTAGAACTGAACTAGAACTGAACTAGAACTGAACTAGAACTGAAGTTAAAATTAACTAGAACTGGAAAATGTTGTTAACCATTTTGTATAAATTTGTGCTTAATTGAAATAAAAGTTGTGTTTAAGTTGTTATCTCTAGGCGATTATCTTTTTTTAACACTTAAGCATTTTGTATAAATTTCCCATTAACATTCACAGAATTTTGGCGTCATTAAAAACTTTGTGCGATTGTTAATATAAATTGTTTAGATATGAAAAAAATAGGAAAATTAATGTAAAATATTAACAACTATTGCATATTAATTTCTTAACAAATTACCCATGAATAGAAAAAAAGTATTTTTTACTGAATAGTAGGAGGTCTAGTCTACTCTCTTTGCTAAAGAATGTTAATGCAAAGAAATTCAGACTGTGATAGCTGGCGCCATGAAAAATTGGAGCCGTTTTAATATAAAATCTGAAAAAATATAAGTACATTTTTAGAAATAATAAATTATAAAAAAATATGAAATTATATCTAAAAATGAAGTATTCATTTAAGTGAATAAAATAACAATTATAATGTTAACACCAACGATAAAACTTAATTTTTATTAACTACAACTTTATTCAACGCACGCAACGCCAAATGGGAAATATTTATAGGATTTAATATTTTTGGAGTCAGAATATATTTTATTTTATTTAATACTAATTTTTCTTTTCGAAAGATAATTAGTAAGAGTTGGGTGAAAACAATGATAAAATTGTTTAAGAACAAATTATTTTTATTTGTAGCTCCAGGTCATGAATGAGTTATTCTTTGTCTTATATGGGAAATTAATGTGTTATTTGTCTATTTCCGGCATTAACTAAATGAGGATCATTATTTACAACTATTCACATTCGTGTTGAGTTTCTGCAGAGGTATTTTATTTATATTTGGAAAACCTTAAAACAAATATACAAAATAGCGTCTTATTCCAAAATTTTTAACATTTACTTTTTAAAAATTTCAAATACCGACAGCCACTTAACCAACAGATTTAAAACATCGATAAAATAACATCTAGTTTTAAGATTTACTCAAATAAATAAAATATGTAATAAATATATATGTCGTACTCGTACATTAATTATATCCTTCACCACCATAAATGGAAACGATATTATAAGTTCGTGCTCATGTTTGCAACGTATAGATCTTCACCCTTAAGTAAACCGTTCGACTCAGATTTATATCCTGTTCATTTGCTGAATGTGACAAAAACAATTTTTCCACAATCAGCCAACATATGACATCAGCCATGTAGGATAAACTATGGCCGGATTTTTCCGACTATAAAACATTATTACTTGTTTTAAAATCAAAATTGCGTAATAATAAAAATTGACAAATGCTAACAAGATTTAAAATGTATCCATTACATTGAATTTATTTTTTTCTTTTTTACCCTCATGCGCCACTAGTTTGTACCACAGATGGCTGGGAAAAGGTAGTGCCGCAACTTAAAACGCATGTCCTCACGACTCCAAAATCGTATCAAACATAAAAAACATATGTGCGTAATTTAAATAAAAATAAAACAAATTTTGAATTTACTCAGTTGTTAATACTTACATAAGTTTTTCAAAAATCTTGGGAAACATTAATTTGAGGGAGTAACAAACAACTGCATTAAAAGGCGGACAAACACGAATTTGGATTCTACGAATGCAGATAAATTATTTTCTTAGATAAAAATCTACATCACAAAAATACGTTTTTTAAAATTGTACCGAGATATAGGATTACACAAATGCTTGCAAAAATAAAATTAGAGTTCAGTTCTTGTTCAGTTCTAGTTCAGTTCTAGTTCAGTTCTAGTTCAGTTCTAGTTCAGTTCTAGTTCAGTTCTAGTTCAGTTCTAGTTCAGTTCTAGTTCAGTTCTAGTTCAGTTCTAGTTCAGTTCTAGTTCAGTTCTAGTTCAGTTCTAGTTCAGTTCTAGTTCAGTTCTAGTTCAGTTCTAGTTCAGTTCTAGTTCAGTTCTAGTTCAGTTCTAGTTCAGTTCTAGTTCAGTTCTAGTTCAGTTCTAGTTCAGTTCTAGTTCAGTTCTAGTTCAGTTCTAGTTCAGTTCTAGTTCAGTTCTAGTTCAGTTCTAGTTCAGTTCTAGTTCAGTTCTAGTTCAGTTCTAGTTCAGTTCTAGTTCAGTTCTAGTTCAGTTCTAGTTCAGTTCTAGTTCAGTTCTAGTTCAGTTCTAGTTCAGTTCTAGTTCAGTTCTAGTTCAGTTCTAGTTCAGTTCTAGTTCAGTTCTAGTTCAGTTCTAGTTCAGTTCTAGTTCAGTTCTAGTTCAGTTCTAGTTCAGTTCTAGTTCAGTTCTAGTTCAGTTCTAGTTCAGTTCTAGTTCAGTTCTAGTTCAGTTCTAGTTCAGTTCTAGTTCAGTTCTAGTTCAGTTCTAGTTCAGTTCTAGTTCAGTTCTAGTTCAGTTCTAGTTCAGTTCTAGTTCAGTTCTAGTTCAGTTCTAGTTCAGTTCTAGTTCAGTTCTAGTTCAGTTCTAGTTCAGTTCTAGTTCAGTTCTAGTTCAGTTCTAGTTCAGTTCTAGTTCAGTTCTAGTTCAGTTCTAGTTCAGTTCTAGTTCAGTTCTAGTTCAGTTCTAGTTCAGTTCTAGTTCAGTTCTAGTTCAGTTCTAGTTCAGTTCTAGTTCAGTTCTAGTTCAGTTCTAGTTCAGTTCTAGTTCAGTTCTAGTTCAGTTCTAGTTCAGTTCTAGTTCAGTTCTAGTTCAGTTCTAGTTCAGTTCTAGTTCAGTTCTAGTTCAGTTCTAGTTCAGTTCTAGTTCAGTTCTAGTTCAGTTCTAGTTCAGTTCTAGTTCAGTTCTAGTTCAGTTCTAGTTCAGTTCTAGTTCAGTTCTAGTTCAGTTCTAGTTCAGTTCTAGTTCAGTTCTAGTTCAGTTCTAGTTCAGTTCTAGTTCAGTTCTAGTTCAGTTCTAGTTCAGTTCTAGTTCAGTTCTAGTTCAGTTCTAGTTCAGTTCTAGTTCAGTTCTAGTTCAGTTCTAGTTCAGTTCTAGTTCAGTTCTAGTTCAGTTCTAGTTCAGTTCTAGTTCAGTTCTAGTTCAGTTCTAGTTCAGTTCTAGTTCAGTTCTAGTTCAGTTCTAGTTCAGTTCTAGTTCAGTTCTAGTTCAGTTCTAGTTCAGTTCTAGTTCAGTTCTAGTTCAGTTCTAGTTCAGTTCTAGTTCAGTTCTAGTTCAGTTCTAGTTCAGTTCTAGTTCAGTTCTAGTTCAGTTCTAGTTCAGTTCTAGTTCAGTTCTAGTTCAGTTCTAGTTCAGTTCTAGTTCAGTTCTAGTTCAGTTCTAGTTCAGTTCTAGTTCAGTTCTAGTTCAGTTCTAGTTCAGTTCTAGTTCAGTTCTAGTTCAGTTCTAGTTCAGTTCTAGTTCAGTTCTAGTTCAGTTCTAGTTCAGTTCTAGTTCAGTTCTAGTTCAGTTCTAGTTCAGTTCTAGTTCAGTTCTAGTTCAGTTCTAGTTCAGTTCTAGTTCAGTTCTAGTTCAGTTCTAGTTCAGTTCTAGTTCAGTTCTAGTTCAGTTCTAGTTCAGTTCTAGTTCAGTTCTAGTTCAGTTCTAGTTCAGTTCTAGTTCAGTTCTAGTTCAGTTCTAGTTCAGTTCTAGTTCAGTTCTAGTTCAGTTCTAGTTCAGTTCTAGTTCAGTTCTAGTTCAGTTCTAGTTCAGTTCTAGTTCAGTTCTAGTTCAGTTCTAGTTCAGTTCTAGTTCAGTTCTAGTTCAGTTCTAGTTCAGTTCTAGTTCAGTTCTAGTTCAGTTCTAGTTCAGTTCTAGTTCAGTTCTAGTTCAGTTCTAGTTCAGTTCTAGTTCAGTTCTAGTTCAGTTCTAGTTCAGTTCTAGTTCAGTTCTAGTTTAGTTCTTGTACGGCTTAGGAGTTCCCATCTCTGTCTGTAAATTATAAATTTAACCAAGTTTAAATAAAATAAATAAGGGGAAAATTGTCTGGCATCAGCCTCACGCACTTTTATTTAAAAAATGCTTAATTTGTTACAATTTCAATTACGATGCATTAAATTATTGCTAAATGTGCGTTTAACATCGAAAACATAAAATAAAATTGTTACACATTTTACGCACGCTTTTTAAGTTTTAACGGGGAAAACATAATAGCTTTTATATTTTATTGTTTAATTTGTTTCGTTATAACGAGTACACTAGGTACTTTGTATAAATAAATGGATTCTAAAATGCATAAGTAAAAAAATCATTTCCTTCCAAAGGACAATTTGTTTCAAATAGTCCCAGATTATTGGTTTTATGCCTATATTGCTAATATTTTCAACGAAAATTTACTTTATACAGATAATACCAAAATTTTCCTTAAAATAGTTAATTTTTCTAAAATTTCCTGTAAAAGCAAAGTTTCAAAAGTAAATTAAAAAAAACTTAAATTTCACCAAATTTTCTATAAATTGTAAATTGTTGAAAAATTTTCTGTAGCATAATTTTCGTAAAAGGAACAGACTGTTTTGAAAAATCATAAAAAATGTACTATTATAGGTAATAGCTTGTTTATGTATATGAGAATCCTTAAGGAGATTTTGTGTAGCCTAGTGTTATTTATACATCAAAGAATACCGACATCAATTGTACGAATAAAAAACTAAACTATTTTTTAATTAATATTCGAATAATTTTTGTATTTTCATGTTCATTGTAACTCAAGTATTTAGTAACGGAAACAAAAAACGTTTTTTACCTTTTTAACATTTGAACCGACAAAAAGTGACAAATCCTTATTTCTATATTATTGTTCATAATTTTTACTTATATTTTAACAAAACAGATCATGTTCCCAATAGTGTTAAGTTTCCCAGACCCTTAATAATTAACAAAATAATTGGAGCAAATTCTTTAGCATGACCGAATGTTCTTAATAAAGATCGTCTGAAATAAAAAGGTGAGAATTTAAAAGAGTTTCAAAACATCAGGTAAAATGTCTTTGAGCATCTCGTGTAAATATACAAAAGAATTTACACTTATGCTAAATCATCATTAAGGCAACAATGTTGCAAGTTTGCAACAGTAGTTAACACCACAACAATTTTTATTGTTGTCGTCGTTGGTCGTTCAATTTGTTGCTGTTGTTATGGCTGATGTCGTCGATGTTGTTGCTGCTGGTCGGTATCTTAGTCGTTTTTTGTTAAATTTTATCTTTATTTGTTTTTGGATTGTAACTCATCATAAATCTCATATTGTATGACTTTGGTATTATATGACACAAGTTTGTATCGAACATTGGGATTGAGGACTTTAAAATTGGGAAACAAATTTACTATTTAGAAAATTTTGTTCAAAAATTTACTATTTTTAGGAAGTTTTTAAAATTTTTCTATTTATAGGAAAGTTTTCAAAAATTTATCATTTATAAAAAAATTTTCAAAAAATTTCTATTTATAGGAAATTTTTCAAAAATTTTATATTTAAAGGAAATTTTTCAAAAATTTTATATTTATAAGAAATTTTTCAAAAATTTCTATTAAATTTTTCAAAAATTTACTATTTATAGGAAATTTTTAAAAAATTTACTATTTATAGGAAATTTTTCAAAATTTACTATTTATAGGAAATTTTTCTAAAATTTACTATTTATAGGAAATTTTTCCAAAATTTATTATTTATAGGAAATTTTTCAAAAATTTACTATTTATAGGAAATTTTTCAAAAATTTACTATTTATAGGAAATTTTTCAAAAATTTACTATTTATAGGAAATTTTTCAAAAATTTACTATTTATAGGAAATTTTTCAAAAATTTACTATTTATAGGAAATTTTTCAAAAATTTACTATTTATAGGAAATTTTTCAAAAATTTACTATTTATAGGAAATTTTTCAAAAATTTACTATTTATAGGAAATTTTTCAAAAATTTACTATTTATAGGAAATTTTTCACAAATTTACTATTTATAGGAAATTTTTCAAAAATTTATTATTTATAGGAAATTTTTCAAAAATTTACTATTTATAGGAAATTTTTCAAAAATTTACTATTTATAGGAAATTTTTTCGAAAATTGACTTTTTATAGGAAATTTTTCGAAAATTTACTATTTTATGAAACTTTTCAAAAACTGACTATTTATAGAAAATTTTTTAAAAATTTACTTTATAGGAAATTTTTCAAAAAGTTACTATTAATAGAAAATTTTTCAAAAATTTACTTTTTGAAGAAAATTTTTCAAAAACTTACTTTTTAAAGGAAAATTTTCAAAAATTTACTTTTTAAAGGAAATTTTTCAAAAATTTACTTTTTATAGGAAATTTTTCAAAAACTTACTTTTTATAGGAAATTTTTTAAAAACTTACTTTTTATAGGAAATTTTTTAAAAATTTACTTTTTATAGGAAATTTTTTAAAAATTTACTTTTTATAGAACATTTTTCAAAAATTTACTACTTATAGGAAATTTTTAAAAAATTTACTATTTATAGGAAATTTTTAAAAAATTTACTATTTATAGGAAATTTTTCAAAAATTTTCTATTTATAGGAAAATTCTTAAAAATTAACTATAAATAGGAATTGTTCAAAAATTTACTATTATAAAAAATTTTTTAAAAAGTTACTATTTGTAGGAAATTTTTCGAAATTGATTTTTTCGAAAACTGATTTTGCAAATTTTTCAAAAATTTAAATAGAGTTTTTAAAATTAGAGTAAAATTTTGCTTTTGTCCGTACTATTACCCCACTGTGCACTATGTTACCTTAACATACATTGTTGCGAACGGTTTGCAATTGGGAAATGTGGTAAGTTTTGTCTTGCTGGGCAACAACATAAATTATTGTTATTGTTGTTCGTTACTAATTGAATGAGTTTTTTCGAAATGGAAATTTTCCCTGACTGTCTGTCTTTCTTTCTAACTTGTTTCCATATACAAATATCAACATGTACTAACTTATGAATTACTTCCTATACTATAACATAGAAATTATTTTTAAATTGAATAATTTATTACAAAAAAACTATGATCGCCGTGTTTTTTGACAGTTTTATTAAAGATATAAAATTAACATATCGTTCATGAAAAGAGTTATTGATTAATACTAAATAATAGCATTTATATACATAAATCGCTTATTTGCTATAATGCTGTCGTAACTTTTAAATAACAGAAACAAGTAAAATGACTTAAAGGCAAAAATACGAAAAATTTACTTTTTATAGGAAATTTTGCAAAAATTTACTTTTTTAGGAAATTTTTCAAAAATTTACTTTTTTTTAGGAAATTTTTCAAAAATTTACTTTTTATAAAACATTTTTCAAAAATTTACTTTTTCTAGAAATTTTTTAAAAATTTACTTTTTATAGGATTTTTTTTTTTTAATTTACTTTTATAAGAAATTTTTCAAAAATTTACTTCTTATAGGAAAGTTTTAAAAAATTTACTTTTTATAGGAAATTTTTCAAAAATTTACTTTTTTTTAGGAAATTTTTCAAAAACTTACTTTTTATAGGAAATTTTTCAAAAATTTACTTTTTATAGCAAATTTTTCAAAAATTTACTTTTTATAGTAAATTTTTCAGAAAATTTACTTTTTATAGTAAATTTTTCAGAAAATTTACTTTTTATAGTAAATTTTTCAAAAATTTACTTTTTATAGGAAATTTTTCAAAAATTTACTTTATATAGGAAATTTTTCAAAAATTTGCTTTTTATAGGAAATTTTTCAAAAATTTACTTTTTGTAGGAAATTTTTCAAAAATTTACTTTTTGTAGGAAATTTTTCAAAAATTTACTTTCTATAGGAAATTTTTCTTCGAATCCAAATGTTTAAAAATTCCAGATTTTACAAAATTTAAATATTCCAAGAACATACTTATCGAAAAAGAAATCAATTCCACAGCCTATAAACATTTGTTCAATAAACCTATAATTACATCCCTCCCTTATGGAAATGAAATTCCTAAAACTAGCACTTAAATCTCTACATAGTAAGTATGTTTGCATAGTTAAATGGATTACCAGCGATTTAATAGAAAACATTTTACAAAATAAAAGCTCATGAATGAATTCCCAGAATCCCAACTACTACTAGATCATCTGGTAATTTGAATGTGAAATTTATGCCTACACACTCACTCGCCATTCGCTGGAATAATCAATTTTCCCAAACGATCATTAACATAATTTGTTATTTACTACGTTTTATGCATTTCGCAAAAAAATACAAAAAAAAAAAATAAGCTAAAATATTCAACTGAACTGGTAACCCAAATATTTCTACTCTAAAATTTTACAGCGCCACAAACCAACCCGCCAGCCACAGAAAAATAAAGCAAAAAAATTAAAAAAGAGCACAATGAATTTCAAACGATGCCAGCCACACAATTTATATGCATTCCGTTATGGGATACGAGAAGTAATCCATGTGTATGGTTACGTTTTTAATGCACTAATACTATTACTACTCCAATCCACTCAAACACATGTGTAAGAACCCAGCAGTTCCATATGAATTCAATATTTCGCAAAAAATTAACTTTTTAAAAGAAATTTTTCAAAAATTTACTTTTTTTAGGAAATTTTTTAAAAATTTATTTTTATAGGAAGTTTTTTAAAAATTTACTTTTTATAGGAAATTTTTCAAAAATTTACTTTTTATAGGAAATTTTTCAAAAATTTACTTTTTATAGGAAATTTTTCAAAAATTTACTTTTTATAGGAAATTTTTCAAAAATTTACTTTTTATAGGAAATTTTTCAAAAATTTACTTTTTAAAGGAAATGTTTCAAAAATTTACTTTTTATAGGAAATTTTTCAAAAATTTACTTTTGATAGGAAATTTTTCAAAAATTTACTTTTGATAGGAAATTTTTCAAAAATTAACTTTTTATAGGAAATTTTTTAAACATTTACTTTTAATAGGAAATTTACTTTTTATAAAAATTTTTCAATGTCAACAATACGAGTATTTTAAAACATCTTCTTCCTAGTTTCCGAGACACTCCATCTATATGTAACTGTTGGGTATGGATATGCTGCCTTATTTCAAGCAAGATGTAAATACAAGTTTTTTTTTCTAAAATGTGCGGTTTTTCTCCCTATCTGCTTTTTGTTGTTCTCTTTCCCCAATTGAAATTCTCGTAAAGTTGCAGAATATGGGGGCCTAATAGCACACGACATTCAATGATTGTAGCGATAGTGAAGACCAAAATGACGATCATGATGATTATGTTAATTTAGCAACGACTTTATACTATAGTTATACATAAGTGTTGTTAATATTGTTAAAATTAAACATTCAAACGCAGTAGGTAAATGCATCTACAAACTTTTTCAAAATAAGGTTCAACTGTAAGCTTGTATGTGTATAAAAAATCGCTCAAAAGCTTTAAAAGCTTTAAATTGGTAACACTGTTATGCATATATTTATGTATAAAAGGTTGATTAAAACACTAAAAAAAATCTTTAGGAATGTATGTATGATCAGAAAAATCTTTCGAACACAGAATAAGTAGTCATAAAGGAATGTAATACAAACTTAAAAGAAAGTTCATTTAGATGGGGTATTTACTTTTTTATTTATTTTTTCAAAAGTTTAATATTTATAGGAAATTTTTCAAAAATTTATTATTTATAGGAAATTTTTCAAAAATTTACTATTTATAGGAAATTTTTCAAAAATTTACTTTTTATAGGAAATTTTTCAAAAATTTACTTTTTATAGGAAATTTTTCAAAAATTTACTTTTTATAGAAAATTTTTCAAAAATTTACTTTTTATAGGAAATTTTTCAAAAATTTACTTTTTATAGGAAATTTTTCAAAAATTTACTATTTATAGGAAAATTTTCAAAAATTTTCTATTTACAGGAAAGTTTTGAAAAATTTCCTATAAATTTAAATTTTTGAAAAATTTACTTTTTATAGGAAATTTTTCCAAAATTTACTTTTTATAGGAAATTTTTCAAAAATTTACTTTTTATAGGAAATTTTTCAAAAATTTACTTTTTATAGGAAATTTTTCAAAAATTTACTTTTTATAGGAAATTTTTCAAAAATTTACTTTTTGTAGGAAATTTTTCAAAAATTTACTTTTTATGGGAAATTTTTCAAAAATTTACTTTTTATGGGAAATTTTTCAAATATTTACTTTTTATAGGAAATTTTTCAAAAATTTACTATTTATAGGAAATTTTTTAAAAATTTACTTTTTATAGAAAATTTTTCAAAAATTTACTTTTTATAGAAAATTTTTCAAAAATTTACTATTTATAGGAAATTTTTCAAAAATTTACTATTTATAGGAAATTATTCAAAAATTTACTAATTATAGGAAATTTTTCAAAAATTGTCTGTTAATAGGAAATTTTTCAAAAATTGTCTGTTTATAGGAAATTTTTACTACTTATAGGAAATTTTTACTATGAATGGGAAATCTTTACTATTTATGGAAAATTTTTCAAGAAATTACTTTTTATAGGAAGTTTTTTCAAAAATTTACTATTTATAGAAAATTGCGAGGTCCTATGCTCTATTAGGAGTCAAGGATAACAGAAGAAGGAAATTTTTCACAAACTTATTATTTATAGGAAGTTTTTAAAAAACTTACTATTTATAGAAAATTTTTCAAAAATTTACTATTTATAGGAAATTTTTCAAAAATTTATAAATTATAGGAAATTTTTCAAAAATTTACTATTTATAGGAAATTTTTCAAAAATTTACTTTTTATAGGAAATTTTTCAAAAATTTGCTTTTTATAGGAAATTTTTCAAAAATTTTCTTTTTATAGGAAATATTTCAAAAATTTACTATTAATAGGAAAATTTTCAAAAATTTACTTTTTATAGAAAATTTTTCAAGAATTTACTTTTTATAGAAAATTTTTAAAAAATTTACTTTTTAAAGGAAATGTTTCAAAAATTTACTTTTTATAGGAAATTTTTCAAAAATTTACTTTTGATAGGAAATTTTTCAAAAATTTGCTTTTGATAGGAAATTTTTCAAAAATTTACTTTTGATAGGAAATTTTTAAAAAATTTACTTTTTATAGGAAATTTTTAAAAAATTTACTAATTATAGGAAATTTTTCAAAAATTTACTTTTTATAAGAAATTTTTCAAAAATTTACTTTTTATAGGAAATTTTTCAAAAATTTACTTTTTATAGGAAATTTTTCAAAAATTTACTTTTTATAGGAAATTTTTCAAAAATTTACTAATTATAGGAAATTTTTCAAAAATTTACTTTTGATAGGAAATTTTTCAAAAATTTACTTTTTATAGGAAATTTTTCAAAAATTTACTTTTTATAGGAAATTTTTCAAAAATTTACTTTTTATAGGAAATTTTTCAAAAATTTACTTTTTATAGGAAATTTTTCAAAAATTTACTTTTTATAGGAAATTTTTCAAAAATTTACTTTTGATAGGAAATTTTTCAAAAATTTACTTTTGATAGGAGATTTTTCAAAAATTTACTTTTTATAGGAAATTTTTCAAAAATTTACTTTTTATAGGAGATTTTTCAAAAATTTACTTTTTATAGGAAATTTTTCAAAAATTTACTTTTTAAAGGAAATGTTTCAAAAATTTACTTTTTAAAGGAAATGTTTCAAAAATTTACTTTTTATAGGAAATTTTTCAAAAATTTACTTTTTATAGGAAATTTTTCAAAAATTTACTTTTTATAGAAAATTTTTAAAAAATTTACTTTTTATAGGAAATTTTTAAAAAATTTACTAATTATAGGAAATTTTTCAAAAATTTAGTTTTTATAGGAAATTTTTCAAAAATTTACTTTTTATAGGAAATTTTTCAAAAATTTACTTTTTATAGGAAATTTTTCAAAAATTTACTTTTTATAGGAAATTTTTCAAAAATTTACTTTTTAAAGGAAATGTTTCAAAAATTTACTTTTTAAAGGAAATGTTTCAAAAATTTACTTTTTATAGGAAATTTTTCAAAAATTTACTTTTTATAGGAAATTTTTCAAAAATTTACTTTTTATAGGAAATTTTTCAAAAATTTACTTTTTATAGGAAATTTTTCAAAAATTTACTTTTTATAGGAAATTTTTCAAAAATTTACTTTTTATAGGAAATTTTTCAAAAATTTACTTTTTATAGGAAATTTTTCAAAAATTTACTTTTTAAAGGAAATGTTTCAAAAATTTACTTTTTATAGGAAATTTTTCAAAAATTTACTTTTGATAGGAAATTTTTCAAAAATTTGCTTTTGATAGGAAATTTTTCAAAAATTTACTTTTGATAGGAAATTTTTAAAAAATTTACTTTTTATAGAAAATTTTTCAAAAATTTACTTTTTATAGGAAATTTTTAAAAAATTTACTAATTATAGGAAATTTTTCAAAAATTTACTTTTTATAGGAAATTTTTCAAAAATTTACTTTTTATAGGAAATTTTTCAAAAATTTACTTTTTATAGGAAATTTTTCAAAAATTTACTTTTTAAAGGAAATGTTTCAAAAATTTACTTTTTATAGGAAATTTTTCAAAAATTTACTTTTTAAAGAAAATGTTTCAAAAATTTACTTTTTATAGGAAATTTTTCAAAAATTTACTTTTGATAGGAAATTTTTCAAAAATTTACTTTTTATAGAAAATTTTTCAAAAATTTACTATTTATCGGAAATTTTTCAAAAATTTACTATTTATCGGAAATTTTTCAAAAATTTACTTTTTATAGGAAATTTTTCAAAAATTTACTTTTTATAGGAAAATTTTCAAAAATTTACTTTTTATAGAAAATTTTTCAAGAATTTACTTTTTATAGAAAATTTTTAAAAAATTTACTTTTTATAGAAAATTTTTCAAAAATTTACTTTTTATAGGAAATTTTTAAAAAATTTACTAATTATAGGAAATTTTTCAAAAATTTACTTTTTATAGGAAATTTTTCAAAAATTTACTTTTTATAGGAAATTTTTCAAAAATTTACTTTTTATAGGAAATTTTTCAAAAATTTACTTTTTAAAGGAAATGTTTCAAAAATTTACTTTTTATAGGAAATTTTTCAAAAATTTACTTTTGATAGGAAATTTTTCAAAAATTTACTTTTGATAGGAAATTTTTCAAAAACTTACTTTTGATAGGAAATTTTTCAAAAATTTACTTTTTATAGAAAATTTTTCAAAAATTTACTTTTTATAGGAAATTTTTAAAAAATTTACTTTTGATAGGAAATTTTTCAAAAATTTAGTATTTATAGGAAAATTTTCAAAAATTTACATTTTATAGGAAATTTTTCAAAAATTTACTTTTTATAGGAAATTTTTCAAAAATTTACTTTTTTTAGGAAATTTTTCAAAAATTTACTTTTTATAGAAAATTTTTAAAAAATTTACTTTTTATAGGAAATTTTTCATAAGTTAACTATTTTTAGGAAATTTTTCATAAGTTAACTATTTATAAGAAATTTTTAAAAAATTACAAACCTAGACTTAGGAAACACTCAAAACTAATTTACAAACTAAATAATACCTTAAAGGGCCTAAAGGAAAAACTAATTTATTTATACAAATAGAGAATAAAAAACAAAACTTTTTCAGTTCGATTCCTACTCATTTGGCGCTACTTGTTCCACATGCCTGCTACCAGTAGTTACATGAAACATTCAACCATTCTTGTTGGTCGTTGTGACTCATTTGGTCATTTCATACACATCAGATACAAGTAAAAAGAGACACCACTTAAGTATCGGAACTGTGTCACATTTAAAATTCCAAAACAATTAAGTTTTCAATTGTTAATGAATTTTCGTTCTTGTTTTACCAGACGATTGGTAAATAGTGACAAGAAACAACAACAATGAGACTTTAATTTTGTTTGACAATTTATTTATGTTTTCAATGTTCGACACGGCATTTACAACATAATTAAAGAATTAAAATTGTAATAGATTTCAAATTGGATAGAGACAGTTTTTGTTTAGGTTGGGGTACGCCTATTTACAATAGTTAATTAATTGTTTAATCAAAGAGATTAAATAATGTGTGATAGTGAATAGCAGTCATCCATATTCTAACAATACATTACTTTAGCAAAAAGACAACCTACCTTGGTTCATACAACAACTGATCAATTGTTTAGTGTCCTCTGATCCTTCTAATACCTAAATGGATTTTATTTATTGAACGATTAGCTATCGCTTTCCCTTCATGATAAACAACTTAAAAACTCTATCGTTACATTATCCAGGTTGACATAAATAATTTCTAACAGTTTTTATTACTCTTCAACAAAGATCGATGTAACAACGATCTTTAGAATTTAACATTTTTCTTAAAATTCATGGACGATGTCCAAAAAAGAATTTACAAAAGTTACTTTCACCTTATCATGCTGCAATAAGATGTCCACTGGGAGCTTTCCGCACTACAAACACAAAAAACATGCTCACCGAAGCTGGATTTCCCTCTATAGCTGAACGTGTATATTTCAGTGAATTAAGTCTTATCCCAAAACTTTTTATATCTAATAATCCGAACATTATTAGACTTGTAAAAAACACGTTAAAACAAAAACGAACCTGCAAAAGGCCATCTACTATACACAGATGTATTCAGCATGCTAAAAAACTTTTTCCAAATACCTACCCATTGTTGTTAAGAAGTAGTAAGGAACCTTGGTGGAATCTAAAACATTCGTCCTTCATTCTGGATCTTCAAACTTTTCCAAAAAACTCTTCACCACCTATTATATATCAACAAATTTTCCAGTCTATAAAAAATTCCACATCTTCAAATGGTTGGAAACTTATTTTCACCGATGGTTCTAAAACCGATCATGTTACTTCATTTGGAATTGTAGATCAACATTTCTCTGTTTTGTACCACGGTTTTTTGGAAACACACTGCAGTATATTTACCGCTGAAGCTTTAGCTATAAAACTTGCTTTAGAACATTGTTCTAAACAAAGAGGTCAGTTTATTATATGCACAGATAGTAAATCAACAATAGATGCCGTACTTAACGTAAACAATTCTGGACTTTTAATCTCCGAAATTCGAAGTCTTCTTATAAAACATCCAAACAAACTCCGCATTATGTGGGTTCCAGGTCACATCAATATTCCTGGGAATGAAGCTGCCGACATTACTGCCAGAGATGCTAAAAGATTTCCTCTTCTTACATTCCAAACACAAGAAAATATTGACATGCGATACATTATAACAAACCATTTTAGTACTCTGAAGAACAATAATTGGGCGACCTACAACCATTTATACAAAATTTCCAATCCTTTTGGAAATAAAACAATATACCCATCAAACACGTCCCGATATCAAATGCAGATATTTACCAGATTGAGACTTGGGCACACATCTATCACTCACCAATACATACTAAACAAAAGTAATATGCCAGTATGCAACATATGCAACTGTAATCAGTCAGTACACCATTTCCTAGACGCATGCCCATTGTATGAACCTCAAAGAACTTCTCTATTTGGAACAACTAAACCTAGCTCGTTGCTTACCGATTCTTGCCTTTCTAATATACAAATATTATACGATTTTCTCAAACAATGCAAATTATTAAATAAGATTTAATTATCTATATTGTAACCTAAATTAATATTCCTAGAGTCGAAGGCCTAGTTGCTCGCACTCTTTTGCCTCATTATATAATTTCATTTATTGTTTTATATAATTTCTAATAAATAAATAAAAATAAATAAATAATGTGTGATAGTGAATAGCAGTCATCCATATTCTAACAATACATTACTTTAGCAAAAAGACAACCTACCTTGGTTCATACAACAACTGATCAATTGTTTAGTGTCCTCTGATCCTTCTAATACCTAAATGGATTTTATTTATTGAACGATTAGCTATCGCTTTCCCTTCATGATAAACAACTTAAAAACTCTATCGTTACATTATCCAGGTTGACATAAATAATTTCTAACAGTTTTTATTACTCTTCAACAAAGATCGATGTAACAACGATCTTTAGAATTTAACATTTTTCTTAAAATTCATGTGAAATCAATTCACCTTTTGGTTAATGGATTTTTTAACAAAAAAAAAAAACTAATAATAAATAATATTGTATTAACCTTCATTGTTATATGAAACTTTGTATACCTAAAAGTATTAACGAGCAAATAGTACGTATGTATCGAAGCTAGATGTCAGACATGCAACAAACAGCCTCTGCAACTGCAACAATATTAACAAATGTGTTCGAATGAGAGAAAGTTCGACAGTTGTAAATGTCAAATACATGATGAACTTTTCAGCCATGAATATATTCACGAGTCCCATAGAAACTACTTAGTCATTCCTCAACATTAATTTAACACATCATTACAAACTTACATAGAGTTTGCAACCAAATCAATTGAATTCTGTTAAGCTGCTATGCAACTCGCTAATTCATAAAACTGAAACTGCATTTCTCATTTTTTCATATTATTTCTGTTTCTAAGGAATAGTTTATATATATAGATTTACCTGGATATTTTGGTGTTTTAAAATGTTAACATCGACTACAAATGCCTGTTTCTTTTTGAATGGGCTTGCTACCACAAAGAAAGTTACTCACTTAAATACTTTCAGCCAAGTTAAGAATGTGTAACTAATATACCGATATCCGTATTGCTATGCAATGACTGCCAAAGTCAATTGCCCCCTACTTAACATAACCTTTAAAATTAAACAGTCAAATACTTGAAACTATTTTATACTGATATTCCCATACACAAAAATTTATTTAGAGAAAATGTTACCAACCGAATTTCGTCAAGTCTTATCAAATATTTGGTTTAGTTTTTATCGAACACCTTTTAAAAGAAAAATAAAACAATAAAATTCTGATTTTTTTATAAAAATGTTGAAAATTTTTAAGTTTATAGAAAATTTTTCAAAACTCCAAAAAATTTTCCTATTTTTATAAGAAATTTTGCAAAATTTTCATATTTTTATAGGAGATTTTGCAAAATTTTCCTATTTTTATAGGAATTTTTGTAAAATTTTCCCATTTTTATAGGAAATTTAGCAAAATTTTTCTATTTTTATAGGAAATTTAGCAAAATTTTCCTATTTATATAGAAAATTTTGCAAAATTTTTCTATTTTCATAGTAAATTTAGCAAAATTTTTCTATTTTTATAGGAAATTTTGCAAAATTTTCCCATTTTTATAGGAAATTTTGCAAAATTTTCCTATTTTTATAGGAAATTTTGCAAAATTTTCCTATTGTTAAAGGAAATTATGCAAAATTTTCGTATTGTTATAGGAAATTTTGCAAAACTTTCCTATTTTTTATTTTTCCTATTGTTATAGGAAATTTTGCAAATTTTTCCTATTCCTATAGGAAATTTTGCAAAATTTTCCTATTTTTATAGGAAATTTTGCAAAATTTTCATAATTTCATAGGAAATTTTGCAAAATTTTCATATTTTTACAGGAAGTTTTGCAAAATTTTCATATTTTTATAGGAAAGTTTAAAAACTTTTCTATTTTTATAATTTTTATAATTTTTTGATATGAAATTTTTTTAAATTTTCCTATTTTTATAGCAAAATTTTTGAAATTTTCCTATTTTTATAGAAAATTTTACAAAATTTTCATACTTCTATAGGGACATTTTAAAAAATGTTCAATTTTTATAGTAAAATTTTCCTATTTTTATAGGAAATTTTTAAAAATGTTCTATTATTATAGGAAAGCTTTTCTATTTTTATAGAAAACTTTACAAAATTTTCCTATTTTTTAAAGAAATTTTTCCAAATTTTCCTATTTTTGTCGGAAAATTTTCAAAATTTTTTTATAGGAAATTTTTTTATAGGAAATTTTTCAAAATTTTCCTTATTTTAGGAAATTTTTTAAAACTTTCCTATTTTTATAGGAAATTATAAAAAATTTTCCTATTTTTATAGGAAATTTTTTAAAATTTTCCTGTTTTTATAGGAAATTTTCCCATTTTTATAGGAAATTACTCACAATTTTTAAAAATTTTCCAATAAAAGTAGAAAATGTCTTAGTCTATGTCTTAGTCTATGTCTTAGTCTATGTCTTAGTCTATGTCTTAGTCTATGTCTTAGTCTATGTCTTAGTCTATGTCTTAGTCTATGTCTTAGTCTATGTCTTAGTCTATGTCTTAGTCTATGTCTTAGTCTATGTCTTAGTCTATGTCTTAGTCTATGTCTTAGTCTATGTCTTAGTCTATGTCTTAGTCTATGTCTTAGTCTATGTCTTAGTCTATGTCTTAGTCTATGTCTTAGTCTATGTCTTAGTCTATGTCTTAGTCTATGTCTTAGTCTATGTCTTAGTCTATGTCTTAGTCTATGTCTTAGTCTATGTCTTAGTCTATGTCTTATTCTATGTCTTAGTCTATGTCTTAGTCTATGTCTTAGTCTATGTCTTAGTCTATGTCTTAGTCTATGTCTTAGTCTATGTCTTAGTCTATGTCTTAGTCTATGTCTTAGTCTATGTCTTTGTCTATGTCTTAGTCTATGTCTTAGTCTATGTCTTAGTCTATGTCTTGGTCTATGTCTTAGTCTATGTCTTAGTCTGTGTCTTAGTCTATGTCTTAGTCTATGTCTTAGTCTATGTCTTAGTCTATGTCTTAGTCTATGTCTTAGTCTATGTCTTAGTCTATGTCTTAGTCTATGTCTTAGTCTATGTCTTAGTCTATGTCTTAGTCTATGTCTTAGTCTATGTCTTAGTCTATGTCTTAGTCTATGTCTTAGTCTATGTCTTAGTCTATGTCTTGGTCTATGTCTTAGTCTATGTCTTAGTCTATGTCTTAGTCTATGTCTTAGTCTATGTCTTAGTCTATGTCTTAGTCTATGTCTTAGTCTATGTCTTAGTCTATGTCTTAGTCTATGTCTTAGTCTATGTCTTAGTCTATGTCTTAGTCTATGTCTTAGTCTAAGTCTTAGTCTATATCTTAGTCTATTGTGGGGTTTATATAACTAAAGCGGCTGACGAATGACTGAAATTTACATGTATTTTGTTTTTGTAACAATAACAAAACTCATGTAAATTTCACTCAATCGTCAGCCGCTTGAGTTATATAAACCCCACATATGTCTTAGTCTATGTCTTAGTCTATGTCTTAGTCTATGTCTTAGTCTATGTCTTAGTCTATGTCTTAGTCTATGTCTTAGTCTATGTCTTAGTCTATGTCTTAGTCTATGTCTTAGTCTATGTCTTAGTCTATGTCTTAGTCTATGTCTTAGTCTATGTCTTAGTCTATGTCTTAGTCTATGTTTTAGTCTATGTCTTAGTCTATGTCTTAGTCTATGTCTTAGTCTATGTCTTAGTCTATGTCTTAGTCTATGTCTTAGTCTATGTCTTAGTCTATGTCTTAGTCTATGTCTTAGTCTATGTCTTAGTCTATGTCTTAGTCTATGTCTTAGTCTATGTCTTAGTCTATGTCTTAGTCTATGTCTTAGTCTATGTCTTAGTCTATGTCTTAGTCTATGTCTTAGTCTATGTCTTAGTCTATGTCTTAGTCTATGTCTATGTTTTAGTCTATGTCTTCGTCTATGTCTTAGTCTATTTCTTAATCTATGTCTTAGTCTATGTCTTAGTCTATGTCTGAGTCTATGTCTTAGTCTATGTCTTAGTCTATGTCTTAGTCTATGTCTTAGCCTATGTCTTAGTCTATGTCTTAGCCTATGTCTTAGCCTATGTCTTAGTCTATGTCTTAGTCTATGTCTTAGTCTATGTCTTAGTCTATGTCTTAGTCTATGTCTATGTCTTAGCCTATGTCTTAGTCTATGTCTTAGCCTATGTCTTAGTCTATGTCTTAGTCTTTGTCTAGGTCTTAGTCTATGTCTTAGAAGGTTTTAGTCTTAAAAACACGTCTACAAAAAAATGATCACGAATTTTCCCATAAGAAAAATTTTATAACGAAAAATTTTATGAAATTTTATATCGAATTTTGTATGATAAAAATTTGTTTGCGAATTTTTTTGATAGACAAGTTTTATGAGGATTTTTTCAATTTTTTTTCAATTTCAACGAATTTTTTACAAGAAAAATTTCAGAACGAATTTTTCTATAAGAAAGCTTTTATCACAATTTTTTTTATAATAAAAATTTCATGACGAAGATATCTATAAGAAAAATTTCATCACGTGTTTTTTGTATAAGTCAAATTTTATCACGAATTTTTCTATTTGAAAATTTTATAACGAAGCTTTCTATAAGAAAAATTTCATCACGAATTTTTTTATAATACAAAGTTTACCTTAAATTTTTCTATTAGAAAAATTTCATCACAAATTATTCTATAAGAACACTTTCATCACAAATTTTTATAAGAAAAATTACTTTCATTAGTTTTTGTATTACAGAAGCATAAATATGTTAGTTGGTATCATCGATCTATACTCTTGCCTTAGCCGAACTTTTGCTTGCTTCGATTTTATGCCGGCATCTAGCCAGCATTTCCTTACAGACATTTCTCCCTGTTTCCAGCTTTTCCAATCATAATCAAGCATATATTTTCTACTCTTTAACTCATGCTTTTGCTTGTGAACTCAGCTCATTTTACCAGAGACTACAATCAATATAAATACAGACTTCAATTTTTTCGCTTCATTTCTTTACATTTCATCTTTTTTTTCTGTGTGATAGAAAAAAGGCAAAACATAAAGAAATTTCTCATAAATGTTAGAAAATTCAATAAAAAATAAGTAATTCCCTGAATCGTGCTTGAATGCTGTTTGACAACACAAAAATACTTTTCTTGCTACACAATGTTGCAGGTTGTTCTTTGTCCGAGTTGCGAGTTTCTTTTTTTTTTTTTGAGAAAAGAACTCAAGCGCATATTTTATTTATTTACTTCTTGTACTGACGATGACGACTTGTTTTTGATGTAGATGCTGTTGATTTCATTTAAAAACATTGTAAGTATGTAATTTGCATATGTGCAGGTCTTTTTTTAAATAAAATAAAAACTTGCCACATTCCTAAGCAACCCACCATCTTTTGGCAACATCATTGACGAAGTCATCATCATCATCAGCTCCATCATCTAGAAACTCTTAGTTTCCAATTGTATTGGCGATTTATAATAGGCAGCATTGAAAGAAATTTTAGACATTACCAAGGGGAAAGTATTTTTAAAATAGTTTCAGTTGTTATGGTAAAAATAAATGATTGTAGAGGAGATTTTAATTACTTTATTCTAGTGGCTATTTTTTTCGAAGAAATCGTTAGAATAAATTATCAAGAAAGATTAGATAACCGAATGTATGTTATCTACATTAATCTAAGATGTAAAATGTTCAATGTCTATCAAATGAATCTTGAGTGTTTAAGGCGGAAAAGAAAGGAAGTAGCTGTAATGGTTTTAAGCAACAAAATAATTGTATGTGAAAAGTTTAATTGTATGCGAAAAATTTTTCATACATACGTTATATCCCAGTAAGAAAAAAGGTTTATTCTCAAATTGAGGATGATTTGAAAATAAACCTTTTTTAAAGGTCAAACGTTTGATAATGATTTGATACTGATTTGAGAATAATAGCGTTCTCAACAAAAAGGGGACTTTATTCTCAAATTGAGAAATGCCTTTATTCTCAAATAATTATCAAACCTCATTCTCACAGGTTATTCAAATGAGGATTTCATCTACATGTGGAACATAAATATTTATTTTGTTTTATTGTTAGGTAAAAAAAAATTTAAGAAACAAAGAAAATTTACTTATGCATATGAATATTATTGATTTTTTAATCTTGATTTTTTTAAGCATGGTTTTATGGATCAATTTTAAAAAATCCGAAAGAAATAACGAATTTTTTTGAAATGCAATGCCATTCCATTAAAATATCTTAAACATTATTTTTTTTTTGTAACATCCCAGTAAGAAAAATTGAGCATAATTTAAAAATAAATTTTTTTTCAAAGGTCAAACGTTTGATACTGATTTGAGAATAATAGCGTTCTCACAAAAAGGGGACTTTATTCTCAAATTGAGAAATGCCTTTATTCTCAAATCATTATCAAACCTCATTCTCAAAGGTTTTTTAAATGTGGATATCATCTACATGTGGAACATAAATAAAATGGCGTTGTATTTTTGAGTTTGTTTATTTTGTTTTTGAAAACGGTGCATCATATTTAATTCTTTTGCTAAAAATATAATTTTCTTATTGTTAGGTAAAAAAAATTTTTTAAGAAACAAAGAAAATTTACTTACGCATATGAATATTATTGAACTTTTAATCTTGACATATTTTAAGCAAGGTTTTATGGTCAAATATGGATCAATTTTAAAAAATCCGAAAGAAATAACGGTTTTTTTTTAAATGCAATGCCATTCCATTAAAATATAATATCTTAAACATTAATTTTTTTTAACATAAATTATTTTTTTTTTTTTTTATGTTTGAAAAAAATTTGAAATAAGGTTTAATATCAAATTTATATAACACCATTTTTCAAATTATTCTCAAATCATCTTAGGGTTTGATAATGATTTGAGAATAACCTTTATTCTCAATTTGAGAAACTATCATTCTTCAAAGGTTTATTCTCAAATGAACTCTCATTTGAAAATGAATGTAAATCTCAAACATCTGTTCAGGTTTGAAAAAAGTTTGAAAAAAACGTTTGATATCAAATGTAAAAGTCATCATATTTCAAACGTTTGACACTGTTCTTACTGGGATAACATTTTTTTAAAGTTTGAAAAAACATTAAAATATGGTTTGATATCAAATTTATATAACACCATTTTTCAAATTATTCTCAAATCATTTTACCGTTTGATAATGATTTGAGAATAACCTTTATTCTCAATTTCAGAAACTATAATTTTTCACACGTTTATTCTCAAATGAACCCTCATTTGAAAATTAATGTGAACCTCAAACATCTGTTCAGGTTTGAAAAAAGTTTGAAAAAAAAAACGTTTGATATCAAATGTAATAGTCATCATATTTCAAACGTTTGACACTGTTCTTACTGGGATAGCAAAAGTATTTATAGCAGCTATAGATTTTTGAAGAGTCAAAAATTTTCAATGAAAAAATTGTATATTTTATAAGAAATTTTATATGCCGAAAAAGTCTATAAACATTTATAAAAAAAATAGCTTTTTTCTTGAAAAAACAAGTCGGTTAAGCTCGACCACATGATATCCTTTACTACTGAGGTCAAATGTCTTTTTTTTTGTATAAAGACAAATATTTGCAAAATTTTGTCATCATACAAACGTTTTCTCAAAACTTATCTATTTAAGCTTTTTCCGTTATTGGGACTTACGAGAGCTGGAGTCAAATGTAGACCGATTATCTCAAAATTTAACAATTTTTGTTTTTTTATAACAAAAATCATGTATGCAAAAAATTAACATAAAAATTTTTATCTTCAGATTTATGAGCATTTTATTGGTTTTCATCTTATTTAGTGACTTTTGACAGAAGAGTTTGTATGGGAGCTATGGTCAAATATGGACCGATTTCAACGTACAGTGTTTTCTGTTTACATAAGCAGTTTTCGTTTTAAATTTCATTAAAATATATTGATATTTGTGGCCAAAGTATCAATCCCAAGAAGTATAACCGAGGTGAGACAATTTTGACAAATTTCCATAGCAATGGACTTTCTACTAAAAAAGTTTTCGGCGCCAAATCAAATCAAATAATCTTTGGAATTGATTAAGAAGCTGATAATACAATGTAAGGAGAACACTTTGAATATTCTTAAACGAACATGAATTTTTATAATAAAATTCAATAATCTCCAAGCTTTGTTCATTTCTAAGTCGATTTATGGTTAAGTTATAGACCCAACTGAATATGTCAAACATGTTCGACGGAAACATGTTCGCAAAATTTCCCTATAATAAAGAAATAAATAAATATTTATCAATATAAAAATCTTTCCCTTTTTTTTGTAAGCGCCCTACTTTTCACGTTTGCTACCTCCCTAATTTTCCATTTATACACATCTGTGGCAACATGGAAGAATAGCTTAAGTTGAAAATTTTAGTTTTGAGATGTCATCAATTTTATGTAATTTATCTTCTTTTTGGAAACTGAAATTTGGGTTGAACAGGACCTTAAGTAACTTTAAGATGTTCTGTTTAAATAAAAAATATATATTGCGTTGTTTTATGTAAACATAAGTTGTTTGAAAATAACGACTTTATTTTTTCAAGGTCAACATTTATACAGCTTAAGTGAAGTTAAGCTAAATCGTTATATGATGAAAGAAAAATCTGAAAATGTACACAAAATTATGTGTACATAAGTTGTTTTGATCAATGCATTATTGATTCAAAAAACTTAAGCTAAAAAGTAAACGTACATAAAACTGACATAAACCTGATTTTTTTTTAAACGGACTAAACACATTTAAGCACCTTTGCTTCTGTAATGCAATAAACGCCTTAACTCAATTCTCTCTTATGTCGACTTAAGCTACTGTTCCATATTACCACAGACATAATTCTTATTTAGTCAATAATTTTATAAGCGCAAGTTTTTAAAATTGGTTAGGCGAAACCTAATAGATGATTTTTGGTAGTAAATAGAAAAGTATTTAGTCAATCCAAGGGCAGTTTTTGTCATTTTGAGTAAAACGCAGATTTTTATACAAAAATTCAAGTTATTTTTCCAAATTGTCTCTACTTATCTCTAAGTAGTCATATGTTTCTATAATATTTTCATACTTTCCATTTTTAGACTATTTGTCGAGGTCATTTAAATAGGTTCTTTGGTGAGATCATTTCGTCGTTGGAGTCAAATCTGTCTTTTGAGAAAAATTGAGAAAATAAAAAGAAATGTAGAGAATATGGTAGATAAGAAGACAATTCGTTCTCCAATAAAAATTGTCCATTCCGGTGGAAAAGAGCTTTATTCGTGCAAAAATGTGGTCGTTTTTTCTCAATTCCACATTAAATGGATGCAATAAGATGATATAAAATTCGCACATTGAGTGTTTTTCCCTTTTAAAGTTAGTCAATGTCGATAAAATTCCGTGCATATTGCCTTCTTTGGTACTGATTCACAAATGTACTGTTTGGCTTCCTGTGTATTGTGGTGGATTCATGTTGAGTCCACGGCTAGAAAACGGTCCAAAATAGTTGTTCCTGTTGGTGCTGATCAACGTCAAACGGAAAGCTTGTTCATACCCAACTGGTCATTCAAAATTTAAACCACTGAGAAACGTCGAATGCCTGTGATATCCACAATCTTTCCCACCTTTTATCGCCATCGGCCAAAACCAGATCTTGATTTTTTTTAAATAGTTACGGATAGATTTTTGTTTGCGCGGAGAGGCGGTAATTCAGAATTCACTTCTTTATCATGAAAATAGACGGTGCAGAGCCCCTACAACAGTTTTCAAGCATAGCAGTATTGTTAGTTTAATTGGTAGGCTGGCATTGCATAGATACTGGCTTTTTGACCTAACCTATTACAATTCTACAGAAGTTAGCCGAGTAAGAGTCAAAGTATAATATCTCGTCGGATTGTAGATCTGTAGTTAGCCGACCGACAGCCGAAGATTTTATCTCATAGTATTATTATTTTACCTTTAGCTAGCTGACCAATAGCCGAAGTATTAATATTGTGGGATTGTGAATCCGTAATTAAACGACCGATAGCCTAAGATTTTATGTCATCAACAGTCATCAGACAGTTGAGGTATTTATATTATTGATTTGTAAGTCCGTACTAAGCGGAAGTTTTTATATAATTTGACTCTATTATTTTAGTTGTAGTTAACCATTCTATAGTTGGCATACCGAGAGCCGAAGCATTTATCTTGTCAGAATGTAGACATGTAGTTAGCCGACGCATTTATATAATTGTAGGCTAGTAGCTAGACAAACGGGTCATTATTTTATAATATCTTGCAGTTAGTCGATATTTTGTATTTAGTTAACCGATTACGATCTATTTTTTTAATATTTTTTTTAATATGTACTATCTAGTATTTTCATATTCAGAAAAAATTCACCTTAAATCGAGCAGAAGTCTGAAAGAACTTGGAAATAGTTAGATCCAAATGTTAGATAAGACTACTACACATCAATTTCTTTAAAAAAGTGAAAAATTAAAAATTTTGAGTTAATACCCTCTTGTTGAACAAGTGCGATATATTAACAGCCTATCCCACGATATCGAACGTTTTCAATCGTTCGCATTCTCAACGAAAAACAGCTGATTTGCGTCCCACTAAAAGTTTTTAGTACGACAAGTCGAACGAAAATGAATGCGAACGATAACGTAAAAACTTTATTATAAAATTGCGTCCCACTATGTAATTTATCTGCCAGCTGCACGAAAACATGTCAAAATCACTCACACGTGTTTTAGCTTTCGTTTTCATCAAAAAAAGCGTAAAAAACTTAATTTTTTTAAAAACAAAACTTTATTATTTTATTGAAAATAAATTTTAAGAATTAATTTTAACATTTTCCACAAGAATATGCTTCAGAGATTCATACAAATTGTATTAAAAAAAATTTTTGGAAAAATTGTATTTACCTTAAATGCACAATGTTGTATATTAATAGTAAAATTTACAAATTTCAGAGCTTTTTTTTTTAATTGTTGATAAATTTGTCGAACTGTTGATTAGGCAACATTGAAATTTGACAATTTTCAAATATCTTACGTTTCAAAACGTAAAGTCAGAAGAACGATAAGTCGAAAGATAGTGGGACGCTTATTCGAACGAAAATGGGTGACTTACTTTCGTTTGCATAATCTTTCGTTCGACATCGTGGGACAGGCTGTAAAAGAAGCAGACTTTTAAATGATCCTAAAAACATTTGAAATTTGAAAATTTAATTTTTTTTTAAATTTAAAAAAATATAAGAAAATTTTTTAAATTTTCCTATAAAACAGAAAAAAATAAAACAAGTAAGAAAGTGCTATAGTCGGTCAAGCTCGACCATACGATACCCTTCACCACTAAGGTCAAAGGTGTTCTTTTTCCTGTATAAAGACAAATATTTGCTTAATTTTCTCATCATACAAACATTTTCTAAAAACTTATATACTTTCGGTCATTTGGACTTATATGAGAGCTAGGGTCAAATGTGAACCGATTATCCCGAAATTTAGCAAAATGATTACATTTTACGAAAATTATGTGTACAAAAAATAAACTCAAAATTCTTCTTATCTTCAGATTTACGCGCGTTTTAGTGATTTTTGTCTCATTTGGTGCGTTTTGTATGAGAGCTATGGTCAAATGTGGATCAATTTCAACGAAATTTGGTACAGTAATTTTGGTTTACATAAGCATTTTTAATTTCATGAAAAAATGTTGATTTTTGTGACCAAAATGTCAATTTCGGGAAGTGGGACCTATGGGAGGTACCATACCATGGGACCTATGGGAGGTACTATACAAAAATTATCTGTTCCAAATTACATCAAATTATCTTTAGAATTGCGACCTGTAGTTTGATTACTTGGTTTACATGGGGGTCCAGCTAGCGATCCAGACGGACGGACGGACTGACTGACATGGCTAAATCGACTCAGAAGGTGATTCTAAGTCTATTGGTATACTAAAAGGTAAGTCTAAGACAAATATTTCTTTGCGTTACATACATCAGGTGATGAACGGTATAAAAATGATACACATTTCCGGAGAAGATCTTCCAAAAACAATTTGAATTGTTAGATTATGATATTTCCGGATATAATTTCCCATGATTCTATATTTAATTAATGACTTTTCATTTAGCAGCTGCTAATATCAAGTTCTTACAACAAAAATTACCTCTACATCAATTAACTTTTACATGCTCGTACTTCAAAGTGTTGATATTATGACTCCTTTTCGAACAAAAACTAACCAATAGCAATTAGTATAAAATTTATGTTAATATTAATTATATTGACCAGTAGTAGTTTTGCTAATTAACCACATTTTCTCATGCGCATAATTGCTATCAGGCTCTTATTTATTGGCCAAAAAAAGCGAAAAACCCACAAAAAAAACAAAAGACAAGAAGAAATCTAAAATTCTTCACCTTGCAGATAATGAGTTAATGTTATTTTATTTTTTTGTCTTCGTTTTTTTTTTTTCTATATCAATAGTATTAAATTAAACTTAGTTAAATAGTGTTGAAAAGAACAAATTGCAGGCACTTAAGGAAACCCCAACAAAGTAATACAATGTTGCAAGAGGATGTTGTATTGGTACATACATATCCACTTACACTTAGTTACTCTTGACTTGTTGCTCTGGTGCTGTGGAACGAACATCAGGAGGATCATAACAAGTTAAGCAGCAAAAGGTAACAATTAATTAGCATGTTCTGCCAGAGACGAAGACATTAAAAGCGTTAAAAATTCCAAAGCACCTAGAATCCAAAACAACAGCTGCAAAATTCCCTCTGACCACCAAGATTATGTTCAAGAATAATTTTTTGGTTTTTGCTTAATTTCCTTGGAACATGAACAATAAGAATGCAAAACTTGTGAGCAACAGAGGATATTTTTGGTCTTCAAGTTAAAATATATTAACTTTAGTCTTGTTTATTGTATAAAATAATGATTAAAATTAACAACTAAAACAACTTGTTGTACTTCAACCACGGACGTATCATCATTATTATCATATTATAGCAGTAGTTAGTTCTTGAGATATTGTAGTTTTTCCTGAAAAGTCAATTCTCATTTAATTCAAAAATGTTTGTTGAAATTGTCCGTCTATTTGTCTGTCTGTCGCTCGTCTGGTCTTTGTCTCCTTTAGAGGGTTAGAAGGGATAGATGTTTAACTGTCTGTTTCCTTTAGTCGGCTGAATGTTCATTATTTGTATTTTTGATCATTTAGTAAGTCAACATAACATATATTAGCACCTTCGGCTGCGGTATCATTTGCTTAATTTTATGTTTACTTAGACATTTTTTATTGGTGGTGAGAAAAAGTCATTTCGTAAAATTTTCCAATTGAAAGATTCTTCAAAATTATAAGCTTTGACTGCCCGTATGTCTTTTATAGAATAGTAAACTATGCATTTGATCATGTTATGATCTTAAGAAAAGTTGTTGCGCATGAGCCGACGAACATTACTAAGTTGGTATGATCAAGTTCCGGCAGGTGGCGCCACTGAAAATGAGCTTAAGGCTAATTAAGTCGTAAAATGTGCATTGCGCATAAGTCAAGGATGGTTTCTAAGTTGGCATGACCAATTTCCGGCAGGTGGCGCCACTGAAAATTACTCACATTTAATTATAGACTATTCATTTTATCATGCTATAATCTTTAGAAAAGTTGTTGCGCATAAGCCGAGGAAGGTTTCTAAATTGGTATGACCAATTTCCGACAGGTGGCGCCTCTGAAAATTACTTCAAATTAAATAAAATCGGAAACTGTGCATTTGATCATGCTATGATCTTGAGCAAAGTTATTGCACATGAGTCTACGAAGGTTTCTAAGTTGGATTTACGATAGAAGGCGCCACTGGAATTTATTAAAATGAATTGAAACGTACACTATGCATATTCATTTGACTATTTAATAAGCAGAAGAGGGCTTCTAAGTAGGTATGACAAATTTTCGACAGGTGGCGCCACTGAAAATGAGCTTAAGGCTAATTAAGTCGTAAAATGTGCATTGCGCATAAGTCAAGGATGGTTTCTAAGTTGGCATGACCAATTTCCAACAGGTGGCGCCACTAAAAATTACTCAAAATTAATTAAATTATAGACTATGCATTTTATCATGCTATGATCTTTAGCAAAGTTGTTGCGCATAAGCCGAGGAAGGTTTCTAAGATGGCCAACTTTCGACAGGTGGCGCCACTGAAATATTCTCAAAACTAATTAAATCGTAAACTGTGCATTTTATCATGCTATGATCTTTAACAAAGATGTTGCGCATAAGTCGATTAAGGTTTCTAAGTTGGTATGACCAATTTCTGGCAGGTGGCGCCACTAAAAATTACTCAAAATTAATTAAATTATAGACTATGCATTTTATCATGCTATAATCTTAAGCAAAGTTGTTGCGCAATTTCCGACACTGGAAATCCATCAAAATTAATTAAATCATAAACTGTATGTTTACTCATGCTATGATCTTTAGCAAAGTCGTTGCGCAAAAGTCAAGGAAGGTTTCTAAGTTGGTATGACCAATTTCTGGCAGGTGGCGCCACTGAAAATTACTCACATTTAATTATAGACTATTCATTTTATCATGCTATAATCTTTAGAAAAGTTGTTGCGCATAAGCCGAGGAAGGTTTCTAAATTGGTATGACCAATTTCCGACAGGTGGCGCCTCTGAAAATTACTTCAAATTAAATAAAATCGTAAACTGTGCATTTGAACATGCTATGATCTTGAGCAAAGTTATTGCACATGAGTCTACGATTCTAAGTTGTATTTACGATAGAAGGCGCCACTGGAATTTATTAAAATGAATTGAAACATACACTATTTGATAAGCAGAAGAGGGCTTCTAAGTAGGTATGACAAATTTTCGACAGATGGCGGCACTGAAAATTACTCAAAATGAATTTAATCGTAAACTGTGCATTTGATCATTCTATGATCTTTGGCAAAGTTGTTGGGCATGAATCAGCGAAGTTTTCTTAGTTAGTACGACCATTTTCCAATAGGTGGCGTCACTGAAAATTACTCAAAATGAGTTAATCTTCAACTGTGCATTTGATCATGCTATGATCTTTACACGGCATTTACACATGCAAGTGCAAGCTCAATACATTTATATTTTTTTACTAACACAATCACACTTCTGCAAATTGTAGGCTCACTGGCAAGCGATTTTGATTGCCAGTGATTTTTTTACTTGCATGTCAGAAGAATACGTATACACAACTTGTAACAAGTCACCTACGTGTGTAAACGTACTGTTAGCAAACTTGTTCCACATACGTCGACGGTATGACCAATATCCAAAATTTTTCCAAATGAATAGTAAACTATGCATTTGATCATGTGTTGGTCGGACAAAATGAATTAAATGATTAAAAATTAATTGGATATTTGAGTAATGTCTATCCTCTAAATTTATTTTAGTTAGTGGCAAAGCAACGCCAGGGTACAGCTAGTTGTTTATTTAAACTCTGAACAATTTTCGCTTTACATTCAAATTTTGAGAATTATGAAAAATTCTCTACAAATTTTAAATATAATTATTAAAATTTTACAAAATTAACTTAAAATATTTAAATTTTACAAATAATTTCTATATATTTATTTATATCAACGAATGTTACAAAATTTTCTTAAGTGTATATCTTGTAAACTATTCGGAATATGGCTTTCCTCCCTTCAGCAAATTTTTTTTTCTCTCAATAAGATCTAAAAATTTTGCCTTAGAATGAAGTCAAAAAAGCAGCAACCTCTCATTCAAAATAGCAAAACTGTCAAAAACGTAAAATTTCGTCGTGGATTTGTGCTGATGTATGTAACGCATAGAAATATTTGTCTTAGATCCTCCTTTTAGTATACCAATAGGCTTAGAATCATTTTCTGAGTCGATTTAGAGATGTCAGTCCGTCCTTCTGGCTGGACGGCTGGCTGGAGGCTGGACCTCCATGTAAACCATGTAATCAAAGTACAGGTCGCAATTCTAAATATAATTTAAAATTTGGCACAGATAATTTTTTTGATAGTGGGACCATGGCTATTGAAATTCATCAAAATCAGTTCATTATTTATGGTACCTCTCAAAGGTCCCACTTCCCGGAATTAAAATTTTGGCCACAAATATCAATATTTTTTCATGAAATTTAAAAGAAATACTGCTTATGTAAACCAAAACCATTGTACCAAATTTCGTTGAAATCGATCTACATTTGACCATAGCTCCCATACAAACTCTTCCATCAAAAAGCACTAAATGAGACAAAAATCCCTAAAAAGCTCGTAAATCTGAAGATAATGGGAATTTTAAGTTTATTTTTTACGTACATAATTTTTGTAAAAACTGTAATCAATTTGCCAAATTTCGAGATAATCGGTCCACATTTGACCCTAGCTCTTATATAAGTCTAAATGACGGAAACAGCTTAAATATATAAGTTTTGAAAAAATTTGTGTATGATGTCAAAATTTGGCAAACATTTGTCTTTATACAGGAAAAAGAACAGTTTTGACCTTAGTGGTGAAGGGTATCGTATGTTCGGTAAGAAAGTGAGAGAAAGTCAGACTTTCTTACTTGTTTTTTCTTAAATTTGGGATTTTTAAAGAGGTTGACCTAGTAAGTTTACCATATCTTGGAAACAATTTGACAATTTTATTGAAAAATAAATCTTTAGATTAAGAATGAAATTGCCCATAAGATGAGCTAACACAAGATTTTTGTGTGGCTAATGATTTCGCAATAATTCGTATCAAATTTTTTTTTTTTTTTTGCAAAATCTAAAAAAAATATTTTTAAAAATTCATAAAAAAAATCGAAAATGACAAAAACTTACCATTGCTACTTGATGGTCATAAAGCTTTGAATATTTCAAATAATACAAGCCTTATACTATAAAAATTAATCGATTAAGTGATTTTATAAAAAATAATGCGAAAATACCCAATTTAAAAAGTTTTACAAAAAATTTGATATTTTAAAAAATTAAAATAATGAAGGCCACAATTTTCCAAAAACTTTCATAAGAATTGGCATGAAATATTTGTTTGCTAAAAGGAAAAAACCGTGTTATTTTTTTTTTTTTTTGTTTACATTTTGAGGTACTTTATAAACAATTTTCTTGCCGTAATATTTCCTATATGCCAAAATTTTTATTTATTTTCATAAATTTGGCACAGGCAAGTTTTTTGTCACTTGCTATTGAAATTTGCCAAAATCGGGATTTTAACCTTCCGTACTTCCAAAATTGTCATTGCTTATTAAAATTGTCATTGCTTATTACACAGTACGACAGTGATTGGTACACATGAGAAATGTAACCATAATATGAAAATAGGCTTAAAATAAGAAATACGTGTCTCGGCGTTTTGCTGTAGCACGTCAGAATTTTAAGAAAATCGATTTTAAAGATTCGAAGACCGTGAAGGTTCACTTGTAATGTAATATTACTATAAAAAGTTCTATAAAAATAGAATGGGTGAACCGATTTAAAGGCTTGAGCCAGTTTTGAAAAGGTAATTAAATTTGAATTTGTTTTTATTAAAAAACAAATCCAAATTCCGCTAGATGGTGCTTTAATTTTCATAAAAAATTAAAAAATATCCAAAAAATGTACAAATGTAATGACGAACTTAGAAACGATCGACCGCCATATGGTTCAAATCTCAGACGACTTGTTTTAATTTTTCCTAATTGCAAAATTGTATTTATACCCTTCACCACCATAGGTGGAAAGGGTATTATAAGTTTGTGCTGATGTATGTAACGCATGGAAATATTTGTCTTAGACCCACCTTTTAGTATACCAATAGACTTAGAATCACTTTCTGAGTCGATTTAGCGATGTCCGTCCGTCTGGCTGGCTGGCTGGACCCCCATGTAAACCTTGTAATCAAACTACAGGTCGCAATTCTAAAGATAATTTGATGAAATTTTGCACAGATCATTTTTTTGATAATGGGACCATGGCTATTGGTTCACCCATTCTATTTTTATAAAACTTTTTATAATAATATTACGTTACAAGTGAACCTCCAGGGTCCTTCGAATCTTTAAAATCGATTTTCTTAAAACTCTGACGTGCTACAGCAAAACGCCGAGACACGTATTTCTTTATTTTAAGCATTTTTTCATATTCTGTTAACATTACTCATGTGTACTTAAAAAAAAATTGATTTTGTCGTACTTTGTTAGTTGTATCAAATTGTTATATTTAAAGAAACTCGGTCCACTTTAAGAACCAAGCTCCCATATAAGAACCAACGACAAAAATGGCTTAAATAAAAGCTAGTCTCTATAAATATTCGATTTTATTTTTAATTTTTTTATTAATATTCAAATTTTACTACTTTTTTTGAAAATTACATTTTCCCCCACCCAATATTATCAGCCACGTTATTATTATGAGAGTTATTGTAGTTTTGGCTGATGTTGTTTTCTTGACTTAATGACAGAAATAACATTAAATTAATTGCTTCAGTTACATTTTTTCTTTTGCCATGAAACCGCAATAGTTTAAAAAAACTACAAAAAACTACGAACAAATAAGAAAATAACTCAATAAATTTTAGCAACTGTAATTTTTCTAGTTGACACCAAATCTTAAATGACAATTCTACAAAAGTTGAATGAAATCAAATGAAATGAAAGAAATATTGAAATAAAAGAAAAAGATAATTTTTATTGAAATTAATGTTGATAATATAAAAGAAAATTTATAGACCAAGTTTATTCTTGCTATTTAATGACAAGCATTTGTACATAACTTTTGTGTTCTGTGTAAAAACAAACGGAAATGCCACATTACCGGAAATCAAATATGTTTCAATCAGCTTTACTTTGGTTTGAACTAATTAGTAGAGGTACAAGCTTAAATGTGCTGATAATGTGTTTAAAATATAGTTTATATTTTTGGTACTATAAATTCTGAAATTATAAGATACATTTCAAGAGGATTTGCTAAGCGCTATAAATATTCACACTAAAAAAAAATATCTACAAATATTTGATTTATTAAAATTTTTACTATAAAAACGTGATTATTAAATAAATTAATCTTCCACTCCAAATGTTTCTAAAACATCTGCTTAATTTTTCATTGCCAATAATTTCTCCCCTTTTTAATTTTTTTTGAATTTATTCAAAGTTTATGAATTATGACTTAAATTTTACAGTTTTATGGCGTTAATTTGTATAAAAATGTAATACAATTATGTTTGTTGGTTCAATACAGCTGCTCACTCAAGATTCAAGGATCGAGAAATATAAAATTGGGGGAACTGAATATTATCATTCTTAAGTAAATGTTCTTCTGTTTAATTTTGGAGTTATGTTAAGCAAATTATGAAAATAAAGACATTTAGTTTTATTTGTCTTTTTCTTGGCAACCACTTAACATTTGTAATGAATACGAGAGTTAAGATTGTCCTTGAAAAATATAGAGGCACGCGATATTATTTAACAACTCGTTAAAAAATAATTTAATGTTTTTTGTTGAATGACTTCTGGAAAGCGTTTGATTTTATATGTATGATTACACTTGGGCACAAGAATAAGTAAGAATGAGCTATAATTGGCTTAAATGGGAGATAGGGCCAAATGTGGACCGATTATCATAATAATAGATGCTATAAACAAAGTTTGTTGTGAACCGTCGTGGTATAGCAGGTTAGCCATCCGCCTGGCATACCAGAGTTTCTAAGTTCGATCCCGGCCAGACCCACTTGAAAAAAATAAATTTTGAAAAAAGCGGCGGTTCACCTCATAACACAGCCATTGGTTATTGAGTATTAGGCTATGTTAAATTTCTCTAACTAATGCATTTGCCGTTCGGAGCCGGAGTTAAAAAGTAGGTCCATTTCAATGAGTCTTAAAATAGAATCGAATGCAGCTCATTGTCTGAGAGAAGTATTCATCGTTCCAATCGGAATTTTGTCGGGGAGTTATAAATATAGTCAAAGTATTTATGTATATAAAAACCAGGGACCGAAAATAACTGTTATTTTTGAATTTTTGATTAAAAAAAGCAACCGCAAGGAAATGTCGGAGAATAAAACCAAGTATACCATTTTGATAGTCTTGGACAAAATTTTCATAAAATGCGATGATTTTTAAAAATCTGATTTTTATTTTTTAGAAAAAAAATATTTTTTGATTTTTATTTTTTTGAGCCAAAATAAAAGTTATTTTTAACTTTTATTTTTTCAAGCAAAAATAACAGTTAATTTTCACTTTTATTATTTCGATCATGAACAAAAGGTATTTTTTTACTTTTATTTTTTCGAGCAAAAATAAAAGTTATTTTTTGACTTTTATTTTTTCGAGCAGAAATAAAAGTTAGTTTTTGACTTTTATTTTTTCGAGCAGAAATAAAAGTTATTTTTGTGTTTTCAACCCTAATTATGATTGCGAAACTCAACTCCATTAATTTTTGAGCATATGCAAATTATTTTCACTGAAAAGTTATCTTTGTTTGACAAAAATTTTCAATAAATTTATCATGAAAAAAGTAACTTTTATTTCTGCTCGAAAAAATAAAAGTCAATAAATAACTTTTATTTCTGCTCGAAAAAAATAAAGTCAAAAAATAACTTTTATTCATGCTCGAAATAATAAAAGTCAAATATAACTGTTATTTTTGCTCGAAAAAATAAAAGTTAAAAAATAACTTTTATTTTTGCTTGAAAAAATAAAAGTCAAAAATAACTGTTATTTTTTATCGAAAAAATAAAAGTCAAAAAATAACTTTTATTTCTGCTCGAAAAATAAAAGTCAAAAAATAACTTTTATTTTCTGACTTTTACGATAAAAGTTATAACAGTTACGGTCCCTGATAAAAACATTTTTGAGTAGATTGCGACTGTAATAATTTGGTTGAACATTTATGAGCATTTAAGTAATTTAACCCATATGGTCCCATATCATTTTTTTCTCCAGTAAATTTATAAAATTTTGTATTTTTAAGATAATCAGGGATCAGAAATACGAAATTGAACTCCAAAAAATAATTTTATATCTTTCGAAAAAGAGAAAAAAAAAATCAAAAATAAAGAAATTTGCTATTCAGTAATCAAACACTGGGACCATTTGGGTTAAGTGGGATTATAATGAAGCTAAGATTAAAGAAAAATTGATGCAATATTCATATAAAACTTGTCAAAATTGGGATTATTAAAGAGTGCTCCGAATAAAATATGCCTTTACTATTTCAGGCAAAACTTATCTATAGCGGAACAAATAGTATTTTTTTTTGTTACATAGCTTTTATACTAAGGCAGGTCAACAAATCCGCGTCTTTTTGAATAAAGCACGGGTTTTTATATAGAAAGTTAATTTTTTTTTTCCAACATGGTCTTCCTTTATTACATAGTCTTCGCTTCCGAAAAATATGATTTGTCGGGGTCATCAAAATGGACACATTTCTGCAAGATGATTTCGTTATTGGATTCAAATCTCTTTCAGCCTTACCATTTTTTCATATTTGGGAACAAGATATATTTACTCGGTCTTAATCTGAAAAATATGGCAGATAAGGGGTTACTCGTAGCCCAAACCATGGATTTTGCTATGAAAACTGTACATGTGGTCACCCTTGAACTTTCCAAATGGGATCTTTTTTCCCACGTCTTTATTGAATAATGACATAATATAATATTCGTAGATTATTTTGTTTTCCTTTTGAAGATAGTACCATTAACTTTAGGATGGACACAGATATATATATTTTTTTAAAATTCGATTCTGCTGTATTAATTATTGATACTCTACAACCTTAGGTGATCAGTTGTCTTCCTAGGTCAGTGTCCTGAGGTGGCTTAAGGTCATTTATTTGTAGGACCCATTTGTATGGGAAAAAATGGGAGTCTTTTTGATTTTAGCGAAATTTTAACCAATAAAAATTTGTTTTTGCAAAAACAAATAATAGGACGCAGGAGATAACTAAAACAGCTTTCCTTTGAGTCATAAAACTTAAAAATCCATGTAATAGTTTTTGAAGTTATTGCATTTTTTTCAAGAAAATTCGTGTTCTTTTCAATATGCCTAAGAATATGCAACAAAAAAATATACTTTAGAACAAGGCGAATTCATTACAGGTGGTAGCAAGAATACAACAAATACAACATGACAAAATGAAACCCCATGTTGTTTTTGTAGGTTTGCTTACATTTTGTCAAATTTTTGTTCGTTAAATTTCCAGGCGAATTCATCAGCTGGGCTCTTGATACCACTTGTATTATTACACTATGCTTTAGAATACAGAAATTTCAAAGTTAGAATTGATTTACCATTTTCCCAGCATTTTTTGAAAATTTTAATCGAACATGAGTCTTTTTTGACTCCACTGCACGATTGAAATTATAATTTATGATATCACTTATGAGTCAAAAATGGTACCCTTCATGCGGCTCTTCAGAAAGAGTCTGTAATGAGTCGTTTTTCTGAACTATTATGATTAGATTGTGACTACACACATTTTACTAGATTTGTTAAAAAAAAAAAAATATAAAGCTTTGTATTACTCAAAACTGTAATTGCCCGTCATATCTATTTTTAGAACAGTGAAGTTGTGTTAATAATTACAGAAATTGATGTTGTCGAGACCGAGAATCGAACCCAGGCTGAACATAAAATGTAATGCTTAGTAGTAGACGTGCTAGCCAACTAAGCCACATCACCCACAATAAGTCATCAGTCTTTTTGTGGCCATTTTTAATCACCATAAAAACAGTCATATTAGGATCATTTGCGTGATTTTATTATGACTATGTACATTTTGCAAGATTTGTTTGTACCATTTTTAACTAGTCGCTTTCTAAACGTTTCTATGAGTATTTTTGTAAATGTTTTTTGATCACCAAGCTGATTAATCAGTTAATGATCATCTAAAGGAATCCTAAAAGACTCTTTTTAATGACATTATCATCAACAATCTTCCAATTGCTAAATAGTTTAATTTTGTTAAAATATAATCAAAATACATAGTTTTTTATAATAAAATTTAGAAAAGTTTAGGTTAATATCTTATACGATTTCGCCGTAACTTTGATTTGAAATCGTCGAATTTCGCGAAACAGAAATTTTTTTTAAGAAGAGGCATGGTCAATTTTATTTGAGTTTAATTTTAATGATAATAATACTGAATATTATTGCTTAGTCTATAAAGAAGAATGTGTGCTTAAAGTTTTTTTTTAAATTGGGTAGGCTAAACCCTTTTTTCATTGGGGTCAAAGGTCAAAATTACGATTTTTGTGGCTAAATATGGGAAATTTATGAATTTTGAATTTACGAATTTTGATAAATATTATACAAATATTTATTTCTTAGAATGATTTTATTGTTTTATTAAAAGTACATATTTTAACCCACAGCAGACATGGGGACTAAAATGACCCAACATTTTTTTATCCAAAATTTAAATTTTCGATCATAATTTGAGAAGATGCTTTTGTAATTTTTTCTTGTGATTAATTTAGATTTTGGTCATTTCAGTCCCCATATCTGTTGAGGTTTAATGCTTTTGTAAATTTTTCTTGTAATTAATTTAGATTTGGGTCATTTTAATCCCAATATCTGTTAAGGTTTTTATCAATATTTAAAAAAAAATTATTATTTTTTAAAATGACGTTATTGTTTTATTAAAAATATATATATATATATATATTTTAACCCTCAGACATGGGGACTAAAATGACCCAAAATTTTTTTTCAAAAATTTAAATTTTCGATTATAGTTTGAGAAGATGCTTTTGTAATTTTTTCTTGTGATTTATTTAGATTTGAATCTTTTTAGTCCCCATATCTGTTGAGGTTTAAGGTCTTAAGATTTTACTGAACTCAAGTCATATGAAGTTTAGAATTATCCTGATCAAAAAAACATCAAGTCAAAATTTAAGTAAAAAAGTTATATAGTCGGTAAAGTCCGACCATATGATATCCTTTATCACAGAGGTCAAATGTTCTTTTTCTTGAATAAACTAAGACATTCAAATTTTCTTTTGAATTGCGACCTGTACTTTAATTACAAGCTTTGCATGAGGACCAACCAGCCACGGATGGCGGACTTATCGTACAATAGACTTGGGCTGTAATTCTAAGTCTTTTGGTATACAAATGTAGGTCTCAGACCAATATTTCTATGTGTTACAGACATCAGTACAAACGTAAAATACACCTATAGAGTGATGGAAGATGAAAAGTGCGTCACAAATTACGGCCCAAGATTTGTGTTTAACTTATGAACGGATGGTGAAAACTACCGGTCAAAAAAACTAAAGAAAATTTCTTAAGAAACTCTTTGTCTGACAAGAAGTTGTCCCAAAAAAAAATTAATATAGCGGAGTGCCCAGAGAACAGCTTTTAACGTTTCTAAGACAGCACAGATTGCCTAAATCATAGCACTAAGGGATTACTGAGTGGTATATAAACAACAAGTAAGAAAGTGATATAGTCGGTTAAGCCCGACCATACGATACCCTTCACCACTAAGGTCTTTTTCCTGTATAAACACAAATATTTGCTAAATTTTGCCATCATACAAATATATTTTCAAAACTTATACATTTAATCTATTTTAGACATTTGAACTTATATGAGAGCTAGGGTCAAATGTGAACCGATTATCTCGAAATTTGGCAAATTGATTGCAGTTGTATGCAAAAAATAAATTTAAAATTCTCATTATCTTCGGATTTACGAGCGTTTTAGTGAATTTTTTCTCATTTAGTGCGTTTTGAGAAAAGAATTTGTATGGGAGCTATGGTAAAATGTGGACCGATTTCAACGGAATTCGGTACAGTGATTTAGGTTTACAAAAGCAGTATTTGGTTTAAATTTCATGAAAAACTATTGATTTTTGTGGCCAATATATCAATTCAAAGAAGTGGGACCTATGGGAGGTACCATAAATAATGGACCGATTTTGACGAATTTCAATAGCCATGGTCCCATTATCAAAAAACTGATCTGTGCCACAGAATTGCGACCTGTAGTTTGATTACAAGGTTTACATGGGGGTCCAGCCAGCCACCCAGAAGGACGGACATCGCTAAATCGACTCAGAAAGTGATGCTAAGCCTATTGGTATACTAAAAGATGGGTCTAAGACAAATATTTCTATGCGTTACATACATCATCACAAACTAATAATACCCTTTCCACCCATGGTGGTGAAGGGTATAAAAACGTAATGCTTGTACCACAAAAAGCAAGCCCATCCAGTTGACCAGAACTCTGGATTGTAAAAAGGTATTGAGCTCTTGAGACAAGGAATTGAAGAACTCAAGAAAGGTCCCTCAGATCATGCAAGAATTTAATTATAGAAACATGTTTTTTAAGAACCGCCGTGGTATAGCAGGTTAGTCATCCGCCTATATAGGCCCCAAGTTCGATCCCTGGCCAGATCCACTTGAAAAAAAAATTTCAAAAAAAGCTGTTTACATCATAACTCAACTAGCCACTAGTTATTGAGTATTAGGCTATGTAAAACTTCCCTAACTAATGAATTTGCCGTTCGGAGCCGGAGTTAAAAAGTAGGTCCCTTTCAATGAGTCTAACAATAGAATCGGATGCAGCTCATTGTCTGAGAGAAGTACCCCTTGTTCCAATTAGGATAGGAGTTTTCATCAGAGATCACAAAAAAGTATAATTTTGTTGCATAGTGTTATTGAACAGTATGGCTTTCTATTGGGGTTTTTTGCAGTCAAGTTAAATATTTATTAGTTTCTTAGAATTATATGTTAATTGGTAATTGAAATTCCCCCAAGCGTTCAAAGTATTAATGTCAGTACATTCAAAGTAAAATGATTGAATTGATTTATAGAAAATTTGCTTAAATGTATATTAAGCAATTTTTTAAGGTAAATGGTATTTTACAGGTATTTCAAATATTTTTCGGAAAATTTAATGAATTTCCAGGTAATTTAGTGGAAATATTTTTTGTACAAATATTTCCACATTTACATTAATTTTAAGTCAAATTACCTTTAATTAAAACCAATTACAGAAACCATAAATATTTGTTCAAAATTGTTCTAATTTCAAATATTAAATTTATTTAAACATAAATCTTGACTCACTCTTTTAGAATTGTATTCCACCATTAGATTTCCAAAATGTTTGCCAACTCACCTGCGACAAAATAAGAAAAAGAAACAAAATTAGTCATAAATTATTGAAATAATCAAAGTTTTATGATCTTTTATTTATATTCTATATTCAAATAGTTAATAAATGTTAAAAATACACGAAATAATAAATTTGCAAAATAAAAATTTTATTTGTTATTTGACCAAATGACAATAAATTTTAAAATAAATGTTTATTTTAAATATTTTTTTTTTTGCATTTAAATTTGGCATTAAATGTTTGTTTATTTAATAAATATACAATCAAAAATGTTAACTTCAATTGAGTCAATCGATGGTAATTGTAATAAATCAAACAAAGCTAAAAAAATTTAAAAATAAAGTCGATTCTGAAAAATTATGAGATACCCTATACCAAAGGCCAGCAATAAGGAAAAATTACAAATGCTATTTTCTACTATGGACCAAAGAAAATGTATTTTTTCACAACATCAAAAACAACGCCGCATAAACAAGAATCCTATATAGCGTTGGCAATGACCTATAAATCGATTAAACAATACGACAGAAATATTGTTAAGACATGTATAAAAATCAAATATTAATAAAATTTTACTCATGCGGAATTTCATAAAATTATACACTAACATTTTTCCGCACAATTTTAAACAATATCATGCTGTAAACACAATCACAACAGCAGGCTACACGAACACCGACTATAAAAGTCGTTGGCTGCTTCCGTCGTCTCGTAGTCAGCTACTTAATTATTTTTAAGACGTTTTTTGTATTAAACAAGAGCAACTGAAAATACCTTTCAAATGGTATATGTATTCCTCCGATTCGTTATTGATTAAGAGCTCATATACTAAAAAACTTATTTTTACAACCGAATTTTTTTATAAAAATTCGCATATCTTAAGACAATATATATATATAAGTATAATCTTTTTAATTAAAAAATTTTATACAGGACATACTGGGTTTTAATCCCAGCAAAACTTTGGTAATGGCAAGTACTCTGATAACTGGTTACCTTGTAACGACTACAACATACCATCCGAATAAATAATAAGTTATTACAGAAGTACTTATTTGTAATTAAGGTGGTAATTTAAACTGAATGGCCCGGTTCAAATCCCACCAAGGGCAACAATTTTTTTTAGTTTTTTTTTTTATTAAAAGAGTCTTTTTAAATGATTTTTGAATTTTAAGAAATTAAATATTATCTTCTGTAAAAAAAATTTGTAAACTAACTCACGTTAATGCAAAAATACCATCATGAGTCAATTTTGATTATGTAGGGGATGTTAAATACCAAACACGATTCTAATTGGTCTTAACTTGGTAAGCCCAACTTATCTGGGTCATCCTTCATCTCAACTGTGGACACACACCTCCTCATGGTATCACCCGGGGAGCTAGTTTAACACCCATTAATATTGTTAATATGTTCCGAGAGTTGTCCCATAAGATCGATAAAAAATGGGTTAGGATTACGGGCTAGTAACCCTCTCTTGAAAAAAAATACAATGAAGAGGATAAAATTAGAATTGAAATGTCCCACTACCTAATATTAGAGGAGGATGTCCGAAACTTCGATAGAAAGACCAAGTAGAGGAACATTTTTCAAAGCTTGGCCTATAAAAAAAAAAGAATATTCGCACAAGATCGAAATCCATAGAATTCTAAAATATGCTCGGACTTTGACCTTAACAGGTTGTAACATTTAAGTAAGTAAGAGTCAATCTTATGTAAAAACTTATACAAAAAAGAAGATTTAAATTGTTTAAGTTTTAAAATAATTTTAAAAAAGTTTTAAAATAATTACAAAAAATCGTATAAAAATATTTTTCCAAAAATTACAACAAAGCAAAAAAAAGCAGGGAAAAACAAAGTTATTTTCACATGATTTTGGATCTAAAAATAAAAATTGTTTATATTAATTATAAGCTGCTAAGTTTTCAACATATGAAGTAGCTCAGTGGAAGAGTCTCTGCCTAGCAGTCGGATGGTCTGGGTTCGAGCCCCCATGGGATCATAAAAAAAATTTTGTATTTCGTTTAAAAATATATGTTTTTAATAAAACAACAACAAAAAAGTTGTTGCTGTTGTTATTGTTGCTTTCAAATTGCTTACCCAAGTCATTGCTTTTCTGCAGTTGGTAAGTACTTGCCTCCAATGACATCCCCATCTTAATGTAATGACTTAAACAGCGAATGAGTAAGTAGTTCGTGTTCAATAGTTTAACTGTTTAACTCATTATTTGGTAATGAAAAGTTTTACTGGGAATATAAACTAATAAACGTAGCTCTAGCACATGAAGTGTGTAAGATATGACAGTTTGAAAATTAACTTCTTAAAAATTTACTTATATTAAGGTAAAGTTTAATAAATATACATTTTTATATTTTATATTTATCAGATATTATTATATACATTAAAAAACAAAAATTGTAAATTGTTTGTATAAATTTTATTCATCGTATTTATGGTAAATAAAGTTAAGTGGTTTAAAACGCTCATTTGTTTTAATATTCTATAGTGTTGACAGCACTAAATCTGTTATTGTCGCTAACAAAACAAGAAATTAGTTTAATGTTGGCTACAGCTACAACGTTAGTCGTGTGGCTGTGTCGACGTTAAAAAAATGTGTTTCTATTTGAATGCGTGCATTCTAATTTTGACAGGTTGTTGCTCGTAGTATGTAGCCGTGATTATGTTTATAGCATTATCTACCAAGAAAAAAAGGCACACATATTATACATCAATAGAAAGTGAATTTTAAACACTTTTTAGTCAAGTTAAAATTTTTTCACAATTTGGAAATCGATTTATGACTTTTGTCAAAAAAGTGCAGCAACAAAAAATTTTAATAATTTTTTAATACACTTTGTAATTTTTCACAAAAATCTCTAAATAATTGATACCATTTTTAAACACGGCATAAATTAATATATCAGAAATTCAAAAATATAAATTTTAGAACGGGTTGTGAAATTTAAATGAACATTTTTGAATACAGAAAAGTACACTTTTTGTAATAAATTTTTGTAATTTTTTAAATCTCTTAAACTAAACAAGGAATTAAAACAATTTTTGGACACAATATATCCTAATATCTTAGAAATTCACATATATAAATTTCAGAAAGAGTTCCAAAATTTTACTTAACATTTTTAAATACAGAAGAGAACACTTTTCGAAAATTTGAAATTTCTTAGAAAAACGGGCTGGGCCCTATCAGATTTTTGCACAGACCTTACAAACATAGTTTTTTGATAAAACTGAAAAATTTTGTTGGGGAAACCTTTCCTTGACGCGTTTCGATGATTAGTTAGAAGATCTCTTCAGGAGCATTATCCCAAATTCTAGTCAGTGCAAAAACCACACATTATATCATTTTTTGCGCGACAAAATAAATACGAATTATTGTGTCCAACAAATATCAACATAAAGCGAAGATTATCATCTGAACAGAAATACACAAACATTTTTTAATTTTATATTTTCTTTATTTTGTTGTTGCTTTTTAGGCGACAAAGACAACAGTGCTTTAAAGGGGGGTTCGAATAATCCTCATGGCGAGATGGCCTAACCAACCATCGAAAGGTTTTATCAAAAAACAATAATAAATAATTGTAGTAAGTTGGGATTTAACTGCAATACACTAGAGTAAAACTTTTTAATTAAATGTTTGATGTCCCAAAATTAATACAAATAAATTAAGAAAAGTTTTAAAATCCATAACCAAATTTTTTTTACACACATAAAAAACTTAAATTTTGTCAAAAAAATGCTGATTTTCGACCACCGCTGGTTGTAAGGTGCATGTCCAACATTTTTCAAAACATAGTTCATACGATTTCCTGAAGTCTAATCTTGTAGAAAATGTTAAAAAAATTAAGTCTTTTGAGAAAATTTTTTGAAAATATAGAAAAATTAGTTACTTTTTCGAAAAAAATAATTTTCAAAGCTTTTTTCGGTACACAAACTTTAAAGAATTTGTCTGTGTCATAAAGTTGACATAATTCATAAAGAAATTTATCAGCAATCTTACAATATTTCTTAAAAAATTTTCTGTCTTACCAAAAATGATTTATAAGACAAAAAAGCCCTTAATCATACCAGAAAATTAAAAAAAATATTTGGGATCAAATATCTCTTAAACTATGAGAGTTAAGGTAGTACCCATTCCTAAAGTCTTATCTACTAGAAAATGTTAAAAAAATTTAGTCTTTTGAAAAAAAAAATTCAAAAACATAGGAAAAATTAGGTAACTTTAAAAAAAAAAATATTTTCAAGCTTTTTCCGGTACACAAACTTTAAAGAATTTTTCTGTGTTATAAAGTTGACATTATTAGTTTCGTTTTCTTCTAATTCATTAAGAAATTGTTCAGCAATCTTATAATATTTTTTTAAAAAATTTCCGTCTTACCAAAATTGATTTATAAGACAAAAAAGCCAGAAGTCATGCTATTAGATATTTGCGGTCAAATATCTCATTAACTGTAAGAGATAAGGTAGAGTGCATGTTTTTCTTAATTTTTTTAAAGAAGTTTTTGAAAATGTAAAAATCTTTCGGATCGTAAAAAATAGGTGAAAGTTATAAGCACCCAAAAGTTTCACACACCCAAGTTGGTAGGGTCTGATATGGCAGCAAGGGTCAATTAATACCAAATTTAGTTGAACGGTTAATGTTTACAAAAGACTTATCCGTGTAAACTTTTAGCAAAAAAATCAATTATTTCAAAATTTATAAACATTTTTGTGACTTTCTGGGTATTTAAATGACTTTTGAGAGTGTGTCTTGTATGAGAGGTATACTCAAATATGGACCAATTCCAATAAAATTTGGTACACTCATTTTAGTTACCATAAGCAATATTTATGCTTAATTTTATTAAAACAACAATAAATTTGTGGCTGTAAAGAGTCAAAAACTCGGTTCTGACAACCCTATGGGATTTATAATTTAGTTTGGATCATGGTAAAACTATACCAGGTAAAATCACTAGGAAAGTGTTAAATTCTTTAGACCCTGTTAAACCGCAAGCATCACTCCAAAGTTTAATCTTATTTTCCGGACCTATGATAAACTTTACATATTTTTTCTGATATAAAGCTTTGCAAATACTTCACTTTATAAACATTTACAAATTATTTTAATTTATTTGTTTTTGACAAACAATAAAAATATCGGGCTATCCATTTTGCGGTTTCAAAAGTGAACGTAAATTAACATATAAAATATTTTTTTCCGACATTTCCTTTTTATTATAAAGTTTAAACGTTGACATTATGTGTGAAACGAAATGTAGAAAGCATTGATTCTTTTGAGGTATTTCGACCACTTTTTGACACATATTGGGCGGTATTTCAGCCATAACTTAACTAATATTGATTTTTAAGTGCTTAAGAGTTACAGGTTTATCTGCATAAATACGATCTTTCGAGTAGCCCCACAAAAAAGTCTAATGATGTTAAATCGCATGATCTTGGTGGCCAGTTGATATCGCCACAACGAGAAATTATGCGACCAGGAAATGTCTTTTACAATAAAGCCATATTCGCTGGAGTTGTGTGGCATGTGGCACTGTCTTGTTGAAACCACATATTCTCCAAGTCGTATTCTTCAGGCAAACAATATCAATTATTATATGACCAGCGATATTTTCAGCGGAATGAGTGAAAAGATGATGCACAGGCCTAACAATATTTGCAACCGCTTCAGTCTTTTCAAATTTTGCCAATTGCTTGCGTAGTTGGACGATTATGTAAACCATAATCTCCTCTTAAAGCACAATATGTGGCTGTTGCAAAACCACCATTTTTGTAGTATGTTTTGATCATTTTTATGCGTTGTGTAATACTTAAGCGATCCATTTTCATCAATGTCAGACTTTCAACTGAAAAGAAAAAAATTTGTCTAACAACTTCGTTTGACAGATGTCGAAATCCAGTCCTATACTTTTGAAACCACGAAATGCATAACCCTTTACAAAGAAAAATATATTTTTTTTTTATTTTATTTTGTTTGACTTTTCAAGGATTTAAAATAAAGAACGAAGTATGTTCTGATTTTACCTAGTATAGTTGTACCATGGTTTGAATAATACACATTTTTTCCTGAACAAACGTATTTTTTAATTAAATTTTTCCATGTCATTATAATTAAAATGATGCTTCAATAAAAATTAATAGTCTAATATAATAATTTTTAAATTGCCAATAAAAGTATTAATTTAAAATGAAAAAAGTTAAAACTAAAAATTATGGGAAAACAAAACTTAGAAGACAAACTTTTGCAGCTGATCCTGCTGTGCAAACTATCACAAAAATATTTTGAATAAAAGGGCAAACTTTGATGATGATGAGAAGAAGTTTTTTAGTTTTTATTTATTTTGTAGTTTCCCACACAGACAGACAGACAGAAGGACACTGGGAAATCGTATACCTACCTTCTTGCTCTGGTACTATCAAAAGTTATTGATGAGTCATTATTAAAGTTTTTTATTAGATTAAGGCAATGGAGTAGAAGAACAATCCGGTCACTTTTAATAGAGGCAGGTAAAGTTTGGTATGAATATCCTGATTTCTTATATACAAACTAATTGATGGTTAATTAATTCGTTTGCTAGTGGCTAATATTTTGTTAAATTAGTTTTTAATTTAATGTTTGTAGAAATATTTTTGTGTAAAATAATATTCATAGAAACATTTATGGATTTTTTTAACATACAGATTTATATGCAAATATTTATGTAGCGAGAAATGTTTATAACGAAAAATTTTCTATAGAAAATTAAAAAATGAAAAAATTTTAATAAAAAAATTCCTCCATCAAAAATTGTTTCTATCAAAAAAGTTTCTTTTGAAAATTTTTACATTGAAAATATTTCTCTATCAAAATGTAACATTACATAATTACATAACCAGCAAAATGTTCATAATTGAAATATTTTACTTTATCCATTAAAAGCTTTAAAATATTTTAAATACACGTAGCGATATCGTGCTGTTTCTTGGGTTCATTAGAATTCCGTGGAGCATCTCACCTACATGATGATGCTAAAGCTCACTCTGACTCTGATACTGATGAGCGCTTATTTAACTTTTATGTTTGTAATTTATAACTTCCTCGATAAATTATAAAGAAACAGAAAACATATTAAAACAAACTACAGCAGCAAAATAAAATAAATGTAATTGAAAACTAATTGAAAATCATAATCTTGGCAATTAAAATCAATAAAATTGTTTGTTTTTTTTTCCTCTGCAGGTATTGCGGTTGTTTGCACATGTGAGGGAAATATTTGAGGGAAATAAGAAAAAAAATATGAAAATATTAAGGTAGGTCAAGCAGACCTACCTAAGATACCCTACTAACATTTTACGATTCAGTTCGTTATCAAAATTTTTTCTAAAGAAAAAATGAATAATTTTACACAGAAAGTTGTTGGTAACTTTCTGTGTAAAATTATTAATTAACAAAAATTTTTCTATAGAAAATTTTTCATTAACAAAAAATTTTCTATAAAAAATTTTCCATCAACAAAAAATTTTTTATTAACAAAAATTTTTCTATAGAAAATTTTTGAATAACAAAAATTTTTCTATCGAAAATTTTTCATTAACAAAAATTTTTCTATAGAAAATTTTTCATTAACAAAAATTTTTCTATAGAAACTTTTCATTAACAAAAATTTTTCATTAACAAAAAATTTTCTATAAAAAATTTTTCTATAAAAAATTTTTCATAAGCAAAAATTTTTCTATATAAAATTTTTCATAAGCAAAAATTATTAAACAATTTTTCTATAAAAAAATTTTTTATAGACAATTTTTCTATAAAAAATTTTTCTTCAGAAAATTTTTTCTTATTAACAATTTTTCTATAAAAAATTTTTTCTTATTAAAAATTTTTCAACAGAAAATTTTTTCCTATTAAAAATTTTTAAATAGACAAGACAATTTTTTATTTTAATAATGTTTTTATACATATTTTTCCTATAGAAAATATTTTCTTATTAAAAATATTTCTATAGAAATTTTTTTTATAAAAAATTGGTTCTTATTAAAAACTTTTCTATAGAAATTTTTTTCTTATTAAAAATTTTTCTCTAGAAATTTTTTTCTTATTAAAAATTTTTCTAGAGAAATTTTTTTTTATTGAACATTTTTTCCTATAAAAATATTCTTATAGAAATTTTTCTGTAGAAAATGTTTTCTTATTAAAAATTTTTCTATAGAAAATTCATTCTTATTAAAAATTTTTCTGAAGAAAATTTTTTCTTATTGAAATTTTTTCTATACAAATTTTTTTCTTATTATTAAAAATGTTTCTATAGAAAATTTTATCTTATTATTAAAATTTTTTCTATAGAAAATTTTTTCTTATTAATAATTTTTCTATAGAAAACTTTTTCTTATTAAAATTTTTTTTTTTTTGGAAATTTTTTCTAATTAAAAGTTTTTCTTATTAACAATTTTTCTATAGAAAATTTTTTCTAATCAAAAATTTTTCTAAGGAAAATTTTTCCTTATTAAAACTTTTTATTAAAATTTTTTTATAGAAAATTTTGTTTGTTATAAATTTTTCCTATTAACAATTTTTCAATACAAAATATTTTTTGGTTAAAAATTTTTCTATAGAATTTTTTTTCTTATACAAAATTTTTTCTTATTAAAAATTTTTCTATAGAAAATTATTTCTTATTAAAAATTTTTCTATATAATGAATAAAACTTTTTATTAATTTTTTTTTATAGAAAATTTTTTCTTATTTAAAATTTTTCTATAGAAATTTTTTTCTTATCAAAAATTTTTAGATAGAAAATTTTTTGTTATCAAAAATTTTTTATAGAAAATATTTTATTATCAAAAATTTTTTCTATAAAAACTTTTTTGTTCTCAAAAATTTTTCTATAGAAATTTTTTGTTATCAAAAATTTTTCTATAGAAAATTTTTCTTTAGCAAAAATTTTTGTAAAGAAAATTTTTTGTTATCAAAAAATTTTTTTATAGAAAATTTTTGCTTATCAAAAATGTTTCCGTAGAAAAATTTTTCTATAGAAAATTAATGGTTATCAAAAATTTTTCGTCATCAATAAATTTTCTATAAAAAATTATTCGTTTTGAAAAATTTTTCTTTAGAAAATATTTTGTTATGAAAATTTTTTCTCTAGAAAATTTTTCGTTATCAAAAAATGTTCTATAGAAAATTTTTCATTATCAAAAATGTTTCTTTAAAAAATTTTTAGGTTATCAAAAATTTTTCTATAGAACATTTTCGTTATCAAAAAGTTTTCTTTGGAAAATTTGTTATTAAAAATGTTTCTTTAGAAAATTTTCGTTATCAAAAATTAAAATTTTTCTTTAGAAAATTTTTCCTTATCAAAAATTTTTTCGTTGTGAAAAATTTTTATTTAGAAAATTTTTCGTTATCAAAATTTTTTATTAAGAAAGTTTTTCTTTATCAAAAATTTTTCTATAGAAAATTTTTTATTATCAAACATTTTTCTTTAGAAATTTTTTTCGTTATCAAACTATTTTCTATAGAAAATTTTTTGTTATCAAGAATTAAAATTTTTCTTTAGAAAATTTTTCCTTATCAAAAATTTTTCTACAGAAAATTTTTGGTTATCAAAAATTTTTCACTAGAAATTTTTTCGTTATGAAAAACTTTTCTTTAGAAAAACTTTCGTTATCAAAATTTTTTTTTAGAAAATTTTTTGTTATCAAAAATTTTTCTATAGAAAATTTTTTTTATCAAAAATTTTTCCATAGAAAATTTTTGGTTATCAAATATTTTTCTATAGAAAATTTTTAGTTATCAAAAATTTTTCTTTAGAAAACTTTTTGTTATCAAAAATTATTCTATAGAAATTTTTTCTTATTAAAAACTTTTCTAAGGAAATTTTTTTCTTATCAAAAATTCTTCTATAGAAAATTTTTAGTTATCAAAATTTTTTCTATAGAAAATTTTTGTTATCAAAAATTTTTCTTTAGAAAATTTCTTGTTATTAAAAAATTTTTGTTTTCAAAAATTTTACTTTAGAAAATTTTTCGTTATCATAAATTTTTCTTTAGAAAATTTTCGTTATCAAAAATTTTTCTTTATACAATTTTTCGTTATCAAAAATTTTTCTTTAGAAAATTTTTCGTTATCAAAAATTTTTCGTTATAAAAAATTTTTCTATAGAAAATTTTTCTCCAGAAATTTGTTTCTTATCAAAAATGTTTCTAAAGAATATTTATTTCGTATCAAAAATGTTTCTATAGAAAATTTTTTCATCTCAGAAATAGTTTCTTATCAAACATTTTTCTATAGAAAATTTTTTCTTCTCAAAATTTGTTTTTTTAAATCAAAAACTTTTCTATAAAAAATTTTAAGTTCACCCTTATATAAAAATGTTTGCCGTCAAAAGTATAGAAAACTCATTTAAGTTTCGGTATCAAAAATGTTTGGTTCAACTTTCGTATAAAAAAAATGTTATTCTTATATTTACAATTTTCTTAAAGTGTAAAAATTGTTCGTTTGTTCTTCTGTTCTACATCAAAGTTTATTTGTAGCGCTTTAGGGGTAGACTTGGCAGGTGAATAAACTTTTTTCCCACTTACATCCCTGTGGGGAAAATTTATAAAATAAACTTTACTCTTACTTAAGTACTTAGACAGTTTACAGACTCCATGATGTTATTTTTTTTTTTTTTTTTTTGTTGCTTCTTTTTTTTAGCTCGCTTTGCACAATTTTTTCTTTTATTTTTTCCGTATTTATTTGTTCATTCATTCTTTTTCATTCATTTAGAAATTTTAAGTTTTTTTTTATTCTAGATTTTTCAGGAATGATGCGTGAGTTTTCCAGGATTTTTGTAACGTTTTAGAAAATATAACCGAGAAGAAAAATGCATTAACAAAAACTGAGTAGCTGGCATAGACTTGATGAAAGTCTTTGGCTGGATAATGAATGAATAACAGCAGCAGCAGCAGCTGCAGCAACAAAAAGAAAGAAAAGCAGTTGCGGAAAATGTAGGAAGGAGTTACGCACATTTTACTCTCCAGACATACTTTACAGATAACAGCAGCAGCAACACAACAACAACAACAAGTAACAAAGACAACAAAGAATAAAATAAGAACAAAAATAAACTTACGCATATTTACTTATTTACTGCATAACTTTAAACACATACACACATAAATACAATATAAATAATTAATGTTATAAGAGTGAGATTGTGTGGGGGTGAGTATAAGTAATGCAAGCTAAAGGAATAATTATATTACGTATACGCCAGAGGGTATCATAGCAACTGCAGACGCATTACTGCAGTAACATTTTATTCATAGAAATACATACATACACATATACAGAAATACCCGCGTACATACATATATATTTACGTATATAAATAAGTACCTGCATGAATTTCAGATGAAAATGCATTAATCTACATGTATACAAATTAATATGTAAATGTTTTATAAGGGTATGCGTGTCGCGTCTAAAATGTTATATGTTTCAAATATGTCTGTATTTATTTGCGTATCTAAGTACTTGTTTTACATCAAACTTTTTTACATTTACACATATTTACGTATCTAGATTTTAGTCTGCCCGCCTGCCTGAGTGTCAGTGTGTGCCTATAGTTGTCTACATACATTTTTTTGTATACCCGTTTACATTATTTCCCAGTTCAAATGTCTTTGAACTTTTAAGCATGTAACTAATCTCATTGTCTCTACCCATTTGATACATATCAATTTATATATTTTGTTAACGAACAATATTTGTTTTGGAGTAAAGTCAATTTTGGATAAATAGATTTATTAACTTTTGTTTGAGGCAAAATTGCGATAGATGGCACTTTCGCTTTATGAAAGTGATGAATCCTAAGGCGATGTTAACATTTCTTCACTTAGTTAATATAAGATTTAAATCAAAATTCTTTAAAAATTTCATATAAACTTCGGTTCAGATTTCAAAGTTCAAAGTAGACTTCTTTAAATATATTTTTCAAAATTTAGCCCTTTTTATATGATAATAACTTTCGATGGCCAATAGTAGCATAAAACTTCTCTGTTCTGAATTAAATTGTCATTTCTATTGAAATCGGGTCCATTAGGAAGCTCTAACTAAATGTGGACCGATTTCGAACAATTTCAAGACACAAGTTTCTTAACATATCGAAAATAAATAAAGAAAACCGATATTAAATATCCTTTCAGTGACCTAGTTCCTTTCGTTTAGGCCCTATCGTGCTTTCAACAGACAGACAGACAAACGGACAGACTGACAGCCAACCAACCAGCCAGACCGACAGACTGACTGACTCAGAGACTGACTGGCAGACTGACAGACTGACAGACTGACAGACTAACAGACAGACAGACAGACAGACAGACAGACAGACTGACTGACAGACTGGCAGACAGACAGACAGACAGACAGACAGACACAGACAGACACAGACAGACACAGACAGACACAGACAGACAGACAGACAGACAGACTGACTGACTGACTGACTGACAGACTGACTGACTGACTGACTGACTGACTGACTGACTGACTGACTGACTGACTGACTGACTGACATACTGACATACTGACAGACTGACAGACAGACAGACAGACACACAGATATATCCCCATTCTTTTTTAATTCGGTTACAATATCATTTCTATGCTGCATTAACATTATTTTAATTCCATGGAATAGTTTCGGAAAAGTCGCTCAACTTTGGTTGAAAATTTTTTTCTTATACATTTTATGTGTGTGAAGTTAAATTTGAAATTTATAACCCTCGACACAAACCAATGTTTTTAACAGAGCTCTGTTAAATAATTAACATAACTCTGTTAAAAACAGAAAATAAGTGGAATATATAAGGAATACGAATTTCTGGTGAACCAGGCAACTTGGGCGGACAAATGGGGTATCGGATTGTAGTTGAGAATATTATCTATGGGTACCCATAGTCAAAATCTATAACAGAGTGAGTTGGTATTTAGGAGCTATCAACAGTTTTCCAAAATATCAAATGGAAGATTATGCTATGATCGCAGATTCCCAGGAAACACGGCAAAGTAGGCGGATAAATGAGGTATCGGGAATTAGCTGAGGATGTTTTCTAAGAGGATTCATAGTCATTACATATAACAGAGCGAGTTGGTAGGAGTTATTTAGATTTTTCAAAAATTTCATAGGTGGAATTATGTTAAGGGAAGATTCGAGATTCCTTGGAAACAAGGTAACGTGAATGGACGAGGTATATGAGAGTAGCTGAGGATGTTTTCTATGAGGCTCCATAATCAGAATATCTAACAGAGTGATTTGGTAGGAGTTATTGAGATTTTTAAAAATTACGTATGTGGGACTATGTTAAGGGAAGTTGGAGATTATTTCTAAACAAGGCAACGTGGGCGGGCAAATGAGGTATCGGCAAGTACCTGATGATGCTTTCTATGAGGATCCATAGTTAGAATATCTAACAGAGCGAGTTGGTAGGAGTTATTGAAATTTTTAAAAAATTCATAAAAAAAATAGAGAAGGGGCTGTAACAATATTGTATTTATTTATGTACTTAGATTATAAGTTGACAACACTGTAATATAATAAGAAAAAGAAAGAAGAAATAAAGCTCAGTTGTTTTAGCAGACTTAACGAGATAAGTTCTCATTTTTTATTAATACTTGAAACATGGTGTCAGGTGGAAAATGAAATAAAAAAAAAAAATTAAAATCTTGGCGCTAATATATATATAAAAGGACTTATAAAGAAATAAAACAACTGAAAATAAGCACAGAGGTAAAACAACAACAAAAAAAAAAAAAAAAAAAAAAAATGAATACAGATGGTAATTCTATAATTATAAATGGACCCGAAGCCATGTATTTTGAGGATCCTGGGAAGTTCTGGCCGATGTGGAAGCAACGCTTCAACATTTATTTGCTCGCATCAGGAAAAAAGAATGAAGCGGAGGAGGTAAAGATTGCGTTATTACTACACCACATTGGTGAGAAGGGGTTAGACATATTTAACTCTTTTAATTTATCAAAAAGTGAGGAGACACTCGAGAATGTTCTTAAGAAATTTGATGAATATTGTAACCCCAAGAAAAATATCACAATGGAGACGTTCAAATTTTTTAATATTGTGCAACAACAAGGTCAGCCATTTTGTGAATTTGAAACGACGCTACGCAAGCAGATCAAATTCTGTGAATTCGTATGCGGTAGTAATTGCAACAAATTTGAAGAACGCATACTACGTGACAAAATAATTCTGGGAATAGCCGACAAAAATTTACAGACTAAACTTTTGGAGGCAAGAGATAATGATTTACAGGATGTAATCCAAATGTGTAAAGTGGCAGAGCTAGCGGCTAAAAATAAAAAAGCTTTAGAAGAAAAAGAAGTGAAAATTGATGCCTTGCAACGTATGGGAAGAACCAAAACTATGAAGCAGAGAGATAATTCGTGTTACCGTTGTGGTGGTAAATGGAACTACGAACATCGGCAAGCATGCCCGGCAATGAAAGATGGACGAAAATGCAACAAGTGCAAGCAGCCCGGACATTTTGCTTCAATGTGTCGAATGAAATTGATTGAAAGCGGGACAGATAGTCGCCGTGTAAATGTTTTGGAAGCGTCAGAGAATAGAGAACTGGCTGGAGCTGTTAAAATGGAATACTATGATGAAGGTAAAGGGGATATAAGTTATAATAAGAACTGTAGAGTGAAAATAATAGGAAATATTTCTGATTGTAGAATAAACAATTTAGAGGGAGGCTGGTTTAAGAAAATAAATATAAATGGATGTCAAATTAATTTTAAGATGGATACAGGTGCGGATGTGAACTGCTTACCAGTAGGATATGTGGAGGAAATGAATTTAAGAAATAAAATGAAAAAATCAGACATTCGATTGTTTACCTATGGTAATGAGGAAATAAAAATATATGGAATTGTTAAATTATTGTGTTCAATAAAAAAGGGAAGGGAATCGACATTTGTTGAATTTGTAGTGGTCGGTAACGAATATCAACCAATATTAGGTAGAGAATCGTGTGTGTCCTTGGACTTAATAAGTAGAGTAGATAATGTGGAATGTAGAGATAATAAAGAAAAGGGACCAAAGCCACCAACAGCTACGGAAATTGGAGGCGAAAGTCTGCCTGAGAGCAAAGATGAATTTATTTGTAATTTTAACGATGTTTTTGATGGGCTTGGTCAAATACCAGGTAAGTGTCTAATAGAATTAAAAGAGACATCCGAACCAAGGGTAAATTATAAAAAGAGAATACCGTTTAGCTTACACGATAAATTAAAGGAACAATTAGATCTGATGGCTAGGGATGGTGTGATAAGTAAGGTCAATAAACCCACGGAGTGGGTGAACAATTTACAGATAGTGGAGAAAACCGATGGTACCTTAAGAATTTGCCTTGATCCTAAACCATTAAATGAATGTATAAAAAGAGAGCGATGCATTATACCGACGTTTGAGTCAATAATTAGTCGCATTGGTGGTGCGAAATATTTTACGGTAATGGATCTGAAAAATGGGTTTTGGCAGGTGGTTTTAGACGAAAAATGTTCGGAACTGACAACGTTTATAACACCATTCGGATTGTACAAGTGGAACCGTATGCCGTTTGGTTTAAGTAATGCTCCGGAAATTTTTATGCGATATATGGTACAAATTTTCGGTGATCTTGAAGGTGTTGAGGTATATTTTGATGATTTGTGTATTTTTGGGAGGACTAAGCAGGAACATGATGACCGTTTGTTTAAAGTGATTGCGAGAGCAAGAGAATTTAATGTTAAGTTCAATAAAAAGAAGATACAGTACAAGGAAAAAGAAGTGTGTTTCATGGGACAGATAATTTCAGAGGGTACAATCAGACCGGATAGAAAATATTTGAGGGCTATAGAGGAAATTCCCATGCCGCGAGACAAACAAGATGTTTTGCGACTTTTAGGGTTGGCAAAGTTTCTGGGAAGATATATTCCAAATTTATCAGCGATAACGGCTAATCTTAGGGAACTAACTCGGAATAATGTTAGATGGCAGTGGAATGATAATCATATTAGGGAATTTGAAGAGCTTAAGCGATTAATTTGTAATCCCCCTGTTCTCAGAATTTATGATCCAAATATTCCACTGGTTATTCAAACAGATGCATCTAAAGATGGTATTGGATGTGTCTTGTTGCAAAATGGTGACCCCGTGGCGTTTGCCTCTCGCAGTCTTAACAAATCTGAAAAAAGGTACGCACAGATAGAAAAAGAGTTGCTGGCAGTTGTTGTGGCTTGTGAAAAGTTTCACTACTTTATCTATGGGCGGGATGTAGTGGTACATTCGGACCATAAACCGTTGGAAACCTTGATGACAAAAGATTTAGATAAAGTCACTGCCAGACTTCAGAGAATGTTCATGCAACTACTGAAATATCCAGCATTGGTAATAAAATATGTCCCGGGGAAAGATTTATTAGTAGCTGACTGTTTATCACGAGCGAGTTTAACAGAAACCGTACCTGAAGATCAAATGTTGAAGTTTGTTGTACATTCTTTGGTCAGGAAGAGTTGTATGTCAGATCAGAACAAGTTGGAATTTGTTCGGGCTACAAAGGCTGATGAAAGTTTGTGTAGAATTTTGTCGTATATTGACAGTGAATGGCCGTTATATAAGAACCTTGGCATTCAGGAAAAGAAGTTTCATAAAATAAAGAGTGAATTGAGTACGGCAGAGGGTCTACTATTTTTTAGGGACAGATTGGTTGTTCCATCTGAACTAAGAATGCAGACTTTGCGATTGCTACATACGGCTCATTTAGGTGTTGAGAAAACACGAATGAGAGCTAGAGAATTATATTACTGGCCAGGGCTTTCGGCAGATGTTGAACAGTTTGTTAGCGAGTGTAGAATATGTGAAGGAATGCAGAAAAGAAACCCAAAAGAACCATTGCAATTGCACCCTGAACCATATTATGCTTGGGAGCAGGTAGCAATGGATATTTTTGAACATTCAGGAGCATCTTATCTGGCAATTATTGACTCTTACTCGTGTTGGCTGGTCTCCGAGAAACTGAGGAATAAGTCAACAAGTGAAATTATTAAGGTATTAAAGCAACTATTTTTTAAAGTTGGTTTTCCAACGGAGATCAGATCAGACAATGTTCCTTTTAATAGTCGTGAATTTAAGGATTTCGCTAATGAATATAATTTGAAGTTGAAGTTTTCTAGTCCCAATTACCCACAAAGTAATGGTCTGGCGGAAAAAGCTGTATCTATTGCAAAAAAATATCTTAAAGAAAAATGTCTTAGAAGGAGAGTACGATTATCAGGAGCAGATTTTGGAGTATAATGTTACTCCACTACAAGACATGCTTTTATCGCCAGCTCAGTTATTTATGGGTAGAACACTTAAAACTAAACATCCGATATCTAATTATATATTGAGTGAAAAGAATAGAGATGAGTGCTATATTCGGGATCGAATAGTACAGAAAAGGGATAAACAACAGCTATATTACAATAGATCGGCCAGACCTTTGAGTACACTTAGCGCTAATGACAAAGTGTTGTTTTGGAAAGATAATGGATGGCAGTATGGTATAATTGTAGAAGCGGTTTCAAACAGGTCATACATAGTAAAGGATGTAGATGGTAATACATATAGAAGGAATAGAAGGCTATTGAGAAACACGAGAAATCAGGCAGAAGAGAGGGATATGGATTACATAGATCAATACGATGGATTAATTAATAATGAGGTCCTTGATAATGGGTGTGAGAATAGGAATGTAGTTGAGGAAGGAGTCATTAGTCAGGAAAGAAGTGATAGTGATAACGGGAATAGTTCGGATGATTCAGAGTATGAAGATGCAGGGATTTTGAATACTACTGATGATTCTAACATGGTGGAGGAACAGGTTACACGTTCGGGAAGAGCAGTTCACAAACCACAGCTGTATGGGGAATGGGAACACTATTAGCAAAATTCTAAAAAAAAAAAAAAAAAAAAAAGAGAGCATGTAACAATATTGTATTTATTTATGTACTTAGATTATAAGTTGACAACACTGTAATATAATAAGAAAAAGAAAGAAGAAATAAAGCTCAGTTGTTTTAGCAGACTTAACGAGATAAGTTCTCATTTTTTATTAATACTTGAAACAGGGGCTGTTCACATATTATATAACGCTCTTATTATATAACTATTAAAATGTATTACACGAGGGAGGAGGGTTTAAAAATCTGCGAAAATAGCGTTACGTAATATGTGAACAGCCCCGAAAACAACAATATTTTCCTTTAGCTATATCTTGTTCAAATCCATTCAACTTAGGGTTTTATTCGAAATAAAGTAACGCTATATCATAAGAAGAAAAGGCGTTATATTATACATACAACTGTTAAGGAGCACCCAAGCTTTAAAAAATTCGAATTTGTGGTACCCTGTATTTTCAATTATTTGGCGTCAAAGTAGACCACCTCAGAAGTAAAAAAGATTTTGGACCGTGTAGCTCTTTCAATTATTGTCCATTATTATTTTCCGAATTTTTAAGAAAATTTTTGTGTTTTCGAACAAAAAACAAAAAAGTCAAGCCGATTTTGAAATTTTCTGAAATGCAGTTATATAGCCCCATATATTCTCTTTAGATTTCAAAACTAAAAAATAAATGAATTAGTAAACGAATCCAGAAAATGGTATATTATAAAAAATGGCAAATTTCCATATGCCATTTTTTAAAATTATTTTTTTATAACTTTAAAAAATCATTTATGTATCTTGTACAGTTTTTTAGAAATTTAAAATGGTAGTTTAGTAATAGATTAAAGAAAATGTGTTGATGTTTTCTTTAATCAAGTACAAAACTGTCATAGTCGAATTTATGACTTTGACACTCATAATAAGGGTGAAAAAGTCAATATTTTAAAACCAATATTTTTTACGTTATATTTATCTTAATACAACTTTATACAAATTTTAATCGAAAAACATCTTATTTCTTTGAATATGCAAAACCTTTCTTGGTTTTCCTTAACAAGCAATTAATTCATCTTTTAATTGTCAGTTTCCATATAATTGCCTGAAGATATGGGCCATAAATTAAGTCTTTTGATACCATTTTACACTATATATTTAATTACACATTCGTATTAAATAGTTAAAAAGATATAAATATATATATATTTTTTTCTTAATTTTTCCCAACTTCTTTGTTGGTGTTAAAAGACTTTTAATTATGGTGATAAAACTGCATAAAAATGTTTCTTTCTGTAGTTATGTCTTTTTTTTATGTAAAAATTACATAAAGACTTTGTCACAGTTTTCTTTTAACTCGAGTCACATTAAAAATGTTAAAATTTTTCTTTGAGAGAGGAAATAACTACCAGCTTCAACTACATTTTAAATGGTTCCATTATCTTATTGTTAAAGGAATTTCTAGTAGAATGTCCGTCCGGTTTATTTCTGTCTGTTTATTTTCCGTAAATGAATTTTTATATGTTTAAAGTGTTTCTAAGAGTGAATTTTTTAAAACAAAAAGTTGACCTCAATTAGTTTTTTATGCAAATTTTTTTTTATATACATATATCCCCCACATCTCTAGTTCTATGTATGTCTTATTTTTCTAAAGAAAGTAGCAAATGTTCTCGTTTCGTTTTATAGAAATTGTTAAAGATGAAATAAATTGCACAGAAATAATAATTGGAAAAGTATTAACATCAAATGTAAATTAATTATTCACAGATTTCTAGAGAATTTTTTTTAATAATATATTTTATGGATAAAGGTCTTCTAACAGGAACTTCCGACACTATATTTCTATAGGAAATTAAAGTTATCGATAACTTTCCTATAGAAAATTAAGTTATCGATAACTTTTCTATAGAAAAGTAAAGTAATCGATAACTTTTCTATAGAAAAGTAAAGTAATCGATAACTTTTCTATAGAAAAGTAAAGTTATCGATAGCTTTTCTATAGAAAAGTAAAGTTATCGATAACTTTTCTATAGAAAAGTAAAGTTATCGCTAACTTTTCTATAGAAAAGTAAAGTTATCGATAACTTTTCTGTAGAAAAGTAAAGTTATTGATAACTTTTCCACAGAAAAGTAAAGTTATCGATAACTTTTCTATAGAAAAGTAAAGTTATCGATAACTTTTCTATAGAAAATTAAAGTTATCGATAGCTTTTCTATAGAAAAGTAAAGTTCTCCATAACTTTTCTATAGAAAAGTAAAGTTATCGATAACTTTTCTATAGAAAAGTAAAGTTATCGATAACTTTTCTGTAGAAAAGTAAAGTTATCGATAACTTTTCTATAGAAAAGTAAAGTTATCGATAACTTTTCTATAGAAAAGTAAAGTTATCGATAACTTTTCTATAGAAAAGTAAAGTTATCAAAAACTTTTCTATAGAAAAGTAAAGTTATCGAAAACTTTTCTATAGAAAAGTAAAGTTATCGATAACTTTTCTATAGAAAAGTAAAGTTATCGATAACTTTTCTATAAAAAAGTAAAGTTATCGATAACTTTTCTAAAGAAAAGTAAAGTTATCGATAACTTTCCTATAGAAAAGTAAAGTTATCGATAACTTTCCTATAGAAAAGTAAAGTTATCGATAACTTTTCTATAGAAAAGTAAAGAAAAGTAATTTGTTATTTTTTGAAAAGTAAAGATATCTATAACTTTTCTATAGTAAAGTAAAGTTGTCGATAACTTTTCTAGAGAAAAGAAAAGTTATCGATAACTTTTCTATAGAAAAGTAAAGTTATCGATAACTTTTCTATAGAAAAGAAAAGTTATCGATAACTTTTCTATAGAAATGTAAAGTTATCGATAACTTTTCTATAGAAAATTATTGTTATCGATAACTATTCTAGAGAAAATTAAAGTCTTCGATAACTTTTCTATAGAAAATTAAAGTTATCGATAACTTTTCTATAGAAAATTAAAGTTATTGATAACTTTTCTATAGAAAAGTAAAGTTATCGATAATTTTTCTACAGAAAAGTAAAGTTATCGATAACTTTTCTACAGAAAAGTAAAGTTATCGATAACTTTTCTATAGAAAATTAAATTATCATTAAGTTTTCTACAGAAATTGAAGTTATCGATATATTTTCTATAGAAAATTAAAGTTATCGATAACTTTTCTATAGAAAATTAAAGTTATCGATAACTTTTTAAAGAAAATTTAAGTTATGGGTAACTTTTCTATAGAAAATTAAAGTTATCGATAACTTTTCTATAGACTATTAAAGTTATCGATAACTTTTCTATAGAAAACTAATGTTATCGATAACTTTTCCATAGAAAAAAAAATCGAAAACTTTGCCATAATAGTAAATAAATTATAATATAATTCTCTCAGTGTCTCCAAAGTAAAAATAGAAACTTAAAGAAAAAGGGAGGATTTTTATGAATGAAGTCTGTTCTTACAGCTAAATAGATGAATGTTTATGTTGTTCATTCATAAAATTCACATTTTCTATTCATTAGTAAAAACACTCAATTTCAAATGTAGATATTTAGGGTAAGGCAACATAAACTATAAAAAAACTATTTTAATATTAAAGTTTATTTGTCTTTCTGTATGTTTTAGATACCACATACATATGCAAAAACGTTAAAAATATGTATACAATTGAAAAATGAAAACATGTATTAATGTGTGTTTAAAATTTAACAAATTACTTTAACTTTAGTTATAAACAGAATAGGAATAAATTAAAACCTTATTTATATTGTAAACTATCCAGACACTTTTCTATTAATTTGTTTTTAAAAAGTTTTAAATTTAGAGATTGTCTTTAAAGTATTTCAACTGAAACAATTATCTTAAATTTTTTTAATATCAATTGTCATCAGCCAAAATTACATGTAATTAAATGAAGTATAAAAACAATTTTAAAAGTCTTTTAAGTCTTAGTTAGAAACATACATATTTGGCTATTTTTTCAAAATTTAAGTAGATTTATTTAATTTCCAGCTGAGGGCTTGATATGCGATCTAGGGTCAATTGTGGATCGATTGTTTACAAATTTCTCTGACCAATATTTCAATACGTTACAAACATATGCATAAACTCAGGGTATACCTATGGGGCTGAAAGGTATAAAAATCAATTGAATGGATGACAAGTATTCATACACAATTCAATTAATATTCACTTATTTGCACTCACATTGTACGATCAAAACTATAAACAAAGAAGGACGCACAGTGGGTTACTTAGCAATAAAATCATACGTGGTGGTTAGATAAGTAAATGAGAAATATCTAAGAATATCAGACAAATATGGAATTTTAAAAATAATAAGATAGATTCCATATTTGTAAAAAAAAAACTGTGAAATACTCTTAGTAAACAATTGTAAAAAGTTATATAGTTCCAATAATTTTAATTGCAGCTAATTATCTCAATGGGTGTGCAAGATTTTTAACTTGATTCCTGTTGTGTCAATTCATACATACATGACACTTTTGTATGACAAGGCGTGGTTACTTAAAATCTTATTTATCTTAATTACTAATAACTTACCGTCATAGGTAAAAAGATATTTAAGCAGTCAGTCTTACCTAAAAAGAAATAAAACGAGATTTAAATTATATAAAAATCTTGTATTAATTAATTTAAATTGATTTTTTCTTGACATTAACTTGACTTGACATGGAGTTAAATTGACAACCATATCCACTATAATAATACCCCAAGGGGTCAAATATTTAAAACTACCACAGAACTATTAGATGTAGAAATACTAACGAAGTCTACTAAAAAGGTGACCATAAAAAGTTATGTAAAATCTTAGCTAAAAAGTTTAAGGGGTAATGAAATTGTAAATTACTGGTAACAGCAGCGATAGATAATAGAAAAGTTAAGATATCGAATACTTTTGTATAGAGAAGTAAAGTTATCGATAACTTTTCTATAGAAAAGTAAAGTTATCGATAATTTTATATAGATAAATAAAGTTATCGATAACTTTTCTTTAGAAAAGTAGAGTTATCGATAGCTTTTCTTTAGAAAAGTAGAGTTATCGATAACTTTTCTATAAAAAAGTTAAGATATCGATAACTTTTCTATAAAAAAGTTAAGATATCGATAACTTTTCTATAGAAAAGATAAGATATCGAAAACTTTTCTATAGAAAAGTTATGATATCGATAACTATTCTATAGAAAAATTAAGATATCGATAACTTTTTTATTGAAAAGTTAAGATGTCGATAACTTTTCTATAGAAAAGTTAAGATATCATAACTTTTCTACAGAAAAGTTAAGATATCGATAACTTTTCCACAGAAAATATATCGACAACTTTTCTACAGAAAAATTAAGATATCAATAACTTTTCTATAGAAAAGTTAAGATATCGTTTACTTTTCTATAGAAAAGTTAAGATATCGGTAACTTTTCTATAGAAAAGTTAAGACATCGGCAACTTTTCTATAGAAAAATTAAGACATCGGCAACTTTTCTATAAAAAAATTAAGATATCGATAACTTTTCTATAAAAAAGTTATGATATCGATAACTTTTCTATAGAAAAGTTAAGATATCGATATTTTTGCTATAGAAAAGTTAAGATATGGATATTTTTGCTATAGAAAAGTTAAGATATCGATAACTTTTCTGTAGAAAAATTAAAATATCAATAACTTTTCTACAGAAAAGTTAAGATATCGATAACTTTTCTATAGAAAAGTTAAGATATCGTTTACTTTTCTATAGAAAAGTTAAGATATCGGTAACTTTTCTATAGAAAAGTTAAGTTATCGATAATTGTTTATAGAAAAGTAAAGTTACCGAAAATTTTTTATAGAAAAGTAAAGTCATCGATAACTTTTCTAAAGAAAAGTAGAGTTATCGATAACTTTTCTCGAGAAAAGTAGAGATTGATTACATTTCTTAAGAAAAGTAGAGTAATCGATAACATTTCTTTAAAAAAGTAGAACTTTAAATACTTTAGAAAAGTAGAGCTTTCGATAACTTTTTTGTAGAAAAGTGAAGTTATCGATAACTTTTTCTATAGAAAAGTAAGGTAATATAGAAAAATAAAGTTATCGATAATTTTTTTTTAGAAAAATAAAGTTATCTATAATTTTTCTATAGAAAAATAAAGTTATCGATAACTTTTCTATAGGAAAGTAAGATTATCGATAATTTTTCTATAGAAAAATAAAGTCATCGATAACTTTTTTTCAGAAAAGTAGAGTTATCGATAACTTTTCTTTAGAAAAGTAGAGTTATCGATAACTTTTCTTTAGAAAAGTAAAGTTATCAATAACTTTACTGTAGAAAAGTAGAGTTATCGATAACTTTTCTTTAGAAAAGTAGAGTTATTAATAACTTTTCTGTAGAAAAGTAGAGTTATCGATAACTTTTCTTTAGCAAAGTAAAGTTTTCTTTAATTTTTCTTTAGAAAAGTTAAGTTATCGATAACTTTTCTATAGAAAAGTGAAGTTATCGATAACTATTCTAAAGAAAAGTAAAGTTATCGATAACTTTTCTATAGAAAATTAGAGTTAACGATAGCTTTTTTTTAGAAAAGTAGAGGTATCGATAACTTTTCTTTAGAAAAATAGAGTTATCGACAGCATTTCTTTAGAAAATTAAGTTATTGATAGCTAACTAAAATAACTGCAAATTTTATTTGGAACACTCCCGTTTTTCCATTTCTCAAACTTTGAAAATCTCGGTATTTTCCTTCATTCAAATATCTTAATATTGCTGAATATTTAGCAGCTTAACAAGTTTTACAACCCCTTTTTGTAACTAAAGAGACCCAGAAGACAGAAATTTTCAAAAAGTTTAGCAGCAATTTTAATTAAATTAAGCCTTCGCAAACAAATTAGTAAATACAAATGTTGTAATTACATTACAAAGGCAAACAAACCATAACATACTCGTAGTACAATAACAATATGCATAAAAGTAACAATAATAAATACATTGCAACTAGCAACCAGCATGCAACATGAAACAACCTAAAATTTCAAAACTAAAGAACGAACAAACAAAAAAAAAAGAAAAACATCAGGACGAATTGTTTTGAAAAGGGAAACAGGATCACGTAAGTATAATTAAGTTAGGATAGGTTATTTATACATCATTTGTTCTCTTTCATTCAGGTATTGTTACTTTTTTACTTGCTTATACACATACATACAAATACACACATATAGTAGTATATGTACGAATATGTAAAATTATGTTGCGACGAGTATTATTACATCAGGAAAAAGGATATTGAACTTTGTGTTGTATTTTTTTGTTTCTTTTGTGTGCAAAACTTTGAAATTATATTTAAGCTTTTAACAAAAAAAAACATGTTTCAAATGATGATTTTTTTAAGTTGGGGGAATAAAAGGGGTTGTTTGATTTTTTTTTCCTGTTTTGGTTTTGTTCGAAATTGTATTATTTTTAGCAAACTTTAGGCAATATCAACTTTCATTTTTCTCGTATTTGCATTTTATTCAAATTTGTTATATTTCCTGTTATGATACATCAGATAAAAGAAGAAATAGTGAGCAAATATACATTTTGTCTGCTTAGAAAAGATTAAGTGACATCTACAAAATGTAAAGTTTACACTCAGAAAAATAAGTCAGTAAACATTTTGGGCAGAAAAGAAATAGCCCAGTTCATAATACGTTGCAAATAGTCTAGCTTCGTAGCATTTGCAAAATTCGGTTTATATAACTTTTATATTACAAGTAAGAAAGTTCTTTTTCTTGCATAAAGACAAATATTTGCTAAATTTTGCCAACATACAAAGATTTTCTGAAAACTTATATATTTTCCGTCATTTGGATTGGTATGAGAGCTAGGGTCAAATGTGAATTATCTCGAAATTTGGCAAATTAATTGCAGTTTTTACAAAAATTATTTATGCAAAAAAAAACTCTAAATTTTCATTATGTTCAGATTTACGAGAGTTTTAGTGATTTTTGTTTCATTAAGTGCGATTTTGGGTCAATATTATCAAATATTGGTATTTGTGGTCAAAATATCAATTCCGGGAAGTGCGACCTATGGGAGTTATCATAAATAATAGACCGATTTTGACGAATTTTAATAGCCATGGTCCCATAATGGATAGATTTTTATCGATTTTAATCACAATGAAACAAAAATGTCTATAGCGAATTCTATAAAGATAAAAGTTAATTTGGGGCTTTGAGGAACGTAAATTTATATTCCGGGAAGAAAATTGTTGGGAAGATAACCCAAAATTTTAAACGGTTAATTTTTAACAGGTTTTGTTCTTTGCAACAAAACAATATTTTGTGATAAGTCTCATGAAAGTGTCTTAAAAACCGTGGCCTTGACTTCAGTTTTTTTCAAATAATCTAAATTTTTTGATGAAATTTTGAATTTTTATGTCATCTTCTTCTTCTTCTATCTTCTATATCTATAAAAAAATGTCCGCGTCTGTTTGTATATTGTTTGTTGGGAAGGATCTCCGAAACTAGCAGACCGATTTTTCAGAAATTTTGACAGTGTAGTATTGTGTGGCCGGTGGTGACTATAGGCTAATTTTTTTTCGAAATCCCAAGTGGGCGTGACTCCTCCCGTATAACTCATATATTAAAAATGACAAATATAGGCGACCGAGAGGCCTGATTTTTCTGAAATTTTAACAGTATGTTAAGGTGTGACCGATGGATAAAATAGACCAGATTCAAGTGGGCGTGACCCCTCCCATATAAGTCAGATTTTAAAACATACAAATATGGATGATCAAACCGACCGATTTTTCTGAAATTTAGACAGTGGAGTATGGTGTGACCGGTAGTTAAAATAGCCTAGAGTTTTTTCTGAAATCTCAAGTGGGCGTGACCCCTCCCATATAACTCATATATTAAAATGATAAATATGAATGACCGTATGGTAGGGGACCGGTGGTTAAAATAGGCAAGGGTTTTTTTCAGAAATCTCAAGTGGGCGTGACCCCTCCCATATAACTCATATATTAAAAATGACAAATATAGATGACCGAGCGGACCGATTTTTCTGAAATTTTGACAGTATGGTAAGATGCGACCGGTGGTTAAAATAAGCAAGTTTTTTTTAAATCTCAAGTGGGCGTGACCCCTCCCATATAAGTAAAATATTAAAAATGACAAATATGGATGACCGAGCCGACCAATTTTTCTTTAATTTTTACAGTATATATTGAGTTACCGGTGGGTAAAATAGGCTACATTTTTTTTGGAAATCTCAAATGGGCGTGACCCCTCCCATATAATTCATACATTAAAAATGACAAATATGGATGACCGATTTTTCAAAAATTTTGATTGTATGTGTGTGGCCGGTGGGTAAAATAGGCTTGGATTTTTTTTAATCTCAAGTGGGCGTGACCCCTCCCATAAAGTCAAATATTAAAAATTACAAATATGGATGATAAGATGAAAACGATTTAACCAAATTAATTAAAGTTTTAAATGTGGTTATTTTCATACTATAGGATAGTTTATCGCTTTTTGATTTTTTTTTTTTTTTGAAAATGGAGCAACGGTGACCTTGGAATTGGAAAATAGGAATAAAATTCCCCATTTCTTTAAAATTGTATATCTTGAGAACGACTTTCTTTCTAAATGTTTTTTTTTTTTTGTTTTGTCCAAGTTAGGATTATCCATTAAGAAAAATTTACCATATTTACCAAATACATTAATAAAGGATTCAATTTAAAAAATTAATAAAAATATTTAATAATTGTTCATTTTTAAAGAAAGTGTTAACACAGTAATAAGTTTAAAACTTTAACTGGCAACCGGGGCTACGCCGGGTAAAATTTAGCTTCTTAATAAAATCATTTCCAATTAATGGATTTTTGTAATATAAAAATTAAATTATTTAGAATCGTAAAGCTATGAACGTAGAGTAATGATGGTAGGATTTTGCCATTTTCTTTTTTTATGAATTTTAATTTTTTTTTTTTTTTAATTTTGCAGAAAAAAAATTTTTCTCGACATTGTGATGTAAATAACCTTAAAACCCTTGATCTCACAAAAATTTTGTTTTAGCACGTATTAAGGGCAATTTCGTTCTTTATCCATTTATGTGTCTTTTAATAAAATTGGATAAGTCGTTTTTAAGATATGGTAAATAAACTAGATCCTAGTTTGAAAAATCCCAAATATTAGAAAAAAAAAATTATATTTCTGGTGTTCCTGTACCATAACTAGGGTGTTCATTTTACTCGACTTTTAATTGCTTGAGTAATCAAATAACTTGAAAATGGAGTTTTTGAATTACTCGGAAAATCGATTAATCCTCAAAAATTACTCGAGTTAATCGAGTAAAATATTCATCTTAAAATTACTCGAGTAAGATTTAACAATATACAATAAAAATACATAAAATAAAGATAAAGAAGACATTTGTACCATATTTTTGAAACATATCGTCACCCTACATATTCAAAGTGAGTCTGTTTATGTATACATGTCTACATTGATCGTCTAAAGTAATATTTCGATTTGAAAAATCCTGATTTTGATCTAATAGGTTTGTAGAATCTATGACTGCCTTTTACCTATCTTTACAATGAGATCTTCAACACTACTATAGTAGGATCTGCGATTACATTGCGTCCTTTAATTGAACTATAGTAGGACGTACTATTACAGTAGTAGGGCCTAGGATTACATAAGAATCTTCAACTAAACTATAGTAGTACCTACGAATACATTGGAAACATCAAGGTTTTACGAATACAATGGTACCTCAACTGGACTATAATAAGATCTACGATTACATTAGGACCTTTAAATTAACAATAGTAGAAATTACGAATACACTGGATACCACAACTGGTCTATGTTAAACTTTCATTTCTGAACATACAACCAGCTATATTTGGAAATACGATAATTGAACCTTCGATGGACTATATTACAACTCTTGATTATTGCTTAGAATTGACGATTATTTCATGGACTTCATGGCAAATGGACTATATTTAAATCTCTATTATTGGTCACATTCTCATTTTGAGATTGAGCACTTTTATTTAAAAACGCTCTCTTTTTGGCCAACGTTCTTTCAAACAAACTTAGCAGTTAAGGAATACACTGAGACAAACTTTAGTCGTTTTATTTTATTAATATTTTAAAATATACACAAAATTTTAAAAATGTTTTTACTCGAGTAACTCGATTACTCGTGGAAAATTACTCAAATAAATCTTTAGTACCTGGTAGACCGAGCCTTGCTCGGAGCTTTATGATAAGCATTTTGAGGAAAATTTTAAAGTTTTTATATATTTTATATTATAAAGTGCTAAAATAAATTTAGAGGAAAGACATTGTAGAAATATTCAGTTAATTTTGAATTATTTGATTTATTTTGTCCGACCAACACATAGTTTGCATAGTTTACAGTTTAACTCATTTTGAATAATTTTGGAAATTATTCATATCAACAGAAACCTCTGTCGACTCATGCGCAACAACTTTGCTAAAGATTATAGTCTGATCAAATGCACAGTTTACGATTTAATTCATTTTGAGTAGTTTTCTGTGGCGCCACCTGTCGGACTTTGCTTATTCCAATTCATAAACCTTCTTCGGCTTATCCGTAACAACTTTGCTGATGATTATAGCATGATTAAATGTACAGCATACGATTAAATTGACTTTGAGTAAATTTCAGTGGCGCCACCTGTCGAAATTTCTTCATACCAACTAAGAAACCTTCGTCGGCTCATGTGCAACAACTTTGCTAAAGATTGTAGCATGATTAAATGTACAGATTACGATTAAATTGACTTTGAGTAAGTTTCTGTAGCGCCACCTGTCGGAAATTATTCATACCAACTAAAAAGCCTTCGTCGGCTCATGCGCTACAACTTTGCTAAAGATCATAGCATGATCAAATGTACAGTTTATGATTTAATTAATTTTTAGTAATTTTCAGTGGCGCCATCTATCAGAAATTAGTCTTATCAACTTTAAAACCTTCGCCGGCTTATCCGCAACATCTTCGCTAAAGAGCATAACACAATCAAATTCACAGTTTACTATTCTATAAAGAACATACATACAGACAAACATTCATTTGTTTAAAATAATATTAATTTTTCCCCCTTTTTATTCCCTAATTTCTAAAAGTTCCATATGTATATTTGGTACTTTTTTGGTGCCAATTGAATTCGGTACATTTTTTTAAAACGCATTTAACATAATGTATAATGTTCCTATTCATATTACTTTGGAGATGTTAAGTTATCATTTTATCCCTTTTTTACCCATTTTGGCTCCAAAATCAAAAAAGTACCAAATACGTGTTTCATGTTTTTTTTTTACATCTATTGATTGCAGTACCAAGTTTCTTTCTATATTCTTTAGTTTAAAATATAAGAGTGGGTTAAAAGGGTGCCAACAAAACTATTTTCACCCTTTTTTACCCCCTATCGGACATAGTTTAAAAAAAGTACCAAGCACCTGTCCGCTTATTTTCAAAGCTGTTTAAAACGTAATTTTAATTTTGTTTCTATACCTATTACTTTAGGAGACATAGCGTTTTCGATTTTTTCCCCTTTTTACCCGTTTTTACCCTCTTAGAGGTAAAAGTTCCAAAAGTCCCTTCTTCTTCGACCTATACATCAAAAAAGATACCCACTGTCCAAATTTTATCAAAATCGTTAGAGCCGTTTTCGAGATAGCCATTCTATATATATATATATATATATATATATATATATATATATATATATATATATATATATATATATATATATATATATATATATATATATATATATATATATATATATATAGATATATATATATATATATATATACATATATATATATATACAATTATTGCTTGTTTAAGAATATAAGATTTGAAATTAGTCATTTTTATTTACTCGAGTGATTAATCGATTTTATTTTTCCGAGTAATCGAGCAAACATAACTCGAGTAAACACCCTAACCATAACACATACAAATTAGTTTAAATTTAATTTAGTTTTGGCTGTTGACCAGAGTTATTAAACTTTTCTATATAAAATGTATAAATATGTAAACTATTCTATAGAAAAGGTAACGATAACTGAACTCTTCTTAGAAAATTGATCGATAACTTAACTATGCTATAGAAAACATAAAGATAAATTCATTTTTCTATATAAAATGTATAAATATTTTTGCCTAAGACAAACCATTTTATGATTTGCATCACGAAAACAAAACATTTGCTGCAGATGTCTTTGAAAATACTAATAGACATAGTCATATTTCAATTTATACTTTGTCTAAGTCGAAAATTTAAACAAAAAAAAAAATAATAGTTATTTTGTATGTAGATTCATAAGAGCAGAGCAGAACTGGCTGGGGTATTAGTTATTATATGCCCACTCGGTATTTTGTGCATAAGAATGATAAATTAGCCTCATAAAACTTAAACGTAATTTAACACGTATTTGTGCCACTGTCTAGTGGCACATATTGCAACTTGCAACTCTTTTTTATTTTTCACAGCCAGAGTTCACGTATTCAACATTTTCTATTATATTATAGTTATTTCATATTAAATTGTCTGAAATTGCATTGTTGTATTGCATGAGAAGCAAAAAAAACAAAGAACAGAGCCAACATTAGAAATATTTAGAAACATAATAAACAACATCTAATTTGCTAGACTTTTGTGTTCAACTAACACCCATTATGTTGCAAGATCAGACGTAGCAACAAATAATACAACTAATGAACAAATTTATAATGAAAAAAAAGACTGAATGAAATAAATAAATAGCCAACAATTGTTAACTATTAATTTTAAGAAAACAATACACGTTTTTGTTATAAATATTTGAAGGCATTAAATCAAAGTCTTTTGTCAGTTTTAACACTCATTCTAACGATTCTAACGATAAAGTTAAGACGTTTGTTTCATGGAGAGTGTCATAATGTCACATGACAACGTATCAAAATTGCACATTTTTATTTTTTAAGTAAATTGTTGGAGCATGATATATAATGTTACTCTTAAATTATTCTCAATCAGGATATATAATCTAAAATCAAGTGAATAATATAGACTTATTAAGATTTATGTATGTATCACTATAAGGATTGTTATACCCTTCACCACCATAGGTGGAAAGGGTATTATAAGTTTGTGCTGATGTTTGTAACGCATAGAAATATTTGTCTTAGACCCACCTTTTAGTATACCAATAGGCTTAGAATCACTTTCTGAGTCGATTTAGCGATGTCCGTCCATCCGTCCGCCTGGCTGGACCCCCATATAAACCTTGTAATCAAACTACAGGTCGCAATTCTAAAGATAATCTGATGAAATTTGGCACAGATCATTTTGTTGATAATAGGACCATGGATATTGAAATTCGTCAAAATCGGTCCATTATTTATGGTACCTCTCATAGGTCCCACTTCCCGGAATTGATATATTGGCCACAAAAATCAATATTTTTTCATGAAGTTTAAAACAAATACTGCTTATGTTAACCTTAACCACTGTACCAAATTTCGTTGAAATCGGTCCACATTTGACCATAGCTCCCATACAAACTTTTCTCTCTAAACGCACTAAATGAGACAAGAAATCACTAAAACGCTCGTAAAATTATGAGAATTTTGAGTATATTTTTTGCATACAAATATATAATTTTTGTGAAATCTGCAATCAATTTGCCAAATTTCGAGATACTCAGTCCACATTTGACCCTAGCTCTCATATAAGTCCAAATGACGGAAACAGCTTAAATATAAAAAAGTTTTGGAAAACTGTTTGTATAATGTCAAAATTTAACAAATATTTGTCTTGATACACGAAAAAGGCCACCTTTGACCTTAGTGGTAAAGGGTATCGTATAGTCGGGCTTGACCGACTATAGCACTCTCTTACTTGTTAAAAATAACTTTAAATTTCAAATATTTCAAATATTTATACCCTTCACCACCATAGGTAGAAAGGGTACTATAAGTTTGTGCTGATGTTTGTAACACACAGAAATATTTGTCTTAGACCCACCTTTTAGTATACCAATAGGCTTAGAATCACTTTCTGAGTCGATTTAGCGATGTCCGTCCGTCCATCTGGCTTGCTGGCTGGACCCCCATGTAAACCTTGTAATCAAACTACAGGTCGCAATTCTATAGATAATTTAATGAAATTTGGCACAGATCATTTTGTTGATAATAGGACCATGGATATTGAAATTCGTCAAAATCGGTCCATTATTTATGGTACCTCTCATAGGTCCCACTTCCCAGAATTGATATATTGGCCACAAAAATCAATATTTTTTCATGAAGTTTAAAACAAATACTGCTTATGTTAACCTTAATCACTGTACCAAATTTCGTTGAAATCGGTCCACATTTGACCATAGCTCAAATTCAAATTCTTTTCTCAAAACGCACTAAATGAGACAAAATTCACTAAAACGCTCGTAAATCCGAAGATAATGACAATTTAAGTTTGTGTTTTGCATACATAATTTTTGTAGCAACTTTAATCAATTTGCCAAATTTGATAATAATCGGTCCACATTTGACCCTAGCTCTCATATAAGTCCAAATGGCGGAAACAGCCTAAATGTATAAGTTTTGAGAATATGTTTGAATGATGACAAAATTTAGCAAATATTTGTGTTTATACGGGAAAAAGAACACCTTTGACCTTAGTGGTGAAGGGTATTGTATGGCCGGGCTTGACCGACTATAGCACTTTTTTACTTGTTTTTATTATTATTAAATATAGCTTCAAATTTATTTTAATTTATTTGAGCTTATTTTGGTTGTTATTTAACACGATTCCAACATCGGGTGGGTGATTTCTATACGTTTCTTTCTCAGATGTGTCTGTCTTTTGTCTGTTTTTGCTGCATCTATTTTTTTAAAAAACATTCACACCTAAGCGTTGAAAACGCGTGCTTTATTGGCTTCGTTAAAAAATATCCCAAAAAAACCCAAGACAAGCTTTTAAAATGTGAGTTTTGACTCGCACCAAAAAAAAAAAAAAAATTGAAATGTTAAAAAATATAAATCCTCAGCAATTATTAAGAAGTCTGCAATTAGATCTATGACATCTATGACACATAAATAAATGCATTTTTATTTAAATGCAACACAATATTTTTGTATATGTCTTTTACACAAATAAGTCCATGATGGATGCATCAGCAATGTTGATTCAACACACAAAATGTTGAATTGAAATTGAGAAAAAAAATATATTTTATTCGTTTCTGTTTGACGACAGTCGTCGCTCGACACACACTTAAATCTGTCTAGTTTGATATCTGTCTGTCTGTCCTTCTGTCTGTCTGCTGCTTTGCCAAAAGTGTTTTCTTGGTATAATGAAACTTTATAATGAAATCTACACATACAACAAAAAAATTTAATTATTTTGTATAATATTTTCGGGCTAAAATAAAAAAAGGCTTTAATATAATAAAAATGTGTAAAATGAAATTTAATAATTTTATTCTACGGGGGTTTACAGACACTTTAACAATTTGGCTTGAAATTTCAGTAAATTAAAAAACATCTTTTCTACTATTTATAGGCTGTTCTTAGGCAAAGATGTCGTCATAAAAACAAATAAATTATTATTCTTTTTTTTTTAATTTTTATCTCCTTATATAGAATGTCATAAATTTATGACTTAATCACAAAAGTTATTAGCATTTTAATGTGATATTAGACATTTATTGGAGTCATTTAAATAAAATTATTAATTTATGGTTAAGTAGAATATACAAAATTGTATTATTTTTGTTCTTTATTTTCAAATTAAGTAATAAATAATATTTTTAATATTGTAGAATTAAATATAGAATTTAATAAAATTGAAAGGGGAGGTAATATTGGTTCGAAAATAAACCTATGATACTCTAGACCACATGAGTCTCGAACTAACGAGACTCATGTGATCTAAAACTTTTAAATACTAAAATCATTTCTACAAAAGTACTAAAACCTATGAAACCGGCGAATGACGAATCATCGTACAGAGTGTTATCCCTTATGTCACCTGCCGCGAAAACACTTGAGGCCTTTCTCCTCCCCCAGCTGACCAACGTGCTACCAGCAGCTCACAACCAGCATAAATACCGCAAAATACACATCATCACTACAACATGAATCGCCATTACCACTCAGATCGCACAGGGATTAAGCCAGGAGAGGCCTTGTGAAAGAACAGTCCTTGTGGCAATTGACTTGTCATGTCGGTAAGTCATGCCACCCTCTTAGAATTAAATTATCGGAGTGGTCATCAATCGTTTGTAGTACCAATTCCAACCGTGAACCACCCGAAAATCCTAGGAGTCACACTCGACAGCCTTTTTACTTCTTTGACATACCACAACTGTCGCGCAAAAGCAAGGTCCATAAAGCAATGGCTGTAATTGGGAAATGGACAAAGAAACCTTGCAATCTAAAGCAAAGTTCTTTGCAATTGGCTGGCAGGTGGCAAATTATGCTTCGGTGGGGTCAGTTTCGTGATACTCAGTGAAGAAATTTCCTTAACACATCATCATAAGAAAACTTAGATCTTTTTAGTAAAGAAACAAACTATCATGCTATCTTCGCAGTTCCTTTTGTGATGTCATCGGAGAAATCATCCAAACTTTAATATCATACAGTTGGAGTCTTCCCCAATCCATGACTTGTACTTGTTCCTTTAGATCAAGGGTATCCAAAAATTCCTTATGGAAGAGTAAACACCAATTCATTTTAAGAAAAACAAATTTGTATTCAACATTTTTTGTTGAAAAAACTAAAACATACAAAGAAAAAACAAGTATGAAAGTGCTATAGTCGGTCAAGCCCGACAATATGATACCCTTCACTACTTAAGTCAAAGTTGTACTTTTTCATCTATAGAACAAATATTTCCTAAATTTTGTCAAAATACGAACATTTTCTTAAGGCTTATAAATTTAAGCTGTTTTCGTCATTTAGACTTATATGGGAGCTAGGGTCAAATGTGAACCGATCATCTTGAAATTTTGCAAGTTGATTACAGTTTTTCCAAAAATTATGTGTGTAAAAAATTTTTTGTCTCAATTAGTGCGTTTTTAAAGAAGAGTTTGTACGGGAGCTATGGTCAAATGCGGACCGATTTTAACGAAATTTGGCACAATGATTTTAGTTTACATATGCAGTATGTGTTTTAAATTTCATGAAAAAATATTGATATTTGTGGCCAATATATCAATTCCGGGAAATGTGACCTATGGGAGGAAATGTGACCTATGGAGGGACCGATTTTGACGAATTTCAATAGCCATGGTCCCATTATCAAAAAAATGATCTGCAAAAAATGTTATCAAATTATCTTTAGAATTGCGACCTGTAGTTTGATTACAAGTTTTATATGGGGGTGCAGCCAGCCAGCCAGACGGACGGACATCGCTAAATCGACTAAGAAAGAGATTCTAAGCCTATTGGTATACTAAAAGGTGGGTCTATGACAAATATTTCCATGCGTTACATACATCAGCACAAACTTATAATACCTTTTCCACCTATGATGGTGAAAGGTATAAAAAAATAGTTATTATGAAAATTATCACAAGAAAATTTTACAAAGGCATCTTTTGAAAATACGACCAAAAATTTAAATTTTCGATCAAACAAATTTTGGGACATTATAGTCCTCATGTCAATTTTAGGTTAAAATATATATCGACGCCTTATCTTATATTCTTAAACGAGCAATAATTGTATATATATATATATATATATATATATATATATAGAATGGCTATCTCGAAAACGGCTCTAACGATTTTGATAAAATTTGGACAGTGGGTATCTTTTTTGATGTATAGGTCGAAGAAGAAGGGACTTTTGGAACTTTTACCTCTAAGAGGGTAAAAACGGGTAAAAAGGGGAAAAAATCGAAAACGCTATGTCTCCTAAAGTAATAGGTATAGAAACAAAATTAAAATTACGTTTTAAACAGCTTTGAAAATAAGCGGACAGGTGTTTGGTACTTTTTTGAAACTATGTCCGGTAGGGGGTAAAAAAGGGTGAAAATAGTTTTTTTGGCACCTTTTTAACCCACTCTTATATTTTAAACTAAAGAATATAGAAAGAAACTTGGTATTGCAATCAATAGATGTAAAAAAACATGAAACACGTATTTGGTACTTTTTTGATTTTGGAGCCAAAATGGGTAAAAAAGGGATAAAATGATAACTTAACATCTCCAAAGTAATATGAATAGGAACATTATACATTATGTTAAATGCGTTTTAAAAAAATGTACCGAATTCAATTGGCACCAAAAAAGTACCAAATATACATATGGAACTTTTAGAAATTAGGGAATAAAAAGGGGGAAAAATTAGTATTATTTTAAACAAATGAATGTTTGTCTGTATGTATGTTCTTTATAGAATAGTAAACTGTGAATTTGATTGTGTTATGCTCTTTAGCGAAGATGTTGCGGATAAGCCGGCGAAGGTTTTAAAGTTGATAAGACTAACTTCCGACAGATGGCGCCACTGAAAATTACTAAAAATTAATTAAATCGTAAACTGTACATTTGATCATGCTATGATCTTTAGCAAAGTTGTAGCGCATGAGCCGACGAAGGCTTTTTAGTTGGTATGAATAATTTCCGACAGGTGGCGCTACAGAAACTTACTCAAAGTCAATTTAATCGTAATCTGTACATTTAATCATGCTACAATCTTTAGCAAAGTTGTTGCACATGAGCCGACGAAGGTTTCTTAGTTGGTATGAAGAAATTTCGACAGGTGGCGCTACTGAAATTTACTCAAAGTCAATTTAATCGTATGCTGTACATTTAATCATGCTATAATCTTCAGCAAAGTTGTTACGGATAAGCCGAAGAAGGTTTATGAATTGGAATAAGCAAAGTCCGACAGGTGGCGCCACAGAAAACTACTCAAAATGAATTAAATCGTAAACTGTGCATTTGATCAGACTATAATCTTTAGCAAAGTTGTTGCGCATGAGTCGACAGAGGTTTCTGTTGATATGAATAATTTCCAAAATTATTCAAAATGAGTTAAACTGTAAACTATGCAAACTATGTGTTGGTCGGACAAAATAAATCAAATAATTCAAAATTAACTACAATGTCTTTCCTCTAAATTTATTTTAGCACTTTATAATATAAAATATATAAAAACTTTAAAATTTTCCTCAAAATGCTTATCATAAAGCTCCGAGCAAGGCTCGGTCTACCAGGTACTATATTAAAAAAGTGCTATTTACATTTTCGACCAAAATGATTTTTAATAGAAACGTGTTTCTTGGCTTATCTGTCATATGTCATAAAAACTTCAAGAAAGAAAAATAATTCCAAAACATTTTTTTTAAATGTGTTTGTGCTATCTGCACATAATCAAAAAAATAGTGCTATCTACAGTAAAAATATTTTTGGAACTACGAACAATTGTTATAAAATATACATTGTAATTTGTAAAAAACAAACAAAATGGACCACAATTCCCTACAACGTAATCATGGTTTTCTAAAATATGCTCGGCCTTTGACCATAACAGATTGTAATTAAAGGTCATATAAGAAAGCGAATACCTTGAATTATATTAATATAATTATAATATATCTTGTTTTATTCAAAAAACTTATTATTTTAATTAAAATTCGTGATATTTTGATAAAAGCTTCAATTTACATTATTTTTTATTTTTTTGTTGTTAAAATAATGCTTTAGTACTTGAAACGATAAAATTTTAGCTCGTAAAAAGTGCTATCTACTTTAGAAGCGCAAATGTAAGGAGTTAATAAAAAACTTAATTTGTACAAAATCTTAAGACTCAATTTGTATGATATTTTACTACTCTTATAGTTAATGACAAAAACACTTTTTTCGCTCTCTTGTAAAATTGTGAATTTGTAGACAGCACTTTTTGAATATAAACCCTCCATATCTAAAAACTATATCTGTTATTTATTATTTCAAATGTCCAGGCTTATAACTGCTTATTAAACATTTTCGTATATCGAAAAAAAACTATAACTTGTTTTTCTATTTTTATATTTAATATTTTATACAAAAATTAAATATTTTGTACTTTGTACAAAAGCATTAGTCAAATTATAGACATAAATTCCCTTAAAAATTTTTCCCATTGGATGCCCTATTTCTCACATGTCTAAAATTTAAATACCTACAAATAAATATGTAACAAACATAGGTAAGTATTTACATATGAGTCTTAAGTATTTGAGACAACTTAACTTTACTTCATCGCACAAAATACGAGTACAAACAAATGCAAGAGAAAAGGGGAAAATATAAAGTTTTTTTTTTTTTTTTAATATTGTATTTAAATGTTTTTGAGTATAAAATGGCTACAATATAATTTATATTGAGGCAGGTTATGGTTATGGCTGTTGTCACTGGAAAAATGTCAGTCAGCCAAAGAAGCCGAGTCTATCAGAAACAACAGCAACAACAAAAATGTAATACAAAAAAATGCACAAAAACAAAATCAAAAACCAAAAAAAAATTCTTGCAACAAAACAACAAATGCATTGAGTCAGTCAGTTATATTCATTCATATAATTCTATATGTTAAGGCAGTCAAGCTTTTAGTCGTTCAGTTTAGTCAGTCATTCAGTCAAGTAGTCTGTCTGTCTGTCTACTTTTGTGTAAGTCATATATAAATCAACCGGTTCTAAACACAATGTCAGACTACTTATACATCTGTAATGAAGTTGTGCATGCAAACATATCGTCAACCAAAATGCAAGAGGTCATAGTGAAAAATTATTAAAAAAATGCTTGCCGCATCATTTAAGCTAGAGACAAACTTATTTTTATCAAGCAAACATTTATTTTTTTTCAGTTATGCCTTGTGGCATTTGAGGTAACGCTTGTATGCAAATACTTGTATAAAATGGTGTTTTTGAAAAAATTTCCACCACCGGTATTAGGTATATTCAAGTATTCATTCGCAAATGCTCGTATTTTCTCTCATAGTATTTCTGCAGATGGCAGCGCACAGTGGGAGATTTCATAAAATTAAACGATATATTAAAACAATTTTATTTTATTTTATTGACAAATTTAACTCATATGCAAGCGTAAGCTGAACATGCCACCAGGAGCCAAAGACTTTTTATAATTTTAGTAAATATCACGATCATTAATCAGACTATGAAACTCTATTTCTATAAAAAAAAATTAATAAAAAAATTTTTGCTAAAAAAATTTTTCGATAAAAAATATTTCTATAGAAAAATTTTTGATAAAAAAAATGTTTCTATAGGAAAATTTTCGATAAAAAAATTTTCTATAGAAAAATTTTCGATAAAAAAATTTTCTATAGAAACATTTTCGATAAAATAATTTTTCTATAGAAAGATTTTCGATAAAATAATTTTTCTATAGAAAAATTTTCAATAAAAAAATTTTTCTATAGAAAAATTTTCAATAAAAAAATTTTTCTATAGAAAAATTTTCAATAAAAAAATTTTTCTATAGAAAAATTTTCAATAAAAAAATTTTTCTATAGAAAAATTTTCAATAAAAAATTTTTTCTATAGAAAAATTTTCAATAAAAAAATTTTTCTATAGAAAAATTTTCAATAAAAAAATGTTTCTATAGAAAATTTATCGATAAAAAAATTTTTCTATAGAAAAATTTTCGATAAAAAAATTTTTCTATAGAAAAATTTTCGATAAAAAAAATTTTCTATAGAAAAATTTTCAATAAAAAAATTTTTCTATAGAAAAATTTTCAATAAAAAAAATTTTCTATAGAAAAATTTTCAATAAAAAAGTTTTTCTATAGAAAAATTTTCAATATAAAAAAGTTTTCTATAGAAAAATTTTCAATAAAAAAAATTTTTGATATAAAATTTTTCGATATTTATAGAAAATTTTTCGATAAAAAATATAAATAAAAATTTGATAGAAATTGTTTTTTATATATTTTTTTTGTATTGTTGCCTAGTGTAATTTTATTAATTTATTTTGTCTTTATTTTTAAATCTTTCACTGTGCAACAGCTTTGGTTTCATTTTAGATTTTTTTTTATTTTTTCTGTTCTTGCTGTCGCACAGTGGTTTACGGACGCTTTTTTTTGGAAATAATTCTGTAACTTTTGAACGACTGGAGATATTTGAATGAAATTTGACATGGTGGTAGTCAAGGAGTATTTGAGTTGGTTTTTAAAAGCACTGGTCCATGAGGGGTCGGGAGAGTGATTGATGGACCTTCAAAGTTGGTCACCTCGGGTGTTCGATTTTTTTAAAAATTCGCCAAAAATCCATTTATGTATGGATTGAAAAGAAATTTTAAACTTAAGTTGTCCTTGAGAAGATCTACAAAAAATATGCTTAAATGTGTAGGTTATCTCCTTTGGATTTCGAGATATTTGGGTAAAAAGGAATTTTTAGGTTGATTTTTTACCTCTTTTTTTAAGCTTTTTTTGATCTGGTGGACGCATCTGAGGACCAAAAATTTTTTAAGAATATTCTTTAAATTTGTAATAAAATTCTGAATAATTTTTGTGCAAGTTAGTTATAGAAATCTTCTTTTGTTTAAAAGTTAAAAACATTCAAAGTTGAAACTTACAAAAAATTTCGCTTTTTTTTTAGTTTTTCCCCAAAAGATAGCTATATTTTTTCACTAATAAAAAAATATTTTCTTAAGAAACATAAAAAGATTTTTAAAGTTTTTAAAAGAAAACATAATGAGAATGCGTATAAAACAAATTTCTTGCTAATTGGACTTTTGGTCCTCGCACATGTCCTCTCCAAAAAATGGCAATTTGTAAAAAAAAAAATTAGTTTAAACAAAAATTTCTCAAAAGGCAAAGCACCGATTTGAAAAAAATTATAATGTTCATATTTTCCAATATATCTGTTATTGATTAGAAAAGTTTTTTCTGAAACGCGCTGCAAATAGAGACAGTGTTGCCATATTTGTAAAAAAACTCATTTTTTGAAACACCTTTTTCCCCAGTTGGGAATTGGGGAATTTTTAAGTTAAAATTGGGAATTTTTTTTAGTCTATTGCTTTTACATCTTATTGGTCTACATTACTACAAAATTTCATTGTAATATCTTTATCCATGTCATTTCCACAGAATATCAAAGATTAAAAATATTTTCCTTAAAAAAGCAGAAAAACAATTTTTTTTTGTTTTACGATACAAAGTGTAAAAAAAGTAACGCACTTAAAAAAAACTTTTACTTAGTGCTAATCTTCTAGTCTTTCCCGATCTAATGATACTAAACATGTATATAAAGCATTAATACCGAGTCTTAAAAAACTCTGAAAAGTTTGGCCCCCGTAGCATTTTTACACTGTTTATTTAAATATAAGTGATGAATTTGTGCATATAAAGTTAATTATCATACTCAAATATTTCACTATTTTTAAGATGACAATGATCCTTCGCTAATAAACAAATATTTTCTTCAAAAAGATATAAATAGTTTTTTATTTTTTTAAAGAAAACATTATAAGAATGACTTAAAAAAATTTTATTCGATTTTGCCTTTTGTTCCAAGCTAAAAAATAAAATTTTAGTAAAAGATTCTAAATAAGTAAGTACGAGTAAGGCACCGATTTTGATAACAGTGTAAAGGTAATATATCCATAATTTGTAGCAAAAGTTTAATTAGAAGAGTACTTTTATAGTAACAGTGTGACAATTTATTTAAAATAAGATTTAAAGGCATTTTTCCGGTATTTAAAATTGGTGTATTTGAAAAAATTGCAAAATTATGTTAAGGTTATAAAATGTTTTTTAATGTGAAAGTTAATGCAATAGGTAAAAATTGTTACAACTTGGGTTTTTCATAATGGTCAGAAAGGATATGGTTACTCACCTCCATACAGGTAGGTTTTACGAGACGCACATATTGGTTGAGTTATATATGCACCTATTTTTAGAGGTAAAAAATACATTAATTCATTGATTTCTTTATTATTCTTTGGATACAGGTATATATAAAAAATGTTTTTTTTAATATAAAAAAGAAAGTTTTAAATGTAACTGCTATTAACAGTTAAAACATCATGGCTATAACATTGGAATTTAAAGTGTTGTGCGATATTCTTTTTGAACAACCAAGCAGTTCGAGAGCAGAAAAAATTAAAATAATCATGCGATATGCTAAAAGTCAAACTAACTCCATGATTCTCAGTAGTGAGGAAGACAAAGTCGTAAAATTTGTAAAGTTATTTGAACTTAAAATTAAGTCGGTTAATTACTGTTTAAAAAGATTTGAATCTAAATTTAAAGACTGGCTGAAGGACTCAATTGAGCTTAAAACTTCTGGTGCTGGAGCCCCTCTAAAAAACTATGATGATCTCGGAGAAAGATCTAAAAAGATGCGATTATCCGAAGTTCTTTCTACTCATTCGGATACTGAAATCAAAGATTCCTTTAAGGAAGTGCTCAAACGAAATAATCAACCAGCTGAAGCTAAACAAATAGCAGATATTCTCCCAGAGGCTTCTCCTAAACGTCTTAAGCGAATTATTAAGAGTATACCAACTCCTTCTTCTCAATCAGAATTTTCGGAGGAAGAAGCACTTGCTCTTATGCTCGAGTTGAAATTGAGTAAAAATAAATATATTAAACTCTGTAAGGCATTACGAGACAAAGGACACTCAATTTTACCAGGATATAATGCGTTATTAAAAACCAAAAAAAACTTAATACCAACAAACGTGATAGGAGACGAAAGTGCATCTGTGGATTTATCAAAATTATTGGAAAATACGGCATCAAGGCTGATATCTACTACATTGTCTGAAGAAGAAGCCAAGAAACTTGACAACAAGGACTTAACTTTAATATGTAAATGGGGATGTGACGGTTTATCTGGATTACCGGAATACAAACAATCAACATCTCATCAGAACACAAATGACTACAGAAGCGTTTTTATGGCATCCCTAGTACCACTAAGATTAAGAAAGAATCGTTCTGAACCATCCACATCAAAAGAGCGTACTGAATATGTGTGGGTTAACACATCTCCAGGATCAAAGGCATTTTGCAGACCGATCAGATTCGAATATTTAAAAGAAAATGCAGCAAGCACAAAAAATTGGGTTGATGATATCAAATATTCAATAGACAATTTGAGTCCAGTCTGCATAGACATACATGGATATTTGATTAATGTAAATTTTGAGCTTCAATTGACAATGATAGATGGAAAAGTAAGCAACGCTATAACGGAAACCCATTCAACTTGGAAATGCTCATTATGCGGAAAGAAGAAATCGGAATTTCTACAAACTTCAGAAGATGCATCAGCTAGTACTGCAATTAATCAAGAGGTTCTGGAATTTGGTATATCGCCCCTACATGCACGTATCCGATTTTTAGAATTTATGCTACATATAGCATATGATCTGAAATATAGGAATATACCAGATAATCAGCTAAAATCCGTGAGAAATAATAAGGAACTGATTGAAATGAGATCCAGTGAAAAAAAAAGGATTCAGGAAGAATTCAAAACTATGACGGGTCTAAACATAGACAAACCACTTGTAGGATATGGCAGTACAAACGATGGTAATACGGCCAGGCGATTCTTTGAAAATTATGAAACAACTTCAAAGATTACTGGAATTGATGAGGAAGTTCTTCGTAAATGTTACGTAATATTATCGGCAATAAATAGCAAATATCAAATAAATGCTGAAAAATTTCATTGCTATGCCCTCAACGCGTTAACTCGTATACGACATTTGTATCACTGGAAAGAAATTACACCAACAGTTCATAAAGTCCTTCAACATGGTCGTGAAATAATTGAATCAAATCTTCTCCCACTTGGTGAACTGACAGAAGAGGCCCAGGAAGCGCGGAATTCAGATTTCAAGTATATCCAACTATTTAATACCAGAAAATACTCAAGAAAATCGCAAAATCAGGATCTAATAAATTATCTCTTGTTGTCTTCTGATCCTGCTCTATCAACGATAAGAAAGAAATGGTGGAGCAGTTATACAAAAACTTCTGAAAACGAACACCTGGAAGAGGTTCTTGATATAATAGATTGTACTGATTATTTTACTGAAAATAAAAATTAAGTAAATAACTACTTTTATATAAATATGTAATAAAAACTGTAAGTTTAAACTTTAACTACAAATACTTCAATAAAATGTATTTCACCTTTTAATATAAGTACAAATTATTTACATTTTGATATTTCATAAATCCTCATGATATTTTCTTTAAAAAAATAAAAAAATATTTGTTTGTTATCGAAGGATCATTGTCATCTTATAGTGAAATATTTGAGTATGATTATTAATTTTATATGCACAAATTCATCACTTATATTTAAATAAACAGTGTAAAAATGCTACGGGGGCCAAAGTTTTCAGAGTTTTTTAAGACTCGGTATTAATGCTTTATATACATGTTTAGTATCATTAGATCGGGAAAGACTAGGAGATTAGCACTAAGTAAAAGTTTTTTTTAAGTGCGTTACTTTTTTTACACTTTGTATCGTAAAACAAAAAAAAATTGTTTTTCTGCTTTTTTAAGGAAAATATTTTTAATCTTTGATATTCTGTGGAAATGACATGGATAAAGATATTACAATGAAATTTTGTAGTAATGTAGACCAATAAGATGTAAAAGCAATAGACTAAAAAAAATTCCCAATTTTAACTTAAAAATTCCCCAATTCCCAACTGGGGAAAAAGGTGTTTCAAAAAATGAGTTTTTTTACAAATATGGCAACACTGTCTCTATTTGCAGCGCGTTTCAGAAAAAACTTTTCTAATCAATAACAGATATATTGGAAAATATGAACATTATAATTTTTTTCAAATCGGTGCTTTGCCTTTTGAGAAATTTTTGTTTAAACTAATTTTTTTTTTTACAAATTGCCATTTTTTGGAGAGGACATGTGCGAGGACCAAAAGTCCAATTAGCAAGAAATTTGTTTTATACGCATTCTCATTATGTTTTCTTTTAAAAACTTTAAAAATCTTTTTATGTTTCTTAAGAAAATATTTTTTTATTAGTGAAAAAATATAGCTATCTTTTGGGGAAAAACTAAAAAAAAAGCGAAATTTTTTGTAAGTTTCAACTTTGAATATTTTTAACTTTTAAACAAAAGAAGATTTCTATAACTAACTTGCACAAAAATTATTCAGAATTTTATTACAAATTTAAAGAATATTCTTAAAAAATTTTTGGTCCTCAGATGCGTCCACCAGATCAAAAAAAGCTTAAAAAAAGAGGTAAAAAATCAACCTAAAAATTCCTTTTTACCCAAATATCTCGAAATCCAAAGGAGATAACCTACACATTTAAGCGTATTTTTTGTAGATCTTCTCAAGGACAACTTAAGTTTAAAATTTCTTTTCAATCCATACATAAATGGATTTTTGGCGAATTTTTAAAAAAGTCGAACACCCGAGGTGACCAACTTTGAAGGTCCATCAATCACTCTCCCGACCCCTCATGGACCAGTGCTTTTAAAAACCAACTCGAATACTCCTTGACTATCACCATGTCAAATTTCATTCAAATATCTCCAGTCGTTCAAAAGTTAAAGAATTATTTCCAAAAAAAAGCGTCCGTAAACCACTGTGTGTCGTTTCATCGTGTTCATCGTTGTTATGAATTACATATTTTCATTGTCTTATTTGTTCGTTATTTTCATTATATTACTCATACGTTTGTAGTCATTGCAATACGAATTTGAATAATATTTATTTTTCAATATTCCTCCCGTTTCAGTATTTGTAGTCGTTTACATTTTAGACGTTTCCATAAGTATTAGTGCATATTTAAATAAACCAACAGTTTCATATGGGAGAAATGCCGCCAAAATCGTTTAAATAGTTAACAAATGAGTCTTTGGAGGGCAAAAGGTGGCACATCCAAGAACCGACCCACGAAGACCTCGAGGATCCAATTGACCTCCTTGTATAAACATAGGAATAAAGTCTCAAAAACTTTATTGGAGATGATCCTTTAGTTTTGAAACTGCTGGTTTAAAATCTATCTGTGCTTCCAGATTTTTGTACGAGTGAGTTTGTGCGATTGATGCACCTCCTGCACGCGTTGCCTGTCATGACTGCAACGCAAGGCAAGTGGTTGAATTGAAATCTGAGTATAAATATTTTTATGTACAATTTATATGTACATATTTATGTTTACACTGCTTCAGGTAATGCCCAACTAAATTTTCATTTATTTTATATGGGTCATTCCATAAGGAATACAAGAAATATATTTACACGATGCAACAAAACAAAATAAAGTTTCTGCCCCATAAAAATAGCTTTAAAACATCCTGCAACCGACCATTTGATCAATATAAAAGATTGAATGTGTTAGGACCGGTGCAGGGAAACTTTGTCCCCCACTAAAATGAAATACTTTTCCACATGAATATTTCAAATTTTTAAAGGTCAAAAATAAGCAGGATAGGCACAGGGCGAGTTCCACCCCAATAAAAAAAAACGTATCATAGCCTAGAAGAATTAGAGATATTATTAACTAATTTTTTTCAAAAAATGGAATAATTACGTTTTGGTGTGAACGTCTACATCAGTGAGTGACATACTGCCAGAAGCCGAAGAATTTTTGTAATTTTCGTAAATATCACGACCATTAATAAAACTCGTGAAAATGTGTATCAAAATCATTCAGTTGAGCTTTGGATGTTAACAAAGTCGGCAAACAAATGTTACCAAATTGGGAAAATTACTAATATTTAACAATTTTAGATATTTCTGTATAAATTATTTTTGATATAAAAATGTTTAAAAAAAAAATTTCTATAGAAAAATTTTTGTTAAAAAAAAATTTCTTTAGAAAAATTTTTGTTAAAAAAAATTTCTATAGAAAAATTTTTGAAAAAAAATTTCTATAGAAACATTTTTGAGAAAAAAAAAATTATAAAGAAAATGGAATTTATTCCTTATCCTTCTCTCAAATATGGATTTTAGTATTGACAACATAATATAGAATAAAAAGTGGGCCCATGTGTGGATCGGAAAATAATACACTTTTTGTAAGACAACTCACATTATTTCAGTAAAAGTTTTAAAATTTAAAATCATAAGTCGTTTTAAATTCTGAAGCAAAAATATATCAAAAAATTTTCCAACGATTAATGAAAAAATTTTCAAATTTCAAAATTTGTACTGAAATAATATGAGTTGTTTTACAAAAAATTCTATTATTTTCCTATCCCCACATGGGCCCACTTTTTTGGTTCTTGTATTTTGATTTCAACAATATAATCCATATTTGAGAAAAGGCTAAAGAAAATGGAAGAAATGCTTTTTGAGATATCCTTGAGTCGAGGACATAATTGATCTTCCTTGTTCTACAATACATGATTAAATTTTTTTAATTAAAAAAGCATAAAACTAAAGGACATACGCTAAAATATGTGCCTTGTTTTATAAAAATCTGATAACCATATCAAAAGTTATAGGCATATAAAGTGGGTATATTTTGAAAAAAAAAAAAATCTTGAAAAACGAAGTTTGGACCGTCATAAAATCTTAATCAAAGGGAATTTAAAAATGTTTAAGAACTCTAAAAATTCTAGTAGTTAGAAGAATGTACACACCAAATTTCATCCAATTCGGAGATGGCGTGATTTAGAACGTGTTCGAAAATTTTTCATTTGACTCATTAAAAATGTTTGTCAAAAAAGGATCAACTTCAAGAGGCGTGATTTAGAACGTGTTCGAAAATTTTTCATTTGACTCATTAAAAATGTTTGTCAAAAAAGGATCAACTTCAAGAGGCCATAAAAATGAAATTCGAGCTAACTTTTCAAAACCCATTGGCAGTTCTGTTTACTTGACTACTTTCATTTGCCATCGGAATTATTGAGGCTGATTTTTCCTGTTGCATAGTGTTATAACTCTTTCTCCATTAAAATTATTTCATATTTTGTTTTATATTTGAGCAATAATATGAATAACATATTAATTTAGTATGAGCTCGTATTTGTGAACTTGTAAATATCCACAAACATTTGTTGTACTGGTAACAACGTACAATTGAATCTATGTACATGCAAAATTGTATATCCTCCAAGGATTAAAATACGGCTCATCATACACTTACTACCTCTAAATACATAAATATACATACATATGTACTCATATGTTATGTTTGTATGTAGTTATTGTTTAATATATAATTTATTTTCGTACAACAATTGGTTGTTCCAATGTTTATTTGCACCAACAGTCAGTCTATCTGTCTGTCAGTCGGTGGTTGTTTGTTTATCTTCATTTTTGTCTGTCTGTTTTGTTCGTTTGATAATTTCATTGTTCATTTTACATTTGCAACAGTTGTAGTTCAAAATGGTGAAAACACAAACATTCACAAATCTAGAATAAAAAGTTCGTTTCAAAAAATAAGTGCATAAACTTGCCAAGAATATTCACACTTTTTCAAAATTCGAACTCTGTCCGTTACTTTTCAACCTTATAAGTTGCATTAAACCTATCTCCAATTTAAACTTCATCAAAAAGTTGTGATACTTTAAGTTTTTTGAACGCACTCCTCACATATGCATAAACACATATGAGTACATGTTGCCACATGCATTTACCTTCAAACATTGCAATTCATACATTGTCAGCTTATCCCCACAACACCGAACGACGACTACTGACTCTTCGTACTCGTATCTTCTGGTAGTTACTTGTGTTCCTGTGTAAGTCCCTTGTATTTATTTAACATGTGCTATGCATCATTTCAAGTGCATCCATTTCATTTCCATTTGTTTTTTCTCCTTTTTTTGGATTATTGTTATTGTTACCGTTTCCCCATAACGATGCAAATATTGCAGTGCAAAAGGAAACATTAATGCAAATAATGTATAAGGAAGAGCAATAGGGGTATTCACTTTGTTAAGAACTTATGTTATATTAATAATTGTGATCCTTGGTACGAATTCTATTTCCCAAACTGATCCCATACATGCATATAATGTAAAGGTTTGAGGTCACTAGTGTTTCTAAAAGGTTACAGTTCCACCAAGTTGTACTCGTATACTAGGATAGGTCCCTTTTTTCTTTTCTCTCAAACCGTAGAGATATCATGTCGCTGTCTCTCATTTGGTAGGTTCGTTGATATTTGTCGGCAGGATAAGATAAGGGAAGTATCACTTAATCAGGCTTAATTTGCCATAACCACCATGAGTTACCCTAATAATAATAACAAGCAAAAACACACATAGAAAAGAAAATAAAGTTATCTAAAAAATACTCGTACATACATATGTAAATGTGTAGGTATATCGATTTTGGGTTCTTAACAATCCTTTTGTTGTCAGTGAAAAACGTTAAAACAGAGCTGTCCTAACTAAATAGGAAATTTTCTATAAAAATAGGAAATTTTCTATAAAAATAGGAAATTTTTGAAAAATTTCCTATAAAAATAGTAAAATTTTAAAAAATTTCCTATAACAATAGGAAAATTTTGAAAAATTTCGTATAAAAATAGGAAAATTTTGAAAAATTTCCTATAAAAATAGGAAATTTTTGAAAAATTTCCTATAAAAATAGGAAAATTTTGAAAAATTTCCTATAAAAATAGGAAAATTTTGAAAAATTTCCTATAAAAATAGGAAAATTTTGAAAAATTTCCTATAAAAATAGGAAAATTTTGAAAAATTTCCTATAAAAATAGGCAAATTTTAACAAATTTCCTATAAAAATAGGAAAATTTTGAAAAATTTCCTATAAAAATAGGAAAATTTTGAAAAAATTCCTATAAAAAAAGGAAAATTTTGAAAAATTTCCTAAAAAAATAGGAAAATTTAAAAAAAAAATTCTATAAAAATAGGAAAATTTTGAAAAATTTCTTATAAAAATAGAAAATTTCCTATAAGAATTAAAAAATTTCCTATAAAAATAGAAAATTTTTGAAAAATTTCCTATAAAAATAGAAAATTTTTAAAAAATTTCCTATAAAAATAGAAAATTTTTAAAAAATTTCCTATAAAAATAGAAAATTTTTGAAAAATTTCCTATAAAAATAGGAAAATTTTGAAAAATTTCCTATAAAAATAGGAAATTTTTGAAAAATTTCCTATAAAAATAGGAAAATTTTGAAAAATTTCCTATAAAAATAGGAAATTTTTGAAAAATTTCCTATAAAAATAGGAAATTTTTGAAAAATTTCCTATAAAAATAGGAAATGTTTGAAAAATTTCCTATAAAAATAGGAAATTTTTGAAAAATTTCCTATAAAAATAGGAAATTTTTGAAAAATTTCCTATAAAAATGGGAAATTTTTGAAAAATTTCCTATAAAAATAGGAAATTTTTGAAAAATTTCCCATAAAAATAGGAAATTTTTGAAAAATTTCCTATAAAAATAGGAAATTTTTGAAAAATTTCCTATAAAAATAGGAAATTTTTGAAAAATTTCCTATAAAAATAGTTAAATAATTTACTAATTACTTATCCTCCCCATTGGCCCGCACCACTTTTGAATAGTTTGGTTATCCAGGCTTAATTGTATTACCAAGGAATACTTAAATCTCTTCAAAGTGAATATCTACGAGTGCGTGTAAAGGTAAAGTTTAGCTTGAATTTACTTAAGCAAAAAAGTGAACATAATGCGTTACATTGTAAGTTTAAAATACAAATATTTACTTTAATGTTTTATTTTTGTGAATACAAGTAGTTTAGAACTTATTAAATATAATTTACATACATAAGTATGTATTTATTACTTATTTGCAGGCAAAAATTAAAAATGAGGATTTAATAGAAAAGAGCTTATCAATTATTTAAATAATTAAAAAGTAGTTGTGGGAGGTAATAATAAGGATTCTTTCAAAAAATAATTATATAATTTCCAGTAAACTTGGATATTTGGAAAACTTTGACTAATTAAGTTTTTGTAAGACTTCAATTAACTTTCTAGAATAAATTTTACTTAAATATTTGGCATAATTTATGTTCTTATATAATACCATAATAAAAATTAAATAGATGTAGAAAATTTCCAAAAAAATACATTTATATTATTTTTTTTAATTTATACTCAAGATATGAATAAAGTCATATCATATAAAATTCTTCTTCGCTTGAAAAACCTACTGAAAATAAAATTGAATTTATCTTGCCAAAATAAATTATAGGTTTAATGTGTATTTGCAACATAACTGAGTTTTACAAAATGAGAAGTTGCAGAACAAAATGAACTTTTGTATATTTTTAAAAAAATTTTTGTTAAATTGACTTCAAACTGTTTGTTGATTAATGCCCCAATTGTCTACTATTTTTCAAACAACACAAACAAGGACAAACGAAAAATTTTTTGGAATGAAAATTCGTCACCAGAATTTACATATGAATTTACATAAAAGTGCTGACAATTGTTGGGTACGATGAAATTCGTCGTGCGTAACGAACAGACCGATAGGTTTATATATATTTTATATACCGACGAACTAAGAGTAAACTGTTGTAAAATATTAGAATTGTATGTATTTTTGATAAATCTGTGGCTTGGTGCTAAAAGGGCCAATGTCAATATTTTGCTGTTTTGAGTTAATCATTGCGTTAAACTCTTTTCTTTGGCTCCAACACCAAATCTCTAGCTTAACTCAACAGATTTATAAGGTGTTTTCTGGGCGATGTTACTATGAGTTTATATGAAAAAATTAAAAATTAAATCAAATTTTCTCAAAACTACTTTTTAGACATTGTACCTTTTAGCACCAAGCCACAGAAATATGGTCACCTTATAAAATTTAATAAAAATAAGAAAATTTTGAAATATATCCTAAAAAAATAGGAAAATTTTGAAAAATTTCCTATCACTATAGTAAAGTTTGGAAAAAGTTTGGAAAAAAATCCTATAAAAATAAGAACATTTTGATAAATATTATATAAAAGTAGGAAAACTTTGAAAAATTTCAAATAAAAATAAGAAAATTTTGAAAATTTTCCTAGAAAAATAGAAAAATTTTAAAAAAATTCTTATAAATATAGAAAAATTTTGAAAATTTTTTATAAAAATATTAAATTTGTGAAAAATTTTCTAGAAAAATAGAAAAATTTCCTATAAAATTAAGAAAATTTTCCAAAATATTATAAAAAAATAGGAAAATTTTGAAACATTTTCTATAAAAATAGGAAAATTTTGAAAAATTTCCTATAAAAATAGGAAAATTTTGAAAAATTTCCTATAAAAATAGGAAAATTTTGAAAAATTTCCTATAAACAAGGAAAATTTTGAAAAATTTCCTATAAAAATAGGAAAATTTTGAAAATTTTCCTATAAAAATAGGAAAATTTTGAAAATTTTCCTATAAAAATAGGAAAATTTTGAAAATTTTCCTATAAAAATAGGAAAATTTTGAAAAATTTCCTATAAAAATAGGAAAATTTTGAAAAATTTCCTATAAAAATAGGAAAATTTTGAAAAATTTCCTATAAAAATAGGAAAATTTTGAAAAACTTTTTTATAAAAATAGGAAAATTTTGAAAAGTTTCCTATAAAAATAGGAAAATTTTGAAAAATTTCCTATAAAAATAGGAAAATTTTGAAAATTTTCCTATAAAAATTTAAAAATTTCCTATTAAAAAAGGAAAATTTGGAAAAATTTCCTGTCAAAATAGGAAACATTTTTAAAAATATCCTATAAAAATAGGAAAATTTTGAAAAATTTTTTATAAAAATAGGAAAATTTTGAAAATTTTCCTATAAAAACAGGCACATTTTGAAAAATTTCCTATAAAAACAGGAAAATTTTGGAAAATGTTGAAAAATTTTCTATAAAAACAGGAAAATTTTGAAAAATTTCCTATAATATAAAAATAGGAAAATTTTGAAAATTTTCCTATCAAAATAGGAAAATTTTGAAAATTTTCCTATCAAAATAGGAAAATTTTGAAAAATTTCCTATAAAAATAGGAAAATTTTGAAAAATTTCCTATAAAAATAGGAAAATTTTGAAAAATTTCCTATAAAAATAGGAAAATTTTGAAAAATTTCTTATAAAAATAAGAAAATTTTGAAAATTTTCCTATAAAAATTGGAAAATTTTGAAAAATTTCCTATAAAAATAGGAAAATTTTGAAAAATTTCCTATAAAAATAGGAAAATTTTGAAAAATTTCCTATAAATATAGGAAAAATTTGAAAAATTTCCTATCAAAATAGGAAAATTTTGAAGAATTTCCTATAAAAATAGGAACATTTTAAAAAATTTCCTATCAAAATAGAAAAATTTTGAAAAATTTCCTATCAAAATAGAAAAATTTTGAAAAAATTTCTATACAAATAGGAAAATTTTGAAAAATTTCCTATACAAATAGGAAAATTTTAAAAACATTTCCTATAAAAATACTAATATTTTGAAAAAATTTCTATAAAAATAGGTTAATTTACAAAAAACTCCTATAAAAATAGAAATATTTAAAAAAATTTGCTAGAAAAATATAAAAATTTCCTAGATAAATAGAAAAATTTTGAAATTTCCTATAAGAATAGGGAAAGAAAGTTTTTAAAAATTTCCCATAAAAATAGGAAAATTTTAAAAATTTCCTATAAAAATAGGAGAATTTTAAAAATTTCCTGTAAAAATAGGAAAATTTTTAAAAATTCCTATAAAAATACAAATATTTTGAAAAAATTTCTATCAAAATAGGAAAATTAAAAAAAAAAATCCGATAAAAATACAAATATTTAAAAAAATTTGCTAGAAAAATTTCCTAGATAAATAGAAAAATTTTGAAATTTCCTATAAGAATAGGAAAATAAAGTTTTTAAAAATTTTTCATAAAAATAGGAAAATTTTAAAAGTTTCCTATAAAAATAGGAGAATTTTAAAAATTTCTTATAAAAATAGAAAAACTTTGAAAAATTTCCTATAACGATATAAATGAACCACAAATTTTCTAAAAATTGTAATTAAACCAAAAAGTAAGTTTTGTTCTGCACCTCCTTAAATACTTTTGATGTGACACAATGGGGCTAATATAGACTTTCTATCATTATTATTTTGCAACTTTATCTCTCCTTTAATCAAATGTATAATTATGTCTTATTTAAGTTTTATTAAAAGCCAACAAATGTTGCTGCCAGTCAAAATGGGAAGATAAATTTGACCGTTGGATAAAATTAAAAAAAAATAGCATTCGCCTAAATTCATATATTAATATGAACAATATATGAGGTAAACAAGAATAAATTTAAGTTACATTTCAATGTAAAAATATCTGCATATTAAATTTAAACATCTTTTTAAAAATGCAGAATTTTAGAGGTAAATCGAAATGTTACTTTTTTAAGTTCTTTTAAATTCTTGGAAATCCATAACAGTTTACATAAATTTAAAATCTAAAAAAATAAAAAAAAAACAAACGCTTAGAAATTTATTTGGAATTTTATATATTTGGAATCTTTAAAAGTCGATTATTCTCGAAATTGTATTAAAATGTTGAAAAATCTTGTAAACGTTTTTTACATATTTTACTCAGACAAAAAATGTTCTATTTGTCTTTTGTAAACAATTAGTCTGAAGTTTGTCTTAGATAGAATTTCAATGGTGAACTGCGCAATTAAATTTTGGGTAATCTATATTTTTTTATTTTGAATTTGAAATACGTATTTTTGGAGTTAAAATACGTATTTAAAATTCAAAAATTTTTCTTAAAAATATTTAATTTAAAAAATTTTTAAGAAAATATAAAAAGCTTTCCAATTATTTTGAAAACGCAATAAATTTTCGAATTAACATACACTCAAATATAAACACAAATATTGTTTGCATACAATACTCGCACACAATACAAAGAAACCATCTGTTTCGAGCATTTCACAATTCACGAAAAAATTTGATGATAAAACCCAAAACTGAAGGGTTGCAAATATGACTGGAGTGATGAAAACCCAGTTTATGCCCAAAATAATAAAAATAATAAAAGCTGAAACCACGTCATATGCAATCGTTTAAGAGAATATAAAGAAAAGGCAAATGAAACCAGTAAAAAAAAACGCGTACAACCCCTAAAAACGAAATTTTGGCATATTATTAAGACGGAGGGGGTCATTGAACTCTTGACGCTTAAAGCACACACAAAAATATTCGTAAACATTTTTTTTGCCAAAAATTTTTTAAAGCTTTTTTCAAGCGCCAAATTTTTAATTGTTTTTCTAAAATAAGAAATTAATTTAAAAAAATTTGAAATTTTTTTGTTACTTTGATAATATTTTCGAGCAAAATAAAATAATTCCTAAAGAGTTTTCGATATTAAAATTTTTTATAGAAGAATTTTCGATATTATTAATTATTATAGAAAATTGTTGGAAAAAAATTTTAGATATTAAATTTTACATAAAAATATTTTATAGAAAAATTTTTGATACCGAAATTTTTTATAGAGAAATTTCCGATACTAAAACTTTTTAGAAAAATTATCTATAATTTTCGAATTATTTGGGAATTAATTATTCGAACTTTTAAATTTTCGAAGTTAAAAATTTTTATAGAATAAATTTCGATATTAAAATTAAAAAAAAAAATTAATCTTATAAAATTTTTTTTAGAAAAATTTTCGATATTACAATTTAAAAAAAAAAATTCGGTATTCAAATTGTTAAAGAAAAATTTTTGATATTTTTCTATAATTTTCGAAGTTAAAAATTTTTATAGAAAAAATTTCGATGTTAAAATCTTTTATAGAAAAAAAATCGGTTTTGAAATTTTCAATAAAAAAAATTTAGGTTTTAAAATTTTCCATAGAAAAATTTTCGATTATAAGCAAAATTTTCGATATTAAAATTGTTTAAGTAAAATTTTCGATACTAATTAAAGTTTTTTGAAAAATTTTCGTAATTAAAATTTAAAAAAAAAAATTATCGATATTAAAATTTTTTATAGAAAATATTTTGAAACCAAAATTTTTTATAGAAAAATTTTCTCTTTATTAAAATTTTTTATAAAAAAAGTTTCTATATTAAAATTTTTTATAAAAAAAATTTTCGATATAAAAATTTGTTTAGATAATTTTTCGATATTAAATTTTTTTGCAGAACATTTTCGATATTAAAATTTTTCATAGAAAAATTTTTGATATTAAAATTTTTTATATAATATTTTCGATATTAAATTTTTTGATAGAAAAATTTTTGATATTAAAATTCTTTTTTGGAAAAATCTCTATATTAAAATTTTTATATACAAAAAGATTCTATATTAAAATTTTTATAGAAAAATTTTCGATATAAAATTTTTTTATAGAAAAATTTTTGAAGTTAAAATTTTTTATAGAAAAATATTAGATATTAAAAACTTTAATAGAAATATTTTTGATATTACATTTTAAAAAAAAATTTTCGAAGTTAAAATTTTTTATATAAAAATTTTTGATATTAAAATTTTTTATAGAAAAATGTTTAATATTCAAAATTATTATAAAAAATTATTGATATTCAAAATTTGTATAAAAAATTTCTTCGATTTTAAAATTTTTTATAGAAAAAATTTCGATATAAAAATTTTTTAGAAAAATGTTCTATAGAAAAATTTTCGATGTTAAAATTTTTTATAGAAAAATGTTCGATATTAATAGTTTTTTTCGATTTTAAAATTTTCTATAAAAAAATTTTAATATCAAAAATTTTTCGATATTCAATATTTGGAAAAATCTCTATATTAAAATTTTTATATAAAAAAAGTTTCTATATTAAAATTTTTATAGAAAAATTTTCGATATTAAATTTTTTTATAGAAAAATTTTTGAAGTTAAAATTTTTTAAAGAAAAATTTTAGATATTAAAAATTTTAATAGAAATATTTTTAATATTAAATTTTTTATAAAAAAATTTTCGAAGTTAAAATTTTTTATAGAAAAATTTTTGATATTAAAATTTTTTATAGAAAAATTTTTGATATTCAAAATTATTATAAAAAAATTTTGATATTCAAAATTTTTATAAATAATTTGTTCGATTTTAAAATTTTTTATAGAAAAAATTTCGATATTAAAATTTTTAAGAAAAATTTTCTATAGAAAAATTTTCGATGTTAAAATTTTTTATAGAAAAATGTTCGATATTAATAGTTTTTTCGATTTTAAAATTTTCTATAAAAAATTTTAATATCAAAAATTTTTCGATATTCAATATTTGAATATTTTCGATATTAAAAATTTTTATAGAAAAATTTTCGATATTAAAAATTTTTAAAGAAAAATTTTCAATATTAAAAATTTTTATAGAAAAATTTTCGTTATTAAAAATTTTTATAGAGAAATTTTTGATATTAAAAATTTTTATAGAAAAATTTTCGATATTAAAAATTTTTATAGAAAAATTTTCGATATTAAAAATTTTTATAGAAAAATTTTCGATATTAAAAATTTTTAAAGAAAAATTTTCAATATTAAAAATTTTTATAGAAAAATGTTCGTTATTAAAAATTTTTATAGAAAAATTTTTGATATTAAAAATTTTTATAGAAAAATTTTCGATATTAAAAATTTTTATAGAAAAATTTTCGATATTAAAAATTTTTAAAGAAAAATTTTCGATATTAAAATTTTGTATAGAAAAATTTTCGATATTAAAATTTTGTATAGAAAAATTTTCGATATTCAATTTTTTTATAGAAAAATGTTAGGTATTGAAATTTAAAAAAAAAAAAAAAAGATAATTAAAATTTTTTGTAGAAAAATTTTCGATATCAAAATTTTCTATAGAAGAATTTTCCATATTATAAATTGAAATAGAAACATTTTCGAAACAAATTTTAGATATTAAATTTAATATTAAAATTTTTTATAGAAAAATTTTCGATAGTAAAATTTTTATGGAAGAATTTTCTATAAAAAACAAAATTTTCGATATTAAAATTTTTATAGAAAAATTTTTCTAAATTACAACTTTAGCGTTTTTTACCCCTTTCACAAATAAATTGCCAAAATGTTGGCAAATTAATCAAACAAAAAAATAGTTGCATTAAAGGGATACCCCCTGGCACAATGTTAATTCATCTCATGGTAATAAATGTACCTATAAAAGTAAATTGTAACTATATTTTATTTAACCTAAATTCCAGGTTGTAAAGTCTTATATTATTTCACTTTCTTTTGTAATTTATATTTGTTTTATTGTAGAACGGATATAGTTTATGTCTCAAAAGAAACATAAGACTCAAGCCATTAAAGACAAAAAAAAATTAAAAGTTATTATTATCGTAGGTCAAGTTCGACCTTATGATAACCTACACATATTTGAATTTTAGTAATTTCGAGCAGCTATGATATATTTTTTAAAGGGTAGGTTAATGTGGCAGAATAGTAATGAGATATACTAAGACTATGAAATCATTGAACAATCCAGATAGCTTTTTTAGCAAAACTTATATTGAAATTTTTATAGAAAAAATTTTATATAGAAAAATTTTGTATAGAAAAATTTTATATTAAAAATTTTATAATGAAATATTTGATATTGAAAATTTTTTATAGAAAAAATTGATATCAAACATTTTCTATTAAAAATTTTTGTAGAAAAATTTTACATTAAATATAAATGTAGAAAAATTTTATATTAAAAATTTTCTATAGAAAAAATTTTATAATGAACATTTTGTATAAAAAAAATTATTTTAAAAATTTTATATTAAAAATTTTCTTAAAAAAATTTTATATAAAAAAATTTTATGTTAAAAATATTTTAGAGCAAAATTGAATATTAATTTTCTATAGAAAAATTTTATATTGAAAATTTTCTATAGAATAATTTATTTTTCAAAATTTTCTAAATTAAAATTTTATTCTAAAAATTTTCTAAAAAAAAATTTTGATGAATTAATTTTTCTTTAAACAAATTTTTATTAAAAAATTTCTATAGAAAAAATGTTTATTGAAAATTTTTTATAGAAAAATTTTCTATAGCAAAATTTTATAATAAAAATTTTCTATCGTAAAATTTTATATTAAATATGTTCTACAGCAAAATTTTATATTACAAATTTTCTATAAAAAAATTTTATATAAAAAATTTGTATAGAAAAATTTTAGAATAAAAATTTTCTATAGAAAAATTTTATATTAAAAATTTTCTATAGAAAAATTTTATATTAAAAATTTTCTATAGAAAAATGTTATATTAAAAATTTTCTATCGAAAAATTTTATATTAAAAATGTTCTACAGCAAAATTTTATATTACAAATTTTCTATAGAAAAATTTTATATAAAAAATTTGTATAGAAAAATTTTAGAATAAAAATTTTCTATAGAAAAACTTTATATTAAAAATTTTTTATAGAAAAATTTTATATTAAAAATATTAAAAAAATTTTATATTTAAAATTTTCTATAGAAACAGTTTTTACAGAAAAATTGTTTACATAGAAAAATTTTAAATAAAAAGTTTTCTATAGAAAAATGTTATAGAAAAATTGTATATTAAACATTTTCTATAGAAAAATTTTATATTAAAAATGTTATATAGAAAAATTTAATAATAAAAATTTTCTATAGAAAACTTTTATACTAAAAATTTTCTAAAGAAAAATTTTATATTAAAAAAATTTTATAGAAATATTTTAGAATAAAAATTTTCTACGGAAAAGTTTTATAAGAAAAATTTTATATTAAAAATTTTATAAGAAAAATTTTATATTAAAAATTTTATAAGAAAAATTTTATAAGAAAAATTTTATATTAAAAATTTTCTATAGAAAAACTTTATATTAAAAATTTTCTATAGAAAAATTTTATATTAAAAATTTTCTATAGAAAAATTTTATATTAAAAATTTTCTATAGAAAAATGTTATATTAAAATTTTCTATCGAAAAATTTTATATTAATAATGTTCTATAGAATAATTTTCTATATAAAAATTGTCTATGAAATTTTTCTATAGAAAAATTTTATAATGAAAATTTTCTATAAAAAAATTTTATTTTGAAAATTTTCTATAAAAAAATTTCTTTAGGAAAACTTTATGTTAACTATTTTTTTAAAGAAAAATTTTAGATTAAAAATTTTCTATAGGAAAGTTGAATATTAAAAAATTTCTATAAAAAAATTTTATATTAAAAATTTTCTATAGAAAAATTTTATATTGAAAATTTTCTATATACAAATTTTATATTGAAAATTTTCTATATAAAAATATTCTATTAAAAATTTTCTATAAAAAAAATTTATATTAAAAATTTTCTATAGAAAAATTTTATATTGAAAATTTTCTATAGAAAAATTTTATATCGAAAATTTTCTATAGAAAAATTTTATATTAAAAATTTTCTATAGAAAAATTTTATATTGAAAATTTTCCATAGAAAAATTTTATATAGAAAAATTTTGAATTTAAATTTTCTATAGAAAAAATGTATATTAAAAATTTTCTACAGAAAAATTTTATATAAAAAATCTTCCATAGAAAAATTTTTTATAAAAAAATTTTCTATAAAAAATTTTCTATAAAAAATTTTCTATAAAAACATTTTCTATAAAAAATTTTCCATAAAAAAATTTTCTATAAAAAATTTTCTATAAAAAAATTGTGTATTAAAAATTTTCTATAGAAAAATTTTATATAGAAAAATTTTGAATTTAAATTTTCTATAGAAAAAATGTATATTAAAAATTTTCTATTGAAAAATTTTCTATAAAAAATTTTCTATAGAAAAATTTTATATAAAAAATGTTTAATAAAAAAATTTTGTATAGAAAAATGTTATATTAAAAATTTTTTATAGAAACATTTTATATTAAAAATTTTCTATATAAAAATTTTATATTTAAAATTTTCTATAGAAACATTTTATATTAAAACCTATAATACTCTTTCCATATTTTCATGGTGTAGGATACCAAAAAGAGCAATTTAGGGCTTGACAAAAATCATCGGTAATAAAATGTGACATAAACCATGACAAATGGTGTTGGTGTTGTTGTTAAAGCTTCCGAATCCTTTGTCTTTTCTTCATTAAAACCCTACGGAAAGTGACTTCTTAGAGAGTAAGGATTATTTACATTTGAGTCTTTCTGGGTCTTTTGTTTTTCGATGTTGGTGATAATTTAATTTCTTGCCTTTTCTTTATTAAATATTTTTTTATTTAGTGTTTTTTTCCACTTGGTTTATATTGAAACTGACGTTGATGAACTTAAGTGAATACAACCACAAAATAATACCAAAATGATGTAACATAGTAGATAGTTAGTAGGGGTCTTTTACAAAATAAATAAATACATATATAGTCGTCATCCATCAAAGACAACTCAGTTTTCCTCTGATGTTAAAGACTCAAAAAGTTACAAATAAAAAATTAAAATTTTGTTTGACGTTTTTGTGTAGTTAAATTAAAACGCTCGTAATAATTCTTGGTTATTCTCATTTAGGGGATTGTTACAATTTAACCAAAAGGTTTCTTTGGTATCACTTTGAAGATCTTCCTTTTTTCCCATTTTGAATGCGGAAATTCCTTTCTTAGATGACAGATGACGATAATGATGTTGGCGTTGCCCCATTATTATGATAATAAGTTTTACTTTTTTGTAACGAAAATTTATTTATATAATGTAGCCCGTGTTAATTTGTTTGACTTTAGGAAAGGGAAGAACTAGGTCGTCATGTCAAAGAAAATTATATAATTTAGCTTGAAAAAGCGAAGAGGTTTTGTAGGGAAGACAACAGATAAGTTAAGTTTGTCGTTAAAAATGATATGTTAAAAACACGGCTTGTTAAGTGCTGTTTTAATAAGGTTTTCAAATAAACTTTTGTATTTTCATTAATTTATCGGTTTAAACAAAAATTTATATAGAGAAATGTTAAGTATAAAACCTTTTATGGTAGAGAAAATTTTTTTATATAATTTTTTTCTTCCAAACAATTTCTTAATTTTGTTTATCGACTTCATATAAAACCTCTTGTATCTCTAGTCAAAATTATAGTACACTTTCTTCACTATGATGAAGTATCTTATGTATGGCCTAGTCTATATTCTATGCTAAAGTGTCTTGAATATGGTCTAGTGTCTAGACTATGGTTTAGTGTCTCGACTATGTGTCTTAACCTTTCAGTAGTACTAAAGTTTTGCGAAAAAAACTTTTATTAACAAATTTTTTATAGACAAAATATTGATGTAGCAATTTTATACAGAAAAAATATATATTACAATTTTATATTGAAATTTCCTATAGATATATTTTATACGAAAACTTGATATTGAAAATTTTCTATAGAAAACTTTTATATTGAAAATTTTTCTTAGAAAACTTTTATACTGAAAATTTTTCATATAAAAATTTTATATTTAAAATTTTTCTTGAATAAATTGTATACAAGAAATGTTCTATACCAAAGTCTTATATTAAAAAATTTCTATAGAAAAATTTTATGTTAAAAATTTTCTACAGAAAAATTTTATATTAAAAATTTCCAACAGAAAAATTTTATATTAAAAATTTTCTATAGAAAATTTTCACCAAAAAAATTTTGATATTAAAAAATTTCTATTTTTTGACAAATTTAATATTAAAAATTTTCTATAGAACATTTAATATTCAAAATTTTCTATAGAAATTATATAATTATATATATAATTTTTTTCTTCCAAACAATTTCTTAATTTTTTTTTATCGACTTCATATAAAACCTCTTGTATCTCTAGTCAAAATTATAGTACACTTTCTTCACTATGATGAAGTATCTTATGTATGGCCTAGTCTATATTCTATGCTAAAGTGTCTTGAATATGGTCTAGTGTCTAGACTATGGTTTAGTGTCTCGACTATGTGTCTTAACCTTTCAGTAGTACTAAAGTTTTGCGAAAAAAACTTTTATTAACAAAATTTTTATAGACAAAATATTGATGTAGCAATTTTATACAGAAAAAAAATATATTAAAATTTTATATTGAAATTTCCTATAGATATATTTTATACAAAAACTTGATATTGAAAATTTTCTATAGAAAACTTTTATATTGAAAATTTTTCTTAGAAAACTTTTATACTGAAAATTTTTCATATAAAAATTTTATATTTAAAATTTTTCTTGAATAAATTGTATACAAGAAATGTTCTATACCAAAGTCTTATATTAAAAAATTTTTATAGAAAAATTTTATGTTAAAAATTTTCTACAGAAAAATTTTATATTAAAAATTTTCAATAGAAAAATTTTATATTAAAAATTTTCTATAGAAAATTTTCACCAAAAAAATTTTGATATTAAAAAATTTCTATTTTTTGACAAATTTAATATTAAAAATTTTCTATAGAACATTTAATATTCAAAATTTTCTATAGAAAAATTTAATATTAAAAGTTTTCTGTAGAAAATTTTCTACAGAAAAATTTTATATAAAAAATTTGATATTGAAAGTTTTCTATCGAAAAATTTTATATTTAAAATTTGATGTTAAAAACTTTCTATAGAAAAATTTGATGTTAAAAATTTTATGTTTTTGAAAATTTTCTATAGAAAAATTTTATGATAAAATTTTCTACAGAAAAATATTATGCAAAAAATTTTTATGGAAAATTTTTATATTAAAAATTTTCTTTAGAAAACTTTAATATTGAAAATTTTCTATAGAAAATTTTTCTATTTAAAATTTTCTATAGAAAATTTTTCTATTTAAAATTTTCTATAGAAAAATTTTCTATTAAAAATTTTCTATAGAAAAATTTTCTATTAAAAATATTCTATAGAAAAATTTTCTATAGAAAAATTTTATATTAAAAATTGTATATTAAAAATGTTATATAGAAAAAATTAATATTGATTTAAATAAAATTTTCTATAAAAAAAATTTGATATAAAAATTTGATGGATAATTTTTTATAAAAAAAAAATTTATATTAAATATTTTCTATATAAAAATTTTATAATAAAAAATTTCTATTAAACAATTTTTTATTAAAATTTTTTTAAAAATTTATAAAAAAAAATTTGATACTAAAAATTTTCTAAAGAAAAATTTGATATTGAAAATTTTCTATAGAGAAATTTGATAAAAAAAATTTGATGCAAAAAATTTTCTTCAAATATATTTTATTTTAAAATTTTCTATAGAGAATTTTATACCAACATTTTCTATAAAAAAGTTTTATGTCGAAATTTTCAATTTTTCAACTTTTGTTGAAAAAGTTTTTAAGAAAATTTTATGTTGAAAATTTATGTTTCTATAAAAACACTTTATGCCAAAATTTTCTATAGAAAAACTTTTTGCCATTTTCTATAGAATAATTTTTTGTTGAAATTTTCTTTAGAAAAATTTTACGTTGAAACTTTCTAAAAAAAAATTTTATTCCGAAATTTTCTGTAGAAACATTTTTTTGTTAAAAATTTCTATACAAAAATTTTATGTTAAAATTTTCTATAGAAAAATTTTATCTTGAAAGTTTCTATACAAAAATTTTGTGTTGAAATTTTCTATAGAATAATTTTACGTTTAAATTTTCCATATAAAAATGTTATGTTGAAATTTTGTATAGAAAAATTTTATGTTAAAATTTTCTATACAAAAGATTTGTGTTGAAAATTTCTATAGAAAAATTATACGTTGAAATTTTTTTTAGAAACATTTTATGTTGAAATTTTCTAGAGAAAAATTTTTTGCCGAAATTTTCAATAGAAAAATTTTATGTTGAAAATTTCTATAAAAAAATTGTATGTTTAAATTTTCAATAGAAAAATTTTATGTTGAAATTTTGAAAGAAAATTTTGTAGAAAAATTTTATCCCGAAATTTTTATAGAAAAATCATGTGTTGAAAATTTCTATAAAAAAAATGTTATTTTGAAAATTTCTACAGAAAAAATTTTTAAACAAAAATTTGATGCTGAAATTTTCTAAAGAAAAATTTGATGCCGAAATTTTCTATTGAAAAATTGTATGCTAAACTTTTCTATAGAAAAATTTTGTGTTGAATATTAATAGAAATATTTGAATATTTTTAAAATGTTTCTACAAAAAATTTTAGATTGAATATTTTATAGAAAATTTGGATATGGAACCTCCTATAGAAGAATTTGATATTTTTTATATAGAAAAAAGTTCTATTAAAATTTTCTGTAGAACAATTTTATATAAAAATTTTATAAAAAAAATGTATGTTTAAATTATTTATAGAACAATTTTATATACAAACTTTTTCCGTAGAAATATTTTATTTTGGTTTGTTCAGCAAAATTTAAAATTGGAAATTTATAGAAAAATGTTACACATTTTTCCGAAATCGAAATTTTGTATATAGATAAATTTCGTAATGAAATTTTATATAAAAAAACATATTTTATAAAAAAAAGACAAATTTTTTGCTGTGATGGTTGTTAGTTCGAGTTGGGCTTATAAAATATCTTTCAAATTCTTCAAAAAGAACATTTAACTGTTGCTATTACTCACATATATATAAAGAGTCTATCCTTTTGAAAAACGACCAAATTTTCTTACTCCTTACCTGAAAATATAAAAAAATAGAAAAATGATAGAAATGATTTTTTAGATAAAATAAATTTTTGAAAAACCTAAAAAATTTCGATATTAACACATTACGAAAATTTTTAGTAAATTTGAAGAAAGTTCTTCATTGCTGCTAAAGATTTAAATGAATTTCTATATTTTCTTACAATCTTATATATAAAGAGCTTTTTAATCTCTTAATAAACAAAAGTAATATTTCATAATCAAAAACCCCTATTATATTTAAATGCTCCATTTAATTACATTTCAAGAAACTTCATCGCAGTTTACACTTAAGTTCTTTTGATCACAAAGATTATAAATAAGATCTCACTAGTTGAGGAAAAAAATAAAATCCAGTGAATTTTAAAATGATGACGGCTTTACTTTGAGATCCGATCTTAATGGACAATTCATACATTTTAATGATGCGGTAAAGAATACGAATAATTAACAATGATAATCATCTAATTTGTATTCCAGAGTTTGTTTGTTTTGGATTGTAGGTGGTGGTGAGGATTTGAGTTGAGTAGAATAAAAAATTTAAGTGCCATATAAAACGAACTCAAACTAAAAGTGCACAAAAATATTTAATGCAATTTAAAAGCTATTAATAGAGACATGAAATGTATATATTATTTGGAAGACTTGTAGAACAAAAAGCTTTTTTTTGGCAGTAAGAGGGCTTATTAAAAAGCTGCAATGTAGAAATTTGGGCTGCCTATGAAAAGTACCTGGTAGACCGAGCCTTGCTCGGAGCTTTATGATAAGCATTTTGAGGAAAATTTTAAAGTTTTTATATATTTTATATTATAAAGTGCTAAAATAAATTTAGAGGAAAGACATTGTAGAAATATTCAGTTAATTTTGAATTATTTGATTTATTTTGTTCGACCAACACATAGTTTGCATAGTTTACAGTTTAACTCATTTTGAATAATTTTGGAAATTATTCATATCAACAGAAACCTCTGTCGACTCATGCGCAACAACTTTGCTAAAGATTATAGTCTGATCAAATGCACAGTTTACGATTTAATTCATTTTGAATAGTTTTCTGTGGCGCCACCTGTCGGACTTTGCTTATTCCAATTCATAAACCTTCTTCGGCTTATCCGTAACAACTTTGCTGAAGATTATAGCATGATTAAATGTACAGCATACGATTAAATTGTCTTTGAGTAAATTTCAGTAGCGCCACCTGTCGAAATTTCTTCATACCAACTAAGAAACCTTCGTCGGCTCATGTGCAACAACTTTGCTAAAGATTGTAGCATGTTTAAATGTACAGATTACGATTAAATTGACTTTGAGTAAGTTTCTGTAGCGCCACCTGTCGGAAATTATTCATACCAACTAAAAAGCCTTCGTCGGCTCATGCGCTACAACTTTGCTAAAGATCATAGCATGATCAAATGTACAGTTTACGATTTAATTAATTTTTAGTAATTTTCAGTGGCGCCATCTGTCGGAAATTAGTCTTATCAACTTTCCGCAACATCTTCGCTAAAGAGCATAACACAATCAAATTCACAGTTTACTATTCTATAAAGAACATACATACAGACAAACATTCATTTGTTTAAAATAATACTAATTTTTCCTCCTTTTTATTCCCTAATTTCTAAAAGTTCCATATGTATATTTGGTACTTTTTTGGTGCCAATTGAATTCGGTACATTTTTTTAAAACGCATTTAACATAATGTATAATGTTCCTATTCATATTACTTTGGAGATGTTAAGTTATCATTTTATCCCTTTTTTACCCATTTTGGCTCCAAAATCAAAAAAGTACCAAATGTTTTTTTACATCTATTGATTGCAGTACCAAGTTTCTTTCTATATTCTTTAGTTTAAAATATAAGAGTGAGTTAAAAAGGTGCCAAAAAAACTATTTTCACCCTTTTTTACCCCCTATCGGACATAGTTTCAAAAAAGTACCAAACACCTGTCCGCTTATTTTCAAAGCTGTTTAAAACGTAATTTTAATTTTGTTTCTATACCTATTACTTTAGGAGACATAGCGTTTTCGATTTTTCCCCTTTTTACCCGTTTTTACCCTCTTAGAGGTAAAAGTTCCAAAAGTCCCTTCTTCTTCGACCTATACATCAAAAAAGATACCCACTGTCCAAATTTTATCAAAATCGTTAGAGCCGTTTTCGAGATAGCCATTGTATATATATATATACAATTATTGCTCGTTTAAGAATATAAGATAATAAGATAATATGCGTGTAATCGGTCCATATTGTACCTCAGTCGGGAAGGATATTATTGTTCGGACTTAAACGCCTATAAAACTTTCTTACTTGTTTAGTAATCGCTTTTTTTTTCTAGCCCTCTGTGATTTTACCACATAAACAATATTTTAATTAAAATATAAATTATTCCATTTGTAAAAAATTACAATTATTTTATTAAAATTATTGAAAATTCTGTTTAGCATTTGCTTTGTTTTAACATCATTTTGCCAACTCAAAGAAAAAAATGTTTTGTTAATAAAACATGTAACAAAAAATGTTAATGATGTGCATTAATTTGTTGCATGTCTTTTGAACATATTTTATAAAATTAACTAACCAAAATTAACGTATTTGCTCTTCCATTTGTTATTATGATTTTTTGTTTTTATTTCGAAAGGTTTTTTATTACAAATTTATGAAATTTTCTTTAGAATGAAATCGAGTCTTAATAAGAAAATATTAACGATTTTTTTTTCCTACAACTTTAACAGTTGGGATGGGAAGTTTGTAGGCGTGAAAAGTATGTAGGTTCTTAGGCGTGTCAAAATTTCTCAAAAAAATCAAAGTTGCAATTAGGTATTTCGATTTCTTTGAAACTTGGTAAAAGTTTAGTGTCAGGTATGGGTAATTTTTGTGCCAAAAGATTTTTGAAAATTTTCAAAATTCTGGGAACCACAGGGCACTAAATTTTGAGATAACTTAATTTTTAAAATTGAATATCTCTGAGACATTTTAATCAATTTTGCTCCAATTTACAGGGCATTTAGATAATTTGTGTGTGTTTTAAACTAAATTAAGTCCAAAAAATTTTTTTCAAAATTTGACAAAAAAAATTAAAAAATTTTTTATTTCATTTTTTTCACTCATAAGCACCCCTACGATTTTTTTCTAATAATAATTTTATGATTCACTGTCTTTTCACCAAAAAATTAAAAAAAAAAAATTGATGGAGACTTTAAAATTGCCTGCACAAAGATGAAGTTACTAAAATTCGTATGATTTTAAGTTAGCCCATCGTCTTCAAGAGATATGTCTATATAGGAAAATTAACAAAAAAAAAAACAAGTAAGAAAGTGCTATAGTCGGTCAAGCCCGATCTTACGATACCCTTCACCACTAAGGTCAAAGGGTTTTTTTTCCTGTACAAAGACAAATATTTGCTGAATTTTGCCATCATAGAAACATTTTCTCAAAACTCATATATTTAAGCTGTTTTCGTCATTTGGACTTATATGAGAGCTAGGGTCAATGTGGACCGATTATCTCGAAATTTGGCAAATTGATTACACTTGTTACATTTTAATTTAAAATTCTCGTTATTTTCAGATTTACGATCGTTTTAGTAATTTTTGTCTCATTTAGTGCGTTTTGATAGAAAAGTTTGTATGGGAGCTATGGTCAAATGTGGACCGATTTCAAATTCGAAATTTGGTACAGTGATTTAAGTTTGCATAAGCAGTATTTGTTTTAAATTCTATGAACAAATATTGATATTTGTGGCCAATATATCAATTCCGGGAAGTGGGACCTATGGGAGGTACCATAAATAATGGACCAATTTTGACGAATTTCAATAGCCATGGTTCCACTGATGGACGGACGGACTGACATCGCTAAATCGACTCAGAAAGTGATTCTAAGAATATTGGTATACTAAAAGGGTCTAAGACAAATATTTCTATGTGTTACATACATCAGCACTAACCTATAATACCCTTTCCACCTATAGTGTTGAAGGGTATAATAATACCCTTTCCTCCTATGGTGGTGAAGGGTATAAAAAGTGGTTTGCCAAAAAGTAACATGTTACACGAAACAGCTGAGCTACCAAATTTCTTTATCAAATCAAATTTTATTATACAAAAACAAAAATTGTCTACTAACTTTTCAGCCAAACTGTTAATTTGTATTTTTTATATACATTAATTAAAATTAAAGTAATATTTTATTACAATTCAAGAAAATTTGCTAAAAAAAAAGAAATAAAATAAAAAGCGAGACAATGAAATTGACACGAAATAAACAGTCTGAGAAGCGGACAGACAAACGGAGGGTATCATATACATACGAGTATGTATGCAAGTATGTTTGTTTTTCATTTATGTGTGGCTTTATGGAAGTCATGTACCTTTTCTGGTAAATAATTTGATATATAAGTTGAATACACGTGTAACCAACCAGCCAACCAGTGAATTTAGTCCCATTCAACCCTACCACGATCCTAAGGGGAAAAAAGTCTCACTATCTCTCCTTCATTCTTCAATTTCTTATGCCATTTTTGGTAAAATGTATCCATATATGTACGTACTTGAAACATTTTATGAACCCAATGAAATTGTAGTTTTTATAAATTTTGTTGTTACTTTGTTTATGTTTAAAATGGCTTTAGACAATGTGGAAGATCAGCTCAAAGGCAGTGGTGGGCAATAAGGAATTTTTTAGAGCCAAATATAAGGCGGAAGGAATTTTTATTCTATAAATATCTTAGGGAGTGATCGTGGTATTATCTGTGATAATATTATAATAAAGAGAGTATAGTTAAACTATGATCAGCAGCGATCATAGATTACGAAGAAAATTTTTTTAAGAAGAAATTTTTCTAGAGAAAAATTTTCGATAGTAATATTTTTCTATAGAAAATACTCCAATAGTAATATTTTTCAAAAGAAAAATTTTTTGATAGAAATATTTTTCTATTAAAAAAAAAATTTCGATAGAAATATTTTTCAAAAGAAAAATTTTCGATAGAAATATTTTTCAAAAGAAAAATTTTCGGTAGAAATATTTTTCTATAGAAAAATTTTCGATAGAAATATTTTTCTATAGAAAAATTTTCGATAGAAATATTTTTCTATAGAAAAATTTTCGATAGAAATATTTTTCTATAGAAAAATTTTCGATAGAAATATTTTTCTATAGAAAAATTTTCGATAGAAATATTTTTCTATAGAAAAATTTTCGATAGAAATATTTTTCTATAGAAAAATTTTCGATAGAAATATTTTTCTATAGAAAAATTTTCGATAGAAATATTTTTCTATAGAAAAATTTTCGATAGAAATATTTTTCTATAGAAAAATTTTCGATAGAAATATTTTTCTATAGAAAAATTTTCGATAGAAATATTTTTCTATAGAAAAATTTTCGATAGAAATATTTTTCTATAGAAAAATTTTCGATAGAAATATTTTTCTATAGAAAAATTTTCGATAGAAATATTTTTCTATAGAAAAATTTTCGATAGAAATATTTTTCTATAGAAAAATTTTCGATAGAAATATTTTTCTATAGAAAAATTTTCGATAGAAATATTTTTCTATAGAAAAATTTTCGATAGAAATATTTTTCTATAGAAAAATTTTCGATAGAAATATTTTTCTATAGAAAAATTTTCGATAGAAATATTTTTCTATAGAAAAATTTTCGATAGAAATATTTTTCTATAGAAAAATTTTCGATAGAAATATTTTTCTATAGAAAAATTTTCGATAGAAATATTTTTCTATAGAAAAATTTTCGATAGAAATATTTTTCTATAGAAAAATTTTCGATAGAAATATTTTTCTATAGAAAAATTTTCGATAGAAATATTTTTCTATAGAAAAATTTTCGATAGAAATATTTTTCTATAGAAAAATTTTCGATAGAAATATTTTTCTATAGAAAAATTTTCGATAGAAATATTTTTCTATAGAAAAATTTTCGATAGAAATATTTTTCTATAGAAAAATTTTCGATAGAAATATTTTTCTATAGAAAAATTTTCGATAGAAATATTTTTCTATAGAAAAATTTTCGTTAGAAATATTTTTCTATAGAAAAATTTTTGATGGAAATATTTTTCTATAAAAAAATTTTTGAAAGAAATATTTTTCTATAGAAAAATTTTTGATAGAAATATTTTTCTATAGAAAAATTTTTGATAGAAATATTTTTCTATAGAAAAATTTTTGATAGAAATATTTTTCTATAGAAAAATTTTTGATAGAAATATTTTTCTATAGAAAAATTTTTGATAGAAATATTTTTGTATAGAAAAATTTTTGATAGAAATATTTTTGTATAGAAAAATCAATCGTATTCTGCCCGTCTTAAACTAAAGTTTAGACAGCTCTTTCCCGTCCTTAAAAAAAATGGGCAAACGACAAGTCAATAATTTTTTAAAAACAAAAATATTTGTTTTTCCAAAACAGGTTTCAATTTTTTCAGTTCACATTCTTTTGGTCAACAAATTTTCAATGAAATTCTTGGAATATCAAAAGTAAAACGAGTAAATTTTTTTTTTAATCGATAAGTGTAAAATTTCTTACCATGAGAATTTTTCATATGTAAGTGAAAAGGTATTTATGAACGAAAGTTATAGAATTTACCCAGCAGTTGTGAGGGGAGGGCACTTTTTGTTTTACGAGACATCAAAAGTAATGTAATAAAAATGTAACATAAGTAGAAAGTTGGGAAAATGTAGTAGCAGACGATGAACAATACTTTGAATAATGTATTGGAAATACTATGATTGTAAATTTTACCTGCATGATTTTTTGAGTGTACTTATCAAAAATTCTTGTTTGAAAACCACCAAAAATAGAAACAACTTCCAAATTTATATTGAAAAACATACCTAATCGCATGTCATCTTTTGTATTAATTTATTTTAAATTTATTGCAATTTTATTCGTGTTAAACTTCAAGTGTTTTAATTCTTAAGTAGTTTTAACATTTTTTTTTTTTTTCAAAAGTGTTGCTTTTCATACTTCAGTCATTTTTCATGGATCGCAAGAATTGCTAGAATTCTAGCATGTAAAAGAAAATTTATGTCTTAAAATTGTTCCGAAAGTTCTGTTTAATGTTACAGAAGATACGAATATAAAGTCATATTATGATACTCATTATCACTTAAATGGCAATAAATCATTAATATACTTTATGGTTTTTAAATGTAAATATTTTTCATAAATTTTGAAAAATTCATTACAAAAAACCATAATTCTTCTAAAGTTACAAAAAGTTCAAGTATATTTGTTTAAAAGTGGAATATAATATCCACAACGACTTCTCTGGGTGGAGAAACAATATTTTTGCAAAAATCTTAGTCAAAAATTTGATCATAACCAATTAAGTGATCTGTGATCTAATGATGATTAGATGATTCAGACTATAACATATTAAGATCCATTGAATCCCTATACGATTGTTTATGAATTAAAGAAATGATTTCCTTCTCATTTCATTTAACACTTGATCATTGTTAGCCATATTGAGGTCAAAATTTATAATATACTATATTTGTAACTCAAGTATTTATCATCTAATAATTTTCTTGATCTTCTTTCTCCAATACTATGGACAATAACAAGTTATTGTTGTCGTTAAATACAAAACAATATTTGTTTATTTTAAATTTTTGCGCCTAAATATTGTCTGGCTTTTAATAACAATAATAATCACGATCACTATAATCACGATTATGATCATTATGACAGTGAATGGGAAACCAAGATTTGTCTGGTTGTTATTAAAGAATATTTGCAATTTTTGAATAACAATCAGTTTTGTCTGCATTAGACTTAATGATGAACTTATGTATATCTTCTTAACAAGATAAGAATTAGTTTGGGAATTTGCTAAAGTAACACAAAAAAATGGCACTAAATAATGATTAAATATAATACAAGTGGATATGGTTATTATTGAAGAATATGGGTCAGATCCCGACAGAATGTATGAGAAAATTTTAAGTCATTAATTTAATAACAAGTGGCTACGTGAGAGATGATGGGAAAAAAGACTAACTAAAATAGATTTTATAAAAAAATAAAATTGGACATCAAAATATTTATTTACTATTTTTATGAATTTCATAAACTTAAAATTTTTAATATTTTTAAAAGAAATTTTTCAAAATTTTCCAATTTTTTTTTTTCGAAATTTTCCTATTTTTATAGAAAATTTTTCAAAATTTTCCTATTTTTATAGAAAATTTTTCAAAATTTTCCTATTTTTATAGGAAAATTTTTCTATTTTTAAACGAAAATTTACGAAATTTTCTTATTTTTAACTGAAATTTTCCTGTTTTTATAGGAAATTTTTCAAAATTTCTATGCCTATTTTTAGGCATAGAAAATTTTCCTATTTTTATAGGAAAATTTTCCTATTTTTTAGGAAAATTTTCCTTTTTTTAGGAAAATTTAAGTATTTTTAAAAGAAAATTTTTCTATTTTTATAAGAAATTTTTCAAAATTTTCCTATTTTTATAAGAAATTTTTCAAAATTCCTATTACTATTTTTATCAAAAATTTTTCAAAATTCCTATGCTTATTTTTTTAGGAAATTTATTTTATTTTTACAGGAAAAATTTAATATTTTTATCGGAAAATTTATTTTTATAGGAAAATTTTCCCATTTTTATAGGAAAATTTTCCTAGTTTTATAGGAAAAATTTCCTATTTTTATAGGAAAAATTTCCTATTTTTATAGGAAAAATTTCCTATTTTTATAGGAAAAATTTCCTATTTTTATAGGAAAAATTTCCTATTTTAATAGGAAAAATTTCCTATTTTTATAGGAAAATTTTTCTAGTTTTATAGGAAAAATTTCCTATTTTTATAGGAAAAATTTCCTATTTTTATAGGAAAAATTTCTTATTTTTATAGGAAAAATTTCCTATTTTTATAGGAAAAATTTCCTATTTTTATAGGAAAAATTTCCCATTTTTAAAGGAAAAATTTCCTATTTTTATAGGAAAAATTTCCTATTTTTATAGGAGAAATTTCCTATTTTTATAGGAAAAATTTCCTATTTTTATAGGAAAAATTTCCTATTTTTATAGGAAAAATTTCCTATTTTTATAGGGAAAATTTCCTATTTTTATAGGAAAAATTTCCTATTTTTATAGGAAAAATACTTATTTTTATAGTAAAAATTTCCTATTTTTATAGGAAAATTTCCTATTTTTATATGAAAAATTTCCTATTTTTATAGGAAAAATTTCCTATTTTTATAGGAAAAATTTCTTATTTTTATAGGAAAAATTTCCTATTTTTATAGGAAAAATTCCCTATTTTTATAGGAAAAATTTAATATTTTTATAGGAAAAATTTCCCATTTTTAAAGGAAAAATTTCCTATTTTTATAGGAAAAATTTCCTATTTTTATAGGAGAAATTTCCTATTTTTATAGGAAAAATTTCCTATTTTTATAGGAAAAATTTCCTATTTTTATAGGAAAAATTTCCTATTTTTATAGGGAAAATTTCCTATTTTTATAGGAAAAATTTCCTATTTTTATAGGAAAAATACTTATTTTTATAGTAAAAATTTCCTATTTTTATAGGAAAATTTCCTATTTTTATATGAAAAATTTCCTATTTTTATAGGAAAAATTTCCTATTTTTATAGGAAAAATTTCCTATTTTTATAGGGAAAATTTCCTATTTTAATAGGCAAAATTTCCTATTTTTATAGGGAAAATTTCCTATTTTTATAGCAAAAATTTTCTATTTTTATATGAAAAATTTCCTATTTTTATAGGAAAAATTTCCTATTTTTATAGGAAAAATTTCCTATTTTTATAGGAAAAATTTCCTATTTTTATAGGGAAAATTTCCTATTTTTATAGGAAAAATTTCCTATTTTTATGGGAAAAAATACTTATTTTTATAGTAAAAATTTCCTATTTTTATAGGAAAATTGTCCTATGTTTATAGGAAAATTGTCCTATTTTTATAGGAAAATTGTCCTATTTCTATAGGAAAATTGTGCTAATTTTATAGGAAAATTGTCCTATTTTTATAGGAAAATGGTCTATTTTTATAGGAAAATTTTCCTATTTTGTTTAGAAAAATTGTCCTAGTTTTTAGGAAAATTGTCCTATTTTTATAAGAAAATTATCCTATTTTTTTAGAAAATTTTGTCAAAATTGTAATTTTTTATAGAAATTTTTGTCAAAATTTTCGTATTTTTATAGGAAATCTATAAAAATGTTCCTATTTTTATACGAATTTTTTCAATTTTTTTTTTATTTTGTAGGAAATTTTTCTATTTTTATACGAAATTTTTCAAAAAAAAATTTAAAAAATATGAAATTTTTCAAAATGCTCCTATTTTTTGGAAATTTTTTAAAATTTTCCAAATTTTATTGGAAAATTTTCAAAATTTTTCAAAATTTTCCAATTTATATAGTCTTAATCTTTTTTTTGTCTTAGTCTATGTCTTAGTCTATGTCTTAGTCTATGTCTTAGTCTATGTCTTAGTCTATGTCTAAGTCTAAGTCTAAGTCTATGTTTTAGTCTATGTCTTAGTCTATGTCTTAGTCTATGTCTTAGTCTATGTCTTAGTCTATGTCATAGTCTATGTCTTAGTCTATGTCTTAGTCTATGTCTTAGTCTATGTCTTAGTCTATGTCTTAGTCTATGTCTTAGTCTATGTCTTAGTCTATGTCTTAGTCTATGTCTTAGTCTATGTCTTATTCTATGTCTTAGTCTATGTCTTAGTCTATGTCTTAGTCTATGTCTTAGTCTATATCTTAGTCTATGTCTTAGTCTATGTCTTAGTCTATGTCTTAGTCTATGTTTAGTCTATGTCTTAGTCTATGCCTTAGTCAATGTTTTTTTGTGTGTCTTATTCTAATTATTTCTCTTCATTAGTCTATAGCAAAGTTTTTGTTTGAATATGTCTTAGATCGTACTTAAACCTACATTTTTTAAGCTTTTTCCCGGAAATTTAAATTGATGCGCAATATTTTTCAAAGTTAACAATTTATGTATTTCAACATTTTTTTATTTATCCCAAAAAACTTCAAGTAAATTCTAAAAAATGAAGGCCGTAAAATATAATGAATAAAATAAATTTTCAAAGAACAACAACATTTTCAAGAATTTTGGTTCTATTAAAAATAATATAGCCCAAAGCCTAAGTTAAAGCAGCTGAACCTAAAAAGGAAATGTTGCAAAATAAAAGAAAAAAAGCTTTTTATCTAAATTAAATTCTAAGGAAAACTGTATGTGTGAGTGTGGGTATGGAGGTGTGTATGTGTGTATTAAAATGGATAATTTTTTGAATAAGGTGTAATTTAACATACTTTAAATTTACATAAAACATATAACAAATGAACTCAGACAACTGACTCCATTATAAATTAACATGTGTAACACTTACAACTCACGCAAGATTTTTATTTAACTAAAAAAATACCTGAACATGATTTCTTTAATGTTAGAAAATGTGAAAATTATAAAAGAAATACTTTAAGAAGTCTTTGAAGTTTTGTTATTTTATAACATGAATACACTCGAAAAACCCTTAGGGCCTTTAATATGAAATGTAATTTTTAATTGTAATTAAAACGTTTAATGTTTTGGGTAATCTCAAATTTCGAAGGAATGATTTTTAATGTTTTTATAACTGAATTAAAACCTTTACATTCAAATAGCACAAATAGTCAAAAATTATGCCTACAATTAAATAATATTGACAGTTTTAAGTAAACTTGAAAAAATTTTAAATTTTGACAAAACACAATTTTTTGGCACTTTCAACAATTTTAGTCACAAAATTTAGTCAATTTGACAAATTTTAGTAAATTAAGGTAATAAAAAAAATACTATAAATTTGATACATTTAAGTCTATATTTGTCTTATTGACTTAAATGTATGAAACTGTTAATATTTTTTTAAACAACTAAATTTACTAAAATTTGTCATATTGACTAAAATTTGTTATGTGACCAAAATTCTTCAAAGTGTCAAAAATTTAATTTTTTCAAAATTTTAAATTTTTGTCAAGTTTATTTAAAAATGTCAAATTTTTATAAATTTACTAAATTACATTAAAATATTCATATAAATGATCATTTTTGGCCAAATTAAAAAAAATTAAACTTTTACGAAAATTTCAATACCCTAAATTTATTTTTCACCTAATTTGAGACACATAAAATCTCTTAATATCTTTCATCGTCTTATCAGTTTTTTTCAGCTTTAAAATTTAAATTCAATTTCAAAATAAATAGTACCTAAAATGTAAATACATTTACATTTTCTTTAAGTAACATTTATCTATCCCATCTAAGTCGTAAGTACCTCTAAGCTTTAGCAAAGAAAAGTCCAATTGATTAAAAACTACACACTTTCGAAAAGTTCAAATCATCCAACTTCTAATCCTTTCATTTCAAAAATTCCCCTACAAAAAGTGTGAACACTTGGAAATTCAAGGAAAATTGCAAAGACGAAAGCAACAAAAAAAAATTGACAAAAACAGGGAAAAACTCATGTCAAGAATTAACAACAAATTTCAAGTGGGTGGAATGTGTTTTTGTCATTGTTGACGGTGGGGGAAGGGGGGCAGGGGGTATGAGTGTAACAATGAAATCCGTGGCAACAATAAATTTCCATTAAGAAGATACTCTCAAATGGCTGGGTTTCCATTTCTTTGGCTTTCATTTTGTATATTTTTTTTTGTTTTCTTATTTTACAATTTGTGGCAACAGTTTCTACTGATATTTTGCAGTTTATTTCCCTATATTTATACCCTATACTAAAAGAGGAGTAAACAATATTAAGGGTTAATGAGCATGTTTGATCATATTGATTGAGACGCTCTTATTTTTATTAATTTTAATTAAAATTTTTTAAATTTATTCAAATTTACATATTGACCAAAATCTTTGAAATTAACTAAAATTTGTCAAATTTGGCAAATTGACTTAATTTTTTCAAATAACTTAATAGGCTAAAATTATTGAAATTGGCTTAATTTTGTCAAAATTACAAAAACTTTTTAAATAGACTTACATTTTTTAAATTGACTAAAATTTTTTTAAATTGACTAAATTTTTTCAAATTTAGTAAAATTTTTTAATTTTAAATTTCTTAAATTTAGTAAAATTGACTAAAATTTTACTAAAATTGACTAAAAGTTTTCAAATTGACTAAAAATTTTCAAGTTGACTAAAAATGTTTATTTAAAAAGTTTTACTGTAGTGTATTGCACTAAGAATCCCAATTTATTACAATTATTTATTATTGTAATAAATAGTTTTTTGATAAAACCAAAAAATGTTGGTGGGGAAACCTTTCCTCGACGCGTTTCGATGGTTGGTTAGACCATCTCATGAGGAGGATTATCCCTAATTCTAGACAGAGCGAAAACCTCACATTATGTATAATTTGAGGGACTGAATAAATACGAATTATTATTATTGTGTCCAACAAATATCAACATAAAGCGCAGATTATCATCCGAACAGAAACACACAAACATTTTTCAGTTTTATCATTTCTTTATTCAAAAAAACAAAAAAATTTTAAATTCTTAAAAAGTTTTATATTGTCAAAATTTTTTAAATTTCGTAAAAACTATTTTAAATACTTCACATTTGACAAATTTGACCAAAATTCTTCAAATTGAAAAATCTTTTTGAAATTGTCTAAAATTTTATATTAACTAAATCTTTTAAATTAAGTAAAATTTTTCAAATTTAGTAAAATGGACTAAAATTTTTCAAATTAACAAAAAACTTTTTTAATTTAATTTTTCAAATTTCGTAAATTTTTTAATTTGAAATTCTTCAAATTTAGTAAAACGGACAAAAAAAAAATTAAATAAACTTAAAAAAAAATTGTCTTAAATTTTTATATTGACAAAATTTTTACATTTAGTAAAACTTTTTATATTAAATTCCTGAAATTCGTAAAATTTACTAAAATTTTTAAAATTGACTAAAATTTTTTAAATTGTCTAAAGTTTTTATATTGACTTATTTTTCAAAGTTCGTACATTTTTTTTAATTTAATTGGCAAAAAATGCTAAAATTGACGAAAATTTTTAAAATTGACGAAAATTTTTCAAATTGACAAACAATTTTGTAAATTGTCTAAAATTTTTATATTGACTTAATTTTTCAAATTTCGTACATTTTTTTAATTTTAAATTCTTCAAAATTTGTAAAATTGATTAAAATCTTTAAAATTGTCTAAAATTTTTATATTGACAAAAATTTTTATATTGACAAAAATGTTTACATTTAGTAAATTTTTTTAAATTAAAATTCCTAAATTTAGTAAAATTGACAAAAATTTTTCAAATTGACTAAAATTTTTTAAATTGTATAAAATTACATTTAGTAAAATTATTTAACTTTAAATTCCTGAATTTAGTAAAATTGACTTGAATTTTTTAAATTGTCTAAAATTTTTATATTGGCAAAATTTTTCAAATTTTTTAAATTTTTTATATTGATAAAAAATTTTTAAATTCTTTAAAATTTTTAAAATGACTTGACTATTTTTTTAAGTTGTCTAAAATTTTTATATTGTTTTCATTTTTGAAATTTCGTAAAATTTTTAATTTTAGTAAAATTTACTAAAATTTTTCAAATTTCGTAAATTTTTCAAATTTAAAATTTTTCAAATTTAGTAAAATTTACTAAAAGTTTTCAAATTGGCAAAATTTATTTAAGTTGTCCAGAATTTTAGATTGATTAATTTTTCAAATTTCTTAAAATTTTTTAAATTCTTCAAATTTTGTAAAATTGACAAACAAATTTCAAATTGACTAAAATCTTTTAAATTAACTAAAAATTTTTTAAATTGTCTAAAATTTTTATATTGACTAAATTTCTTGAAATTTAGTAAAAATGTCTAATTTTTGATATAAATTGTTGGAGTTATCTTAATATTTTATAAAATTTTTAAAACTCAGTAAAATTGACCAAACTTTTTCAAATTGACTAAATTTTTTTAAATTGACTACAAATTTACAAAAAAATTTTTAATGGCAAAAATTTTTAAATTTAGTATTTTTTTAAATTTGTAAGATTGACTAAAATTTGTTAGTTAAAACAAAATATTTCAAACCAATTTAATTGACTTAATTTTTTGAAATAATTAAAACGGGTGAAATGTCTAATATTTAAATTTATTAATATTTGTAAATTGTCTAAAAATGTTTTCAATTTACAAAAATTCTTTTTAATAGAAAAAATTTTTAAATTTAGTATTTTTTTTAAATTTGTAAAATTGACTAAAATTTGTTAGTTAAAACAAAATATTTCAACCAATTTAATTGACTTAATTTTTTGAAATAATTAAAACGGTTGAAATGTCTAATAAAATTTTGACTAAATGTCTTCAATTCTTCAAAATTTGTAAAACTGACTAAAATTTGTTTAATCGAAACAAAATAAAGACAGTTTTTTCAACATAATACAATTTTCTAAATTGCCTTCAATGGCTAAATCGTCTAAAATTTTTTTCTAATTTTGTTATATTGACTAAAATTTATAAAATTGACTAAAATTTGTTAGTCAAGTATTTCAAACCAATTTAATTTACATATTTTTTTAAAATAATTAAATCGTCTAAAATGTCTAGTAAACTTTTTCAAAATGACAAATATTCTTAAAATTTGAAAAACCGACTAAAATTTGATTAATCGAACCAAAATAGAGACTATTTTTTCAACTTAATAAAATTTTATAAATTGTCTTCATTGACTAAAATTCTTTAACTTATGTGGGGTTCATATAACTCAAGCGTCTGACGATTGAGTGAAATTAACATATGTTTTGTTATTGTAACAAAAACAAAATTCATCTAAAATTCACTCAAACGTCAACCGCTTGAGTTATATGAACTCCACATTAGTCTAATTTTGTCACATTGACTAAAATTTGTAAAATTGCCATTGTCAAAAATTTCTTATATCTATGCAAATATGATCCCAGATGCATTGAGAAATTTCAAGAAAATGTTTTTTTGGGAACATTTTTCATTTGACACGTTTCATTCATTTGACCCTACAAATGTATGGAATCTATAGTAATCACTACTTCACTAAAGTATATAATTTCTTACTTGCTTTATATTATAATACAATACTATTTTTAACGCTTGTCTTAGGTTTTTCAGTTACAACTCTATGCGATTTGTTGCTTTGGTTGGAAAACTTTGTCAGCTGTCGGTTTTCCTTTTTTTTTTTTTTTGTTGTGTTGCGGGTGGCGCCATCATCGCCACGGATGGCTGTAACTCCACCAACGCATTACCAGTACAATTGAAAAAGTTTTCTTTTTACTTATTTTAAAAGAAAGAAAATACCTACATGGGAAATTTATTTACGACTATTATAGTTTTGTGTTTAATTTACTAGTTCAATTGAGGCAACTTGACAGTAGAGATTAATTACAAACTATCGACTTTATTTACTTAGAGTAAAATTTATTAGCTGATTGGGAAAAATCGATTTTAAGATTTTGATATTTGAATAAAAGAAATTATACTACCATGATATGAGAAAGCAGAATAGGAATGTCTGCGGATTTCATCGCAAATAAATAGTTTAAATTTTAGAAACATATTTAACAATAGCATTCTATATCTATGTCTTAGTCTATGTCTTAGTCTATGTCTTAGTCTATGTCTTAGTCTATGTCTTAGTCTATGTCTTAGTCTATGTCTTAGTCTATGTCTTAGTCTATGTCTTAGTCTATGTCTTAGTCTATGTCTTAGTCTATGTCTTAGTCTATGTCTTAGTCTATGTCTTAGTCTATGTCTTAGTCTATGTCTTAGTCTATGTCTTAGTCTATGTCTTAGTCTATGTCTTAGTCTATGTCTTAGTCTATGTCTTAGTCTATGTCTTAGTCTATGTCTTAGTCTATGTCTTAGTCTATGTCTTAGTCTATGTCTTAGTCTATGTCTTAGTCTATGTCTTAGTCTATGTCTTAGTCTATGTCTTAGTCTATGTCTTAGTCTATGTCTTAGTCTATGTCTTAGTCTATGTCTTAGTCTATGTCTTAGTCTATGTCTTAGTCTATGTCTTAGTCTATGTCTTAGTCTATGTCTTAGTCTATGTCTTAGTCTATGTCTTAGTCTATGTCTTAGTCTATGTCTTAGTCTATGTCTTAGTCTATGTCTTAGTCTATGTCTTAGTCTATGTCTTAGTCTATGTCTTAGTCTATGTCTTAGTCTATGTCTTAGTCTATGTCTTAGTCTATGTCTTAGTCTATGTCTTAGTCTATGTCTTAGTCTATGTCTTAGTCTATGTCTTAGTCTATGTCTTAGTCTATGTCTTAGTCAATGTCTTAGTCTATGTCTTAGTCTATGTCTTAGTCTATGTCTTAGTCTATGTCTTAGTCTATGTCTTAGTCAATGTCTTAGTCTATGTCTTAGTCTATGTCTTAGTCTATGTCTTAGTCTATGTCTTAGTCTATGTCTTAGTCTATGTCTTAGTCTATGTCTTAGTCTATGTCTTAGTCTATGTCTTAGTCTATGTCTTAGTCTATGTCTTAGTCTATGTCTTAGTCTATGTCTTAGTCTATGTCTTAGTCTATGTCTTAGTCTATGTCTTAGTCTATGTCTTAGTCTATGTCTTAGTCTATGTCTTAGTCTATGTCTTAGTCTATGTCTTAGTCAATGTCTTAGTCTATGTCTTAGTCTATGTCTTAGTCTATGTCTTAGTCTATGTCTTAGTCTATGTCTTAGTCTATGTCTTAGTCTATGTCTTAGTCTATGTCTTAGTCTATGTCTTAGTCTATGTCTTAGTCTATGTCTTAGTCTATGTCTTAGTCTATGTCTTAGTCTATGTCTTAGTCTATGTCTTAGTCTATGTCTTAGTCTATGTCTTAGTCTATGTCTTAGTCTATGTCTTAGTCTATGTCTTAGTCTATGTCTTAGTCTATGTCTTAGTCTATGTCTTAGTCTATGTCTTAGTCTATGTCTTAGTCTATGTCTTAGTCTATGTCTTAGTCTATGTCTTAGTCTATGTCTTAGTCTATGTCTTAGTCTATGTCTTAGTCTATGTCTTAGTCTATGTCTTAGTCTATGTCTTAGTCTATGTCTTAGTCTATGTCTTAGTCTATGTCTTAGTCTATGTCTTAGTCTATGTCTTAGTCTATGTCTTAGTCTATGTATTAGTCTATGTCTTAGTCTATGTCTTAGTCTATGTCTTAGTCTATGTCTTAGTCTATGTCTTAGTCTATGTCTTAGTCTATGTCTTAGTCTATGTCTTAGTCTATGTCTTAGTCTATGTCTTAGTCTATGTCTTAGTCTATGTCATAGTCTATGTCTTAGTCTATGTCTTAGTCTATGTCTTAGTCTATGTCTTAGTCTATGTCTTAGTCTATGTCTTAGTCTATGTCTTAGTCTATGTCTTAGTCTATGTCTTAGTCTATGTCTTAGTCTATGTCTTAGTCTATGTCTTAGTCTATGTCTTAGTCTATGTCTTAGTCTATGTCTTAGTCTATGTCTTAGTCTATGTCTTAGTCTATGTCTTAGTCTATGTCTTAGTCTATGTCTTAGTCTATGTCTTAGTCTATGTCTTAGTCTATGTCTTAGTCTATGTCTTAGTCTATGTCTTAGTCTATGTCTTAGTCTATGTCTTAGTCTATGTCTTAGTCTATGTCTTAGTCTATGTCTTAGTCTATGTCTTAGTCTATGTCTTAGTCTATGTCTTAGTCTATGTCTTAGTCTATGTCTTAGTCTATGTCTTAGTCTATGTCTTAGTCTATGTCTTAGTCTATGTCTTAGTCTATGTCTTAGTCTATGTCTTAGTCTATGTCTTAGTCTATGTCTTAGTCTATGTCTTAGTCTATGTCTTAGTCTATGTCTTAGTCTATGTCTTAGTCTATGTCTTAGTCTATGTCTTAGTCTATGTCTTAGTCTATGTCTTAGTCTATGTCTTAGTCTATGTCTTAGTCTATGTCTTAGTCTATGTCTTAGTCTATGTCTTAGTCTATGTCTTAGTCTATGTCTTAGTCTATGTCTTAGTCTATGTCTTAGTCTATGTCTTAGTCTATGTCTTAGTCTATGTCTTAGTCTATGTCTTAGTCTATGTCTTAGTCTATGTCTTAGTCTATGTCTTAGTCTATGTCTTAGTCTATGTCTTAGTCTATGTCTTAGCCTTTGTCTTAGTCTATGTCTTAGTCTATGTCTTAGTCTATGTCTTAGTCTATGTCTTAGTCTATGTCTTAGTCTATGTCTTAGTCTATGTCTTAGTCTATGTCTTAGTCTATGTCTGAGTCTATGTCTTAATCTATGTCTTAGTCTATGTCTTAGTGTATATCTCCGACCTCTTAGTATTTTTTGTTTATTCAACATTTTATTCCACTTGACCCCACTGTGCCAAAGTACAGTATCTAATTTTATCAATATCCAATTAGTCTTAAAATATTGAAAATATTTTACCTGTTAATTTAAACTGGAGCCATGAGTTGAATTCCCCAAACAGCAGCAGAAATATGTGCAGCAGCAGCATCAGCAACACTTTGTGTCTATAGAACATTGCCAATATTTGTTGAAAATTTTGTTAAGATATATTTATATTTATTTAATTATTATGCCACTTTGACGGTTATTATTTAATTTTAATTTTATTTGAAATCACTTTTAACAATCGCTTTTTTAACGATTTTTTAATTTTTTATTTCAATTTTTTTTTTTGGTAAAAAACGTTTGGTTTTGTTCTGGTTTTTGCATTTCGATGAAATTCATTATAAAAATTTAACATTATTATTATTAATTATTTATAATGTATAATAAATTTTGCAATTACTTTTTTAATGACATTAAAAATTTTTAGTACTTGAATATTTGAATAATTTTAATGGTGGCAATTTTATTTATTATTAAATTTTGTTTGTATTCAAATTTGTAAACGGTTGAATCTGCAAAAAATAGGGAGATAATGATTTTAATAAAAAATGTATTATAATTTGTGTTAATTGTTGAAAAATGGTTTTAATAATAATTAAATGAGTATCTCTAATTAATAATCCCTTTTTAATAATTTTTATAATTCCCTTGAATATTAGCATGTTTTAGTTACACAAAATGCCTCAATTTCTATTTGTTTCAAATTAAGGAGTGTTCCAAATAAAATATAAAAACTATCAGTTTTTGTAAAAAAGAAATTGAAGAACATACAAACAATACGTCCCTGAAAATGTATAATTTTAAGCGTAACAGGACCATCTCCATCAAAACCAAAAACAACTTTGAAACGTTTAAAAGAAGGACTTACGGAAAAATTTTTTAAAGTTTTTAAAAAAATTTCTATAAATAAAATTTTTTAAATTTCGCAGCAAAATAAGAAATTTTTGAAATTTTTCAATAGAAATATGAAATTTTTCAAAAAATTTCCTCTAAAAATAAGAAATTTCCGAAAAATTTCCTAAAAATTTTCTAAAAAATATAAAAAAATTTTTGAAAAAGTTCAATAAAAAGAAAATTTAAGAAAATTTTCTGTAATTTCTTATAAATATAAGAACATTTTGTATAATTTCTTATAAAAACAAAAAATTTTTGAAAATTTTCCTATAAAATAAGATTTTTTTTTTTAAATTTCCTATAAAAATAAAAAAAAATTGAAAAATTTCTTATAAAAATAAGAAATTTTAGAAAATTGTACTAAAAAAATAAGAAATTTTGAAAAATGTTCTTATAAAAATAAGAAATTTTTAAAAAATTTTTTTTAAATTTCAAATTAAAATAAGAATTTTTTTTAAATTTTCTAAAAAAAATTTTGAAAACTTTGGTATAAAAATAAGATTTTTTTTTTAATTTTCTATAAAAATAAGAAATTTTTGAAAAATTTCCGATAAAAATAAGAAATTTTTGAAAAATTTCCTATAAAAATAAGACATTTTTGAAAAATTTCCTATAAAAATAAGAAATTTTTGAAAAATTTCCTATAAAAATAAGAAATTTTTGAAAAATTTCCTATAAAAATAAGAAATTTTTGAAAAATTTTCTATAAAAATAAGAAATTTTTGAAAAATTTCCTATAAAATTAAAAAATTTTTGAAAAATTTCCTATAAAAATAAGAAATTTTTAAAAAATTTCCTTTAAAAATAAGAAATTTTTGAAAAAATTCCTATAAAAATAAAAAATTTTTGAAAAATTACCTATAAAAATAAGAAATTTTTGAAAAATTTCCTATAAAAATAAGAAATTTTTGAAAAATTTTCTATAAAAATAAGAAATTTTTGAAAAATTTCCTGTAAAATAGGAAATTTTTATAGGAAATTTTTGAAAAATATCCTATAATGGTAGGAGTTTTTGAAAAATTTCCTATAATAGTAGGAATTTTTGAAAAATTTCCTATATAAATAAGAAACTTTTGAAAATTTTCCCATAAAAATAAGAAATTTTTGAAGAATTCTGTAAAAATAAGAAATTTTTGAAAAATTTCCTATAAAAATAAGAAATTTTTGAAAAATTTCCTATAAAAATAAGAAATTTTTGAAAAATTTCCTATAAAAATAAGAAATTTTTGAAAAATTTCCTATAAAAATAAGAAATTTTTGAAAAATGTCCTATAAAAATAGGAAATTTTTGAAAAATTTCCTATAAAAATAAGAAATTTTTGAAAAATTTTCTATAAAAATAAGAAATTTTTGAAAAATTTCCTATAAAAATAAGAAATTTTTGAAAAATTTCCTATAAAAATAAGAAATTTTTAAAAAATTTCCTATAAAAACAAGAAATTTTTAAAAAATTTCCTATAAAAATAAGAAATTTTTAAAAAATTTCCTATAAAAATAAGAAATTTTTGAAAATTTTCCTATGAAATAGGAAATTTTTGAAAAATTTCCTGTAAAATAGGAAATTTTTATAGGAAATTTTTGAAAAATTTCCTATAATGGTAAGAATTTTTGAAAAATTTCCCATAAAAATAAGAAATTTTTGAAGAATTCTGTAAAAATAAGAAATTTTTTAAAAATTTCCTATAAAAATAAGAAATTTTTAAAAAATTTCTTATAAAAATAAGAATTTTTTTAAAAATTTCCTATAAAAATAAGAAATTCTTGAAAAATTTATTGTAAAAATAAAAAAAATTTCAAAAATTTGTTATAAAAATAGGAAATTTTTTGAAAAATTTTCTATAAAAATAAGAAATTTTTGAAAAATATAAAAAATAAGAAATTTTTGAAAAATTTTTTAAAATTTTCGTATAATAATGAGAAATTAGAAAAAAAAGTAAAGAAATTTATTTTAATGTCAGCTAAATTTTAGAGTAGTTCACAAATTTTTCTTAAAAAATGTTTTATTTAATGCATTAAAAGTGTTATTTAACTAACTACAACTAACAATTTTACTTGGAACATTCCTTACTTATTTAGATTTTTAGGTTTTCCTTTCTTTTCTGTTTACTTAACAATTTCAAAATTCAACGATAACATTCTCTAGAATTGGCGAAAAAAAACAAACACAATTTAAAACTCACTATGAAAACGAAATCTAAAACTTTTGTAAGCAAAAGTATTTTTTTTTTTATTTTATGATTCCCTAATTTTAATTTTTTACCAGTAACAGAAAAAAGTTTGAAAAATGAAAAAATAGTTGGTCAGTTTAACCATCAAATACCCTACATTAGCGAAGGGCAAAATTTCTGATTTCCTATCACACGTAAAGTTGTTGTTGTCACACATATAATTTGTTTTTGTGCTGCCCATAACTTTTCTACACTAAATGAGGAAAGGTTTCCCCAAAGGTTTAACAAAAAAATATTTATTACACTAATAAATAATTGTAATAAATTGGGATCTTAGAGCAATACACTAATTTAAAACTATAAGGAAAACAAATTAAATGAATTAACTGAATTCTGAGCTTTAAATTACCAATTTCAATAGTTTTGAGGGTACTTCAATTTACATACATATTATTTTTAAGTACCAGGTCTTAAGTTCCACCTATCCTACATAATTCGGTCCAAACTAATCTCATTGCAAATAAGAAAACTAATCAATATTTGAAGGCTATACATTTTTAATATTGAAAGTTGCACAACAATGAGTTTATCTTAGTAAGAACACACCCTGCTCCGATTCAGCTACATTTTAAAATCAAATTCAATCACGAGTGAATTGTGTACTTCTTTTATGGTCAGTTTGAGTGACCTTCTGAGGGAACTTTTCGAAATCTCGCTACTGAGTTTAGCACCAATTTAACAGCAGCGTAGCGTTACAAACATCAGCACAAAAGTAATATTAGAAAAATGTGTAGGGTATAAAAATTTAAAAAAGGACCATCTAAAGCAACAATTATCCATCCAACCAAACCATTATCTATTCATTCAACCATATTATCAACCATCAAAAAACATAACTACACTGATAAAATAAAATCAGTTCTAAGAAATTTATTTAATTTTTAAAAGATAGGAAGACCCGTTAACATTGCAACATTACGCAAAGAAAATGGGAAGAGAGGGCCATATATCGGGTGTTTAAATTTAAGTATATACTTTATTGTTTAAAGATGATTTGACGACAGTTGCTACGCCTTTGGTCCTATTTTGGCATACTCTCTCCAACATATCGGGCGGTATTCCATGAATAAATTCTTTAATATTGAAACGAGCCTTAACATAGCCCTATAAAATTAGTCTATAGGCTCGATCTATGCGGCAAATTGAAAGTACACTGTTGTTTAAATTGTAATGTAGTGAAATAAATAAGGAGTGTTCCGAATAAAACTTGTTGTTCTGTTTATTTAATACAAATAAAAGATTTTTATATACAAATGAGTTTAAATACGTAAATTTATTGAAATATTAAACAAATTCATGTGAGATTTTGGCACATTTTCTACAAAATATCGGCCGGTATCTCACGAATAAATTCACTGTTTTCAAAATTATAGAAAGTTTTCGTTTAAATTTTATATAGAATTTTTTTGATGATTAAATTTTTTATAGAAATTTTTCGATGCTTAAATTTTCTATAAAAATTTTTGGATGTTAATATTTTCTACAGAAATTTTTTTATGTTAAAAATTTCTATAGAAATTTTTTGATGAAAATTATAGAAAGTTTTCGTTTAAATTTTATATAAAATTTTTTCGATGCCAAAATTTTTTATAGAAATTTTTCGATGCTTGAATTTTCTATAAAAATTTTTGGATGTTAATATTTTCTACAGAAATTTTTTTTATGTTAAAATTTTCTATAGAAATTTTTTGATGAAAATTATAGAAAGTTTTCGTTTAAATTTTATATAGAATTTTTTGATGCCAAAATTTTTTATAGAAATTTTTCTGTAAAAATTTGTGGATGTTAATATTTTCTACAGAAATTTTTTTTATGTTAAAATTTTCTACAGAAATTTTTCGATGTTAAAATTTTCTGTAGAAATTTTTCGATGTTAAGATTTTCTATAGAAATTTTTTGATGTTAATATTTTTTACAAAGAAAAAATTTTGCGTTAAAAAACCCTCACAGAAAATTTTCTATTTTATGTTAAAAAATTTAAACTTTTTTATAAAAAAATTTATATAAAAATTTTAATATCTAAAATTAAAAAAAAAAAAAAACTTTAAAATTTCTTAAATAGAACATTTTATTTCTGTCTGGGTTCAAGCCCCAGTCCCAACATTTATTTTTGCAAGTATTAGTAAAGCGTGTCCCAACTAAAAACGTGTCTAAACTAGTGATGGAACAAGGGTAAATACCCAAATGGTAAATTGGGTATTAAAAGGTTAATACCCAGGTATTTACCCAAGCACTTGGGTATTTACCCAAAATGTGGGTATAAATCAAAATAAAAAAATAAAAGAAGAAACTGTGGGTGCTAAGGGGACGTTCAGAAGCAGCTGAAGTACTAGGAGCTGTTAAAATTCAAACATCTAATTTGCCTAATTGCGTACTTCCACAAATTTCTTTACACAAATTAACTGAAGAAATTTCATCCAAACAAAAGTTTTGGCCCAAAAATCAACGAGTATTTGTTATTCAAATACATAAGTATTTACCCGAAATTAGATAAATACCCGGGTATGAAGGTGGGTATAAATAGGTAAATACCCAGCGTTAGGTAAATACCCAGGTCTAAACCCATCTCTAGTCTAAACTAAAACACAGATATTTAAAAAAACCTTAAAAATGAGGCAGGTCAAGCGCAAACAGTCAATGGTGTTCGGTATCGTGAAATGATAAATAGTTTTTTCTTGACTATAATTGAAGAAATGAGAGCATGTGGTTTCAACAAAGCGGCGCCACATGTCATATAGTCAGAGAAACAATTCAATTGCTACATCAGTCATTTAAAAATTGCCTTATAGTTGGGACACCCTTTATTTATTAAAACTATTAATTACCGCAGCACTCGCCATCGGCAGTTAGCACTACAGCATTAACACGCCGTCGATGTAAATTTAAAAAAATGTCTGTAGAGCAAAAAGCTCTCTCTACTTAAGTTTAAGAAAAATATACTCCCTCAGCAACACTCAGTTTCTATAGTCATATTTAGAACGTAAACAGAATGAAAGAAATGCTTAACACTTTATTAAATTTCTTCTTATTCTAAGAATAAGCTTAGAAAACAGAACTTTTCTAATTTCGGTTAACCAAAAAAAAATACCTCAATACTCCTTCCATGAATTAAGTTTCAATTAAGTAGAAAAAAAATGAAATAAAAATCTAGAATCATGATCTGTATCAGCAACATATGCGCTGACACTGACAAAAAGCATCGGCTGCTTTCGCTAGGACATGTTGTGTGAATGGACGAAAATATTTCCGCAAAAAAAGTTTTCGAAAATGATAATTGTAAAAGAGGACTCCGAAACTTCGATGAAAAGACCAAGCAGAGAAAAATCTTTCAAAGCTTGTCCTACAAAATTGGAGAATTTGCGCACAAGATCGAAGCAGATGAAAATCCAAAATATTCTCGTCCTTTGACCTTTTGAATATAGGCTATTTATGTAAACAAGTAAGATCAAACAACTATTACTTGTTCACCATGAATATTTTTAGAAATAATGTACCCAAACATTTCGTTAAGTGTATAAAAAATATTCAACTGTGGAGCCAGAGCGGAAAGTAAATTGATGTATTGTATGAAAAAATTTTCTATGTTTTCTGTTGCTGCTACTAAAAGGAATCAAAAAAAATTGTACAAAAAAAAAAATTGCCAAAATTTGTGTTTAGATCTCTAATATAAAATGTGTATTGAATGTACATACATAGATACATACTTAGATACTTATGTTTTATGTACAATATTTATCATCAAAGCATGGAATCAAAAACATAGCTAACATTTAAGGCAAGAGTGTAACAACTCAAAACTAAAGTTTCAAGAAATAATAAAAAGTATGCAACAGTTTAATTGGTATGATATATCCTAAAAAACTCAAATTCACAATTTTTCACATATAACACTTTTATTAAAAATAAGCTTTATATACCGAAACATCCGTTTATACGCACTTTTATATACAAAGATATTCTTTTTTGAAACTGGGAACATTTAGAAAATAAATTATAAGAAAATAACAAACAAATTTCAAGTTCAATGTTAACAAACAAAAACTTTATAATAAAAAGTTTATATATGTATAAAAACTTTTGCTTTATTGTTGTAGTTTTTGTTCTCTAGTGGTTTTTGTATTTGTTGTTGCTGTTGTCGCTGTTGTAGCTGCTATAATTGTTGAACTTTTTGCTGAGTGGACAAAGTATGTTTTAGCAAAAATTAAGACGTAATTTCTGAATATTAAGCATTTAACTGAGTATACTCGTATATGCAACATGTTTAAAAGCTATGTTGCTAAGCATGTTGCAAAGACGGCAACAGAAACATGTTGAAATAATATTCTGTTGGAGTTTTTCATTAAAAAAATTAAAAATTTTAACAAAGAAATTTTTTAATGTTAAAATTTTTATAAAAAAAATTGTATGTTACAAATTTTTATACAAAATTTTAATATTAAAATTTTTTATAAAAAATTTCGATGTCAAAAATTTCAACAAAAAAAAAAAATTTCAACAAAAATATTAAAAATTTTCTATAGAAATTTTTTGATATTAAAAATTTTAATAGAAATTTTCTACGGAATTTTTTTCATGTTAAAATTTTCTATATTTTAATTTTTTAATATTAAAATTTATTATAAAAATTTTTTTAAGTCAAACTTTTCTACAGACATTTTTTTATGCTAAAATTATCTATAAAAATTGTTCGATGTTAAAAATTTCGATAGAAATTTTTCGATTTAAAAATTTTTTATAGAAATTTTTCGATGTTAAAATTTTCTATTGAAATGTTTTAATGTTAAAGTTTTCTATAGAAATTTTTCGGTGTTAAAATTTTATATAGACATTTTTATTATTTAAATTTTTCCAAGAAATTTTTCGATGTTAAAATTTTTTATGAAATTTTTCAATGATAAAATCTTCTTTAGAATTTTTTGAAGCAAAAATTTGCTATAGAAATTTTTCGATGTTAAATTTTAAAAAAAAATTAATTTTCTATAGAAATTTTTTTATGTTAAAATATTCTATAGAAATTTTTGGACGTTAATATTTTCTATTGAAATTTTTCGATGTTTAAATTTTTTAAAGAAATTTTTCGATATTAAAATTTTCTACAGAAATTTTACGATGTAAAAATTTTATACATAGAAATAATTTTTTGATGCTAACATTTTTCGATGTTAAAATTTTCTACAGGAATTTTTTGGTGTTAAAATTTTTAACAGAAATTTTTCAATGTTTTAATTTTCCAAAAAAAAAAATTTTAAGTTAAAATTTTATATAGAAATTTTTTGATATCTAAATTTTTTATAGAAATTTTTCGACGTTAAAATTTTTTATAAAAATTTTTCGACGTTAAAATTTTTTAGAGAAATTTTTAATTGTTAAAATTTTTAATAGACATTTTTCAATGTTAAAATTTTTTATAGGAATTTTTTGATGTTAAAATTTTCTATAAAAATTTTTTGATACTAACATTTTTAATAGAAATTTTTTGATGTTAACATTTTTTATAAAAATTTGTTGATCTTTAAACTTTCTATAGAAATGTTTTAATATTATAATTTTCTTAAGAAATTTTTCGATGTTAAAATTTTCTGTAAACATTTTTTTCATTAAATTAAAATTTTATTTTCAAACTTTTCGATGTTACAATTTTCTATAGAAATATTTTGATGTTAAAATTTTTAATAAAAATTTTTTGATTCTAAAAATTTTTTTACAGAAATTTTTAATTTAAGATTTTCTAAAGAAATTTTTTGATGTTAAAATTTTTTATAGAAATTTTTCGATGGTAAAATTTTTTATAAAAATTTTTTTATTTAAAAATTTTCTATAGAAATTTTTTGATGTTAAAATTTTTTATAAAAAATGTTTGATGTTAAAATTTTATATAGAAATTTTTAATTATTACAATTTTCTTTAGAAATTTTTCTATAGAATTTTTCGATGTTAAAATTTTCTTGATGTTAAAATTTTCTTTTCAAATTTTTCGATGTTACAATTTTCTATATAAATTTTTTGATGTTAAAATTTGTTTATAGAAATTTTTCGATGTTAAAATTTTCTATAGAAATTTTTGATGCAAAAATTAGCTATAGAAATTTTTCGATGTTAAAATTTTCCATAGAAATTTTTTGACGTTAATATTTTGTATTGAAATTTTTCGATGTTAAAATTTTCTATAGAAATTTTTTGATATTAAAATTTTCTATAGAAATTTTTGATGTTAAAATTTTCTATAGAAATTTTTAGATGTTAAAATTTTAAGCAGAAATTTCGATGTTAAATTTTATATAGGAATTTTTCGATGTTAAAATTTTTATAGAAATTTTTTGATGTTAAAATTTTTAACAGAAATTTCGATGTTAAAATTTTATATAGGAATTTTTTGATGTTAAAATTTTCTATGGAAAAAAAATTTCTATAGAAAGTTTTTAATATTATAATTTTCTTTAGAAATTTTTCTATAGAAATTATTCGATGTTAAAATTATCTGCAAAAATTTTTTTAATGTTAAAATTTTCTTTTCACATTTTTCGATGTTACAATTTTCTATAGAAATTTTCTGATGTTAAAATTTTTTATAGAAATATTTTTATGTTAAAATTTTTAATAAAATTTTTTTCAAGAAATTTTTTGATGTTCAAATTTTTTAAAGAAATTTTTCGATGTTAAAATTTTTTAAAGAAATGTTTTGGTGTTAAAGTTTTTTATAGAAATTTTTTGATATTAAAATTTTTTACAGAAATTTTTTGGTGTTAAAAATGTTTAAAGAAATTTTTTATAAAAATTTTTTGATTTTAAAATTTTTTATAGAAATTTTTTGATTTTAAAATTTTTTACAGAAATTTTTTGATGTTACAAATTTTTAAAGAAATTTTTCGATGCTAACATTTTTATGGAAATTTTTTTATGCTAAAATTTTTTATAGAAATTTTTCGATGTTAAAAATTTTTAATGAAATTTTTCGATGCTAAATTTTCTATAGAAATGTTAAAATTTTCTATAGAAATATTTCGATGTTAAATTTTCTTTAGAAATTTTTTTATATTAAAATTTTCTATATAAAATTTTTGATGTTAAAATTTTCTAAAGAAATTTTTTGAAGTTAAAATTGTTTATAGAAAATTTTTGAAGTTAAAATTTTCTAAAGAAATTTTTTGATATCCAAATTTTCTATATAAATTTTTTGATATCTAAATTTTCTATTACATTTTTTTTGATCTTAAGATTTCGTATTAAAATTTTTTGATGTTAAAACTTGCTATATAAATTTTAAATGTTAAAATTTTCTTATAAAATTTTTCGATGCTACAATTTTCTATAGAAATTTGGACATGTTAAAATTTTCGGTTAAAGCCATTTTTGTAGACACTCCGTTACATAAATTTATTTGTTTATCGTACCTAATGCCACAAATGCTTCGCTTCTTTTACCACAACTGGATATCGGACATATCTATAAAAGCTAAATGAAGATTGGCTAAGGGAGTATTTATGCTTATCTAAACTTAAGAAGTGTTCCGAATAAAATATTCATTTACTATTACAGGCAAAATTTATGTATAGTGCAACAAAACTGGAAACTTTTCCAGTTTTGTTGCACTATAGATATATTTTGCCTGTAATAGTAAATGAATATTTTATTGGGAACACTTCTTAAGTTTTACATAAACATACTCCCTTAGCCAATCTTCATCTATTTAAAAATAAATAAAATTAAAAAAACACTCAGTTTCTATAGTCATATTTAAAAAGTTAGCAGAATGAAAAAAATCTTCAACACTTTTCAAAAAGTTCATCTTATTCTAAGAATTAGCTTAGAAAACAGATTTTTTTTATTATGATTAACCAAAAAATAACTCAGTACTCCTTCTATAAACTCTTCAATTAAGTAGAAAAAAAAAACATAAAATAAAAATCCAGGATATAATATAACTTTTTCCCTCTTAATACCAGAAACGCCACAGCATGAACAGGAAATGAAAATAACATTAACATTTTCAGGAAATCTCTAAATCCATAAATCTCTCTCTATATAGTACATATGTGTGTTTGTCTGTATATATATATATATATACATATTTACTTTAATTTGTTGTTGCTTCTTTTTTTTTTTGACTTTCTTTTTAAAATGTTTTTGTTCATTTTTCAATCAACATTCGATAACTTTTATTACTTTCTCTTTTGGGAGTGTTTATTTCTAAGTTTTCATTTTGCCCGAAAACTGAAAACCAAACACAGTTTTCGATCGAGAGTTTGGGGAGCTTTCAAAACCGCCCCCTAAATAACGAAGAGTGTGTACGAAAGTAAAATAAAAAACGTGCGTTTTAGAATGTTAAATTAAAATGTACAGAAATAAAAATAACAAAAAGGATATCCGGTGCGTTATAGAGAGCATATGTGAGAAAAGAGCTTAAGAGCATGCTAAGGATAATGTAGTTGTGTGTTTATTGTAAATTATCATGGGAACGTAGAAGTAAACGCATTTTTTTTTTAAAGATGCCATATTGGCGTAGAAGGCAAAGTTATGGAAAATGAAACCAAATTCCATACCATTACTTTCAGGCTTATTCTTATCATGTTTTACCCACAAGAACTCTCCAGTGAGAATTTCTGGCCCCGATTACAAAATATTCCTAGCATACAGCTTTCAAAACAATCAGTCCAATTATGAATAACAATTTCCGGTGAATTTTTAGACTTTTCCCTATTAAAAATAAAATTTTTCACTTTTTATTTCTCCCTTATTATAAACAAACTTCGAAAAAAAAATTTAATTTTCAATTGAAATTGCCTTTCACAGGGAGTTAAACTTTCCCTTTTTTATAATAGGGCAATAACTTAATCGTGAAAAATGATCTCACGGAAATTGAATTCACCATCAAAGTTTATAATTGGGCTGAATATTTCTAGTCCAATAGATATCCAAATTAATATCGAAACTTAAATTGATTCCTACCTAAGTTTAGTTATTATATTTACCTATTTACTATCCAATGGAATAATATTTTCTGATTATTAATAATTTTTAAAAATCGCTTAAGTTGTTAACATTTGTACATATGGTAACTTTCCCTTAAAGCTTTTCATTTTGTATAACATGGCGTTATTATTGCATATACATAAATATATTTCATTTGTTTTCGAAGTGCGTGTAATTGTTTTTGCACTTAAACTTGAACTTGAGCAACCAGAGTTGCCATGTAGGTAAAAGTTGAGGAAAATTTAAAAAGAGCTCAGAAATTCTCTAAAATATAAGGTCTGGAAAAAAGTAATCCATAGTTTACGCAATATATGGCTTTAGTACTCTGTATCTTCCTTAGTTTTTACTTTCTTAATTTACAACGGGTGTCATTGTAAATTTGATCCTTTTTGACAGTTCTCCATTTAATTGATTTAGTTTCCAAAGAGAAAATAGGCTGCAATCGACTACATTTCAATAAAGGCGAAAATTCAAGACGAGCGGGTTAAAATGTGAACAGCGTCTATGGTCCCGATCATAGATGGAAAAATGTATTAATTATACTTCTTTGGTATATTTTTAAAGTAGTTGGTAACGTGGTACTACCGCGACTTAATCTGTTAACCTTGACTCCCATTTAAGCATAGGGCCTTAACCATTATTTTATATCGGACTCTATTGGTTTGCTGCTTGCAATTCCGCATTAATTGACCTTCTCCACATTCTAGCACAAACGAAGTGTGAATTTCAACGCGCTTGTCAATCAATGTTGATATTTGGTCTTCGAAATGTCTATCTTCCGTTATTTCCGCGGACATACCTCGATAGAAGCATGAATTTGATTTGTCGCGTTTAGTAGATATTAATTTCTTATGCGATTCGGCTGCTATTTACATATTAAGGATTTGCCGTAAACATTTGCTTGCAAAGTTTTGCAGATTTGCTGGATTTCCAAATAGCTCGGAGAATGTCAAACGCAGAATTTGTGTTTTAAACACCTGATTTAATGTCCTTGTAGGCGCCAACTTTTGAAAATATTTCCAAGTAATTGAAGGTATCTATACTTCCTAAAACCTTGTTATCCACACTGATGTGTTGCAACGGGTTTGCGCCATAGCCTCCAGGCATAATATTAATCTTGCAAATAATAATTTCTAGTCCAGCTGACCAAGATTTAACAGTGATAGCGTCTTGAAGGCGACCTTCAACTTAGAACTTAGAAAATCGGTGTATTCTGAGTCTTTAATTTGTTAAAAGGGTGTCAATTGGATACAACGTCTTCCAAGCCGAGCGCATTATATTGTCGATGAGGGTAAAAAGAATAGATGACACGATATATCCTTGCCTTACTCCAGTGGTAACATCGAACTGATTTGACAATTTTCCCTTGCGTAGGACTCATTGCCTGAATTAAGTTTCGTTGGAATTCATTACATAAGTAAGGTAAGGAATTCATTACATTAGTAGAGCGGTTCCCTCTGAACTCAAGGTAATTTTCGCAGACTATAGAGAAAATAACTCGACTTAGTATTAGTTGTTGCAGCTTATTTAATTAAGCTATTTTCCATCGCTCGTCCTGATACTGTTAAAAGCTTCTATGCCAATTATGTCCCGGTAATTTTCAGATTAAGGATAAGCCACGCTGCGGGTCAAGTGATGACCCCTACCTATGCTATTCGTTGTGTTGTTACTAGGTAAAAAGGTTGTGGGAAGGAGGATAGAGGAAGTAGTGAAGTTGACATAGGATTTGAGTTTTTTTATATTGCAACTGGTAGGAGAAACTTCTACGGGGAATGAATTCCATATACGTACTGTACGGCTAAATAATGAATTTTCTCTATAGTGTATTGTTCGGTCCACTGGCCAGTTGACCACAATTGCATGTGATCTAATGGACTGACATGTGTTATGTAAGAATCTTCGGGTTTCGGGAACGAGGTTCCTGAGGTTCCACATGCCAAAGTAGTATTTACAGAACAGTGCAATGTAACCCATTGCTGCAGTGCTTCAGTGACTCACTGGAGTTGGAAAGATAGATACTCACCGATGAGCACTTTCTCCCTATCATGTACGCTGTTGAGAAGCTCCATAATAGATATTGAAGCACCGGCCTATACATGAGAGTTGTATTCCATCTTTGGTTGGATATAGGTGGTGTAGATTTTAAGGATATCAGTTGGAGTAAAGTATCTTTTACACCGTTTTCAAAAACCAAGGCACTTGATTGCTTCTTCGACACTTTAAAAATGTGTTTAGTCTAACAGATATCGCAATGAATTCTCATGCCCAGAACATCAAGAGTGTCTGATGTGCGTATAAGTGCACATGATCTGCAGAGCATGAGCATCAAACACTGAGTCTTGCGTGCATTGAAGTCGACTCTATATATTCACATAACCTCATTTGGAGACGGCTTGGCGATCGCAATATAATGATTCATTCATGTTTTGTCTTACAGCCACAATCTTTAAAAGATCCGGCCTATCATTAAGTGAATATGAATACAAATATTACTGTCATCTTGAAAAGAATAGATAGGATTGGAAGTTTGACATAGAAGGTCATTAATGAAGAAGAAATAGAGTAGGAAAAAGAACAGAGCCTTGCGGTAACCCAGAATTGATCTTGAACTAGTCTGATGATTTCCCATCTACATCAACTTTTATAGTGCGATCTCTGAGGAAGCTCGATATAAATCGAGAGAAGGTATTGCCGACAACAAAAGCAACAAGTTTTAATAAAACTGCATTATGCCACACTCTATCGAACATCTTTGAAATATCTTGAGTCACAACATTAGATACCATTTCCACCATTTTGCTGATATGATGCTTTTAAGCCCTGCGAAATCCATGTTGGCGATCGCTTAGTAAGTTGTTAGACTCTAAATACTTAACCAATAGCAATTTATCATACTCTCCAATACATTCGAAAGTGAAGAACAAATCGCTATTGGCCGGTAGTTTTCAGGGTTGTTAGCCTCACCCTTGTTGGGGATTGGCATTACATTAGCAACCTTCCAACACATAGGAAATTCACCGGCATAATATAAGGTAGTATAACCGGTAAGTCATCCGCCTAGCATACCAGAGATCCCAAGTTCAATCCCGGCCAGACCCACTTGAAAGAATAAATTTTCTAGTAAATTATTGAGTATTAGGCTATGTAAAATTTCTCTAACTTATTGCATTTGCCGTTCGGAGCCGGAGTTTAAACGTAGGTCCCTTTTAATGAGTCTACAAATATAATCGGATGCAGATCATTGTATGAGAGAAGTACCCTTATTTCAATAAAAATGTTGTGGGAATTATGTATGTATATAAGGTACTTAAAAGGTTTGCTAATGAATGAGCTTTCTTTGAAAATCCCGCCCTGAAAACCGGTTTATGTTGAGATCCGCTAAAACCCTGCGAAAAAATATTCTTGGCATAGTTACAGATAAACTTTCAAGCTCGGGTTGTGTTGATCGCTTTTTGGCAAGCACGAATTACTTACTTATAAATCTGCAAGAAGGTTGGCTTGATCAACAGGGTTGGTAAATAACCAATATTGGCTGTTTCTTTATGAACATAAAATTCTAAGCCCGTATAAAGTCTAGCATTTTGCGAAGAAAATATTGTATTTGCTGCCTATTTTATTCGGAACAGTCTTAAGTGCTCGAAGTAGAATCGAGTCTCTGCGATTATTTAGATTGGTCTGTCGTAAAGCTCAAAGCCCTAAATCGCTAATCCGGCAACATTGTTAACAACAACAATAATAAATGCATAAAATATTCTAACAAAAAACACCGAAAAAACATTTATAATTAGAATTTTTGGGGAGAAAAAATAAAGGAAACATTTTTCAAGGAAAGAATAACAAGAAATACAATACATAAATATTCTTTATTTGTTCCTCGTTCCTTTGACTAAAGAGTAATAAAAAAAAAAATTATTTACTCAATACAAAAGTAATAATAAAGGACAACGACAAAATCCAAACATCTTTCCACTACTCCAAGATTAATTCGTTTTTTATTACGTTTTAGTCCATTTTTTTGTTTTTGTTTTTTCTCTTTGTTTGAGGAATTTTAAACAATTATGTCATTCCTGGCTGCTATTCCTGCTTCAGAGCTTTTTCTTTTATAGATTTTAATGATGAAACATGGGTTTTTTTTAAAGTTTTCATGGTGATTTTTGTTTTGATTTTCAGAGATATTTTATGCCTTTGTTTATTATTTGTTTTGATTTCACTGAATTTTGCCCTTTTTCCAGCATTAAAACGAGCAGTTAATTTAATTTTTCGATACTTTTATGGACATAATTGAGTTTTAGTTTTATTTAATTGTTTAGTAAAATTATTTCGTTACTGTTATTTTTGTATGTGTAAATATTCCTCTTTCATGGCTTCTCTTTAGACCGGCATTTTTGTTCGCTACACAAGATGCTGAAGGCGGTTAGTGATGTATCATTGGGTTTGTAATCTATATAGGTACATAATCAGTGATTTTTCACAAGGTTTCGTATTTATATCTGTGGCAATATGGAAGAGTAGCTTAAGTCGACATAAGAGAGAATTGAGTTAAGGCGTTTATTGCATTGCAAAGCACAGGCGCTTAAATGTGTTTAGTCCGTTTTAAAAAATTCGGGTTTTTGACAATGTTATGTATGTTTACTTTTTAGCTTAAGTTTTTTGAATCAATAATGCATTGATCAAAACAACTAATGTACACATATTTTTGGGTACATATTCATATTTTTCTTTCAACATATAACGATTTCGCTTAACTTCACCTAAGCTGTATAAATGTTGACTTAAAAATATATAGTCATTATTTTCAAACAACTTATGTTTACATAAAACTGCACAATATATACTTTTTATTTAAACAGAAACGCTTAAAGTTACTTAAGGTCCAGTTCAATGCAAATTTCAGTTTCAAAAAAGAGCTTATGTATAAAAAACGTAAAACCTTCGAATTTAACAATATATTTTTTTAAATATTCATCCTTCTTCTCTAATAAACATGTTACCAACATATTAATTCATAAATTATTCTCAGAAATCAAGCAGAAGAAAAATTACACAAAATTGATGATATCTCAAAACTTCAGTTTTCGACTTAAGCTATTCTTCCATATTGCCACAGATATATATCTGTGGCAATATTGAAGAATAGCTTAAGTCGAAAATTTAAGTTTTGAGATTTCATCAATTTTGTGTAATTTTTCTTCTACTTGATTTTTGCAAATAATTTATGAATTAATATATTGGTAACATGTTTATTAGAGAAAAACGATGAATATTTAAAAAAAATATTGTTAAAATCAGAAGATTTTACCATTTTTCTATTTAAGCTCTTTTTCGAAACAGAATTTTGCGCTGAACTGGACCTTAAGCTTAAGGACCTTAAGAAAGTATATATTGTGTAGTTGTATGAAAACATAAGTTGTTTGAAAATAATGACTTTATTTGTTTAAGGTCATCATTTATACAGCTTAGGTGAAGTAAAGCGAAATCGTTATATGATGAAAGAAAATTATGAATATGTACACAAAAATATATGTACATAAGTTGTTTTGATCAATGCATTATTGCTTCAAAAAACTTAAGCTAAAAAGTAAACGTACATAACATCGAAAAAAATCGGAATTTTTTAAAACGGACTAAACACATTTAAGCGCCTTTGCTTCTGTAATGCAATTAACGCCTTAACTCAATTCTCTCTTCTGTCGACTTAAGCTACTCTTCCATATTGCCACAGATATATACAGGGTGGCCCAAAAGTCGCGAACGGATTTGAAAAATTAATAACTTCTCTAATTTAACTATTATTATTATTTTTCTTTTAAGGACTTGTAAAATCAATCTGGGAGATTAATTATGAAAGGTTACCACGTTATCCAGCGAACTAAAATCATAGAACTTTATTTTGAACATCATCAACGATCAATAATTCAAACTCAACGAGCCTATCGTCATCATTTTAATGTGCGGAATTCACCATCCGAAACAATGATTCGACGCTTAGTGACACGTTTTCAGGAACAAGGCTCAGTGAGGAATCTTCCACGAAGCGGAAGACCACATTCTGTTATTAGTAAAGCAAATATTCAACGCGTTCTGGAGAGTGTTGAGGAGAATCCTGAAACATCAACTCGAAGGCGCTCTGCTGAGCTCGGCGGTTTTTACGCAAAATATTAAAGGGAATTTTACATCTTTTCACATACAAGGTGCAGTTAGTGCAAGAACTAAAGCCATGATATTCCCAAGAACGATTAATTTATGCAGTTTGCTTTCCCCCCTTCGGCCTTTTTGGGCCACCCTGTACGTGTATATCGTCGTTGAAAATCCAAAACTGCGTAACAACACTTTTTCAAATTTTACAGGAGAAGCAAAAATTCAAAAATATATTTTTTTAAATTCAAATATTTTATTTTCATATCTTACCCCAAGTTTGATGATACGCATATTTGAATTTTGAAAATAGTGCACATGTTGATACGCAATTTTGAATTATTGATATAAAACTGTTATTTTTGGTCGTAAAATCTAAATTGGTAGAGACATGTAAGACAACTTTTTTTTGATGATATGCAGTTTTGGATTTTCAACGACGATATACTCTTTTTACTTCTCGAGGGATGATGATTCCAATAATATCAATCGTCTGCTCGATGTATGTCTTCGTTCTACTTCGTCGCTTTCAGGTTTGAGCTGGTCTTCCAACTCGCCTGATTATTTGCGGGTTCCAGTCTAAGCATGACCTATCCAACTCCACTTCCGCTTCCTTATTTCAATTTTAATAGGCTGCTGCTTTGTCTCAATCCAAAGTTGGTTGTTGAGTATTGTTACAGGCCAGAAGCTGCGCATTATCTATAGGGAGACAGTTGTTGACAAATACTTGAAGGAATTGTGTATCACTTGGCGTCATGTTCCAAGTTTCGATGTCATATAACAAAATAGATTTTATGTTGGCGTTGAATATTTTAATTTTGGTTTGCTTTGAAATATAAGATGACTTCCATTAGAATTTAACTGGCGGTTCACTTTTCTACAATATTTCTATCAATTTAAAAATTTTCATAATGCATGGTTTGAGTTTTATTTAACATAATAGAACAACAAATTTTATTTGGAACACTCCTGATGATATCTAATAAATAATAGGGTATAATGTGGTCGAGTCTGAAGGTTCGATCAGTTTCTTACTTGTATTAATGTGATTTTTTGTTGTTGCTGTTGTTTTTTCCCAGTTATGTTTTGTTTGTTGTTTTGTGCCTGTGTCTTTTTTTCTGCTTATTTATTGTTTTTGTTGTTATTATGAATTTTATTTTGTTTTGGCTTTTGCTACAAAGCTTTACTTAACTTTACTTTGATTTGATTTCGACGCAATTTCAATATAAAATTTCCACACATACCACCTTCTTCTTCTTGTTCTTCTGTTGCCGCCGCCACTACTACTTCTGCTTCTTCTTCTTCTCCTACTTTGCGGCACAACTACTTGCATACATACACACACACAAACAAACGCAAACACAAAACCAAACTCACAGATACAATTTATTTGCAAATTCTCAAAATGAATGGAGGAACACAACACTCGCGAACAAACATTTTTTTTGTTTCTTGAATCTTCAACGCCTTCACACACCCTGTTTTTATTTACTTTTTTTTAATTTTTTTGCTTTTCAATACAATAAATATTTTTTTAATAATTTCTTTTATTTTTTATTAATTCATTCATTGAGTTACATTTTTAAGCTGTGTTTGTTCAATTACTTTTTTTTTCTTTATGAAATTCTTTTATGCTTTAATTTCTAACTTAAGGAAGTTATTTCTAGTTAATCTCCCTTTTTATTACTTTAACAAGTTGTTTCTTTTTGAAATTCTTTTCATTTTATTATTATTTTATTTTTTTTTTTTGACAAAAGATTTTGCTTTTTTCTCCAGTTTTTTAGCTCCAACTTTTAACGCGGTTTTCAATGAATTAAAATTCAATAAGAGCCAACTTTAAATAAGAAAATATGCCCTTTTATTCTTTGTTTTCATTATTATTATATTTTTTTATTACATTTTTCATTCTTTTAATTTTTCTTTGTAATTTTTACTCATTTACGTACGCGCGTAGCATAAACTCCGTGCAAACACTTTTTACGCCGTTGAAGAACTGAAATTGACTGAATCAACTGAAATTAAAGTTGAAAACTTTTCGAACGAACAACCTAACGACTACCAACCGGCCTGCAATTGTTGTTATTGCTGTCGACTGTTGTTGCTGCTTTTGAGCGTTATATATCGTTATTTACCTCAAGTTGCTTTTGTTATTATTGCTGTTTTTGTTGTTGCTGTTGTTTTGTACCTAGATACTTTTATTTTTGTTGTATCTCACTCGTATTAAATGAATGATATTTATCGTATCTGCATACTTTTCTACCGGCAAATTCTATTTACACATTTTTCCTCATTTTGCATAATAATCTCTCTCTTGCTCTCTCTATTTAATACAAAGAGACCTGCCAGATGTTTTTATATTCAAAATTTCTCACACTTAAATTAAAGTTTATTCGAGCTTTTAGGGTAAATTTACCCAAGACAATCATTTATGAATCAGAAAGTTTGTATTCCCACCATCAAGAAGAATGGGGGGTATATTGAGATTGCCATTCCGTTTGTAATTTCCTAAATATTGGCTCAAAACCCAAAATTGTAGTAGGGTAGAAGGGGGAGCATTTGCCACTTTTTTTTAAAGGGCTCTAGGTTTCTTATCGTGAGAGTTGTCACAATTTTTTTTTTTTTTTCATAGGTACCTATATATGTTAGCTTTAAAATGTGTTGGTTCAGATTGCCTACGGCTTTTCTTTATGTATCAAAATTGAAAAATAGCAAATTAACTAAAAGTGGCCAATGTGCCCCATCCATGGGGCACATTTGCCAATAAGTTTGGTACAAAAAAGTAGTAAAAAAATTGTTGTAATAAATATACAAAACAAACAACCCAAAAAATTAATTCAAGTTCATTTCACATGGATAAATTAAACAAAACAGTAAAAAATTCAGAGATCAAAATTCAAACTATTGGGCCTCTGTCAACATTGTACTGTGACATATCAACATTAAAAAAGAAATGTTAAGATGGAAGATGGATTGGGCCTTGCAACCAAAATACGATTTCCTTTTTAGGGATATTACAAATGTCGGGCTCAAAAAAATGTCGACGAGTTACTTTGTTATATGTGTATGGCAAATGTGCTCCAGGTAGAGTGTTAGATGTTAACAACTATTTTTCACATAAGAAATACATTATGTGTGTTCCATTACTTTACCGAAACAACCCAAACTTACACAAACTTGTTCCCGTACAAAATTTTCAATACAATTCTTTGTTTTTTGAGTAGTTTCTGACAACTTCGGGCTGTTCTGGGTGGTTTCGTTAGAGTACGGGAACAAACCTATTTATTGATAAAAACTTAAAATATTTGTTCTCAACACTATATTGTTCATTAAACTAATGAATAATTTCTTAGGATAACAAAAAAACTAAAGAAAATATTACAAAAATACTTGTAGCAAACTATTTTTTCAGGATCTGCTGAAACAATAAATCACGTCTGATGTTTTAAATATGAAAGCTACAGGAGTCAAAATTTGAGATATAGAATATCAATGATAAACGAATATAAAATCGATTGCAGCATCAAAAAAGATAAGTTAGTTTTCAAGAAAATTAGTGGTGGCAAATGCGTCCCTATGGCAAATGGTCCCCCTCCTACCCTATATTCTGAATCCTTATGAAATTCTAAGACGATTGAGCGATGTCCGTCTGTCTGTCCGTCTGTTTGTCTGTTGTCGGTACAATAAAACCTTAACGAAAGGATATATGTATGTCACTGAAATTTGGCATAAATATTCTTCATTTCTTGGAAAATTTTGGTATTGAAATCAAGCAAAATCGGTTCACATTTGACAATAGCTCCCGTATAGCCTCGTCTAGGCTAATTGCTTATTTCCTAATAAATGACAAATTATAATAGCTATGATGATAAAATTTGGTATATAGAAGTTTTACTTAAGTTCTAGGCGGCATAAAAAATTTCATCCAAATCGGTTTACATTTAACAATAGCTCCCATACAAAAAACTTACGGAAACAGCCTAAATTCCACCTAAAATACACTCAAATGCCAATAATTGATAAATTGAAATAACTTTGGCCACTAAATTAAGCTAGTGTGCAGAATTTTGTCAAAATCGGTCACCATTTGACCATAGCTCCCATATAAAAAACTTACGGAAACACAAAAATTCAAAAAGAAAAGGGCGTTTATGTCCGTCAGATAAAAGCGCAATATCGCCTTAACGAAAAGAGCTAGAGGAACAAAATTTTACAAAAGTATTTTCTATATTTTGAAAAAGTGTGTGTATTGAAAATGGACGAAATCGGTTCACATTTAGTTAGAGCTCCCATATAACCCCGATCCGGGAAACACATTAATGCTGATAAATTGAATACAATTGTAATAGCTATGACGACTAAATTTAGAATAGAGAAGTTTTAAGTAACTATTGGTCAGTATATCAAATTTTATAGGAATCGGTCCATATTTGACTATAGCTTTCATATAAAAAACACTCCCGAAATCCAAAAAAAAAATGTAGCAAAGGCCAGTTAAAAGCTATTAAATTTGAAACTGTGACAGTTATGGCCACTAAATTGCAAGAATATAAAAAACCATATAAAAACCAGCCAGTGTGTAAAATTTTATTACAATCGGTCAACATTTGACTATAATTCTTATTATATATGTAAGAACATTCCCTTTTTATATCTACAATCAAAAAGATTCAGAGGTGGAAGCAGCACCAATGTCCAGACTTTATATACGGTAGATGCAATAGGAACTCCTTACAAAACATATAGAGACCTGTCGTATTACTATCAGCATATTTATCCTAACTAAATATTAGGCTAAACAAAAAGCATTTAACAACTTATTAATGTAAAACCATACCAGGTTACGATACCGAATTTTGTTTAAAGTAAATACTAGAGAAACCACTTACATACTTTTAAATGATGAACTATAAAGCTCCTGCATCCGAATTTAGTTCAAATATTTTACTAACAGTACCAACTAACGTAACAATTTTTTTCGAATTTTGCTCACATTTTGAATTAGCTGCACCCTCGTAGATATATGAGAGATATTTGTATATTTAACACAACTTGATGATGGGTATATAAGATTCGGCACAGCCGAATATAACACTCTTACTTGTTAAAGCACAAATTACGCCTTCATAGTAAAGCGTTTGCAATTTCTCAGAAAAGTAGCTAATAAAATATTATTACAAGAGTACCACCCAGTGGAGCTACCCTGAACTCTATTGAAAGATGTTACGCATACGTCTTTCCATGAATAGTTTGCTGCTTGCAACTCAGCATCAATTGACTTCCTCCACGCTTCCTTCTGGATTCCAAAGGAGCGCTTGTCGAGCAATGTTGGTATGTGGCCCATCCATCGCCATGTTCGTTCACATACCTCTATAGAAGCAGGGATTTGATTTGTCACGTTTAGTAGATCTTGATCATGTCTTATGCGATTTGACCACCATATATTAAGGATTTGTCGCATGCATTTGTTTGCAAAGGTTTGCAGGCGCTTAACGATGCCATTTGTTCGTTTTCAAGTTTTGCAGCCGTAATACAAGATGGACTTGACATTCGAGTTGTATCGGGTTATACATTTTGTGGTTTCAAAAGTGAACGTAAATAAAACACAAAAAAAAATGTTATTTTCATAATATTTCTTTATTATAAAGTTTGAACGTTGACATTATGTGTGTAACACTTGCAAGCATTGCTTCTTTTGAGGTAATTTTCGACCACTTTTTGACACATATTGGGCGGTATTTCAGCCATAACTTGACAAATGTTGGTGTTTAAGTGCTCAAGAGTTAAAGGATTATCTGCATAAGCACGGCCTTTTGCGTAATCTTGGTGGCCAGTTGATATCGCCACGACGAGAAATTACGCGGTCAGTAAATTTCTCTTGCAATAAAGCCATATTCGATCGAGTTGTGTGGCATGTGACACCGTCTTGTCGAAGCCACATACATATTCTCCAAGCCGTAATCTCCAATAGCAGGCAAAAAAAGTCGGAATCGACACATTCGGGTCTTCGGTAACACTTTCACTTACAGCAGCGATATTGGTTTAAAAACATAGTTTGACAGATGTCGAATTCCAGTCCTATACTTTTGAAACCACAAAATGGATAACCCTTTATATTCGTAACTTAGTTGCTGTTGATATTTGCCGAGATTTCCAAATATGTAGCTCGGAGCTAGAAAACATTCGTCACCAGCGTATTTCAAGTCCTCGAGTTGTTTAAAGGGTGTCCATTGGATAAAGATGACGAGGATAAAAAGGTATAGGGGATAAGATACATCCTTGTCACATATACGGATTTGACAATTTACCTTTGTGTAGAATCTGCGAATTAAGTTCAAAATTTTCATTAGCTCCTATTGACAATGTCGAGGGCCTTCATAAAATCGATAAACGCTAGATAAATGGGGGTGCGGAGTTCATTACAATCCTTTAGTAAACTCAACATTTCACGCCTTAGCTGTTCTAATTTGCCAGTTTCGTATAACGTGCGCACATGTCAGTTTCGTATAATATGTGCACATGTCACAAACTTTAAACTTTCCATCATGTTTTATAGTCCGATATCTGCGGATATAATTGGTTTCATTTATTAGAATGTTCTTGCATAGATTAGACACCTCCCAAATCCTTGTTTCAGCTGCCGTAGCAGGGGGATTTCTCGCATGATTACCTCTTGGAGTAGTTTATTCTGTAATATTGTTTCTTTCCATGCTTAAAACATCGTAAGTGCTTAGTCGATGGGTTATGAGTCCAAAGACACTAGACACGTTTGTACAGCGAGTCGCTCGATCAGAGACAGACGGCCGCTTGCAGCAGGAACTAACTCACATGTTGAACAGAAGCTGCAGTTTCGTACTTTTACAAGTACAATTATCTTAGACCCTTAGACCAAATACGCTGGAATGGCTCTAAGATAACACCATCTTATATTAGCGGTGACCTAGAATCCCACACGGGTTGTTTACCGGATCTTCAACTAGGTTGTTTAGGTTACAAGGATGTACCACGAGAAGGTTAGACTAGGAATTGGATACAGTTCTTACCTGATAGCTGGAGACGCCAGGCAACAGTTGCATTCCATTTGACCTTAACAGGTTGTAAATTTATTTAGGCCATTTAAGTATGGAAGTAAGCAATGTAAATGTATATTCAGATGAGTGGTGGCTTTTTAAATGAGACGAAATAATTTTCAAGTTATTCGTGCTTGTTGCAAAGATATACCTTCGCTACCGTGCCGTAAAACCGGTTTAAGTAGATCTCAACATAAACAAGTCTGCAAGGATGGATGGCATTTTAGCACTGGTCTTGAAACAGTGCTGTTCGACGCTTGCGAGTCCATTTTTTACTTTAAACTTCCAATCCTATCTACTCTTTTACAGATGAAAGTAATATTTGCCTTTCAAATTTATTCAATTATAGAGCAAGTCTTTAAAGAGGCTGGTGTAAAAATTGATGAATTAAATGCTCTTGATGTTTTAGGCTTGAGAATTAAATGTTATGTCCGTTGGACTAACCACATTTTTCAGCTGTCGAAGGAAGCTTTCATGTGCTTTCATGTAATCCCCGTACTATTAACACTACTTAAATCAGTTAATTTGGGCACCGCAACATTACGTTTTTCTGTTAGAGCTTATTATTTCGTAGTCGATTTTGCAGTGCAACCACATACATAAGTTTGCCTAGCAAGTTTCCATTGTTCCCATGATAAACCACAAATTTAGAGAATCTTTCATTTGTTTCCGAAAATAATCTGGCATTACAATTTTGTTTTTGATTTGTTTCTCTGTTTTCTCTCTATTTATGCTTTCTGCAAGCTCAACATGGTTGTTGTTGTCCTCTCAAGAATTACAAATTTTGCAAAATTATTTGTTGTACTTACATGAATGTGTGAGTGTGTATCCATGAAATATGTTGTATTCGTATCTGCTTAAAGCTTTAAGTTGCCAGATATTTAAAATATCTTTCAAATTTGTTACAAAAATCCGTAACGTCATTTCTTGCGTCCGCAAAGTTTCTTGAATATTTTTATGAGCTTTTTTGTAGTATTTCCGGAACTATTTTCAATTGTCATTTCGCTATATTTTGATGATCTTCTTTAATTTCAAAACTCCTAAAACAAGATTAAATGAAGATATTATGTAGGCTATTATATTGTAGTAGATAAAGATATCGGCTGTTAAATTTGTATAACATCAATATAACACAGGCGAATACGTAATCTGCAATTCACTAAATAATAATAATACTAATACGGCGCAATCCGGATTTCAGTGGGTTAGGCAGTCTGGTAATCAGATCCTCTTCTGGACTATAAAATCTATTATGATACCAAGAATACCACTAGGTTCCCCTTCGCATACTTTACAATTACATAGCGTCCTGTCGTTACATACTCAAATAATGATAAAACATGTATTTTTAGTGACTACAATTTGTGGAACTTGTAAAATTTCCATTATACTTCTAAATCTATAATTATAAATCTAAATCTGTCTTACAATTCGGAAATCATGTTGAGAATTACACTGTGACCGGATATTATCACACATAGTTCCCATATAGCATTATCGGCCTTACAAGTACCTCCTATTGGACAGAAGTAAATAGGAGATTGACCCACTGAAAGGGTCAATGTCGGAACCTTTCCCCTTACATCATATTACTATGAAACAACATTTACATCAATATAACGTTAAGATATCACTAATTTGGCCCTAATATGCCTCTTTGTACGAAGATCGTACACAAACCTCTAATATGAACTTCCACTCCCAGATTAAATACAGGGTTGGCAAATTTGTGGATTGGCAAATTTTAAGAACCGACCATTGTTTGAGTCCATCATTTGTCCTAGAAAACCCGTAACAACCAAAAAGAGTGACCGTATGGTTCGGTTTGTGATCAGGCGGAAATGACCAAGGAAACGCCGTCACTGTGAATTCTGTCGCTAACCAACCACAAGCCACACAGTCGGCCAAACAATTCAGTATTTGCATTTGTATCTCGTTATTTCTTCATTTGGCGATGTCAATTTGACGCCTCGTTCTTGTAATTTAAACGCCGCTCAATTTTATTCTGAGGTCATTTCAAAGACCCGGTTTTCGTGAAGAAATCACGAACAACTGCCGTTCCAAAAGATTAAATTCGGCGCTGCATTGAGGAGATAAGCGAAACTTGTGGCAAAAGTTGGATTGTGAAAACAGCGGATATCTGCCGAAGTGCTAAAGGTGCCCAAATTTATATTTTATTATTAATTTTTATTTTTAACCTCAAATTTGACGTCGAGTGAACTATTAATGAATCCGACCAATTGATGGAGGGCAGTTTTAGTGGATTTTTCTTTGCAATAAGCTAGCTTATTGACAGCAGATATTGGTCAATATTTTCCCTAAGATACGTATCAGTGTGTCTCTCATCTACTTAATACTAGAGATGTTAAGTCGATACAGCAGATTTATAGCTACAGAGCCATGAGATCTGCTTATCCGCCATAATTTGTAATTGTCTTGGTGTGATCATGTGCATTCCGAATTATTTGAACAAAACCCATGATATATTGGATTTGATCACAATTGGCAACAGCTAAAAGTTGACTTGGTCAAAGCCAACAATTCTTTCGACATAATTTGTTATTTGCCGGTGTACACATGTCCAGTTCGGGTAATTTGTAGAATTTAAAGCTTCTTAAAACCCATAAAAGATTCGATTCCGTCACAATTATCAACAGCTACAAGTTGACCTGGTGCCGTACTCATTATAATAGTTGTTGAAACCAAATTTGCCTCAGCCTTTAAAGACGACTAGCATTGCTAAAGTATTCATCCTAAGTTTAGAATTGTATTGTTTAAGATTACCCTTATAACTGCCTTGTAATTTTGTAATTAGCCCTTTTAAATGACTTCCTAAAGCGACTTTTATAAGTTCTTGTGAATTATAAAGGTTAATATTGCTCAATAAAGCTATATGTGAAAATATCTACCACCATTTCACGATTTCTTATCTGATAGGACCATTTCCATAAAACAGCATCTTTTTACGCTTTCAGCTATTCCTTACATATACTTGCTATCAGAGTTTTAAAAGAATGATTCTTTATTAAAATAAATCTAGATAATTTAGGCGATTTGTTTTTTTTATGTTTTTAAAATATTTATTTTAATTCAATTTATTCATTCAATATAAATGAACATCAGCAAAATTATATCATTAAATTCATGAAATAATAATAACAAGGAAGTTTCATTCTCTCTCTTCAAAATTATTTTGAAGTATATTGGGTTTTTGAAGTTTGATATTTGAAAACAAATGAAAGAAAAATGTTGCCACATTAAGAAAAGGGGTACGAAATACATTGGGAATAATTATCAAAAATGTATAATTTTGAAGTTAAACATATAATGAAGACATTCAATATTAAAGAAATAAATTTGTATGATTGTATGATTGTTTATTGAACATTTGTAGTAAATATTTATAAGTTTTTTATACAAAAATTTTGTCATCATACAATATTAGAAAAGTGGGGTTGTCGGCAAAAATATGGTAGCACAAACTTTCACTATCCTAACAAACGTCAGAAAGTTATCATGGCGACAAAAAGAGAGAATGGAACAACCTTCAGTATTATTAAGTCATGATTAAATTCATGATACAAGTACAAGGTAGTTCCAATAGTCTTACTAAATTTTTAATAAGGATTTTTGAAGTTTCATTTTTATATTTACATTTGAAAAAATATTGCCACACAGTTTTGAATGTCGAACGGCATCAAATTTGCATATCATTATAAACACATTTTTAACCTTGTAATTGTTATAATGGTTGTCTAGGAGTATTCCTCTATAATCCATTCTCTCTTAAATTCAATATTTAATATTTTTTTTTTGATATTTATTAATATGCTTCAAAAATATTCAATATTTACAAAATTGAAAACAAATCCAAACATATATGGTAGCTTTATTTTTTCACAAATGTCATAATCCTTATATATGTCAGATAGTGATTTTTAAATTTAAAAGTGACAATGGAACTACCGTGTACATATATCTTGATTAAATTCATGATTTAATAAAACTGAAGGTTGTTCCATTCTCTCTTTTTGTCGCCATGATAACTTTCTGACGTTTGTTAGGATAGTGAAAGTTTGTGCTACCATATTTTTGTCGACAATCCCACTTTTCTGAAATGGTATGATGACAAAATTTATGTAAGCTTATATGTCTTGATGCATAAAAAACTTATGAATATTTGCTTAAAAGTTTGATAAATAATCATACAATTTGTTTTAACTATATTTCTTTAATATTGAATGTCTTCCTTATATGATTTACTTCAAATTTACACATTTTTGATAATTAATCCCAATGTATTACGTACCCCTTTTCTTAGTGTGGCAACGTTTTTCTTGAATTTGTTTTCAAATATCAAACCATAGTGTAATAATGAAAGTGATATCAAGAGCCCAGCTGATGAATTCGCCTGGAAATTTAACGAACAAAAATTTGACAAAATGTAAGCAAACCTACAAAAACAACATGGGGTTTCATTTTGTCATGTTGTATTTGTTGTATTCTTACCACCACCTGTAATGAATTCGCCTTGTATCAAACTTCAAAAACCCAATATACTTCAAAATAATTTTGAAGAGAGAGAATGAAACTTCCTTGTTATTTTTATTTCATGATTAAATTTATAAAATATTTTAAGAATTACTAAATCAAATTACAATTGATTTGAGAGAAAATAAATTTAATTCATTCATATTTTTTATTTTATTCACACAACAATACAAATCATGCCATAAATATATTAAAAAAAAAAAAAGAAATCTTTACAAATGTCCGGAAAATGTAGCGCGTAACTCGAATTAATTTCGAAATACAAATTACAAAAACTACTCAATTCGAGTCAGAAGCCGAAGAGGAGCGCGTATGTTTTTTAGATTTCTTACGTTTCTTTTTCTTGTCGCGTGATTTTTCATCTTTATCGTCGTTGGTAGAACTTACAGCGGCAGCCACGGCTGCTATGACAGTCATTTTCTTAAGTTTCTCATGTTCTTCAAGTTTCTTTAAGGTCTCTTGTTTCAAACGTTCCAACTGCTCAAGTTCGCGAGCAGTTTTTTCCTTTTCCAAGTCTTCTTGACGCTGCTTTTCGGCTCGTTTTTCTTCTTCTTTGGCGATTTCTTTACGCATATGGTCTTTAAACATTAAAAGAGCTTCAGCACGTTTTTGTTGCTTCTCGCGAGCGGCTTTTTCCTCGGTCAGATTGGCGCTAGAGGAGTTATGTTCATTGGATTTCTTTGGTGATGTATGACGATCACTAGATTTTCTTTGACGCCGCTCATTTGAACGTGAACGCTTTGGTGAACGAGATCTTGAACGATTACCACGGCGTTGATTGCGTAAAGGCGTTTGTGATTTAGATCTTGATCTGGTACGTCGGTCACGGCTACGATCGCGAGCTCCTCCACCGCCAACAGTATCTTGTCTACCACGATCACGTTGATCACGTCCTCCAGAGCGAGAACGCGAACGACTGTGTGAAATATCGCGTCGATCCCGAGAACGTTTACGATCTGCTGATGGTCGTCGACGAAGAGGTGAAAGTGGGAAACGATTGCGATAACGGTCACCAGACCGTGAACGTCTGCGTCGATCCCCAAACGGATTTCCTCTTCGTCCACGGAAGTTATTACGTCGCAAAGGTGAACGAAATCCCTGGCGGCGCATTGGCATGCGACGGTCATTGCGGAAAGGAGAACGTCGACGTCTTGAACGTGAGGGAGATCGTGAATCAGAACGTGAACGACTGCGTGATCGGGATTTAGATTTTAAATGCGACTTAGAGCGAGAACGTGAATGACGAGCTTTTTTCACTTCCTTATCTTTATCCTTTTCCTTCTCCCGATCTTTTTCTTTCTCTTTTTCTCGTTCCTTTTCTCTTTCTTTTTCACGATATTTTTCACGCTCACGTTCTCTTTCCTTTTCCTTTTCTCTTTCTTTCTCTTTTTCGCGATCCTTTTCTCTTTCCTTTTCACGTTCTCGTTCTTTTTCTTTAGCAGAACTATCCTTACGATTTTTCTCTTTGTCATAACGTTCTGTCCTACGATCAGTATTTGAAGATGAAGTCTTTTGATTATCCCTTCCTAATGTAGATGAAGTAGTCCTTGCTCTCTTGTTTGATGACTCTTCCTGATCGGCTGTAGTATCAAGTTCTGTTTCGCTATCTGGTTGGTGCTCATAGTCCAGAGCATTTAAATCAACTGACTTTTTACGTTCAGGTGTCTTTTTACGCTCCTCATGACGCGGCTGTGTTTCTGTTTTATCTTTATCTCCCTTGGAATCTTTACGGTTTCTTTCACCATCTCTATCTCTATTTACCCTTTGTTCTCGTTCCTTTTCACGTTCACCACCGCGACCACTTCGGTCCTTAGTTCTATCTTTTTCGTCATGTTTCTCTTCGCGACGTCCCCGTGGTTCCTTACGTTCAGGTGATTCATCGCCTTCAATATCTTTACCGCCATAAGAACTAGCATGGGAGAGTTCAAAATATGATTTCTTGGGATTCTTTGCTGCCTCTTCATGGCGTTTCTTGCGTTCAATTTCACGGCGCTTAATTTCTTCTTCGCGCATTTTCTTTTCCTCTTCAATACGCTCCAAATCTGACATTTTTATTGTTCGATTTTGTGCTCTCTTCCAATGAGGCGGCGTAATACTGCGAGATCGTGAACGAGATGGTGTGCGAAAACGCTAAAAAAAAATAAAGCAAAAGTATTTTTTTTAGAAAAAAATATTTTTTATTTTATTTTTATTTGACTTACGAAAACTCCTCTTCCCTTGATAATACGACCGCTGCGCGATGTTGGTACCTTTTTCTTGGACCAACCAAATGAATTACGTCCATCATTTTTCTCTTGACGATCACGAGAATTGTCACGAACATCTTCCTTGTCGTGTGATCTTTTTGAGCGATCATCGCGCATTAAAAATTTATTAGAAACCTGACAAAATATTGCAATTTGTAACAACTAGTTCATAATTTTATTTGATTAGAATTTTACCTCGGGAATTTCATCTGGATCAATTTTGGTAACTGTTACTAGGGGATGTATTTCACCTTCATCATCACCTGTAGCTTCGCCTTCTTCAATTTCTTTTTCTGAATCGGATCTACAAAGTTCAAAGTTTGTAATCAGGTATTGTCATCAGGAAGCCCGTTAAACTTCCTGATATCTTTTTATGAATCCTATATATCAAGACTAGTGACAATGTCAATATTTGATCTGTTGATAAAGATGGCGTAATACTTGATGCTGTCAGGAATTATGAATTCCGGTTTTGCAGTTAATAATGACTTCTTGACTTTAATTTCCAAAGGTCTACTGAGCTCAGTCCTTGTAATCCTTTTAGATTCAGAACCTAGTTCAGAATTAAAAGACTCCTAGCCTCCATACCCTTAATGAAATATTCTATAGAGATGTCCAGGCCTGCCTATGGTGTGCTTCTGAAGGCACCGTTTATGTCGATAATGGCACAACGCTGAAATTTATTTAGCATACTCAATAGAAATCTTTATTTACTGCTTGACATTACATCCATACATCCTGTGTATTTCTTTTCCATGACTTACTATCCAAAAATATCCCTATATATTTTTACTCTGCTGCTATTTTTAGTTCTATTTTATAGTAATATAACTTATATATTTTTTGTATAACACTATCTCTTTCTTTTAGGGATTAACCCGAACTCCTTTGTTACTATCAAAGGAATCATCTCTAGAGGTATTGTCTATATAACCGTGGGAAGAAATTTCCCAGATATTAGTAAGACCACGACATTACCGTATGCTACAACGTTTGTATATACTTGGCCAAATCGACTAAATATAACAACATAGACCCTAGTAAGTTCAAAATACCACCAGGGCCAGTGGAGTTTACAATCCCTGACCCTGGAAAGTGAGTATCAACTATTTCCAACCTATATTAATTTTTTAATAAGACCATATTATGGTTTTGGATGGTCCACTGGAAGTCAAGGATAACAGAAGAAGAATGGTTTTAGATAATAATCACCTAAATCTAAACAGGTTATCAACAGAATCTATGGTCTCAAAATAGCCATGCCATGTGCCCTTTTTAAGATCAATTATGGGTTTTATGAGTATCTAAGGTCTTTAATCTATACTACATCCTTCAGTGTTTATAAATTTTTTCAATCAAATAAAAAGTTTTAAATAAAAAGTTTTAAAAATACTTACTTTTCCTTATCACTGGATTTAGAACGTTTCTTTTTCTTCTTTTTCTCTTTGCGTTTGCTACGTTTTTCAGTCTCCGAGTCACTTGCAGAACCTTTTTCATCAGATGAAGCAGAACGTTTCTTTTTCTTCTTGTCTTTTTTAACTAAAGATACAATAAAATTTCATTAGTTTATAGTAACATTCAGCCAATATGGACATATTACCTTTGACCTGGCGGACTAATTCGCCACAATTACTGATAACAGCATCTTGTAAAGGACGTGAATTACGATCGACTGGCAAATCTTCTAATTGGCGTATTAATTCTTGGCCTGATATTACTTCTCCGAAAACAACATGCACACTAAAAACAATAAAAATATTTTAATATTGAGTCTCAAGGAACAACAAAAGTTAAAATAACTTACTTGTCCAAATGTGGAGCAGGTTGTGTAGTACTATAATGAAAAACAGAAGAAGAGAAAAATTTTCTTTACACTTTGTCATTTACTACATTGATTTGTATGTTTTTTTATTTTTGGTGTCGAAATGATTGAAGAATTGGCTACATTTTTTAATTATTTTGGTTTTTATTTTGGGTATGAATGCAAAATAATTTCTACTTTTTTGGGAATTAGACAAAAAATCGGAAGTAAACAGTCATTCTTGATGATATTCCTGGTCATCTGGTGAACCTATAAGCCAGATCATAAATAACCCAGTTGTAATCCAACAATCTTTGTATATAATGTTGGGTTGCTAGACCTATCAGCAATTGGAATATGAAACGTCCACTTTAATAGTCCTAAGGTCATCTATGGTTGCTAGTCAATCCTCTCATCATCTTTTTGGTTACTTTAAAATGTTGTAAGGAAAGTAAGTGAGACAGGCCCCTGCGCTTTAGCTTAGGATGCCACAATGCTAGATAATAAATAACAATATAATCATATAATTCATTGAATTTCTTTAAAGTTTCTAAAACAATATTTTATGCAAGGAAAAATATTTAAAAATCTTTTAAAAATAAAAAATATAATATGATGCTGAAAATAGACTGGGGATTAATATTTAAAATGTTTAAATGTTAAGATCGATTATTGAATAAATGCTTACATAAAGAATTGAGAGCCATTGGTATTTTTACCACGATTTGCCATGGACAACAAGAAAGGACGATCATGTTTAATATCAAAACATTCATCTGTAAGGAGAGAATAATGAATATAAATTGATTGATAAATATTATTTGTTACAGATTTCAGATAGCACAAAGCAACATCCACTAATTGTGGTGTAGGGTATAAAAAACTTATATCATATACAAATTTAGGAGGTCAAAAAATTTAGAAGTAGAAAATCAATTATGTCAAAGTATTGGACATAACTTCCTCAATTTGTACTTCCATCAAATACTGCATTAACATTTAGGTTACATTTTTCGAAGTTAGAAACACACCTTCCACCTTCGGTGGTTAAGTATTTAACAGGATACTTAATCAAAAAATCAATAAAACTGTAATGATTTGATTAAAGACCCTATTTATATTAATAGCAGATAGTACTTATCTCAAAAACCAAATTCCTACTTGTTAAAAAAAAAATAAAAAAAATAAGCCATAAACAACATACCCTCAAATGTTCCACCATAAATAGATTCGCCGCCAGTACCATTGCCAGCTGAAAAATCACCAGACTGTATCATAAAATCTTTGACGACACGATGAAAGATGACATTCTTGTAGTGCAAATGTTTTTCGGTTACTAGGCCCGTGCCCTTTTCACCCGTGCACAAGGCCCGAAAATTGTCTGCGGTTTTTGGTGCCACATCGTTATAGAGTTCAAAAACTACACGGCCTACGGGTAGACCACCAAGTGATATGTCAAAGAAACAACGCGGTCTATTTGCGTTTGCATTACTGCCACTACCACCGCCGCCGCCATTGGTCACCGTCATGGTGATACTACTTATATATTTATTGCAAAATTTTGTAAATTTTTCAGATTTCAAGACATCCACTGATGTTTGTTTGATACTTTGTTAGAGTTTCTTATATTTTACAAATAAATTATTATATTTTACTTCCTTTTTTACAAATTTCCGCACGAATTCAAAGAAAAAATTTTCTTTTTGCTCGAATGTCAAAAAACTAATCAAGTGTTGCCACTTGCTCAGATTGTTTTTGTAATGGCAATTCTTGATGTTGCCAAATTAAGAAGCGAGTTGCCAACTAATACACTTAAAAAAATTTGGTAAATAAGCCCTTTTAATCAAATCGATCAAATAAAATATTTATAAAAAATTTTGATACTGAAAAATTTCTCAAAAACTGAAAAAATTTATACAAAAAAATTAATATCGAAAAAGTTTTATAAATAAAATAATAGAATTCATTATGCTTAAACCTTCGATTGCCAAAAATTGTCTATAAAATGTCAATATTCAAAAGTTTAAGAAAAATACTAACACAAAAAATATTCTATTAAAATTTAAATACCGTAAATATATATATTAACTATTTTCATATCTAAAAAAATTCTATAAACAGTGAAAAATTTAATATAAAAAAATTTAATACTTTAAAAATGTTCTTAAAAAAAATTAATACTCAAAATTTTTTAGCAAAAAATCTAATACTGAAAAATTTTCTTTAGAAAATGTAAGTAAGAGTTTATTTTTTTATAAAAAAATGTAAATACCAAAAAACATTTTTTAGCCCAAGATATTTTTATCGAAAATTTTCATAAAAATATTTTTAGTCCCGTTTCACACGAATAAGGTTTACTTGATCAGTTTTTCTTTAAATTTCTGTTGAACCTGCATTCACGTTAACACACGATCATTTTCTTCATCAGTTTTCTTTTTGTTTTCCTTAAATTTCAAATTTTCAAAATTTTCGTCAGTTTTTTCTCAAACAAATTTGTTTGTCAGTTTTTTCTCAAACAAATTGTAGACTTGATAAGCCAAAACTGACTAATGTAAAAGTAGACATACCGAAAAAATTGCTATCAAAAATGTTGCTACCAAAAATTTTTATAAAAAATTTTGGTACCGAAAAATTATCTACTTAAAATTATAATACCAAAAATTTTCTTTAAATTTTTTTTTTCGAAGAATTTCTAAAATTGTTATACCGAAAACTTTCTACAAAAAATTCAAAATTATGTAAAAAAATTGTGTTACCGAAAAATTCTATAAAAAGGTCAGAACACTAAAGTAATTTTTTTTACTAACTTCCACTGTAATAAGAATCCATATAACACCAAATAATAATCATCCATTTCACAGAACTCAATTCCGTAATATCAATTATTGGTCATAACTTGGATATTGAAATTTAACCTTTTTACACGAGATCAAAATTTGAATTATTCATGGCAAAATCACGGAATTTTATGAATTTTGATAAAATGTATAAAATTAATTTTATTTTTAACACTAAGAAGAAATGACACAATTCTTTCAATTATTTTCTTCTCAAATTTTGACGAAGCCATAAAAAAATATTTTCCCCACATAATGGTCCGAAAAACGTTGTCTGATTTGACAAAAAATTAAAGAAAACAAATTTAGTTCTCACCAAGATATATATATATATATATATATATATATATATATATATATATATATATATATATATATATATATATATACTTATATCATGGTTCTCACATACCAACAATGCCACCCAATAAATAATTAAATTGAATTCAAAATGATACTGACGATTCAATCGTTCACATCAGATTCTAATATAAATTTAGGCTTTATTCAAAAAAAATTACAGAAAGATTAAATTATTAACTTAATTGTAGGTCATATAGCGAGGAGTAGCACTGAATTTGGCATAACTCTTAATGACCTTATTGACAGCTTCCAAGAAATCCTTTTCGGTGGCCACCTTGCGACGTGCACGTATAGCAAACATACCAGCCTCTGTACATACAGATCGTATCTCAGCGCCAGTAGAGTTGGGACACAGACGGGCCAAAAGCTCAAAACGAATATCACGTTCAACGGACATCGAACGAGCATGAATCTTAAAGATATGAGAGCGACCCTCCAAATCGGGTAGACCAAATTCAACTTTACGATCTAAACGGCCAGGACGCATAAGAGCAGGATCCAGAGTATCAGGCCTATTGGTGGCCATAAGAACTTTGATGTTACCTCTGGGATCGAAGCCATCCAATTGGTTAATAAGTTCCAACATGGTACGTTGGACTTCATTGTCACCACCAGCACCATCATCGAAACGGGCTCCACCAATGGCATCAATTTCATCGAAGAAGATGAGGCAAGCTTTTTTGGAACGGGCCATTTCAAAGAGTTCTCTTACCATACGAGCGCCTTCGCCTACATATTTTTGAACTAACTCGGAACCAATTACACGAATAAAACAGGCATCTGTACGATTGGCTACAGCACGGGCACATAATGTTTTACCAGTACCAGGTGGACCAAAAAGCAAAACACCCTTGGGTGGTTCAATGCCCAAATTTACAAACTTTTCAGGATGCAACAAGGGAGTCTCAACTACTTCACGCAGCTTCTCAATTTGTTCCTTGCAACCACCCACATCACTATATGTAACATCGGGTTTTTCCTCAACTTGCATCATAGTTACTGTGGGATCAATTTTAGGTGGCAAAGGAATGTGGATCTGATACTTATTACGATCTACACCCACACGCATACCCTCCTCGATATCTGTAGGTGCCACTGAATCTGCCAAGTCTACAACAAATTTAGCAAACTGCTTAACATTGATTATATACTTGGGGTCATCTGAGTCGGCATTAATGATCTTGGTGCATCTGGCCACCTGGAGAGGTTGTTCATTTTGCAATATCTGTTTATCGGCTGCCAAATCCCAGAGAGCGGGCGGTGCTAAACCGGTATCACTTTCTTTTATGCCCGTCAACTCATTTACCTGCTTCACGGCCTTCTGTATGTCCTCTTCAATGATTTTGATTGCTTTGTGGTATTGACTCTGGCCATAGGTTTTCAATAACTCAATATCTCCTTCATCCAATGATTTTATTTCTTTTTCCTCCTTTTCGTCGTGCTTAATTTTACGTTGATCATCACCCAAATAGTCAGGCATTTTTGTTTCGATTTTATTTTAAATACTTTAAATAACTACTAAAATTTGCACAATAAAAATGTTTTCTTTCTTTTTTCGGCTTCGCAATGACTATCAAAAATAGCGTTTTGTCAAAGTATCGAGTTGCCAATCATTTAAATGGGTTGGCAAAAAATAAGTGTTGTCGATATGTAATATTAGAAACCTCGCTGAAATGACATATAATTTTTTTTAAATTTGAAAACATTACAGAAAAAAATTTAAAACCAAATCTATACCAATCAATTTTCTAAAATTTTTATTATATTCGGTCTCTGATTTTGTAGTGAAAAATTAAAAAAAAAATGTCATTTCTAAGAAATTTAATCGAAAAATTAAAAAAAGTCATTCGGAAAAAATTTCGAAATAAAAATAAAACAAGTAAGAAAAAGCAATAGTCAGTCAAGAACGAATATTTGATACCCCCGACCATAGATAAAACACATAGATTGAGAACATATGTTCTACTAAGGCACCAAAAAAATGTGGTGAATAAATTAACTAAGGTGGTGAACTCACATACAGGTACTGTGAATTCAACATAGTCATTTTGACAACTGTCAAATGAAAATGTAAACAAACAAAAATTATTTGTAATTGAAAAGGGTAAGTGAAGAAATTTTGTTTGTTTTTTTTAATAATATTAAATAAATATATTCAGGTATGTGATGGACATTTTTCGTTTTCAAATCGATCGATTTCAGACATATTTTTTAGCTAATATTCGGTTATAAATTGTTGGCTTTAATCCTTTTGACTGATATTTTATCTTTCATTTGGTTTGAATTTTTTGGAAAAATAACCGCAAATTATCTCAAAAATATATTTGAAATCGATCGATTTGAAATCGATCGTTCTCCATCACATACCAGATTATTTTTTATTATATTTTGGCTATATTTCAGGTGCTGATGGACCTTAAAAATTTTGAATTTTATTTTGACTGTATATGTACATATAAATAAATAAATAAAAGATAAACAGAAAATAATTTAAATATATACTTTGCACATGCATCTAAAACTTATACAGTTGTTTAAGTAATATGTTCGTAGAATATATCACCTAAAATAAAAAAGGACATAACTACAGTTCTAGTTTATTTTACAGGAGGAGCACCTAACGCATCTACCGTATAAAAAGTCTGGAATTTAGCAAAGTTTTGTGGCCATAGCTATCATAGTTTCTAATTTAATATCTTTTAATTGGCTTTTGCTACATTTATTTGGTTTCCGGGAGTGTTTTTTATATGAAAGCTATATTCAAATATGGACCGATTCCTATAAAATTTGATATACTGACCAATAGTTTCATAAAACTTCCCTAATGTAAATTTAGTCGTCATAGCTATTACAGTTGTATTCAATTTATCAGCATTAATGTGTTTCCTGGGGCGGGGTTATATGGGAGCTTTAACTAAATGTTAGCCGATTTTGTTCATTTTCAATACACAAGATATCGATACTCAAGATATCGAAAATACTTTTGTAAAATTTTGTCAATCTAGCTCTTTTCGATATGGTGCTATTGCGCTTTTATCTGGCGGACATAAACCCTCTTCTTTTTGTATTTCCGTAAGTTTTTTTATATGGAAGCTATGGTGACCGATTATGACAAAATTTGCACACTGCACACTTTGAGAAAATATTTTTGTTTTGTCCACAGAGCAGCTCATGCTGGGCCGAAGACATACAAGTTTCAAGAAGTTCCTGATCCTGAAAAAAACGAGAGAAAAATTTAAAACAAATTTTGTGTGATGGATGACGAAACATACGTATCATTTATTTAAAAAAAAAAAGTTAAGAAGAATAAGTTAATAAAGACCATTTTTACGATACTTTCATAAAATTTGGCTTCAAATGTTTTTTTGCTACAAGAATAAGAATAAACAAAATTGTCTAAAATTTTCTTATCGGATTATAGTTTCATGTGTCTCAAGGCCTTAAATTTGCTTTTATCTTTATAAAATTTTTCACAAATACTTTTTTTGGAAGTAATTGAAATGAGTCAAAATTGAGACATTGCATTGGGTACCTCCTTCCTTCAGGTCTTACTTTCGAAATTAAGGTTTTGGCCACAAATTTTACAATAGTAGACAGACAATAGAGGACAGACTTGACACAAATATTTGTGGTGCCTCAAAAACAATTTTCTTCCCGGAATCTAGTTTTAGGAGCCTAAAAGCCACAAATCAGCATTAATCTTTAGAAAATTTGACGCAGTCATTTCATTTTGGCAGTGAGACCATTTTTGTTGAAATAGAGCAAACTCAATTCAGTATTTTAGGTACCTCCCATGGGTTTCAACTCGCGGAATTGAGATTTTGAACCGAAAATTCATCAACTTCCCGGCCAAGATTTTCATGTTGTTGAAGAGTGAGCCAATGTTCAGGAAGAGAAAAAACACAAGATTCAAGATTCCCAAAAAAATCTCGTGTGGCGAGCTTTTTGTAGTTGTCACAAAATAAGCCAATCATTTGTCTCAACAGGCACGATAAACACAGAAAATTATATAACTCCGTTATACATTTTATGTACAAAAACTTATAAATTTATTTTAAAATAAAAATATAGTGCCATTTGCTTTGTTTATTTTATAAACAAATAATTATTATTATTATTACTGACATTTTATTGTTGAGTTTCTTTTTCTTGTGGGGAATTAAAAATCATTCAAACCAGTGTTGCATTTCTAGTGCAAATTCAAAAATAAAAATTTAAAAATCAACAATACCAAGCAACTCTGCTTTAGTATGTGGTGGATATTTTAGTATGCACTAATACCACTTAAACATAATTTTACCAATACAGTAATACTTATTACAATATGGCGCCTCTAAAATGTACCATGACGTCTCTTAAATGTACTTGACAGTTGCGTCCTCAGTCTATGTTGTTAGTTTATGCCCCCGACCATGAAATAAATATTAAAGGAAGTGCCACTTACTTTTTATTTTGTAAACATTAACTATTTGACAAGAAAGAATATCTGAAGTTTACTCAAAAAATGAGGCTATCTTACTTTTCAAAAAAAATCCCATTTAAGTATCAAAATTGTTTGGTAATTTTTAATATTTCTTAACTTTATTTCCCTATTATCCTTGACTCTCAGTAGAGCATAGGGCCTCAACCATTCTTTTATATCGGAATGTTAAAGATTTTGTGGACATAAGGTCTGTAATACAGGTAGAGACTGGTTATTGAGTATTAAGTTATTTGCCATTAGGAGCCAGCGGCAAACTGTAGGTCTTCTTCAATTAGTCTAAAAATAGAATCTAGTACATGTCCTTGGCTGAAAGAAGTCCCCTCTATTTTACTTGTAGAGTTTGGGAAAACTTAGTAAGTAAAGTTTTTGAACTGAGATCCACAAAATTGCTCCTAGTGGGTGCTTTCATGTCAGTCATGTTTTCAAAGTCTATCGAGTCCTTCCCTAAACTTTTAGGAAAACAAGCTGTGAATATTATCTCAAACGCCGCAGCAGTTTGCCCGTAATTCGTTATTCAGTAACACACACGAAATATTTTTTTAATTTAATGGTATAATTGAGATCTTATCTGTTTTAGCATCTACAAAGCTACAAACTACAAATTTTATTAGACTATTTATTGAAAATATTAGTTATTTTAAGTTTAATTTATTTTTTTTTCAATCTACACATTTTAGTTTACAAATTTCCATAAAATAATCTACGAGTGTGGCAACGATCTGTGTGATATTGACAAAATATACAAACTTCAAAGATATTCTTTATAGTCAAAAATTTTGAAGTGGCACTTCCTTTAGTATTTATTTCATGATTCGAACTTTAGAATTAATTGAAAAATTAGGTTTAATCAGGCTTGAGTTCATTTAACTTTCAAATTATTAATTTTGAAAATTTGAAAAGTAATTGTGGAGATTAAACCTAATTTTTCAATTAATTCTAAAGTTCGAATAATTAATTCCCAAATAAATAAAAGCAAAGGGCACGTTGCATTTACATACATTCATGTAATTTACTTACATACATATGTTGTTAACATTGTTACTATTCTAAAAATAGCATCAAACCAAAAAGTCTTGTTCTTCTCTACATGCCAACGGCAAGTGAAAAGATCGAGCAAAACAAGTATAGGAGAATACACAACCAATTAAACGTAGGGATGTTCGATCAAACTCAATGAGTTAAATTGATGATTATCTCTGCAATTTGACAACTCGACTGTGGTCGAGGGCGCTAAGTGCTGATAACGTCCTGTGGCGGGACAGAAATTGCAATCCACTGAGCCAGTTTTTCTCCACAATTACTTTTGAAATCAAGTTTCGGGATAATCGGTCCACATTTGACCCTAGCTCTCATATAAGTCCAAATGACGGAAACAGCTTAAATGTATAAGTTTTGAGAATATGTTTGTATGATGGCAAAATTTAGCAAATATTTGTCTTTATACAGGAAAAAGAACACCTTTGACTGCTATAAGTATTATTTTTGCTTAACTCCACTCAAATACCAATCCATGGGAGGTATCCGAAATACTAATCCGAGTTTGTTCCTTACCAAAAGAATATCTGTGCCAAATTTCATTAAATTAGCTTTGAAGCGACGACCTCTATGCTGATCACAAGTATATACATCGATAACCAGCCACTCTGAGTTGATCGGTAAAAAAAGCTGGGCCACAGACCAATATCCTATATATATATATATATATATATATATATATATATATATATATATATATATATATATATATATATATATATATTTGTACTGATAAATTTTAAGTTTGCGTGCTATATATATGTGCTCTACAACACCTTAGGATAGAAGGTTGTACTTAGTCCAGAGAATGTTTTGAAGCCACTGAAAGCACAATTTCTTGACCTCGATCTCAAAACAGATCCCAAACTAATAAAATTGTTACACCAACAACATAACCTTAGAAGACAAGTATTTTTTACCAAACGTCTTCCATTAAAAAAAAAAGAAACACCAATCAAAATTACATTACATTTTTTATTGTTCATAATGTCAAGTCAATTAAATAGTTTAATTTTGTGACTATATAAAATGGCATTACATTATTGAATGTATATAAAGGTTTTATTTAAAACTACAATTTAAATTGCACAAAGATTGGAAATACATACGAATATAAAATAATTTGGAAAAAATGTGCAAAAAATTAAAATATAAATATAGTATATAATGATAACAATACATTAATAAAGGGTAAAAATAAAGGCACAACTTTCTTTTAAAACACTTTAAAATAAATGGTTCCCACAAGAAGTAAATATACCTATTCTGATTCTGTTAAAGATTACATTTTAAATAAAATGTTAACTTAAAAATTAGAAAGTTTTATGGCCATAATAAAGCATAAATACAATTAATAGATTATGTGATAAAAATATTGGAAATGCAAAAATATTTTTTTTAATTGAGGAATATCAAGAATATCATTTTATTCTACTGTTACAGATTTGGCAAGATTACGCGGACAGTCGACATCACATCCCCTTAGGACAGCAATATGATATGATAACAATTGCATGGGTATTACCGTCAAAATACCTTGCAAACAATCCACAGTACGTGGTATTTCCAATGAACGTGAAGAAAATGATTTTGTTTCATCATCACCTTCTTCGCAGATAATTATAGGTCGGCCCTTACGTGATGTCACCTGTTGCAAAGCATTCATACATTTTACATAGACAGGATCACGCATAACAATCATTAAGACGGGCATTTCATCATCTACCAAAGCCAAGGGACCATGTTTTAGTTCACCAGCCAAAATACCTTCACTATGCATATAAGTCAGTTCCTTGACCTTTAAGGCACCTTCCAGACAGGTGGCAAAGTTATAGCCTCTACCCATTATAAGCAAAGATTTGTGCTGATAAAGATCTTTAGCCAATTCCTGAATCTTGGAGTCTAGTTTAAGGACTTCATGAATTTGATCAGCTAAATTAGAAAGTCCCTTAATGATTTCCTGTCTTCTTTGCTGCAAAGACAAACGATCCTCAGACATGACTAAGGCAAACATGACCAGGGATATAAATTGAGAAGTATAGGCTTTGGTAGAAGCTACGCCTATCTCCGGGCCTGCATTAATATGAACACCACAATGAGATTCCCGGCAAATACTGCTGCCTACAGTATTGGTGATGCCCACTATGAGCGCACCACGTTGTTTACAATACCTCAAAGCCATTAGAGTATCAGCTGTCTCACCGGACTGAGAGATAAAGAAGCAAACATCATCTCGGAATATAGGTGTATGACGATCCAAGAAATCTGAAGCCAATTCTACCATTACGGGAAGTTCAGTTAGTTCTTCCAAAAGCTGTCTTGTAGCAACGGCACTGTGATATGAGGTGCCACAACCAATCAACATCAAACGTCTACACCTCTTTATTTCGGGTATATATTCCTTAATTCCACCCAAGACTATGGTTTGGTCATCAAAACGCACTCTTCCTCTCATGGTATTTACTACAGATTCTGATTGCTCAAAAATTTCTTTTATCATAAAGTAATCGTAGTTGCCTTTCATAATCTGCTGGATTTCTGTCTTTAAGGTGGTTATTTCACGAGCATGTGGATCATCTAAACAGCGCTTTAAACGATGAATACTTAAAGCGCCATCCTTAACAGCAGCCACATCGTCATCTTCAAGGTATATAACACGATTTGTGTGCTCAATTACGGCAGAAGCATCAGAGGCAAAGAAATATTCCACTTCAGTATCTTCTAATGGCATAAACTCTGAATGACTTTCGGTGCGTGAGACTATAGGTAAGACGGGTTGGAGGCCACCAAGTCCCATGGGACGATGTTCTTTGGCATAAAGAATAGGTATATGATCGGTGGCCAAACGAGTTTTAGTTTTTATACCAACTAACAAAGGAGAACCACGACGAGAGGCCACACATTCTCCTGGAAAGTGCCTCGACTTAAAGGCTATAGCAAAGGCACCCTCTAACTGCTGTATTGCTTGTTCCACAAGTTCACGGAAGGTATACGAAGGATGCTGTTGCCACAAATGATGAACCAATTTGGCTATAACTTCTGTATCAGTTTCAGATTCAAATATATAACCCCTCTTCTCCAGCAAAGTCTTAACATCTTTATAATTCGTTATAATACCGTTGTGAACTACCACAAAACTATTATCCATATCGGAACGTTGAGGATGGGAATTGATTTCCGAAGGCACACCGTGAGTTGCCCACCTTGTATGGGCTATACCCACATGTGTGGTCAGAGGAGCTGAGTAATCTTCAGTGGTGCATAATTCGTGTATAGCATCTTCTAGAACCTTGACTTTGCCACTTCGCTTGACCATCATAATATCATTGTGCTCGCCAATGGCATCTATGGCCACACCCGTGGAATCGTAACCTCTATACTCCAAACGTTTCAAACCATTCACCAATAAATCCAGCACCTCATGACGTGTTTTTGGCGTCAAGTAATTTAAGTAAGCAAAAATTCCACACATTTTCTACTTAAGTAACTTTTTGGTTCTGTTATCACAATATTTATTTAGAATCGGATTTTCTTAATGTTCTTTATCTGCTTTCTTAGAAATGAAATAAATAACACGTACACACGTTAAGCAATTTATTAATGCACTTGTTCTTTTTTTTGTGCGTTTTTGATAAAAAAAACAGTATTTAGCTATTTTGTTTGTACACCACCACCCTTTTTAAAGCTCTCGTTCCAAAAACACAAAACACCCCTCCCTCCTGAAGAGCGACTGATGTTATATTTGTTGTTATGTGTATAAACTCCGTGAGGCTGAGACAATTTATGCCGATGTTCTAAACAAAAATGAACGATTTTCCCTTTGACTTCAATCTTATTAATTCTTTTTAATTAATACACTATTTAACCCACTTTTTAAACGACTATATATAGACTGATAAGTTTGCCGGATTAATTTAAATTGCAAATTAATTTTTAAGTATAAACAATAAAAGAACAAAATTCGTTCCTATAAACAGTGTTGTTATATCAGTTATTACTTTTTAATATTTAGCGGTTTTTAGGCTGCCTATTCTTACACTTGGGCAGACAAACACGATAGATAGATAGATAGATAATAAAAAAGCGAAATATTAAGTGCCTTGTTTATTTCGCATTAAAAAAAACTAATCTAATCTATTTCGATAAAAAAAAAGGAACAAGTCTAGACATGCACATGTCTGAGTAATGACTTATAAAGTTCGAAAATAAAAATTTCTCTGTCATTTGTAGACCTGTTTTAGAGAAATGTACATTATGAGAAAGTGCCCCAAAATACCTTTCAAATGAGGTTTAAAACTTCTTTCAACATTAACCCTGGGTTTTTCCACAAAAATGTCCATATCTCTAAAACTGTTCGATGTGAGGGTTACCAACATTATGTCGGTTTAAACAGTGAACCCGCTTTCATTTGATATAATAAACAGATATTATCTTTTAAAATTACACTGGTCAACAATATGATTTGAAGTCTACCTATTTGATTTCGTTGTATTATAGCCCCCTAAGTACAAAAGAACCCAAATTCTACAGATACGACAGAAAATTCTAAATTTACGGATTTTCATACAGGTCTTTTCATTGATATCATATCTTGGGAATTATTGACTTAGGTATTTTAAGAAAAAAAAAAAACAATTTAGGTCTTTATTTATTGACTGTTTGAAATAGAATGAAAATTTTCATAAAATTTTCAATTACAAAAAAACATATTTTAAAACGATTGCTACAACAAAATATTACTTGAATTTCTACAGGAATGGCTTATCTAAATCCGTTGAAAGAAACACCGGCGGATTCACCAGCCTTGATAAGACAACTTTTTCATATTTTATTTTGCAAATTCGAAAAATTTGTATTTTTCAAAAATTCATACAAAAATTTTAGATTTCAAAAATTTACCATTTTTATTTCAAAGTCTTAAAACTGTAAATTTTTTAAATAACCGAAGCCTTGTTTCGTAAAAATTCATGAAAAAAATGTTGGTTTTATTGACAATAAAAATAGCAAACATTTTTTATATGAAAAATTAAAAAATTGAAAAATTAAGTAACGGATACAATTTTCAAAATACTTAATGAGACTTGGCTTTGCTACTCACTTTATTTACTTTTTTTGTAAACAAAATCACTATTTATGAATGGATTTTCTGGAAATGAGGTTTATTTTACTTAAAATATTTACAGTTTTGTGACCAAGTAATGAAAATGGTACATTTAAATAAAAAATTTAAATTTAAAGAAAAAAAATTTACAATGAAGTGCCAATAACTCCGAATCCGTTAAGCATATCAAAAAATGATCTTAAAAGCACTTAACACTTATGTAATTTTCAACAAAACCCAAGAATACGTTTCAAAGATATGATACAATTTTCTAAAGAAAATTTGTTGATTTATTAAACAAAAATTTTTAATAAAACGAAAAAATTTCCATCAAAAATTTTTAATAAAACAAAAAAATTTCCAAAGACAATTTTTAATAAAACGAAAATTTTTCCACCATAGAAAGTTTTTTTTAAATGAAAATTTTTCTATAAAAAATTTTTCCTAAAATTTTTTCAATAAAAATTTTTTATAGAACCAAAATTTTTCTATAGAAAGTTTTTTAAAAAATGAAAAATTTTGTTTTTTTTTTACAAAATTTTCATAGAAAATTTTTAATTTCATGCAAAATTTTCTATACAAAATTTTGTATGACCTAAATTTATCCGTTTTTAATGTGGGAACAATTTTCTGTAGAAAAATGTTTACAATAAAAAGTTTTCTATTAAAAAATTTATATTTTTATATATAAAAAATTTTGATAGTAGAATTTTTATATTGAAAAATTTTCTATAAAAAAAAATATATTTATAATGAAACATTTTTTATAGAAAAATTTTAATATTAAAAAATTTTCTATAGAAAAATTTGTATTTTATATTTAAACATTTTTGATACTAAAATTTTTATATTTTTAAAGAAAAATTTGTATATAAAAAAATTTCTACAAAAAAATCCGATGAAAATAAAATATAAGAAATTCGTTTGGGATATTTATTAGTACACTAGATGCCCGGTACGTGTTTCGTATCAAGTAAAATAATAGAAAAAAATAATTTTAACATCTAATTCATTTTTTAAAAATTATATACATATATTTGATTAATTGGTACCTATTTTAAAATTTAACATTTATATAAACAATATGTTTTGTTTTTACATTCTAAGCATGAATAAACAAGCAGTTGTGGGTACCGACTCTAGAAAAGGCAATATAAAGATGGCCATGTTAAAAACATGATTCTTCCATTCATACCACAAGCGCTAGGTGTTTGCCCTTGAGCCTTGTACTAAATATAGCTTTTGAATCTACTCCCCTGGAGCTTTAACCCACTATGTCACAACTTCATTCAGGTCTGTCCGAAATGGACTCTACATAGTTTCAAAGTATTAATGACTTCATATCACTTTTAACTAAATTTCACATCCTGTAAAATTTTTCCTGAGAAACAGCTGCATATACTGAGTACAGTTTTAGAATCTACTCCCGAAGAGCATTCACCCAGCATGTCGCAACCTCATTCTGGTCTATCCGAAATGGATCCTATAGAGCTTTAAAGTCCTTGCGACTTCATATTACTTTTTACTACATTCTACCCGCTGTCAAATTTTTGCTGAGAAATAACTGCATATACTGAATATAGTTTTTGAATCTACACCCCTAGGGCTTTCACCTAGCTTATCGCAACCCTAATCAGGTTTGTCTGAAATGGCCTCTACAGAGCTTCAAAGTGTTGTCCAAGTGACATCATATGAATTTCAACTACTTTCCAACTTTTTCCTGAGAAACAAATGAATATAGTTTTGGAATCTATTTCGCTCGAGTTTATACCCAGCACATCGCAGCCCCATTCAAATCCGTCTGAAATGTTCCCACCAGAGCTTCAAAGTCCTTATGTCTTCAAATCACTTTTTATTATATTACACCCGTTGTCAGATTTTTGCTGAGAAACAACTGCACATACTAGAGCTTTGACCCAGCATATCTTAATTTCAATGGCGCTATCTATCGGAAATTGTGCATACCACCTTTGAAACATTTGTCGGCTCATGCGCAACTTTGGTAAAGAAAATTATTAGGTTTAACTTTGATGTTCTAAAACATAATTAATTGAAAACATATTCATACATTCATTGTTGAAATTTTTTAAATTTCAGAAATATTTTAAAAATTTCAAAGTTAAAAATTATACAATCAATACCAATATTTTTCTGTTTGAATATTTATCGTTACATAAATTAAAAATTTTCATCATGAATATTCATCATGGGATATTCATATTTCATATATAAATCCATCTTTTTATTTTTCGATCATAAGACAATAAATTTTCATCGGCAATGATATTTATTCTTTGATGAATTTAAAAAATAAAACGATATCCGGTCTCTGAAATTTGTAAAAATTTCGAAAATAACAAACCGTATATTAAAAATTTTAGTGTTATTCTACCTAAAACTTTGTTCGATGGGTTACTTCGAAGATTTTGATTTCCGTTTTGTTAGTTTTTATTGTCAACTGAACTTCGAAAGTTTATACAGAGTTGCATTTAACAATATATTTCATAAATACCAAATATGGTTATAAATTCAACAAAAACAATACAAATAATATAAACAATAAAATAGACATAACTTTTTTTAAAAATTTCATAACCATAATTTCCAATTTTTAAGAATAAATACATTTTGGACATTTTTCCTTTTCTAAATGGGAATACAAGAAGTTGTAACATAGGAAAAGAGAAACAGAGAGAAAAGAATCAAAAGAAACAGTCTGTGCACGCGGTTGCCATATCCCCCGCTCATGTTTTTCCCCTCCGTCAAAGAGTGCAGAAATGTCATCGTTCTTTTCGAAGTTTCTACCAACGGCAAAAACCACATGTCTTCTCGTTCGCACGAGATTTTCTAAAAATTTACACTGAAATATGGTGAAAAGTGTTGTGAAAGCGTGCAAAAGTGACATCTAAATATCGCAGTGACAATTTTCAATAAAAGATCAGTGCAAAATCGTGACACAAAGTGTTAAAAAATCACTTCAAAAGATTTTTTTTTGACAAACGCAAGAAGGAAAAAAACGTATTTCTCACTTTTTTTCTTCCACAAATTCGTTTTAATCGTCGTGTTGCCTTTTGACATTCATCAACGATTTGTCTGTTTGTCAAATTACGACGTATTGTTGTGTTTGCTTTTTGATTCGATTTGGATTAGTTCGTACAATTTTCCCCTTCTCGGATTCGTGTAACGTTAAAACAAAAACATCAACTTAATTTTATTGTTTTTGTTGTTTACTCTTAAATTCGAAGAAAACAACGGATGAAAATTTGTGCAAAAGGTAAAATTGAAAAAATAAAATAAACGAAAACAAAAAAAATATATTTTTTAAAAAAGCAACAGCGTAATAAAAAAGTGGTTGAGGAAGTTTTGTTAAAAATATTGAAATAATAAAAACAAACACAAAAAAACTAAATTGTTCTAAAACGTGAATTAAATAACAAAAAAGAACTCGTTTGCGATTATTTCCCTTTTACTTTGCGGATTTATTGTTATTGGTAAGTTTTAAATCATAACTATTGAACTTTTATGTTTTAAATCTGATTATCAATTCATTGTTATTGTGAAATAAATATTGTCATTAGGATTTTTAAGTTTTCTTTAAAGATTTTTTACTTTTATTCAAATTGGATTTTTGAAAATTCGAAATTTCTCCTTTTTATCAGCTGTTATGCAGAGTTGCTTTTATACAAATTTCTTTACACTTGGTTGCGCATATAGGTACAGTGTTTGAATCTAAATAGGAAAAGGATATAAGAAAAGATAAAATGAAAGTGTTTTTTTAACATTTGGGCTTTAACCCATTTTTACCCAAACTTTTACTAATAACAAACATTATTTAATTAGTTTTTACAATAAAAATATTACATAAAAAACATTATTCATAAAGAAAAACTAGCAATCCTCATAAGGGGCTAATTAAAAGTTTGTGGTTAGGAGGTAAATTGTCTGTCAAATGATGAATTGTCAAGAATTGAGCAGTCATTCTTTAATATCACTGTGTTAGTTGAAAATGTAGACAAAAGGGAGACATAGTGGGTAAAGATAATTCGAGTACGCTGTATTAAATCGTGATAACCGTTTTCTTAGGTCAGCACTAATTTTCAAGATATAGCGTTATTTAAAAAATGGAGGAGGTTGCACTACAAATATTCGCGTAATTCAAAGACTGCTTATTTTCTTGAGCTAAGTAAAATAAATTGAAATTCGACAACAAAATTATTTTTCAGAAACACTTAATCCGAGCAGTCGTTTTGGAAATAAATTTTTTTGTTCGCACAAAAAGTATTTTTTTTTTGAAAAATCACAAAAATAATCATAAAATAATTTATTTCAAACAAGTAAGAAAGTGCATTAGTCGGTCAAGCCCGACCTCTAATTCACCTCTAATGTCAAAGGTGTTCTTTTTCCTATATATAGACAAATATTCGCTAAATTTTGCTATCATACATTTTCTAAAAAGATATATTTAGCCTATTTCCGTCATTTGGACCGATTATCTCAAAATTTGGAAAATTGATTTCAGTTGTTACATTACAAAATTATGCATGCAAAAAATAAACTTAAAATTCCCATTATCTTCAAATTTACGAGCGTTCTAGGGATTTTTGTCTCATTTAGTGCTTTTTGACAGAAGAGTTTGTATGAGTGCTATGGTTAAATGTGGGACGATTTCAACGAAATTTGGTACAGTGAGTTTAGTTTACTTAAGCTGTATTTAATTTAATTTGAATGAAAAAATAATTATATTTGTGGCCAATATAGCACTTCCGGGAAGTGGGAATTGTGGGAGGTACAATAAATATTGGACTGATTTTGACGAATTGCAATAGCCATGGTCTCAGTATCAAAAAATGATCTGTGCCAAATTTCATAAAATTATCTTTAGAATTGCGACCTCTATTTTGATTACATGGTTTACATGGGGGTCCAGCCAGCCAGCCAGCCGTCCAGACGGACGGATGGACTGATATCGCTAAATCGACTCAAAAAGTGATTCTAAGCCTATAAGTATACTAAAAAATGGTGGGTCTAAGGCAAATATTTCTATGCGTTACATACATCAGCACAAACTTATAACAAGGGTGAAGGGTATAATGTCCGCGCGGAAAAATTTTAACCTATTTATAGTAAATCCACAAGATTATATTCAATGAGTCACTGTATATTTCAGATTAATATAGGATGAGTTAAAATTAGGAGCTCGATTTTATTATTTTGATCTCCGGAAATTCAGACAGAATGAGGGATATGGCTAAGTAAACTCTGTAGCGAATTTTCATTAAAAATAAATTCTGATAGACGCCCCTAAAATATCTATCATCATTTACTGAAGGGTATACAATCAAATGATAAACATAAATTACTTATTTTGTTAATAAAATATTCTTATGCTTTTTTCTACTCAAAACCAAAAATTACTACATATATTAAAACTAAGTTTTGCACTAAAATCCCAATTTATTACAATTATTTATTATTGTAATAAGTAGTTTTTTTTATAAAACGAAAAATATGTTGGTGGGGAAACCTTTCCACGACGCATTTCAATTGTTGGTTAGGCCAGCTCTTCAGAAGGATTATCCATAATTCTAGATAGAGCGAAAACCATACATTATATCTTGTTTGTGAGACAGAATAGATACGAATTATTGTGTCCAACAAATACAACAAACATAAAGCGAAGATTATGATCTGAACAGAAAAAATCATATTAAAAATTTCTCTATACAAAAAAATTTATATTGAAAATTTTTCTACACAAAAAATTTTATATTAAAAATTCTTCTCTACAAAAAATATTATATTGAATATTTAATACATATTAAAAATTCTTCTATTAAAAATTTCTCTATACAAAAAATTTCATATTGAAAATTTTTTTATATTTTATATTAAAAATTATTTTCAACAAAAAATTTATATTAAAAATTCTTCTCTACAAAAATCTTATATTGAAAATTTTTCTATACAAAAAATATACATTGAAAATTTCTCCATACAAAAAATTTTATATGGAACATTTTTCTATACAAAAAAAAAATTATGTAGAAAATTTTTTATTAAAAAAATTGTCTATGAAAAATTTTTCTATCAAAAAATTTTTTTTATAGAAAATTTTTCTTTACGGAAAGATGTATTATTTTGATTGAAAAAAATCTTAATTGAAAAATTTCACTACAGAAATATTTTAAAATTTTTGTATAGGAAAGAATTTTAATTAAAAGTTTTTGGTTAGTAACAATTTTGAATCGAAAATTTTTCTACAGATACAATTTTTAAGGGAACAAAATTTATATTGTCTGTAGAAAAAATTGGATAGCAAAATTTTTTATTAAACATTTTTATTTCGTTTCTAAAATTTGACTCTTTAAATTCAAATATATCGGAATTATTGAAAACTTATATCGTTTTGTAAACACTAATTTGTCATATATGTTAATACCTTGAAGTTATATTTGTTTTTAAAAGAATCCCAAAAATGTCAAATGTCAAAATCTCCAAATCGGAACTTTACAATTGTTCAGGTCAAAAATCGCCAAAATGCCGATAAATCGGCAAATATGGCAAGCCTGGTCCTATCCCATATTTTTATCTTTCCAATGGGAGACCTCGCGTCACATGTTAGCTAACTACATTAACGAGTGTTAACGTACGTAGTTACCCGGGTGATACCACGAGGAGGTCAGTCTCCACAGTTGAGATGAAGGATAACCAAGATAAGTCTAGGCTTACCAAGTGAAGACCAATCAGAACCGTTGCTTGGTATCCAACATTTTTTATGATGTTGTTCTAATTTACCATTTCTTAAAAACCACTTGTCTATTAAAAAATACATTCATTAATGTATGTAGAAAAAAATTGCCCTTAATCATGCCTAAGGGAACGATTTAGATTTGATTTTTCTGAATTTATTTGTATATTTTGCGAAACAAACCACTGTGGCATTATATTTTCCCCCAACTGCCGTTATGAAAAAGCAACCCTGCAGCAATTTATATTTCCCCTCTTGGTTTTTCGAAAACAGCTGTTCAAATGTTTTTTTTAATTTCTGTTTTCTATAGTTTCTTTATTACTATTTTCTTATAAGCCAGTGTGGGCACAAAAGAGAATAGAAGAATAAGTTGAATTCTAACCTCACATCTTCATCGCATCACATCATATTTACAACAACTCGAGCAAATGAAATGTGAAAAGGGAAAAATGAAATAAAAAAATCAAAGCAAAAGCTACAATCAATTCTTCTTCAAACACAGAAATTATTACGAAAAACTTTTAAAAAATCATAGCAAATTTTATTGTTGTTAGAAAAAATCAATGAATATATAGTGGAAAAATTGTAATTTGTTGCAGTTTATTTGAAAAATAACTGAAACAAATTGTGATACAAATTGAAAGAAAAAACTTTAAAATGTCAACTTGAAAAAATAAGTAAAAACTTTGAAAAGAATAAAAAGACAGAAAAGGGAATTGTTAAGAGGAAAAGGAAAGAAGAAGGCAAACGATAGTGTAAAGGAAAATTAAACCAACCTACAATCGACCCAACGACCGAATCGAATAAATAAAATTGTAAAAAGAAAAATAAAAATAAATAAATGCTAAAATCTAGTCAACTATAGAAACAATTAGTAACAACAATTTTCAATTCAGGGAAGAAAATTGTAAACAAAAATGTTAAGATTTTAAAGACAATAACTTTGGAAGACACATACCCACTCAGGTATTTCACTGAAATACGCAATAAACTACTTTTGGGTAGATCTTTAGTATGTATCATCTAATATCTAATTGAAGAAACTAATTTATATTTTTCTTTTAATTCTGTTTGTTTTCAGTTTGGATTCTAGGAATCTTTTGGAGTTTAGTTAATTTATCACCTAACGCAGTGTCAGTGAGTCCAACAAATTTGCAGTTTTGTTCTGTAAGTGGGCAAGGAAGCACCAAAGAGTTTCCAAAACGTCTACTTTCTTAATTCTGGAGTAAATAACGCTTGCGACGTTATTGTACTCTGGAAGACAGAGAACTAAGAAATTATCAATCTCAGTTATGTCATCCAAGGAAGATACTTCCACAGCAGTAACTGCTGGTGCTGCTGCTACTGTGGCCCCTACTACGTCTGCAGCTGCTGCAACAACCTCCTATGCAAATGTTTTGCAAAATCTTGAAGGCAAGAAAGGAGGAGGAGCAGCTACTGCGGTCACTATAGAAACTAAAGGCTCCAGTAAGCCTAATACCGCTAAGCAGCAGGAAAACAATGATAATAAGGAAAACCAACCCAGTGTCAAGACTATGAAATCGTGGAGCGATGAAGTAGCTGCTGCATCAGAAGATGTGCCAGCAGCCACAAGTGGGGCTGGTGAGAAACGTGCTGCTGCCAATAATGATACAACCGCCGAAAACTCCTCTGAGCTAGATGACAATGGTGATTTTGTACCAGTTGTTTCCCATCATCGCCGTGATCGCAAAAAGGCACGTAAAGATAAACCTCGTGAGGGTAAAAATGGTAATGGTGGCAATGGTCAAACCTCAACTAATCAAACTTCTGGCAATCAAAAATCAAACAATGGTCAACGTCGTGGCAATGGAGGTAATGGCGGCAATGGTGTCAGCGTTCCTGCTGGTGGAGCTCCCACGGATAAAGAAGGAGAACGCAAATTTCCTCCACGCCAACGTCAACGTGGTGGTAGCCCTCGTAAGTCTGCAGGTGGTAATAAAGGACCAGTTAAGGAACGTAAAGATGCTTCTCCTAGTGCTAGTGCTGAGAATGCTAGCAGCGGTAATGAAGCTAAGACTGGGGATGGCGATACTCAAGCTCAAACATCAGGCACTGCTAATGCTTCTGCAGCTGGTACAGGCACTGCTGTTGCTGCTGCAACCGCAACACAGCCTAAAAAATTTGTTGCTGCTCCACCACCGAAGGTGAATGCTTGGAAGGTAAGTGGATATTATTGTTATTGTTTATTTATATAATACCCAATTCAATTTCCTCAATTTGTAATATGGATAAGAAAATGTCGTAATTATAAAAATAAGGGATTAGGATATTTTGAGTAAGACATTAAACGAGTTCTTGCCACCAAAGTTAACTTTTTTGACCTCTATTTCTATCGAATTTTATTAAATTGTAAAGAAATCTGTGATTAATAGCTTAATGACTCTGCCTGTTCTATTCAAAGTTTTTAAACATATGAAGTATTTTCCTCTTATTTATCGATGGAGTTTAAAATTTAAGTTGTGGCTTGGATAACTGGTGATATTTAAATGGGATCAGTTGCGATGGCAATATGTTATGTTCTATGAACGGTAACACTTTTGGTTCCTTTTATTCAATTAGAATCGAAATTCATGTTAAAAATTCTGTACCATACTTTTATTAGAGGATTTAGAATACTTACTTAAATGGCCTATATTTACAACCTGTTAAGGTCAAAGGCCGAGCATGTTTTAGAATTCCATGCGCTTCGATCTTGTGTTCACACTCTTAAATTTCATATGCCAAGCTTTCAAAGATTTTCCTCTACTTGGTCTTTCTATAACTAACTTATATTTTTATAGTTTTTATAGGAGAACTCGCGGCACATGTTAGCTCACCACATTAACGGGTGTTAACGTAGTTCCTCGGGTGATACCACGAGGAGACCAGTGTCCACAGTTGAAATGAAGGATAACAAAGATGTGGCTGGGCATACCAAGTTAAGACCAATCAGAACCGTTGCTTGGTATCCAATATCCCCTTCATCACCCAGGGGATTTCAAATAAATTCTATTTATTATCTTGTGCAAAAAGCTAAATGCAAAGTAACATAATGATTCTTTTATAAATACTTCAAAAAATTCTAATTTGTTTCATGCTTCTTTTTATGATTCTTTGAATCAATGTTTTTATTATTGACTTTTTGAGTGAAAAACTGGAGCCAATCACGACGCATTCGTTTTCGATTGAAATGTAAGATATTTTAGAAACATTTGTGTAGCATACCTTTAGGATAATATTTATATTATATAACATACAAAATATCACTACATTTTAACTTATTTGTTAAAAGTTGAATGTTTTGACAAGCAAACGGATATGCTTAGATATAAAGTTTTACTAAACTTTTTTAAAATCCGTAAGGTATGTTACACAATGTTTGCTTAAAAGTCTGAGTTTTCGACCGATATCGAACGCCATCAAGAGATTTTTTTAATTTACACCATTAAGAGATTTTTGACAAAATAGAAACAATGTATAATCTAAAGGGCTAGAAAAGCTTTTCTAATCCCATTACACGCACGTCAGAGCATTTCTTGGTATCATATCTTTTGACCAAGACCTTTATTTACCAATATCATAAGTGTTACATTATAAAAAATTTACCCCCTAATTCATTAACGAAGAAAACTATGACAAGCTTATACTTAAAATTTTCCATGTAAAATTATTAAAGACTTATTGATAATTTTATAATCGGTTTATGAGTTAGGGTTTATTAGTCTGAATTTTTCAAATGTTAAATTTTTATTTTAAATATTTCAACTGTTTTTTTTTTTTTGGTAAAATTTTAAAGAAACTTTTTTGTTTAAACTTATCTTTAGAAAGGGTTAACTCTTTAGTATTTAAAAATTTATTTTAAGTGAAGTTTAGGGTCCAAATCTTCGCATTCGATATCGATCGAAATATAAGATATTTCAGAAACATTTGCATACTTTTAGGATTATCTAAATAATATATAAGATTCACTTAATTTTAACATATTCGTCAAAAGATCGCTAATAGTAAAAAAATTTAATTTAAATGTTTTGACACAGAAATAGATATGTTTAGATATCACGTTTTATTAAACTTTTTGCAAAATAAATTGTTTTGAAAATCCCTAAGGTATGCTATACAATATTTGCTTAAAAGCCTGGGGCCAAATTACCGTATTCGATATCGATCGAAAATTCAGTATTTTAAGCAAATATTGTGAAGTATACTTTAGGGATGTTCAAAGTTACTTCGATGCAAAAAGTTTGATGAAATTTGTTATCCATTTTGATTCGTTTTTAAAAACATATAGTTCAAATAAAACTCTTTTACTATTGGTCATCTTTTGGCAAATAACTACAAAAAAAAAAAAATAAATAAAGTAAACTGAGCATCTTTTAAATAATTTTGATTATCCTTAAAGTATGCTATACAAATGTTTTAAAAATATCTAAGATTCCGATCGATATCGAATGCGGTAATTTGGGCCCTGAGCTCTCGATCGCTATCGAATGCAGCGATTTGGTCCAAGTTTATCTCTTAGAGTACTCGATAGGAATCAAACTTAATATATTTTGGTCTAAGTTCGATAGTATACTTTTAGGATGTAATAAATATTTTAACATCATGACTAATTTTTAACGAATTTATATTTTTATTTAAATGCAAGGATGGTATAAATATATTTTACACACAGATCAACCATTATTAATAATTAAAAATTTTCACATTTTATTTTATCTCCTTAAAGTATGCAATATAATTTATTTCCGATAAAATTTACTAGAGTTTTTATTTATTTTATATTAAATGATTATTCAAAGATTCTTGAATAGTTTTAAGTCTTGTCGATATTTTCACTGAAAGCACGATAGCTTTCAGAAGAGATATAGCAACAACGGAAGCCAAAAAATGCCAGGGAAACCAGTTAAACGCTACAGATTATTTTAATTTGCTTTTTGTTAAACTAGCACATTTTCAAAAATCACATTTAATATGATTCATATTAATATTTTAATTAGAATTCTAATTGAATATTTTTTAAACTAAAATTTTGCACACACAACTTAAATTAAGGCGACCTTGACATTTATTTTTAAACTTTAATTTCTCGTATCTTGCTCCCTTCATCTTTCACTTTTCTTAAAGCAATTTGTGTTCTGGTTGATTGTGTATAAAACAAATCAAACGAAATGCTAAAACGATCACAAATTTTGCACAAATAAAAGGGTGTGTTATTTATATTGGAGATGTTATTTTCTTTTTATAAAATAACATGATAATGTACAAAAAAATTAAAATAAAACGAAAAGTAAAAAGTAGGAAGAATAAAAGAATAATTGCCTAAATTACAAACAACAAAAAAACCACCTGTATGTCTAGCGACAACATTTAATTAAATAATTTAATATTGCATAATATTTTGTTTATATACAAATACATTCAAAAATAAAATCTTGTTGGACTAGAGACAAATTTTAAACAATTTGTTAAACATTTGCAATATAGAATTTATTTTAAAATTGTGTTAATTTTATAAAATTTAAAAAATACAATCATTCTATTTCATTAACCTTTAAAATATTTATTAAGGAAATGTTTTTTTATGAAACAAGTAAGAAAGTATTATAACCGGTTATAGCCGAAATTTAATATAGAGATTTGATTTAATTTTGATTTAAGTACTAAAATATAATCGATATAAATCCAAATGAAAGATAGTTCAGAAATATTTGTGTAGCATACTTTTAGGATAATCTAAATAACCCAAATAGCCGCATTCGATATCGATCGAAAACTCAGGGGCCAAATTACCGCACTCGATATCGATCTAAACCTCAGACTTTAAGTATGCTATACAAATGTTTTGAAAATATCTAAGATTTCGATCGATATCGAATGCCGTAATTTGGCCCCAGGCTTAAGCAAATATTGTATAAGATATAGGGATATATAGGGATTTTTCAAATAATTTATTTTGCAAAAAGTTTAATAAAACCTTATTTTGAAAGTGGATTAGGTCCATTTTTATTTAAATTGAGATATAAAGTGTTTTGCGTTTTAGTGTTTTTAAAAACTAAGTGACTAATTTTAGTAAATTTTAAATCTTAAGTTTTTATCAGAACCTATCAAATTTTTTCTTTCATAAAAATAAATTTATAAAAACCATTTGCAAATAAAACCAAAATTTTTGTTTCAAAAAAAATTTTTCATAGCAAAAGTCCTATAAAAAGTAAATTTTTGAAAAAAATTCTTTTAAACGAAAATTTTTGAAAAAATTTCTATTAAACGAAAATTTTCGAAAAAATTCCTATAAAACGCAAAATTTCAAAAAAAAAATTTACAAAACGCAAATTTTCGAAAAAAATCCTGTAAAACGCAAATTTTCGAAAAAAATCCTATAAAACGCAAATTTTCGAAAAAAAATCCTGTAAAACGCAAATTTTCGAAAAAAATCCTATAAAACGCAAATTTTCGGAAAAATTCTTATAAAACGCAAATTTTTAAAAAATTTTCTATAAAAAGGAATTTTTGAGAAATTCCTATCAAAATTAAATTTTTGAAAAATTTCCTATGAAAAGTAAATTTTTGAAAAATTTCCTATAAAAAGTAAATTTTTGAAAAATTGCCTCTAAAAAGTAAATTTTTGAAAAATTTCCTCTAAAAAGTAAATTTTTGAAAAATTTCCTCTAAAAAGTAAATTTTTGAAAAATTTCCTCTAAAAAGTAAATTTTTGAAAAATTTCCTCTAAAAAGTAAATTTTTGAAAAATTTCCTCTAAAAAGTAAATTTTTGAAAAATTTCCTCTAAAAAGTAAATTTTTGAAAAATTTCCTCTAAAAAGTAAATTTTTGAAAAATTTCCTCTAAAAAGTAAATTTTTGAAAAATTTCCTATAAAAAGTAAATTTTTGAAAAATTTCCTATGAAAAGTAAATTTTTGAAAAACTTCCTATAAAAAGTAAATTTTTGAAAAACTTCCTATAAAAGGTAAATTTTTGAAAAATTTCCTATGAAAAATAAAATTTTGAAAAATTTCCTATGAAAAATAAACTTTTGAAAAATTTCCTATGAAAAGTAAATTTTTGAAAAATTTCCTATAAAAGTAAATTTTTGAAAAATTTCTTATGAAAAATAAATTTTTGAAAAATTTCCTATGAAAAATAAACTTTTGAAAAATTTCCTATGAAAAGTAAATTTTTGAAAAATTTCCTATAAAAAGTAAATTTTTGAAAAATTTCCTATAAAAAGTAAATTTTTGAAAAATTTTCTATAAAAAGTAAATTTTTGAAAAATTTCCTATAAAAAGCAAATTTTTGAAAAGTTTCCTATAAAAAGTAAATTTTTGAAAAATTTCCTAAAAAGTAAATTTTTGAAAAATTTCATATAAAAAGTAAATTTTTGAAATATTTCCTACAAAAAGTAAATTTTTGAAAAATTTCCTACAAAAAGTAAATTTTTGAAAAATTTCCTTTAAAAAGTAAATTTTTGAAAAATTTCCTATAAAAAGTAAATTTTTGAAAAATTTCCTAGTATATTCATCCACATTCAAAACAAATTTGAAATTTTTATTTTGTTTGAATAATTTTTTCTTTTTTGAAAAATGTATGGGTATTGAACCACTTTTAAAATAAAAATTTGTATCAAATCGTTAACTACAAAATGCTTGACTGTCAATATTTTAGAAGGTTTTGTAAATTTAAGATCCACCATGCAGAACCTTTCCCCATCATTAACTTAATTTTTTTGAAATGTGGACTTATTCCACTTTCAAAATAAAGTCTTCATTTAGTTTAAATGAAATTCTTGTACTATCAGGGAACTATTCACAAATAAGTTACAGTGCAGTGAACCTTTTGTGTTAAAAATCCTAAACGTATGCTACACTAATGTTTCTGAAATATTTTACATTTTGATCGATATCGAATACTACGATTTGGATTCTGAATTTTCCCATTCAAATGCGGGACAGTCTAAAATTCGAATTAAGTTTCCAAAATTTTACCTTATAGTATTGACTAGTTGAATCCGTTCTGCTTCGCTGGCCACAAAATGGTTTTTTTTATATTTTTTTTCATGACTTATGTATACATAGGTCTAACTTGGTAGAATAAGTCAAGAACAAAGTTAGTACCGTTTAGCAACGCGGACGTGCTCATCTAGTTATTAGTCGGCCAATATCTTATAAGATCACAAAGACATTCAGGTTTGAATGTAAAAATTTTATTTTATGATTAATTGTTCAAAAAGTTCAGTTTTTCAAAATCTTTAATATGAAGTTCAAAAATTTCGATTCCATTAACCGTAAAAGATTCAATATAAAAAATGTATGTATGTACCCAAAAATTTTTTATAAAAATTCCGTTGAAATTTCTATACAAAAATTTCTACTACATAATTTTCTTCCTACCAAAATTTTAATAAAAATCGAAAAATTACTTTTTAGTAAAAACTTTACTAAATTTACGAACACAATTTTGTATCAAAAATTTTTCAATGAAAAAATTTTGTTTCGAAAAAAAATTTTGTTTATCGAAAGTTTTGTTTTTATTTACGAACAAACATTTCACCACTTAATAGTAAAGAGAAATCCAAAAACACGTGGTGGTTCGGTTCTTCATAAAAATAAACAAAACAATATCAACAAATTTATTTTTTATTGTTTAGCAAATAACAAACAACAATTAACAATAAACTCCAAAAACAAAACAACTTAATTTTACAATTTGCTTTTAGTTTCGACTTTAAATACCTAAAACTTTTTTGTACATTTTTTTGTTTTTTCTTTTGCTCTTAATTTGTTTACCAAAATTTATGCTGTTTCGATTTGAATTTAAAACGCAATAGATTCAATTTTGTGGTTCGATATGGTATTGATATACTTTCGTATATTTACTTGTGTTTTGCTTTATATCAGAATACAGTGGGCCTAGAAAGCTGCGGCATTCAAAACTATACTCTTTTTCAAATATTATAATTTAAATACCGAAAGTTTGAACTTTACTTTCAATATATTTAAATTGTTTAAAATGGAATTTAGTTGAAACACAGATATAAACAATTATTCTTTTAATATTTTTAAACTCAATTTTTTTTTATATAATTAAAAATTTAATTGATCTCTATATAAAAAAGTAAATTCAAAATATTTTGATTACTCAGATTTCTTATTTAACAATAAAATTTCAATTAATTTGATATACTCTCCCCTACAAAGTTTTTTTTTTTTTTTAAATCATATCAGTAATAATGTTATGGGATTATCATTAATTTATTTTCTATTGACGTCAGAATCATAGCATTTATATATAAACAAAAAAAAATTCTCATACGAATTTTGGATTTAAGTTCAAATGAACTTTCATTTGAGATCAAAATTTTATAATCATTTTAGAATATAAAATGTTTTAAGAAATTGCAATAAAAATATAATATTTATTTTTTGTTATCAAATGTTATTATCTTTTCGAACGTGTTTATAATACCAGAGCACGCTTTCTAAAGATGTTTCAATTCAAATTAATTTAGATTTATTGTATTCACGAAATCGGTTTTAAAATAAATGAAAAGAATTTCAATTAAAAAAATAAAGTTGGAATTTCTTATTGAAATACTACGTTACAATAATTTTGTTTTAAATTTCAAATATATTTGAATAAATAAACCAAAACCAGTAATTTTAGAAAAATTTATTTCGAATCTCCTAAAAGTATACAACAAGAATTTCTCCGCTTTTCTCAATCTGAGTCCAAATGCCCGAATTTAATAAATCGATCGAATATGGACAAACCATTTGAAATCGCTGCATTCGATATCGTTCAAAAACTCAGATTTTTAAGCAAATATTTTGTAACATACGTTAGGGATTTTGAAAATAATTTATTTTGCAAAAATTTTAATAAATTTTGATGTATAAACATATCCGTTTGTTTGTCAAAACATTTAGTTTAAATTAAATTCTTTTACTATCAGGGAATTTTTGACAAAAAAAGTTATAGTGTAGTGAACCCTTTAAGTTATACATATTATTTAGATTATCCTAAAAGTATGCTACACATGCTACTTTTCGATCGATATCGTATGCGAAAATCCAACCAAAGAAATGTTTTATACACTTTTAACTAAAATAGGTATTTTTCAACGTTTCTACTCCAAGTTTTTTTTTAATTTTTCTATAGAAATTTTTTTATCAAAAATTTTTCTATAGAAATTTTTTTTATCAAAAATTTTTCTATAGAAAATTTTTTTATCAAAAATTTTTCTAAAGAACATTTTTTTATCAAAAATTTTTGTATATTTTTTTTAACAAAAATTTTTGTATATTTTTTTTAATAAAAATTTTTTTTATCAAAAATTTTTCTATGGAAAAAATTTTCTAGCGAAAATTTTTTTATCAAACATTTTTCTATAGAGGATTTGAAAATTTTTGATATAAAAATATTTGTATCCAAAATTTTTACAGAAAAATATTTTTATCGAAAACTATTTTTATCGAAAAATTGTATCGATCAATTTTCCAAAGAAAAATATTTTTATTCAAAATTTTTCTATAAAAAAATGTTTGGATCGAAAATATCTAAAAATATAAAAATCTAAAATTGTTTAATATTTGAATTTATTTCCGTTTTGAAAAATATTCCCAATGTTTACAAAAATATTCCCAATGCTTACAAAAATAATAGTATCGTGGCAACAATGTTCGATATTATATTTCTTTGTTCTCTCGAACCATGTATTTTGTTGTTATAAATTCAATTTTTATTTGTTTCTTCCCAATTTAGTTTTTGTCTTTTCTTTAACAAAGCGGCACCAACCAACTCTATTAACATTCAAATTCCAATTGAATGATTTTAATACTCATTTTCACGAGTTTTATTAATAATCGTGGTATTTACAAAAATTAAAAAAAATTCATCGGCTTCTGGTGGTATGGGCCGCTAACTCCTGATAATGACAAATCGATTCGGACATATTTATGTGGACACTCTTTCTGTATTTACCTTGGCAGATGCCACAAATGCTTGGCTTCTTTTGTCTTTATTTTTATAAATTTCCGAACTCCGATCTAGAAATTTCAGAACTGATTTCAGCCCAGCATAAGCTTAAAAATATTAAATAAGTCTCTGAGACTTAAAATATTATCCATTGTTTAATATTAATCTTAAGAAAATCTTATTTGGGAGACCCTAATCCACGTACATATTAATAATATCTTTCTGGTTTCTTTGCGGTTAAACTTTTAGTTCTGTCAATATGTTATTTTTTTTTTTATTAATAAAACAAAAAAAAAAAAAGCGTGTACATACACCTATACTTACAAAAATGTGTATACGCTACACCATAATAAATTGGTAAATTTTGAAGGCCCTTGCTAAACAAGAGATTTTTTTAAATATTTGTTACCAAGTTTAAGATATTCCAAATTTTTGTATTAATTAGATCATGCCTTCTAAAACTTACCAAAATATAAAGGATTTATGTCTGGACTACCCGATGGACACACGTAAATCTTACGTAGAAATACAATTTTTATACCCTTCACCACCATAGGTGGAAAGGGGTATTATAAGTAACGCATAGAAATATATGTCTTAGACCCACCTTTTAGTATACCAATAGGCTTAGAGTCGATTTAGCGATGTCAGTCCGTCCGTCTTTTTGGACGGCTGGCTGGACCCCCATGTAAACCATGTAATAAAAGTACAGGTCGCAATTCTAAAGATAATTTTATGAAGTTTGGCACAGATAATTTTTTTTGGTAGTGGGACCATGGCTATTTAAATTCGTCAAAATCGGTCCAGTATTTATGGTACCTCCCATAGGTCCCTCTTCCCGGAATTGATATTTTGTCCACAAATATCAATATTTTTTCATTCAATTTTAAACAAATACTGCTTATGTAAATTTTGGTTTACTGTACCAAATTTCGTTGAAATCGGGCCACATTTGACCATAGCTCCCATACAAACTCTTCTGTCAAAACGCACTTAATGAGAAAAAAACTCTCATAAATCTGAAGATAATGAGAATTTTGAGTTTATTTTTTTTGCATACATAATTCTTGTAAAACTTAGAATCAATTTGCCAAATTTCGATATAATCGGTCCACATTTGACCCTAGCTCTCATATAAGTTCAAATGGCGAAAACAGCTTAAATATACAAGTTTTGAAAAAATGTTTGTATGATGGCAAAATTTAGCAAATATGTGTCTTTATACAGGAAAAAGAACACCTTCGGCGTTAGTGGTAAAGGGTATCGTATGGTCGGGCTTGACAGACTATAGCACTTTCTTACTTGTTCAAAATGTTTTTTTTAGCGGGTTTTCCCTTGTTTCGCAGTAATGGAAATTGGTGACTCTATCATACCAAAGACTACAATATAAAGAAAGTAATTGCACTCCATACATTTGTTTTCTGTCAAAAGAGAAATTAAAGTGGCTATAGAACAATGAAAAACACATAAACGCGCAAACAAACATACATTTCATGAGCACGTGTGTGTGCCTTAGCTTTCTCTCATTGTATAATCGTCTCCATTAGTTGCTTTTGAATTAAAGTCAAAGCGATTTACTCTCTTTTTTATGGAACTTAATAAAAATACGGCAAATCGATGTATTTAAGTGCAACATCTTTATATTATAGAGTCTTTGATCATAGTTTTTTAGGGTACCATATGGTCGGACTTGACTGGCTATTATGCTTTTTTTATTTGCTCATTTTTTTTTTGTGGTACTGCATACTAATATACATATACCTCTAGCATAATAGTGACAACACTAAACGCGTCTACATAACATTTCAAATTAAAAAAAGTATAATAAAAAAATAATAAAACTTATCTAAAAACTAGGAAATAATTTAACTTCTTAAGAAAAACTAATAAACAGAAAATTTACAAAACACTTTTTGATCTAAAAATAGTTTTTATACTAAAAAAAACAACGCTAATAAAGTAATAAATCAAAAATAAAAAAATTAAAAATTTGTTCATAAATTTTGTTAATAAAAAATTAAAAAAATTGAACAACCACAAAAAGAAGAAAAATTCTGTATGTGTTTAATGCAGTGTTAACAAACCACAAAATTCTGAAAGATATGCACTTTCAATTCCAAATACTCGAATATTATAAATAACTAAATGCGCAGTTTAATATGTTTGAAGTTTAAATTTGTCAGTCAACCTGTCTTTATTTTTAACACACTTTTATTTTGTTGTTTTTCACAATTTACCTGTGCGTATATGGTTTTATATATACATAAGTTTCTTTAGAAACTCAAGAAAGAAGAGAGCTTATAAAATAAGAGAGTAGAGCTTAAACAACCAGTCCCAAAATGAAAACAAAAGTAAATATTTTATTTTATTAATTATAACTTATAACACTTTAAATTATGTTTTTTTTTTGCTTTACTTTTAATTTAAAAATAACCTAAAAAATTACAATTTTAAGTTGGTGTATTTAAAATCGTGTCCCAGTAAGAAAAAAGGTTTATTCTCAAATTGAGGATGATTTGAAAATAAATCTTTTTTCAAAGGTCAAACGTTTGATACCGATTTGATACTGATTTGAGAATAATAGCGTTCTCAACAAAAAGGGGACTTTATTCTCAAATTGAGAAATGCCTTTATTCTCAAATCATTATCAAACCTCATTCTCAAAGGTTTTTCAAATGTGGATATCATCTACATGTGGAACATAAATAAAATGGCGTTGTATTTTTGAGTTTGTTTACTTTGTTTTTGAAAACGGTGCATCATATTTGAATTCTTTTGCTTAGAATATAATTTTTTTATTGTTAGTTAAAAAAAAAATTTAAGAAACAAAGAAAATTTACTTATGCATATGAATATTATTGAATTTTTAATCTTGACATTTTTTAAGCAAGGTTTTATGGTCAAATATAGACCAATTTTAAAAAATCCGAAAGAAATAACGAATTTCTTTGAAATGCAATGTCATTCCATTAAAATATCTTAAACATTATTTTTTTTAGCATAAATTATTTTTTTTAATGTTTGAAAACAGTTTGAAATAAGGTTAGATATCAAATATTTATAACACCATTTTTCAAATTATTCTCAAATTATCTTAGGGTTTGATAATGATTTCAGAATAACCTTCATTCTCAATTTGAGAAACTATCATTTTTCAAAGGTTTATTCTCAAATGAACCCTCATTTGAAAATGAATGTGAATCTCAAACATCTGTTCAGGTTTGAAAAAAGTTGGAAAAAAACGTTTGATATCAAATGTAAGTCATCATATTTCAAACGTTTGACACTGTTCTTACTGGGGTATAACAGATATTTAAAGTAAGAAGCGCACAAGAAGCTTAGTTGTATATTCTGGGAACGATACATGGACTGCGAAGGATTTTAAAGAAAATTATTGCATACTTTTGGGAGGTTTCAAATTATTTATTGTTTTGATTTTCTTTCAATGTAATAATAACCTAAAAAAACTTCAATTTTGAAATTTCTTTTAAAATCGTGCATAAAATATATTTGAAGTTAGGACCGCACAACAAGTCCACACAAGCTTAAATGTATATTTGGGCATGATACTAGTACATATTTTCTTCCTTTTTACATAAATCGAAATGTGAGAAATTTTAAAGAAAAATATTGCATACTTTTAGGATGTTTAAAATTATACATTTATGTGAAAAATAATAAGGACACCGAAATCCAAAACTTTATTTTTATTTAAAACGGGTTAAAAGAATCAAAATTCATTCTTATTTCCAATGTTTGTTTGTTTGTTTTTTATTAAACTGTAGAGTAAAGGCTATTCTTATACATAATTGTATTATACATAATGTTTTGACGTAACTTTTCAGAACAGCAGCACATCGTTTACATTGTGTCAACCAAAATTTGGGAAACATGCTCCATGCAAACTATATGATTTTTTAAAGCCCATCGCCATTAAATAGAGACTTTCCACTGATTGATATTGTAACATTATTGCACAAATTGGATTTAAACCAGGGGATTGTTCTTGTTGACTTTACTTCTTTATCTAAAAACACTCAGAAATTTATCAGAATTTTAATAAAAATTAAATTTTTATATTAATACAACCTTTTGAAGAGCTTGGTTTTTATTAGTAAAACTGAAAAGTTGTATGCTAACAAACACATTTTTTCGATAAAACTTCAAAGGCGATTATAGCGGTCTATAAGTTTTCAATACCATTTATAGTATGATTCGTCTTTAGCCTCAAAGTAGGTCTTAGTTTCGGCGATTAGCTGTTCATTGGCACTAGACTTCTTTCCAGCGGACATATTCTTGAGGCCTGAGAATGAATGCAATTCGAAGCCTAACATATGATATTTTGCCATCTTTTTTATTGATTTGTGACACTGTGCATTGTCTTGATGAAGCAGCACTTTTATCTATTTCAAATTGTTCAAATCTAATAATGCTATGAAATAGTCTCTGTTTATGACTTTTTCCAAACTGATTCGCGATAATTGTTGACTGGACTGCGGAATGATTTACCTATTATCACATATTGACTTAAAAATTTAAATTTATTAAGATGGAACAGATCTAAATACTTCCCAGAATTATTATTTAGTTGTTATACCCTTCACCACCATATTATAAGTTTGTGCTGATGTATGGAATATTTGTCTTAGACCCACCTTTTAGTATACCAATAGACTTAGAATCACTTTTTGAGTCGAATTAGCGATGACCGTCCGTCCGTCTGGCTGGCTGGACCCCCTTTTATTTAAGCTTTTTACTCTACAGCCATTTTATTTGTTTTACATCGATGGCGCTTAGTGGAATTTCTTCATACATCGAAGTGCAACAAATCGAAGTAGTGATCCTACAACGATGAAATTTTGCATTCTTGTTTAGTTTTATGTAGATAAGAATCAAACACATTTTTAAAATCCCTCGGCGTCTTGGACCCCGATTTTTCACCTATTTTTCTTTTTGATATACAAGTTGCAATTCTTAATTGGCCCACGTCTATTAGTTTATCCAGCAAAGAGCTCAGCCAATTTTGGTTGATCCGTCCACTCCTTGGGGTACCTGCTTTGGACCCCCATTATTCACTTACGTTTCTTCTTAATATAAGCCGCAATTCTCAACAGATGATGAAATTCGGCTCACATCTATTGTTTGACCCAAAAAAGAGCTTTACTGATTTTGGTAGTCCTACAAGGGACTTGCACTTAAATTCAATTTGATTAAAATGTTACGCCTAAACGACTGCAACACTTTTTTCTTAAATTATGCGTAACCATTTACGTGACTTTTTTCAGAAAATTTAGAACTTTCTTCTATGATCGGTAAATTTCGGTGAATTTTTTTCGCTCAATCTAAAGAAGAGAATTTCAGCTTTCACATGGTTATGGTAGGAGCACCGAGCAAAACCGAGCCAACTTAGTTTTTGTCCAAAGAAATACGAAAACACTGAATTTTGTAAAGCTTTGTTGATTTCCTTATATCTCCACAACTATATAGGATATTAAGTTATTTTCTTCTGCAGACTTAAACAAAGGTTCTGTATCTTAACTAAATCGACATCAAGATTAAAGCTGTGAAACTATATTCCATGCATGTTAATCCTTAATATATAGACTCTTCTATATAGAACTGAATCATTTGATTTTTCAAAAGTTGCGGTCAAAGAATGTTTTTTTTGCAGCAGAAGTAGGGCTTACCGCCGATGGTGGATGCTGTGGTAAATTACAATTTTAATAAAATGTAATAATTACAGAAATTTATTATTACCTTGACTTTATTCCCAAATATATCGGGTGGGCCACATTAAAAGGTTTAAATTTAAAAATGTAATAAAACTAAAAGGGTTTAAAATTTTGCTAAATTAATTTTTTGTTATGAGGTATAATTTTTCCGGTTAGAAATGGAATGTTATTTAATTCATATGGCTGACTCAGCTATTCGATCGGACTAAATTTCGTTCACTTGTTCGAGTTTCTTTAAAGGCGACCAACAGAAACGGTGTCAAATCGCAGCTTCTTGGCGGGAAATTGACCTTACTATTTCGACTACTTAACGGCTATCAAACATTTGAAGCAATAAGCTGATTGTGGCTTATCGAACCATTCCGCTCCACAAGCCGCACCAAACACTCATAGTGGAGTGTTTGGCGAGGAAAATTTTTTTTTAATTTTAAAAGCGTTTGTCCTACTACCAAGTTTACGTGGATAGACAGACATCGTTTAATGTACTCAGAAAGTGATTCTAAGTAGATCGCTATTATATTATTTATATGTGTTATATACACCAGTGTAAACTTTTAATACCCTAAAGTTTTGTTGATTAATAGATGGTACTAAAAGTTCATTGATTTGCCATTAATTCGATTATTATTTTTTGCAATCACGTTGACTTATTAATAAATTATTTCCTATTGATTTGTCATAAGTGTAAAATAATTCAAAATTAAGGTTTTAATTAAATTTATTCTACTTTGATTTATTAAATGACATGAAAATACTATTTTTTTCACTTCACGTGCATAAATCACATTTCTAATAGTAAATTCAATTTTACAAAGTAGATTATGTTATCTAATAGTGTAAAGGTAGCGGAATTTTTCAGAAATATCAAATTTTGATTTGCGGCTTTTTTTGTCATAAATCTATAATATTAATTAAAACAATATAAAAAAGATTAATTTAGCCAACTGATAAGAATACTATAAATATAGAACATTAAACATGTGCAAATTATTATTTTACAATATGCGAGTGTAATTTTGAGATTGAATGATTAATACTTTATTTTTATTAATTACTAGATTATCAAAATGTGGTATTAATTTGGAAATTCTGAATCCAAAATAAGACACCAAAACCCATCAAGAATTTTTTAATAAAATCGTATTGCATAGTTTTAGGAGGCTCAGGGGAACTTTTAAAAGGGAAAAGTTTTATATGAAAAAGGTCCAAATTATTTCGAAACTACTAAAAGTGTGCTTCAAGGTTTTCTTAAAAATCAATCAGACAGTTTGTCAACTTCTAATTAATACATTTTTTAAAAGATACTTTAAATTCAAGAATTTGTATTTCCATTCAGTTTACTTAAAAGCCTTCACTCATTTATTTACCCCAAAGTGTTAATATCTCCTCCAAGTGGAAGACATCACACATTCTCACACTTATCTTTTATTGTAACAAAAAACTCTCACTGTTTCTTCAATGACTTTAATAATTTGTCTCTTATTTAAATAAATGCCACTTAAAATAATACAATATATATAAAATTGTAAACCATTTTCAAGATAAACAATTTAGCGTTCAATGCACTTACTATTTTTATTTTCTTAGCAATTTATAATATCGTTTCTATAACACTGCAGCGCATACTTACATCCATGTGTAAAGCATATGTGTTTTTTAATGCTGACTGTGTGACATACCTACGACAATACCTACCCAGCAGATCAAAATCCTCCATTAGTAGAGTTTATAGAAAAAAATTTGATACAAAAAATTTTCTACAAAAAAAAAAAAAAAAAAATTTTGTCTACAAAAATTTTCTGTAGACAAAATGTTTCTATTGAAAAAATTTTGTTACTAAAATTTTTCTATAGCCAAAATTTTTAAACTAAAATTTTTGTAAAGAAAAAATTTTGATACAAAAATTTTTCTATAGAAAAAATGTTGATACAAACATTTTTTTTTTATACAAAATTTTTTTTCTATAGATAAAATTTTCTATCAAAATTTTTTCTATCGAAAAATTTTTGTATCAAAATTTTTTCTATAGAAAAATGTTTCTATCAAAATTTTTTCGGCAGAAAAATTTTTTTATCACAATTTTTCTATCAAAAGTTTTTCTATAAATAACTTTTCTATCAACACTTTTTCTATCAAAATTTTTCCTATAGAAAAATTTTTCTGTCAAAATTTTTTTTTATAGAAAAATTTTTTCTATAGAAAATTTTTTTCTATAAAAAAATTTTTCTATCAAAATTTTTTCTATAGAGAAATTTATGTATCAACATTTTTTCGATAGAAAAATTTATGTATCAAAATTTTTTCTATAGAAAAATTTTTGAATTTTTGTAAAATTTTTATCGGTAGAAAAATTTTTGTATCATAGAAAATATAGAAAAATTTTTTCTATAGAAAATTTTTTTCTATAGAAAAATTTTTCTATCAAAATTTTTTCTATAGAAAATTTATGTATCAACATTTTTTCGATAGAAAAATTTATGTATCAAAATTTTTTGTATAGAAAAATTTTTGAATTTTTGTAAAATTTTTATCGGTAGAAAAATGTTTGTATCAAAATTGTTTCTATAGAAAAATTTTTGCAAAGCTTTACGTTTATTCAATTCTTTCCTTTCTAAATAACAAGACCAACCGCTATCCGTTTTTTTTTTAGTTTTGGGTATGGTCATTAAGTTTGGAACTGTTGGGTGCCTATGAAAATTTATGTATATGCACTTGCATTCATGTGTAAATAATAGTGTTTGTCTACTTTTGTATAGTATAAATATAGTCGCCACCTACACAATTACCCCAAGTATTAACATAGTTTTTGTAAGAATTCTTATGCAAGTGTGATCGCAGTCAGTTTATAAAAGAGTGTGTTCTTGATAATTTTCACTTTTCTAAAATTCCATCGGTGTGTTGTGTCTTTTCATGCTTTGGAGTCGGTTAATCTGTACAGATAACTCGGGTGACTGTCGGTTGGACAACAATGTGAACTATTGATCACATATCGATGTAAAATGTAAAACGGGCTTTCATTCCCGATATGTCCATCATGTTCCTTTGATAACTTTACGAGTTTCAGCTATCTCGACAAGTAAAAAATGAAGGGAAATTTTTTTTCTTTAAGTCAAATCTCGACATTGTCAAAATTCTAAAATTCTTATTTTATTTAAGAAATTTGTGATTTAACATTAGATTGCCTTGATTCTCATACAAAGGTAGGACATTGGGTCATCCTCCGAAAATAAAGTTTTAAGTTGTCAACTCAAAAAGAAGTACCCTGGGAAAAGGGAACTTCTTTCGTTTTCTAAATTTGTTTGATATTTGGTGCAAAGAACCAAACATTACTTTAACGTTTTTTATTTGAAACTTATGGTTTATATTTTTTAATTTTTTACATGGATCCGTTAGAAATTTCGAGCTTATATATAGACGGTGGGAAAATGAAGCTTTAAAAGTCGCATGGGCGATGCTTTAACTGCGAATCTTTGAAAATTCTTCTTTTGACTTTTTCCACTGATTTTTTTTTTAAATTGGAATAACAAAAGAAATTTAAAATTTTAAATATACGGTTAAGCAACCAATATCTGACAGAATTATATATTAGTCTGGCATCAACTTTTAGTATACCGATCAGCTTTTTTCCAACCGGGTCTGTGAATGCTTGGCAGTAAAAGTGGATACTCTCTTTTTTATGGGACTTTTCAAATGGACCGTACGGGAAATCAATGTATGAAAGTACAACCTCTTAATATTTTAGAGTCTTTGGTTCAACAGTTTATATGGCTCAGGTATATGACGTTACTATCAATTTTACTTTAATTATTTTATAAGCCTAGACCATAGGTTCTCAAGTGGTGGTCCGCAAACCCCAGAGGTCCGCTCGAATATTAGACGAAGTACTTTAACCGATTGCTTTTACATTTTTGCAAATATGTATGTGGCCGCAAATAATTTATCGGTGCAAACTTTTAAATGAAATTTGAACCGATCTGGATTTTTAGCACTTATCAAAACAATCAATGTTCAATAAAGTATTGAGACCGCATTTGACCAAGAAATTTATTTTTCAATCTGAAAAATGCAGCGGTCCACACGTGTGTGCTACGAATTGCTTATTGTCCGCTGTATTTTCATGATAAACCCCTGAGTGACTATTTCTTGTTTACAAAATTGAAGAAATGGCTAAGTTTAAAGAGATGTGACTCCAACGACAAAATTACTCACAAAAAAATTATATTTTGACGATTTCGAGATATTATATTTTTTGGAAGGGATAAAAAATTGGTCGAACGAGGACTAAGTATCTAGGACTCATAGAGATTAATAGCCTGTTCCACGATTTCGAAAGAAAATCTAAGCGAAAGAAAGTGAGTTACTCGAATTCGAAATAGTTTTGGTTCCACTATTTCGAAGGCTTTCGTTCGTTTCTATTCGAGTGACTCATTTTGACATTTGCTTTCGCATTGCTGGTAACTGAAAATACTTACGTTTTCTTTTGACTTGTTTTTCGACTTATCTATCGTATAAAATAATTTAGTGAAATTTCTTTCGTATATTATAAGAAAGAAAGAATTCTTTCGAAATCGTGGAACAGGCTATAAATTTACGGACTTTTTAACCTGCCATCGTATTACTGACATTCCAATTGGAACAAGGGGTACTTCTATTTTAGACTCATTGACTCATTGCATTGTTTACCAAATTTCAAAATTTTTAATAAATATTTCATTTAGCTTAAAAGTTATGTTGTTTTTTTTTGCTTATCAAAAAAAAAATATTATCCGAGACTAAGGTTTTTGAAAGGCTATAAGTTAGCTTTCCAACCATACATACGACATGTTTGTCTACAGATTAACTCTAAAGCTTCTCTGCTCTGTTCCTTTTAGTTTCAGAAAATATTAAATTTGTAGTTAAACCCTTTTGTTTTTTTCGCAATTGCTCAAAAACTAAACGTTTTTTACCATTTTAGTTTTTAGAGTTTTCTTTGCTGATGGCTTATTGACCCAATTTCGAAACTTGGATTTAATGTTCCTTGTATTTTAAAAGTTATAACGTTTTTAGCTACTCCTGTAAAAAACTAGAAGTGTAGTTACACCCTTTTGCATTTTAGGTGACGATTATGAGTTGACTTGAGTTGACTTAAGTTGACTTGAGTATGAGTTCTGAACTTCGAATTCTTTCTCCATGTAGATTTAAAATCTAATTTTATCTTGTTCTTTATTTTGGAATTACTTTTTAATGAACGAATTCTTTTACACTTCTGAACTTTACACATTAAAATTCTTTTAGATGTAAATGTGTGAAAATTTGTATCTATTCTTTGTTTGTTTATAATGTTTTTATATTTATCTTTGTAAAATAGTTTTTTTTTATATTTATATCTGTATGACTCCAATAATAGAATTATCAACCATATTTGTTTCCCGTCTGTCAGACGTTCAAGCATTTTAGAATTGAGTTTATACAGTTTGTCTTTCGTTACATTCGATATAATAAAGATAAAGTTTAGAAAACTTGTTTTTCAAATGCTTTTCTCGAAACTTACTATTAAGTAACATTTAAATAAAGCTCATGTAAACTTTTGATTTCATTTGAAATTTTACACTATAAGTGATTCTAAGCACACTTAGGGAATGAATCCACTTCCCTCTAAATTTTAATTTCGTCACTTCTAATACTACTTATTGGCTGCCAAAATTTGAAGCTAGTTTTCGCCACTTTTTATTTTTGTTTGCATATTTTTTGGCCGCCTCAAGGAATTCCAAAAAAATTGATAAGGATTTGTAGATCTTTTAGTCTCGCATCGTTTGATATATATCTCGTTAATGTGCTTCGTATAGGTATAACATACGATAGGTGCAAATGACTTGAACGTAAATTTTTCAAAATACCGGTTTTTCGTGGGGCACACTCGCAAATATGTATGAAAATTTAGAAATCATTAACGCGAACGTATTTTACATCCACTAAGCTCCTTTAATAGAACCCCAAAACAAAAATTTACTGTGAGATCAAAAAATTTTTTGTTTTTCTTTAACTCTGAAAATTAAAACTATTAAAACTATATACCCTCGATTTCATATACCACTTGCATAAGTCTTCTGTCATCCTTGACTCTCAGTGGAGCATAGGGCCTCATAAAACGGATTTATAAGACGGTTTTATTTAATTTTTTTTAATCAGAGTCGAAAACTTGATCATTCAAACACATTTGTTAAATTTTTAATTCTTAGAATTTTCTTAAAATACTTCAAATCTTTCATAAATCATAAGAAACCATTAGTTTATTTTAGGTTTGACCTATTACAAAGGCATTCCCACACGTTCGCTTTCAGATTTATTTATAATTTCTAAACTAAATGGTATTTTAATATTATCGATTTGTATTAACAAGGCTACCTTTGTGCTATGTATATTATTCGTCCTTCTCTTGTAATTACGATATGCTTATGTAAAAGTTTTATAATTTTAGAATTTCTTTTCTGTAAAAATTTATTTACATACCAGCACAAGTACATTAATCCCTGACCTTAATTAATCTACAAAAATAAATAAACATTAGATGAGGGGAGAATATTGAAAACCACATTGTTTATATTTTTATTTTGTTTATATCTTGTTTAATTTTTGTTTTACAATTTTTCATTTTTAAATGAATGCATTTAAAATGGCTTTGTTTGTAATGAAATCAGATTTTTTGTTTTTCTATTGAGACTTTTTTGGGTGGGTGACATGAGTACATATCATTTGAGTTGTTTGTTGTGAATTACAATAAATATTCTGAAAAATACATTTCAAATGTCAAATATTTGTTTTGTAGAATTTTTCTAATTTTTGGCAATTTGTAAAGAAATAGATTTCACAATAATTAAATAATTAACTACACACTTAAGGAGTGAGATTCTATAAATAGTGCACGAACAAGTTACTATAACTTATGATAAAGTCAACCAATTTCAATAGAAAAAAAGGTGGTAAAGTTAAATTTTGGGTATATTTATATTTTATTGTTTTTATAAATAACTAGCTGTACTGCGCGCGCTGCGGCTCCACCAACTAAAATAAGTTTAAAGGAATTTTATTTTAATTAATTTTTAGTGGTGCCATCTTGCGAAAGTTAGTCGCACCGAACTTAGGAACCTTCGTTAATGTATATGCATAGTTTACAAATAATTAATTTTTACAAATTTTTCTGTGGCGCCTTCTATAGGGAATTGATTGCACCAATGAGAAACCTCCGTCGCCTCATGAATGCATTGTTTACGATTAAATTCCTTTTGAGTAATTTTCAGTGGTGCCACCTGTCGGAAATTGATCATACCAATTTCGAAACCTTCGGCGGCTTATGCGCAACAACTTTGCTAAAGATCATAAAATGATCAAATACACAGTTTACGATTTAATTAACATTAAGCAATTTTCAGTGGCGCCACCTGTCGGAACTTGGTCATACCAACGTAGTAATATTCGTTGGCTCATAAGCAACAATTTTCCTGAAGATCATAACATGATCAAATGCATAGTTTACTATTATATAAAGGAGTGTTGCCGTTTTTTTATACTTTTAAATAAAATAGGTATTTTTTCAATATGTATATATGTGTGTATGTTTTAAAAAGAAAAAGTTTTCTACTCCATTTTTTTTTATAAATATTTTTATCAAACATTTTTCTATAGAAAATGTTTATATCAAAAATTTTTCTATAGAAAATTTTTTTTATCAAAAATTTGTCTATATTTTTTTTTTCTATAAACAGTTTTTTTGTCAAAATTTTTTCAATAACAAATTTTTTATCAAAAATTTTTTTGCAAAAAATTTTCTTATAAAAATTTTTCTATAGAAAATTTTTTTTATCAAAAATTTTCTTACAAAAATTTTTCTATAGAAAATTTTTTTTACAAAAATTTTTCTATAAAAAATGTTTTTACAAAAATTTTTCTTTAAAAAATTTTGTTTATCAAAAATTTTTCTATAGAAAATTTTTTTATCAACAATTTTTTTTTTAATTTTTCTATGTAAAATTTTTTTTGAAAATTTTTTCTAAGAAAATTTTCTACAGAAATTTTTTTTATCAAAAATTTTTCTATCAAAATTTTTTTATCAAAAAATTTTTATAGAAAATTTTTTGGATCGAAAATATCTAAAATTGTCAATGTTTACAAAAAAAAATAGTGTCGTGGCAACAATGTTTGAGATTATATTTCTTTATTCTCTCGGACCATGTATTTTGATGCTTTAAATTGGAGTTTGATTTGTTTTTGTCTTTTCTTTAACAAAGCGGCACCAACCATCTCCATTAACATCCAAATTTCAACTGAATGATTTAAATACTCATTTTGACGAGTTTTAATGATGATCGTGGTATTTACGAAAATTAAAAAAATTCATCGGCTGCTGGTGGTACGGGCTGCCTACTCCTGGACATAGGTTTCATCGTCCATTATTCAGCAATTATATTTTCTCAAAAAATTGCAATGCAGTTTTTTGCTCGCTTCCACATTCTTTCTGAAATTTTTATTCGGTACCTTTTGTACTTTATACGACTTCAGCCGCTTACTTTTCTTAACTTTTCTGACAAAAAATTCTGAACAATTTTCTTTTCTGTTGTACAAGTTAGAATTTTTCTTTAGAAGACACAATTTTTTTGCCTTTTTAAGATCAGAAATACCCGAATTCATTATACTTCTTAACAACCCGCGAAACCGTATTTCGTGACACATTTGCTTTAAAGGCAATCGTTTTAAATGTACGGCTTGGACTTTTAACCCTTTACTACCATAGATGGAAATGATATTATAAATTTGTGCTGATGTATGTACCGCATAGAAATATTGGTTTTAGACCCACCCGTACCAATGGACTAAGAATCACTTTCTGAGTCGATTTAACAATTTTAGTCCGTTCGTCTGGTTGGACCCCATGTAAACCTTGTAATCAAAGTACAGGTCGCAACTCTAAAGATAATTTGATTTGGCACAGACAATTCTTTTAGAAGTGGGACCATGGCTGTTGAAATTCGTTCAAATCGGTCCGTTATTTAAGGTACCTCCCATAGGTCTCACTTCCCGGAATTTGTATTCTGGCCACAAATGTCAGTATATTTTAATGAACAAATACTTATGTAAACGGAAATAACTAAAATGCTTGTTAATCCGAAGGTAATGACAATGTTTATAGTTTGTATACATAATTTTTTTAAAAACTATAATCAAATTGCAGAATTTCTAGACAATCGGTCTGCATTTTTACGTTTTGGAAAAATCTTTGTATTAAGACAAAAGGTATAAAATATTTATAGACATTTGACCTCAGTGGTGAAGGGTATCATATGGACGGGCTTGACCGACCGTAGCACTTTCTTACTAGTTTCTATATTATAAGTTTGTGCTGATCTATGTAACGCAAAGAAATATTTGTCTTGGGCCCACCTTTTAGTTTACCAATAGGCTTAGAATCACTTTCTGAGTTGATTTTGGGATGTCAGTCCGTCCGTCTGGCTGGACTCCCATGAAAACCATGTAATCAAAGTACAGGTCGCAATTCTAAAGCTAATTTGATGAAATTTGGCACAGACCATTTTTTTGATAGTGGGACCATGGCTATTGAAAAAATCGGTCCATTATTTATGCTACCTCCCATAGGTCCCACTTCCCGGAATCGATATTTTGGCCACAAATATTATTATTTTTTCATGAAATTTAAAACAAATACTGCTTATGTAAACCAAAATCGCTGTACCAAATTTCGTTGAACATTTGACCATAGCTCAAATACAAACTCTTTTGTCAAAATTTAGCAAACATTTGTCTTTAAACAGGAAAAGAACACATTTGACCTTAGTGGTGAAGGGTATCGTATGGTCCGAACAATAAAATCGTTACATTTTGGTGCTTGTCTATAGATACATAGTAATTTAACAAGTATTATTGGAAATGACTTATGCTTGCAATAGTTTTGTAAGTGTTTCTGAGAATGAAGTACCGTTATTTGGCACGTGCAACTATTTTTGTATTAGAATGAAGCATTTGAAACAGTGGAAAATTAAAAAAATTGTAATTAAATATTTAAAAATAAAACACTTAAAGTGAATATTCCCTATAAATTTTAACAGCATTTTAGAAAAACACTTAAAAAAGTGGGATATAAAATTTAAGTTGCAGCCGTTTTTTAAATTAGATAAATAGAAAAAGTGGGCATGATCAAAAACCCTAAGTTGGACTATAACAAACATTTACAAAATCAATTTGGAAAATTGATTTGTATAGATTTCCTGAAATTCTAAAATTATTCGCTTCCGGTATACACACGGTTTCTAAAAGATTTTTAAATACAAAGAAAAACAATTTTGTAATGGCTCTCCTGTTTATTCATGGCTTTGTTTGAAAAGAAAAACATTTTCCTTTGTTTTTACACAAATTCTTTATTTCAGTTTTTGAATTTTCATATTTTAAATCAACAACAATTTTCTTTTAAAATTTTCAATATTTTAGCAATCAGTTGAAAAGTAAATAGTGTTGAAATAACAGGTTTACCTTAAAACAAATTACATATAATAAAAACAAACTGTTTTATTGAAAAATTATTAAGATATATTTTACAATATTTTAATGTTTAATTCAAATATGTTAATTACAGGCAAAGCCGGGTATAACGAATCCCGATTTAACGAAAATTGGATATAACGAACGCTATTATTTTTTCTATTGAATACCTTATATAGCGAATATTAAGCAAATTTAATACGCGATATAACGAATAATAAAAAAAGTTATGAAAAATTTCCATGAATTTAAACATTTTACTAATGTGTATTTGAAAACCGACTAAAAAGAAAGTAAAAAAAAAAACAAGTAAAAAATATCAAATTGTCGTTTTCGTAAGATTTTGACCGATTCCAACGAAAATTTCGTACAGTGATTTTTAAATCTTAAAGAAAGATTTCCTCTTAATTTTGTATAAATATAATAAAATTTGAGGGCAAAATCTAAATTTCAGGAAGCCAGACCTATGAAAGGTTCCTGAAATAAAGAACCGATTTTAGTATTGTTAGTCTCACTATAAAAAAGATGTCTGTACTAACTTTCATGAAATTATCCTTGAAAATGGGACTTTAATAAGGAGATTACATTGATGACAAGCCTGAACAGCAGTCGAACGAACTGACATCGTTAAATCGACTCAGTTAATGATTATGAGTAGATTAGTAGATGGTCTCAGACCAATATATCTATGGTGGTGTAGAGTATAAAAACTTTGCGATATAACGAATATTTCTGTATTACGAATGAGCCTGACATTATATCTTTCGTTATACCGGGAGTTGCCTGTACATATTTATGTGTGTAAGTGAACAAAATACAATAAACATAATTTTTTATAAATAAAAACAAACAAATAAGACAACTTTAAACAAATTGTTAATAAATCTCTTTAATATTTTTGTTTATAAAAAACAGTAAAACACATTCCTTAAATAAATATTTTTCATTTAAAAATTTTTTATTGAGGTATATTAAGATAAGATATAGTAATTATCTTAGGTAATTATATATGTATGATAAATTTATATACAAGAATCCAGAACCAAAAACTTATCAAATTTAGTAAACAAAAAACTTAAAAATTAAAGACAAATTTAAAAAATACAACTGTTGTTTTATGGATGAAACGTGCCTACATGTTTCCCGATCGAAAAATGTACTTCAGTAACATTCAAACAATAATGCAAATTTCGTTATACGAGGGGTGAATCTATCCAACTACCCAAAACTTCGACCTGGGGAAAGGTATTGTAAAACGTACATAAGCGTTAAGCTTAGAAAATCGTTGTGATTACTATTATAAAAGGCTTAGTGAAAATAGCTTACGATAATATTACTTGTGTTTAATATACAGTAGTGAACCGCCAAGGTATAACAGGTTAGTCGTTCGCCTAGCATACCAGAGGTCCCAAGTTCGATCCCCGGCCAGACTAAATCTTAAGTTTTGATCAGAACCTATCAATGTTTTCTTTCTTTTTTAGCGGGTTGAATGGACTTATACCACTTTCAAAACAAACATTTTAAAATATTCATTTTTTAATTTAATTTAATTTAAATTTTTGGTTTTGTATGAAAAAACTTTTACTTTTGAATTGAAAAATGTATGAAATTTAATCCACCCTCAAAGCAAATAAAATGAAAAATTTTGTTTAAAAAAATTTTGGCAAATTTTGCAAAATTCCTATGAAAAGTAAATTTTCGAAAAAAATCCTATAAAACGCAAATCCTTGAAAAATTTCCTATAAAAAGTAAATTTTTGAAAAATTTCCTATAAAAAGTAAATTTTAGAAAAAAAATTCCTATAAAAAGTAATTTTAGAAAAAAATTCCTATAAAAAAGAAATTTTAGAAAAAAATTCCTATAAAAAATAAATTTTTGAAAAATTTACTATAAAAAGTAAATTTTTGAAAAATTTCCTAAAAAAAGTAAATTTTTGAAAAATTTCCTAAAAAAAGTAAATTTTTGAAAAATTTCCTAAAAAAAGTAAATTTTTGAAAAATTTCCTAAAAAAAGTAAATTTTTGAAAAATTTACTATAAAAAGTAAATTTTTGAAAAATTTACTATAAAAAGTAAATTTTTGAAAAATTTACTATAAAAAGTAAATTTTTGAAAAATTTACTATAAAATGTAAATTTTTGAAAAATTTACTATAAAAAGTAAATTTTTGAAAAATTTACTATAAAAAGTAAATTTTTGAAAAATTTACTATAAAAAGTAAATTTTTGAAAAATTTACTATAAAAAGTAAATTTTTGAAAAATTTACTATAAAAAGTAAATTTTTGAAATATTTACTATAAAAAGTAAATTTTTGAAAAATTTACTATAAAAAGTAAATTTTTGAAAAATTTACTATAAAAATTAAATTTTTGAAAAATTTATTATAAAAAGTATATTTTTGAAAAATTTACTATAAAAAGTAAATTTTTGAAAAATTTACTATAAAAAGTAAATTTTTGAAAAATTTCCTATAAAAAGTAAATTTTTGAAAAATTTCCTATAAATTAAATTTTTAAAAATTTCCTATAAAAAGTAAATTTTTGAAAAATTTACTATAAAAAGTAAATTTTTGAAAAATTTCCTATAAAAAGTAAATTTTTGAAAAATTTCCTATAAAAAGTAAATTTTTGAAAAATTTCCTATAAAAAGTAAATTTTTGAAAAATTTCCTATAAAAAGTAAATTTTTGAAAAATTTCCTATAAAAAGTAAATTTTTGAAAAATTTTCTATAAAAAGTAAATTTTTGAAAAATTTCCTATAAAAAGTAAATTTTTGAAAAATTTCCTATAAAAAGTAAATTTTTGAAAAATTTCCTATAAAAAGTAAATTTTTGAAAAATTTCCTATAAAAAGTAAATTTTTGAAAAATTTCCTATAAAAAGTAAATATTTGAAAAATTTCCTATAAAAAGTAAATTTTTGAAAAATTTCCTATAAAAAGTAAATTTTTGAAAAATTTCCTATAAAAAGTAAATTTTTGAAAAATTTCCTATAAAAATGAAATTTTTAAAAAATTTCCTATAAAATGGAAATTTTTGAAAAATTTCCTATAAAAAGTAAATTTTTGAAAAATTTCCTATTAAAGTAAATTTTTGAAATATTTCCTATAAAAGGTAATTTTTTGAAAAATTTTCTATAAAAAGTAATTTGTTGAAATGAAACATTTCTTTTTGAAATTAAAAATGTATTGGACTTATGGGACTTAAACCACTTTTAAAATAAAAAAATTGTATCAAATCGTTAACTACAAATATTGGACTGTCAATATTTTTGTAGGTTTTATAAATTTAAAAATAATTATTTTTCACATAGTAACTTAATTTTTTTTGGAATGTGGACTTATTCGACTTTCAAAATGTAATTATAGAATAAACTTAAAAAAGAATAGTTTTCTAATCATGTTCACTGTTAATTTTTTTTAACAAAAGTAAGCTTAAAATAAGTTCTTTTGTAATAAGCTATAGAAAATTTCGTATAATTTTCTGAAATAGTTTTTTTTCGAGCTGGTGTGATCAAAAAAATATTATTTGTTACACTATAAAAAATAATTGTTTGAAATAGTAAATGTATATTTTTTTCTGACACCTCCATATTTTATGTCGTATTACATACAAAATTGTCGTATTACATACAAAATTATGCGCTTAAAAAGGTTGGAAAAAAAACCACCAAAATTTGCCTTTTAAAATTTTCATAATTTTATAACTTTTCCAACTTAATTGAATTAAACTTGTTTTACAAATTGTTATTGCTTCACTTTCAAAATATTTTTAATATAAATGTTTTTTTTCTATTTTTAGCAACTTGTAAAAAGTTGTAATTTCTAAAAACGTGCTTTTTTGTTTATTTACGTTTGAGTTGATGTTCGAGTGGGGTTTATATAAAATACTTTATATTTTAATCTAAATATATGACAGGCTATACAAATTATCGAGGGTTTAAATTAAAAAAGTGCTATCTACAAATTCACAATTTTACAGGAGAGGGAAAAAACTGTTTTTGTCATTAACTATAAGAGAAATAAATAAACTTTGTTTTACAATACCATACAAATCGGGGCTAAGATCTTGTACAAATTAAGTTTTTTTATTAACTCCTTATATTTTCGGTTCTATAGTAGATAGCACTTTTTACGAGTTAAAATTTGATCGTTTCAAGTACTAAAGCAAGTAGATAGCATTATTTTAACAAGAAAAAAATAAAATATGTATAACGAAAATTGAAGCTTTTATCAAAATATCACGAATTTTAATTAAAATAACAAGTTTTTTGAATAAAACAAGATTTATTATAAATATGTCAATAGAATTCAGGGTACTCTCTTTCTTATATGACGTTTATTTACAATCTGTTAAGGTCAAAGGCCGAGTATATCTTCGAAATCCATGATTACAGTACGTTGCAGGGAATTGTGGTCCATTTTGTTGGTTTATCACAAATTACAATGTATATTTTATAACAATTGTTATTATTTCCACAAATATTTTGAATGTAGATAGCACTATTTTTTGATTATGTGTAGATAGCACAAACACAATTTATAAAAAAAAATGTTTTTAAATTATTTTTCTTCCTTAAAATTTATATAACATATGAAAAATAAGCCAAGGAACACGTTTCCATTAAAAACCATTTTGGTCAAAAATGTAGATAGCACTTTTTGAATATAAAGCGTCGTTATACATCTTATTGCCTAGAATGTAAAAATGTCTGTTTATAATGTTTAATCTTAATTATATTTGATACAAAGATAGAGACTGAAAAATAAAAATACTCACTTTTTTTTTATTAATTTATTAACCCTTTACCAAAAGGAGATAAGGTATTTTAAGTTTCTCAAACAGTTTGTTATATTTTATTATTCAGCAAAAAAATTTGAGTCAAATTTTATATAAAAAATGTTACCTTTTTGGTGATTAATGATAAAACTTAGGTACTGACAGACCTTTCAAAACTTTCCAGTCAAAATTTTTTTTGCCCCTTCAAAGTAGACCACCTCAGATGTAATACACTTGTGCCAACGTTTTTTTTCAATTCTCGAAGCAGTTCTGATGTTCACTTTTTGGTATGCTCCTAAACTCTCAGCGATTTGCTTTATATTTCCTCAATCGGTTTAAAACGCAGGCCTTTATTCAATCTTTGGCCAAATCTGGTAAATACAGTGGATTAGGCATGATTACAGTGTTGTTTTTGGCCAAATACTAACCAACAAGCATTATCGTGATCCATGAAATGTTTTTCCACAATTCCGGACGTTTTCTTCGTTTTGCTTCTCTTTAAAGCTCATTACTTTAAAATAGTACTCCTTATTGACCGTAAGACCATGTGGTAAGAACTCCTGATGCGATACTCTTCGGTTACAAAAATTTGATCCAACTTCGCGAGCATTTTTTTACCTTGGCTCACCTTGCCTCTTCCTTTGGGACGATTGGACTTTCATTTCGATGTCATTATCATATACCCATGATTCGTCATCAGTTATAACTTTTAAAAGCAAGCAAACTTTTAAAGCAAATTCAACAATTTCTAAGCGATGCTCATGCGACGATTTTTTTGGTCAAAATTCACCAGAAAAAAGAGGGATAAATCTTCTTAATATGAAAGTAAAATTTAGATAAAACAGTTTTTTTCCTCTACTAAAAATTTGAAAATTTTGAGTTATGTTTCTTTCGAGACGAGTGTACAAACATAACAAAATAAAAAATCAATAACTGAATGTGAAAATTTTCCTTATTTTTTGAACAGACCTCGTATTGCCCATTGTTAGTCGCCATTTTTCCATCTTTCTGGTAGCATATATCTGTGGTTTGGTGCTAAAAGGGCCAATGTCAAAAAAAAACTAGTTTTGGGAAAATTTGTTTTAAAGTCTTTATTTTTCATATAAATTGCCCAGAAAACCCCTTTTAAATCTGTTCTGAGTTAGGTTAGAGATTAGCTGTTGAAGCCAAATATAAGAGGGTAAAGAAGGGAATCGAATGCAATGATTAACTCAAAACAGCAAAAAATTGATATAGCATCAAGCCACAGATATATACATATGTTCCTTGATAAAGGAACTGCTCCGGTTTTGAGATAAAGAATGAATTAAGAAAATTCCTTATACCCTGCATTCTTCATCGAAACAAATGGTATTCATAAGGATCAAGGTCTGGGCTATTAGGCGGTCGAGCTGTTTTCCAAATATTTTTGGCCCTTGGAACATGTCATAATAAAAGATTATGGCCTCGTGTCTGGTCGAATATTATCGTTTTCGTTGATTACTATATTTTAACCAATCAATTCCCTATGATCGTCTGACCCGATTTCAAGAGCTTGTACTACAAACCACACCCCTCTTATCTTACCAAATACACAACATTACCTTAGCTTCATGGATGTAAGGCTTTGGGGTGTATTTATCTGGTTTCTCAGGGCATTACATTATGCGCTTAGGGTTAACGTTATATTTTCTTACTTCTTTTGGTTGTATTTGAATAATATTCAGCACAAATATTGCTTATGATAACCATAATCAGTGTACCTAGTTTTGTTGTAAACGGCCCATATTTGACCATACCTCACATACAAAACACATTCTCAAAAGACGTTTATAAACACATAAAAGCACAAAAACGTTTATAACTCTAAATATAAATGCATTTGATTACTACAACTTTGCACAGATAAATATTTTGTAAATATAAACCAATAACCAATCGGTCCACAATTGACCCTAGCTCCCAAATCAGGCCGGAAATGAAATAAATCTCGAAATTTTGAAAAAATATGTATGTATGTCTCTAAGTCCATATTTGACCTTAGTAGTGAAGGGTATCATATAGTCGGGCTTGACCGACTATAGCTTCTTCGTTTTTTTTGCACATTTAAAAATCGTGTTTTAAAATCGCTCTCCATTTGGCCGGCTCTGCTCTAGAGTCATGTGATTTGATTTTAAAACCACTGTAGCGCAAAGTCGTCTTTAAAATATCGTCCGGTACTTTAATAACAAGCTTGCAAATCTATCATATTTAATATAATCACTTATTAATTGATTTATTTAAATTATTTTGCTTAGTTGTTTTTTGTAATCCAACAAAAATTTCAATTAGAAATGGCGCCATTATAATAAAATTATATAAAAATGCAAAAAAAAGTAAAAATATTTTTATACAAATGCACAAATTCAATGCCAACAAGTCAATATCCCATTTGTATCGGCGGCACAACACAAGGGGGTAAAAGGTGTTGTTTTACACTAAATCAATTTCTATTTGAAATTTATATTAATTTCATTGATATTTGAAAAATTTTTAATTTAAATGCGAATATGCCTTTAAAATTTCGTGTGAACAAATTTAATGATTGTAAAGGCCTGAAGGTTAAATGAAATCATTTTTCTATAATAAATAGTTTTTACAAAATTTATTTTTAGCAATTTTGTTAAGAATTTTCTATTGCAATCTTAATTAATTAAAATATAAAATTATTTCTATTTTTATTCTAAAGAACATTTAAAATAAAACGCATTTGCTATTATTTGCAAAATGTTATCTTTTCTTGTATAATTTTGTTTTTATATTTTGTGCCAATTATGATGGCTTTGTTAATTATTTCCATTTGATGAGAGTGCGAGTAAATTTTATTAAGATATTTTATCATTTTATTGTGAATTTTAGCATCGATTGTTTAAAAGTATAATTTAAATGTTTGTTCGAACATAAAAACCAATATTTTTGAATTTTTCATATAGAAAGTATATTATCGAAAATTTTTTTAACCGAAAATTTTATATAAAAAATTTTGACCGAAAATTTTCTATAAAAAATTTTGACCGAAAATTTTCTATAAAAAATTTTGACCGAAAATTTTCTATAAAAAATTTTGACCGAAAATTTTCTATAATAAATTTTGACCGAAAATTTTCTATAAAAAATTTAGACCGAAAATTTTCTATAAAAAATTTTTACTGAAAATTTTCTATAAAAAATTTTGACCGAAAATTTTCTAAAAAAAATTTTGAACGAAAATTTTCTAACCGAAAATTTGTCTATACAAAATTTCAAAAAAAAAAATTCTATAAAGAATTTTCAATCGAAAATTTTTCTATAAAAAATTTTTAACCGAAAATTTTTCTATAAAAAATTTTTAACCGAAAATTTTTCTATTAAAAATTTTTAACCGAAAATTTTCTATAAAAAATTTTAAACCGAAAAAATTCTATAAACAATTTTTAACCGAAAATTTTCTTTAAAAATTTGTAAGCGAAAATTTTCTATAAACATTTTTAAGCGAAAATTTTCTATAAAAAATTTTTAAGCAAAAATTTTCTATTAAAAGTTTTTAAGCGAAAATTTTCTATAAAACATTTTAACCGAAAATTTTTCTTAATAAAAGTTTTAACCGAAAAATTTTCTATTAAAAAAATTTTATGCCAAAATTTTCTATAAAAAAATTTGAAGCGAAAATTTTCTATAAAATGCCACGTTTTCGAAAGTTCTTCCATTCAAGAATTTACAGAAGCTTCTGTAAACTTTTTGGAGGAAGTTGCCATTTAAGCTTAAAATAGGACATGTTTTGGGGGATTTTTGCTATGTTCTTTAATTCATTTTTTTTCAAAGGCCGAAGATCTGAGCTGTTGGATGGATTTGCATATTGTGGTACAAGAATTACAATTTGGTTTACATACCATTTGAATGACTTCTTTAGTGGCATGATGTCAAATTGATCTAAAAATACATATGTTATGATGTCACAAATGCTTGGATTATTCTGCTAAAACTGCAAATTGATTGCCACATATTAAATTTATTGGAAAATTGTTTTTTCTTTGAAGATAATTTAAAAAAAATTTGTATCAGTATTTTACCAATTTTTTTTTTATCTCAACTTAAGACTTTTTACCTAATAGTCTCTAGAACATACTTGCAGCAGCTGTTTACACATTTCATTTTTCAAAAGAAACTCGCAACAAAAACGTGAACTGACTAAGAACTTGTACTAATTTTTCTTTTCAACTGTAACAAAGTGTTAATTAGTTTTAAGTACTTTAAGTTTTTTCACAAATATTGTGATGCCAAAAGGTATATTTTTAAATTTATTTACTTACAATATTAACACAAATGAGTTAAAGAAAGAAATTAATGGACAAATAAATGCTTCCTTTCTGTTAAATATATAAATTTCTACGAAGTCTTCTGAAATAATCTTTAAAAATAACTTATTATGCTCACGAAGTAATTTATTAGTTCAATAAAAAATTTTTTCAACGAAATTTAAAATTATGTTAAATGATTTTAAAAATTTACAAAATTAATTATCACAGTATTCTCCATTGGTGGTAATTAACACGCCGTCGATGTAAAACAAAAATATTTTTTGTAAAACAAAAAACTTAAATAATATGTCTACCTAATAACAGATGGCGCAACTTCAGTGTTCAAAAACCGCTATATCGGCCTTGGTAGCAACTATTGAATAACGAAATCTATTTTATCAAACAATTAAAAATCCGGATTTCCTATTTTGCAATCAAATCTCATATTATCTCCTCATTCGAGGACAATATTTACGAACACACTTTTAAGATAAATTTTTATTTATTATATGGGCATATCCGAAAAACATTAAACCAAGGACAAAATTTTAAAACTTTCAAAATCACGTATTTGTGTTTACGAAAAAATTTTACCATGTATTGATCCTTTAGAATATATAATGGATACAATTTTCGATTGCTCTCTTCGTGAATTTGCACCCATCTCGAATTTTTATAAATTTTTTAAAATAATAGGGTTTTTAAAAGTTCATAAAAATCGCAAAAACATACATTTAGGTATCAAGTTTCAGTAGGGGCTCAAAGTCTGCTTAATTTTATACAATTAGATGTAAAAGAACCCATCAAAAGTAATTGAAGTGATATAAATAACGTCAAGAAAAAAGGGCTTACAGTGTGTAGCGTCCGCCACAGAAATAAAGTTTTTTTTTAATTTGACTAGTGCAATTTTTCTTTTTTCTCCAATTGAACTTGGTTCGTAAAGATAACTTATAGTATGCTTTACATTAGGCTAAAAATATAATATATAATGTTAATATAACATTTTAAAGAATAATATGTATAGAAAAGTGTGTAGCGTCCGTCACAGTATATATTTTTTACAAAATGATATTTCTTAAATACAATATTTACGAACACATGTCTGCCTTATTCATAAAGCAATAACACTATCTATATCCACAGATTATATTTAAGGTATTATGTGTTAAAAAATATACAGTGGGGCAAATTTGATGCTTTTGAAAAAACGTTTTTTTTATTTTTGGGACACTCTAACATCTAGCCTCAGCATTCTTCTGACAAAAAAATAAGACGTAAAAAGTGTTAAACTTTAAATAAATATTTGTATTTAGCCGTTTTGCGAAATATTAAATTGTCCCCAAAAATTTTTAACTGCGAATATGAAGATGAAGGAAATGAAATTCGGGAACAAATAACACCATTTTTTTACTGATTTACGAACCCTTAAAAAATATGAAATATGCTTTTTTCCTAATAAAAAACCTGCAAGTAAAAACTGTATCGTCCGTCACGTAGCGTACAACAGTTCATTTATGGATTTTTGGTGAAACTGAAAACTTTAAAATATTTTATAAAAACGGTTTTTTAATCCTCTAATTTTCCTCTATCTTTAATGCATTTACAAATAATAGTAATATTATTGTTTTTATGAAAATTACAAAACACGTGTTGAAATAAAAAGTCACTTCCATTTTTTGTAGCGTCCGTCACATCACTTTAAAAGCGAATATCTTTTTCCTCCAAAGCAAGTATGTAAATTAACAAATGCCATTCTAGAGCGTAATCGATGGCCTAATATTCTCCGAAATCTGTGCAAATATATCTCGTGTAAAACGACAATGGGATTTATTTAAGTACAACTAAATCCGTACAAATGTATCGCCCGTCACGCAGGATTTGCCCATATGTAAAGAAAATTCAATATTATGTTTTTGTGTTTAATTTTATTTTTGTTTGTTTATTTAAATAGTATTATTATAATTGTATTTAATTGTTGAACAAATATTTACATAAAAACCTAAACGGCAAAAAACAAAAATTGTATAATCACATACTACTACGAATATTTTTTATCTTGGTTACAGATGTAATCAACTGATACATTCCTTCAAAAAAAAAAGAAAAAAACAGGTAGAATGATTTCAAAATTGTAAATATTGTTAACAGTTTTTAGTGTTTTTGTTTTTAAGGCGAACCTAGAAATGTGTTTTCTTTTTAAAAATTGTGTTGGACTGGACTACGTGACAATGTTTGAATAGTTATCTTAGTATTTTTTAGTTTTATATAAAAAAAATAATATTTTCACATTTATTTCAGATGTTTTAGTTAAGCAATAGAATCTAGAACTAGAACTATATCTAAATAGTTATATGACTACTCAAATGTTATCACGTTTTCCAAACAGAAGACGGACGGGCGGACATACAAACGGAGCTATTAGACACTTACATAAGCAAGAGCGATTAAGCTACCGGCTTCTGACCATTCATACATATGTGTTCTGGTGTTTCAATTTGTCAGTAATTAAGTTTATGACCTGCTAATATAGTTCTGTTCACATAGACATAGAATGAGTAGAGTTATGATTCAGAATTGAAGAAGTTTGGTTCATATAACCGAAAATTTTCTATAAAAAAATTGTAAGCAAAAATTTTCTATAACAAATTTGTAATCTAAAAACGTTCCTTATAAAATTTTTAACCGAAAATTTTCTATAAAAAAATTTTAACCGAAAATTTTCTATAAAAAAATTTTAACCGAATGTTTTCTATAAAAAAATCTTAAGCAAAAATTTTCTATAAAAAAATCTTTAGCAAAAATTTTCTATAAAAAATTTTTAATCGAAAATTTTCTATTAAAAATTTTTAAGCGAAAATCTTCACCTGTTTAACCGAAAATTTCTATAAAAAATTTTTAACCGAAAATTTCTAAAAAAAATTTTTAACCGAAAATTTCTATAAAAAATTTTTTAACCGAAAATTTCTATAAAAAATTTTTAACCGAAAATTTTCTATAAAAAAATTTTAACCGAAAATTTTCTATATAAACATTTTTAACCGAAATTTTTCTAAAAAAAATTTTTAACCGAAAATGTTCTATAAAAAATTTTTTAACCGAAAATTTTCTATAAACAATTTTAACTGAAAATTTTTAACCGAAAAATTTTCTATAAAAAATTTTAAACCGAAATTCATTTTATAAAAAATTTTTTGACGAAAACTTTTAATAACAAATTTTTAACCGAAATTGTTTTTTAAAAAATTTTTAACCGGAAATTTTCTTTTAAAATTTTTTAACCGGAAATTTTCTTTTAAAAATTTTTAACCGATAATTTTTTGTAAAAAGTTTAATAGAAAATTTTCTTTAAAAAAAATTAATGAAAAATTTTTAACTAAATTTTCTATAAAACATGTTTAACTAAATTTTCTATAAAAAATTTTTAACTAAATTTTCTATAAAAAATTTTTAACTAAAATTTCTATAAAAAAATATCTATAAAAATTTCTATATAAAAAATTTTGACTGAAAATTTTCTATAAAAAATTTGTAACTGAAAATTTTCTATAAAAATATTTTTAACCGAAATTTTTCTATAAAAAATTTGTTAGCGAAAATTTTTTATAAAAAATGTTAATTGAAAATGTTTTCAAAAAAAATTTTAAACGAAAATATTCTGTAAAAAAATTTTAACGAAAATTTTTAACCAAAAAATTTTCTTTCTAAAATTTAAAACCGAAAATGGTCTATAAAAAATTTTAATAGAAAATTTTCTATTAAAAATTTTTAACCGAAAATTTTCTATAAAAATTTTTTCTTAATAAACCGAAAAATTTTCTTTATAAAATTTTTAACCGAAAATTTTTCTTAATAAAATTTATAAACGAAAATTTTTTACCGAAAAATTTTTATAAACAATTTTCACCGAAAATTTTCTATAAAAAAATTTGTAAGCAAAAGTTTTCTTTAACAAATTTTTAACCGAAAATTTTCTATAAAAAATTTTTAACCGAAAATTTTCTATAAAAAATTTTTAACCGAAAATTTTCTATAAACAAATTTTTGCAAAAAGTTTGTAACCGAAAATTTTCGATAAAAAAATTTTTAAACGAAAATTTTTTATAAAAAAATTCAAACGAAAATTTTCTTTAAAAAATTTTTAAAAGAACATTTTCTAATAAAAATTTTCACCGAAAATTTTCTATTAAAAAATTTTTACCGAAAATTTTCTATAAAAAAAATTTTACCGAAAATGTTAGCCAATATTTTTCTATAAAAAATTGTTTAACGAAAATTTTTTATAAAAAATTTTTAACCGAAAATTTTCTATGAAAACTTTTTAAGCGAAAAATATTGTTTATAAAATTTTTAATTGAAATAATCTGTCAACGAGATCGTTATTGAATATTAGTTGTTATACTGTTGATATATTTTGACTGAAATATTAAATACATATTTTGTTCGGAACCCTCCTTTTAATTTAATATGTATACAAATTAGTCCCTTTGATCTCTCTCATTATTTAAATTTTGAACTAGAAAATTTCCCAAGTCAGCATCTGTAAATTTCTGCTTGTATAAGCGGACGTAAATTATATTGTTTGCTCGTAGGTAGAATCTTTTTATTGTTGTCTAATTGTTTAATTATTTCGAAAAAAAAAACACATTGTACAGATATGATTTACGTTTGTTTGATGGAAAATTACAAGTATGTAATTCCATTTTATGAGAATATTTTTAATTGTTTTATTAGAACGAATAATATCTTGATAAATATTGTATAGTTGAAGTGATCCGGCGGATAAATGTCTTAAATTAATTGAATGATTTGATAATTTCCTACTGCGGGCAACTAAACGTTTTTAAATATTCAAGAGGATAATCCATCATAGTAAAGAAAAATTTTATTTGAAAGAAACTAAACATGACTCAAATTCAAAATTTTCACATATTGATTTTTCGTTCATATATTTTTTTCTCAGTGTACGAACTCAGATTTTTTCGTTAAGTGGAGTTTTTTTTTTCACATATTTACACAATATTGCATTACACAATCGTGCGTATTCTCATGCCAAATTTTTAAAATGTTCTTAAAATCCTATAAATTTTATTTGTTTATTTATTGATTACAATTTTGTTGCTTTCAAACAAAATTACAAAATTTTCATACATATCTTGGAATTTTGAATTAAATATTTTTGTTTACATTCTGCTGTCTGTTGACATTTTTTTAGTTCAGGGTTATGTTGGACTGATTGTTGTTTTGAAGTTTCGAGAAAATATTTGAAATTTATTTTGTTTTGAATTTTCATAAACAAAACAAAAAATGATAGTAAATAGTAATTTGATAAGATTGTAGATTTTAGAATACAAACATCAAATAAATTCATGCTAACATTTGATATCTATGTATATTAAATTTATTATTAAATTATTAATGAAGGTCATTAATAAACTTATGATATGTAATTTATAGCTTGTAAACAATTTTATTTTACAATTTCAGTTCTTGATATAAAATTTATGACAAGAACTGCATAAATTTTATGGCTCTTCGATTCTTTGGTAAAATTTGTTTAAGTATTTTCAATAATGAAAATTGTGAAAAATTCAGTAGTAGTATTATAATAATATTATTCTAATACTTTCAACTTGAACTTTAATGTTTTAATTTGAGAATGTAATATTATTTTCTTTTCCCGCCTTTAATTTGACATTTCGTATTGTGAAATTATAAGGGAAAACTGTAATGAACATAAGGCTTTCATATGGTTTTGATTGTGGATTTTGAAAATAATATTGTATGAATTAGATATTTCTTTTATAATGTTTGGTTTATGAGGATTGTAGGCTTATCATCAGTTATTTAGAAATTTGAAAAAATACAAACTTTAGTCAAAGACAATATAATTTAAATTTATTACATACATAATTCCCACAACATCCTAATTGGACAATGAGCTGCATCCGATTCTATTTTTAGACTCATTGAAAGGGATCTACGTTTTAACTCCGGCTCCGAACGGCAAATGCATTAGTTAGAGAAGTTTTACATAGCCTAATACACAATAAACATTGGCTAGCTGAGTTGTGGGACCTCTGGTATGCTAGGCGGATGATTCACAAAAATATTGTTTTCCATAATTTTTTTCTGTCAAATGTGAAATTAGAGTGGACAAAGAACAATGAAAATCACATAAACGCACAAACAAACATACATTTCATGAGCACGTGTATGTGCCTTAGCTTTCTCGTATTGGATAATCGTCTTCATTAGTTGTTTCCGAATAAGAGTATATTTTTTAGAGTATACTTTTTTATGGGACTTTTCAAAATGACCATACGACAAATTATTGTATGGAAGTGCAACATCTTTATATTATAGATTCTTTGCTTTAACCCTTTGCATTTGTAACGCATACAAATATTTATCTGAAACCCACCTTTACCGATCGAGTCAGAATCACTTTCAGAGTCGATCGGCTGACTGGCTTTCCATGTATAAAAATACAGGTCACATTTTTAATGATAATTCAATAAAATTTGGCACAGATATTTTTCTGGTGCTTCCCTCTAGTTTTTGGTCCAAATCAGATCAATATTTCGGGTACGTCCCATAGAATTCGGGTACGTCCCATAGAATTACAATACATTTTTGTGAGTGTTTGCAAAAATGTTGCTTTTAATAGCCAATACAAGATAAACTCTCAAGTGTCACTTAAGTACCCACAAAAACGTTTATAAATCAGAACACAATGAATTTAGTTTAGAATATAAATCGATTAGCGATTTCTTGACAATCGGTCTTTATTTGACCATAGCTCCTCTAGTAGTCCCTCTTCCGGGAATGACTTATTTATACTTAAATCTCGAGAAATTTTTCCTTTAATAAGAAAATAAGGCAAAAATAAGTATAAAAATTTGTTTTTACTTTTTATAACTGTTTTTTTTTCTATAGAAAAAACTGTGTATGATAGTTTTTATTGAAAAAATTGTCTATATTAATTTTTCGACAGAAACAATTGTTTTTAATAGTTTTTCTTAAAAAAAATTATGTATAACAGTTTTTTCTATAGAAAAAATTGTGTGTATTTTTTATAAAAAAGTTGTGTATAACAGTTTTTTCTATTAAAAAAATGTGTATAACAGTTTTTTCTATAGAAAAACTTGTGTATTACATTTTTTCTTTAGAAAAATTTGTGTTCTTTCTATAGAAAAAATTATGTATAAAACTTTTATAAGAAATAATAGAAAAAATGTGTAAACCAGTTTTTTCTATAGAAAAAATTGTATATATAATTTTTTTCTATAGAAAAAATTGTGTATAACAGGTTTTTCTATAGAAAACATGGTGTATAACAGTTTTTTCTATAGAAAAAATTGTGTATTACAGTTTTTTCTATAAAAAATACACATTTTTTTATAGTTTTTTCTAGAGAAAAATTATGTATAATAGTTTTTTCTATAAAAAAATTGAATATAACAGTTTTTTCTATAGAACAAATTGTCTATAACAGTTTTTTCTATAGAAAAAAATGTGTATAACAGTTTTCTCTATAGAACAAATTGTGTATAACAGTTTTCTCTAAAGAACAAATTGTGTATAACAGTTTTTTCTATAAAAAAGTGTGTATAACAGTTTTTTCTAGAGAAAAAATTGTGTATAATAGTTTTTTCTACAAAAAAAAAATTGAATATAACAGTTTTTTCTATAGAAATTGTGTATAACAGTTTTTTCTATAGAAAAATTGGGTATAAAAGTTTTTTCTATAGAACAAATTGTGTATTACAGTTTTTTAAAGAAAAAATTCTGCATAACATTTTTTTCTCTAGAAAAAAATTGTGTATAACAGTTTTTTCTAGCAGTTTTTTCTATAGCAAAAATTGTGTATAACATTATTTTTTCCAAAAAAAAAAGTTGTTTTCTATAGAAAAAATTGTGTATTACAGTTTTTTCTATAGAAAAAATTGTATATAACAATTTTTTATATAGAAAAAATTTTGTATAACAGTTTTTTCTATAGAAAAAATTTTGTATAACACTTTTTTCTCTATAAAAAATTGTGTATAACAGTTTTTTTTATAGAAAAAATTGTATAGCAATGTATAACTATTTTTCTATAGAAAACTATTTTATATAAAAGTTTATTATAAAGAATTTTTGTTGGCCTTTTCTATAGAAAAAATGTGTACAACAGATTTTTCTATATATTTTTTTTCAAGTGATAAATTACTTTTTTACTTCAGTTTCTTTATACTTATGTATTAAAATCATTAAAAACAGTGTGAAACATTGTTGTCATACCGCTCCCATCCTAAAGAGAGTTTATTGAGATTTTTCTCTTACGCTCATTTATAGCAAAGAAGTGCGTCTGTGCGTTTTAAATTCAATGCGGATTAATGTTTTCTTTCTATAGGAAGATTGTTTGGTGGTTGTGTGGGGATGTGATGACGACTGGCTCCTCTGCGATTATAGTATAGTTATACATTTTCCAAGTTGGCTGGTTCGGTGGCTGGTCTTGTCAGACTGGTCTACGTGAGTTTTGACATGTTCACATCAGTATATTTGATTGTTGCGTTTCCCTCTTAATAGTTTCTTTAGCTTCTCTTTATTTTGGTTATAGTGTTCTTGTTATTGTTTTGGAAAATATTTTTAACATATTTTTTATATATATTTTTTATATATTATATTTTACATGTGTAATAAATTTAGCTTAAAGTGGTTGCTTCTGGTGGCGTATGTGTAAATTTGTAAACGAAGAAATTTTTTTATTAGAAACGACGCAATTAAACAAAATTTTCTAGAAAAACATAAACTGGTTTCTTGCCAAATTACTTTGTTTTTAACATTTTGTTTTGGTTACGATATTTGTTTTGAAAATATGTTTGGCGGAGGTTTAGGGTAGGAGGCGGCTTTTGCACTTATTACACGTAGCGTATAGGTACATTTTTTGTAAATATTGTTGTTGACGGAATTTTTAAAAATTTTATAAATTTCTGGCACGGGTTGCAATTAATCGAAAGTGTTTCTATAAGAATTTTGCATCAACAATTTTTAAGAAAAATATTGCATGACACATTTCTTCAAAAATTTCACTAATTTTCGTAAGTTTGTAACTTTTAACCTAAGCAATCTCTAACAAAGCTGTTAACACAAGAACGATTTTTCTGTGTTAACTGATAAGTAATTACCGATATAGAACCTCTAATACCATCTATTGACCAAAATTAACAATAGATGATAGATTATCAAAAATATACCAATTTTTCGAGTTCATACGTAACTTAAAAACATTTGGTGTAAAGTTTCTAATTCTGTCGCGAGGTTCCATTCCAAGATAAAAACCATCAACTGGAAAAATTTTGTTTTGAACATAAGAGACAATAACAAAACTCGAAAAACAACATTGTGTGAGGCCGTATCCAGTTTTATTTGTTTTTTCTCTAATGCGCTTTCTTGTTTTCTTCTTTGTGGATTTTTTGGGAGAGGACCTTTTTTTTCGTAATGCAGTATTTTTTTCACAGATACATTTTTTTCCTTTAGTTGTGTTTGTGTGCTTAAAATTTATGATAATCTCAGCCATTTTGGTTAGTTGTTATCAAGTTTTTTATTGTTTTTTTTATATAAAAAATTAAATAAAAAAATTCATTTTTTTTATACGAGTATCAACATAAGTTTGTGTATTGTAAAATTACTTCAAATAAATTGTGTTTTCTTCTACTTGTTTGTTTTTGTGTTGATTTGGCTGTTTTCTTTTTTTTTTTGTTTTGTTTTTATTTCTTCTTTTATTATTTTTTTAATGTTATCAATTTAGTGATTTAATTAAAACCTCTTTATTATAGAGCATAAATCAGTTTTAGTGCTTTTCTTAAAACAAAGAATGTATTGACTAAAATCTTTCCTTTAGTGTGTTTCGAATAAAATATACATTACTGATCATTCGTGAAAGTAGTTAAGAGTAATGTTACAAATTCTTCTATTTTAAAGGATGGCCACAGTCCCCGGTTGTTATTATAATTCTCGCTTGTCGAAAAGCTTTAAAACTCAGCCCGAGCTCGAAAAAGTAGCTGTGGCTATGCCAAAGATATTCTTTCGCGCCCTTCTCTATAACAGGTTTTAGCCGATCTAAACATGAACAAGTCTCCAGGGCCGGATGACATTCCAGCACTGTGTTGACCTTTACCATGCCGATAATTTTTCTCAAAGTTAAAAGGTTCTTAATCATTTCATGTCAACATTAAACCCTTTACAGTAACAGGGAACATTTTTACCAACTTTTTCTTCATTGGTAAGGTAGCTAAAGAGTGTTCTAAAAAAATATGCATTTACTATTTTAGACAAAATTTATCCATAGTGCAAGAAATAATTTATTTTTTGATCAAGTTAGTTTCTATAGATATGTCAGATACTATTATTTTAGAAATTATTAATTTTCAATAGTTATTTCAATCAAAATGGACTTCGTGAAAATATAATTAAAACTTTTCAAAAAAATCCGTCATGGACTTTTAAAAAATAGCTAAAAATTTGAAAGTTGACCCTCGAACGGTTTGTAATGCCATCAGACGGTATAAGGAAAACCTGAGCATTGAAAGAAAACCTGGATCAGGGAGGAAAAAAGGTCCTACAGATATTGGTAAGGCAAAAGAAGTCGAGAGACTCTTTCGAAGAGCGCCTAACACTTCTTTAAGAAAAGCAGCTCGTACGGTGAAATGTTCCACGAATTTTGCACATAGAGTCAAAGCTTATGCTGGACTGAAGACATACAAAGTCCAAAAGGTTCCAGATCGCAATGCTATAAAGAACTTAGAAGCAAAAAAACGAGCGAAAAAATTGAAGTCTGATTTTATAAATAAATGCACCTGTTGTGTGATGGATGATGAAACATACGTACTGGCAGACTTTTCTCAACTTCCTGGTCAAGATTTTTATGTTGCTGATAAACGGGGCAATGTTCGGCAAGAGTTTCGCACAAAAAAACAAACAAAATTCCCTAAGAAGTTTCTCGTGTGGCAAGCTATTTGCAGTTGTGGCAAAAGAAGCAAAGTATTTGTGGCATCTGGCACAATAAACACAGAAATTTATATAAAGGAGTGCCTACAAAAACGGTTGTTACCCTTTTTAAGAGAGCACAGAGTGACTACATTTTTTTGGCCCGATTTGGCATCATGCCAATATGGAAAAAGGGCACTTGAGTGGTACTCAAAGAATAATGTCATTTTTGTACCACGAGAGGCAAATCCACCTAACTGTCCAGAACTTCGGCCTGTGGAAAGGTATTGGGCTCTCGTAAAAAAGGAATTGAAGAACACAGGAAAGATTTCCAAGAACATGTCCGATTTTAAGCGCAGGTGGAACACATGCTCCAAAAAGGTATCAGAAGCAACTGTAAAATCTTTAATGGGAGGGTTTCCAAAAAAAGTCGATAATTTTGCAAAACCTGAGTACTAAGTAAACATTTTAATGCTAAATGATTTTGTATAATATGTCATTTTATTTGCGTATTTTGTAGAGTTTTTATATTAAAAGGTTTGATTTTTATTTAAGAAAATCCAACTACAAATTTTATTTAGAGCACTCTTTAATCAATCGCAGTTAATTTTTCGACTTGGAAACAATAATTTAAAGGAATAAATTATCTTTTCTTGTAATTGTACTGCCAGATTATAAATATCTTTTTTCGAAACGGGTGTTTTTACAACTGCGAACGAAATCGGTATATATCTTTGAATCATCCTGGTGATATATGGTTAGAAATGAGACATATTTTTAAGTTATCTTGCACATTGTTCTTCCTTCAACGATTTTGTTGGTGGGAAGAATATTTCCTCTAACCCTAAGAAAGACTGGTTTTATATTACAGATTAGGGTTTGCGGTTCGGTTTTAACCGAAACCTCGGGTTTTTATGCCTCAAAACCGAAACCGAAAACCGTAGGAAAAAGCGCGGTTCTAGCTATTTATTTGTCAATTTTTTGTTGATATTATTCAGAAACAGCATTAGCTTATCATAAATTTGCACGTAATTTGTCTATTTAATGAAGTAGAAGAATGATATATGCAAAAGGTGTTTACAATGGACGAATGGACAGGTGTAAGGGGAAGACGTTATATGAACGTAAATATTCACGATTCTCATGGTAAATTTTATAACCTGGGCCGTATTTTAGGAACGTGTAATTTCAAGCAAACGCAAGAAACCATAAGACAAAGGCTAATGGAGTTTAATATTTCACTTGATACAAACATCGCAGCATGTACTATAGATGGAGCAGCAGCCAATATCAAATTTGTATCTGAAAATAAATTTTGAAGACGATGAAACGATGAAACTTTGACTCATTTTAAACCGATTGCCTGTATACATTTGAACCTAAAGGTTCGGAACTGTTCGGTATTTCAAAAATTCGTCAGTTCGTTATATTTTAATATTTATCAAACAAGCGTTAAAAAGCATCATAATCGTGAATTAAGATTACTCTTAGATTTCTGCTTCTATAACAAAGTATTCATGAGAGTTTAGAAATGCTGTCGACCTTAGATTTGTTTCATTCTATCGTCTTTGAAATTGTAAATTCTTTAAAATCGTTGCTATTTGTAAAAAATTACTATTGAAGCAATTTGTCGCTCGGATGCAAATATTATTCATTTATATTATTCGGACGCAAATATTATTCATTGAATTATTTTCCAGAATTTTAATATTAAATTATAATATGTTTTAATGTAGTTATCTAAATTTTCCTACAAATTTAAACTAAAATAGTTTTATTTAAAAAAATGAAAACCGAACCGAAACCGGCCGGTTTTGGGTGTTTTAAAACCGAAACCGCGGTTTCTCATTTTCACGGTTTTTTGCAAACCCTATTACAGATTGTCTGAAAATGAGTAAAAAAGTACTAAAATAATATGAAATAAAGTTGTAACTGGATGGGTTATATGGTTTACCATCAGATTCAGATCAGTCCGAAGACGATGAGGATAATATGTTACCTTCATTAAATCTCAGGCATATATAATTGATTTACCCGCTAGAGGCAGAGGGAACCACTCAAAAATCAATAAAAAAAATTGTTGATTTATTTTATATTTATTGATGGCAAATAAAAACTAGATTTTATTTATCCTATTCCGATCGTTATGTTCGTTAAAGGGTTAAAGTGAGCGTGGTTAAAAATATTTTTATTATATTAGGTCACTGTATCAGCCTTAAATATACCCTGATATCAATTTCAAGTCTCTATTACTTCTGGTTTTACCGTTATGAGATGTTGCTTATAAGCAACATTGATGATTTTTTCACAGCTTAAAAACCTGTTGTTCGTTGAGAAGCTGAAGCGACTTCGGCTGACCACATTAGACCTTATATTCAAAAGTGCCTTTGATAGCAGCTTGATAACCTACGTATGTATATAGTGATATAGATTTTAAATATCGCATATAATTTATGCTGCTTCAGACACTGTAAGACTTCTAATGTCTATTTTTCACAGAAGACACCACTACCTATCCCAGTGTCTTTTTTGTAACTATCTGCGTACACTTCACCTCCAATATTTCGATTCAGAGTCTCCCAATTTTCTCTAGCCGTTATAACTAAGGCAATCTTCTTATCCTAATTCATATATAATGTTATGTTTTGAAGAGCAGTGCCCTATTTCGCTAATCTTAAATGGTAAACAATTTAGCACTAGGCGTCAAACATAGATCCCCTTAGCAGTATTAGTACTGCCGTCATATTTTGTTGCAAATCTTGATTATAAATTTTAACGAAGAACTCAGTGAAATATTTTACTGAAACTGACTTCTCGACAAATCTTTTCTTCTTTTAAAGCAGTTTTGCAAACATTCATTTCCAACTAACTTTCAGTGTTAAAAATATCGAGCCATAACCGCCAAAAGGGCTTAAGCGACATGATGGACGATTTTCATTTTATTATTAAAATTCATTAATCATGATCATCTGCATCATCTCACAAAATATCAGGGCGGTAGAATTTACCGTTATGATTTTACAGCAAAAACAATTCACTGTCCAAAGATATTTTAAAAAATGCTTCTCCTGTAAATTTTAGTTTTTGGCGCTTGAGTCTTTTTGGCGGTTAGGGCTCGATATGTTTGCTACTATGGACAAATGTTGCATTTTTGAAACTTCTGACAACAACAACAATAAGAACTATTTTAAACTTTCACCAACTGTATATGCTTTTCTTAATTGTTATTTATAACAAAATTTACTTAAAAAAAACACCCATTTTTCGTTTTTATTTGAATTTTTATACAACAACCTTTTACACCACTTCAACTAAGCCACTTGTAAAGCTTTTAAAAATATATCTTCCTAATTAAATGTTCGTTTTAGTTGGGAGAAAAGTTAGCAAAAACAATTAAAACTAAAGGAACATGACGAAAATTTTACAATGTTGCTTATAAGCAACAAATGACATGAAAGGGTTAATGTTACGGCAATCCTACTTTTAAGATTTTATCGCTATAAAAGAAATCATTTATGAATTATTAATCGACGATTTAGAAACAATTTCAGTATGGATCGAGCGAATGTAGTCAATTTTAATGCACGGAAAACACATTACACTGGAGTCCAATCGTCACACTGTCGATTGGACTCCGGTGTTAAATGATAGAGCCATTTTTATTCACTGTTTTATATTAGGTTGATTAAGTAGAACTGCTTCAAATACTGCTCAGAATCATAATTTCGTTGTTGCTTCTGATCGATTGTGAGCTTATACGGATGCCACTTTAAACTAAGCATACCCAAATATTCAATTACGATAAGTTCCTTTGATTTCTTTAGAGTCTCAGCTATCTCAATCAACTTCACTTTACGGACATTCGAAATTATTTTGTGGTATTTTTTCATGTTCTCTTCGGTGTTGTTGGTACATATTTTGCCATTTTTAAACCTAGCAAACCACATTTCTTGGTACACAATTCTAATTTTTCAAGCCATATCTAACTTCAACAGTTTTATTTTCACCATCTTTTAAATGTTAGAACTTCCTTAAAAAATCACCTTGATTTTATACTAGTGGCACAATGTATGTACGTATGTACGAGTGAATTTCCAATTTGTTTTTTTTTTCAAAGACACATAATATTTTTTTAATATGCTGACACATACATATATACATATGTATAATTATTTCATTGCTTTTTCCCACAAAATTGCATACGTCTTCGGATGATTTGCTGCTAGTCACGTTTTCATCGGCTGATTTAAGCGTTTTAACAAACGTTTGCCACTAAAGTTGATAACACTTAATTGTTGTATTTCTTCGATACATTCGGTGTCCGTGTGACAGATTGTAAATGTATTTGTATGTTTTTATTTTATTTTTGTTTTGATTTTACGTTTTACTGAGGGTTTTGTTGTTAATGTTGCTATAACATTGACGATACTAACACCACAATTGCAGCTACGGCAATAATCCCAGCAGTTTTACACTGAAGGAATGCCCCAAAATTTTAAGATTAAAAAATTAATTTGAATTAATGAACAACTTTTGTAAAAACTTGGAAAGCGTACTAGTGGGAGTTGTAGACCTAGGTGAGGTCATACAAAAATCATTTTTAAAGATTTCGAAACAAGTGCAAAATTTTGAGATATTCGCAAAAAAACTATTTTAGGGTGAACGTAGTAGTTTAGTACCTCCAACTTTCATATTTGCAAAGCGATTTTAATCAAGCTTATACAAGCTGTATGCATAGGGCTTATATTCTAAGAAATTAGGTAAGTTTTTATCGAAAGTTTACTATATATATATATATATAATTCCCCGACAACATTCCAATTGGAACAAGGGGTACTTCTCTCAGACAATGAGCTGCATCCGATTCTATTTTTAGACTCATTGAAAGGGACCTACGTTTTAACGCCGGTTCCGAACGGCAAATGCATTAGTTAGAGACGTTTTACATAGCCTAATACTCAATAATCAGTGGCTTGCTGAGTTATGAGGTGAACCGCTTTTTTGAAAATTTATTTTTTCAAGTGAGTCTGGCCAGGGATCGAACCTTGGGCCTCTGATATGCTAGGCGGATGACTAACCTGCTATACCACGGCGGTTCACATCGAAAGTTTACTCCTTTTTCGTAATCTTTAACATTTAAAGGCAATGGTTTCAACATTTTTCTATAAAACCTTGTTTGATTTATACGGTTTTTTAAAACTAGTTATATAAAGAAAAAAACGATACATTCTTATTGATATCGGTTTACATTAACAAAAGTTATATAACTTTTTCCAAAGTTAAATTTATAAAATACTTTTTATAATGAATTTCTAGTAAAAATGTTTACATGCTATATTGCCATGTTAGTACGTGGTACATGGCCTGGTTGGTTTATGAAAAGCTTAACTTTTCGATTTTTCGTCTGATTTAAAAAATTGAAACCATTTTATATGAGGAACAAAATTTTCTTCTTATATTGATACAAATTTTTATGAGATTTCATGTACATAAGAATAAGCAAAAAAAAGCTACTAAAGTCAAAAAAGTGGAAAAAAATACTTTTGACTTACAAATGTATCAAAAATGATATGTCATTTTAAAGCTCAATTTGATTTCTTTTATTTGCTGTTAAAAAAATTAAATCTGATACAAACTGGCTAAGCTACGGGTCGATAAGTTAACGAACCTCGTTATAATTGGGTTTTTGCGTATAACTCCTAAACTTGGACGTATTACTGAATTTTTTTTTGCAGGAATTGTCATGTACATAATAAGGCCTACAATGTATGTAACGCATAGAAATATTTATTTTAGACCCACCTCTTAGTATACCAGTAGAATATCTTTCTGAGTCGATTTAGCAATGTCTGTCAGTCCGTTCGTCCGTCTGGCTGAGCGGCATGTAAACCATGTAATCAAAGTAAAGGTCGCTATTCAAAAGATAATTTAATGAAATTTGGTACAGATAATTTTTTTGATAGTGGGACCATGGCTATTGAAATTCGTCAAAATTTGTATTCTATGACACCTTTGAATATGTCAACATTTTAATGTCACGTGAATTTGCACAATATTTCAATAAATTTCCATATTTTTAAGAACTTTAATGTTAACCTAATATGTACAACTAAAAATTTTATTCGGAACACTCCTTATATATGAAAGTTCTGATTTTTTTTTAATATTTTATTATACGTATTCAACTTTTCTCTTTTATTTAAAAAAGCTTGTAGGAAATAAAAAAAAAATTATAAAACTGAAAAATGTTTGTGTGCTTCTGTTCAGATGATAATCTTCGCTTTATGTTGATATTTTTTGGACCCAATAATAATTGGTATTTGTTCTGTCCCTCAAATAATATATAATGTGTGATTTTCGCTCTGTCTAAAATTAGGGATAATCCTCCTACTCGTAACCATCGAAACGCGTCGAAGAAAGGTTTCCCCACCAAAATTTTTTAGTTTTATCAAAAAACTATTTATTACAATAATAAATAATTGTAATAAATTGGGATTTTAGTGCAATATATTACAGTAAAACTTTTTAATTAAATGTTTGATGTCCCAAAATTTTGATAAACCTTTTTAGCTTAAAATTTTTATTTTTAAAAACTTTATAAATTTAAAACAAAAACGCTAAATGTACAAAAATTCCAAAATTTTCTTCCAATTCGAAACTGTTGGGTTTTATTGTATACACACACATTTTGTGTAATGCTCACTCACGTACACAGAGTCAACAGCAAAAACAACCCATATCTCTAGATGCCAAACCGGCAACGTAAAAAGTCGTTTTCAACAACTGCGCGAATCCATTTAAAATCAGAATATCTTGAACACTCGTACAAGACACTTGTCAGAAAAATAACAAATCTTTAAAAAAATAAAAATTTTATTTTAAATTTATAAAAAGAAATTCTACTTAGAATTATTAAAAATAAAAACAGAACCTGAAAAAATAAAACTTTTGAATATCAATGAAATTTTAATAAGCAAGTGATTCAAAATTGGGTCATATTGTTGATATATAAAGTGAAGTGTTAATTTTTTTTTTGTTTTCAAAATTTATTAAGTTGAGAAATTAAGTCTTAAAAAAGAACTTTTTAATAACAAAAAACTGATAACAATTATCATTTTTTAAAAAAAATAAATGATAAGATTTTAAAAATAAATATTAAATATTTGAAAATCATTTAAAAGATAAGACTTAAAAAGATCTTATAAACTAATTATAAATCTTGAAATAAGTGGTTTTATAAAAGATTAAGTGAAAAAAGAAGATTTTTGAATAATTTTTATTTAAAAATCATTTGGCAATTCAACAAAAAGGATCCAAATTCCTGTCATAGAAACGCAAATATCTTCAATTCTAGGTATGATATCATTTTGTTATGATTTACCTTACTTTATAGATTTTTTATAAGTTTTTATAACAAAAGAAAATGTTTGAATCGATTTTTAAAATATTTCTTTATTTCAATATTTTTTTTTAATTTATTGATATTTTATAAGTTTTTATAAGAAAAGGAAAACCTTTCCTTTATTTCCATTATAATTTATTTCTTTCGAATCGATTTAAAAAAAAATTCTTTGTTTCAATATAAAAAAAAACATATGGGCCTTCAAGATTTGGCTCAATTCTGGTACATATGTATGTATACATGCGTATGCATACAAAATACCTAGGAATATATATGTAAAAAATATACATACATATGTTTTTTATATAGCATATTCCTTTGTATACTATGTTTATATTTTTGTTTTTCCATTTTCTCATTGGTATTTCCCCAACAAAAGAAAGAACTAAATAAAGCCTTTTTTCATTATATGACCTTTGTTTTTGCTTTTTCAAAGTTTAGTCATTGGATATTTTATTTTATACTTATTCTAATTTATTTCGAAATACGCAATTATTTAAAAATCGATACATTTTGTTAACAACATGACAACATGTTATACTTTTCGCATATCTATTAGTTAATATTGGGTTTTATTGCCTGGGAGTTTCCCGTGTCCTAAATTTTTGTTTGAAATCATGTGGTATGCGCTTAAATGAGACCAGCGTGTTGCTAACATCCACCAACTTCTGGTAATTTTCCATTATGATTTTTGAAGGACTCAATTGAGGTATTTCTTGAATATCGTTTGCCAAATTGTTGTACTTTCTTTTGAAGGTTGAGTTTTCTTATATCAAATATATCTTTGTGAAAATTAGCCAAAGGGCAAAATTGTATTAATTGAGATATATTCAAAACATCAACCTCCTTATTCATAAACAATTTATAAAATATCAAAGTCTTTAAGTGAGAATTTTGTATGGACAATTTTATATCTGTGCTAAAAGGGACAATGTCAATTTTTTGCTGTTTTGAGTTAATCATTGCCATCAGATTTTCTTCTTTAACCCCCTTTTATTTGGCTCCAACAGCTAATCTTTAACTTAACTAAGAAGAGATTTGTAAGGGGTTTTCTGGGCAATGTTACTATGAATTTATATGGAAAATAAAAACTTTACATCAATCAATTTCTCAAAACTACTTTTTTTGACATTGGCCTTTTTTAGCACCAATCCACAGATTAAACAAAAACTGAAAATGAAAAGTTAAATTTTAAATCAAAATTTTGAATCCCTGTTTATATTAATCGAAATATATGTGCTCTATCCAACATTAAACACAATTTGAGAATGATGCCTCTTTAGGTTTTCGACCCAAATTTGCTATCTCGTCTAGTTTTCGAGATAAATAGTGTCTGTTTTGTTCTATATGCTTCAAGACAGATTTTATTGTGATATTTTGCTCTATACGCCAAATATTGGGTGTAAAAATCTCGAAAAGTTTTTTAGAAAAATTAAGGTAAAACTTCAAGATCGATTTTCTCAAAGTGCATTTTTGCGATTTAAACTTCCTGAAATACAAATAAATAAAAATTTTATCTTTTGAGTCATAAATCGGTTTAACTGCAAACGATTTGGGCACAATTTTTTTTTGTAAACAAATATTTCGTTTTTCCTTCATATAAAAACTTCATATAAAAACCCAAAAAAATTATTTTCAAAACAAAATATTGAATTTCCGAAAATTTGAACTTTCTAGAAGACAAATATCACTCTGTTACACTTAAAAATACTCGGAAAACGACCTAGCTTGGGTTGTAGGCTTTATTGAATATAATATTCAGAAATACATACAAGTTTAAGAGTTATACGCTAAAAAAATGATTTTAACGAGGTTTGTTAACTTATTGACCCATAGTTCAGACAGTTTTCATCCAATTTTATTTTTTTAACAGCAAATAAAAGAAAACAGATGGCGCTTTAAAAAATCATGTCATTTTTGATACATTTGTAAATTAAAAGTATTTTTTGTTAAGAATATCTAAAAAAACACAAAATTTGCCCACTTTTTGACTTTAGTAGCTGTTAATTGCTTATTCTTATATGAAACCTCATAAAAGTTTATATAGGACATGTACTACATGGTAATACGGCATGTAAACATTTTTACCAGAAATTCATTATAAAAAGTATTTTGTATGCAATCAGGAACTATTTATAACAATAATAAATAATTGCAATAAATTGGGATCTTAGTGCAATACACTGCAGTAAAACTCTTTAATTAAATGTTTGATGTCCCAAAATTTTTGTTAAACCCTTTTTGAAAAATTTTAACTTTGGAAAAAGTTAAATAACTTTTGTAAATGTAAACCGATACCATTAAGTAATATCTCGATTTTTTTCTATGTAGAACTAACTTTAAAAGATAGGTTTTTATAGAAAAAAGTTGAAATAATTGCTTTTGAATTTTAAAGATTACGAAAAAATTAAAGAAAAATGCGAAATTTTTATAAAAAAAAACTTAGCCAATTTCTTAGAATATAATTCCTATATATACATTTTGTAAAAGCTTTAATCCCTTGACATTCTAAAACTGTTTAACATTGAAAAGATCGCTTTGCAAATGTGAGAGTCGAAGATACTAACGAACTACGACCTACCCGAAAACAGTTTTTTCTTGCAAAGCAAAGACCCTCGCTCGCTTTTTTCTTTTTAAGTTATTATTTTTGATTGTTGTGACTAAATTACTTTTATCTCGATTCATCTATGTTCCCACATTTTCTCTAGAGGCTCAAAGTATACCACATTAGCTAATCGATGTGATACATTTTGAAACAATCGGTCTATATCTCCCATAATGATCCATAACTTAAATCTCGATAAAGGTTTTAAATGGAAACCCAATTTTACAAAGATATGTATTAGTTCTGTAATTATAATTATTTTAGCAGGTCCACATTATCCTCAGTGGGAAGTGGTCGGAATGGATGTTTCTAGGGAGTTACGGAACTAGGGAGTTACGGAACTCTTTAAACTCAGAAAAACTGAAACAATTTTGAAATATTGTCCTTTACTACTTTTAAAGATTTAAATATTTGGCGGGCATAGTCCGTCAATATCGAATTTGGCACAGAAAATGTTTGTGGGCTACTCTTGTCATTTCTTGTCATAGAAATATTAGTCTTAGGACCCAGCTTTGAGTATACCAGTAGACTTAGAATCACTTCCTGAGTCTATTAGCATTTTTAAAGATATTTTGATGAAATTATTTTGGCTATTGAGATTTGTCCAAATCGGTTCATTATTTAGGGTACCTCCCATAGGTCTCACTTTCCGGAATTGATATTTTTCCCTCAAATATAAGTATATTTTCAAAAAATTTCAAACTTATACTGCTTATGTGCACGGAAATCACGGACAATCGGTCCACATTTGACCCCAGATCAAAACGACTGAAGTAGCGTAAATATATAAGTTTTGGGAAAATCTTTGTATGAAGGCCAAATTTAGAAAATAGAGATAAATTTTTATAGTTTTCTTGATAAGAAAACTACATATTTGTAAGCGTGAGTGATCGTGTGCCTCAAAGCACTCACGTGTACATCTTCAATGAAAATAAACAGGCGATTTCTTAATTTCTTAAAGATCAAAAAAGTATTAAGATTCTTTTGTAGTATTAAGTTGTTTATAAGTTTTCCCTTTGTTTAAAACATTCCATTCATCTAAATTTTTGTTTATTTGCAATTAATTAATTTTATTGTTTAAAATCTTAATGACGAACGAATGAATGAGGCTTTTGCCAAAAAAGAGAAAAGTAAAATAATTAAAATTGTTTTCGTTTTAAACCAAAAAAATATTTTAATTATTCATAATTTTTTTTTTGTTATTCTTTCTAGATATCAAAACAACAAGCTTCCAGTCCCAAAACTGGTTCGTCACCATTGGATAAACGTGTTTTGCAACCTAAACAACCCAAACAGCAACAAACCAAGACAACAGCAGCTCCAGTAGCAACAGCAACTACAGCCACTAATACACAACAACCACCACAACAACAAACAAATCCAACACAAAATCAAGGAGAAAATCAACCGGCGGCGACTGTAAATTCTAACACCAACAATACCCCCAATACCAACACCGCCACAGCTAAGAATACTAATAATAACAATAACAACACTAACGCACAGAAAACCCAACAAACGGGTAAAAAAGCCGAGTCAACAACCATTGGTGAGTTTTGTTTTTGTATTTTTTGTTTGGTTATGTCTTATAGATGGAAAAGACAACAGAACATGAGTAGAGAATTGTGGTAGAATGAGGTTATGTTGAATTTTGTGTGTAATTTTGTATAAGAAAGAAGAGGGCGTGCATTATTTTTATGAGTTTTTGCAAGCTTTAAATGATTTAAATTACGCATTAAAATTATAATGTATAGGAATACAATGTTTAATTTAAGGCCATCATCATAATTGACTAAAGGCCTTTTAATTAAAGAACATTTGCATACATATATCGTAGCTATTTATAATTTATTTTATAACCTCAAATTATACTTAATGAATACATACAAATGTATCTACACTCCCACACAATTTTCTGTTTTCAAGCTCTATTTGTTCATATTAATTTACTACATTATTCATTTTCTTTCTATTAAGAAACACTCGTGTATGGGAAGAGTATAGAAACGTTTTGGTCATGCATTTTCATTTATTAAACGCGTGTTCGTTCATTCGTTCTTTTGTTAATGCGGTTAATGCCTATAAATAAACTAATAAAATAAATATCTATTTTATATACAAATTATACATTGAGTGCTAAAAGTTTACATACACTTTAAAGCTTTTGAGCAATGAATTTTGTATATACCCACCTTCAAAAGGAATGGGGGCTATACTAAGACGGTCATTCCATTTGTAATTTCCAAAAACCAAAAGAATATCGTTAGTCTCATGTATAAAGTAAATAATTCACACTTTTTTCGAAATTGATGCACCTCCTTACAAAAATTTAAGGCATTTTTATCAAAATTTGTGGTTATTTAAGTAATTTTCTAAAAGCCGTAACTTATTCCTAAAAAAAAATATTTTTTAAAATCAAATAATAGAAAACTTTCGAATCTTAAGGCTTTCGGTTGGATGTATAACAGTTTCTTATATTAAACTTTTGTCGACAACATTTTTCGGATAGAAAACTTTCAATATTAAAAGCTTTCTTATAGGTAACTTTTAGTATCGAAAACTTTCCACTAAAAACATTCCACATCAAAAGCTTTACAATAAAAAAACTGTTGTTATTTACCTAAAGTTTTCTTACGTAAAACTTTCGATGTCAAAAGGTTTTCTAAAATAAACTTTCAATATCCAAAGATTTTTTTATATAAAACATTTGTCGTCAAAATATTTCAGATAGAAAACTTTTTTTTTATAAAACTTTCCCATAGAAAAATTTCAATATCAAAATGTTTTCCTATAGATAACTTTAATATCTAAAGCTTTCTAAAAAACTGTTTACATTAAAAATTACTTTATAAAACGAAGGATTTATATAATAAACATTCGATATCGAAAGATTTCTTATATAAAACTTTCCTATAAAAAAACTTTCAATATCAAAGCTTTTCTATAGGTAATATTCGATATAAAAAGCTTTCAACTAAAAACATTCCATATCGAAAGCTTTCTGAAAAAAAACAAGATTTTCTAAATAAAACTTTTTATATTGAAAGGTTTTCTATAATAAACTTTTGATATTGAAAGATTTTCTATAGGAAACTTTCGATATTAAACGATTTCTTATATAAAACTTTTGTCGTCAAAATATTTCGGATTTAAAACCTTTTACATATGTATATCAACAGATTTCCTTAAGGTTACTTTTAATATACAAAGCTTTCTGCTAAAAACATTCCATATCAAGAGCTTTTTAATATAAAAATGCCAATATCTAAAGATTTCCTATATAAATCATAGGATTTCGAAATGCTTCCTTATAATAAACTTTCGATATGGAAAAATTTTCTATAGAAAACTTTTAACTTCCTTCGTAAAACTTCGAATATTAAATGATTTTACTTATAAGCTTTTATAACTGTCAGGTAGCATGTGAAATTATTTCAGAATCGGTCTACATTTGACTATAGCTCCCATACGAATCCTTCCTCGGAAACTAGGTTAATGCTAATAAATATTAAGTTATAATAGTTTTGATGCTAGAATTTATAACTGAATAGTATTATATTATGGCTATCAGGCACTGTGTGAAATTTTTTGAGGATCGGTCCACATTTTTCTATAGCTCCCATATGAATTCTTTCTCGGAAACTTGTTGTATGTAGCAGCTTTGATGCTAGAATTTAGTATTGATCAGTTTTTTATGGCTATAAATGTAGAAATATCTACAGTAAACACAAGCTAATGTTGTATACTTTGAGTCTCTAGAGAAAATGTTGATCATTTTTAATTTACTTGAAAAAGTCACCTTCTGCACATATAGATGAAACCGGAATATCAATGGTTCCTTCACAAAAAATAAAAATAATAGCATGAAAAGGAAAAATTAAAATTATAAAGAAATCTTAAGAATATAGACTGTTATCAACAATTTTGTGTTGTGTTGCTTATTGGACACAATGGTAATGCAGGGGTTAAAATGGCTTGATCTTTTTGTCTGGAACATATATAAAACCGGGAAATCAGTGGTTCCCTTACAGTAAGCAAAAATAATAGCTTGAAAACGAAAAAACAAGAAAATCTCAAGAAAAACAAGAGTTTTAAATATATATTGTAGCTCATTGAGATTTTGAGTATTGTAGCTCATTGGTCACGACGGTAATGCAGGGGTTAAAATGGCCTGATCTTTTTGTATATATACATACTAATTAATAAACTATAAATTTTATTTTATATTATTCATAAAACAAACTAGAAAAACAAAACAATCTTAACAACAATGATAAGTTATCACCATATTTTGTTTATAAATGTTTAATATATTATAAAAAAAGAAAACGTATTCAAAAAAAGGCTTATCTGAGTTAATAGGCTATAATTTTAACAATAGATTAAATAAGGCATTGTTTTTTTGTTAATATGTATTAAAATTTCTTTTAATTAAAAATGATTTTTAGATATACTTTTTAATATCAAATATCTTCAAAAACATCTGAAATACCAAATAAGAAAAAGATTTAGTAGCTACGAGGGCGGTTTAATAAGGCATTTAAATGTGATTTAGTATATGATGCCTTAAATTGTAAAATTTCTCTTTACCTTTTATATATTAACTACTTTTCTCTGAAACACTAAATAAATATTAACATATATCCATTTTCTTTTAATTCCAGTTGTTTCCAAAAGTGAAGCCAATGCTCCCGTAGTCAAGGACAAAAAGAAAGTTAATCAAAAAGTAAGTTTTCTTTCCTTTTTTCAAAAACATTCATAATTCGGTAAGTGATGAAAATCGATCGTTTTTAAATAGATTGTTATTTTCCCCCCAAAAAAATTGGCCTTTATTTATTTTGACTTATTATCTTATCTTTCATTTAGTTAAAATTTGTTGGGGAAATCAGAAATATTTATCCCAAAAATATATCTGAAATCGATCAATTTCCATCACATAACGGAAAAAGCATCTAATTCGCCCTATATAACTTAAAAACTAATTATCAACTTTTCTTTATTCGTCCTCCCCCCTCCTTACCAACAGGCCAGTGACTTTAGCAACGTTGGTGATTGGCCAATGCTAATTGGTGGTAAGACCACAGGTAACGAAACAAAGCGGTCCACAAGAAAACAACGTTTTAACGCTCAAAAAGAAGAAATTACCCCAACAAGTAGTGCTGCTGCTGGATCAGCCACATTAGCACCCGTCGAGAATTCTTCTGGTGCCACAAAAGAACAATCAACGAACGAACCTACAGTTGTTCCCACAACTTCGTCGGCAACAAACGCTAGCTCGTCTAATACAGCGGCCACCGCAAAAGACAAAGAAAACAATGACCCCAAATCCTCTAATGGTCAGCAAGCTCAGATTGCAGCAACGGGCAACAGCAACAGCGAAGCAGCCTCTACCAGTAATGGAGGAAATGGCATCAATAAGAAAATTCCCAAGCACAAATGGCGACCTTTGCAAATCGATTTGGCCAAATCTAGTCGTTCCAAATCAATTGGTCGGCCCACACGGCGCGGCGTCACCTCACAGCAACGCTATCACGAGCGCACCAATCAGCGCGGTGACGGTCATGGCCCTGAACGTCGCTCAAATGCCCACAACGCAGAGCGAGGCGAAGCACAGAGAACAACAGCAGGGGCTGGTGAACGGAATGTCAACAAAAAGTTTGGCCGGGATAATGAGCGCATTGATTCCTGGCGTAGCGGCAGCGGCGCCGAACGGTCAAATGAACGGGAATACGAACGGCCAGCCCGTACGCAACGGCGCTTCCGTACGTCCTACCGGGGCGGGCGGCAAGGTCGCGGCGGATTCTCAAGATCGGGACCAGGTCGTACGACAAATCGCATACCACGCCATCTGTTAGCCAATGGCGAATACGCAAGTTACTTGCCGGCGGATGCCGCTGGTACAGATCAATCATATGTTCTTATGGGTACTCATTATTATGGGCCCGTGCCTACTGCTTACATTGAAATGGATGCTCAAAGCGTCAAAGAAGCCATTAAAAAACAAGTGTAAGTTTTTTTTTTAATTTATTTAACTTATAAATAAATAATTAATTGTTCTTCTTTCTCTTTAGTGAATATTATTTTAGCGAAGAAAATCTTACTGGCGATTTCTTTTTACGCCGTAAAATGGACGACGAAGGATGCATCCCCGTCACTTTAATCGCTTCGTTCCATCGTGTTTTAGCGCTTTCCACAGATGTGGCTTTAATTATTACGGCCATCAAGGAGTCGGAAAAAATTGAACTTCTCGAAGGCTATAAGGTGCGCACAAAAACCAATCCTACTATTTGGCCCATTAAAGATGTGCTAGATGCGACCGGAACCCAAGCCACTACCAAAGCAGTTAAAGCAGCTGACACCACCGCCACAGCCTTAACTACTATGGAAGGTGGTGATGCCTCTGCTGCTAGCAATACCTCAGCAAATACAAAACAAACTAAAAATGATGAAAACGCTGCTGTTAAAGCAGAAACAGCTAGTACAAGTCCAGTGACTGGAAATGATTCTGATGCTACTAATACTACTGTTAAAACTTCAAATACCTCGCCTATTATAACCTATGTACCCGAAGTGCCTCTGCCACCGATACTGACCTCACCCATGGCCACAAAGCCTTTGAGCTGTATACCACCACCACCGGTGCCACGTAATTCGCATAGTCTTATACCCACCATGTTGTTGCAACAAGAGAAACAAACACCTGCCCCAGCTTTAAATGCCATCAGTGCTCTCACCAAAACAGTGGAAGCCGACAAACAGACAACCACGGGTGGAACGGTGGCTCAACTGGCGGATCATTTGAGTGGTTTGGCCGAAAGTGTCAAGACACAAGTGAAACCAACATCGACTTCAACACCACAAAAGAAGACAACAGCTGCAAAAGCTAATGACAAGTCAACTGTAAATGCAAACGATGAAACAGCCAAAACTGGCTCCGCTGGTGAAACTGCCGATGGCATGTGGAAAGAGGTAAAGAGACGCTCTAAATCAAATGCTAATAAAGATACTAAATCAGCTACCAACTCAACACAAACGTCATCATCACATATACCACTTGATTCCTCTGCCGCTCCCTTCATCCCACAATCGATCACATTATCCACTTCAAATTCTTCCCAATCTTCCATCAATGTTAAACTCGCTTCTTCAAAATCCACCAACAACAAAACCACTTTGAAATCATTGTCAAACAATAAAACCACTGCCATCAATGCCACTACCACCTCATCAAATGCTTCCTCCAATACCAACAAAAACAACAACAACACCACCACTACAACAATCATCAATTCCTCCTCTGCCTCATCCAAAACAGCTGCATTCTCCACCCCCGCCTCGGGCCAACATCATGGCGAGAAGGAAGAACTAGACTTTCAATTTGATGAAGAGCTTATGGATCCCATACCTGCATCTGGACGCGTCAATAATTTCACCGAACACTATTCCGACGATGAAGAATCCGACTACGAGTTTGCTGACCGTGACATAAACAAATTGTTGATTGTTTCCCAAGTACAAAGAGCTCCAAAACATGAGGGCTACGATCGTACGGCTGACTTTACTTCTCGCACCAAAATCACTCAGGACTTGGAGAATGTCATCAATGATGGTTTGGCTAATTATGAAGAAGACTTATGGGTTACTGGCAACAATTATCGTACAGTCAATGTGATCTCACAAGAAGATTTCGAAAAACTCTCAGGCAGCCAAAAACCCCATTATCAATTGAGACAACAAAAACCACCACCACCTCCACCCGCCTACGATGACGAGGACTTGAACTCGACTATGAACTCTACCTTGAACTCGACACTCAAGTCTAAACGTGCCCGTTTCTATGCCGCTCCCAACTCACATTCACATGATCTTCGTACACCACGCAAACGCAAAACCCGCCACTCATCTAATCCACCCGTGGAGGCTCACGTCGGTTGGTTGCTGGACACTGTTGAACATCGACCCCGTACCACTTCGATGGGCTCGTCGGCAGGCACTTCGCCTACTGCCTCCTCCTATGGCTCTTCGGTGCCACAATCGTTGCCCGTCTTCCAGCATCCATCGCACTCGTTACTCAAGGAAAACAATTTCACACAGCAAGCATATCACAAGTACCATTCACGTTGCCTCAAAGAGCGTCGTCGTTTAGGCTATGGACAATCACAGGAAATGAATACCTTGTATCGTTTCTGGTCCTTCTTCTTGCGTGAAAACTTCAACAAGACCATGTACAATGAATTCCGTTCATTGGCCCTGGAAGATGCTAGCAACGGTTTCCGTTATGGCTTGGAATGTCTATTCCGTTTCTTTTCGTATGGCTTGGAAAAGAAATTCCGTCCTCACATCTATGAAGATTTCCAAGAGGAGACTATGGCTGATTATGAAACTGGTAAGTTTTAAAGATTTTAAAAAGGAAGTTTTGGTTATTAATTTTTGTTTTCATTTGTTTGTTTCCCTAAATAGGACAACTTTATGGTTTAGAGAAATTCTGGGCCTTTTTGAAATACTACAAAAATGCTGACAAATTAGATGTACAACCCAAATTGGCGGAATATTTAACCAAATTCAAGACCATCGAAGATTTCCGTGTGGTGGAACCAGAAATCAATGAAATGCTTCAGGGCGTAGGAAGCTTGAACAGAGCTCGCAACTTGCAACGTCATCGCAGTGTCTCCGAAAGTGATGGCACCAAAGTTATAGTTGCGGGTAGTAGTCGTCGACCAAATACTACCATTACTAATCGTAGCGACTATGTCGGAAATAGACAACAGCAACAACACCAACAATATCAACAGCCACAGCAAAATCATTACCAACAGCACAACAACTATCAGCAAAGCAATAACAATCGCAGACGTACCGGTTCCTTTGGTAGCAGCACTGTTAGAGTACGCAGCGGTTCCTTGGGCAACAAGCCCCAAATAGCCAATCGTAATTACCATTACGGTTCACCCAATGAACTAAGACGTAGTGCTGGTGGTGCTGGTGGCAGCAATACGGGTTTAAATAGAAATTATAACAGACAGAATCAATATCAACAGCAACAGCAACTACAACAACAACTGAAATCAAAACCAACTATTGTTGCTGCTCAACAACCAAAAGATGCTAGCAAACAACAACAACAACAACAAGCGACTTCAAACGATCAACAACAAACACAATCACAGCAAACTAAAAAATCAACGACAGCGTCTTCTGTAGCGGCGGAAAATTAAGCAAAAATTCATTTGTTCCTCCTCTGCTTAAATATTTTTTATTAATATATACATACATATTTTTTTCTTTTTTTTTTTTAAATAATTGAATATCTTATTTTGGAAGTGTTTAAAGTCCAACATATGCCAATTTGTAGTTAACGTAGAAATTTTTATTTTGAAAGTAGTCTTCATTTCCATTTTTTTTGTATTGAAATACTTAACAAAAAGTTAAATAATCCGGTATGTTATGGAAATCGATCGTTTTCAAATCGTTCGATTTCTGATACATTTTTGAGAAAGACAAGATATAAGTCAAAAGGATTAAAGTCCAAATTTTTTTGGGAAAATTATCTCAAAAATGTATTTAAAATCGATCGATTTGAAAACGATTGATTTCCATCACATAACGGATTAGCTGAATTGAAACACATTAACAAATATTTGTTACTTTACATTTATTTAACAAAAGTTTGGATAGTTTTTATCTAAAAGAAAGTTAATGAAATAAAAATTTTTAAGTCAAATATTTTGAAACCAAAATTTAAAGTTTTCTTTTTTTTTTTTTGGTTTTGATATTTTTTTGTTTTATTTAAGAATAACTAAGATAGATGAGTCAAATTTCTAAACACACTAAAACTTGTTCAACTCAATTTTAAAACAAATGGACTTATACCACTTTCAAAATAAGGTCTTCAATTATATTATTATTTTTTTCTTCTCTTTAAACATACAATTAAGCGCTAATTTTTATTGTTAGTTTTTAATGCTAAACAAATATTTGCTCTATTATTCCTTATAATTTTCTTTGCTAATATTTTTTTTTAACAAAAATTTTTGGGTATTTTCAATTTTCAAATTAAAAACTTATAAATAAACTGTGAAAGTAAATTATTAATGTTAGACATAAATAAATGAAATATAATTTTTTCTTTACTTTTTCCCCTCTCCTAATAGAGTAATTTCATTATTTAAAAAAAGCAAATAAAACATTTATTACTTTAAAAATAAACAAAGAAAAAAAACAGAATTAAATTTTAAATTAGTGATAACTTTAAGAAATTCATTCAGAAACGAATTAACTTAAATTAATAACAAAAAAAAAAAAAAAAAATCGAACGAAATATAATTTTTTTTCTTTTTTTTTTATAAAAAAAAATTTATAGGAAAACATAAATTAATTAAATTAAATAATTGTGTTTTTTATAATTGTTTTCTCTTTCTTATATTTCCCTAATTTTATTGTTGATTTTTTTCTCACTTTTTTTTTTATTATTATTGCCCTTAAAAAAAGCAAAAAAAAAAAAATTATATTAAAAAAAATACCGAAAAAAAATTCGAAAATGCTCAAAAGAAAAAAAAATATGTTTTATATAAAAAAAATTTGTTGTTTTATTATTATTTTTTCTTCTTCAACTATATTAATTATTTTTTATTATTATTAATATTTTTTTGATGTTATTAAAATTAAACAAAAAAAATTCTTTAAAAAATTAAAAAAAAAATATTTAATTAATATAATTATATTTGCTAAAAGTGACTTTATATTATAAATTTGTAAATTTTTTTTAAATATTCTTAATAATAAAAACCAAACCAGGGACCGAGAAAACAAAACAACCAAATTTTGCTTATGAAATATTTTGAATGTATTTTCTTCCCTAGATGGCAACAACAATTTTTTGACAGCCAACAATTTTTTTCGAAACGATTTTTTTTAAATTATTCAGAAAAATCTCTTAAGTCAGAAAATTATTGAAAAATTCAGAAAATTCAAAAATTCATTCACAGAATTTTTCAAACATTTCTTATAGAAATACACAATTTTTGAAATAGAGAAGTTTTTAAAAATTTCCTATGAAAACAGAGAATTTTTGAAAAATTCCCTATAAAAATAAAAAATGTTAAAAAAAATTTCCTATAAAATTGGAGAACTTTTTAAAAATTCCCCAGAAAAATTAAATTTTTTTTTAATAATTTTTAAAAAAATTCACTATAAAAAATAAAATTTTTTAAAAAATTTATACAAAATTATCATAAAAAATAGATAATAGATAAAAAAAATTTTTCCTAAAAAAATATAGAATTTTTAAAAATTTCTATAAAAAAGTGATTTTTTTGAAAAATTCTCGAAAAGGATTTTTGAAATATTCCCAATAAAAGTAGGGAATTTTTTAAAAAATTCTTATAAATACAGAATTTTTGAAAAAATTCCTACAAAAATAGAGCATTTTTGAAAAAAATTCTATAAAAAAAGAGAATTTTTGAGAAAATCCCTATAAAAATAGAGAATTTTTGAATATCTTTGATTTAAAACTACTTACTCCCCAATTATTCAATTCGAAAATTTAACTTTTCACGAATTCGAGAAAAATTGAAAATCGAAAATTTTTTTCTTTAAATAAAAACCTTGAAATTAATGTAACGAAAACCCAAGATCAACAATCATCTCTGGTGAATCACTACGTATTTCGATTCGAAAATATTTTCTAAACCTGCTTTTGATTTAACTTCCACGAATTCGAGAATAATTGAAAATCGAACATTTTTTCTTTGAATCAAAATCATGCTATTGAAATGCATATGACGAAAACCTAAGGTCAGCAACCACCTCTGGTGGGTCACTTCGTATCTGAATTCGAAAGAAAATATTTTTTTTCTTGATTTTCGATTATAGATAAGGAGTAACCCCCTGCTCTAATCAAGGCCTATTTTAAATTTGAAATGCCAAACTTTCTTCTACAAGTTTGGAAAATCTAATAATTTTAATTTCGTAAGTTTTTTTTGTTGATTGATTAAAGAACTCATTTTGACATAGTTAATCTATTACCAAATTTTGAAAGTTTTAAGTTAAATACGACAAACAAAATAAAAGACAAGTTCGAAATTTTAAAATGACTATATTTTTTATGGTGTATAGTTTTTAATTTCGTAATTTTTTTTTTTGTTGATTAAAGAACTCATTTTGACATCTTTAATCTATTACCAAAATTTGAAAGTCTAAAGCTAAATACGACAAACAAAATAAAAAACAAGTTCGAAATTTTATAATGACCATATTTTGTGTCGTGTATAATTTTTAATTTCGACTGCTTTTTTTTTTTTGATTTTTTAAAGGACTCATTTATACATCCTTAATCTTTTACGAAAGTTTGAAAGTCTAAAAATAAATACGACAAACAAAATCAAAACAATTTTGAAATTTAAAAATGACCATATTTTGTGTTGCATATAATTTTCAATTTCGACTGTATTTGATTAATTAGAAAACTCTTTGACATCTTTAATCTATTACCAAAGTTTGAAAGTCTGAAACTAAGTACGGCAAACGAAATAAAAGACAATTTCGAAATTTTAAAATGGCCATATTTTGTGTCGTATATAGTTTTCAATTTCGATAGTTTTCTTGATTAATTAAAGAACTCATTTCGAGATCTTTAATCTATTACCAAAGTTTGAACGTCTAAAGCCAAATTCTTCATATTCCTTAACTCCCAGTAGAGCATTTTATTTTCAAAAATTGGAAAAAAATATCGAAAATTTTATACAAAAGTTTTGTAATAGATTAAAATAAACTTTTAAATTTCAAAATATAAATTTTTTAAAATCCTAAATTAATTTTTGTTCATAATATATGCAAAAACTGAATTTCGTTTTCAACAATTAGAAAAACTATCGAAAAGTTTATGCAAGAGTTTTGTAATAGTTTAAATAAACTATAAGTTTAAAAATTAAAACTTTTTAAAATCCGAAATTGGTTTGTATTCAAACTATACGACAAAAATTTCATATTATTTTTAAAATATGGAAAAATATCAAACAGTTTAACAACAGCTTTGTAATAGATTAAAAAAAATTGTTTTTAAATTTAAAACTGAAACTTTTTTAAATCCGACATTAATTTCTATTTAAATTATACGACAAACAAATTCATATAATTTTAAAAAAATTGGAATAAAATTAAAATGTTTATACATGAGTTTTGTAATAGATTAAAAATCGTTTTTTAATTTGAAACATTTTGAAATCCAAAAGTAATTAATTTTTAAATTATACGACAAAAAATGCATATAATTTTAAAAAATTGAAAAAAAAATTTAAATGTTTATATGTACATGTGTTTTGTAATAGATTAAAAAACTTTTTTTTTAAATTTGAAATTTTTTAAAATTCGAAATTAATTTGTATTTAAACTATGACAAAAATTAATTTTATTTCCAAATTTTAAACAAAATATCGAAAAGTTTATACTACAGTTTTGTAATAGATTAAACAAACTTTTTTAAATTTCAAAATAGAAACTTTTAAAAATCCGAAATTAATTTGTGTTTAAACTAAACGACAAAAACTTCATATAATTTTCAAAAATTATAAAATGTTTATACATGAAATTTGTAATGGATTAAAAAACCTTTTTTCTATTTAAAACTTTTTAAAATCTGAAATTAGCTTGTCTTCAAACCATATGACAAAAACTTCAGTTCACTATTAACAATTGGACAAAATATTGAAAAGTTTATAGTCTTGTAATAGATTAAAGAAAGTTTTTAAAATTTCAAAATTACAACCTTAAAATCCGAAATTAATTTGTCTTCAAACTATACGACAAAAAATTTATGAAATTTTCAAAAATTTCAAACTTTTAGACATTAGTTTTGTAATAGATTAAAAAACTTTTTTTTAAATTTGAAACTTTTTAAAATCCGAAATTAATATACGTCAAAAAAATGTATGTAATTTTCAAAATATGAAAAAAATTATCACTTTCATTAAAAAGTTTTACTATTGGCCAGAAGCTTTTGATTTAGGAAGCTTTATGTCTTGAAAATCTAACTTATGTTATGTCACTTGTGTCACTTATAAAACGATTCTAGGGAAACGGACATACTTTAAGATTAAACGATTATTTTGGGAATATTTGAAAAAAATATAAGTTAATAATACAAAAAAAAAAAATTCTGAGAAAACTAAAAAATTTTGAAAAAATGAAATATTTGTTGGCTGTAATGTTTTGCTTTTGATAAAAATTATGTGTTTTTTATTTTTGAAATTGTTTTTTTTAATAACATTTTTCCTATTATTTTTAATATTATTGATTAAATTAAAACAAAAAATTATTTTTAAATAAATTTAAAAGAAAAATTACAATACAAAAAAATTATAAAATATCCATATAAAAAATCCAAAAAAAAAAACATAAAATTATGGTCATATAAAAATATAATTAACTAATATCTACTGAACAAAAAACAAAAAAGAGAAAAAAGAAAAAATTAAAATACTAACACTATCCAACAAAAAATAACAATTTATTCAAAATAGAAAGTAATAAAATGGAAAATAGGGGTTTGAACTCGAAACAATGAATTAAATTAAAAATTAACAAAATTACAAAAACTATTAAATATTAAATTAACAAAAATAAAAAAATAAAAAAATTATAATAATATACAAACATAAATATTTGTGCTGCCCCAGTGCCAATCAAGCTTTGATAGAAGTTTTCAATTTATATTTTCTTACTGAAAATTCAAACAATAACAAAATAAAATTTTATCATTTATTTATCTAGTAATTAATTAATTAAAAGAATGTAAAGAAGTCCTTTTTTATTTTAAATTATGATTTTTTTTCCTTTTGTAAATATTTTACTTCTTTTTTTAATAATTTTAATTACAGTGAAAAAAAAATACTTTTAAAATACATACACACACTCACACACATATAAACACAATTTGGTTATTAAATTAACTTTAAATTCTGAATTTTTGTTATTAGTGCATTAAGTCTTACTTAAAAAAAAAATATTAAAAATAAAAAAAAAACTTAAATATTGGAATTTAATTAATTCCAATGCAAAAACCTAAAAAAAAAACGAAACAAAATCGGCCTTTGAAATTATTTTTTTGTTTTTGTGCAGAGTAGGCAATTTTAAGGGATTGGTTTGGTTAGGAATGTATTTATTGATATTTCACTCAATATTTATTGAGGAGAAATATTTAGGCGATTTCTAAAACCAATATTGTTGATTTCGCAGTCATAAGGCTATCCCCTTGCATATTCAATTATGGAGGTATATTGTTTTTATTTCAAGACATCCCAGAAGTGCTATTGGATTTATTTTTTGAAATTAATAGGGTGAAGTGATATAAATATGCACATCCCAAATATGAGATATGCTCATATTTGGGAAAGCATTTCAAAGCAATTTGATGACCTCAAAAGGATATATTTTTTGGAAGAGATACAAAAATTAAAAAACGTAAACTAAATTTTAATGAAATGAAAATTATGTAGTAACTGGGGCCAAATTACGGCATTCGATATCGATCGAAATATTAGATATTTTCAAAACATTTGTACAGCATACTTTAAGGATAATCAAAATTATTTAAAAGATGCACAGTTTACTATATTTTTTTGAAGTTATTTGCCAAAAGATGAACATTAGTAAAAGAGTTTTAATTGAACTATATATTTTTAAAAACGAATCAAAATGGATACCAAATTTCAATGCATCGAAGTAACTTTGAACATCCCTAAAGTATACTTCACAATATTCGCTTAAAAGTCTGAGTTTTCGATCGATATCGAATGCGGAAATTTGGCCCCTGGCTTAGCTAGTTCCCAATCTTTATGTTGGTTTAAAGCAGTGAATCACAAACTGTGGTCAAATAGCCGCATTCCATATCGATCAAAATGTAAAATATTCCAGAAACATTTGTGTAGCACACTTTTAGGATAATCTAAATCTAATATATTAAATTCTCTTGTCGCAGTGTTTGTTGCAAAAACTCTTCCAAAATAGCTCGAACGATCCGAGGTCAACATCTATTTTTAATGCCGTTAAATGTTCAGGGTGACCCAGCCATTGACATTGCAATGTTAGAAAACAATTTTACGATCCTCCTAAAAGTATACCATGACATTTTCTTTGAAATCTTATTAATATTGTTTCGTATCTGCCTCCATATCGTTAGTAATTCTAATTCTTATTGAGAATATCGAGCCATAACCGCCAAAAGGGCTTAAGCGACATGATGGACGATTTTCATTTTATTATTAAAATTTATTATTCATGATCATCTGCATCTTCTCACAAAATATCAGGGCAGCAGAATTTACCGTTATGATTTTACAGCAAAAACAATAAAGACTTAAGTACAATTCACCGTCCAAAGATATTTTAAAAAATGCTTCTCCTGTAAATTTTAGTTTTTGGCGCTTGAGTCTTTTCGGCGGTTAGGGCTCGATACATGAAATATTTCACATAAGGGTGAGTATTAAACGTGCAATAGAAACTGAAAAAAAATTAAGATATTTTTAGTAAATAAAATTTTTCGATTTAAATATTTTTATAGAAAAAATTCCGTTTAAAAATGATTAGAAAATTTTATATAAAAATTTTTTAAAGATAATTTTATTTTATTTAAAAATTTTGTATAAAAAATTTTGAACAAAACATTTTATTTAAAAACTATTTATAGAAAATTTTTTATAAAAACTTTCCCGATTGAAAGGAAAATATTTTTTGGTTCAAAATTTTTTATATAAAATATTTGAAAGAATATTTTTCAATTTAAAAATTTTTAAAGAAAATTTTTTATAAAAAATTTTTTGATCAAAAGTTAAAAAAAAAAATTATTAGTTTTTTATAGAAAATGTTTTATTAAAAATATTTCAATATTAAATTTTTTGATTAAATTTTTTTTATATTTACTAAATTTTTTAATTTAAATTTTTTTTGAGGAAAAAAGTGTTAAAGAAATTTTTTTCGATTTTATTGTAATAAAGTTTTTTATTTTGTTTTTTTTTTTTAATTTTTATCAATAATTTTTTGATGTAAACATTTTTATAAAAATTTTTCGATTTAAAATTTTGTATAAAAACATAATTTTTCTAAATTTATATTTATAAATTTATAATTTAAATAATTTAATAAGGCCACGTAAATAAATTAATAAAATATAATATCTTAATTTTATATGTTTTAAAATAAACTATAAAAATATTTTAACGTAAATTTAGAAAAACTTTCCAAAAGTCTTTCATACAATAACAACATTTTATATATTAAGGGAAATGAAATAATAACAAGAATTTTTTATACTTTAAGATTTTTTGTGTTTTCTTAAAACTTGTTTAAGGTTTTATTTAATTACGGCATTCGATATCGATCGAAATCTTAGATATTTTCAAAACATTTGTGTAGCATACTTTAAGGATGATCAAAATTATTTTAAAGATGTACAGTTTACTATATTTTTTTAAAGTTATTTGTCAAAAGATGAACAATAGTAAAAGAGTTTTAATTGAACTACATGTTTTTAAAAACGAATCAAAATGGATACCAAATTTCAATAAACTTTTTGCATCGAAGTAACTTTCAACATCCCTAAAGTATACTTCACAATATTCGCTTGAAAGTCTGAGTTTTCGATCGATATCGAATGCGGTAATTTGGCCCCTGGAATTATTAATGAATTTTTTAATTTTAAATTTAACTTTTCAGAAATTTTCCCTTTATTTTTTCAAAATATCTTTGATTTTATTTTTTTCGTTATTTTAAATAAACACAATTTTATTTGAGTTCTCGTGTGATAACGAAACTACCCAATCCATTCCGATTTTATCCAAACTCATGCAATTGCGTTTACGTACTCATAAATGGTTTGGGTCTTTGCTAAATAATCAGAGTATTATAAACCAGAGACCGGAGATCGTTTTATTTTTTAAATCCATCAAGTATAAATATCATTGCCGATGAAAATTTATTTTCATTTCGATCGAAAAATAAAAAAAGATGGATTTATATTTGAAATATAAATATCCTTCATGATGAAAATTTTAAATATCTATAACGATAAATATCCGAACAGAAAAATATTTTATTGATTGTTTTATTTTTGAACTTCTGTTTTGACTTTGAAAAAATAAAATGTTTATGAAATTTTAAAATTTTCAACAATGAATGTATAAATGTTTACAATTTATTGCAATTTTTTAGGACATCGAAGTTAAAGATAATAGTTCTAATGGTGGTTTCTTTGATTCGCGTCGCTATTTCCAAAAACAAAATAACTTTTTAACGTTTTAAACGCACTTAGACAACGACCATTTGTTGCCCAAACACATTTCAATATAAAATTTGCAACAATAATTGAATTTATTGCTATTTAAACGTCCTAAAGATGTTTTATACATGGACAAATTCAGAAATAAAATTTGAATTTTTTCTATCAAAATTTATTTTCATCGGATGAAAAAAGATGAAAATAATTTTGAACTGTACTGATAAATATCCCAAACGATTTTTTTATATTTTATTTTCATCGGATTGAAAAAAGGAACAAAATTTTTGAACAAATAAAAATCATGAGGGATTTTTAATATTTTTTTAAACTTCAATGATTGTTTTTTTATGGATTAAAACATGAAAATATTGTTTTAAAAGTATTAAAATCCGGTCTCTGTTATAAACACTTCCTCTCTTATCGAAAACTGCACAGACTTTTTTCTTGGGTAAGCTTGAGTAAATAACAAATTGTTTTCAATTAAAATAAAAAGAAAATTTGAAAACTTGTATTGAAAAATTAAACAAAACTTAGCCTGAGATTTAAGAACTCGACTTATTGATTAAAATTTTTAGACATCATTTTTATTTGTCATTCATGAAAACAACTTGTTAATCACATTTACTGAAAGAAAAAATCTGAGTAGTTTTGGATACAAAGGGAAATTGAATTACTCTAACATTTTAGCAAAGACTCAAACCATTATTGAGTGCTCGAATGCAATTGGGTGATTAAGGTTAACTTCGGACTGATTTCAATTGTATCGTTAACGTACAAGAAGACTATATTTAACAACAAAAACTTATATAATATATATTTTTTAATGAAAATGCTTAAACACAGAGAAAAACACATACCTAGGTGATAGATTAAAATAAAAAACACATTCAGAAATTTGGGAAATATTATGAAAATAAAAATATTACAATAAATATTAGACAAAAGAATATATATAAATAATCACAACACTAAATAATTATTATAAATAAAAATATAAAATAAAATTATAAATAACTATACAAAAGATACAATTTGTAATTCTATACTAACAAATTAAATATTTCTATAAGTTAAAACTTTAAATGCTAAAAAAAATATAAAACAAATAATGTTAACAGAAATTATTAAACAAAAACTAAGAAAAACAAAAGAAAATATTTAATAAAAATACTTGGAGAAATTTAAGAAAAATGGTTTTATTTCAAAAGTCGTTTAAAGGAGGTCAAAATACAGTTTTTTTTACAAAAAGTTAATTTTTTTACAACATATTTCTTTTTTAGTTTCCCTCCCGAAAAATATGATTTTTCGAGGTAATCATAAAAGTATTTTTTTTCTGAGGTGTTTTCGTCGTTGGGGTCAATTCCCTTTCTGCTAAGCCATTTCTTGGAGTTTGAAAAATCTGGAGAACATGGCGGATAAGGGGCAATTTGTAGCCTAATTCATAAAATTGTGCCAAGGAAACTGCACATGTGTTCATCTTGAACCTGTAGTTGTGAAAAGCCGGCGGGTATTAACGTAAGTGATGTTAGATACCAAGTAACAGTTCTGATTGTCTTTAACTTGGTAAGCCCAGACTCAATTTGATCTATCTTTCATCTGTGCACACTAAACTTCAAGCGGTTTCTCCTAGGAAACTACGTCAACAGCCGTTAAAATAACATCTGAACTCCTTACAGAGCAGGTGTTATGAATCAGTTGATGGATGCTCTTGATTAATATAAATGTAATGTCACTTATGTTCAGGAAGTAAAATGTAATGGCCATGGCCATGTCGCTAAGACACCAAAAGGGGAACTGAAATGTAGCTGTCATAAGAGTAGGCATGAATTCAGGTGCGGTTTTTTGATAAGCAGACAATGCGGAATCTGGTTTCCTCGTTCGTACCTAAGCCTGATTTGTGACCACAAGACCACAGTCGAAAAAGACGACGATGTCAAAGAAGCTTCTTATGATCAACTTATGAAAGCTAAACCAATCATGATGTTAAAATGATCCTGGTAATGTATGAGGGTGATTTCGCAATATCGTAGTGAGCGGCACCAAGTTTCCACACCTAGAAATCCACAAAGTGAATCAATAATTAGATAGACCATATTGTAGTTGACGGAAGACACTTATCAAGTGTATAGGACAAATATTTATGAATCAGCACTTGGAACTTCTGAACTCCCTACGGAGGAGGTGCTTTAATCCAGTTTCTGGATGTTCTAGATAAATATAAATATGAAACGAAAGCAATCAAGATGATACGCCTTAAGGTAGAAAACCAATACCAAATACACGCGGCGTGAGTTTTTATAAAAATATTTATTTAAAAAATATATTATTAAATCTGGCAACACTGAAAAAATCTGCCGCTCGGAAAAGTAGAACTTTGTTACTTTTTTTCATTGTCGCTTTAAATTTTACAAATCAAAAAAAAAAACAGCTGATTATAACCCGCTGCCGCTTGTCAGATACATTGGCCCCTACCTTTAACAAATCAATGATGACAGCACAGAGTGACTACATTTTTTTGGCCCGATTTGGCATCATGCCATTATGGAAAAAAGGCACTTGAGTGGTACTCAAAGAATAATGTAATTTTTGTACCACGAGAGGCAAATTCATGTAACTGTCCAGAACTTCGGCCTGTGGAAAGGTATTGGGCTCTGGTAAAAAAGGAATTGAAGAACACAGGAAAGATTTCCAAGAACATGTCCGATTTTAAGCGCAGGTGGAACACATGCTCCAAAAAGGTATCAGAAGCAACTGTAAAATCTTTAATGGGAGGGTTTCCGAAAAAAGTCGATAATTTTGCAAAACCCGAGTACTAAGTAAACATTTTAATGCTAAATGATTTTGTATAATATGTCATTATATTTGCGTATTTTGTAGAGTTTTTATATTAAAAGGTTTGATTTTTATTTGAGAAAATCCGACTACAAATTTTATTTAGAGCACTCTTTATAGGTCACTGAAATTTGGCACAAATATTCTTCATTTCTTAGAAAATTTTGGCATTGAAATCGGGCAAAATCGGCTCACATTTGAACACAGCTTAAGTATAACCTCGTCTAGGCTTACCACTAAATTTCAGAGGAATATAAATTCCAGAAAGTGTGTAAAATTTTGTTATAATCGGTTAACATTTGGCTATAATTCTTATATATATAACATCCCCTTTTTATACCCACCATCAAAAAAATGGGGGGTATATTGAGATTGTCATTCCGTTTGTAATTTCCTTAATATTGGCTCAAAAAGTAAAATTGAAGTATAGTCTGAATCCTTTTAAAATTCTAAGACGATTAAGCGATGTCCGTCTGTCTGTTGTCGGCACGAAAAAAACCTTAACGAACGGATATATGTATTTCACTGAAATTTGACAGAAATATTCTTCATTTCATGGAAAATTTTGGTATTGAAATCTGGCAAAATCGGTTCACATTTGACCACAGCTCCCGCATAACCTCGTCTAGGGTAATTGCTTATTTGCTAATAAATGACAAATTATAATAGCTATGATGATAAAATTTGGTACATAGAAGTTTTACATAAGCAAAAAGTAGCATATACAATTTTATCGAAATCGGTTCACATTTAACCATAGCTCTAATACAAAAAACTTACGGAAACAGCCTAAATTCCACCTAAAATATATATAAATGCCAATAAGTGATAAACTGTAATAACTTTGGCCACTAAATTTAGCACTAGGAAGTCTTATGTCAATGCCAACCAGTGTGCAAAATTTTCTCACAATCGGTCACCATTTGTCCATAGCTCCCATATAAAAAACTTGCGGAAACACAAGAATACCAAAAGATAAGGGCGTTTATGTCCTTCAGATAAAAGAGCGCCTTAAAGAAAAGGGCTACAGCAACAAAATTTTACAAAAATTAGTTTTTTTGTGAATGCCAGCCAGTGTGCAAAATTTTGTTACAATTGGTCACCATTTTACCATAGCTCCCATATAAAAAACGCACGGAAACACAAAAATACAAAAAGAAAAGGTGGTTTATGTCCGTCTGTCCATCAGATAAATTTTACAAAATTATTTTCGATATCTTGAAAAAGTAGTGTATTGAAAATAGACGAAATCGGTTGATATTTAGTTAGAGCTCCCATATAACCCCGATCCGGGAAACACATTAATGCTGATAAATTGAATAAAATTGTAATGCTATGACGACTAGATTTAGAAAAGAGAAGTTTTATGCAACTATTGGTCAGTATATAAAATTGTATAGGAATCGGTCCATTTTTGTCTATAGCCAACTAGCGAAAACAACTTTTTTTCGAATTTGGTCCACATTTTGAATTAGCTGCACCCCCATAGATATATGAGATATGTTTCTAAATTTAACACAACTTGATGGTGGGTATATAAGATTCGGCACAGCCGAATATAACACTCTTACTTGTTATACCCTTCACCACCATAGGTGAAAAGGTTAGAATAGCAATAACTCGACTGAAAAATAACAAATCTGAGGGTGCCGATGAACTGCCATTAGATCTATTAAGGGCAAGAGGTGTTGAGTTGATAAGGTTCATGTTCCAAGTTAATGAGGTTGTACAGGATGTCTTTAATTAATACCACCTCATCAGAACCTATCGGAGCCCTTCATAACTAAACGGGGATTTAACAAAGCGATTGTTTATCATACGATCTCTTAAATATAGTGTTATGGAAAATCTTTGTAGATGCAGCAGTTAATACAACTGTTACAATTTTCAATGGAAAACACATGCTTTTAGCGTTTTCCGATTATATTGATATCCTAGGACGCACATTGCGCTAGGCGACTGCCGCCTTTTTATACCCTTCACCACCATAGGTGGAAAAGGTATTATAAGTTTGTGCTGATGTATGTATCGCATAGAAATATTTGTCTTAGACCCACCTTTTAGTATACGTCAGTCCGTCTGAACGGCTGGCTGGCTGGACTATGTAATCAAAGTACAGGTCGCAATTCTAAAGATAATTTAATGAAATTTGGAACAGATAATTTTGTTGATACTGGGATCATGTCCATTGAAATTCATTTTTTCATAAAATTTATGTAAACCAAAATTATTGTATCTAATTCCGTTGAAATCGGCTCACATTTGAGCATAGCTCTCATACAAACTCTTCTATTTACACACATTTGACCCTAGCCCTTATATAAATCAAAATGACGGAAACAGCTTAAATATATAAATCTTAAGAAAATGTTGACAAAATGAAGGAAATATTTGTCTTTATACACGAAAAAGAACAAGTTTGACCTAAGTGGAGAAGGGTATCGTATGGTCGGGCTTGACAAACTGTAGCATTTTCTTACTTGTTTTTATATTTGAATCCAATAATTCATTCATTCAGAAAGCGTGCTGATTTGCCGCCAAAGTTTGGACATGACAGTTATGAATATGCGAAAAATAAGGGGTTTCTTCAAATGTTTACAGAATACATTATCAAAAAAGTGTTTGACAGCATGGTACTGAGAATTAAATGGGCTTTCTAACGAGATATAACCTTAAAATTGGTTGAAAACTTTGTTAATTATTAAGAGTTTTCCAAATATTCTGTGAACCGCCGTGGTATACTAGGTTATTCATCCGCCTAGCTTACCAGAGGTGCCAATTTCTGGCCATTTAAAAAAAAAAAAAACGGTTCACCTCATAACTCAGCTAGCCACTGGTTATTGAGTTTTAGGCTATGTAAAACTTCTCCAACTAATGCATTAAACACATAGACAACAGCAGGCTACGGGCTACAACCTGTCAAAATTAGAATACATGCATTCAAATATAAATAAATTTTTTAGAGTCGACACGGCTACACGACTACCGACCACCGTTGTAGCTGTAGCCAAAATTAAACTATTTTCTATTTTTCTTGGCGACAATAAAAGATTTAGTGCTGTCAACACCATATAATATTGAAATAAACGAGCGATTTAAACCACTTGAATTTATTTACAACAAATACAATGGTGAGAATTTATGTAAACAATTTACATACTTATAAAATATTTATATATTTAATGTATATAATAATATCTAATAAAATATTATGTAAAAATTTATATTTATATAACTCCAACTCAATAGAAGTAAAATTTTAAAAAGTTATTTTTTAAACTGTTTAACTCACACGCTACGTGTGCAAGAACTACGTAGTTCATGTTATATAAAAGCCCAGTATGTCCCTTATAAAATTCATTATATAAAAGAGCATACTTATATCTATATTGTTTTAAGATATGCGAATTTTTATAAAAAAAAGTCGGTTGCAGAAATAAGTTTATAAAGAATATTGTATAGAATATATAAGAATATAAAAGATATTTTCAGTAGCTATTGTTTGATACCAAAAAAGTTAATATCGGATATAAACTTCTAAAGTTATACCGTATTATTCTTGAAATTTAAAAAGCCCATAACTCTTAAACTATTAGAGATCACACCAAAATCTTTCAATATTTTTTTTTTTTGATATAGACATACCATCAGGTACAGGAAAACCGTTGATTTCGGAGGTTAATTAATAAAATGAATTTATGTCGTTTTTATCAAAATTTAAATTGTTATTTTGTCCATCTTATAAACGCGATATTGGCACCACTCATAAACAGGTGTTTCGAAATGTAGCTGCCATCTTAAATGCAGCTGCCGTCCCCAAAATAATTAAGTAGCTGACAACGAGGCGACGATTGCAGCCAACGACTTTTGTAGTCGGTGTTCGTGTAGCCTGATGTTGTCTATGTGTTTAATGCATAATGCTACTTAAAATCAAAAGATTTCAACAAAAACCCAATTTTGTACCAAAGTTATAAACAAGCACGTAAATTATTATTTATTAGCAGTTCTTATAAGCAGAACAGAAATTTGAGCTCATGGGCTTAAAAAGTTCCAGTTTTGATCATGGGTACGCAAGGGTTAATTTGTATACAAATGTTGTTAAAGGCGCCTTTGAAAGATTTTTAAATTTTCATTGAAATATAACAATAACAACATGTAATTTCTAGTACCTTTTTTGAAAAATTTTAAAATTTAAATATTTTCAAAATGTTACTTTTAATCTTGGAATAATATTATAAATTACGTTTTGGTGTGAACGTCTACAATTCCGTTTCGTGTTTTGACAATTTCTTAGACGTTTCTGGGTCGATTTGGATGGGAATAAGAAACGGAATTTTTATATATATTAAGATCATGTCGGTGCACCCTTCCGACAGGATAAATCGATTCTGAAGGAGTATATACAAAAGTATGGAAAATTTGTATGATCATTGTATTTATGATTTAAGAATTGATAATATAAGCTAAATAATTAAACATTGTAAAGTTATTTAAAGGAAAAAAACTCTTTGATACAAAAAGTTGTTAAACAACTTATAAACAAACAGAGAAATTTTAGGAATTTTATTTCACTGTAAAACGTTGCCCTTTTAGAAATACCTAGAATATTTCACTCAAAAGGTTATACAAATAATTACCATATTTTTTCTTTAGTTATTAGCTTTTCAATTTTATTTAATTAAATTAAAAAAAAAAACCATCCAATTCTAACAAATTGAAACATTTAGGAATGTTGGAAAAATCTTAGCAATTTAATAGCAAGAAAAGAAAAAGAACATCATTCAATGACCATAGATCTTAATAAAATAGAATAAAATAAAATAATAGAAATAAAAATGAAATGACAGAATAGAACTGAAATGATAGAAGCAATAAATTTTCCAATGTTAATTTGTCTCTCTTAACAATTTTCATTTAAAGCAATTACAGCTAAATAACAATAAAATATAAGAGAGACCTCAACGAACGAAAGATGCTAAAGCTTTCCGCCGGTTGGTTGGGGTGGCTGGTAATGAGGCATGCCACAGATACCAGAAATAAACTAAATTAACACAGCAATTTTTAATGTCATCTCAAGAAGCAACAACTAGTGAAGAGCAGGATGTTGTGGATGGATGATGTGGGTGTCTACTGTCTTCTAAAGGGGGACTTTGTTTGTTACGGAATTAAATGCCAATATAATAAAATCATGGTTAAATTGATAGTTTATTTATGTATTTTTGTTTTAGCCGGGATTATAACTATAGAAAATGCGTCCAATGGTTGGGTAAGCTACTGTCTTCTTTTAAGATTTATTTCCTATTTATACCCTACACTACCTTTCGATGAATAGGGTATATTACGTTGGTTATGATGTTTGCAGCAGAAATATTGAACTATCTCTATCTTTAGTCATAAATATCTACTCCGAAAAACTTTTTAAGACCACATTTTACTGACTGCTCAAAGGGTCTACATCTAAGGCACATACAAGTGCTCATGAAATCTATGTTTGTTTGTGCGTTTTTCATTACACAGCGGGTTAAAGCTTTTTATCAATTTATAATTTCATTAAAATTACTTAACTTGTAAATCTAGCTCATCATAAAGTCTTCTTTGGCCGACTCTTATTTCTAACTTGTTTATTTGGTCAAGGATATACAACAACTCACAGATCGACTGGCAGTTTTATAAATAAACAAACACTTAACATCTGTTTAATATATGAAATAAAAAAAAAAAACTAAATACAGAAAACTAACGTTTAGTCATCTTTAAATACTGAAATAGAAAATTCAAGGAAAATTGTTGAACATTTGGCATCTAATAGAAATTATTTATCATGTGTGTGTGTCATACAATACAGTGGGACTTTTTAAAAAATAAATGGTAATACAAGAAACTCATACATACACATATACATAATTCCCACGACATTCCAATTGGAACAAGGGGTACCTCTCTCATATAGATGCATCAGATTCTATTTTTAGACTCATTGAAAGGGACCTACGTCTTAACTTTGGCTCCGAATGGCAAATGCATTAGTTAGAGAAGTTTTACATAGCCTAATAATCAATAACTAGTGCCTAGCTGAGTTTTAAGATGAACTGCTATTTTTTGAAAATTTATTTTTTCAAGTGGGTCTCGCCAGGGATCAAACTTGGGACCTCTGGTATGCTAGGCGGATGATTTACATGCTATACCACGGCGGTTCGTAATGTATAGCTCATAGATCATATGATTAAATCGGTGTCGATATTCATTGTTGACGCTTATTGGTTCATCAATGTTTTTTCTTCCTCTCAAAAATTCCAAGAATAACCTCATCTGCTTGTGCAAGTGCCCATGATTCAACGCTATATAATAATTAGGGTGTTCATTTTACTCGACTTTAAACTGTTTGAGTAATCAAATAACTTGAAAATGGGATTTTTTAATTACTCGGAAAATCGATTAATCGTTAAAAATTAAATAATCGAGTTAAAAATTCAGCTTAAAATTACTCGAGTAAGATTTTTCTGTAAGCTTTTTATATATATATTTTTAATACAAGAATTTTTTTAATAAAATTATAGTGTTTTTTAACAAAAAAAGTTTAACAATTCGCAACAAAAAATATAAAACAAAAATAAAAAAGTTTATTTTTAATACAAATTAACATTTGTAACATTGCATTGTCATATATTAAATTTCATAAATCCTGAGTGTTAAGCCGAAAAGCTATTCTTGATGGATGGGAGCGCTAGTTCAATTGGAATCTTTGACTCTCTGAGCCTAAACAAAATCTCCAGTAGATTTTGCACTCAGAATGAATATGAAAAAGAGAAATAAGAAATAAAACACAAGGAATTAGGAATAATTCAATATTTATGTTTATTGAGTGCGGAATATGGATTCTTACCAAGTAATTAGGAGAAGAGGTACAATGTAAGTGAAAGATTATAAATTCTGACTTAGCGGAAACAAGGATTTACGACATATTTGAACAGTAATGACAGCATTTATGTCAAATGGACATATACTGCAACACAAAGCATTCTGCATTTAGATATATTAAGGAAAATAGGAATTGCAGGGATGGAAAGTTGCTAAGTGTTGTTTTGGCGTAAACACTGAGTTTGATATAAAAGATTAGTAGGCTCTACGAATACCTTTTACCTATCTTTACAATGGGATCTTCAACATGACTAAAGTAGGATCTACGATTATATTGCATCCTTTAACTGAACTATAGTAGAAAGTACTGTTACTATAGTAGGACCTACGATTACAAAGGGATCTTCAACTAAACTAATAGTATCTACGAATACATTGAAGACTTCAACTGGACTATAGTAGGTTTTACGATTGCAATGGTACCTTCAACTAATCTATAACATGAGCTACGATTACATTAGGACTTTAAGTATACAATAGTAGAAATTACGAATACATTGTATACCACAACAGGTCTATGGTAGACTAGGCTATTTATATCTGAAATTACATTGATATATACTATGGACTAAAATCCATAGTATATATCAGTAAAATCATAACGGTAAATTCTACTGCCCTGATATTTTGTGAGATGATGCAGATGATCATGAATAATAAATTTTAATAATAAAACGAAAATCGTCCATCATGTCGCTTAAGCCCTTTTGGCGGTTATGGCTTAATAATATTATTAAAATCCTCGATTATTGCTTTAAATTAACTATAGAAGATCCATCAATTATTGTCTAAGATGGACCATAGAACGGTAGATAATTGATTTAAGTGGTCTTTATTTGAACCCTTGATTATTGCATAAAATGGAATACAAACTTAACAGTTTAGAAATACGCTGAGACAAATTTTAGTCGTTTTATTTTAAAAAAAATATTTACAAAATTATTGAAATAATTTTACTTGAGTAACTCGATTACTCGTGGAAAATTACTCAAATAAATTTTTATTTGAAATTAGCCATTTTATTTTACTCGAGCGATTAATCGATTTTAGTTTTCCGATTAATCGAGCAAACATAACTCGAGTAAACACCCTAATAATAATACGGGTAGTATAAGCAATTTTAGTTCTTACATTTTGGCCTATTATATAGGACAAAATAGCATCGCTTGGCAAGTATGATTTAAAGTTTGATTCTGAAACTTATTTCGGTATCGGTTGGCGGCTGTACAAAGGTAAACAAATTCTTTTACAACAAAGATTCTTCTTCTTCTTCCATTATCCTGAAGCAAAGGGCCTCAAAAAAAAAAAAAAAAAAAAAAAAAAACAGCAAAAATAGACAGTCCATAATACCAGGAGCCGTAGACCTTCTGTAATTTTCGTAAATATTACGATCATTATTTTAAACCCTTGATCATTAATGAAACTCTTAAACATTGTTTGATTCAAATTTAACCGAATTGGGAATATTTTTCAAAACAGAAATAAATACTAATATAAAACAATTTTACATTTTTCTGTATAAATAAATATTTTTAACCTTCATCTGCTCCTAGAAAAAAATCACGTTGTCTACCTTTGCGTAGTTTTCTACGCATGCAGTATTATTTATAGTTTTTGGTACAAAATTTTAAAAACTCTGGGAGGAAACAGTTAGAAAAAGTAATTTATATTTATTTGGTAGACGAAAAAGTTTTTTTTGCATTTCGACCGAGAAAGACTATATGAGGAAAAACCATTACCCATTGTCATGAACTTAGTTCAAAACAATACGTTTTTACTGATTTTGTTAGCATAAGCTTATACTCAATAGTACGCTGGCCGAAAGGTGGGAAATAGTAGTGGTCAGCGATGGACAGCACCCTATAATAAGCCTCGAATTTCGGAAAAAAACGACAGAAGTAAAGTTGTAAACCTAATATTTTGAAGGTTTGAAGGGTTGCAAGCACCTTCTATATAACTAACTAATTCTTCTTCATCTTCTTTTTAGTTTTTCGTTTTTCTTGTAAATGGTGTAAAAATAATAATCAAAAAGAACTTTTCCATGTGTTCAAATCATAATGATTGACAAAAGAGAACCATGACATCAAAAATTCCCACCAAAAACGTATGTTTTTGGTGGTAGTTTTCTACGCAAAGAGCAGATGAAGGTTAAGATAAAAATATTTTTCTATAGAAAAATATTATTCTCTGGAAAATTTTTCGATAAAAATTGCTGTGAAAATTTTTGATAAAAATATTTTTTTATAGAAAAATTTTCGATTAAAATTTGTTTCTATAGAAAAATTTTTGATAAAAAATTTTCTTTAGACAAATTTTTGATAAAAAAAAACTTCTATAGAAAAATTTTTAATAAAATAAATTTTCTATAGAAAAATTTTTGATAAAATAAATTGTTGATAAAATAAATTTTCTATAGAAAAATTTGTGATAAAATAATTTTCTATAGAAAAATTTTTGATAAAAAAAATTTTTCTATAAAAAAATTTTTGATAAAAAATTTTCTGTAGAAAAATTTTTGATAAAAAAAATTTCTATAGAAAAATTTTTAAAAAAATCTATAGAAAGATTTTTGATAAAAAAATTTTTTTAGACAAATTTTTGATAAAATAATTTTCTATAGACAAATTTTTGATAAAAAAAATGTTGTATAGAAAAACTTTAGATAAAAAAATTTTTATTAAAAAAATTTTCTATAGAAAAATTTTTGATAAAAAAAATTTTCTTTAGACAAATTTTTGATCCAAAAATTTTCTATAGAAAAATTTTTGATAAAAAAATTTTCTATAGAGAGATTTTTGATAAAAAAAATTTTCTATAGAGAAATTTTTGATAAAAAAAATTTTCCTCGAAGCTATAGTTGTCAACAATGACATGTGTTTCAATTCTGGCAGACTGTTTTCTTAAGGAAACCATTAGTTTTGTTTTCGATTCATTGACGGCTAGACCTTTTTTTCATAACTTTACAGCCATATATATTTATATTTTAATGAAGTCCAGTAAAATTACAATATTGATAATGTTAGTCTAAGTCAATGAACCAAATTTTATTGGACGCAGCCAATATTTAACCATACCTTCCAAACAACTTTCATAAGTAACTTCAAAACACCGAAAGCCACAATATAAATCTAAAGATTACACTGCCCGACAAAATGAAAACTTTTTTGGCACCTTAGATTTCTTAGTCAGCCTCTAATTCAAGGGACTAAGCGAAGGAGACTATATTTGGAAAAAAATATAAATTATATAGGGGATCAAAATTTTTGGAAATTTTACGAATTAACGAGATTTTTTCTAGGGGTCGAAAGTTTATTATGAATTACCGGGGTACGAATTACCGAAATTTGACGTTTTTTACATCAGCTCTGGTTTTGGAGATATTAATTTTTGAAGAAAACTATTTAGTTACGCGATTTATAGTATCATAACTAATAACCGGTTCATTCTATTGAGTAAAAATAAAAATTCTGCTACAATATTATCTTTATACTGAATTAACATTATTTTAATTCCATTGAGTAATTTCGAAGAAATCGCTGAACTTTTAATGAAATTTTTTTTTTCAATTTTTTTTATTTTTTAAAAATTTATTAAAAATTAAAAAGACAAAAAATTTTATATTATTTTCGCTCAGTCATATTGGGAAATATGTAACGCACAAATCGAGCTATATCTTGTTAAAAAACTTACATTCACAATTGAGGGTTTTATTCAAAATAAGGTAACTCTACATTATTAAAAGAAAAAAACGTTACACATACAATGAAAAATTTATTGTTTTTAAATTTTTGTAAAACAATAAGCAAAAACCATGATGTAGTTTCGAAAAATGAATAATAAAATCAAAACTATTGAGTCCATATTAACAAGAAATATTCCATTTTATGCAGGACATATCTACCTATGTGACTACCGAAAAATATTGAAACTTTTATTGTTATCTCTATTTTTTTTAATTTTTGAAAAACAAAAAAAATGTTTAAATAATATTTTTTCGTCATATATTCGGCTATATATCTCCAAAACTACTGAGAGCTTTACTAACTTTAGCACTACTTAATTGTTTTCTCTTCAGTTTGTCTTTTTTATTCAATTTAATTTGTAAGACACCCCACTGTGCATCACCACTTATGCCTCTATACACAATAAATTAATAGTTATAACTTAATAAACAGATGTGATCAATTTTTCCGAGTCTCGAATAACAATTTTATTTTTGCTGCGAAATTTAAAAATATCTTATTTTTCAAAGTTATTGCATTCAATGACTGAAATTATGTGACAGAAATAAATAAAAATTTTAAAATTGATTTATTATTTCATTGTTATTATCTTAAGTAGCATCAGTTGTCTTTTGCGTTGCAGATATGTAGATATTTCCTTACCATAAAAGGGAAATACTTGTAGAATATCACCCAGAACTATTTTAAACAGAATTTTTTAATTTCAGTAAAACTCGTTGGCCAGGCCACAAATATCAACGACAATTGCTTTTAGTGGTGATTACTAACTTTTCATGGTTTTTCATTGGAATTTGTATATTTTTTAATTGTGTCCATAATTCTTTTGAATACATATTTAATTTCGATGAACACACTTTATTTTATTTAAATTTAAGGGGCTTAAACCAAAAGCTTTGATATCCATCAATTTTCTTACTAAGTATTCGAATTTCCATAAATTTGATATTCGCATTTAAGAAATTTATAGCACATGAGTTACATATTTAAATAATTTCGTGTTTATTAGTTCCTATTTTTGTGAATTAATTGAAGCTTAAAATTATTTTGAACTTTAACAATAATTGGCACGTACAATTGCAGCCACTAATATTTATTAATGTTTAATCAATTTCAATTGCAAATGATCAAGAGTTATATTTATTTATGTTTGTGTAAGTGTATGAATGTGTACACATACATACATAGATAAGATATAAATATGTTTATACTTTAAAACTAATTACAAATACATTATCTTATATACTCAATATTAATAAAAATGAAAAGGCATTATAAGTAAAATAATATTGTAATTGTTTAACATTTAGTTAAATTTTGAAAAAGAACCAGTCTATTGGCGTTCGAAAAAGTTCATTCATTACAGAGCAAAATTACGCAAAATGGTGCCTTGAATTTGTAAGTGAATTTGTAAACATCTTATAAAAGGCTCTAATTCCTCTGACACACTTTTTTTGGATCAGATCTAGTTTTCGAGATATATAAAATGCCTTGTATAATATTTACTCCACTCAGTAGTTTCCACTCGTAATGAAATTACTGTCACTTTCAATTTACCTTCAGTTAACCTTCTTTAATGATATAGAGTTAATTTATTTTAAATAATGCGTATTGAAGGACTAAACACATTTAAGCGCCTTTGCTGCTGCAATGCAATAAGCGCCTTAACTAAATTCTCTCTTATGTCGACTTAAGCTACTCTTCATCGATTTCGCTTAACTTCACTTAAGCTGTATTAATGTTGACCTTAAAAAAATAAAGTCATTATTTTCAAACAACTTATGTTTACATTAAATTACACAATATATAATTTTTATTTTAACAGAACAGCTTAAAGTTACTTAAGGTCCAGTTCAACGCAAATTTCAGTTTCAAAAAAGAGCTTAAGTAGAAAAAACGTAAATTTTTTTTAAACTTTCATCCCTCTTCTCTAATAAACATGTTACCAATATATTAGTTCATAAATTATTCGCAGAAATCAAGCAGAAGAAAAATTACACAAATTTAATGATATCTCAAAACTTAAATTTTCGACTTAAGCTATTCTTCCATATTGCCACAGATATATATATATATATATATATATATATATATATATATATATATATATATTCTTAAACGAGCAATAATTGTATGTATTTATATATATATATATATATATATATATATATATATATATATATATATATATATATATATATATATATATATAGAATGGCTATCTCGAAAACGGCTCTAACGATTTTGATAAAATTTGGACAGTGGGTGTCCTTTTTGATGTATAGGTCGAAGAAGAAGGGACTTTTGGAACTTTTGCCTCTAAGAAGGTAAAAACGGGTAAAAAGGGGAAAAAATCGAAAAGACTATATCTCCTAAAGTAATAGGTATAGAAACAAAATTAAAATTACGTTTTAAACAGCTATTAAAATAAGCGGACAGGTGTTTGGTACTTTTTTGAAACTATGTAAAAAAGGGTGAAAATAGTTTTTTTGGTACCTTTTGAACCCACTCTTATATTTTAAACTAAAGAATATAGAAAGAAGCTTGGTACTGCAATCAATATATGTTAAAGAAACATGAAACACGTATTTGGTACTTTTTTGATTTTGGAGCCAAAATGGGTAAAAAGGGATAAAATGATAACTTAACATCTCCAAAGTAATATCAATAGGAACATTATACATTATGTTAAATGCGTTTTAATAAAATGTACCGAATTCAATTGGCACCAAAAAAGTACCAAATATGCATATGTAACTTTTAGAAATTAGGGAATAAAAAGGGGGAAAAATTAGTATTATTTTAACAAATGAATGTTTGTCTGTATGTATGTTCTTTATAGAATAGTAAACTGTGAATTTGATCATGTTATGCTCTTAAGCGAAGATGTTGCGGATAAGCCGGCGAAGGTTTTTAAACTGATAAGACTAATTTCCGACAGATGGCGCCACTGAAAATTACTAAAAATTAATTAAATCGTAAACTGTACATTTGATCATGCTATGATCTTTAGCAAAGTTGTAGCGCATGAGCCGGCGAAGGCTTTTTAGTTGCTATGAAGAAACTTCGACAGGTGGCGCCACTAAAATTTATTCAAAGTCAATTTAATCGTAAGCTGTACATTTAATCATGCTATAATCTTCAGCAAAGTTGTTACGGATAAGCCGAAGAAGGTTTAGGAATTGGAATGAGCAAAGTCCGACAGGTGGCGCCACAGAAAATTACTCAAAGTGATCATGTTATAATCATAAGCAAAGTTGTTACGAATAAGCAGACAAAGTTTTCTTATATGTTATGAACAACTTCAGGTGGCGCCACTGCAAACTACTCAAAATGAATTAAATCGTAAACTGTGCATTCGATCAGACTATAATCTTTAGCAAAGTTGTTGCGCATGAGTCGACGGAGGTTTCTGTTGGTATGAATAATTTCCAAAATTATTCAAAATGAGTTAAACTATAAACTATGCAAACTATGTGTTGGTCGGACAAAATAAATAAAATAATTCAAAATTAACTGAATATTTGTACAATGTCTTTCCTCTAAATTTATTTTAGCACTTTATAATATACAGGTATGTGATGGACATTTTCGTTTTGAAATCGATCGATTTCAGACATATTTTTTATCTAATTTTCGGTTATTTCCAACAAAAATAATGAAAATTTTGGCTTTAATCCTTTTGACTGATATTTTATCTTTCATTTGGTTTGAGTTTTTTGGGGAAATAACCGAAAATCTCAAAAATATATATCAAAAATATATCTGAAATCGATCGATTTGAAAACGATCGTTTTCCATCACATACCTGATAAAATATATAAAAACTTTAAAATTTGCCTCAAAATGCTTATCATAAAGTTCCGAGCAAAGCTCGGTTAACCAGGTACTATATATATATATGTATATATAGAGAATGGCTATCTCGAAAACGGCTCTAACGATTTTGATAAAATTTGGGCAGTGGGTACCTTTTTTAATATATCGGTCGAGTAAGAGGGGACTTTTGGAAACTTTGCCTCTAAGAGGGTAAAAACGTGTAAAAAGGGGAAAAAATAAAAAATGCTATATCTACTAAATGAATAGGCATAGAAACAAAATTATGTTTTGAAGAGCTAATTAAATAAGCGGACAGGTGTTTGGTACTTTTTTCAATCTGTGCCCGATGGGGATTCAAAAAGGGTAAAAATAGTTTTTTTGGTACCATTTTTAAGCCACTCTTATCTTTTGAACCAAACAATATAGAAAATAATGTTGTAGTGCAATCAATAAATGTAAGAAAAATATTGAACACGTATTTGGTTTTTTTTCTGTTTTCCGAATTAAATTGGTACCAAGTACTAAATATGCACATGTAACTTTTTAAAAAATAGGGGATAAAAGGGGAAAAAATTGGTTAAGTTATATCTTAATTTGCTTAAAATTATTGTTTTTATGTCTTTATGTCCTTTATAGAATAGTAAACTATACATTTAACCATGTTATGCTCATGCAATGGTATTTAGCTAAAGTTATTGCGCAAAATGAATTAAATCGTAAACTGTGCGTTTGATCATGCTATTATCTTTAGCGAAGTCGTTGCAAATGATCCGACGTAGATTTTTTTAATTGGTATGAACAATTTCCGACAGGTGGCGCGACTGAAAATTACTCAAATTTAAATAAATCATAAACTGTGCATTTTATCACGATATAATATTTAGCAAAGTTGTTACGCATGAGCCGACGAAGATTTCTTGATAGGGTATGAACTATTGCCGATAGGTGGCGCCACTGAAAACTACTCAAAATGATTTATATCGTAAGCTGTGCGATTTATCATGCTATGATCTTTAGAAAAGTTCTTGCGCATGAGTCGACGGAGGTTTCTGTAATTTTTTTTTTAATTAATTATTACTCCATAAAATATTCGCCTCGAAATACTTATCATAAAGCTCCGAGCAAGGCTCGGTCGCCCAGGTACTAAGTTATTAAATCTAAGAAAGAATCAAAAAAAAAAAAATATTTATTAAAAATATTCCTTGTTTTTTTCAACATTGTCCTATAGTAATACTTTATACTCAATGGTGTACGGCGAACTTTTTTTCGAGGCCTAGTGTGCACGTTCCACGTCACAAGCACTCCTTCATGCCTATATTAGGATTAATAGTCCGATATAGTCACTTAAAATGCAAAAGGGCGTAGGTTAGGTTAGGTTAGGCAGGATATAGTCCTTATGGTCCGCGTCACTTGGCTCCAAAAAGTGGTCCCTTTGTAATTCCTGCATGGAAAAGAAAAGAAAATTTCTAAACTACCAATAAATTAGAGGCTCAAACTAGAGCCATCCAGTAGCACAAATAAAAGAGCTTATTTTACGAATGTTTGTGTTTGAGATCTCTGATAAATCATACAAAAAAGGGTATCCCAAATGGAGTGTCCTAATATCAGCAAGGGCTCCTCCTCCACGTTTTGACAGCTTCTTCAGTAGTGATTGCTTTGAAGATTAAGTCTCCTAGCATGTAAACCTATTAACCAGTGTCCTGTGAGTACTGAGATAAGGGTGCGAAGTCTATGGCGCGGAAGGTTAACCAAGATTGCAGAACGCTTACAGTCGTAAGTTGGCCATGTAAGTCTGGAGATCGAACATGTCGTTTCTGTGGACCAGTTGGTCTGTGCGGACCTAAAAAAAGGGCGTAACAACTAAAGAATTCAAAATTGATTTTCTGATTAAATATACAGTGTTAAAAAAGCGACAAGCGGTTAAAGCTAATTCAAGTACACTGGTTCCAGTGGGCTTACCGATTTAATAACTTATAAGTTTTTGGTGAGGGCAAAATTCATCCCAAACAATATGTATTTACGAATAATTTATATCGAAAATTTTATTATGGAAATTTAAATATTCTTAATTCTCGAGATTTTGTTGCTTTAAGAAAATAAGTTACAAATAGTCTCTATGAATTGAGAAACATTTGCAAACTTGTTATGAATTGAATACTTTATTTTAAAAACGTGTTAAACAACAAAAAAATAAAAATCGAGCTTTTAGTCTATTAACATACCTATATCGTCGTGCGGGAGCTTATGTGCTCTATACGCCAAAAATGCATTTTGAGAAAATCGATCTTGAAGTTTTAATTTAATTTTTTTTAAAAACTATATAATAGAATTTTGATACTTCCGCAAAACGATATGGCCAAAAATCAAACAGTTTTAATCCTTTGAAACCGACTTTCAATTCAAATAATTTTTGTACTCTTAGGAATTCGGAAAATCTAATTACAGATTTTGAGCTCTCAAGACTTCTGGTATACTGAAAACAAAATCTTAGTAGCGCAAGATTGCGCTTCTAAACGTATTTGGCATGCAAATTAAAAACAACGTAAAAAAATCGATTGAAGCATTCAAGTTTTTCTTTATATTTCGTCGTCTTCTGCAATTGTTTTAACATTTGAACAAAAGTCGTTGTTCTACGAAATAGACACCACACTTAGGGGATGAATCCACTTCCCTTTAAATTTTAATTTTGTCATTTCTAATACCACTTAATAGCTGCTAAAATTTGAAGCTCGTTTTCGCCACTTTTAAATTTTTTCGCATATTTTTTGGCAGCCTCAAAGAATTTCAAAAAAATTGAAAACGATTTAATTTCGCATCGTTTGATATATATCTCGTTAATTTGCTCTATATAGATAGAACACACGACAGGTGTAAATGACGAAAACTAGAGAGTAAATTTTTCAAAATACCGGTTTTTCGTGGAGCACACTCGCAAATATAAATGAAAATTTCCAAACTACCGAGTGAACTGTTTTTTTTGCCATTTAGTAACCTTTTATTATACCCTTCACCACCACAGGTGGAAAGGGTATTAAAAGTTTGTACTGATGTATATAACGCATGAAAATATTTGTCTTAGAGCCACCTTTTAGTATACCAATAGGCTTAGAATCACTTTCTGAGTCGATTTAGCGATGTCTGTCCGCCCGTCCGTCTGGCCGGCTGGACCCCCATGTAAACCTTGTAATCAAACTACAGGTCGCAATTCTAAACATAATTTGATGAAATTTGGCACAGATAATTTTTTTGACAATGGGACCATGGCTATTGAAATTCGTCAAAATCCATTATTTATGGTACCTCCCATAGGTCCCACTTCCCGGAATTGATATATTGGCCACAAATATCAATATTTTTTCATGAAATTCAAATCAAATACTGCTTATGTCAATTAAAATCACTGTACCAAATTTTGTTGAAATCGGTCCACATTTGACCATAGCTTCCATACAAACTTTTCTTTAAAAATCACTAAAAAGCTCGTAAATCTGAAGATAATGGGAATTTTAAGTTTATTTTTTACATACATAATTTTGTAACAACTGTAATCAATTTGCCAAATTTCGAGAGAATCGGTCCACATTTGACCCTAGCTCTCATATAAGTTTAAATTTCGGAAGCAGCTTAAATATAAAAGTTTTGAGAAAATGTTTGTATGATAGCAAAATTTAGCTAATATTTGTCTTTATATAGAAATATAACACTTTTGACCTTAGTGGTGAAGGGTATCGTATGGTCGGGCTTGACCGACTATAGCACTTTTTTACTTGTTTTTTTTATATAATTTGTAGATATAATGATCTCGATTTTTCACTTTTTTACCCCTAAAATTGAATAGGTTTCCAAATCTCAAGACTTTTTTACATTACTTGCCCCTTGATTAGAAAAGTTGCAAAGTGGTATTTTATAAAGTTTATCGATACATTTAGATTCACTATTCATTGGTTTAAAGGGTAAATATGGATTCGAAAAGTTCCGCACATTTACTGCTTACGGTGAAATTGAAAAAAAACAAAAAAGTATTTTTTTTTAAATTTCTAAAGGTGATCCCTTCGAAGAGGACCAATCCATCAAAAAAGACATCCCCGTCCAAATTTTGGTACTCTGCTTGTGATGTTCGATTTGGTTAATAATTTATCAGTTGGTCACATTGGCTTTTAGTAATCTTAAATATTTAATTTCTTGATAAGTACAATGGTACTGTTGATTAAATAAAGGATTTCTTTATTATTTCAATTATCGTAAAATATTCAAATAAAAAGCTTTTATTGGAATAATATTTAATAGATACGTACGTAGAAGGGCTAAGGCTACTTAAATTAATTTCAAAAGCTTGAAAACGAAAAATTTTTTCTCGCAATCGATTAAAATTTAAAAATAATTCATATATTCTATAGTATACTTTCAGGAGACGAAAATCTTATTAACCCTCTGTGACTGAAGTATTAGTTTAACAGACAACAATAATGCCTATATAAGCCATGGAAATGATATTAAAAAGTCTACCTTGTCAATTGAATTATGAAATATATATATAACACCTTGGGTTATAATCATTATATTCTATTCCAGTGGAAGGAATTTAATATAAAGATATTAAAAAATTGTTAAATCTCTTCGTTTTTGTTTTACAAATGTTCAACCCTTCCCAGTCCTCATAATTATCTAATTTATATTAATGTAAATGTGTGTGTTTGTGTATGTGTGCCCGAAAATGATGAGCAAATAAGTTCATAAATTAAGTTATACAATTCAAACATTGGCACACACATACATACATTTAAACAATACGCACTTGCATACAAAAAAAAAAATACACAAACACACTCCTCTCGAATTAGTAGATGTATTACGTGCAAATGTCTATTTAACCTAATGCTAATCTAATTGCAAATTCAATTTAGTTTAGTGATGATGATGATGATTATAACTATAATAAATAGTAAGTAACAAATGCATAACAATAATATCAATAAGTCGTGTAACTACTTATGTCTGTACTAATCATGATAAGATGGAAGATATAGGAGCTTTCCCAAAATACAATGGGACCAATGGGGAATATATTGGGTGGGGTAGAGCTTTGAATTTTAAAGTATTTAGATCTAGGTTTTATAATTTGAAACCTTGGGAAAAATTAAGCTCAAACTAAATCAAAATTTAATAGATTGAAAAAGCACTGCATACTTTTAGGATGTTTAAAAAAATTATTTGTTTATTATTTTACACTGTTTGTTGGTTTTATTGAAAAGTAAAAGTTGTATAAGAAAAACTTATAATTAAAGTTATCATTTAATAAAAAAACTCTTTATTTGATTATAATTAACATTTTCTAAATACTCTTAAAAGTATGCAACATATTTTTTTCATCTCGCTTTATTTATGGTACTTTGAACGAATGAAAAGTATTTATGCAGTTTCATTTCATTTTAAAATTTTGAAAATCTTTTATATTATTCAAACATTTACTTTAGTTACCCCAATGTGCGCCACTTGTTTTCTCATTATTCATATTATCGTTCTCGTTTAGCCTTCAATTATAATTGATATTGACTTAATGATGACAATTTCTCTCTTATGTCGTTATATTTGCTTATTTTATGTTATGACAACAATCAAAAGTTACAGATGCTTTATGAATAAATTAATATTTCTACGTGGTTAGTTTTTTAAGTAACTTAAATGATCTAGATGATATTTATCGATAGCCAAAACAAATAAGAAAACAGATATTCATAGTCATAGTTAAATAAAAAATGTGTCGTATACTTTAAGAAGTTTTAAAATATGTTATATTGTTGGGCTATTAATTTTATTTCAAATAAAAGAAAATAATTATTATTTACGATATACATTATCTTGAAGTTCCTAAAAATATACAATAGAAAATGAATTAATTACATTTTATACAAATTAACTCTTGCGTTAAGCATGTGAACTATTTAGGGCTCATGGGTACGCAAGGGTTAATTTGTATCAAAATATATTTTGAACGATACTTTGAACGAGTTTTTGAATTTTCATTGAAATATAACAATAAAAACATGTAATTTCTAGTAGTTTTTTGAAAAAAATTGAAATTTGAAAAAAATCTAAATTTTACTTTTGACCCTGGTAATAAAAGGGATAAAGACATCCGATTTCAACCAAAATTCTAATATATATTTCTACCCATTGAAGCAATAATAATTTCAGTTCTTCTTATAAAAAGTGCCAGAACATAACAATTTAAGTGTTTTTTTAATTTTGGTGAAAAATTGGGTTTTCGTCGAAATATTTTGATTTTAAGTCGTGGGTACGGCTAAGCCGTTAGAGATATTGATCTATTTTTTTCTTTGTGTTAATTTGCAGGGTGTTTTAACTAACACTCTGAAACTTTTTTTTTACTTTTTTCGAATTCGTTTAACAAACTATTGAAAAAACCAAAAAATTAGTTTTGAAAACGTTATGTCCTATGTAAAAGTTACTTAACCAACGTTGGCCCATTGTAACAAAACTTAAAATTCGACACGCTTTCCCGATATCCGATTTAAATTAAACTTTGTATCTAGATATTGGGGTGATCAAAAGTAAAAAATGGGGGTTAAAATTAAACTTTGTAATAAAGAAAGACGGTATTACAAAGTTTAATTTTTTCATTCAAAGGTGGGACACTGTAATGTTTATACATTAATGAAAAGTAAAACATTATTAATTACTATAATAATAATTTTTTAAAAGTATTCCAAAAATTCTTAAATATTTTGGGAAAAAAGTACAAAAAAACCAAAAAGTCTATTTCTGACAGGACGTCCGTCCTGTCTACACGCGTTTTTACATGTTGCTTGTCCGTCCATGTGTATTTTGTCCGCGTCCAGTGTTTAAAACAAAATTAATATATAATTAATAAATTAAACGCGTGCAATAAAATAAATAAATAAAAAAAAAAAAACATATTAACATTAAAACCAAAATAACAAAAAATTGAAATAATTAAAAATCAAACAATAAACTCAAACAGTGGAAATAACACAAAATTAATAACATCCAACAATAAACAAACTCTCCAAACCAGTTTTTCTCTTATTTTATTTTTAATACAACAAACACAATAACTCTATTACAACAACAAACAAATCTACAGAACATCACTCATCATTACAAACATTAATATCATTACATCAACAACCTAACTTCAACAAAAATATATCAGTGTTGGCACCTAGCCATAACAATGACCAGATCAGGGCTTTTATGGCCCTTTTAGCAATTGTCATTGTGTTTTCTTTCCTTTTCCTTTTTATAGTAAAAGTATCACTGATTTAATTGTTGTCAAACTATTTAATGGTGAAGGCATAACACTGACCATTAATTAGTATCGCAGACAACAATTAACATCTTTGAGACTTTTACTATAAATAGACAATTGATTAGTTTTTTTCAATATATTGCAATGGCAGATCGTTTTAGCATAAACTTCTGCAACATACGTGGGCTAAGAGCGAATTTCTTCTCTGTTTATGCACACATTTGTCTCCATCGGCCGGATGTTTTCGCCTTATCTGAAACCCAGGTATCTGAAAATGCTGATCCACAGGATTTTCACATACCTGGGTATCAATTCCTATCCCTTTTTAACCTTCATAGGGGCATTGCAATGTACATTCGCGATGAAGTTGCGTACCAGTGCCAGCAATCATTAGGCACGCATGATAACGAATTTAGCTGTCTCTGGGTTAAATTCAGAATCAGGGCGCATCTTTTGTACTTCGGGTTTCTTTATAGAAGTCCAAACGCGGAAAGGGGCACAACTTTATCTGGCTTCGATGCCCTTTCCGATTCAATTTCGAAGATCCTCGAGAGTTGTCCGAGCAGTGAAATCGTTATTGCTGGTGATTTCAATGTTCACAACTCGTCCTGGCTTCGCCATTCGAGCCACACAACTCCTGAAGGCCAATATGTTGAGTTATTTGCAGCGCACAATCACCTTGCGCAACTGGTGAATGAGCCAACACATATTCCATGTGTTGATGGGCACCAACAAAACATCCTTGACCTTTTCCTTACTTCACACCCTGATAAGTATGAAGTAAAGGTTCTTGCACCTCTCGGAAATTCCGATCATTGTACCATTTCCGCCTCTTTTTCGCTCTCCTCACTTCGCAGCATTTCGCAAACAGCTACGAAACGTTCAATTTTTCTATACGAAAAAGGTCGTTGGGCAGAGCTCAACGAATTCTATAGGCATTTTAACTGGAAACTGTGTTTCCTCGACAGTAATGTCAATGCCTCGGCGGAAATGGTTTCTAATGTTATTAAGCTGGGAATGAAAATGTTTATCCCAGTGAAAAACATTTCGATTAAACCAAAGGTAAAAACTTGGTTTAATCAGACGTGCAAACAAGCAGTCAGATCCCGAGAGGAAGCTTTCAGAAACTGGCGCAATAACCAAAATCCAGTTACTGATTTGCAACGCAAACGTGCAAGGCGTACATGTGCCAAAGTATTAAGACGTGAAAAAGCTCTGTACGAGCAGCGTCTTCGTACTAAAATTCTTGCTGCTCCTCGGGGCAGCAAGAGTTTCTGGTCATTCGTTAAAAGAGTTAAGAATAATGCTAGTTCTTCAATTTCTTCTCTTTTAAAGAATGGTCAAACATTCACTGACCCGGTTGACAAAGCTAACCTTTTAGCTGAATTATTTGCAAGCAATTCCCGCTTGCCGGAAAGCACTCAACCTCCGCCCGAGCTCGAAAGAGTATCTGTAACTATGCCAAAGATATTCTTTCGCGCCCGTGCTGTAAAAAGGGTTTTAGCAGATCTCAACATAAACAAGTCTTCAGGGCCGGATGGCATTCCAGCACTGGTCTTGAAGCAGTGCTGTTCGACGCTTTCGCGTCCATTAGCCAACCTTTTCAGCACCTTGTACCAAGCTGGTACATTTCCTCGGTGTTGGAAGGTTGCTAATGTAACGCCAATCCCTAAAAAGGGTGAGGCTACCAACCCTGAAAATTACCGCCCAATAGCAATTTGTTCTGCACTCTCCAAAGTTTTGGAGAGTATGGTAAACCACCATCTTGTGAAATATCTGGAATCTAACAACCTACTAAGCGACCGCCAGTATGGATTTCGTAGGGGACGCTCTACGGGAGACCTGCTAGCCTTCCTTTCGGAAAAATGGTGTCATTCAATACACCGTTTTGGCGAAAGTAAAGTTGTGGCTCTGGATATTTCCAAGGCGTTTGATAGAGTGTGGCACGGAGCACTTCTATCAAAACTTATTGCTTTTGGTGTCGGTAATATCTTCTCTCGATTTATATCGAGCTTCCTCAGAGATCGCACTATAAGAGTTGTTGTAGATGGGATCTCATCAAACGAGTTCAAGCTAAATTCAGGGGTACCGCAAGGCTCCGTTCTTTCTCCTACTCTATTTCTTATCTTTATAAACGACCTTCTACGTCAAACTTCCAATCCTATCTACTCTTTTGCAGATGATAGTAACATTTGCCATTCGTATTCATTCAATCATAGACCAAACCCTTTAGAGATTGGTACTATGAGGCAAAACATGAATGAATCACTAAACCGCGATTTAGAAGCAATCTCAGAATGGGGTCGTGCGAATAGAGTCGATTTTAATGCGCGGAAAACTCAATGTTGTATGCTCACGCATAAACGCACGGCGGATCATGTTACTTCATCTGTATTAATGGGTGGTGAAAATATCGAGGAATCAGATACTCTTGATGTTCTGGGCATGAGAATTCAATGTGATGTCCGGTGGACTGAACACATTTTTCAAGTGTCGAAAGAAGCATTCAAGTGTCTCGGTTTTCTAAAACGGTTCAAGACATACTTCACTTCATCTGATCTCCTTACTATTTATACCACCTATATCCGACCGAAAATGGAATACAACTCTCATGTATGGGCCGGTGCTTCAAAGTCTATTTTGGAGCTTCTTGACCGAGTACAGGAGAGGGCGAAGGTGCTTATTGGTGACAGTAGGGTATCCAACTCTATTGATTCACTGGAGCACCGTCGCAATGTGGGTTGTGTCACACTGTTCTATCGTTACTACTTTGGAATGTGCTCTAATGAAATCAGGGAACTCGTTCCCGAAACTAGAATTTTTTTACGCAATACACGTCTATCTGTTAGAGCTCATCCCTTCGTAGTCGATTGGCCAGTAGACAGAACAACACATTACAGAGAAAATTCATTCTTTAGCCGTACAGTTCGTATGTGGAATTTACTTCCCGCAGAAATTTTTCCTGCCAGTTGCAATATAGGAAAGTTCAAATCAAATGTCCATAAACACTACTCCATCTATCCACCCTCCCATAACCTATTTTCCTAGTTCCAACACAATGCATTGCATAAGTAGGGGTCATCCCCTGAGTGCTGGTCCTAAAAAAAAAAAAAAAAAAAAAAAAAAAACAATTTTAATAATTTAAAAAATTGAATCCAACTGACCTTTTTTTGCAATTAAAACTATAATGTATAGAAATTTACTATTTTTTATAAAACCCAATTTTCTGGTTTCGTTTACAAATTAGCACTAACTTTTATTTTTGAAATCTAATAATACATGGAACTTTATAACTGTATTTTAGAAGAAAGTTTCAAAATTGGCTTAATTTTTTTTGTTATATATTCGAAAACACAAAAATTTTCTTTTAAATAAGACAAATTTTGGCAAATGCTGTACGTAGGGTAACATTCACCCTACTGACTTAAAATTGGTTTAAAATCATCCTAGAAAGCCATTCTCTACGAATATGTAATAAAAGATTAACTTTAAAAGAAAAACTTCTAAGTGAAAAGTAAATAGCATGTTTTTGAGAAAAAAATTCACTTTTTTTCGATCAGCGAAAAATATTTGACTTTGGAAATTTCTCAACATAAAACGGTTCAAGATTAAAAAAAAAATTAACTCTAACTTGTTTACCGATCTTGCTGAAAATTTGTTTTTAAACTTCTATCCAATGGGACTAAATTTCACTCAAATCGAAAGACAGTGATTTCAAAATTTGGTTACTTTAAGTGAAATCCCCCACATATTTATTTTGGGTCTCCTAAAAGTATACCATATAATTCGATTAGAAAATTTAATATGTATTTTTGCATTATAGCGAGACAAGTGGGAGAACTTGGCTGCATGTGTTAAAATTAATTTGGTAGGAATTAAAATTTAAGGTTTTTTATGTTGCATACTTTTAGGAGTACCATAAAAAGTGTGTTATCATGTTAACTTTAAAATTTAATTTTTTTTACATGGAAATATAGCAAAAATGTATTTTACTTCATTCAACTGATATAATTTTTTCCTTTTTTACTATTATCTATTTGTAATAAACTGAAGTAAAATTATTGTTGAGAGTGCTGTGGCTTAGTTGGTTAGCACGACGACTACTAAGCATATCATATCATATTCAACCTGGGTTCAAGCCCCGGCCATGCCAACATTAACTTCTATATTTCTTATTAAATACCACAGCGTCCTTCATCAGTGCTAAGCCTGCAGTAGTAACACTTCGCACTATGGTATTTCTGCTGCAAAAAAGCCATTTTTTGACCACTGCTTTTGAAAAATCTAATGATGCAATTCTATAGAATTAGATTCGATCGTAGAATTAAGTTCAAAATTTTGAAAAAAGTCATATAAAATGTTACGCATTATTTAAGCTAAAAGTGTTGCAGTCATTTATGCGTAACATTTTAATCAAATTGTATTTAAGTGTAAGTCCAAGGCATGTACCCTTAGGAGTCGCCGGATTTCAATCACAATTAGAAGAGTTCTTTTTTGGGTCAACTAATTGAAGTGTGTCAAATGTCATTAAATTCTGTTGAGTATTGCAGCTTATATATTGGGGATCCAAAGCAGGTACCCCAAGGAGTGGACTGGTAGTAGAGCTCTTTGTTAGAAAAACTAATAGACACGTGGATAATTTCATAAAATTTTGTTGAGAATTCTGGCTTATACGTTGAGAACAAAAATACGCGAAATAAGGTTATACGGGAGCTATGGTCAAATGTTAATCGATTTTGCCCGATTTCATTACCAAAATTTTCCAAGAAATGAGAAATATTTATGCTAAATTTCAGTGATCTAACTCTCTTCGTTAAGGTTATCGTACCGGGAACAGACAGAGGACATCGGTCAATCGTCTTAGAATTTCATAAGAATTCAGAATATATATCGTTTTGGTTTTTGATGTAATATTAAGGAAATTACAAACGGAATGACAATCTCATATACCCTCCATTCTTCTTGATGGTGGGTATAAAAATAGGGGTTCAGGGCAGGTACATCAAAGAGTCAAGGGATCTCAGCCAAAATTATTACGACTTGTACATACATTGAAAAAATGGGTGTCTAAGGAGTCGACGGATTTCGAAAATTGTTTTAATTTTTCTTATTTATATAAAAACTGAACAGTTTTTTTATTGTAGGATCACTCCTATTTTTTGCACTTCGATGTATGAAGAAATACCACTGTCCGGCGTCGATGCAACAGAAATTGACTGTAGAACAAAGAGATTTAAAAACGTGTGTAAATAACAACAAGTGGCGTAACTAACAGTTTTGAATAATATAAAAAATGATATCTCCACTTTTCACAACATTTAACCTGTTAACTATAATATATATTACCTTTGCAAAGAAGGTTACCCAATTCGTTTATTCAATTTATACAATTTTATATGCAATATTTGCATGAGTGTTACTTTTTTACACCCTTTACCACCACAGGAGGAAAGGGTATTATAAGTTTGTGCTGATGTATGTAACGAATATAAATATTTGTCTTAGATCCATCTTTTAGTTTACCAATAGTCAATTTAGCGATGTCAGTCCGTCCGTCTGTCTGGCTGGACCCCATGTAAACCATGTAATCAAAGTACAGGTCACAAATTTGAAGGTCACAAAATTTAGCAAAGATAATTTTTTTGATAGTGGAACCATGGCTATTGAAATTCGTCAAAAACGGTAAATTATTTATGGTACCTCCCATATGTTTAACTTCCCGGAATTGATATATTGGCCACAAATATCAATATTTGTCATGAAACTTAAAACAAATAATGCTTATGTAATTTCTTTGAAATGGTTCGATATATGACCATAGCTTCCAAACAAACTCTAATATCAAAACGCACTAAATGAGGCAAAAATCACTTAAACGCTAAAGATAATAAGAATTTTAAGTTTATTTTTTGCATACATAATTTGTGTAACAACTGTAATCAATTTGCCAAATTTCGAGATAATGGGTCCACATTTGATCCTAGCTCTCATATAAGTCCAAATGACGGAAACAGCTTAAATATATAAGTTTTGAGAAAATGTTTGTATAATGCCAATATTTAGCAAATATTTGTCTTTATACAGGAAAAGGAACACCTTTAAATTTAGTGGTGAAGGGTATCGTATGGTCGGGTTTGACCAACTATAGCACTTTCTTATTTGCTTTGTATTAAATTAAGCTATTTGAAAATTCACTAAAATTTAATTACGAATTTTGAAAGTAAAATAAATTTATTTATTAAATTTTCATTTATATGGTTTAATATTTTAATTTGAAAATATTTTTTGCTTTTTATGGCGAATAATAAGAAATTATATTTAATCTGTTTTAAAATCCAAAATACCTTTCTCATTATAAAATTCTTGTTAAAAGTTTTGTTAAATTATATATATATATATATATATATATATATATTATTTTCCAGGTGAAATGTAAATTATATTCAAAATAATTTATTATCATAAATATCAGTATGTGTGTGTTTCCCTTTTTTTGATAGTTGTTATAGTTGTCCAATTATAATAATTACACATAAGCTTTATATCCTTTTTACTTTATCCTTCCGACCAGCCAATTAGTTTTTTTTTGTAAATAATTTTCATATTTCTTTTTTTTTTTTTGTTTTGTAAAAATATTAAAATTACCAGTATTTTTGCTTTTGTTTAAAATATTTTTTTTTATAAATTTTCCCATAAATGCTTGTGTTCTTTTGAAACAATATGAAAATTTTTGCAGATAAATATTTTTCGGAAATTATTTTACTAATAGGTAACAAATTTCGCACAAATAATTGCTCTATGGCAAATTCTCTACACCAATGACCTCTATCTCTACAACAACAGCAGCAGCGGCAATATATCCTTGATTAGGCAGTTAAAATTATTTTTGGGGACTTTTTATTTAAAGGCATTTTTGGTTATGTTTAAGGTTTGTAACAAAATGCAAAATTTATGGCCTGTTCCACGATCTCGAAAGAATGCTTTCTTTCTTATCCTATACGAAAGAAATGCGTTTTTCGTTTCACTAACTTTATTTAATGCGAAAGATAAGTCGAAAAACAAGTCGAAAGAAAACGTAAGTATTTTCATGCAAATTTCTGTTTCACTATTTCGAACAAGTTTCGAATAGAAACAAACGAAAGGCTTCGAAATAGTAAAACCAAAATTAATTCGAATTTGAGTTACTCACTTTCTTTCGAAATCGTGGAACAGGCTATAAGTAATGAGGAATACTGGACGTATGAGTGATAAGTATTTGTTTTATAAGAATTTACATTGCTCATACGCAACAGTTCGTTTGCCTTTTATTGGGTAATTTTTAAGAGCTTTCGGATTTCTAAAATAACAGAAACGCACAATTTAGAGGAATGCATGAGCAATTTAATATTAATCGAAAATTCTGGATTATAATATAAATTTGTAATTGTAGAATACTATTAAAGTCGGAAGAGTCAAATAACATACATTTTTGTTGATTATTTTCGATTTTTTCGAATGTTTTAAAATATTTTCTTATTGATAAAATAATACAGATTTTAAATTGGTTCTTGTTTTATTTCAAAAACCTGAGTAATAGCAAATAATATATACTACAAGAAGACGTATCTCAAACAAAACATGAAATAAAATTGTATAAAGTTTATTGGTGCCGGGACATTTTCTCAAGACTTGTAACTGTGGCTTGGTGCTAAAAGGGCCAATGTCAAAAACAAAAGTTTTGAGAAAATTTAACCTAAAGTTTTTATTTTCCATATAAATTAATCGTAACATTGCCTAGAAAAACCCTTATAAATCTGGGCACTAATTACTGCGTTCGATATCGATCGAAATCTTATAGCCTGTTTCATGATTTCGAAAGAAAATCTACTCGAAAGAAAGTGAGTTACTCGAATTCGAATTAATTTTGGTTTCACTATTTCGAAGACTTTCGTTCGTTTTTATTCGAAAGCAAAATATCGAGTAACTCATTTTGACATTTGCTTTCGTATTGCTGGTAACTTGTTCGAAATAGTGAAACAGAAATTTCTATGAAAATACTTACGTTTTCTTTCGACTTATCTTTCGCATAAAATAAAGTAAGTGAAACGAAAAACTAATTTCTTTCGTAAAGGATAAGAAAGAAAGCATTCTTTCGAGATCGTGGAACAGGCCGTTAGATATTTTCAAAACATTTGTATAGCATACTTTTAGGATAATCAAAATTATTTAAAAGATGCACAGTTTGCTATATATTTTATTGTAGCTATTTACCAAAAGATGACCAATAGTAAAAGAGTTTTAATTGAACTATACGTTTTTAAAAACAAATCAAAATGGCTACCAAATTTCAATAAACTTTTTACATCGAAGTAACTTTGAACATCCCTAAAGTATACTTCACAATATTTGCTTAAAAGTCTGAGTTTTCGATCGATATCGAATGCGGTAATTTGGTTCCTGTTCTGAGTTAAGTTAGAGATTAGCTATTAGATATTTATTATATTAAAGCAGTAGTTATTTTTAGTTTCATGAAAAAATATTGATATTTGTGGCCAAAATTTTCTATAGAAAATTTTCGATTAAATAACTAAATCCAGAAAAATTTCTATTGAAAAATTCTATATTGAACATTTTCATTAAAAAAAAAATCATATCGAAAATTTTCTGTAGAAAAATTTTGTATCGAAAATTTTCTGTAGAAAAATTTTATATTGAAAATTTTCTGTAGAAAAATTTTATATCGAAAATTTTCTATAGAAACATTTTATATCGAAAATTTTCTATAGCAAAATTTTATATCGAAAATTTTCTATAGAAAAATTTTATATCGAAAATTTTCTATAGAAACATTTTATATCGAAAATTTTCTATAGCAAAATTTTATATCGAAAATTTTCTATAGAGTATACTTCACAATATTTGCTTAAAAGTCTGAGTTTTCGATCGATATCGAATGCGGTAATTTGGTTCCTGTTCTGAGTTAAGTTAGAGATTAGCTATTAGATATTTATTATATTAAAGCAGTAGTTATTTTTAGTTTCATGAAAAAATATTGATATTTGTGGCCAAAATTTTCTATAGAAAATTTTCGATTAAATAACTAAATCCAGAAAAATTTCTATTGAAAAATTCTATATTGAACATTTTCATTAAAAAAAAAATCATATCGAAAATTTTCTGTAGAAAAATTTTGTATCGAAAATTTTCTGTAGAAAAATTTTATATTGAAAATTTTCTGTAGAAAAATTTTATATCGAAAATTTTCTATAGAAACATTTTATATCGAAAATTTTCTATAGCAAAATTTTATATCGAAAATTTTCTATAGAAAAATTTTATATCGAAAATTTTCTATAGAAACATTTTATATCGAAAATTTTCTATAGCAAAATTTTATATCGAAAATTTTCTATAGCAAAATTTTATATCGAAAATTTTCTATAGAAAAATTTTATATTGAAAATTTTCTATAGAAAAATTTTATATCGAAAATTTTCTATAGAAAAATTTTATATCGAAAATTTTCTATAGAAAAACTTTATAACAAAAATTTTCTATAGAAAAATTTCATATCGGAAATTTTCTATAGAAAAATTTTATATCGAACATTTTCTATACAAAAATTTTATATAGAAAATTTTTTATCAAACATTTTTTATAGAAAAAATTTATATCGAAAATTTTCGGTAGAAAAATTTTATATAGAAATATTTTATCTCGAAAAATTTATATTAATGAATTCTATATCAAGATTTTTCCATAGAAAAATTTTAAATTTTCTAGAAAAGTTGTATACCGAAAGTTTTTATAGGGAAATTTAAACTGTAAATTTTCTATGGAAAATTTTTTGTAGTAAAACTTTATAACAAAAATTTTCTATAGAAAAATTTTATATTGAAAATTTTCTATAGAAAAATTTTATATTGAAAATTTTCTATAGAAAAATTTTTTATCGAAAAATGTATATAAAAAAATTCTGTATTGAGATTTTTGTATAGAAAAATTTTAAATTTTCTGGAAAAGTTTTATACCGAAATTTTTTATAGGGAAATTTAAACTGTAAATTTTCTAAGGAAAAGTCTTATACTGAGAATTTTCTATACAGAAATTTTATACTGAAAATTTTCTATAGTAAAATTTTATACCGAAAATTTACTTAAAAAATTTTTTATAGTAAATTTCTCACCAAAAAAATTTCATATCAAAAATTTTATATAGAAAAATTTTCTAAAAAATTTTATAGATAAATTGAGTTGAATTTTCTAATTTATTTCAATGTATAAGCCGCATTTATTAAAAGAACTTGAAAAAATTCGGCAAACGTCTATTAATTGAAACGACTATTAATTGAATTAATTGAATTTAAGAAAGAGTTATACTAGTTTTGGTTGAGATCCTTTGAGGTACTTGCCTTGGAACCCCATTTTTTTACCTATTTTTCTTTTTGATGTCCAATCCGAAATTCTTAACAGAATTTGGCGAAATTCGGCACACGTCTATATATTGATTTTAAAAAGTAGCAATTCTTAAAAGAATTTAAAAAAAATGTCTATTAATTGATCTAAGAAAGAGTTATACTAATTTTAGTTGTGATAACTTGACTGCTTGAGGTACTTACCTTGGGCACCCATTTTTTTCACTGTAAAAGCCGGAATTCTCAACAAAATTTGATGAAATTCGGCAAAATTTAGTGAAATCCAACAAAGAGCTCTAATTTTGATTGAAATCCGTCGATATCTTGGGGTACCTCCTTTGGGCTTCATTTTTTCATTTATTTTTTTTATCTCATTATTAGTCGAAAAAAGAGCTCTATTAATTTTGGTTGAAATTCGTCGACTACTAAGGTAACCTTAGTAGTACCTTTGTACTCTTGGACTTTTACTTAAAAGCAATTTGATTAAAAAGTTCAGCCTAAATGACTGCAACACTTTTTGCTTAAATTATGCGTAACAATTTATGTGACTTTTTTTAGAAAATTTTAACTTTGTTCTACGATCGATAACTATATGTGAATTTTTTTCGCTCCATCTAAAGAAGAAATTTTCGCCTCTGACCTGGTTATGGTGGGAGTACCGAGCAAAACCGAGCCAACATAATTTTTGCCTAAAGAAAAACGAATATTTTAATAATTTTCTACTGAAAGAGGAACTCCCCCTGATTCTATTTCCTGTTAAATATTAAATGATAAGTTTGACAAAATATCGGACGACCTTGAAAGCCTTTTTTTGTGAAGAGAAAACTTGTAAGAGCTTTTCGATAATGAAGGGTTTATTAAATTCGTTAAAACTGAAGTAGTTTAATTTTTTTGTAGGATTTGGTTATAAATGTTTTACCTCAAAATGCTTTTGTGGAAAATACACAATATTACCGATATTATTACCAATTGCCAATATAATAATAAAAATAATTATAATATGAGTAATAATTGCACTTGTAGTTTATGCCAAATAAATATGTACCAAATATGCGATAGTGAAACAGAATTTCGGTAGATTTACCCAACATGCCAAGTGGTGGTAATATACCCCAAGAAATTTTCTATAAAAAAAAGTTTTAGAAGTTTTTTCATACAACGCATATAAGCCGGAATTCTTAACAAAATATGATAAAATTTAGCACGCGTCTATTATCCAACTAATATTGGTTGAAATCGGGCCACTCCTTGGTATACTTGCTTTGGACCTTAATTTTTCGCATATTTTTCTTTTAAATATATAAGCCGCAATTCTCAATAGAATTTGATGAAGTCTAGCATATAAGTTGATCCAAAATACAGCTCTACTAATTTCGGATAAAACCTGGCGACTCCTGCGGGTACCTGCCTTGGACTTACACTTAAATTTAATTTAGTTAAAAAGTTAAGCCTAAATGCCTGCAACACTTTTTGCTTTAATTATGTGTAACAATTTTCGTGACTTTTTTCAAAATTTGAACATTGTTCTACGATCGGTAAATTTTTGTGAATATTTTTCGCTCAATCTAAAGAGGAGACGTTTGGCTTTGCCGTGGTTATGGTGGGAGCACCAAGCAAAACCGAGATAACTTATCTTTTGTCCAAAGAAAAACAAAAAAACTGAATTTTGTAGAGCTTTTTTGATTTCCTGATATCTTCTAAACTATATGCAAGATTTTGTTATTTTATGCAGACTAAAGCCAGGGTTAATTAAGAAAAATATCTGTATGTTTTACCCTACATTCCAAGTGGTGGTAGAATACCCTAAGAAAGTAAAATATTTCTCCCAAATAATTTTTTTAGAAGCTTTTCTCATAAATTTTCTTTGATATCAGATATGTCATCCTGAAAGCAAAATTTCGATTTTCATATAAAAACATAAAAGGGTGTTAGTGGTATTAAAGCAAAAAGATACTTTTTCTATTGTTCTTTTTCAATATTTAAAGTTTTTAAAATTTTAAATAGATTTTATTGACTTTACATTAAAACTAATCTTCAAACCCATGAGTTTTTCAAAGAAAATTCTTTGATCTACCGGTTTTTGTATAAAACTAAACTTAAATGTATGTGTTAGTGTTATTGGTTTTTACGGTTCCCATGTGTGCAAAGCTAAACTAATGGCTTAAATATTTATGCATGTGTTTTGTATCTGTGTATGTATTTTGATCTCAAAAATATATTTCATAAATATATTCATATATTTAAAATAAAGAACTAATTAAATTAAATATTTTATACATGATTTATACATATAGATAAATTCATAACTAAACAACAGCAAGAACAACAAAAAAGGGGTTGTTCTATAAAATTGCCAATAAATTAATTTAGATTTTCGATATGTAATTCCACTCTAACGATAATGTCCTTTTTATATTGGCTTTGTCCTCCCCCATTCCCCCCACTTGCGGTATGTTGTTATGGCATTCTTATGGTTTTAGTCATTTGTTTGTTTCCATGTTGCCATAATTTTTTTGAATATTTTTGTAGAAGCCCCAACTGGAAACCGAAATTTTGTAAACCATTCAATAACACCAAATAATATTTTATGAATATTTAATAATTATTTATATTATTTAAACCTTTTTTATCTTAATTGATGCCTAACAAATTTCCACCACTACACACAAACACATATACACACTTTAATATACATATGGAGAAATTTATTTATTTACTTATAAATAATTAGTTATTTTATTTTATTTTGTATTTAGTTCAATTTAATTTTTGGATATTTCATGTCAAAGACGAAATTTATCAGATATTTATAATTAAATTCAAATTTTTATAATGAGCTCAAGTGCGTTAAATTCATTTAGTCTCATAATGAAATTATACAAAATTTTTCATGTCACGCTTTATTTTGTTAGTAAGTAAATATTTTTGGAAATTTTTAACAATTGGGAAAATTTAATAATATAAGCAAAATCTGTAAAAAAAATGAAATTTCAAATAAATAAAATTTTTGTATGAAATATGAGTGATCACAAAATTTCGTTATTTTCGCTGTAGCTATCATAATTAACGAGAAAATAAAGTTTTAAAGTTTAAAGTTTTGAGTGATCACAAAATTTCGTTATTTTTGCTGTAGCTACAATAATTAACGAGAAAATCAAGTTTAAAGTTTTTTATATAAAAATTTCAAAAAAATCAAATTTTGGTGAAAAATTTGAGTGATCACAAAATTTCGTTATTTTTGCTGTAGCTACAATAATTAAAGGAAAATCAAGTTTAAAGTTTTTTATATTAAAATTTCAAAAAAAACAATTTTTGGTTAAAAATTTGAGTGATCACAAAATTTCGTTATTTTTGCTGTAGCTACAATAATAAAAGGAAAATCGAGTTTAAAGTTTTTTATATAAAAATTTCAAAAAAAAACAAATTTTGGTTAAAAATTTGAGTGATCACAAAATTTCGTTATTTTTACTGTAACTGTCATAATTAACGAGAAAATCGAGTTTAAAGTTTTTTTTATAAAAATTTAAAAAAAAATAGTTTTTGGTCCAAAGTTTGAGTGATCACAAAATTTTGTTATTTTTGTTGTAGCTATCATAATTAACGAGAAATCGAGTTTAAAGTTTTTTATATAAAAATTTAAAAAAAAAAAAAATTAATTTTGGTCCAAAATTTGAGTGATCAAAAAATTTCGTTATTTTTGCTGTAGCTATCATAATTAACGAGAAAATCGAGTTTAAAGTGTTTTATATATAATTTTCAAAAAAATCAAATTTTGGTAAAAAAATTTTAATGATCACAAAATTTCGTTATTTTTGATGTAGCTATTATAATTAACGAGAAAATCGAGTTTAAAGTTTTTTATATAAGAATTTCAAAAAAATCAGTTTTTGGTATAAAATATGAAGCTATCATAATTAACGAGAAAATCGAGTTTCAAGTTTTTTCTATAAAAATTTCAAAAAAATCAGATTTTGGTTCAAAATTTGAGTGATCACAAAATTTCGTTATTTTTGCTGTAGCTATCATAATTAATGAGAAAAATCAAGTGAAAAGTTTTTTATATATAAATTTCAAAAAAATCAAATTTTGGTTTAAAATTTGAGTGATCACAAAATTTTGTTAGTTTTGGTGTAGTTATCATAATTAACGAGAAAATCGAGTTTAAAGTTTTTTTTTATAAAAATTAAAAAAAAAATCAATTTTTGGTACAAAATACGATTGACCACAAAATTTCGTTATTTTGGCTCTAGCTATCATAATTAACGAAAAATCGAGGAAGTTTGCATATATATTGCTACCTATAAGTTAAAAATATACCAAATATTTTCTTATTACCTCCTTAAAGTATGCAGTTTTATTTTTGTTTTACTTCTTTCAAATCATTTGCGTATTATTATTATTTTTTGAAAGTAAAATAATCATACGCTCCGTGTCATGATTTTAAAATCAAGTAACATTTTTATTAAATTATCTTTATAAAAATTCTTTAGTTTTAATTTCTTGCCAAAAAAAATTTATTTTTAACAAATTGAAATTTGTTGCTTATTAAAACTAATTAATTCGATTATATACATAAATTAATAATTTATGATTTTGCCAATAATATCTAATAAAAGAAAATTCGCCAACTTTTGCGAAAATATAGACATATTTAAAAAGTTTTCTTTTATTTTCCATAGTATTTAATTCCACCACTTCAACACAAACTAATTAAATATTTATTCAAAATTAATACTCTCATAATAGCCTCAAGTAATTTATCTGCAGGACCAACAATGAATTCGATAAACAATTATACAATTAATATCTGTCTATGGCACAAATGTCCTGTAAAAAGGTTTAAATGAAATATTTTTTCCAAAAGCTACTTCTGCCTATTTACCTGACAACAAATTCAGAAAATAAGTTAACCTGAAGCTTTTTTAAACATAAATATATAAAACATAAATGTGAAGGCTATTCAAAATATAACTAAATGGTGTTGTAAAGTCTAAATAGCTGGAAGCAGGGAAATTTCTACCTTTTTTCGGAGTTTATTTATTTCCTCTTTTTGAGTTATGATAGAAAAACTCTTATTTTTAAAAAAGTATCATTTTTCTTTCAATTTTTATAGTTTCTGTTGCCTAGTGTAATTATTAGATATATAGCTTTGTATGAATTTAAATGCCTCCATGTTTATACATGTGTTACACGCAACCGGATTTTCCTAATACAAAACTACTTAATACTCTGGCATAAACTTCTCCGGGACTAAAGCATTAAAAAGGTGTGTGTGTATGTGTTGTTGTCCAAGGTATTCGAGCATATTAAAACATGTCGCTGTTTTAGTGTTAGCGTTACCGTTTAATGGCTCTAAGCGTAGAAACAGCTCTTTCTTTCACTCTCTCCCTTTCACACTAATGTTAAAAGGAAGTTTATTTATAAATCATTTAAATGTAGTAGTATTAGTAGTAGTGCATGGACAAAGGTTGCAACCAAACAGTCCTATCGGATGAGGCATCACAGTGGTTACTTTTACAAAAATTTTATATATAAATTGGTATTTTTTAAAGTTTGTGAACCAATTTAACTAGAAGCTATTTTTGTGTCTATTATGTTCCCTGCCAGCAGCAGAAGTTTCATTTAAGGTTAATTTTTTTTTTCTATGTGTTATAGTGTCGTAAGTACAAAATTAAAATAAATTTTGAATTTTTCATAAATTTTCATATTTTAAAAATATTTTTCTTACATTTTGGGTTTTTGAAAATTAAATTTTAAATTATAACACAGTACGACAAAATCAAATTTTTTTGAGTACACATGAGTAATGTTAACAGAATATGGAAATAGGCTTAAAATAAAGAAATACGTATTTCGGTGTGTTGCTGTAGCACGTCAGAGTTTTAAGAAAAAGATTCGAAGGACCGTGGAGGTTCACTTGCAACGTAATACTAATGTAAAATTAAAAAATATTCAAAAAATGTATATTCAAAAAATACAATTCTGCAATTAGAAAAAAATAAATTTTATTTTTACAAATTGTAATTTTACATAACATTTACATTACATTGAATTACTATACATTTCTTGGATATTTTTTAATTTTACATGAAAATTAAAGCGTCCTTTAGAGGAAAAAAATTTGTTTTTTTAATAAAAACAAATCCAAATTTAATTCCCTTTACAAAATTGGCTCAAGCGTTTCAATCGGTTCACCAAAAATTTTCGATAGAAATATTTTTCTATAGACAAATTTTCGAAAGAAATATTTTTCTATAGAAAAATTTTCGATAGAAATATTTTTCTATAGAAAAATTTTAGATAGAAATATTTTTGTATAGAAAAATTTTAGATAGATATATTTTTCTATAGAAACATTTTAGAAAGAAATATTTTTCTAAAGAAAAATTTTCGATAGAAATATTTTTCTATAGAAAAATTTTCGATAGAAAAATTCGAAACGCGTCGAGGAAAGGTTTCCCCACCAACATTTTTTTGTTTTATCAAAAAACTATTTATTACAATAAAAAAAATTGTAATAAATTAGGATTCTTAGTGCAATACACTACAGTAAAACTTTTTAATTAAATGTTTGATGTCCCAAATTTTGATAAACCTTTTTAATAAATATGCGGCTGCACATGTGCCAAGCTTTAAAATAAACTTTTGTTTATTTAAATCTTTCTTTGAACCCCCCTTTATAGCACTTTTGTCTTAGTCGCCAACAAAGCAACAACAAAAGTGTGGGAAATAAAGAAATGATAAAACTGAAAAATGTTTGTGTGTTTCTGATCGGATGATAATCTGCGCTTTATGTTGGTATTTGTTGGACACAATAATAATAATTCGTATTTATTCAGTCCCTCAAATTATACATAATGTGAGGTTTTCGCTCTATCTAGAAGTAGGGATAATCTTTCTGATGAGATGGTCTAACCAACCATCGAAACGCGTCGAGGAAAGGTTTCCCCACCAACATTTTTTTGTTTTATTAAAAAACTATTTATTACAATAATAAATAATTGTAATAAATTAGGATTCTTAGTGCAATACACTACAGTAAAACTTTTTAGAAAAATTTTTGATTGAAAAATTTTCGATAGAAAAATTTTCGATAGAAAAATTTTTGATAGAAATATTTTTCTATAGAAAAATTTTTGATAGAAATATTTTTCAATAGAAAAATTTTCACCCATTCTATTTTTAGAGAACTTTTTATAATAGTATTACGTTATAAGTCCTTCGAATCTTTAAAATCGATTTTCTTAAAATTCTGACGTGCTACATCAAAACGCCGAAACAAGTATGTCTTTATTTTAAGCCTATTTTCATATTATGTTACCATTTCTCATGTGTACCAACCACTGCCGTACTGTGTAATAAAACCCACCGACTTTGGTTGAAAAAAATATCAGTTTAAGAACAAAATTGCCCTTATGTCATGAAAATTTAGTATAGCAACGGTTTTGGATTGATTCATATGCAATTAAAAAAAAAAAAAAAATTTTTGTGCAAAATAAAAAAAAAATATTTTCTTATTAGTGTTTATTATGGTTACTCGTCGATCGTAAAACTACGAATATTTCAAATAATATAAATTTTCAATTATGAAAAACCATATATTATGGGTGACATAGGGGACGTTGGATAATAAGCAATGGTTCTGATTGGTTTTTTCCTTGTAGAACATAGGACCTCAACAAATATTTTCCATGTGTATTTATTGGTAGTCAAGACTTTTATCTCGTTCCACGATACTCCGAACTCTCGTAACTCGTTCTCAGTTTGTCGCCTCCACGTATTTGCAGGTCTACCAGACCTCCTGGAACCTTGAGGATTATATTCGACGGCTTAACGATTTATATCAGAAGCTGGCTTTCTATGTGTATTTCCTAGCCAACCATATTTCCGAGTACGAATAGTAGTTTGTAATGGTTCTTGATTGGTGCGCAACCATAAATCTTGGTTTGAAATAATAAAAGGCCAGAAAATTTTTATAATGCGTCTGAGGCATCGATTGATAAATGCTTGTAGTCCGCTTATCTCTCGACTCGAAATATTCCATGTCTCACAACCATATAAGAGCACGGGTTTGATATTAGTGTTAAATACATTGAGTTTGGTGATAGTCGAGATATTTTGAGATCTCTAGAACTTATTGAGAATACCAAAAGCTTGCTTTGCATAATCTATTTTGGATATCTTCTCTGCTGCCACCGCTTCTAGGATTATACTTCCTAAGTAGCAGAAAGTTTCAACCTCGTCAATATATTGCCCATTAAGATAAAATTTGGACTCATTAAGTGAGTTTAATCGCAATGACTTAGTTTTCCAGCTAAGTCAGCACGGGAAGCAAAGGTTTGGATTTTTCACTGCATGCTAGAGAAACGGTGAGAAAAGGGACATATGTCATCAGCGTAGTCGATGTCATCTGATCTGTCATGAAGGCCCCATGATGTACCATGTTGGCCAGACATTGAATGACATAGAACAACATCGAGCACTATGTATGACGATGACGTATGCCTTCTAAGCCAAAGCCTAGGCCACCTTAAAGAAAACACTAGTGCTATTACTGTTGAATCTCGGGCAACTGGGCTGGAAATCAATATCTCCAAGACAAAGATTATGCCTGGAGGCTATGGCGCAAACCCGTCGCCACACATCAATGTGGATAACGAGGTTATTGGATGTGTAGGTACCTTTAATTATCTTGGTAGTTTGGTATCTACAAAAGATGGCGCCGACGAGGATATTGAATCGCGTATAAATAAGGCAAAAATGGTTGAGGCCCTATGCTCCACTGGGAGTCAAGGATAACAGAAGAATGTATGCCTTGGTGAACTCCTACCTTAACACTAATGGGTTTGCTCTGTGAACCTTCATGAAGAATACAACAGAATGCATTGTTGTAAAGTTCCTTGACGAGTCGTATAATCTTTTCAGGGACTCCTTTATATCTTAGAGCTACCCAGATCGCACTGTGTTCTAATGTGTCAAATGCGCGTTTGAAGTCTATAAATAGTATATAGAGGGTGAATCTCTACTCAACCGACTACTCCACAATGACTCTTAAGCTGTTGATGTAATCAATACATGATTTGCTTGACCTAAAGCCTGCTTGTTCGCGTCTTAGCTGTGGTTCGACATTGGTCGCTATACGGCTGTATAAAATATAGGCTATAACTTTGTTTACCATGATAAGAAGGGTAATACGCCTCTAATTTGAACAGTCCTGCAAATTTCCTTTTTTTCTTGGCAGTTTTATAATAAGACCTTCTCTGAGATCACTTGGCAATCTTTCTTCAGACCAATACTTCTTTATTAGAGGCTTTTAATTTATTAGGGGTCTTTACTTGGTACAACAAAACTACTTAAGCCTAGACTTATCTTGATTATTTTTCATCTCACCGTTCTTCTCGTGGCATCACCCGGGGAGCTACGTAACTAGCCGTTAAAGTAGTGAGCGAGTTCCGCGAGTTGCCGCGAGTTCTCCCATAAGAAAAATAAAACAAGTAAGAAAGTCCTAAAGTCAGCCATGCTCGACCATACGATACCCTTTACCACTAAGGTCAAAGGTGTTTTTTTAGATAAATATTTGCTAAATTTTGTCATCATATAAACATTTTCCCAAGACTTATATATTAAAGCTGTTTCCGTGATTTGGACTTATATGAGAGCAAGGGTCAAATGTGAACCGATTATCTCAAAATTTAGTAAATTGATTAAAGTTTTTACAAAAATTATGTATGTAAAAAATTAAAACTCAAAATTCTCATTATCTTCAGATTTAGGAGCCTTTTAGTGATTTTTGTCTAATTTAGTGCATTTTAAAAGAAGAGTTTGTATGGGAGCTATAGTTAAATGTGAACCGATATGGTAGAAATTTGGTACAACGATTTTGGTTTACATAAGCAGTATTTTTTTTTTTAAATTTCATGAAAAAATATTGATATTTGTGGCCGAAATATTAATTTCGGGAAGTGAGACCTATGGGAGGTACCATAAATAATGGACCGATTTTGATGAATTTCTATAGCCATAACCCACTATCAAAAAACTGACCTGTGCCAAATTTTATAAAATTATCTTTAGAATTTCGACCTGTACTTTGATAGAATGGTTTACAAGAGGGTCCAGCCGGACGGACGGACGGATTGACATTGCTAAATCGACTCAAAAAGTGATTGTAAGCCTATTGATATACTAAAAGGTGGGTCTGAAATAAATATTTCTATGAGTTACATACATCAGCACAAACTTATAATACCCTTTCTACCTATTGTGGTAAAGGGTATAAATATTGATATTTGTGTCCAAAGTATCAATTCCGGGAAGTGGGACCTTTTGGAGATACCATACAAAATGACACAATTTTGACGAATTTCAACAGCCATAGTCCCAGTATCAAAAATATCTGTACCAAATTTCATCAAATGATCTTTAGATTAGATAGATAGGTTTATATGGGGGTTCAGCCAGCCGTCCAGATGGATGGACTGACTTACTTCGTTAAATCTAGTAAAGAAGTGATTCTAAGTCTATTGGTACACTTAAAGGTGGATATAATACCAATATTTTTATGCGTAACATATATAAGCACAAACTTATAATACCCTTTCCTCCTATGGTGTTGAGGGGTATAAATATGGGTTAGGACGTCGCACATTTCTTCACACATTCTATGGAAAAAAAATATGAGAAGAGCTCATAGAGCATTGAAATTTGGTGCGTATGCTTCTATCAACTGAATAAAATTATAAAATTTCATTAAAATTGAAATCGCCCATCGCACCCCCCCGCCCCTATAGGCTGAAAATATTTTTTGGCCCCAAATGTTTTTTGCTTCATCGATCATGATAAAACTCAGTACAGACTATCAATATTATGAAGTTGAATAATGAGGCAAGTTTCATTGAATTCTGCCACTCCCATCGCCTCTCGCCTGAAAATATTTGTTCGCCCCCAAATGTTTGTTTCATGGAAATCTGCCAAGCCCAACGCATATATGAGCCGAATATATTTTTTCTTTCAAAATTTGTATTTCTTTACTAAAAATCATAAAACTTACCACAAAATATTAGTTTTATAAAACTGAAATATATAAATACAAAGTTTTAAGAAAACTTGCCACGCCCATATTTCGCTTATTTTCTCCAAAACATCAAAATAAATAACTATCAAAATTATTAACAAATATTGACTTTTATTCATTTTTTATTATTTCTTAAGCGACATCATCAACTTCCAAAACATTTTTATGGGGTTGAAATCTTATGCTGGTAACATAAGGATCTAATTTGCTTATCTTCACTTAATTTAAATATCCATAATAAATTGTTGATATTTGTGATATGAAAATATTTAAGCCTAAAAGTATGCAATACTTTTTATCTATAATATTTCTTGGAAATAAGGAGGTGAAATTTCATGTGATTTTTTTTATAAAATTTATGACTTTGTTCAACAGTATGGAATATTTTGGGAATTTTATTTATTAAATCGAAAGAATACACTTCCACATTTTATTTGATTGTAACCAGAGCACAAAGCAAGACAAAGCTAACTATTCTTTTTGCCAAGAAAAACTTAAAACACTGCATTTTTAAGTAACATCATTTAAATCTGAAAATCTTGTAAACTATTATCGGTTTCCAATATATATTGTTGTTAATTTAGTTCGAAGTACTATATTTTTAAAATATACTTACAGTAAATATATATCGCAATAACAAATTGTGTAACCGAACTATTGAAATTCATGAAAATCTAAGGCAGTTTCTGTAGAATTTTATAGGTGACTCTGCAGCTTTTCATTTGGAAAAAAAAAAATAAAAAAACTAAAAGATCTTATTATGTATTTTCCTTAAATAAACAGTTCTATACAAAACTGCATCATTACATTTTTGATATTTTATACTCGAAAAATTTATTTTTTTTGCCAGCAAAATTCCAGTGTGACTCGGGCTAGTAAAAAGCTTAAATTAGAATTAAAACGATCCTCCCAATGTTAGAAGAGGACGCCCCAAACTTCAATGGAAAGACCAAGTGGAGAGAAATCTTTCAAAGCTTGGCTATCGAAATGAGAAAAATAATGCGCACATGATCAAAGCGCATGTACTTATTAAATATGCTTGGCTTTTAACCTTAACAGGTAGTAAATATAGGCCTTTAAGTAAGTTTAATATCTGGTTGACCGAGCCTTGCTCGGAGCTTTGTGATAAGCATTTTGAGGAAAATTTTAAAGTTTTCGTATATTTTATTTATAAAGTACTAACATAAATTTAGAGGAAAGACATTACACAAATATTCAGTTAATTTTGAATTATTTGATTTATTTTGTCTGATCAACACATAGTTTACATACTTTGCATAGTTTACAGTTTAACGCATTTTGAAAAATTTTTGAAATTGGTCAAACCAACTGAAACCTCCGCCGGCTCATGCGCAACAACTTTGCTAAAAATTATAGCCTGATCAAGTGCACATTTTGAGAAGTTTTCAGTGTCGGAAATTATTCATACCTACTGCTTATGCGTAACAACTTTGCTAACATGATCAAATGCACAGTTTACGAATTAATTTACTTTGAGTAATTTTCAGTGGCGCCACCTGTTGAACTTTGGTCATACCTTTTAATAAACCTTCGACGGCTTATTCGCAATAACTATGCTAAAGATCATAGCATGATTAAATGTACAGCTTACGATTTAATTAATTTTTAGTAGTTTTTAGTGGCGCCGCCTTTTAGTCTTACCAACTTATAGACCTATATCAGCAACATTTTCGCTAAATAGCATAACATGATCAAATGCTTTTTTACTTTTTTCCCCTTTTATCCTCTAATTTCAAAAAAGTTCCATATGCATATTTGGCACTTCTTTGGTACCAAATACGTGTTCAATATTTCTTTCACATCTATTGACCGCAGTTCAAAGTTCCTTTCTATACTCTTTGGTTTAAAAAATAAGGGGGATTAAAAAAGTACAAAAAACTATTAACTATTTTCACTCATTTTAGCCCCTATCGGACATTCAAAAAGGACAGTTTCAAAAAAGTATCAAAAACCTGCCCGCTTATTTTCATAGCTGTTCAAAACGTTATTTTAATTTTGTTTCTATACCTATTACTTTAGGAGATATAACGTTTTCGATGTTTTCCCCTTATTCCCCGTTTGCGGTAAAACTTCCAAAAGTCCCTTCATATTCGATCTATACGCCAAAAGAGGTACCCAGTGTCTAAATTTTGTCAAAATCGTTAGAGCCGATTTCATGATAGCCATTCTATATATATATATATATAGATATATACATATGTACATACAATTATTGCTCGTTTAAAGATAAACGATTTTATACAGAATTTTTTTTATAAAAACAATGTATTAGAAGTTTTCCATTTCAATTTTTTTTCAATTATATAATTGTTGATCAAACATTTTTCTATTTAAATTTTTTTTATAAAATAATTTATAACAACAATTTTGTTGAAAAAATGGCTGATTAAAAAATTTATTTTATTAAATAGTATCTGTAGATTTTTTTAAAAAGCCCACTGTCTTTTAACAAATGTGCCTTTAGTTCGCATATTACATTAAGGTACATTAGACGGGCCAACATCTTTGCCTGAAAATTTCTCCTAATTTATTATAAACAAATAATTAGTGAGTCCCTTTAATACAGTCAAGTTTAAATTGTCAGTATGGCCTAGAAACAAATACATTTCCTATCTAAAATGCAGAAGGTCTTTTGTTAGTATGTTATATCTCTGGTCTCTAAACACAAAACTTGGTCTGTTAACCTGACATCAAAAGGCTTTAGACCGGAAATCAATGTGTACATAAACATACGGATGAGCTCACACACACAAACACACATAAAATATTTACAGTTAAATATATGTGTATATATATGTATAATAAATAAAAACTACACATTTACCTAGCCATGACTCTAGGCCAACTAATAAACAACCGTAAGTCCAGGGAGAAGAGGATTCTGAACCAATTTTGAATACTATAGGCTGCTATACATATAGATACAAATAAATATGGCTTTTACTATAAATAGATAAATCTTTAGTTGCAAATAGATATTTACATAAAATGAATATATACTCGTACTTATCTGTGACATTTTTACGTAAAAGTGTTAACCAGAAATAAGGCAAAAGCTTTTCTCCAAAACTGCTAATGCACAAATCGCAATGTCACACTTTATTCAGGGCTAATTGCTTTTGGAGCGAAATGATGAGTTGCCGAATACTTGTCTCAGAAGTCTTTTGAGGTTGTTTACAACAATTGTCCATTTGCTATTTCCTAATGACAAATCATTGTTTATTAATGCTCCCGAAATAGGTTTGTAAGATGGAAAAGATGAGTGTGAACGAGATGATGGATAAAATGTCGGGTTTTTGGTTATAATGATGATTTTACTAAGATGCTTGAAAGGTATTGACATGGGCAAAGTAAATAACACTAGGTAACAAAATTTGGTTGTTTATATAGTATTTGTCTAAAAAATATATAAGCTGTAATAAAAAGGAACAAATGACTTGTAGTCTGGCTCGGTTTTTGTTTCATTGATTTATTTTGTACCCCAAAATTTTTTCATTTAAAAAAAATTTTATTAAAAATTCTATATAAATAAAAAAATTTTATCGAAAAATTTTCTATATAAATAAATAAATTTAAAATGAAAATTTTTTTTTATATAAAACAAGTAAGAAAGTACTACAGTCGGTCAAGACCGACCATACGATACCCTTCACCACTAAAGTAGAAAGTGTCATTTTTCATCTATAAATACAAATATTTCATAAATTTTGTCAATATACAAAAATTTTCTTAAGACTTATATATTTAAGCTGTTTCAAATGTTGACCGATTATCTTGAAATTTAGCAAATTAATTACATTTTTTACTAAAATTATGTATGCAAAAAATAAACTTGATGTTGTAATTAATTTCAGATTTATGAGCCTTTAAATCATATTTTACTCATTAAGTGCATTTTTATAGAAGAATTTCTATGGTCAAATGTGGACCAATTTCAACGAAATTTGGTACATTGATTTTGGTTTACATAAGCAAATTTCATGAAAAAATATTGATACTTGTGGCCAAAATATCAATCCAGGAAGTTGGACCTAAGGGAGGTACTACAAATAATGGACCAATTTTAACGAATTTCAATAGTCATGATCAACAAAATGATCTGTGCTTAATTTCATCAAATTTTCTTAAGAATTTCAACCTGTACTTTGATTACAAGGTTTACATGGGGGTCCAGCCCGTCGTCCAGCCAGACGGATGGATGGACGGACGGACTGGCATCGCTAAATCGACTCAGAAAATAATTTTAAGTCCACTAGTATACCAAAAGGTGGCACAATCTTATAAAACCCTTTCCACCTATGATGGTGAAGGGTATACAAATTTATACCAAAAGTGTTTCTATGGGAAAAAAATAATACTTAAAATGTTTCCAAAATTTGAAAATATTTCTATAAAAACAATTTTATACTGAAAATTATTCAATAGGAAAAATTTTATACCAAAAATTTGTCTAAAAGAAAAATTAAAAAAATATAAAATTTTTTCATAGAAAACATTTATATCAAAAATTTTTCTATAGAAAAAATTTATACCACAAGTAATTTTCTATAAAAAAATTTTTTTCAATAGAACAAATTTTATACTGAAAATTTTTTAATAAATAAATGTAACAGATTTGGGATCAAATGCAAATACACTTCTTTTTGAATAAAAAAAATTTGTACCCCAAAAAATTTTCATTGAAAAAATTTATATAGAAAAATTTTCAATAGAAAAAATTTATATAGAAAAATTTTCAATAGAAAAAAAATTTACCGAAAATTTTTCTACGGAAAAAAGTTAATATTAAAAATGTTTCCATAAAAAGAAATTTATACCGAAAATATTACTGCAGAAAAAAATTTATACTGAAAATATTTCTATAGCAAAAAATATATATCGAAAATTTGTCTATAGAAAAATAATTTTTATAATAAATTTTTTCATAAAAAAATTCATATTGAACATTTTTCTATAGAAAAAATTTATCCCAAAAAAATTTCTATAGAAAAAAAATATTACTTAAAATGTTTCTATAGAAAAAATTTTAAAATGAAAACATTTCTACTAAAACATTTTATACGAAAAATTATTCAATAGAAAAAATTTTTACCGAAAATTTGTCTATAGAAAAAAATTTGTACCCAAAATTAAAAAAAAAAATTTATATCGAACATTTTTTCATAGAAAAAAATTTATACCGAAAATTTTTCTATAAAAAAAAATGTATACTAAAAGTGTCTATGGAAAAAATTTTTTACCAAAAATATTTCTATGGAAAATGAAAAATTATTCTACAAATGTTTCTATAGAAAAAAAATATTTTGCCGAAAGTATTTCTATAGAAAAAAGTTTGATACCTAAAATTATTCAATAGAAAAAATTGTATATGAAAATTTTTCTACAAAAAAAAAAAAAAAAAAAAAAAAAAAAAAAATTGTACCTAAAATTTTTCTAAAAAAAATTTTTTGATTGAAAATTTTTCTATAAAAAAATGTGTTCTCAAAATTTTTAGATAGTAAAAATTTATGTCGTAAATTTTTGTGTAGAAAAAAAATATACCGAAAGTATTTCTATAGAAAAAATTTTATACCAAAAATTATTCAATAGAAATTTTTTTTCTATTGAATAATGCGGTATACAATTTTTTCTATAGGCAAATTTTCGGCCTATAGAAAAAATTGTATACCGCATTATTCTATAGAAAAAAATTTTAACGAAAATTTGCCTATAGAAAAAAATTTGTACCCAAAATTTTGCCAAAGAAAAAATTTATATCAAAAAGTTTTCTAAAGAAAAATTTTTTACCAAAAGTCTTTCTAAGGGAAATAATGAATACTAAAAATGTTTCTATAGAAAAAATTGTATACCGAAAATATTTCAATTGAAAGAATCTTATACCGAAATTATTTCTATAGAAACAATTTTATGCAGAAATTTTTCTATAGAAAGAAAATTGTGCCCAAAATTATATACCGAAAATATTTCTATAGAAAAAAATTTTATACCTGAAATTTGTCTATAGAAAAAAATTTGTGTACCAAATTTTTCTACACAAAAAATTTACATCAAACATTTTTCTATGGAAAAAAATTTAAATAAAAATGTTTCGATAGAAAAAATTTTATAATGAAAATAATTCAATAACAAAATTTTATACCGAAAATATGTCTATAGAAATAAATTTGTACCCAACATTTTTCTATAGAAAAAAATTATATCGAAAGTGTTTCTATGGAAAAAAGTGTTTATATAGAAAAAAATTAATACTAAAAGTGTTTTTATAGAAAAAATTTTTTTACCGAAAATATTTCTATAGAAAAATTTTATATGAAAATTTGTCTAAAGAAAATATTTTTATAGACAAATTTGATACCAAAAATTATTCAATAGAAAAAATTGTATATGAAAATTTGTCTATAGAAAAAAAAAATAAGTTCCCCAAACTTTTCAATAGAAAATATTTATATTGAAAATTTTTAGATAGAAAAAATTTATATCATAAATTTTTCGGTAGAAAAAAATTTTATACCGAAAATATTTCCATATAAAAAATTTTATACCAAAAATTATTCAATAGAATAAAATGTTTACCGAAAATTTGTCTATAGAAAAAAATTTGTATCCAAAATTTTTTCCAAAAAAAAAAAAAAAAAATTATATTTTTCTTTGGAAAAAAATTTGTACTCAAAATGTTTAGATAGAAAAATATCGTAATTTTTGGGAGAAAAAAATTTTATACCGAAAATATTTCTAAAAAATTGTTCTAGAAAAAAATAAAATTGTGAATTGTTCTAGAAAAAATTTTTACCGAAAATTTGATTAGAAAAAAATTTGTACCCTAAATTTTTCTAAAGAAAAATTCATATCGAAAATTTTTCTAAAGAAAAAATTTTTACCCAAAACGTTTCTATGGCAAATAATGAATACTAAAAATATTTCTATAGAAAAAAAATGTATACCGAAAATATTTCTATTGAAAAATTATTATACTGATAATATTTCTATAGAAAAATTTTATACTGAAAAATTTTCTATAAAAAAAAAATTGTGCCCAAAATTTTTTCATAGAAAAATTCATATACCCAACTTATAAAAAATTGTTTTAACATTCCTAAGTATGAAGATGTGAACAAATTTTTTCTAAATCAAAACTAAAATTTTTTGTATTGATCTTTGTTCTTAAAAGGTTATACAAAAAAGCAACTCAATGCCACAATTTAAGCAAGACTAAAAATTAATTGCAAAATAATAAGCAGCGACAAAAAGTTTATTTCGTGTTCATGTGCATCCTAAAATGTTTTTGTGTATGTGTGTGGTGTTTAAGATGCTTTTTTGGCCTGTGTGTGTGTGTTTATATATTTTGTTTACCTAAAAATAACAAAAATTCTCACCCAAAACTTCTATAACAACAATAACAAAGGTAAAAATAATAATAACAAAAATTGTTAGAAAATTTTTCAAAGAAAACGCAACAAAAACATGAAAATACTTTGGTGCATATTCATAAATTTATGGGTTGGACATAATACTGAATCACATATAAAGGCCAAAAACAAGGTGAGGTAGTGAAATAAATGACGGAAACAGAAGATACCAAATTTTAATTGAAAATTCCGCACCAAAAAAAGGCACGAAATTTTTTTAATTGTCCTTTGAAATCCAATATATTTTTCTATAAAAATTATTAAAATTTTTTCCTTTAAATATTTTTAAAATTGTTCAGTGAAAAATTGTTGTCACTCATATTAAAGCCATCGTGCAAACATATATACATATATATGTGTATATTCAATAAATGAAATTTTTCTATGTATTTTTGCAAATCAACTTTGTTTTACATATTTCGAAATTTGTATATCTAAATTGCATTAGCTTCGTTCTGACCAGTGCATCAAAGGTTTTTGTATGAATCATTAGGGAATTTGTTCATAAAACAAAACTCACACTCGTACTCGTAGCGGACATGTTCGAACAAGCTCACGTTTCGTTCAATTTTTTTATTTTACTTAATTGCCGCATAGTTTTGTCGATTTAATAGTATGTATTTATTTCCATGAATATATTTCGTGTTTAATAGTTAAGGTAATTGTTTGGCAATAACCGAAAGCGCTAAATTGAAATTAATTTAATACCAATAATTACATTAAATGTTGAATAATTGTGTAATATTTAATTTAAATGAAGGTGAGCAGAGTAATTGATTGAAGTGTGTGACTATTTTAATTTAGTTTTTTTTAATGTTAGAGAAAATTTAAATATGTACATTTAATATCTACATTAAAAATGAAATTAATCTAAACCCTTAATATTGTCAAAAAATCTTAGCCTCAAGGTATGCAATACTTTTTATCTTTTACTTTCTAAGGTTTTGTGATGCGTATTCGTTATAATATTTCAATGTATATCAATCATACGCATCGTAATCCATATAGTTAGAACATTTTTTTTTTTTTAAATTAAAAAAATTGAAAAATTTTAGAAAAAAATGATATTAAATTGATAAGATTTGCAAATTTTCTTTCAAAATTTTTTTCAATTTAATTATTTTTTAATTAAAACCTTAAGTCTCGTTTTCCCCTAAGCTTTCCCTGTAACAACTACAATATATATATTCATTTAATGAGTTAATTACAAATCTTTATGAATATATTACAATCCATTATTGATTTCATTAAAGAGATTTCGCCTTTACTACTTACTCACATAATGTTTATCCAATCGATAAACGTCTAATAAAGAGATCGTCAGAGCCTGTGACTGCACTTGACTCCACAGCATGTGAATGTAAAATGTAAATAACTAAACGATGCTGAACATGACCTACAATCTTCATACAACTTCTTATATAAAAAGCAATCAAATTATGTAACGACACATTAAATGCATTCTCACAACTTGAGAGTCTCAATCACTTGTGATGGAAAGAGATTTTTTTTGCACATTCGCGTGCTAAAGACTTTTCAATACTAATAGAGGATGTTGGATCCACGAAGGAAAAATAAAAATATGGCTCATTGGCATTAATAGTGTTATAACTCAAAAATACATAGTCTCAAGTAAAATTAGGTTTTTTGTGGGTTTTCAACTTTTTAGAAAGAATTTTAAAAGAAAATTTGTTATATTAAATATATAACATAAATAAATAACATTAATGTTTTAAACTATTTAAAGTTCAAAATAAACGAAAGAAATAAATTTTTCTTACATTTTTGAAGTAATTATTTGTAGGCCCCCGAACTTTGAATTATAATACTATTCAAATAAATAGGCAAATTATTGTAAGTTTTATAAACATTATAACAAATAACTCCAAAAAATCTTAATTTCCAATAACTTCAAATTCTTTATTTTGTGTAATGATCTGTTTGTCCAGTTTTTAACAAACTTAGACATATTTAAAAGTTATGACGATATTGAGAAAAATCACCTATGAATCTACCCTATACAGGGTCATAAAAATATGCAAAAATCGTGTTTTACTGCAGAGGTAATAGAGCACAAACTTAAGTAAGGGAAGGCTCTTTATGTGGGCCCTTTTATAAATTTAAAAATTCCAAAATGTTATAATTTTGGAAAGACTTGTTTGATTTTGTTAAATAAAAATATCTGCAAGCCGCCTAAAACCCAGTTTTTATGTTTAACGGATTCTGAGTTTTTTACACTTTAAGGTAAACAGAAAATTTTTGTATGAAAAATTCAAATTTTTAATTTTTTAAATATTCATAAAAAAATTGAAAACACTGTGCAACAGAGGAAAAAGTACAAGGTCGCGATAAATATTCGATTCTACTATCAAATTGTCAGTTTAGCCAGTTTGGTGACCGTTCTTTATAAGCCTCCAAATTTCACAATTCACAAATATCTTACCATCACTTAAAAATATCACTTAACTACGTTCACCAAAATATAGCCAAGATTATAGCAAAAACTTCTTGGTCAAATTTTATGATAAAAATAAGTTTTATCTATGAAATTTTATAACCTTTCCCACAATAGCTGAAAAGGTTATTATAAGTTTGTGTTGCTGTATGTAACGCATAGAAATATTGGCCTTAAACCCATCTTTAAGTAAATCAATAGATTAAGAATAACTTCTTGAGTGAATGACAGTCCGTCCTTCCGTCTGGATGGCTGGCTGGATGGACTCCCATGTAAACTTTATTAAAGTACAGTTCGTAATTCTAAAGATCATTTGATGAAATTTGGCACCGATAATTTTTTTGTTAGTAAAACCATGGCTGTTGAAATTCATTGAAATCGTTCCTTCCAAAGGTCCCACATCCCGGAATTGATATTTTGGTCACAAATATCAATATTTTTTCATGAAATTGAAAACAGATACTGCACATGTTAGCCAGAATCACTGTAAAATCACTAAATATCGGTCTACATTTGACCATAGCTCCCATACAAGCACTTTTATCAAAACGCACTAAATAAGACCAAAATCATTAAAACGCTCGTAAATCTAAAGATAATGATAATATTGAGTTTATTTTTTGCATACATTATTTTTGTTAAACTGTACATAATTTGCTAAATTTCGAGATATTCGGTAAACATTTGACCTTAGCTGTCATATAAGTCGCAATATCGAAAATGTATAAATAATTAAAATGTCATTAAACATTTGAATTACAATTAAGTACTTCTAAATAAATGTAACTGCATATCCAGAGCCTGGTAAATATAACTATGAAAATTAATGATCTTTCCGGTGTAAAACAAAATTCTTAAAAATAAAATATAACAAATAAATATTAAAACATAAACTTTATTAAATTATTCTAGAGAAAAATTAGTTTTATTATAAAATTATAAAATTTGAGGAAAGAATTTAAATTTGTAGACACAAGGAGTCTTCATGACTTACTCTTGGTATCTAGACACATTCAGATTACTCGTATATTGGTATGTTCACAAAAAGTTTTTACATTACAAAAAAATTAAATTATTCTAAGCTCTTAATATTGTCAAAAAATCTTTGCCTCTAGGTATGCAATACTTTTTGTCTTTTACTGGCCAAGGTTTTGTAATGCGTATTAGTCATAATATTTCAATGTATATCAATCATACGCATCCTAAACCATAAAAAACACCTTTTTGGATAAAAAGTTATATACAAAAAATTGATTTATACAAAAGTAAGAAACCCAATAGTCGGTAAAGCCGACTATATGATACCCTACTACTAAGGTAAAATATGGACCAACAATTTAACAAGATTTCCTTAATTCCTTATGAGACATACACATACCATTGCTGTTTTTTTTCAAAATTTCGAAATTTAAGTCGTTGTATGTAATTTCGGCTAAGGGCCTAGAGCTGGATCAATTGTTACCGAATTTCGTTATTGGTTTATATATACAATTATTTATCTATGCAAAGTTTTATTAATAAAATTCAATTATCTCTAGGATTTTGAGAATGTGTCTTGTATGGGAGGTATGGTCAAATATTGGCCGATTTCTATGAAATTGGGTACACTGATTACCATAAACAATATTTATGCTGAATATTATTTAATTGCAATACAATTTATGGCTGTTAAGGGTTAAAAACTCTATTCCGTGAAGGAATGCCTATAGGAGGTAACCGAAATATTGATCCGATTTTACCCAAAAAGTATAGGAATCGTCCTTGAACAAAATATGAGTCTGTGCCACTTATATAGATATCTAATATAATTCAATTAAGAAAAGTTTTGAAATCCATAATCAATTTTTTTTACAGACACAAAAAACTTAAGTTTTGTCTAAAAATTTATTTTTGACAACCGCTGGTTGTAGGGTGCATGTCCAAAATTTTTGAAAATATGGCTTATATGCATCTCTAGTCATTTAGAAACTTTGAACTTCTAGTTCATTTAAAAACTTATCAGCAATCGTACAATATTTTTTAAAAAAAATTCGTCTTACCGAAAAATATTAATTTGCCAAATAAGGTCATAAGACATGCCAAAAACGCAAAAAAAGCTTTGAGTCAAATATCTCTTAAATTGTAAGAGATAAGCTAGTTTAGTTATTATATTTTTTCCAGTGTTCCCACTTTAGGTGTAATTACACATATCATGTGTAATTTGTATTTTCATGTGTAGCCGATGTGTAATTGGTTGCATGTGTAATTTATGTGTAATTTAATTTTTTGTCGTTTTTTAACATTATTTATCTATTGTAAAATTTTTATAGTTTTCTTTTAAAACAAGATTGATTTTAATAACGATATTTACACAATTTTGGATATTATTGATCCCAAAATTGCCCAATCTTTTCAATCTAAATCATTACATTTGTTTAACAAATTTTTCCATCCTTCAATGTCGATTTGCAAACACTCGATGACTTTTGGGCTTCAAAGCAATTTGGAGCCAGAAGATTATTTGATAAAGGTTTTTGATTTAAAGAATTCGTTAAGAGACAGATTGTTCGCTACTTTGCAAAAAGTAATTAACTATATTTTTATTTTACTGTTTTTGAACGATGTTGCAGAAAGAATATTCAGCAATTTGAAAAATTGTAAGACAAATCTATGAATCAAATTGGAATCTGATATCATTTCGTCGACTATTTTTACTAAAGAAGGCATACACAGAAATGGTGGAAGTTTTGAACTACTCAAACAATATTGCACATGCGGAAGCTTTAAGCGTGACGACATAGGGAGTAATCGTTTTTGTCTCCTAAAAGAGCATAACGGGAGTAATCGTGTTTGTCAATTTAATTTTCAATCAATTTCAATTTCTTTTTTAACAAATCGTCTTAAATGACGCTTAGAAACCAAATTTTTACACATTTTTAACAATTTTTTACTATAACCGTACCTTTTCGCTTGTTTTTAAATAACACGTCTTTCACTTTTTAAAACTAAAATAAAACTAAAAATGTCAAAGAAAAAAAATCCCTCGTTGATCCATTTGGAGTATTAAGCGAGGCATAAACAACAAAACAAAAAAAAGTTTCGATAGCTCGCTTATTACTCCAAATGGATGAACAAGTCATTACTCCTTTGTTGCTCTATTATGGATTAATCCATATATTTTTTACTGGGTTATTAAGTTTTAAGTAACGTTAAGAAATAGTATATAGGTACATATATTTTTTGTTTTATTTAATTTTTATCAAATAAAAAAAACGATGAATCGTTAATTTAAAAAATCACAAATCATTTTTCTAACAAAAATTTTTTATATTTATAGTTACTACTGAATTTAAAAAACAACATGTTATTTACCAAAAAAAAAAAGCATGTGTAATTCCTAATTTCATGTGTAATTTTTGCATGATCCATGTGTAATTTCACATTTGGTTGGTGGCAACACTGGTTTTTTCCTTATTTCTTTAAGAAGTTTTCGAAAATGTAAAAATCTTTCGGATCGAAAAAACTATCGAAAGTTAAACTGACCCCAAGGATTTACATACCCGAGGCGGAAAACGTTAGATCACTGTAAGACCCACTGTATCAGTATCTATCGGCCCACTTTGCCAATAGATACTGATAGATACATCCGTAAACATTACTCTAAAAGCCTATCTCCTCTTCTACTGATGTTCCAAGTTTCGTCAAAATCCATCCAGTAGTTTAGAAATTGAGTTAATACAAAAAAAAAAAAAAAAAAAAAAAAAAAAAACTCATATACCCCACTGTGCTGTACAGTACAATTAGGCCGTATTTGGCATAAGTCAATAAATTACACTAGACCGAATATACAGTTTACTTTTTATTTATTTTATAAGTTTTCAAATAAATTTTAAAACTAATTCCAACTCTTTTTTAAGGCCCCTAGCACTTCAACATACCCTAACACAAAAAGCTCTTGGTGTCATTATCAAAAATAGCAAAATCAAAATAAGAAAAAACTCATCACTAAAATATCCAGCAACGACCCTGAGATACTAAATGCCTTATTGCCCTTATTGTAGTTGATGATTATGATGACGACTAGAGCGACGATGACTACGACGTCGACTGTGATGGACTTTAATGATTCTAACAATGACGATGGCGGTGATGGTGGTGGCGGTGTTGGTGGTGGTGATAAGGACAATCTTGGCTTTAGGAAATCTTCCTTCGTAGCCACAGCAGACTTTAGTCATCAAGTTAAAGTTAATTTTTTCCCCTAAACGGCTGATGTTGATGATGGCGCTATTCATTGCTCTGCTGCATCAGTTATTGGTGCATCTGTTTATTTACGCTTGTGTTAAAAGGATGATGAGATGACGATAATGATGGCAAGAGCTGATGCTGGAGTAGTGCATTTTTTTTGTTGTTCTGCTTCTATTCTGCATCTTCTATATTTGTTGGTTGGTTTGTTGTTGTTCATGATTTTATTATTATTGAGATGGCCCATAACTGTCATTGCAATAAATTTTCCATTTTACTCAAGTACCACTTTCCATATAATTTTTTCTTCAGTTTTTTATTTGCTTGTGCTGCTGCTTGAGAAACAACAGGAAAAGTAAAGACTATTTCGATGTTTAGCATCACAACATCCTGGGTTTTTTTTCTATTTCATAGTATTATTATCATTATTCTGCGATAAACTATTTGTCTGTCTATTTTATTTCTGGAAATTCGCTTCTTCATTTCAGTCTCTAAAAGTTAGTTGATGTTTTTTGTATATATATGGCTTCTCCTGTTCCTTGTGATTTTTATGCTGTTGTCCTATTGATAGTTTCCCTTCTTGACTAATGTCAACTGAATAGGGGACAAGCTTAACAAAAAAAAAAAAAAAGAAACTTGAAACACAACAACAAACTAAAAATCATATCATTTTAAGTAGAATCTAGAGAAGAGTACACTTGAAATGTTTTCCATAGCTTAGAATCTGGAAAAAATGGAATTCAATTGAAAATCGCTTTTAAGAGATGAACGAATTTAAATTTAAATATTTTAAAGGCTGTAACAAATAAGGGTATTTAAGTTGCAGAAGTAGGACTTACATTTTAATTTGGCTTTTTAAACCAAAAGTGTAAAGTTTTTTCAAAAAAGTTGTAATATAGATTATGTTGAAAAAAAGAACTTCAACTATCTTTATTAATAAGCATTTTTGTACATTTTCAATATTTAGGAGTTAATCTTTTATGATCACATACATAAAATGTATAAGCAGGAATTCTCAACAGAATTTTGATGAAACTCGACACAAGTCCATTACTTTATCCAACAAAAAATTTTACTAATTTTGGTTCCGTCCACTTCTAGGGGTACCTGCCTTGGAATTACACTTAAATGCAATTTGATTAAAAAGTTCAGCCTAAATGACTGCAACACTTTTTGTTTAAACTATGCGTTACAGTTTATGTGACTTTTTTCAGAAAATTTTGAACTTTGTTCTACGATCGTTAAATTTTGTTGAATTTTTTTCGCATAAACTAAAGAAAAGACTTTCGCCTTTCATGTTGTTATGCTGAGAGCACCAAGAAAAACCGAACCAATTTAGTTGCTGTCCAAAAAAAACACTGAATTTTGTGGAGCTTGTTTCTTTTCCGGATATCTTCTAAGCTGTACACGAGATTTTTTTTTTGTTTGCTATTTCTTAAAAAGGAAATTATCTGTACCTTTTTTATAATTGTCAGTCAAAAAAGTCCTATTTAAACATTTTCTAAAAAAATTTCCTTTATACCAAAAATTGTCAAACAACAAAAATTAAGTCTAAATATTTTTGCTAAAAATTTAATTAAACCTCTCTTTACAACACCCTTCCCTTTAGAAAACCAAAAACATTACAAAAAAAAATCGAAAAAAAAACAACTAAAACTATATTCATAATATTTTTTCCAGTTTTTTAACCAATTTCATTTTGGCCAACTCTATAAGTGACAAGGGCACCCCAAAAAGCAATACCAACAAAAAATAAACCAGGACGATGACAATAATGAGAGCAATAATGGAACAACAACAACAATAACAATTTTATTGTAAAGTGTTAGTTATAACTATTTGACCTTTTTTCTTGCTAAATATTTTCGTTGTAGTAAGTTTCTATTTCTATTTCTATTTATTTATTCGTTTGTTCTTGTATTTATTTGGAAAATAGGATTAGAGGGATGTTGATGACTTTTTGGTTAAATGAGAATTGCAGATTTAATTGCAGTTGATGATTGTTCATTGCTCATATTTATTGTCATTAAGTTTTATGATAAGAAAACAAAAAATTAACAATAAAACTGGCATAGACGGAAATTGGAAATGGAAAGAAACTATAAAGGCAACATAATTAAGATTTGATAAGGAATAAGAATGTTGAAACTCATAGGGGTAAAATGATAATAATAAGCCTTTGGTGATGAAATTAAGATAGGGTGGAAGGGATAAGTTAAATATTATTATAGAGAAATAAAAATGACAGAAAAATAGGTATTTTAAAATTACCTGCAATTTGATATAATACATTTATATATCAGATATAAGAACCTTTTAGACCAGCACAGGCAGTCATAAAGACGGACAAACATAGCTAAATTTACTCTTTTATCTATAAATCTTCAGAATGTATGTACATGTATTAGGTGTAGGAATTGATTGTTTCAAATTGAATGTCCAAAAACCTTCAGTCGTTTTAAAGGTTCACTATTAATCTCTCATACACTTAACCAAAAACAAATCAGTAAAAAATCGTATACCCTTTTTTAATTTTAATAAAAAATTATTTAGAAGAACAATTTTTTTCACGAAAATAATTTTGTTCTATTTAATATAATTTCATTAATAAAATGGCTAAAATTCTTTTAAAACGACGAACTTTTGTTAAAAAGGTAGGGGCTTTTTGTAAAAAATCTAAACATCGAATGTTTTTTTAATGTTTGAATAAATAAATATTTTCATTTATCTAACAAATTTTTTTTCAATTTAAAAATCAAATTTTTTAAATTTTATAAAAATAAGAAACTTTAAAAAAAAGTCCCATAAAAATAAGAAATTTTTAATAAATTTACTATAAAAATAAGAAATTTTTGAAAAATGTTTTTATAAAAATTTCCTATTTTCATTGGAATTTTGTTTTTAAATTTCCAATACAAATAAGAAATTTTTAAAAAATTTCCTATAAAAATTAGAAATGTTTGAAAAAAATCCTTAAAAAAAAGAAATAAAAAAACAAGGAAATTTTTTAAAAATGTCCTATAGATAAAAATAAAAAATTTATAAAAATAAGATTTTTTTTTAAATTTCCATAAAAAATAAATTTTTAAACAATTTTCTATAAAAATAGGAAATTTTTTAAAAATTTCCTATAAAATAGGACATTTTTGAAAAATTTCCTGTAAAAATAAGAAATTTTTGAAAAATTTCCTATAAAAATAAAAAATCTTTGAAAATTTTCCTCTAAAAATAAGTAATTTTTTAAAAAATTCCTATAAAAATTAGAAATTTTTGAAAAATTTCCTATAAATTTAAGATTTTTTTTTATAAAAATAGAAATTTTTAAAAATGTTCCAATAAAGTTAAGAAATTTTTGAAAAATTTCCTATAAAAATAAGAAATTTTTGAAAAATTTCCTGTAAAAATAAAAAAAATTTGAAGAAATTTCCTATAAAAATAAGAATGTTTTGAAATGTTTCGTATAAAACTAAGAAATTTTTAAAAAATTTGCTATAGAAATAAGAAATTTTTGAAAAATTTCCTATAAAAATAAAAAATTTTTAAAAAATTTCCTATGAAAATAAGAAAATTTTAAAAAATTTCCTATAGAAATAAGAATTTTTTAAAAAATTTCCTATAAAAATAAGAAATTTTTGAAAAATTAAATTAAAAAAAGAAATTTTTTTTTCAATTCAATTTTTTTTCAAAATTTCTTATTTTTTAAAGGTATTTTTTAAAAGTTTCTGGTTTAAAAAATAAAATTTAAAATATCTTCTTTTTCTTGAAACTTTTTAAAAAAATTTCCTAGTTTAATAAATAAATATCTTACTTTTATAGGAAATTTTTCAAAAATATCATATTTTTATATTCAGTTTTTCAAAAATTTGTTATTTTTGTGGAACATTTTTCAAAAAATTCTTATTCTTATATTATATTTCTCAAAAGTCTTATTGTTGTAAGAAATTTTTAAAAAATTTCCTATTTTTACAGGAAAATTTTCAAAAATTTCTTATTTTTATAGGAAATTTTTAAAAAATTTCTTATTTTTATAGGAAGTTTTTCAAAAATTTCTTATTTTTATGTGAAATTTTTTAAAAATTTCTTATTTTGGTAGGAAATTTTTCAATAAATTTCTCATTTTTATAGGAAGTTTTTCACAATTTTCTTATTTTTATAGGGAATTTTTCAAAAATTTAATATTTTTATTAGAAAATTTTCAAAATTTTCTTATTTTTATAGGAAATTTTCAAAAAAATTTTTATTGTTATAAAAAATTTTCCAAAAGTTTCTTATTTTCATAAGAAATTTTTTAAAAATTTCTTATTTTTATAAGAAAATTTTCAAAAGTTTGTTATTTTTATAGGAAATTTTAAAAAAAATTTTTATTTTTAGAGGATTTTTTTTAAATAACTTATTTTTATTTTAAATTTTTCAAAAAATTCCTATTTTTATAGACAATTTTTCAAACATTTCTTATTTTTATAGGAAATTTTTCAAAAAATTTTTAATGTTTATAGGGAGCTTTTCACAATTTTCTTATTTTTATGGGAAATTTTTCAGAAATTTCATATTTTGATTAAAAAATTTTCAAAGGTTTCTTATTTTTATAGGAAATTTCTCAAAAAGTTTTTATTGTAATAAGAAAGTTTTCAAAAATTTCTTTTTTTATAAGAAATTTTTTAAAAGGAAATTTCTAAAAAAATTCCTATTGCTATAAGAAATTTTTCCAAAATTTCTTATTTTTTATTTCTATAATTTTTCATAAATTTCTTATTTTTATTATAAAATTTTCAAAAGTTTCTTTTTTTTATAGGAAATTTTTCAAAAATTTCTTATTGTTATAAGAAATTTCTCAAAAATTTCTCATTGTTATAAGAAAATTTTCAAAGAATTATTATTTTTTTAAGAAAATTTTCCAAAAATTAGGAAAATTTTTAAAAATTTATTACTTACGTATAAAATTTTTCAAAAATGTCTTAGGAAATTTTTTAAAATTTCTTATTTTGATAAGAATTTTTTCAAAAACTATTTTTATTTATAAGAAACTTTTTAACAATTTCTTATTTTTATTGGAATATAATTATCTTCTTCTGTTCAATATTACCTGTTATTTTACAGTTTTTGCGAAGTTTTTTGGTTTAGTCTAGAACCTCTTTAAATCTTAATTTTCTCCAGTAAATTCGTTTAATATATATACTTAAAATATGCATAAAAACCTCGAAACGGTCTCTTAGAGCTCCCGACGTATAGTTTATTAAACAGTGAAATAAATAAGACGAATTAAAAGTCTCTGGCATGTTATATCATTTTGCTGGGAGGTATTGTCAAGTTATCGGTAAAAACTCGTTTTTTCATACCCTTATGCATTTATCAATCTGTAACTTAGACAACTACCAACGGATTCAAATTCAAAGATTTTCTTTTATTTTCAAACAAAAAAGTATATTTTCTTTAAAAAAAAAATATATTGCAAAAAGCCCAAAAACTAACTATTACAAATCAGTTTAAAATGATAATAGATAAGTTTAAATGATTTTTGGAAATTTCGGTGTGAATTTAAATAACATTTGCTCTCGGCGAAAAATGAAATTATTTCCAGTTTTGATTTTAAATTGTTTAGAAGTAAATATTATCGTTATATTTATGCAAAAATATTTGTGTTTCAATGTTTTTTCAAATGTGTTTATGTGTGGGTGTTTAATGTTTTTGCATGTGTATATATTTTTATAACCGGTTTGTTATTGTGCGTGTTATAATTGTGGTCTAGTCCATTGTGCAATATGGCGTATGAGTGATTTGTAAATTTTTCACTTGTCTGTGTATTGGTGTGTGAAAATTAGCTGGAATAATATTTAACATAAACATTATTTCCTTTTCTAGTTTTTTTTTTTCATATGAAATTGCCTCATATTTAAATAAATTTATATGTATGTATCTATTTATGTATAAGTGTATGAACAATGCATGTATGTGTAACTAATTCAAATTGTTTTGTTGTTAATGGAAATTTAATTGAAAAATTTGTTACGTTTAATTCGCATTCATAAAAACATACATTTGTATGTTTCAATGAATGTATTCGTATTTTTATGTATGTATGTATGTGCAAGTAAATGAGTGTGTTTGATTAGTTTTATTTAGAAAAATCATTCAATTAATGTTGCGCATAATTGTAACACAATTTCCGACCATGTTATATAAATATTTTGATTATATTTTTCAAACAATATAAAATACTTAAATAAAATGGTTTTATTTATTGGGAATTATTGTGGTTTAATTACGTTTTGGAGATTTGTTTTTTTTTGGGTTTTTTTAAAATAATATTGATGGATGAAAATTTAAAATTTATTGATTGTTTCAGGAAGTGAGTGACTAAGCGATTGTTAAAATGAACGGGCAAATAAATTTACTTTATTTTTTAAACAATTCTTAATTAATTGTGTTGTTTTTAATAGAAAATAAAAAGTTTTTGCGCAGAAAGTATAATTCTTTAAAGAAAGTTATTCCAATTAAAGTTTTTACCATAATCAATTTTTTTCATTGAACTTTTATTTTAATTTTAAAGAAAATGGAAAATAAAATTATTAATTGCATCGAAAGAATGACCAATACGTGCCACAGTGGAATTTCGTCATACATTTCTTGCCAAAAAAATATAAAAAGAATTCATAGAACATTGAAATTTGGTACATATGCTTCTATCAACTAAATTAAAAAAATTTTAAAGTTTCATCAAAACTGACATATATCCGCACTTGTCACCATGTAAGTTAGACAAATGCCAATCGATTTTTGGAAAAATTTTAAAAAGTGACTGATTTATTTAGCTTAAAAGAAAAACAAATTTTTACCAATAAAAAAATTACGTTTGTTTTGTGATTTTTTGCTTGATGATCAATTAAAAAGAAGGTCAAGCAAACATTTTTTAATTTTTTAAAATTTTTTCAAAAATCGATTGGCATTTGTCTAAGTTACGTGGTTACAAGTGCGGGTATATGTCAATTTTTACAAATAAACAATTTTTAAAGATATCGATAACTTTAAAAATTGTTTATTTGTAAAAATTGACATATACCAGCACTTGCCACCATGTAACTTAAACAAATGCCAATCGATTTTTGAAAACATTTAAAAAAATTAAAAAATTATTCTGCTTAAAAGAAAAACAAATTTTTACCAATAAAAAAATTACGTTTTTTTGTGATTTTTTACTTGATGATCAATTAAAAAGAAGAAGGTCAAGCAAACATTTTTGATCGATATCTTTAAAAATTGTTTATTTGTAAAAAATTGTTTTTCTTTTAAGCTGAATAAATCAGTCATTTTAGAAGAGATTTTTAACCATGAAGGCTCATTTTATTGGTAATCTTATATATTTTCGAAATCAGGGGCCAAATTACCGCATTCGCTATCGGTCGAAAACTCAGACTTTTAAGCGAATATTGTGAAGTATACTTAAGGGATGTTCAAAGTTACTTCGTTGCAAAAAGTTTATTGAAATTTGGTATCCATTTTGATTCGTTTTTAAAAACATATAGTTCAATTAAAACTCTTGCTATTGTTCATCTTTTGGCACTTAAAAAAAATATAGTAAACTGTGCATATTTTAAATAATTTTGATCATCCTTAAAGTATGCAATACAAATGTTTTAAAAATATCTAAGGTTTCGATCGATATCGAATGCCGTAATTTGGCCCCAAATCATAAAACGTCCCGAAAATAGAGAAAAATGGAAAACTCCAGAAAAAATACATGTATTTTAAGTTTATTTTAAGAAGCTATATACCATTGAAAAGGGTTAAGCTTCTTCTTTCAATATCATTTCAAAATACTTAAAATCGGAATTTGTCTAAGTTACGGGGTGATAAGTGCATACCGGTATGAAAAACTGGGTTTTTACCCATAATTCCAGATTTTGGAGGTGTTTCAAAAATTAAAAAAATCAAGTAATATGCTTCTCGACAGTACCTACCAGAAAAATGGTATAACATTCCGGAAACATATACTCAATTTTTTGTTTGTCGCAGTGTGTTATTAGTCTTATGCAGTTAAAACATATATAAAGTTTCACGTCCATTGCTCCCTAAAGTTCTCCAGAACATCGAAATGAATAACTATCAAATTGATTAACCAATTTAAACTTTTATTCATCTTCTATCATTTCTTTAACGACACCATCAACTTTGACGTCTTATGTTGGAGCACTTTCTGGCGAACAATAATTGGCCTAAACCTTCTATAGTCTTTATTCAAGCTTCATCTGAAAGGAGGCTGATTTGTAAATTTTGTTTAATTTTTCTTACTTATCACTTCTTTAAATAATTGTTAAATAATCTTTAACAAACATTAAAATAATTAAGCCGAAAGGTATGCACCACTTTTTATATATGATAATTCTTTAAAATATTAAAGTGAAATTGAAATTTCATGTTACTTTTTTTTTATAAAATTTATAACTTTGTTCAATAGTATGGAAAATTATGAGAATTTTATTCACTAAATCGAAAGAATACAGCCAAACCTTTAATTTGATTGTTACTATGGCACAAAGATTGACGAAGCTAACCTTTTTTCAAGAAAAACTTAAAACTCTGCATTTTTAAGTGCCATTATTAAAACTTGAATATCTTGTAAACTATTATCGTTTTGCAAAACATATATATTCTAAATATACAAAGAAGTACTATATTTTCAAAACATACTTACTGTAAATATATATCGCAAAAAGAAATTATATAACCGTGGCATTGATATTTATAAAAATTTAAGGCAGTTTCTGCAGATTTTCATTAAGTTGTCTTGGCCGCTTTATTTTGGAAAAAGAATTAAAGAAGAAAAAAAAACTAATGAGGAATTTCCCTTAACTGAACGGTTCTTTACAAATCATTCAATTTTTGATATTTTAATCCCAGCAAAATCCCACTGGTACTTACAAAAATGTTATTGATACTTTTTACCAATTAATTTGAACTTTAAATAAAATTTTTATAAAAATATTTCATATTTTTCTTTACATACAGTGCCGGTCAATATAATAGCACCAGTTGCAACTATCTGATTCGAATGATGTAAAAATTTCACCTATTTATTATATTATTTTTTTGAGTGTAAAAAACAGTTACATTTTTTATACTATCTCAGTGTGTGTGCATTTATTGTCAAATTTCGTAACTGTCAATCAGTTATAAAAGATCTTTTGTCAACACTTAACATTTCGTGCAGTCAATAAAATAGCACCAGTAGACTTTTTTAAATTTGTTTTGCAAAAATTTTTGAAAAAAAAGTGATAACGGAAGGTAATATAAATTTGTCATATTTTTTCTATTAAATCGTGTAATAATTTACAAAAAATTGCATAGTTATGGGTCGCGGAAAGCATTGTTCGCCGGAAAAACGTGAACTAATAAAAAAATTTGTTTCCGAGGGTAAATCTTATTCCCAAATAAGGGATTTGCTGGGCTGTTCCAATAAAATGATTATAAATGCTCTAAGATATGAACAAAAAGTTGAATCCCGTGGTAGAAAGCGAGTTTTGTCACCCTTAATGGTAAAACGTTTAGTACGGACGACTAAAGCAAATCCCTTTATGACAGCTACGGAGCTCAAAAAAACATTGGATGTGCCGGCGAGCGTGGAAACTATTCGCCGCAGACTTCGAGACAACAGCCTGAATGCCTGTAGTCCTCGAAAAGTGCCGCTGCTTTCCTCTAAGCATGTTGCTAAAAGAATATCTTTTGCTAAAGCACATCTAAATTGGCCAAAGGAAAAGTGGAGAAATGTGCTATGGACTGACGAATCCAAAATTGTTCTTTTTGGTGGAAAGGGTTCCAGATGTTTTGTCCGTAGGCCACCTAACAGTGAATACAAGCCACAATTCACATCAAAAACCATCAAACATGGAGGTCATAGTATTATGGTATGGGGTTGCTTCTCATATCAAGGTGTGGGTCCCATATATTGGATCAAAACCGTTATGGATTCATCGGTTTATGTAAAAATCCTTGATGAAATTATGCTGCCGTATGCTTCCTACGAAATGCCGCTGGTCTGGGTCTTCCAGCAAGACAATGACCCCAAACACACCAGCAAAATGGCAAAAAAATGGTTCAACGATAACTCTATCAACGTAATGGAATGGCCTGCACAGTCCCCGGATTTGAACCCTATCGAAAATCTGTGGACCGACGTAAAGAAGGGTGTATCTACAATAAAACCAACAAGTGTTGAAGGGCTCTGGCAGGCTGTGCAGAAAATTTGGAGCTCCATTAAAGTTGAAAGATGCCAGCATTTAGTGGATTCCATGGGAAGGCGTTGTGCCGCGGTAATAGCAAACAAAGGGCACGCGACAAAATATTGAAAACATGACATTAATTTATTTACAAGATATCTGACTAAAATTTTTGATTTGTTTTAAGAAATACCATTATTTTTTTTTTTTAATGAACTGAAGTGCTATTATTTTGACTGTGTAGTTTTTAAGTTTTTTGTTTAAATTCATTAACATATTATAAACTGTTAAAAAAACTAATTAATTTTTTTGTGATAATAAACTATTAGCATCAATGAATTTATTATTTTGTTATGAGTTGAATCGGCCCAACAGTTAAACAGAAATAAACGGAGTCAGTATAAATGTGTGGCTGGTGCTATTATATTGACCGCAGCTGTATATACTGAAATTTTTTATACGCACATGGTTTTTGATCATACATTTTATTAATAAAAAAAGACATCCAAAAAATTTTTATTTCAAAAAAGTATTTGTTATTATATTTTATTATTAAATAAAACTTTGCCTTTGGCTTTACATCATTTTGTAGTTTAAATTGCTTAAAAAAACGAAGTGTTTGTGGCCTTTTATTATTTTAATTTTATTCAAAAATACTTTGTTAAATTTTAAAATACAATACATACATATTTAGTTACTATTATATAAACCAATGTACATAAATATATATAAGTTTTTATATACATATCGTCCGCTTAATATGTGAACATGCTTAGTCTACTTTTTAAGTAAATTAAGAATTTGATGCCGTGTGGTAGAGAAATATATGCTTCTTCATTCATATTCTAGTTTTTCTTGCAGTGTAAAAAAAGGTTTAATAAACAACAACTAAGTCCACATATCGAATCGATTAACATGTTTCTGGATTCGAAATATAATAAATTAATTTTTTACTTTTGATAACATATTTTTAAATGTTTTCTGAAAGTGAATTAGTAAGTTTGCATATTAAGCTGACGATATGAAATATTCTACAACACGAGCCATCAAATGAAAACACCATTGTGTTTTTTGGTTAACAAAAAAATTTGGTAAAATCAAATTGTAAAAAAATATTACAAAAGCTTTTTAAAATTATATAAAAAATTCAACGTTTAAATAATTAAAATAACCTTGAGCAACTAAGGTATAAATATGCAAAATTAAAAAAGGTACAACATTTTCTAGAACATTACATTTAAAAATACTTACATATGTATCTATATAGTCCAGTCATAGTCTAGTCATAGTCTAGTCATAGTCTAGTCATAGTCTAGTCATAGTCTAGTCATAGTCTAGTCATAGTCTAGTCATAGTCTAGTCATAGTCTAGTCATAGTCTAGTCATAGTCTAGTCATAGTCTAGTCATAGTCTAGTCATAGTCTAGTCATAGTCTAGTCATAGTCTAGTCATAGTCTAGTCATAGTCTAGTCATAGTCTAGTCATAGTCTAGTCATAGTCTAGTCATAGTCTAGTCATAGTCTAGTCATAGTCTAGTCATAGTCTAGTCATAGTCTAGTCATAGTCTAGTCATAGTCTAGTCATAGTCTAGTCATAGTCTAGTCATAGTCTAGTCATAGTCTAGTCATAGTCTAGTCATAGTCTAGTCATAGTCTAGTCATAGTCTAGTCATAGTCTAGTCATAGTCTAGTCATAGTCTAGTCATAGTCTAGTCATAGTCTAGTCATAGTCTAGTCATAGTCTAGTCATAGTCTAGTCATAGTCTAGTCATAGTCTAGTCATAGTCTAGTCATAGTCTAGTCATAGTCTAGTCATAGTCTAGTCATAGTCTAGTCATAGTCTAGTCATAGTCTAGTCATAGTCTAGTCATAGTCTAGTCATAGTCTAGTCATAGTCTAGTCATAGTCTAGTCATAGTCTAGTCATAGTCTAGTCATAGTCTAGTCATAGTCTAGTCATAGTCTAGTCATAGTCTAGTCATAGTCTAGTCATAGTCTAGTCATAGTCTAGTCATAGTCTAGTCATAGTCTAGTCATAGTCTAGTCATAGTCTAGTCATAGTCTAGTCATAGTCTAGTCATAGTCTAGTCATAGTCTAGTCATAGTCTAGTCATAGTCTAGTCATAGTCTAGTCATAGTCTAGTCATAGTCTAGTCATAGTCTAGTCATAGTCTAGTCATAGTCTAGTCATAGTCTAGTCATAGTCTAGTCATAGTCTAGTCATAGTCTAGTCATAGTCTAGTCATAGTCTAGTCATAGTCTAGTCATAGTCTAGTCATAGTCTAGTCATAGTCTAGTCATAGTCTAGTCATAGTCTAGTCATAGTCTAGTCATAGTCTAGTCATAGTCTAGTCATAGTCTAGTCATAGTCTAGTCATAGTCTAGTCATAGTCTAGTCATAGTCTAGTCATAGTCTAGTCATAGTCTAGTCATAGTCTAGTCATAGTCTAGTCATAGTCTAGTCATAGTCTAGTCATAGTCTAGTCATAGTCTAGTCATAGTCTAGTCATAGTCTAGTCATAGTCTAGTCATAGTCTAGTCATAGTCTAGTCATAGTCTAGTCATAGTCTAGTCATAGTCTAGTCATAGTCTAGTCATAGTCTAGTCATAGTCTAGTCATAGTCTAGTCATAGTCTAGTCATAGTCTAGTCATAGTCTAGTCATAGTCTAGTCATAGTCTAGTCATAGTCTAGTCATAGTCTAGTCATAGTCTAGTCATAGTCTAGTCATAGTCTAGTCATAGTCTAGTCATAGTCTAGTCATAGTCTAGTCATAGTCTAGTCATAGTCTAGTCATAGTCTAGTCATAGTCTAGTCATAGTCTAGTCATAGTCTAGTCATAGTCTAGTCATAGTCTAGTCATAGTCTAGTCATAGTCTAGTCATAGTCTAGTCATAGTCTAGTCATAGTCTAGTCATAGTCTAGTCATAGTCTAGTCATAGTCTAGTCATAGTCTAGTCATAGTCTAGTCATAGTCTAGTCATAGTCTAGTCATAGTCTAGTCATAGTCTAGTCATAGTCTAGTCATAGTCTAGTCATAGTCTAGTCATAGTCTAGTCATAGTCTAGTCATAGTCTAGTCATAGTCTAGTCATAGTCTAGTCATAGTCTAGTCATAGTCTAGTCATAGTCTAGTCATAGTCTAGTCATAGTCTAGTCATAGTCTAGTCATAGTCTAGTCATAGTCTAGTCATAGTCTAGTCATAGTCTAGTCATAGTCTAGTCATAGTCTAGTCATAGTCTAGTCATAGTCTAGTCATAGTCTAGTCATAGTCTAGTCATAGTCTAGTCATAGTCTAGTCATAGTCTAGTCATAGTCTAGTCATAGTCTAGTCATAGTCAAGTCATAGTCTAGTCATAGTCTAGTCATAGTCTAGTCATAGTCTAGTCATAGTCTAGTCATAGTCATACTCACTAGTATTTGAACTTGAGTTTATTTGTTTTAACAAAATTATATTTAACTAAACTTTGTATTGTATAATAATTAATGTATAAAACATGGCTAAAATTGTATATAATTTAAAACCTTTAGGGCACCACAATGCAGTATTAATAACAGACACTATCACCTGTATCATCACTACGAACTGCAACGTTAACAAAATTTAAGCAAACAATAAGAGAGTTGATGTTCTACAATTTATAATTTAATTTATTTGAATTGTTGTTGATACTAGCAACCACAGTCAACTAAGCCAAATAGAAAAGACATTCATCTGACCAATGAATACAAAAACATATATATTTTTACCAGACTACAGTAATTTCTTTCAGAATCATAACTAAATAATGAAAACGTTTGAATATTATTCTAACAGAATAGATCTTTTTAATAGCCATATGTGTAATATTTTTTGTAGAGTTGTAGTTGTGAATTTTTGTTATAAATATTAACAATTTTTAGTTTTATTATTTTCAATTTTCTGGTAACAAAGCACTGTGTGACCCTATTAGCAATCGAATGACTGACATACGAGTATAGAAGCATTTTAAATTATAATGGCAGACTTTAAATCCAAACAAAACTAAACATCTGCAATGAACAGAACAAAAAAAAAAAAAATTATTTAGAAAATCATCATACTCATCAAAATATTCATCATCTAAATAAAAATAAAATACTCGTATTTTGTGTTTTTATATTCTGAAATAAGCACATGTATACCTAACACACATTTTTAAATATACATATTTAAATATCCTGATACAAATACTTACCCATTATAAGAGTGTGTATGTATTTCACATGTTAAATATATGCTTTTTATATATAGAAACTTTTAACATTAGTAGAAATATAATTTAGAATTTCACTAAATTAGCAATTTCATTTTTTTTTTTAGAAAATAATAATATAGAAGAATATTTTAGCCAAACAATTTAGCCAGACAAATAATTGTAGTTTACTTATTGTATATAATTTTTTTTGTTACTATTAACGTTGTTATAATATTTACTTTAGCTTACGAGTATATAGGAAAATTAACTCTAATTTTGTTAAATAACTGCTATTGTTTTTATAATAGAAGTAGCAAAAGCTATTTGGTATGAAGTAAAATTTAAAGAATAGATAATTATAATGATAAAATATAATAAATTGGTTTCCAATAGTTAATTGAGAATGTTACAAATAATTAGTTCGCTTGCAAGGGTATCCATAAATAATGTTTCATCTACATTTGGAAACCGCTAGAAGGTGATCATTTTAAAATTTTTGATATTTGAAATCTTTGAAACAAATGTTTGCAAAACGCTTTGGATTTTTCTTTGTTTTTGCCATGTCAAAAAGTGTATGTCAATAATTCCACAGCATTTCAAGAGCTTTAAATTAACACTATCTACTTATATATGCATTTTTTTATCGAAAACTTTTCTATAAAAATTTTAATATCGAAAGCTTTTCTATAAAAATTTTCATATCGAAACATTTTCTATAAAAATTTTAATATCGAAAAATTTTCTATAAAAATTTTAATATCGAAAAATTTTCTGTAAAATTTTGAATATCGAAAATTTTTCTATGAAAATTTTTTTATTGAAAAATTTGCTATAAAAATTTTAATATCGAAAAATTTTCTATTAAAATTTGTATATAAAAAAAAATTTTATAAAAAATTTTTATTTAGAACAATTTTATATAATAATTTTGTTTGAAAAAATTTTCTATAAAAATTTTTATATCGAAATACTTTTTGTATTACAAAATTTTTTATACAAAATTTTTGTATCGAAAATTTTCAATATAAAAATTTTACATCCCAAAATTTTTTATATATATATTTTTTTTTAATTTTCTATATATCATTTTTATATCGAAATATTTTCTGTAAAAAATTTTTACAAATTTTTATATTGAAAAATTTTCTATATAAAATTTTTGTATCGAAAAATTTTCTATGCTAATAATTTATATCCAAAAATTTTTATAAATTGTCTATGTAAAATTTTTATATCAAACGATTTTTAAAATAAAGTTTTTATCGAAAATTTTCTATATAAAATTTGTGTATCGAAAAATTTTCTATATAAAATTTTTATAAAGAGAAATTGTATGTTTTAAATTGTTGTATCGAAAAACTTTCAATATTAAGTTTTTGTATAACAAATATTTGCGTCGAAAAATTTTTTTAATCAAAATTTTGTATATACAATTTTTGTTTATATCGAAAAATTGTGTATATAAAATTTTTGTACTGAAAAGTTTTTTATAAAAAATTTTTATTAATTTTTTATACAAGATTTTTATATGGAAAAATTTTCCCAAAGTCTAGTCATAGTCTTTTTATATTAAAAAATTTTCTATATAAAATTTTTAAACAAACATTTTTCTGTATAAAATTTTTCTACCAAAAAATTTTCTGTATACAAATTTTATATCCAAAAATTGTTTATGTAAAATTTTTATGCTGAAAATTTGCTATATAAAGTTTTGGCATTTTTTACCGAAAAATTTTATATAAAAAAGTTTTCTTTTAAAAATTGTTATTTCGAAACAAAAATTCTACATAAAATTTTTATATTAAAAAATTGTTTGTATAAAATTTTTATATCGAAAAATTTTGTATATAAAATTCTTTTATTGAAATGAATTTTGTATTCAGTATACAGAAGTTTTTGCGAGTTCAAGATCTGTAATTAGATTTTCCGAACTCCTAAGGGTACAAAAATTATTCGAGTTGAAAGTCGGTTTCAAAGGAATAAAAACTGTTTGATTTTTGCCCATATGCAATTTTTTTATCGAACCATTTCTTATATCAAATTTTTATATCGAAAAATTTTACATTAAAAAACTTTGTATATAAAATTTTTATATCGAAAAATTTTGTATTAAACATTTTTGTAACGAATATTTTTTATATAAAATTTTTGTATCGAAAAATTTGCTATATAAAACTTTGATACACAAAAATTTTCTATATAAACAATTTTTCTAAAGAAGAATTTTCTTTAAAACTTTGTAAATCAAAATTTTTTTTATAAAAATGTTAGTATCGAAAAATGTCAAATTTTTGTATACAAAAATTTTCTATAAAAATTTTCGTATCAAAAAATTCTATGAAAACTTTTAAATCGAAAAGTGTTTATATCGAATAATTGCTTTCAAAATATTTCTATATACAATTTTTACATCTAAAAATTTTTACATCGAATCATTTTCTAAATAAAATTTTTTTTATTGAAAAAATTTCTATATAAAATTTTTATACCAAAAAATTCTATATAAAAATTTTTATGTCAATAAATTTTTTATATAAAATTTTTATATCGAAAAATTTTTTATAGAAATAAAAAAAAAATATCAAACAATTTTTTAAGAAAATTTTGTTGAAAGTTTTTCGAATAATCGTTTATTAGTTTTGAAGATTTTGTCATAAAGAAATATACATTTGGCATGTAGAAATATACATATCAAATTTTCTAGAAAAAGTTTTTTAATACAAAAATTTTCTATAAACATATCGCACTTGATCAGCAAGAGGGTATTAACTCAAAATTTTTAAATTTTCACTTTTTAGAAGAAATTGACACAACACAAACTGTTCCCCTACGAATTTTTCAATACAAATTGTTGTTTTTTGAGTAATTTCTGACAACTTCGGACAGTTCGGACTATTTTGGGTAGTTTCGGTAGAAAATGGTAACAGGCATTTTGATGAAAAGTGTGACATCAAAAATATTTTCCGTAAAAATGTTTATGAGAATCATTACATTGAACAATTTTTTTAGAATAAATTTATATCTAACAAGTAGGAGTGTTATTTTCGGCTGTGCCGAAACTTGTATACCCACCATCAAGTTGTACGAGAGTGCAGCTAATTCAAAATGTTGACCAAATGTGTTATTGTTGGTAATATATTTGGACTAAATTCGGTTGCAGTGGTACAGTTACTATAGTTCAACATTTAAAAGTATCTAAGTGGTTTCCCAAGTATTTACCTTGGACAAAATGCTGTTCCATACCCGAATATAGTTTTACATTAATAAGCTGTTTCGTTGTGCTATAAACATGTTGATAGCAACACGGCAGGTTCATATATTTTGTTAGGAGTTCCTAGTGCATGTATAAAGTCTGGACCTAACATTGATTGAGAGCTATCTAATTTCGTAGATGCAATCTTAATATACTGAATGTACCTCCAAATCTTTTTGTTTGTAGATATAAAAAAGGGATGTTATATATATAAGAACTATAGCCTAATGTTGACCGATTGTTACAAAATTGTATATACTGGCTGGTATTAATATAAAGTTTTTTTTTGCAAAAATTTAGTGGCCATAGCTGACATAGTTTATAATTTAGTTTTTATATGAAGGCTATGGTCAAAAATGGACCGATTCTTATAAAATTTGACATACTGACTGAAAGTTGCATAAAACTTCTCTGTTCTAAATTAAGTAGTCATAGATTTTAAAATTTTATTCAATTTATCAGCATAAATGTGATTCCCGGGGCAGGGTTATATGGGAGCTCTAACTAAATCTGAACCGATTTTACCCATTTTCAGCACACAATTTTTATAACATTTCGAAAATACTTTTGCTAAATTTTGTCTCTCTACCTCTTGTAGTTAAAAACTATCGCGCTTTTCTCTGACGGAAAGACGGACATAACCGTATTTTCTATTTGTATTTTTGTGTTTCCGTAAGTTTTTTATATGGGAACTATGGTCAAATAGTAACCGATTGTATCAAAAATTTGCGCACTGGCTGGCATTCACATAAGACTTCCTTTTGTAAAATTTTGTTGCTGTAGCCTTTTTAGTTAAGGCGCTATCGAGCTTTTATCTGACGGACCCCCTTTTCTTTTTGTATTTCCGCAAGTTTTTTATATGGAAGCTACGGTCAAATGGTGACCGATTACGACAAAATTTTGCACACTGCATTGACATAAGACCATCTCGTGCTAAATTCAGTGGTTATATCTGTTATAGTTTTAGATATATTGCCATTTAAGTGTATTTTAGGTGAAATTTTGGCTGTTTCCGTAAGTTTTTTGTATGGGAGCTATGACTAAATGTGAACCGATTTTGATTAAATTTTATATGCTGCCTAGGGATTCTTTATACCAAATTTTATCGTCGTAGCTATTTTAGTTTGTTATTTATTAGCAAATAAGCGATTAGCGTAGGCGAGGTTATACGGGAGCTATGGTCAAATGTAAACCGATTTTGCCCAATTTCATTACCAAAATTTTCTCAGATGTGAAGAATGTTTTTACTAAGTTTCAGAGAGCTAGCTCCTTTCGTTTATTCGTTATCGTGATTTCAACAGACAGACAGACGGACATCGCTCAATCGTCTTAGAATTTCATAACGATTCAGAATATATCTCGTTTTTAATTTTTGAGCCAATATTAAGGAAATTACAAACGGAATGACAACCTCAATATACCTCCATTCTTTTTGATGGTGAGTATAAAAATTGTCTATGAACAAATTAACATCATAAAAAATTTGCATTTTAAACATTGTCGGTAAAAAAATTGAATTAAGTTTAATAAAAAAAAATGTACCTAAAAATTTTACTAAAGAGAATATAAATTTATTGTTTATATGTATGTATCTGTGCACATAATATGGGATGGTCTAAATTTTTTATAGGGTGGTCTTATTCCATGTGAAATCATAACAGTTCTTTTGTGCTGCGGTTTTTTAACTATGAGGTTTAATTTTAATATTTGGTTTTAAGTTACGCATAGATTTTTTCTAAAGTATTCAAAACCATATCCGTAAGTAGTAGATTAAGTTTCAAACAGTTTAGCTGTTTAGCACCAAAAACAAAAATTTATGATCACATTTTATGTCCGTTTCTACTGTTTATGGTGTTCAGTCCAATGTAAAATTAACAACAATAAACCACTGAATGTACTAAGTTTAAATAAACAAATTTATGGAATTATTTTTATACTTACACTCAGAATATTATGTAAGTAAAATTAACTTAAAATGTAATTTGAAATGAATGAATATTCATTTAAAAACCGGTCAACTGATTTTTCATTCAAATTCAATAAATATTTCATTTAAATTTAACTGACAAATATTTAAACTACATTTTCAGTTTTAAAAACGGAATATTTAGTTGTTTTCAAAAAAATTACTGACAAAAATTTAAACTACATTTTTAGTATAAAAAACGGAAATTTTCATTTATTTTTAAAAAATTGAATGGTAAAAAACTACGTAAAATTTCCGTAAAACGGACAATTTTCATTTGTTTTTGTAATTAATGTAACATAAAAGACGAAACCATAAAAAGGTTATATCCTTTAAGGCATCAAAAAACCAAACAGACAAAACAAAGTTTGTTGTTTGCTTAGGCCATACCCCGTGATAGGCGGCCAGTATTATAAAAAGTTTCTTCAGTAAGCAAACCTAAGATACTTAAGGAAAAACAATAATTAAACAAATACGAATTATATTTGATACAATAATTGAAATAATTTATAAAAACTAAACAACTGATATTTTCAAATGTTACGGATTTTCAGTATTTTTTTGTAGGTTGTTTTTTAAACAAATGTATAAATATGTTAAAAATCAATTTTCATATAAATTTAAATGAATATTCATTTGAAAACAACATAACCGAAAATTTCCTAAACAACATACAATCAGTTACTGTAATAATTTCCTGAGTGTATGTATGTATTAGTATAGTATACTCCATTTCCCCCCAACCAAAAAAAAAAAGAAGCGGAATGCACAAATGAAATATGTATTTACAAAGAATTCCTGCTGGGAACATAATGAAAAATAATAATGAAATAAACCATATACGAGTATTCAGTGAATCATACAGTTCAAATTTTACCAACCAACTGTAATCTTCATTACTTTTATGCATTTTCTGTGGCAAATTTTTTTTACAACCCGCCCTTGATTATTAATGCGTTTTTTGATGTGTTGGTGTGGGGTTTTGTTTTCTTGTTTTTTGCTGCTGCTGCCTTTAAAACTGTAGAACACGCGCAAAGCAATAAAAAACATATTTGGTGAATTTTTTCAGAAATCATTTGAACTTTCCGAGAAATAAACGTAAATAAATACATATTCTATATATGTATTGAGTTTAAACTTATTTGCTTGTGTTTATTAGAGGAGCTCGATTTGTGGGAACATTAAAATTGTATAACTTTTGATTCAACCATTGAAAAAGAGTTTTTTTAAATTTTGTCTTAGGCTTTGTCTTTTGACTTAACCGTAAGTTTCTAAAATTTGGTTAAAATTGATCAACATTTTGACAACTTCCAACTTGTGTATGATAAAATTGGTTTATATTTTGGTGTAGAAAGCAGTCAATTATTTTCATAATAGACAAGTAAGAAAGTGGTATGGTCGGTCAAGCCCGACCATACAATACCCTTCACAACTAATGTCAAAGGTGTTCTTTTCCCTATATAAAGAAAAATATTTGCTAAATTTTGCCATCATACAAACATTTTTTCAAAACTTATATATATAAGCTGTTGCCATTATTTGGACTTATATGAGAGCCAGGGTCAAATGTAAACCAATTATCTGGAAATTTGGCAAGTTGATTACTGTTTCTATAGATATTATGTATGCAAAAAATAAACGCAAAATTCCGATTATTTTCTGCGTTTTAGTGAGTTTTGTCTTATTTAGTGCGTTTTGACAGAAGAGTTTGTATGGGAGCTATGGTCAATTGTGAACCGATTTTCACGAAATTTGCTGCAGTGGTTTTGGTTACCTTAAGTAGTATTCGTTTTAAATTTCATGAAAAAATATTAATATTTGTGGCCAAAATATCAATTCCAGGAAGTGGGACCTATGGGAGGTACCATAAATAATGGACCGATTTGGACGAGTTTCAATAGCCATAGTCCCACTATCAAAAAAATGATCTATGCTAAATGTGATCAAATTATCTTTAGAATTGTGACCTTTAGTTTGATTACATGGTATACATGGGGGTCTAGCCAGCCGTCCAGCCAGACGGACTGTCATCGCCAAATTATATCAGAAAATGATTCTAAGCCTATTGGTACACTAAAAGGTGGGTCTAAGACAAACATTTCAATACGTTACATACATCAGCACAAACTTCTAATACCCTCTCCACCTATGGTGGTGAAGGGTATAAAAACGTGATGTAGCCTGAACAAAAGAACATTTTGCAAGAATTTTCCTCATATCATGAAAAGTTTGGTATTGAAATTGAGAGAAATTGGTTCACATTAAATAACAACAACAATAAGTTAGCGGAAATGTTATCCATATATACATTTACCCTCGTATTTGAAGGATGTTATAAAGATGGACTTGACCAACTGTAGTACTTTGTTACTTGTTTTCTAACAAAATTGACGATTGAACATTAAAATTTGGGATGAATTTAGTTAAAATTTCAAATCTAGGAAAACAAAACTTTAACATTTTTGTTGATGAATTTCGTATTTCGAGCTAGTCTAATGTTTGATTACGCGTTTGTTAAAAATCACTTACATATGTCTCTATTATACAGGAGCGTAAGTAAAGGGGAGCTTTTGATTAACTGTTCCAATTATTCTTATATCAGAAATTAAAGGTTTTTTATAAATGCTTTTGCATATTTCTATTTTCTTGGAAATATTCATAAAACTTTTATAATGTTTTGAATAGTTATGAAATGATTATTTACTTATTATATAGAAAAAAGTAAAGCCAAAGTCATAACATCAATAGCTTTTGATGCCGAAATAAAATTACTTAACCGGAAAGAATTGACCTATTGACTTAATCAGAATCTGTTTATTTGAATATATGCAAAAAATGCATATAAAATATTTTTTTCTTTTGATTATATAATAATGTGTTAAACATAAAATTTTGTTTAACAAAATATATACACACAATCATAAAAAAATAAATGTATGTTGGGTTGAATTTTTAATATATGTTTGTGAATATGATTAGGGTAGTCCTTTTCCTTATTTTATTATAATTTATTTAATTTCTTAAAGTGAAGAAAGTAGGTTATATTGACTTTTTTCCTTATATTTTGTAATATTGGATAATCTCAGATTGGTCTTATTGGGTTTTCTATCAAGGAATTGACCGAAACAAAATATAGTCAGATGGTCCAATGTCCGGGCTATAAAACCTCTCAGCCAAGGTCAGTTTCAAAAGATATGTATTGATATTAACTTATGTCATACTTTTAAGATTATCCAAAATTACGGTAAAAATTATTAAGTCGTTCTCTAAACCGAAGTCATGGAATTATTTTTATCTTAAAATTAAATATGTAGAACATAAACTCCAATGCATTTGGAGTAAAATGGAAATTTTATTATTTCAATTTTCAATATTGCCCTATTCTATATACATATGTATATGTTACTGCGTGCGTGTAATGCATTTGTATTATTTATGTATGTATTTTAAGTGCTAGTACATTAAGTATCCAGATTCCCAAATGTGCTTAAAAAAATAAAAAGGGAAAAATAATAAAACTCTTTATATTCGCTCCGGACCCCTTTACTCCGCTATTAAATATCTGTATAAAAACGAGGGCTGCAGTAGGAATTTTGGTATAGATTATTTTAAAATTCACCTTTAAATTGAAATAAAAAATAATTTGGAGATCTAGTAAAAGTGAATATTGATAGAATATTTTTCATTTATGACTAGCTCTGACCTCTATGGAAAAAATGTTATAATGAAAATTTTTCTACGAAAAAAATTTTATAAAAGAAATAACGAAAATTTTTCTATAGACAAATTTTAAAACGAAAATTTTTCTATTTGAAAAATTTTATAACAAAAATTTTTCTAGAGAAAAAATTTTATAACAAAAAGTTTTCTGTAGAAAAAATTTATAACGAAAATTTTTGAATAGAAAAAGTTTTATAACAAAAATTTTTCTATAGAAAAAAATTTATAACAAAAATTTTTCTATAGAAAAAAATTTATAACAAAAATTTTTTAATAGAAAAAATTTTATTAACAAAATTTTTCTCTAGAAAAAATTTAATAACGAAATATTTTTCTCTAGAAAAAATTTTACAAAGAAAATTTTTCTATACAAAATATTTCATAACGAAAATTTTTCTATAGAAAAATTTTTCATAGAAAAAAGTTCCTAAAAAGAAAAATATCATAACGAAAATTTTTCTTAAGAAAACTTTCATGTCGAAAATTTTTTTTAAAAATTGTATAACTAAAATTTTTGTTTAGAAAAATTTCAAATCGAAAATTTTTCTTTAGAAAGAATTTCATAACGAGAATTTTTATATGAAATTAATTTTATACTGAAATTTTTTTATAAAAAAAATTTCATAACAAAATTTTTTCTACAGAAAAAATTTCATAACAAAAAATTTTCTATAGAAAAAATTTCGTAACGAAAATTTTTCTATAGAAAAACTTTCATAACAAAAATTTTTCTGCAGAAAAAATTTCATAACAAAAATTTTTTTGCAGAAAAAATTTCATAACGAAAATTTTTCTATAGAAAAAATTTCACAACGAAAATTTTTCTATAGAAAAAATTTCATAACGGAAATTTTTATAATGAGAATTTTTTTTATAAAAAAAAATTGTATAACAAAAATTTTTCAGTAGAAATAATTTCATAACGATTTTTTTTAGAAAAAGTTTCATAACAAAAATTTTTCTATAGAAAAAATTTCACAACGAAAATTTTTCTATAGAAAAAAGTTCACAACGAAAATTTTTCTATAGAAAAAATTTCACAACGAAAATTTTTCTATAGAAAAAATTTCACAACGAAAATTTTTCTATAGAAAAAATTTCACAACGAACATTTTTCTATAGAAAAAATTTCACAACGAAAATTTTTCTATAGAAAAAATTTCACAACGAAAATTTTTCTATAGAAAAAATTTCACAACGAAAATTTTTCTATAGAAAAAATTTCACAACGAAAATTTTTCTGTAGAAAAAATTTCACAACGAAAATTTTTCTATAGGAACAATTTCACAACGAAAATTTTTCTATAGAAACAATTTGATAACGAAATTTTTTTTATAGAAAAAATTTTATAAAGAACATTTTTCTTTAGAAAAATTTCATAACAAAAATTTTTCTATTGAAAAAAATTATAATGGAATTTTTTCTGTAGAAAACATTTCATAACAAATATTTTTCTTTAGAAAAAATTTCATAAGAAATATTTTTCTTTAGAAAAAATTTCATAACGAAAATTTGTCTATAAAAAAAATTTCGCAATGAAAATATTTCTGTAGAAAAAATTTCATAACCAAAACTTTTCTAAAGAAATATTATTATATCTATAATTTTTATATAAAAAAAAATTTTATCGAAATTTATTTTGTAAAAAAGAAAATTTTATATCTGAAATTTTTCTATAGAAAAAATTTTATATCAAAAATGTTTCTATGAAAAATTTTATATCAATAATTTTCTTTGGAAAAAATTGAAAAAAAAAATTATATCATAAATGATTCTATAGGAAAAATGTCACGACGAAAATTTTTCTATACATAAAATTTCAAAACAAAAATTTCTTAACGAAAATGTCTTAAGCCATTTGGGTATCGTTGCAATTGTAGGATCTAAACTGGTCATATAAAAGAATCAACATATTCAATATTTGCAATTTTTGAAATTCATATTCATTCACCTATAGGTCAACCTCATAGACAAAAATAGGCGGAAAATGAATAATACTCTAAATTCGGACCTGATTTAAATTTCTGAATGGGGTTAATGTTTATGCAAAAACGACTCAAAGCTGTACATTAACACACAAATGTATGATTGACTGTATTGCTTCATAATAAATATTGAGGAATCAGAAGCCCTTGATGTTCTGGGAATGTTGTTCATTGAACTCAACACATTTTTGAAGTATCGAAGAAAGCATTCAAGTGTTTCGGATTTTAAAAACGAGACACAAGACTTACTTCACTTCGTCTGATTACTTTACTATTTTATACCACTTATATCCAATCAAAAGTGGAATACAACTCTTATGTATGGGCCGGTATTCCGAAGTCTATTTTGGAGTAACTTGATCGTTTTAAAAAAAGGGCCAAGTTGTTTATTAGTGATAGTAGGGTAGCTAGCTCTATTGAATCACTAGAGCATTGTCGCAATGTAGGTTGTATCTATCGATTTTACAGTGGTTCGTATTCTAATGAAATCAGGGTATGAATGTATTCTAATGGAGTACTCGTATGCCCTGAAGTACTCATGTATTTGTAGTAGATTAGCAAGTGGATCACACAATAGAGAAAACAATGCAGCTATTTTCTGTATGTTGAGTAAACTTTCCTCAGGAATCTTTCCGCTCATATATGATACCAAAAAGTTTGGATAATCAGTAGACCATAAGTAAATTCTATAGTCGGCCAAGCCAGACTTTTTGATACTTTTCACTATCAAGATTGAATGTAAACCATCATCTTAGATTTGTATATATATATATATATATATATACATATATATAGATTTATAATATAATTTTGGATACCTAAAAAACTTATGGTTAAATACTGACCGATTCCAACTAAATTTTGTATGAGTGTTCATACAAAGGGTTCAGGGTTCATATTTAACTCAGAGGTATTTAACTCAGAGAAATTTAACTCAGAGGTATAGAGTAACATGGTCCACATTTTAACTTAGAGGTGTATGTTTTTATGGAGCCCGTCATGATCGTCTATATATAATTCCCGACAACATTCCAATTGGAACAAGGGGTACTTCTCTCAGACAATGAGCTGCATCCGATTCTATTTTTAGACTCATTGAAAGGGACCTACGTTTTAACACCGACTCCGAACGGCAAATGCATTAGTTAGAGAAGTTTTACATAGCCTAATACTCAATAACCACCCTGTAGTAAAACTGGGATCATGTGTCTCCATGTCAACACTTTGTGTAACATCAATTCAAATGTCCCCAATTTTAGTTCAGTACTGAAATAGTGAATATATAGAGACAACTATTCTAGTATATATCTGGTGACATTGTCAACGAATGTGTCAACATATATGTATATCAATAGGCCCCGATTTGTTCTCAATGTCTCCATTTGGACCAAAAGAACTACAAAGTCAATACTAAGTAAATAGTGGTAATGTCTACTGGTAGATTTTGTAGGAACTCTAAATGTTAAATGTCAATAGTAGATAACATTGGATGGGGTAAAATAGGCAAGTAGTACTGGAGACATTGTCAATAGCAAAACAGTATTGTTTCTCTGACGGCATTTACTGCAGGGCAGTGACTAGATGATGAGTTATGAGGTGAACCGCTGCTTTATTGAAAATTTTTATTTTTTCAATTGGGTCTGACCAGGGATCGAACTTGGGACCTCTGTATGCTAGGCGGATGACTAACCTGCTATACCACGGCGGTTCACTGTCGTGATCGTCTATTGTACTTAAATATTAGAAAATTTTAAATGTATTTGTAGCTGGTCTTTGTTCGGTCTGCTTAACAGCAATCTGTTGCCACCAAAAGCTGGAAGTCGGTTTCTTTGTCTTTTCTTTTCATTCCAAAACTTCCCAAACAAACTTCGTAATTTGTCTTATTTTTTCCTGTTGCTTTGTTATGTACATATTTATTTGTATTACTTATTTCATTTCTGTTGCATTTATTTTGTTTTTATTTCCATTTTAATATAACATCAACATTATTCATTAACACATTCAATATACACCAAAAATATATTGTCGTTGAGGTTATTGCAACTTTATGTTGCTGCTGTTGCTATTGCTGTCGATATTGTTGATGATTTTCTTTTTTTATTATTTGCACCAAATGTGAATTAAACAAAAAATAAAAGTAAAAGAAAAATACACATACGACAAGAAAATTATAATGATTGTACATTGCAATAAATAATTGATAAATTGCAGATGAATTTTAATATTAAATTGATTGTGTATAACAGGGACATGTTTTTAATAATAGTAATAATAATGAAACCAAAAAGAAAAAATTTATAAAAAAATAAAAATTGAATTGACAAAAATAATATTATGGAAATTATACACACATATTTATTTACACATTTGTTCTGTATATTTTAACATTGTAAAAGAAAATTTTATTTATTTAAAAAAATTGCAAAATTTTTGGTAAAAAGTTTAACAAGAAAATGTATTGTTTCCGCCTAGACAACACTCACATTTAAATCTTTTATTATTTGAATATAAAAAAATTTTATGATTTTCAAAATGAATTGGCATGAATTGTTTCGTCAACAAAATTATATCGTCAATCAATAATTGTGTGGTTTCGCTTATTTTTATGGTTGACAGTAAATGTGAAAAAATAAGTAAAAGTTGAAGTTCGGGTTTGTGTTTTTGGTTCATATGTTAACAATTTTCACAGCCAATTTTTAGGTGTTAAATTTTAATATCGGATTTGAAAAATTGATGCATGGAACATCAGAAGTGCAAAATAATATTCTTCTATAAAAAACATTTATGTCATTTTTCTATAGAAAAAAATTTATATCAAAAATATTTCTGCAAAAAAATTTTATACCAAAAATGTTTCTACAGAACAAATTTTTCTCCAGAAAAATTTTATACCGAAAATTTTTCTATAGAAAAAATTTTATACCGAAAATTTTTGTATAGAAAAAATTTTATACCGAAAAGTTTTCTATAGAAAAAATTTTATACCGAAAATTTTTCTATAAAAAAAATTTTATACCGAAAATTTTTCTATAGAAAAAATTTTATACCGAAAATTTTTCTATAGAAAAATTTTCGTTATACAAATTTTTCTATAAAAAAAAATGTATACCTAAAATTTTTCTGTAGAAAAAAATTTATGCTCAAAATTGTTCTATAGAAAAAACTTTTGTATCGAAAATTTTTCTATAGAAAACATTTTATACCAAAAATCTTTCTATAGAAATATTTTGTACCCAAATGTTTTCTATAAAAAAAGTTTATACTAAAAATTTTTTTATAGAAAATATTTTTAACCAAACATTTTTCTATCGAGAAAATGTTTACCGAAAATTTTTCTATAGAAAAAATTTTTTACCGAAAATTTTTCGATATAACATTTTTTCTATAAATAAATTTTCGGTATAAAATTTTTTCTATAGAAAAATTTTTGATATAATATTTTTTGCTATAGAAAACTTTTCGATATAAAATTTTTTCTGTAAAAAAATTTTTTCTTTAGAAAAATTTTCGATATAAAATTTTTTCTATAGAAAAATTTTCGATATAAATTTTTTTCTATAGAAAAATTTTCGATATAAATTTTTTTTCTATAGAAAAATTTTCGATATAAAATTTTTTCTTTAGAAAAATTTTCGGTATAAAATTTTCGGTGTAAAATTTTTTCTATAGAGACATTTTTCGGTATAAAATTTTTTCTACAGAAACATTTTTAGGTATAAAATTTTTTCTAGAGAAACATTTTTCGGTATAAAATTTTTTCTATAGAAAAATTTTCGGTTTAAAATTTTTTCTATAGAAAAATTTTCGGTATAAAATTGTTTCTATAGAAAAATTTTCGGTATAAAATTTTTTCTATAGAAAAATTTTCGGTATAAAATTTTTTCTATAGAAATATTTTCAGTATAAAATTTTTTTCTATAGAAACATTTTCAGTATAAAATTTTTTTCTATAGAAAAATTTTCAGTATAAAATTTTTTTCTATAGAAAAATGTTCAGTATAAAATTTTTTTTCTATAGAAAAATTTTCGGTATAAAATTTTTTCTATAGAAAAATTTTCGGTATACAATTTTTTCTATAGAAATAGAAATCGACGAAAAACTTATATTTCGGTTATTGTTATACTTAGGTAACCATAGCAAATATCTGAAATCTAGTTTTGGTTGTTGACAAGTGTTATCGGTAAAGATTTTACCTTAGAGGTATCGTAACGTCAGACTTGCATTACTATAGTAGTTTTTCAGTTGCTTTATTTTTAATGTTATAAAAATTTAGCTATTTACTACTAGCGAATTTTTAAAAAGTATAACGCATGATTAAGCAGCAAAGCTGATAAAATTAAGACGAGTCCAACCTTTTTCTAAAATTTTAAACCAATTGGGTTTTAAGTACAATAAATTTTCTTAGCTAAATGCATTTTTCAAAAAAAAACCTTTCTAAGAAGAAAATTAACAACTCAAATAATCAACATGTTTATGATGTACTTGTATTACGAAAGAGGAAATAAAAAACTCTAGAACATTTATTTAAACCTTACCACTCTGACAGTACAACTATTACCACTCAGCTTCATTTCCGTTTTTATAGCCTTTTTTTCTTTATTCTAAAATAATAGTTTTTTTCTTCTTAGCTTTTACCTTAAACCAGTTATAGTCGAAGTGGCAGCAGCAGCAGAAGAAGAGTGATGGTCCACTGATTTGCTTGCAACAGTTTTCACGGAAGGAAGTAAGTCTGGATTAGGAGACGACATAAACTAAGAGCATTTTTGATGAAGATTCTTAAAAGTGTCATGTCGTCGTAATGTTTCTGCATAAGTAGTTGAAACACTTAAATCCATACAAACACATGTAGTTGGGTATATGAGTGTAGGTGTGTGTGAGTCTGTGTATTTCTATGAATATGTATAAGTGTTTGTATATATATATTGTCCGTGTATTAGTTAGCTTAGTGCTAAGATTATTTGGTTAACTATAAGTAAAGTTGAGTGCAAAAGGAGTAGAGTATGAGGAAAATTGAATGCATTGAAGCGTTTCTTATGTAATATGCCAACTAGAAACGTGTAATGCAATCCGATAAGATGACACACACTTACGCTTAAACTGGAAAAATGAAAAAGGGAAGCGTGTATATATGTAAGTGTGTTGACATGCGAGGTTAGTTTGAAATCGTTTCATCGTTTTTATATTGATAATAAATATATAACTAGTTAATATTTAAAGTAATGCAAAAACTTTATTTATAGTAATATAAGTTTAAATACCAATGCAAATAACAGCTATAAGCGTTTTTTGATTTGGGATTAGAAAAATATATCTCTGTATCAGATCTGGAGAATATGGTGAATGTGTAAGTTCTTTACCCAATTCAGAATTAGCAAGAACTGCTTAGAATCGCTATCTTGTTGTTGGTCGATTGTGAGCTTACGAGGGAAATTTCTTAACCTATTCTCGTAAAGCATTCAAAATAAAACGAACTACTTACAATAGTGTCACATTCGAAGCGGTTTATCATCAGAAAATATACTAACAAACACATTAATGGAAATACTCTTACAAACACATTAAAATCAAAGCCTGGAAAGATGTCGGTTTGAGTGGTATCTGAATGTAAAATTAACTCTTTCATTCAATTTTCTTTTTCTTCGGTTTTATGTTTTTTTTATATGCATTTAGTTTTAATTTATCTAACAAGTGCTAGAATCTTTTGATGTTCAAGTACAAACATTTTCTTATATGAGTATGTTGATACGTACGGGTATAAGTATATGTTAAATAGTTCACAAACGCATGGACAAAATTTCTTTGCATTTATTTGAAATCTTTTTTTTAATAAAGAGTTAAAGAATAGTATTTCGGGAACTCTTATAAGAAATAATTTCCAGATTCAAGTTTTTGTAGGTGGTTTCTAGTTGAAGTATTTTTAAAGAGTCTTAATTTCTTAGAAAAAATTTTTATGGGTGTTTTCAACTTAAATAGTATCTAAAATTTTGTCAATCTTAAGCAATATTATGTTTAAAATTCATGTGTGAACTTTTTTCATCTTCTTATTTTTAAAGGATTTTTTTAAGTTTTCGTTTTTTTCTTTATTATTTCTACTTTCTATAACATAAGCCGAACGAACCACTGTGCTTTAAAACCTCAACTTAACACCAAATCAACAAGACATTGAGCGTGACTAATATAAATGTAAAAAGAAGTAAAAGAATTAAAGTAAAATCTTGATATGGAAATTTTCATTTTAATTTCCTTTTCAAGTTTTTGCTAAAAATACGTATGTCATCTAGTAATTCGATGCATTTTCTTACGCCAACTAAACCAAACTAATCTGAAAGTCAGTCACTCAACTAATCAAACCCATTTTTATTTACGAGTTGAGTTTGAAAAAATATATAAGATAAGATGCTTCATTTAATATTGGCACATTAAAATAAATTTTCTTAATTTTTCTAATTTCTAAGAAATCCAAAAATGTTCTGGCAGATACTTTTAATATGACGTAAACTGTATTTAACTTGATATAATATTTGAAATTAGCACTTTAATAAGGTTTATAATAATTATATATTTTCTTAATATTCACATTCCACTGGTCCATATTGAACCGTTTTTGATAATTTCACGTGACATTTATACATATATTCTGTAATATAAATCAGGAATTTTCAAAATAATTTATTTTGGAAAAAGTTTAAAACAAAATTTTATATCTAAACATATGCGTTTGTCTGTCAAAACGTTTAGTTTAAATCAAATTCTTTAACTATCAGGTAACTTTAGACAAATATATTACAATGACGTGAACCTTATATATTATATGTTATTAAGATTATCCTAAAAGTGTGCTACCCAAATGTTTCTGAAATATCCAACATTTCGATCAATATTGAATGAATCCATTTTGCCCCAAGGTATCAGTAACAGCTTTAAACCAGAGCTAGTGATTAACGACAGATTTGACAGAATATATTAGTTTCCTCTTTGCCCATACCACCAGAAGCCGAAGAATTTTTATAATTTTCGTAATTATAGAATAAATATGAGTAATAGTGCAGACAATAGTCTTTTGATTGCCGGAATGTCGACAGGCGGAAGTTCAAAGGTATGAAATCAAGATTGGTTAATTCTTCAGAAAATTTACAGTTTATGGGAAATTGTAAAAAATTGACTATTTTTAGAAAATTTTCAAAAACTGACTTATTATATGAAATTTTTTTTTTCAAAAATTTACTATTTATAGAAAATTTTTTAAAAATTGACTACGTATAGAAATTTTTTAAAAAATTGACTATTTATAGGAAATTTTTCAAAAATTGACTATTTTTATAGAAAATTTTTATAGGAAATTTTTCGAAAATTGACTATTTTTATAGGAAATTTTTCGAAAATTGATCATTTTTTTTAGGAAATCTTTTGAAAATTGACTATTTTTATAGGAAATTTTTCGAAAATTGACTATTTTAATAGGATATTTTTCGAAAATTCACTATTTTTTTTAGGAAAATTTTCGAAAATTTACTATTTTTTTTATGAAATTTTTCGAAAATTGAGTATTTTTATAGAAAATTTTTATAAAATTGACTATTTTTATAGGAAATTTTTTGAAAATTTACTATTTTTATAGGAAATTTTTCGAAAATTGACTATTTTTATAGAAAATTTTTAGAAAATTGACTATTTTTATAGGAAATTTTTTGAAAATTGACTATTTTTATAGAAAATTTGTAGAAAATTGACTGTTTTTATAGGAAATTTTTAGAAAATTTACTATTTTTATAGGAATTTTTTCCAAAATTGTCTATCTTTATAGGAAATTTTTCCAAAATTGACTATTTTTATAGGAATTTTTTTTGAAAATTGACTATTTTTACAGAAACTTTTTCGAAAATTGAGTATTTTTTTAGGAAATTTTTCGAAATTGACTATTTTTATAGGAAATTTTTCGAAAATTGAGTATTTTTATAGGAAATTTTTTGAAAATTGACTATTTTTATAGGAAATTTTTATGGGAAATTTTTCGAAAATTGACTATTTTTTTTAAAGGAAATTTTTCGAAAATTGACTATTTTTATAAGAAATTTTTCGAAAATTGACTATTTTTATAGGAAATTTTTCGAAAATTCACTATTTTTAAAGGAATTTTTTCGAAAATTTACTATTTTTATAGGAAATTTTTCGAAAATTGACTATTTTTATAGGAAATTTTTCGAGAATTCACTATTTTTATAGGAAATTTTTCAAAAATTTACTATTTTTATACGAAATTTTTCAAAAATTGACTATTTATAGGAAATTTTTAACAAATTGACCATTTATAGGAAATTTTTCAAAAATTTACTATTTATAGGAAATTTTTTAAAAATTTACTATTTACAGGAAATTTTTCAAAAATTGACTATTTATAGGAAATTTTTCAAAAGTTGACTATTTATAGGAAATTTTTTGAAAATTGACTATTTATAGGAAATTTTTCAAAAATTTACTTTTTATACGAAATTTTTCAAAAATTTACTATTTGTAAGAAATTTTTCAAAAATTGAAAATTTTAAAAAAATTTACTATTTTTATGAAAAATTTTTATAGGAATTTTTTCCAAAATTGACTATCTTTATAGGAAATTTTTCCAAAATTGACTATTTTTATAGGAATTTTTTTTGAAAATTGACTATTTTTACAGAAACTTTTTCAAAAATTGAGTATTTTTTTAGGAAATTTTTCGAAATTGACTATTTTTATAGGAAATTTTTCGAAAATTAAGTATTTTTATAGGAAATTTTTTGAAAATTGACTATTTTTATAGGAAATTTTTATGGGAAATTTTTCGAAAATTGACTATTTTTTTTTAAGGAAATTTTTCGAAAATTGACTATTTTTATAGGAAATTTTTCGAAAATTGACTATTTTTACAGGAAATTTTTCGAAAATTCACTATTTTTAAAGGAATTTTTTCGAAAATTTACTATTTTTATAGGAAATTTTTCGAAAATTGACTATTTTTATAGGAAATTTTTCGAGAATTCACTATTTTTATAGGAAATTTTTCAAAAATTTACTATTTTTATACGAAATTTTTCAAAAATTGACTATTTATAGGAAATTTTTAACAAATTGACCATTTATAGGAAATTTTTCAAAAATTTACTATTTATAGGAAATTTTTTAAAAACAGACTATTTATAGGAAATTTTTTACAAATTGACTATTTATAGGAAATTTTTCAAAAATTGACTATTTATAGGAAATTTTTTAAAAATTTACTATTTACAGGAAATTTTTCAAAAATTGACTATTTATAGGAAATTTTTCAAAAGTTGACTATTTATAGGAAATTTTTTGAAAATTGACTATTTATAGGAAATTTTTCAAAAATTTACTTTTTATACGAAATTTTTCAAAAATTTACTATTTGTAAGAAATTTTTCAAAAATTGAAAATTTTTAAAAAATTTACTATTTTTATGAAAAATTTTTCAAAAATTTACTATTTTTATAGGATTTTTTTTTAAAAATAAAAAAAAAATTGTATAGAAAAATCAAAAATTTTAAAAATTTATAAAAAATATTTTTACAGAAAAATCTTTTATAAAAATATTAAATAAAAAATTAAGTAGAATACTTCTTCTTTTAAAATATTAAAACTACACATTGAAAAAATAACTGTTTTAATTAAAAGTATAAAAAACGGCAACTCTGCTGTTGTATAGCTACCCATGCATCAGATATAATAAATTCGCATTAAACTTAGTAAAAGTTCGAATAACTGCATTGCAATATTTTTCCACAACTGTCCAAAAGTATGCAACGAATTTTATAGTGATTTAATGTTTGAATTTAGTCGGTTTTTGATTTGCCACAAAACTTTCTGTATCCCCTGGCGATGATTGGTTCCATTTCCCTTTAGTTTTGGATAACACAACATATATTTGTTGTCTACGATCAGAACAAGACCAAAAGTATACAGACTTTAAATAATTCCATCTCCGTATAATGTCCACTACAGATTTTTATAGTTTGCCACCGAACAAAAAAACAAATTAAATAAAACGAAAACATAAATTGATTTTCATCATTTAAATAAAACACGACGTACAATTGTAATTATTGTTTGTTTCGTACATTTCATTAAAGAAAAACATTTTCTGTCCTTTTGTTCTTTCATTTATTTTCCACAACAAATACGAAATCTGCTTCATCTTCAGTCACACAACAACAGCAACAACAAAATGTGTCTTGTACTTAAATACGAGTATAAGATTTTATATCCTTTTATTTTTGTATTCATTTAAAAATTTCCTCCATGGAAATGGATTTTATTTTTTTATGTATATCCTTAAGGTAAACAGTTCCATTTTTTTTTGAAACATCCATCTATAAGGAAATATTCAGATGAATGTGCATTTAAACTGTGGATATATGAGATATGTATTGTGGATGTATGTATATAAATATGTAGGAATGTACAAAAATGGCATATAAATTTTGTATGTTTGTTTGTATATAGAAGAAAATATATTTTTCGGTAAATGTCTGTGTCAAAGCCAGAAAAGGAATATACATATATTTTTAATGTATGTATGTATGGTTATATTAAGATTTTGATTAAAAATTATTTGAAAAACAAACACAGACATAAGAGAAAAATTTAAAAACTTATTTATGTATGCATGCATATTTGTGCGTGTGTTTGAGGGTAACGCTTGTACGTAAAATAAAATATAAAATTTAATACTTTATCAATTTTAATTAAAAACTCTATTTACTTATGTGTACTCATATAGAAATATTTTTCAAGTTAAATGGAACAATATTTGGCTATATTTGGAAATAAGTTTTCTATTAAAGTATAACAGGTAGGCTGAAAAATTTATAGTCTACTGAGGCCATTGACTAAAAATCGTTAGGTCTGTGCTCTTATAAACAAAATTATTTTTTTGGGAAATTGAGAAATTAAAAAATCAAATGGTAAAAAAATGTTTTCTAAGAAAAATTACAATGTTTTCTTTGTCTTTTATAGTTTTGCATTTTTAGATTTATTTGACAATTTTTTTATTTATTTATAAAATTTGTTTATTTATGGTTTTATTCCATAAAAGTTATAAATAACGTGTTTTTTGATTTATATATTTTTCTAAAAAAATTATTTCTTAAAATTTTAAGATTTTTTTAAAGAACCTAAAAAAATGGCCTCTATAATTCATATTTAATAGAGTCAGATAACAACTATAAATTAAAATTGTATTTTATTGCAATTGAAAGTAATGCCTTATAAATTGTAGTAAAGAAATTATAACAAAAATGTTCGTATAAATGATATTGTAGAAGTTTTTCTTAGAACTTATAGTTATTTTTTTGAATATACTTTTCATAGTAAAATCTAGTAAAACATGAGATATACGGTTACGTATGATTGATATAAAAATATTTTTGAAAATAATTATTAAGTATACGTAACCGTTAATTCATTGCGATAAGTTATTGGATTTATATACATTGGGATTTTATTAGTGATAGAATTTTTTTTTCAATTTCCTATAAAAATAGGAATTTTTTTAAAAATATCCTATAAAAATACGAAATTTTTGAAAAAGTTCCTATAAAATTAGGAAATTTTTGAACATTTTCCTATAAAAATAGGAAATTTTTGGAAATTTTCCCATAAAAATAGGAAATTTGCGAAAAATTTCCTATAAAAATAGGAAATTTTCGAAAAATTTAATATAAAAATAGGAAATTTTCGAACAATTTGCTATAAAAATAGGAAATTTTCGAAAAATTTCCTATAAAAATAGGAAATTTTCGAAAAATTTCCTATAAAAATAGGAAATTTTCGAAAAATTTCCTATAAAAATAGGAAATTTTCGAAAAATTTCCTATAAAAATAGGAAATTTTCGAAAAATTTCCTATAAAAATAGGAAATTTTCGAAAAATTTCCTATAAAAATAGGAAATTTTCGAAAAATTTCCTATAAAAATAAGAAATTTTCGAAAAATTTCCTATAAAAATAGGAAATTTTCGAAAAATGTCCTATAAAAATAGGAAATTTTCAAAAAATTTCCTATAAAAATAGGAAATTTTCGAAAATTTTCCTATCAAAATAGGAAATTTTCGAAAAATTTCCTATAAAAATAGGAAATTTTCGAAAAATTTCCTATAAAAATATGAAATTTTCGAAAAATTTCCTATAAAAATAGGAAATTTTCGAAAAATTTCCTATAAAAATAGGAAATTTTCGACAAATTTCCTATAAAAATAGGAAATTTTCGAAAAATTTCCTATAAAAATAGGAAATTTTCGAAAAATTTGCTATAAAAATAGGAAATTGTCGAATAATTTCCTATAAAAATAGGAAATTTTCGAAAAATTTCCTATAAAAATAGGAAATTTTCGAAAAATTTCCTATAAAAATAGGAAATTTTCGAAAAATTTCCTATAAAAATAGGAAATTTTCGAAAAATTTCCTATAAAAATAGGAAATTTTCGAAAAATTTCCTATAAAAATATAAAAATAGGAAATTTTTGAAAAAATTCCTATAAAAATAGGAAATTTTTAAAAAATTTCCTATAAAAATAAGAAATTTTTGAAAAATATCCTATAAAAATAAGAATTTTTTGAAAAAATTCCTATAAAAATAGGAAATTTTCGAAAAATTTCCTATAAAAATAGGAAATTTTTGAAAAATTTCCTATAAAAATAAGAAATATTAAAAAAAATTTAATTTTTTATTTGCTTAATGATATTCCTTATTGTAAAAGTAACAAAATAATCTGAATTGACATTTTTATTACTATAAAACAATATTTAATGTGAAAGAAAATAATAAAACACAAATTATTCAACCTCAGTTCAAATAAAACTTCATTAGGTAAAATAAAACCCTAGAAAGAAATTGTTGCAAAACGTAATTACAACATATATAAAAGTTTTTCCTTTACCTTCATAATAATTTAAAATATTTATTTAACATTTATTTTAAATGTCATACAAAATGATACACTGCAAATGCATCCGTTCGCTAAATTCGCATTCATGAACAATGTAACTTATGCAATTCTTCTTATACATTTATTACAATGTAGTTTCTTTTCCTATTACTTCCTTTCTCACTCACTTTCTTCTCCTACCCTTCCCTCTTATTTATCGTTGCTACTTTCATTCTAGAGCACACATGAAATAATTCATTGTTAGACAAGAATGTAGCGGTACAAAACTTAACACTGTTGCTCATTCAAATTCATCGTTCTTTTTTTCTTCTGCTTACAACATGTTACCTTCAACAGCAGCAACAACTGAAGCAACTATTTTCACACAAGTGCGTATATATAGGATGTGTGAGTGTGTGCTTGCAACAAGTTTTGCTGTTAGCAATAATTTTATGCGAATCCTTCATAACTAGTTGTATCTAGATTTTACAAGACTAAAGTTGATATGTTATAGCAATGTCACAAGGCTGAATTTTATATGAACAAAAGAATGTTTGTATGTTTCTATATATTCTTATGTTTTTATATAATTTTACATTGTTTTCATAGAGCTACATACACCAACATACGTACATTTACATACATAAGTAAACATATCTGTATTTCCTGTTTTTCTTTAACTCAGGTGTAAATTACTTCAAAGTTATGTTTGTATTTTTTACAGATTGTGTTAACTGTTTTACTAAAACTTTTTCTATAGAAAAACAGTTATACTAACACTTTTTCCATAGAAAAACTGTTATACCAATATTTTTTATTAGAAAAACTGTTATACTAACACGTTTTCTATAGAAAACCTGTTATACTAACACTTTTTCTATAAAAAAAAAAACTGTTATACTAATACTATTTCTATAAAAAAACTGTTAGTATAACAATTTTTCTAAAGAATAACTGTTATACTAACACTTTTTCTATGGAAAAACTGTTATACCAGCAGTTTTTCTTTAGAAAAACTATTATACTAACACTTTTTCCATAGAAAAACTGTTAAACTAACACTTTTTTTTATAGAAAAACTGTTATAATAACACTTTTCTATAGAAAAACTGTTATACGTACACATTTTTATAGCAAAACTGTTATACTTATACTTTTTCTATTAAAAAACTGTTATACTAACACTTTTTCTATTGAGAAACTGCTATACTAACAATTTTCTATAGAAAATCTGTTATACTAACACTTTTTCTATAGAAAAACTTTTATACTAACACTTTTTCTATAGAAAAACTGTTATAATAACACTTTTTCTATAGAAAAACTTTTATACTAACACTTTTTCCATAGAAAAACTGTTATAATAACACTTTTTCTATAGAAAAACTGTTATAATAACATTTTTTCTATAGAAAAACTGTTATAAGAACAATTTTTCTATAGAAAAACTGTTATAATAAGACTTTTTTATTTAGAAAAACTGTTATAATAACACTTTTTCTATAGAAAAACAGTTATACTAACACTTTTTCTATAGAAAAACTGTTATACTAACAGTTTTTCTATAGAAAAACTGTCATAATAACGCTTTTTCTATAGAAAAACTGTTATACTAACACCTTTTCTACAGAAAAACAGGTTTACTAACACTTTTTCTATAAAAAAAACTGTTATATAAACACTTTTACCATTTAAAAACTGTTCTACCTTCACTTTTTTCATAGAAAAACTATTAAATTAACACTTTTTCTATAGAAAAGTTAGTATAACACTTTTTCTATAGAAAAACTGTTATACTAACACTTTTTCTATAGAAAAACTGTTATACTAACACTTTTTCTATAGAAAAACTTTCTATAGAAAAACTGTTATACTAACTAACACTGTTAAACTAACACTTTTTCTATAGAGAAGCTGTTATACTTACACTTTTTCTATAGAAAAACTGTTATAATAACACTTTTTCTATAGAAAAACTGTTATAATAACACTTTTTCTATAGAAAAACTGTTATAATAACACTTTTTCTATAGAAAAACTGTTATAATAACACTTTTTCGAATTGAAAAATTAGGTTTAATCAGGCTTGAGTTCATTTAACTTTCAAATTATTAATTTTGAAAATTTGAAAAGTAATTGTGGAGAAAAACTGAAAAAATTATTTTTGAACGCGGCTCAGTGGATTGCAATTTCTGTCCCGCCACAGGACGTCATCAGCACTTAGCGCCCTCGACCACAGTCGAGTTGTCAAATTGCAGAGATAATCATCAATTTAACTCATTGAGTTTGATCGAACAACGGCAAGTGAAAAGATCGAGCAAAACAAGTAATAGGAGAATACACAATCAATTAAACGTAGTGATGTTCGATCAAACTCAATGAGTTAAATTGATGATTATCTCTGCAATTTGACAACTCGACTGTGGTCGAGGGCGCTAAGTGCTGATGACGTCCTGTGGCGGGACAGAAATTGCAATCCACTGAGCCGCGTTCAAAAATAATTTTTTCAGTTTTTCTCCACAATTACTTTTCAAATTTTCAAAATTAATAATTTGAAAGTTAAATGAACTCAAGCCTGATTAAACCTAATTTTTCAATCAATTCTAAAGTTCGAATAATTAATTCCCAAATAAATAACACTTTTTCTATAGAAAACTGTTATAATAACACTTTTTATATAGAAAAACTGTTATAATAACACTTTTTATATAGAAAAACTGTTATAATAACACTTTTTATATAGAAAAACTGTTATAATAACAGTTTTTCTATGGAAAAAACAGTTATACTAACACTTTTTCTATAGAAAAACTGTCATAATAACACTTATTCTATAGAAAAACTGTTATACTAACACCTTTTCTACAGAAAAATAGGTTTACTAACACTTTCTCTATAGAAAAACTGTTATACAAACACTTTTACCATTTAGAAACTGTTCTACCTTCACTTTTTTCATAGAAGAACTATCAAGGTAACACTTTTTCTATAGAAAAGTGTTATACTAGCACTTTTTCTATAGAAAAACTGTTATACTAACTAACACTGTTAAACTAACACTTTTTCTATAGAGAAGCTGTTATACTTACACTGTTTTTTTATAGAAAAACTGTTATACTAACACTTTTTTTTATAAAAAAAAACACTTTTTGCTTGATAGATGAATGACCCATATGTTCACATCCTTTATGTCTACATTGAGACAGATAGAAATTTGCACAGATATTTTTCGTTAAATATTTTATTACTAGAATATATATTTAATATTTCGTATGCAAAACCGCGTTTATACACATTTATGCAAATGAATATTTTTTCAAATATTCATATTTATTCATTTTAAAATTATGATAAATTTCTTGTGCACATAAATATTTATGTACATTTTGTTTTATTTATGTATGAGTTCTAGATAATTTAAATAAAAATATTTATACATATGTATGTATAAATTCGTAGTTATAATAGATTTTCCATAAATACTTTTATAAAAGAGGTGAGTGCTTGTGCTGAATTAATCTTGTTTTAGCACTTTTGAAATAAATCAGGCATAAGTTAGTAAAAATTTAAAAAAATAAAAATTAATACAGTTAATCGATAACACAAGAGTAAATCGATTATTTTCGTTCAGTGGAGAGAATATATTAAATTTTTTTTAACAGAATAAGCGTCATAAGTACTGTCAGATTCAAAATAATCAGTGGCTTAAAATTTTAAATCGTCTGTAGTTTCTTTAAAAAAATATGTTATTTTTAACGTTTTTTTTTGGGATAATTTTTATATACCAACAAATTTAAATCGGATTTAGTTTCTTTCGTAGAATTTAAATTGACAAAATAAGAAAATTTTGATACGTTTTTTGTATTATTGATAAAAATAATATATGTTAACAATTTGGTTATTATTTGTTATTAATCCACTTTTGAAGAATTAACCACTTACAACCTGTCAGTGTCCCTTATATGAAGAAATTAGGCTAAGTCTATAATTTTCTATCCATTTATTTTATTAAATTTCCAAGACCTTTCATATTGTATGAAATCTATCTAATACTTATTTAAGTAAATAAAAAACAAAATAAATTTTAAGTCAGTTAGTCACTGAGAGTTCTTCAGAAGCAATGAAAAATTCAAATAAATTCATACTCGAGCTATATCTAAAGATTTTTCTAATAATTCAATTATTAGCAACTTTACAAGCAGAAATATATAAAGAAGAGGAAGTCCTGCATTTATTAAATCTGAATTACAAATTTAATTTAAATATTTTTCTTAAAGAGAATTCGAAAGACCAATATGAAGAGGAATTTTACCAAGAAATGTTAAAAAACTCGAAATTACCTAAAATGATAATAGACGATTTTAAGAAGAATTTTACCGAAATAAACCAATTAACAAATGGACATTGTCTGACGGTGGTTTTTGCTTCTGAAGAAAACTTTGAAAAATGGCTTGAGATGATGGAGGGATTATTAACGAAATTGCATACCTCACAGATTTATATAGTATGGAATCATAAACCAGAAAACTTAATATTTATTAAACCAGTTTTTGAAAATTTTTGGCAAAAAGGTTTTATGAATGTTGTACTTTGGCATGAGCAACAATTGTACACTTACAATCCTTTTCCAAGAGTCAAAATTTTAAAATTGGAAAATTTTGCAATGTATGGCAAAAGAACGTATTTAAAAAATTTTCAAAATTATACCTGGATTGCGCCCTTTGTTGAATTTGCTCCTAGATGTTTTAGCTACACAAATCGTTATGGGCAATCAATTCGCAGTGGTTATTTCTACAAAATTGTCGATTTGTTTGTAAGGCACTACAATGGCTTCATGAAAACTTATGATGTTGATTTGTGGAATTCATCAGACTCAACTGTGCAACAGCTTTTGCGGGATAATGGCTATGATTTCTTTCTGACTGGAATGCAAAATAATTTCCACAGTCATTCCTTGTGGCTAATGTCTATGAATCTAATTGTACCCACTGGTCAGGAGATATCAAAGGGTCTTTATATACTAAAGCCTTTTAATTTAAGCCAATGGTTGATTTTATTGGCCTTAACTCTAACACTATTTTGTTTAATTTACTTTCATAATAATGTTTATAGCAAAGGAACACAACAAAGTTCTTTGCTGGAAACTATTGCAATTGTATCTGCACGTCCGTATACCAAGGATTTTCGTAGTACCAATAAACTATATCAAATTTGTTTAATGTCTCTCAATCTAATTATTTCAATTCTTTTGGTGGGATTTTTCAATTGTAATTTATCCAGCTTAAAGGTATCCAAACTTTATAAGCCTGAACTAAGGACCCTAGAAGATATTAAAAAAACCAACCTTCTGATCTATGATCATGACGAATTTACATTGCATAATATTACAGAATACTTACCCGCCTTCATATATCAACTTCTAACTTCGGGCAATAATAGCTATTTGTTTTTTAATCGCAAAATGTTAAATGTTCACTTGAATATATTTTACCTTCACAGCGATGTTTTCGAATACTATTTTCTGCAGCAACTTTACCTTAGGAAACGCAAGGCCAAGATATTGAACGAAGCTTTGTCCTACAATACCTTCTCTATTGCTGTGACCGAACACCTGCCGATAATTGATCAACTCAACCAGTATCTTCATGCCATCATGGACAGTGGCATCATACAAAAACTTGTGGAGGACAGCAAATGGGATGGAATCTTCAGTGGTGATATACAATTATTCAGCGAAAGTGAAATGCTTTATAATTCCGCTATTTTAAAGCATTACCAATATGTTGCAATATTTTGGCTCATGGGTTTATCGGTGAGCTTTGTGTGCTTTGTCGTGGAAGTTCAGTTTAAATATATTAAAGAATATTTGCACAACCTGAAGTACAAATTTAAAAGGACTTTTCAAAGAAAATAATTAATGAATATTGTTATTTTATATATCACTTTTAATTTAATTAGATATCCTTATTAAGACTTATATAAAACTTTTATGTGGTTTAATAAAATGATTTAAAAAATCTGAGTGTTTAATTTAAATATATTTTTGCAGTTTGTGGTTGTTTTAAACAACGACATTGACTGGGATGACTTCTAAAATATATCGATTTACTCATAATCAGTTTCTGAGCCGAAAGTGTTCAAAATCAGTACTGTCCATATTTGACCTCAGGGGGTTAGGGTGTCATGGAGTTTATACCAACTCTAGTCCCTCTGGTTGGCTGCATGAACTTTGGCTCAAATATTTTCTTCTATACTTGAACATTTGTTATTAAAATTTAAAATCGCTTCATTTTTTAGGGTATTTTCTTTAGGTCATGGATGAAAAAATCGATATAAATTTGAACATTTCTCTCATATAATATCTACTCTGAAAAGATACCTAAGAACATAAAGATTACACAGATCAATATAACAAAATATGATATATGTTCCTGATTAAACATGAACTTTATCGATATCTGTAAAGAACCTACAAAATATAGAGAGCCTACATGTGCTCCAAGAACTTAAAGCTTGCATAGATTTTGTATTTTTGTATTTAGATTTGTGTGAGGACCTGTTTTAATGGCGCTGAAGTCAGTCGCATCAGGCCCTCTATGATATCTCACACCTAGTCCCCTGAAAACTATTTTAGATAAGTGATAAACCACAAGCTACAATAACTTCAGAGCCACCCAAACGGGATCGACAACAAATATAACAACTAACTGCAAAGACGAATCAACCAATACAGGGCGGAAAATTTTCTCTGTATTCGCAAATATCGGTTCAGCAATAGCGGTGAAAACGACACCTTCATTACCCTTGTCTTAGTAATCTCCTACTAAACACTTCATAGTCAAATTACCCCAAACCCCCCAAAAATTCAAGCATCTTCTACTGCCCGACTGAAATCTCCACCCGCCTCAGTTTGGATAATTCCCATACTATATATATATATAGGTCACTTATTTAATTGTAGTAGGAGCATTCCGTAACTCACACAGTCTGGAGTATTAAATAGATTTCTCATGTGTTCAAATACATTAAGTAAAAACTCATGCCTACTCGTAAGGCAAACGTCGCATCGAGTATAAATTTAAACGTCGCTGTTCTCTGTTCAGCGAGTCCTTCATCTAGAGTCAAGCTGTTCTACTTAAAGCGACTTAAATTCCCTAACACCCCTATTCACCAAGTCATCTACAGAAAGCCAGTCTCACTGAAGAACACTTTCCTGATCTTGTAGGTGACCGTTATACATCATCGAAGTGCAAAAAATAGAAGGGACTCTATAGCAATAAACATTTACATACCTGTTCAAAATCAAAATCTGTCGACTTCTTGTTGTACCATTTTTTCACCTATTTGCTTTCTCAATGTACAAGTGGCAATTCTAAACAGAATTTGGTCATATTCACACACGTCTATTAAATAATTAAAAAAAGATGTCTGCCAATTTTGGATTAAATTCGTCTACTCCTTTGGGTATCTGCCTTGGACCCCAATTTTTCAAAAATTTTTCCTTCCAATGTACAAGTTGCAATTCTCAACAGAATTTGATGAAAATTATCACATGTGTATTAATTAATCCAAAAAGAGACGTTTTAATTTAAGTTGAAATTAGACCACACTTTGGGGTACCTGTCTTGGACAAACATTTTTCACCTATTTTTCTTTTAGATGTACAATCTGCAATTCTTAACAGAATTTGATGATATTATTTTTTCACTTTTATTTTCTAAAAAAGTGATCTACCAATTTCGGTTGAAATCAGTTGACTCCAAGAAAGTCTTATACTAATTTTAATTAAGATGCCTTGACTCTTTGAGGTACCTGTTTTGGACCCCATTTTTTACTATATTATTGTTTTCATTGTATAAGCCGAAATTCGAAACAGAATTTGAAAAAATACATACGTTTGGACCCCCATTTTTCACTTATTTTCCTTCACAATATATTAGTTGATCCAAAAATAGCTGTACTAATTTTGGTTGAAATCACTCGACTCCTACTCAAATTCAATTTGATTAAAAAGTTACGCCTAAACGACTGCAATACTTTTTGCTTAAATTATGTATAAAAATTTATGTGACTTTTTTCAGAAAATTTTGAACTTTGTTCTAGATCGGTAAATTTCGGTGACTTTTTTTTCGTTTAATCTTAAGAAGAGACTTTCGCCTTTCACTTGATTAGATTTTTCAAATGCGGTGGTCAAAAATAGGCACCCATTTAGATCTAAAGAGCAACCGAAAAAACTGTCCGATATACTGGCATGCAACTTTCTGGCGTGCATACCATAGGGAACACATCATACCAATATCATAGGGAACAAATAGCCCACCATCATACAGTATGTCTGCTCAGGCACCAACCAGTAGCTTCTAAGAATCTATTTATGCTGCAAAAAAGTCATTTTTGGAGCACAGCTTTTGAAAAATCTAATATTAAAAAAAGGTATTGAAATATTTTCAAAAGAAAATAACTTAATCTCGCATATAGTTTAGGTTAATTTAGGAAATCAAAAAAGCTGTGTTTTCGCTTTTCTTTGGAATGTTGGCTCGGTTTTGTTCGGCGCTGTTAACATAACCACGTGAAAAGCCAAAGTTTCTTCTTTACATTGAGCGAAAAAAGCGAACTAAAATTAAGCGATCGTATAACAAAGTTTAAAATTTTACGTATTTTTAAGCAGAAAGTCTTAAGTAAAAAGTGTTGCAGTCATTTAGGACTAACTTTTTAATCAAATTGCATTTAAATGTAAGTCCAAGGCAGATACTGGAGTCGACGTATTTCAAACAAAATTTGCAGAGCTTTGTAGAAGGACAACTAATAGACGTGTGTTGAATTTTATCAAATTTTGTTGTGCTTATACATTGAGAACAAAAATAAATAAAAAATGGGGGTCCAAGGCAGGTACCCAAGGAGTTAACTGATTTCAAACAAAATAACTATACCTCCTTTTTAAATTAACTAATAGACGAGTGCTAAATTTCATCAAATTATATTGAGAATTGATAAAAAAATGGGGTTCCAAGATAGATACCCTTAGGAGTCGAAGAATTTTAACCAAAATTAGTGGATCTTGTTTTTGAATTAATTAATAGACTTGTGTTAAATTTTATGAAATTGCGACTTGTACATTGAGAAGAAAAATAGGTGAAAAACTGGGGCAGGCGTTGACGGATTTCGAAAATTTTTTGAATTATCTTATCTTTATAAAGCTGAACAAGTATGCAAACTTTTATAATTGTAGGATCACTTATTCTTTTTTTATTATTCGATATATGAAGAAATACCACTGTGTGTCACTCAGCTTTTCTAGAAAAGCTAATTTTCTCGCCCATCGTTATTCCCAGATATTTTACTTCAGCCATATACATATCTGAGACTAACACTAGCTGTAAAATGCATTATAACAAAATTAGCCCCTAAAAATATGCAGCTAATAATAAGAATTTCTAATTTTAGGTAATTATTATTATTCAAATAACTCAATTTCGAGTTATTAAAATAACTAAACAATAAATGTATAATATAAATACCTTAGCCTTTAGGGAAAGATTAAAAACATACTTCTAAAATTTAATTATGTTATGAATTATCCCGGCTAATTAATGAGTACTGGTACAAAAATACTAACTTGATACTTAAACTGAAGATGTAAGTATTTATTTGGGTAAACTTAGTTTTATGGTGATTTCAAATGGAAATAAAATATAAAATATTTCCCGCTTCTGTAGCATTAACTGTTCATTTTCATTTCTGTTTCCATTAACAGCAACAACTATTTAATTAGCAACCCCAAAAGAATCCAACTCCTAATTTATGCCTAAAAAACTTACGTTGTTGTTTTTTTTCTTTACTTTTTCATTTGTTGAAATTAAAAAAAAAAAACTGATAAAGAAAGAAAAAAAGAACAAAATTATTTATGCGTTTGCTTTCTTTTGGCTGAAATACGTAAGTATAACTATGCGGGTTATACTTTATTTCTCTTAACTTGAAAAATTTTAAAGACCTTATGAAATAATTTACATTTAAAAATGTTAACCCTTTTCATTTACTTTTTGTTGTGCTTTTATTTATTTTTATTATTTTTGCATGAAATTAATTTATTCACACACTTAATGACTTTATTATCTTTGCCTCAAACTGGAAACTTTTGCCAGAAATAAGAAAGGAAAACTTTCCTCCGGCTGGTGTTTATCGTTATCTGCCAAGCTTTTATTATAATTGTGAAAAAAATACAAAGCATTAATTATAAACGAATATGTTCGAATTATGTATACCCTACAATGTAAATGAAAATTATTTGGTTTTAATTTTATTTTCGTTTTTCCAAGGGAACAACAAATAGGACAAAAACGTTGCAAAAAATAGAAGGTATGACCCTACAACGATGAAATTTTGCAGCCTTAATAGATAAAAATAATTAAATAATAAAAATTTTCGAAATCCGTAGATTCCTTAGGGCACCTGCCTTGGGACCCCATTTTTCCACCTATTTTTCTTCCAAATGTACAAGTCGCAGTTCTTAACAGAATTTGATGAAATTCAACACACGACTATTAATTTATTACGAAAAGAGGTCAACTAATTTTAGTTGAAATCCGTCGACTCCTTGGGGTACCTGCCCTGAACGCCAATTTTTTTACCAATTTTTTTTTCAATGAACAACCCTCAAAAGAATTTAATAAAATTCAACTCACATCTAATTATTAATTCAGAAAAGAGCTCTGTTAATTTTGGTTGAAATCGGACCACTCCCTGGGGTACCTATCTTGGAACACCATTTTCACATATTTTTATTTTTGATGAACAATCCGAAATTATAAACAGAAGTTGATGAAATTTGGCAGACGTTAATCAGTTGATCTAAAAAAGAGGTCTAATAATTTTGGTTAAAATTAGTTGACTCCTTGGATGCCTGCTTTGGTCCCCTATTTTTCCCAATTTTTTTTTTCAACGTATAAGCCGAAATTCTCATCAGAATTTGAAGCAATTCTGCTTCTGATCCAAGAAAGAGGTATACCAATTTTGTTTAAGATCCCATGACTCTTTGAAGTACCCGCCGTGGAACCTCATTTTTCACTTATTATTATTATTGTTCTGAATGTATAAGCCGGAATTCTTAACAAAATTAAAAAAAATTGGCGCACGTGTGTTAGTTTATCCAACAAAGAGATCAACCAATTTTAGTTAAAAGCCGTCAACTCCTTTGGGTATTTGCTTTGGACAACATTTTTCACTCACTTTCCTTCTCAATATAAGACGCAATTTTCAACAGAATTTGATGAAATCAAGCATCTATTGATTGATGCAAAACACGAGCTCTACTTATTCCTTTGGGACTTACATTTGAATTCAATTTGATTAAAAAGTTACGCCTAAATAACTGCAACACTTTTTGCTTAAATTATGCGTAACAATTTACTTTACCTTTTTTTTTTTTAGAAAATTTTAAATTTTATTCTGCGATCAATAAATTTTGGTACATTTTTTTCGCTTAATCTAAAGAAGAGACTTTCGCTTTTCACATGGTCATAGTGGGAGCACCGAGCAAGACCGATCCAACTTAGTTTTTGTCCAAAGAAAAAGGAAAAAACTGAATTTTGTAGATCTTTTTTGATTTCCTGATATCTCCTAAACTCTGTACGAGATTAAGTTGTTTTCTTTTGCTTTTACAATACAAGTATACCCTACACCATGACTAATCTATACCATACTTTTGACCCGTTTGTAGCAAAATATTTCCTTTTAATTTTTTAAAGTTCTGTATCTGAATGCCTGTGTTATCTTGTACCGCTTAATTCTTAAGTAATTTTCTTTTTGTTTTTGTATTTACTCATAAGCATGAGCTGATGCGTAAAACTCTGACTTTATTAGCATATTTTTTTCGTTTTCCATTGAAAAAGTAATGAAAAGTATTCATATCTTACAATACGCGTAACTTAATGAAAATATTATTTCAAATGTTAATTAATTCATAGTTACACATAATATTATTTTGTTACATAGAATTTATTCCCATTTTGTATAAAACTCTTAGTAACTATTGTTTATTCAAGAACATCCTTGAAAAAAAGGTAAAATATTTTATGTTATTTTATTAGGATTTCCGACATTTGGTATATTTAAATATTTCAAAGGAAATTCTTAAAAGGAACTCCACTAAGAATCTAATATAGCTTCAAAAATATAGATTTAGATTAGATAGATTTAGAAGATCAGCTAGAGTAAAGTGTCTGTTTCACCATTCTAAAAAACCATGGACCGTGAGTGCTTCTTTGGAAAATTGAAACTTGCTAAATTCAAATAACTTCACATTAAATTCCCATATCCAGAAGATCCAAATCGTCTGATTCCTATTCCGTTATCAGTTAAAGAGTCAATATTTTCCTAACTCAATTTTTAGAGTTCTTTAATATTTTTAATTTCATTTTTTTCAAGATTTTTTTGAAAATTTTCAAAAGTTATAGGAATATAAAATGGGTAAATGCCTATAACTTTTGAAATGGTTATCAGATTTTTAAAAATTAAGCCTCATATTTTAGCTTATGACCTTTCCTGTTTTTTTAAACAAAATATTTAATCATGTATTAAAGAACAAGGATATCTTAAATAAAGAAAATCTTCCATTTAGTGTTGACATCAAAAAACAAAAACCAAAAAAGTGGGCCCATAAGGGTATTGGAAAATAATAGACTTTTAAAAACAACTTTCAGTACAAGTTTTACAATTTTTTTCATAAGTCGTTTTAAATTCCAACGCAAAATAATATAAAAAATTTCCAACGATTAATAAAAAATAAACGAGTAAATTTTTTAATTAAAAAAGCATAAAACTAAAGGACATAAGCTAAAATATAAACCTAGTTTCATAATAAATGGGTATGTTTTGAAAAAAATCTTGAAAAAGGCGAACTTTGAACTACCATAAAATCTCAACCAAAGAAAAACTCTAAAAATTGCATGAGCTCAAAATATTTTTCGTTCGAACTTTATATGAGAAAGGAAATTAAAATTTACCAAAAATTTAAACAGAAGCAATTCTAATTGATAAAAAATATATCGCCAACTAACAAAAGTACTTTTTATAACAATTTTTTATAACAATTGTAACATATATGGGCAAATCCTGTGTGACGGACGATACATTTGTATGGATTTTGTTGTACTTAAATGAACCCCATTTTCGTTTTACCCGAGATATCCTTGCACAGATTTCAGAAGCTTTTAGCCCATCGATTGTGCTGTCGAATGGCATTTGTTAATTTACATACTTGTTTTGGAGAAAAAAGATATTCGCTTTTAAAGCGCTGTGACGGACGCTACAAAAAATGGAAGTGACTTTTGTTTCTGTAATTTTCATCAAATCGGTCATAGTAATAAAAAATTTAAATACATTAAAGATAGAGGTAAATCAGATTATTACAAAACAGCTTTTATAGAATATGTTAAAGTTTCCAGTTTCACCAAAAATCCAAAAATGAACTGTCGCGACCGCTACACGACGTTTTTTGAGAAGATGTTTATATGATGGCAAAATAAAGCAAATATTTAACTTTATACAGTTAGTGGTGAAGGGTATTGTATGGTCGGGCTTTACCGACTATAGCACTTTCTTACTTGTTTTTGTTTCATTAAGTGCGCTTTGAGTTTGTATGGGAGGTATGGTGAAATGTAGACCGATTTCAACGATATTTGGTACAGTGATTTAAGTATATATATGCAGTATTTGTAGTAAATTTCATGAAAAAAATTGATATTTGTGATCAATATATCAATTCCGGGAAGTGGGACCTATGGGAGGTACCACTTTAAAAGAAATGATCTGTGCTAAATTTCATCAAATTGTGACCTGTTATTGTTATTGTAATGTATCCATGATTTATTTTTGTGGCTTTTAAGCGTTGTTTTCGATATGCAAAATCACCTTCCAATGGCGTTCGGCTTCAATTTATATGGTACCCAATTTTCTTGCTTCTAAATGAATCCTAATGCTTTAAAACAGTAATGCTTCCAATTCCCCGTCTTCAAACTTTTTCAGCTGACATGATCTTTTGTGAAGAATCAACATTTTTGAGTTAGTGTATGTTGACTGTAAGCTTCTTCCAATAATGGATTACTTTTTGCTGCCATTTGCTTTCAACAAAAGAAGTCACAAAATTCGATATTATTATAGCGATTGAAAAAAGTTTGTTTTAATATTTACTTTGACAGCTATCAAACACCGATTCATAACGACTTATGCTTACACTCCAAAATACCATATTTGCCATAATGTGGTCGACATTATTAACTTGTATACCTAATAGTATTATCATTAGCTCCTTTGTAGAATAACCTTTTCCGAATAGCAACCTTAATACTTCGAAAATTAGTTGGTAAAATTTTTGTTTATAAAAAAAAAACTACCAGAGCCTGAGGAAAAAAAGGCTGAAATAGTGCTATAATCCGGTTTATTTTATTGACTTTAAGAAGTTGTTTTAACAACATAAAAGTGATATTATATAAATGCGGTAAATTTATTTAATTCTTTAAAAAAGTTGCTTTCATGGCAACTTTATTATGATAATCTTAATCAGTAAAAAAGATTTAAAAAAAATGATACCCTTCGAGATAATATTATAACCGATTCTCTATTGTTGGGGACATTATTACTTGAAATTTAAATACTTTAAAATAAATTAATTGTCTATACTGAAAAAATCGGATAAAATGTCGACGCTTTATATTCAAAAAGTGCTATCTACATTTTCGAATAAAATGGTTTTTAATAGAAACGTGTTCCTTGGATGTCATATAAATTTAAAAAAAGAAAAATAATTCTAAAACATTTTTTTTATAAATTGTGTTTGTGCTATCTACAAATGTTGTCCTCATAATCAAATAACACATTAAAAATTACATTAAAAAAATTTGTGGAAATAATAACAATTGTTATAAAATATACATTGTAATTTGTGAAAAACCAACAAAATGGACCACATTCCCTACAACGTACTGTAATCATGGATTTCTAATATATGCTCGGACTTTGAACTTGACAGATTGTAAATAAAGGTCATATAAGAAAGAGAATTCCTTGAGTTCTATTAATATAATTATAATAAATCTTGTTTTATTCAAAAATCTTATTATTTGAATTAAAATTCGTGATATTTTCATAAAAGCCCAAATTTTCATTATATTTTATTTTTTTGTTGTTAAAATAATGCTATCTACTTGCTTTAGTATTTGAAACGATAAAATTTTAACTCGCAAAAAGTGCTATCTACTACAGAAGCGCAAATGCAAGGAGTTAATAAAAAAACTTAATTTGTACAAAATCTTAGCCCCATTTTGTATGTTATTGTAAAACAAAGTATTTACTATTCTTAAAGTTAATGACAAAAACAGTTTTTTCGCTCTCCTGTAAAATTGTGAATTTGTAGATAGCACTTTTTGAATATAAGCCCTCGATATGTTATTAGGATTAAAATATAAACAAATTTATCTTAAGATGGATTTGATTTCTATGAAATGAATATTAATGACAAACCTATTGCACGGTCATTTTGATCAAAACTGTTTTTTAAATTCCCTCCACTATATCTGTAGGATAAATTGCAAGAAATTCTTAAGTTAGTCTTTTGGTTTAGCTTTAAATTTTCTAAAAATCTCAATTGCCCTTGTAATAACAAAAAAAAAACAAGATTTTATATCCCCATGGCTTTGAGGAACACAAAAATGTAATCATTTTAATTTTCTACTGACATGTTTCAAATTTTATTGGATGTAATAAAGTGCGTAATTATTATATTACTTAATATACAGCTTAAAGGTATTTATACATGTGCGTCTACTTATATAAAGCCAAGCACCAAACTCTTTACCCCTTTTCCCAGAAGTATGTAGTTAAATGTCTTCAGTTATAAGGGTTAAAGTTACAGTTGATTTCTTTTCTTTGGATTTTGAAATGAATGTACAGACAAATGGAGAATGAGTAGAAGCTAAATTATACATGCAAAGTTCTTATTATTTCTTGTTCCATTAAACCAGCACAAAAAGCGTGTAATGAAGAAAAATAACTTAATTTAAAATTCTGTTTACACATTTTTCTGCTTCTCGTCTTTGTCTTTTACTCATTCAGTTCTTGAGATTAGGGTGGTAGGGATTTTATGAGTAGTTGAGATTTAATGGTGGTTAATGTTTGTTCTTCGAGAAAAAGGGACCTAATGTGTCAAAAAATGGGTTTGGAAGGGCTTGGATTCTGGTATCCGAAAGGGTGTAGTATAATATAAAATGAGTTAGATTTTTGATAAAAATTTATCTTCTACCCCATAAAAACGTATAAAATTAACTTGGGAAAATCGATAAGAATGAGAAAAACGTTAACATTTTAGTTTACGCTAGGTCCCTTTTCTCTGAGAATGTGTTTTTGAATGTTTTTTAGTTTCTTTTAAAAAGGTATTTTGTACTGACCAAGTTCTTTAATTAAAACAAGTAAGGAAGTGATATAGTCGGTCAAGCCCGACCATACGATACCCTTCACCACTAAGGTCAAAGGTGTTCTTTTTCCTGTATAAAGACTAATATTTGATAAATTTTGCCATCATACAAAGATTTTCTGAAAGCTGTTTTCGTCATTTGAACTTATATGAGAGCTAGGATCAAATGTATACCGATTATCTCGAAATATGGAAAATTGACTACAGTTTTCACAAAAATTATGGTTGCAAAAAATAAACTAAAAATTCTCATAACCCTCAGATTTACAAGCGTTTAAGTGATTTTTGTCTCATTTAGTGCTTTTTGATAGAAAAGCTTGGAGCTATAGTCAAATGTGGAGCGATTTTAACGAAATTTGTTACAGTGATTGAAGTTTACATAAGCAGTATTTGTTTTAAATTTAATAATAAACAAGTAAGAAAGTGCTATAGTCGGCCAAGCCCGACTATAAGATAGCCTTCACCACTATGGTAAAATGTGTTATTTTTCTTGTATAAAGACAAATATTTGCAAAATTTTGCCATCATACAAACATGTTCTCAAAACTTATATATTTAAGCTGTTTTTGTCATTTTGACTTATATGGGGCTAGGGTTAAATGTGGACCGATTTTCTTGAAATTTAGCAAATTTATTACAGTTTATACAAAAATTACGTATGCGAAAAATAAACTCAAAATTCTCATTATCTTTAGATTTATGAGCCTTTTTTATTGGTTTTCGTCTCATTTAGTGCGTTTTGACAGAAGAGTTTGTATGGTAGCTATGGCCAAATGTGAACCGCTTTCAAAGAAATTTAGTGCAGTGATTTAAGTTTAAATAAGGAGTATTTGTTTTAAATTTCATGAAAAAATATTTATATTTGAGTCCAATATATCAATTCCGGGAAGTGGGACCTATGGGATACGATAAATAATGGACCGATTTTGACGAATTTCAATACCCATGGTCATACTATCAAAAAAATTATCTGTGCCCAACTTCATCAAATTGTCCTTACAATTACGACCTGTGGTTTGATTACAAGGTTTACATTAGGGTCCAGCCAGCCAGCCAGACGGACGGAAGGACGGACGGACATCGCTAAATCGACTCAGAAAGTGATTCTAAGCCTATTGGTATACTAAGACAAATATTTCTATGTGTAACATACATCAACACAAAATATAATACCCTTTCCACCTATGGTTGTGAAGGGTATATATATTGATAATTGTGGCTAAAATATCAATTCTGGGAAGTGAGACCTATGGAAGGTACCATAAATAATTAACCGATTTTGATAAATTTCAAAAGCCATGGTCCTACTATCACAAAAATGATCTGTGCAAAATATGATCAAATTATATTTAGAATTGCGACCTGTAGTTTGATTACAAGGTTTACATGGGGGTCCAGCCAGCCAGACGGACGGACGCACAATGCTAAATCTACTCAAAAAGTGATTCTAAGCCTATAGGTATACTAAAAGGTGGGTCTATGACAAATTTTTCTATGCGTTACATACGTCAGCACAAACTTATAATACCCTTTCCACCTATGGTGGTGAAGGGTATAAATTTTTAAGATATTTTCTGAAGAATTATTTTGTATATGATTGCCACCCTAATACTTATGACCGTAAGTGTTCACTTGTAAAATATGTATCTGTGTGCGTTTTAGAATAATCAATTGCGTAGTAATATGTAATTACGAGGGTCGCACTTCGAAGTTATAAGAAATATAAATAAATAAGTACTAAGAAGAGTTAATTGTTACTGAGTCAAAAGTCCCAATTACCAAGTATTTAATGAAAAAAAAGTAAACTTTATTTAAGTAGGACCCTCGCATATGACAGCTTTAATGTGTGATTTCCTTTAACACTTTTCTTGTATTAGCCGAGTACATACATACATACATAACCAATTATTTTATATGTTAAAGTAAGAAACGACCAAAAATGTTGTATTTTCTACATACACAAAAAGCAACAGATATGTACATACATACAAATAACGTATAATCTGTTTAACTCATCATCATCATCGAAGTAATAAAGTTTCAGGTTTGATAGCACCCTACACCATTAAACCTTATAAAATGCATTTTGTATTTGCATATACTTTTAAAAATTGTACATTTCCTTTTTAAAAAAAATTTTTTGTGCAAAAAATTTCTGATGAAAAAATTATGATAACACAAATTTTTTGCTTGAAAAAAAAAATAACAAAAATTTGTATTTAAAAAAAAATTTAGAATAAAAAGTCTTCTCCATAAAAGTTTTATTTTATTTTTAGTTCTTTTATTCTCCAAAAAAACATTTTAATAAACAATTTGGGAACCAAAATTTTTTCTTTTAAATATAAAATTTATAAATTTATTTTAGTATAATTTAAAAGTCAAAGTAAAAAAAAAAAACACAATTTATCTGAAAATCTTAAATATAAATTTTCTATACAAATAAACAATTTTAGTCTAAAAATTTGTATACCAAAAATTAAAATTATGATACAAAATTTGAGAAAGAACTAATTCCGGGATTTTCATGTACCAATTCTGTTTTATTAGTTTTCAAGCGTAAAAAAAAAAATTAAAAAATTCATATTTTTAAAACTTCAATCGCTTATGATTGTTTAAAATTCTGAATCTAAGAAAATCCGTTTTTCGATACATCTACCGTTATAAAAATACTTTTTGAAGTTACCTAAAAAAGCTTAAGGTATTTTTGTTTTCCATGGACTACAAGAAAACAGAATTGGTACATCAGAACCCCTTAAAAATTTTGGTGTATCACAGTGTTTCTAATAGAGAATTTGTATACCAAATATTTTTTTTACAGTACATTTTTATACGAAACATTTTTTTTATAGAAAATTGTTTATAATAATTTTGAAATAATAAATGTTTCTACAGAAAATTTGTATACCCAAAATTTACTAATAATTTTTCCAAAGAAATTTTTGTTCCAACAAATTTTCTACAGAAAATTTGTATACTTAATTTTTTTCAATAGAAAATTTTTATACAAAAAATATTTTTATAGAACATTTTGATACCAAAAATGTTTCAATAAAAAATTTTAATACAATTAATTTGTGTGAAAAATTTGAGTAAAAATTTTTTTCATGGAAAATTTATATACCAAAAACTATATTTATATCCAATATTTTTCTATTGAAAAATTTTTTTTAGAAACTTTTTTTTTTACCTTTAGAAAGTGTAAGCACCAAAAGTGTTTCTATAAAAGATTTTTATAGGGGAAATTTTTCTATAAAAATTTTTGTACCTAATATTATTTACCTACATAAATTTTTTTCTAAAAAAAATTTTTACCAAAAATTATTGATACCGAAAATTTTTGTACTAAAAATTTTTCAATATAAAATTCGTGTACCAACAAAATATATAATATTTATATCCTTCAAGATCATGGAAAGGGTATTATAAGTTTGTGCTTGTGTATGTAACGCATATCAATTTTTATCCCACCTTTTAGTATACCAATAAGCTTAGAATCACTTTTTGAGCCGATTTAGCGATGTCAGTCCGTCCGTCTGGCTGGCTGGCTGGACCCCCATGTAAACCTTGTAATCAAAGTACAGGTCGCAGTTTTAAAGATAATTTGAAATTTGGCAAATTTTTTTTATAGTGGGTGGGACCATTTCTATTGAAATTCGTCAAAATCGGTCCATTATTTATGGTACCTCCCATAGGTCCCACTTCCCGGAATTGATATATTGGCCACAAATTTCAATATTTTTTCATGAAATTTCAAATATTTACTCCTTAAGTAAACTTAAATCATTGTACCAAATTTCGCTGAAATTGGTTCACATTTAATCAGCTCCCATTCAAACTCTTCTGTCAAAACGCACTAAATGAGACAAAAATCACTAAAACGCTAGTAAATCTGAAGACAATGAGTATTTTACATACATAATTTGTGAAACAACTGAAATCAATTTGCCAAATTTCGAGATAATCGGTCCACATTTGACCCTAGCTCTCATATAAGTCCAAATGACTGAAACAGCTTTAATATATAAGTTTTGAGAAAATTTTTGTATGATGGCAAAATTTGGCAAATATTTGTCTTTATACTGGAAAAAGAACACTTCAGGCTTGACCGACTGTAGCAATTTCTTACTTGTTTTACATAGACATTTTTCTACGAAAATTTGTATACCAACATTTTTCTTTAAACAAATTTGGATACTATTGATTTTTCTCTGGGAAACTTTTACTTTTTACAAAAATGTTTCTATACAAAATTTTAGTACTAAACATTTTTTACAGGAGATTTTTATTAAAAACTTTTTTGTATTGACAATTTTTTATCAATAATTTCTCTGCAGAAAATTTTTGTAGCATAAATTTTTGTTAAGAAAATATATGTACGAGTATATGTATGTATACCAAAACATTTTGATATACCAAAAATTTTATTAGAACAATCCGGTATGTGCTGGAAATCGAGTGTTTTCAAATTGCTTGATTTTTGATATAATTTCCCCTTTTCCACAAAGAAATTAAAACCAAATGAAATTTAAGATAACAGTCAAAAGGATTAAAGCCCAAATTTTCATTTGTTTTAGGAAAATAACCGATAATTATCTCAAAATATATCAGAAATCGAACGATTTGAAAACGCTCGATTTCCAGCACATACCGGTATCATGTAAGTCCAAATGATGAAAACAGCTTAAATATATAGTTAAGTTTTAAGAAAATGTTTGTATGATGGCAAAACTTAGCCAATATTTGTCTTTAAACAAGAAAAGAAAAACACCTGTGACCGTAATGGTGAAGGGTGTCATATGGTGGTAGTGACGTTTTGGTGCGAACGTCTACAAAAAACGTTTTCCAAATTTTTGTAATTTAAATTTTCTATTTACACTGTAGAGTATAAAAGGATGGTGTTAACCAACTTTATTGCTTTCTCACTAATGTATGTAATATTTGTTGATGTATTTGATGTTTGTTTGTATTTTATTTTTGCTGTTTCTTAACATTCTGTTGCTGTTGTTCTTTATTATTGCTGCTGTTGCCGCTGCTTCTTCTACAAACATTAACATTTTTATTCGTTTGTATGCCTGTCCGTTTGCTTGCTGTTTTTTTTTCAAAGCTTTGGTTGTAAAGGATGAAAATTGAGTTAATACCTGCTTAAGCACTTTGTTGCGTTGATAACCTAAGCCTAGTTGTTTTCCCCACTCTATCGCAGGTGAGAGTTAAGGTTGGTACTTTTTATTTCAATTCAAACCTCTTTAACAATATGCAAATACATTGGTATGTATGTGTTGTAGTAGTTAATACTCATACGAGTATAGACAAATGAACATACAAATATTTTTATAAACAGATATACATAAACACACATATTTGTATGCATGTGTGTGTATGCGTTTGTATGGATTTTAACATCGTTGTACTATAGATTCAGTTATTTTCATGTTTACGAGTAAAACAGAATTTTTAAATAGCCTGGCTTAGTGTTTTTGGTTTTCATTAAATTACTACATAACACACATACATACTTACTTAGAGAAACATTAATACATTTGTTTACAAACATACACACTAATGTATTCATTTATGTATTAGTATCCTGTTTTTGTTAAATATACATACGTATATAAGTTTGTAAACTTGTTTGGGCATAAATAAGTGTGAAATTGAATATTAAACTTAAATGAAGTGTAGGAATATTCTTTAATTTTCACTTTTTGTACGATTCATTACAACTCACGGTGGTAAAATACGGCCAAAAATCAATAACTTGTTTATTTCTTCATATTTTTGACTGAAACTTACTGAGCTGACATACTATGGTCCTTTCTTTATATTGTATAAATTATATGGTAAAAATTAAAAGTGGAAGGCCAAATAAAAGGAGACATATAAGATACATTAATAAAATGTGTTTAATAATTTTAAAAAATTGTCAATAATTTTCATTTATATACAGGTCATTTGTCCACCTTATTATATATAATTTGTAAAATTTGGATAAGTAGTTTGAGAAATATATTTAAATTTCTGAAAAAATTGAACATTAGTCAAGATTTATTATTATATATATAAAAAAAAGACATAAAAAAGCTCAATATTTCAATAAAATATTGAAAATTCATGAAATAATGTTCAAGACTGTGATTTTCATGTTCTTTCTGCATTTTTTATTTGTTCATTGTAATGTGGCCACCATCTGTGTATATGTATTGTTTACAGAATTTCCTTAATTTCCTAACAAAGTGGGCTGAAACATCCAACGCCACGCCCAAATTTTCATTATACAGGTCATTTATACTTATTTGAACTCATTATATAATTTGTTATCCTAAATTGGTTTTTTGGTGGTAACTAAAGTAAATTTTAGTCTAGTCACTTCATAAATACTGCTTTAGATTATTTTCAAGTATTTTATGGACCTTTTTCTTACTAAAAAAAGATGAAGTTAGTAAAATGATTCTGGTAAATAGGGCGGCAAGAGAATGCGGCTGAAATTCGAAATATGTACTACTAGTACTTAACACTAGAAGATCCAATTTATGTGTAACCTCTTTTAGCTCCTTTTTCTTAGATATGGCCTTTCAAAATTTTTATTTTTATGATTTTCACTAGTTATTAAACTATCTCAAATTCACTTCAATTTTCGAAAAAACCAAACAACAGAAATTTCTAAAAACTACACAAAATGATTCACTAATAACAATATTTAAAAAGTGCTTAAAAATTTAGAACAAAAACTTTAGTGGACAAATTATATCTGCTTTTATTCAAAGGTATGTAAATATGAAATTTTTTAATTTTAAAATTGTAGGCAAAAAAGTATAGACTTTGAGCTAGTATAAAAAACGAATCAGTTATCCGATAGTCAAAGATAAAGTTAAATTGGATACTTTAGAGTGTTGGCTATAAACTACCATCAAAATCTAATCAAAATTATAAAATTAAGAAAAATCATTTTTGGCCGCTTTTTACCACCGTGCAACTGGTAGATTTTAAGTTTAAAAGTTTTTAATTTATTTCGCATATCAAATTTATATGAAAGTAATATTTTGAGTGTTTCAAATAAAGTTTGCGCTTGTATTAAGTTAAATAAATAATTGTGTAATATAAAAATTCTTAAAAATACAGAAGTTTATTCAAATATTGTTCAAATTCATCTGATGTATAATAAAATCAAATTGTATTAATATATATTAGGTTGAGTATTTTTAAGCCCAACTGATATAAAAATAATATGTGTATTAGAAAAGATAATACCATATAGTGAAATAAGGACCATGTATCTCTATATCAACTTTATGTAACATCAGTTCAAATGTACCCAATTTTAGTTCAGTACTGAAATATTATCACTATTTTAGTACTTAACTAAAATTGGGGACTTATATTCTAGTATATATCTGGTGACATTGTCATCGAATGTGTCAACATATATGTATCTTAATAGATCTCAAATTGATCCCAATACCTCTATTTGAACCAAAAGAACTACTTAGTCAATACCAAGTAGATAGTGGTAAAATCTACTGGTAGATTTTGTAGAAACATATAATGTTATAATTGTTGAGGCCCCAGAGGAATCCGACTTAGAAGAGAGTGATGGCATCCATGATTTTGACATGGAACCTCTTTTATAAAGTATTAACCGTTTGTCATTGTGAATGGCCCCTAAAATTGACAATTTGGCCCCTAAAATCAATTTGCTTGGCGGTTTTTGTTGACAAAAAAAGAAACTTCTCTTACCGAAGTGCCGGCAGCCGAGCTCCATCATTCTAAATAAAACATTTAATAAAAGTACAAAATTAATAAAAATAAAAAGTGAATTAAATATTAATCAAATTACCTTTCTGTTTTCTTCTGCCATCTGAACCGTAAGTAAGTTCCAATTTACACTCCAAAATTATCTGCTTAGCAATAATTTGGTTATAGTCTTTTAACTCCGTTGAAAGCAACAACAAATTTCCAAAGATATTACTTGGAAAATTGTTTAATAATGTTAAATGTTAATAGTAGATAACATTGGATGGGGCAAAATAGGCAAGTAGTACTGAAGACATTGTCAATAGCAAAACATTACTGTTTCTCTATCGGCATTTACTGCATTTAATTGAATGTTAATAATATATACAAAAAATCGAATTAAATAAATATCATAAATCATTGTTAATAAGTGAAATTTTATATATTTTTGTTTAAGCAAAAAAATTTTTTAAGCAGTTATTAATGAAACAAAATTGAAATAATTTTTTTTTTAATTCAAACAAATGAAATATTGCCAAAAAGAAATAAACATTTAATTATTCTTTTTAATTGGATACACTCACAATATAAATATACACAAAAGTTCTTGGAAATTTATCTGTTTTATATTTCCACGTTTTAAGTAATTTTAAATTTAATAAATGGATTTTTTTATTTTAAATTAAGGTAAAGTTTAAAAACAAATAAAAAAGAAATATAGCTGGTCGAGCCCCAAATATGAATCAATTATCAACAAATTTTTTATGCGATATAGATATATCGCACTTGCTCCTCTAAACAGAGACAAATAAAAAACAAGTAAGAAAGTGCTCTAGTCGGTCTAGCCCGACCATACGATACAAGTAAGGTCAAAGGTGTTCGTTTTCCTGTATAAAGACAAATATTTGCTTATTTTTGCCATCATACAAATACTTTCTCAAAACTTATACATTTAAGCTGTTTCCGTCATTTGGACTTATTTGAGAGCTAGGGTCAAATGTGGACCGATTATCTCGAAATTTGGCAGATTGATTACATTAATTGATTTTACAAAAATTATGTATGCAAAAAATAAACTCAAAGTTCTCATTACCTTCAGATTTATGAGCGTTTTAGAGATTTTTGTCTTATTTAGTGCGGTTCGACAGAAGAGTTTGTGTGGGAGCTATAGTCAAATGAGTACCGATTTTAACGACATTTAGTACCGTGATTTTGGTTTACATAAGTAGTATTTATTTCAAATTTCATGATAATTGTGGCCAATATATCAATTCCTGGAAGTGTGAACTATAGAAGGTACCATAAATAATGAACCGATTTTGACGAATTTTAATAGCCATAGTCCTGCTATCAAAAAATTACCTGTAATAAATTTTATCTAATTATCTTTAGAATTGCGACCTGTACTTTAATTACATGGCTTACATGGGGGTCCATTCAGCCAGACGGACGGACTGACATCGTTAAATTGACTCAGAAAGTGATTCTAAACCTATTGGTATACTCCAGGGTCTAAGACAAATATTTTTATGCATTACATACATCAGCACAAACTAATAATACCCTTTCCACCTACAGTGGTGAAGTATATAAAAATGCAAAGAAGTGCTATTGTCGGTCAAGTCCGACCATGTGATACTCTTCACCTTTGAGGTTAAACGTCTTTTCCGTTGCTGGCATATCTGCTAAATTTTGTCATCATAGAAACATTTTCTCAAGACTTATATATCAAAGCTATTTCTGTTATTAGGCCTTAAATAAGAGTTTGTGTCAAATGTTACCGGTTGTCTTGAAATTTGGTAATTTGATTACGAGTTATACAGAAATTGCAAATGAAACAACTAAACGTAAAATTTTCATCATCTTTAGATTCAAAGGCATTTAAGTGGTTTTTAGTGACGTTTGACAGAAGAGTTTGCATAGGAGCTATGGTCAAATGTGAACCTATTTCAATGAAATTTGGTTTTACATAAGCAGTATTCAATTTCATGAAAATATACTGAAATTTGAGCCCAAAATCTCAATTCCGGGAAACCAGGGGCCAAATTACCGAATTCGATATCGATCGAAAACTCAGATTATTAAGTAAATATTGTGAAGTATACTTTAGAGATGTTCAAAGTTACTTCGATGCAAAAAGTTTATTGAAATTTGGTATCCATTTCGATTAGTTTTTAAAAACATATAGTTCAGTTAAAACTCTTTTACTATTGGTCATCTTTTGGCAAATGACTACAAAAAAATAAAGTAAACTGAACATCTTTTAAATAATTTTGATAATCTTTAAAGTATGCTATACAAATGTTTTGAAAGTATATAAGATTTCGATCGATATCGAATGCGGTAATTTGGGCCATTATTTTTGGTACCTTCCATTGGTCTGAATGGGAGGTACCAAAAATAATGGACCAATTTTAGGCATTTTTAACAGCTGTAGAATTGCGACCTGTGCTTTGGTTACAATGTTTATGTGGGGTCCAGAAAGCCGTACTATGGTATTTTTGCTGCAAAAAAGCTATTTTTTGACCACAGCTTTTGAAGAATCTAATGATGCAGTTCTTTAGAGAAGAGTCTAGATGTTAAGGGTCAATAATCGTTTTCAAGAAAAAGTTATGTTATGTGTTATAAAAGGTTATTGAAATGGGCTTAATGTTCTATAACTAAAAGCAATGAAATTTTTGTATCAGCTCATGCATCGAATATAGTTTCACATCTTTAATCTTGATGTCTATTTAATTAAGGTTCTATACCTTGGTTTTAGTCTGCAGAAGAAAATAACTTAGTCGCGCATATAGTTTAGAAGATATCAGGAAATCAAAAAAGGTCTACAAAATTCAGTGTTTTCGTTTTTTTTTTGGACAAAAACTATGTTATCTCGGATTTGCTCGATGTTACCACCATAACCATGTAAAAGATAAAAGTCTCTTCCCAAATAGAACAAAAACTTCACCGAATTTTATTGATCGTAGAACAAAGTTCAAAATTTTCCAAAAAAGTCACATATTTAAATTGTTACGCATAATTTGAACAAAAAGTGTTGCAGTCGTTTAGGAGTAACTTTTTAATGAAATTAAATTTAACTGTTAGTCCCGTGGGAGTAGACGGATTTCAATTAAAATTAGTAGAGCTCTTTTTTTGGGTCAACTAATAGATGTGTGCCAAATTTGATCAAATTCTGTTGAAAATTGCGGTTTATGTTTTGAAGAAAAATAGGTGAAAAATGGGGGTCAAAGTGAAATTTTTCATTTTGCTCGTGTATCGATTATAATTTTACATGATGATGTTGATTAAATTAAGATATATGACCTTGGCTTTAGTCTGCAGAAGAAAATAACTAAACCTCGTATACAGTTTCATTTTTCTGTGGACGAAAACTAAGTTATCTGGGTTTGGATCGGTGCTCCAACAATAACCATGTGATAGGTGAAAGTCTCTTCTTTAGATTGAGTAAAAAATTTTTACCAAATTCTGCCGATCGTAGAACAAAGTTTATAATTTTCTAAAAAAAAGTCACATAAATTTTTACGCATAATTTAAGCAAAAAGTGTTGCAGTCGTTTTGGCGCAACTTTTTAATGAAATTGAATTTAACTTTAAGTCCTGTCGGATTCGACGGACTTCAACCAAAATAAGTAGAGCTCTTTTGTTTGCCAAATTTCATCAAATTCTGTTAAGAATTGCGTCTTCTATTTAGAAGCAAAATAAGTGAAAATAATAAATTTAATAAATTTACTTTATATTATAGACATGAGCCAAATTTTTTCAAATTCAAATTCTGTTAAGAATTCCGGCTAATACATTGAGAATAATAATAAGTGAAAAATGGGAGTCCAAGGCAGAGTCAATTTATCTCAACTAAAATTAGTATAGCTCTTTCTTGAATCATTTAGTAGACGTGTTCCGAACTGTTTTAAATTCTGATAAGTATTGCGGCTTATACATTAAACAAGTAAGAGTGGTATATTCGGCTTTGCCGAATCTTGGATACCCTTCACCAATGGTGTTCCAAAAGTACTTAATGTAATTCGTAGCAATATTTGGTTATACTAGTATTATATGCAAAGAGTCGTTAAAATTAAGAGTCGGAAAACGAAAACCTTTTCGGTGGCGTCATCATCTAGAATAGTTATGCACCCAAAGGTTAGGTTGGGCAGGTGGCTGATGTCTAGGGAAGCTTCACTTGGGTTCTAAAGTGGTCCCTTTGTGAAAGATAATGATTACTAGACTACAAGTAGAGAATGCATATTTAAGCCAGCCAGTAGCTTCGAAATAAAATAAACACATATTTTACGAACATTTAATAAAGTTCGATAGACCAGATAAGCCATGCAGAAAAGATGCTTCAAAATGTAGATGCCCTTAGATTTGCAATAGCACATCGATTTGATAAAGTTTAAGTATTCTGACATGCAACCCAAAAACGCTGTGCCCAGTGAGGGTTGTGCACTTTAATTCGTACGAATTATCCAACTAGTAAAAGTTCTTGATTAGTTATGTAAAACTCTGAAGTTAGCGGACTGATTTAGGTCAAAGCTTTAACAATGATTGTCAATGTATACAAGCCTTAAAATTATAGGGTATACACTCTTAGTTTTAGATACATACGTGAAATATATAGCTTTTGAATGGATGGTTATCAGCTTTGTCGGAAAAGTTTACTTATTAATTTGAAGTTAGTTAATTAATTAAAATGAACACTTCATCAATAATATTTGGGATGTATAGTTCTTTCGATCTGTCCGATGGATGTTTGAAAAGTTTTGCTCTAGTTCTTTGTGCAATTTTAATGTGATTTAATTTATCAGCATTAAATCGATTCCCGGTCGGGTTTATATGGGAGATTTCACTAAATGTGAATAGAGCTCGCCCATTTTCAATATCGAACTTTTCAAGAGATCAGAAATACTTTTGTCAAATGTTGTCCCTCTAGAAAGTTTATTTTAGGCGCTATTGTCCTGAATATCAATATTGTACAACGTCTTTATACTAAATGTCATCATCGTATCTATTATAATTTGTCATTTATTAGCTACTAAGAGATTGCCTTAGGCGAAGTTATACGGGATCAATTGTCAAACGTGAACGGATTTCTCCCAATTGCAATTAAAAAATTTGAATTTTTGTTGATATATGAGATACTTACATACATATGTAGGTTTTGAACGGATATCATGTAATTAGCTGCATTTTTGTACTTCCTAGGAAGATTACCTATAATTTGATATATAATGCATTCTCAAATGTTATCATAATGTTCAAAAGTCAGACACAAAATTAAGATAAATGCAGTGTGTCTGCTAAAACCAGATTTGTGGAGCTCCTGAATTGTCCCACCTTGAATTTCAACATTGTCGATCAAAACACCATCGCTTAAACGCTAAATTATATCTACCACAAATTACCGAATGCATCAGGATTTAGATAATCCCCTGCGAAGGACGCTATTAAACTTCATCAAAATAAACATCTGAGGTATCGACAAAACAGGAGCTCCAAAAACTTGACTACAACAGAAAAAAGGACAGACAGGTAGACGGACGGACATGTAGACGGACGGACAAACAAACAGACGGACGGACGGGCAAACAAACAGACGGACGGACAGACGGACGGAGGTCGCGAAATCGATTCTTGTGCCGATTCTGAGTTGATCGGTACAATTTGAATGGTATTCATAATCAGATTTGTAGAGTATATATATCAGATTTTAGAAAATCCTCCCATAAAGAACGATGTCAAATTTCATCACAACCGGTCCATAAACACCTGAGATATCGCTGAAACAATACTTACAAAATGTAAACAAAATTTCTTAGACACGTACTTTGGGCAATTTGCTGTACATCAAATGTAGTGTTATGGCGATATCTCAATTTTTTATAGACCGCTTTTGATAAAATTTAATAACGTGCTTGGTGGGGGAATTTCCTAAAGTCTGATATAAAATTTATGTAGGACCGTACTAAAGGAGGATAGTTTTTCCTATTTCTGTACTTAATTTTTTCTAATGTGTACTTTGGGCAATTTGCGATACATCAAATTCAGTTTTTTGGCGATATCTCAGTTGATAAAATTTTACAGAGTGCTTTGGGAAAATATTTCCTACAATCTGATATATAACATATTATCACATGTACACCAGGAGTATCTTTTTTCTCTTGTTATTTAAAAGTGTGTTTCAATCAAAAATTTTCAAATTTTCGTCTAATTTTTGGTATTTTTTCGATATTTTCGGTGTTTGTAAACCGATTTTAATGAAATTTAATAGCGTTCATTGCGGGAGAATTTCCTAAAATCTGATATATAATTTATGTAAGTCCATCCTCCAAGGGCTTCAGAAACTTGATTTCAACAGACAGACAGACGGACAGACAGACAGACAGACGGACATCGCTTAATCGATTCTCCTCCCGATTCTGAGTCGATCGGTATAATTTTTATGGGGTCTACGATCACTAATAAAAAAATTACAAACGGAATCACAAACTTATAATACCCTTTCACCTATTGGTGAAGGGTATAAAAATATTGTTAAAAATGGGGGTCTGTGGCAGGCACCCATGGAGTCAACTTATTTCAACCAAAATTAGTTGGCCTATTTTTTAGAACAATTTATAGTCGTAGACTGAATTTTATTAAATTTTATAAAGAAGAGCGGATTGCACATCAAAAAGAAAGATAGGTGAGAAATGGGGGTTCAAGACAAGTGCAATAGGGGGTGGTCTAATTTTAACCAAAATTAATGGAGCTCTTTTATGAATTAACTAATAGACGTGTGTTGAATTTCATTAAATTCTGTTGAGAATTGTGACTTGTAAATTGAAAAGAAAAACTGGAGGAGGCGATGAATTTCAACTAAAATTTGAAGAACACTTTGTAAATTTGGTACATTCTATTTCATCATTTAAAAACAAACCAATTGACGTTTGGAAAGATCCAAAATCTATATTAAAAAGATCCAAAATCTTATATTAAAAAGGTGAGAATAAGGCACTCGGAAAAACAATAAAAACTATAGGTATCATCTATAGGTATCATCTATGCACAGCCGAACATAACACTAGTACTTTTTTATTTATACAGAATTTTTTTTAAAAAGATATCCAAGCAAGTATATCAATATTTAATAAATTTACTTTATATTTCAAATTTAATTTCTTAAAAATCTTTGGTTAAATTACACCCCCCCAACATGTAAAATATTTTTACGATTTTTATCAAAATTTTACAATGAAAAAATTTCACTTTATTTTTTTTCCTTCTTGCCTTCATACATTTGTAAGCAGCATATGCTTTACGTATGCAAATGTTTTATATTTCAAAAATTATATTTCTTTTTCAATTGTAAATAAAATTCATATTTTTTTTTCGTATTGATAACAGAACTGGTATCAATAATAACGAAAAAAATAAAATAAAAATAAACCGAATAAGCGAAATTCTCTTCAATTTTTTCAACAGTTTTTAATAAATTTTTTTTAGTGCAACATAAACGCAAGCAACGCACATAAAACATTTACAATTCTCAATATTTTTCGTATTTGGACAAAAGAAATTGTATATTAAACAGCAGCAACACCCATTTTTATGGTTGATCTCATAAAACCAGCATTATACGATGCCAGGATTATGAATAGAGTCATCATGATGAACGGATGGGGGTTACCAAAAAAATTTTATAAAAGAAATTCAATTTCAACTTTTTCAAGTATTAATTGGGGTGATGGTAAAATATTTAAAAAAAAAATATATACTCATGCATTGTATGAGTAAGTTCATTTAATGATGTAAAAGTTTTAAAAATTGGCTAAAATGTATGCTATATTTATATAGTATAGTCTTAAATTGAAAATTTTTTTCAAATACTAGTTTTTTTTTTAAGTTAGGCCATTGGTTTACCTTTTCCGCTTCTACGATTATATTTTTTTATATTTTTGTATTTTTATGTGACAATTATTTTAAATATAACCTTATTCTAGTACAAATCCTCAAATAAGTTTTTAACTATCACAAATATTTAAAAAATTTCTATAAGCTCTTGTTATATATAAATTTCCCTTATCGACAAACTAAAATCTTCTTATTTTAAAATTCTTCTTTGCATTAAAGTATAGTTTATTAGTGGAATACAAAGAAAGGAATTTGCTTTTCATATATACTGAAACATATGGTCATCTGAAATTCTTTATAACACTACACAACAAAAGAACTTCTTTTGAAAAGTTCAAGATCGTGACTATATTGTTCCTATTGGACAAAATTGTAGTAAAACCCTTTACTCAGTTTGGCTAATTTAGTGACCGTTTTATTTCTATGGACCTTCAAAGTTTCCCAATATTAGCACGATGCCTTTAAATAATCATGTAACTACTTTTGACATAAATATAGCCAAGAGTATGACAAATATTTACACCTTTCACCAACAAAGGTGGAAAGGGTATTATAAGTTTGCGCTGATGTACGTAACTCATAGAAATATTTGTCTTAGACCCAGCTTTTAGTATACCAATAGGCTTAGAATCACTTTCTTTGTTGATTTAGCGATGTCAGTCAGTCCGTTCGTCCGTCCGGATGTCTGGTTGGTTGTACCCTCATGTAAACCATATATTCAAAGTACAGGTCGCAATTCTAGAGATAATTTGATGAAATTTGGCACAGATAATTTTTACGGTACCTTCCATAGGTCTCACTTCCCGGAATTACTATATTGGCTGCAAATATCAATATTTATACCCTTCACCACCATAGGTGGAAAGGGTATTATAAGTCTGTGCTGATGTATGTAACGCATAGAAATATTTGTCTTAGACCCATCTTTTAGTATACCAATAGGCTTAGAATCACTTTCTGAGTCGATTAAGCGATGTCCGTCCGTCTGTCCGTCCGTCCGTCTGGCTGCCTGGACCCCCATATAAACCTTGTAATCAAACTACAGGTCGCACTTCTAAAGATAATTTGATGAAATTTGGCACAGATCATTTTTTTGATAATGGGACCATGGCTATTCAGTTCATTATTTATGGTACCTCAAATAGGTCCCACTTCCCGGAAATGATATATTGGCCACAAAAATCAATATTTTTTCATGAAAATTTAAACAAATACTGCTTATGTAAACTTAAGTCACTGTACCAAAGTTCGTTGAAATCGGTCTACATTTGACCACAGCTCCCATACAAACTCTTTTCTCAAAACGCACTAAATGAGACAAAATTCACTAAAACGCTCCTAAATCAGAAGACAATGAGAATTTTAAGTTTATTTTTTGCATACGTAATTTTTGTAATAACTGTAATAAATTTACCAAATTTCGGGATAATCGGTCCACATTTGACTCTCATATAAGTCCAAATGACGGAAACAGCTTAAATATATAAGTATTGAGAATATGTTTGTATGATGGCAAAATTTAGCAAATATTTGTCTTCATACAGGAAAAAGAACACCTTTGATATTAGTGGTGAAGGGTATCGTATGGTCGGGCTTGACCGACTATAGCACTGTCTTTCTTGTTTTTCATGAAATTGAAATTAAATACTGCTTATGTAAATTAAAATTACTCTGCCGAATTTCGTTGACCATAGCTCCCATACAATATCTTCTGTCAAAACGCAATAAATGAGAAAGAAATCACTAAAACGCTCGTAAATATAATGGGAATTTTGTAATAACTGTAATGAATATGCCAAATTTCGAGATAATCGGTCTACTTTTAACTCTAGCTCTCAAAGAAGCTCAAATGATGGAAATAGCTTAAATATATAAGATTTTAGAAAATGTTTGTTTGATAGAAAAATTTAGAATATATTTGTCTTTATACAGGAAAAAAACACCTTTGACCTTAGTGGTGAAGGGTACCGTATGGTCGGGCTTGACCGACTATAGCACTTTCTTACTTGATTTTGCTATTCATGTAATTATCTTATCCTTTTTTTTTTTTCTTAAAAGTTAAAGAAAAATTTTTTTTTTTTAATTTTTTGATCATAACATTTTGGAAATTCTGATTTTCCCTACACTTTATTTGGGAAAATTGAGGCCACGATATGGCTAAGTAACTTTTGTGAACACACTAATATAATCTGAAAGTGTGTAGACACTAAAAAGCTTGTGCTAACAAATTAAAATGTTTAGTTTGCAAGAGATGGCTTTTAAAAATTTAGTTTAAGGAAAAGAGGCGCATTATGGTTTCAAAATGGTATCAAAAAAGTGTATGACCGCTGTAAATATTCTATCGACACATTTTATGAAAAAAAAAAATTTTTGCCAAAATAATAGCAATAAAAATTTAAAGACTTTCCTATATTTTCAAAACCTACTGCCTGCAAAATTACATCAAATCCTATTTTGAAATTCGACGTTTAATACAAGAATATAAGATAAAATTGAGATGTTCATTGTCTGATCAATATTGTTGTTCTATAGTAACCAAAAACTTGATTTAAAAATTTTAAACTTTAGAATATCTTATCTAAAATTATAATTAAAATCGCAGTTTACAAATCCTTAATATAATGAATGAATTAAAATAATGTTGGACCAAATTTAGTATATTTCCAAAAACTTCTGTATGTTTCTGTATTTCTCCATCCATTAAATGAACCCAGAAGCGTATGATTGTTAAGCATAATAAAAAAATTCAAAATATTACTTATACGTACCATATAAGTATAACATATAAAGAGATCCCTAAAAACCGTTGCCTGACTTAAGGCGTAACTATGACAAATTTGTTTAATTTAAATTAAAAATTTTTAAACCTTACACGAATTTATTTTTAATTAACTTATGAAAAATATTTATTTGTTGGGGCGTCAAAAATTGAAAAATATTGAGTTCTTTGAAAATCATTTGAATTTAAGTTATATGCAAGGCAGAACCACAATTGATATACGCCTTAACTTTTTTCAGAAATTTATTTAGATTTGTTTTCGGTATAAAAGTATATTGGTATACGCTAACATTTAAAAAAAAAATCTTGATACAATTTGATTATCAAATAGAATAATTTTTAAAGATTTCTATAAATTTGCAATTAGTGTTGCTGCATTCTTTTTCATTTTTGATAGCGAAATGTATTTATAAAAATGACACGAAACAAATACAAGAGTTTAAGCTGATATCTTCACTTATTTGTATTTACGCATAAGCCCAAGATCATAAATTGTACTTTATTTGTTGTTTTATTTTAAAAATTCGTATAAATTCTTATATCTCATGTTGTATAAAATAACCAAAAGAAAAATATAAAAATTTATTTTAAAGGGATATATAAATATTTATATATTTACATAAGAAAGGCCTTTTTGTTAATCAGTATATAGCAAACAACGAGGTCTTAATAAGAAGTAGTCAGAAATGTTTTTTTTTAATTTTTACTAAAATAACATTGACAGTATATTTGATATTGAAATATACTGTCGAGCTCATAGGTTATATATATGTTAACAGCCTAATTTATAAACAAACTATAATAGGTTTTAAAGCTACTATAAGTTAAAATGGGAAAATTGAATTTATAAAAGGAAAAATATTTTATTAAACTGTTATAACCTATCATAAAATTTGAAATTTTTATTGTGGCCTCTACCCAACTATAAGCATACAATAAAAATTTGGTTGCTTAAAAATTTGATAATTGCGACTTTTTTTATTTTTAACACATTTGATAGCAAACAAAATGATTTTTTATATAAATTTTAATACATTAATTGAAAAAGGAATAAGATTTTTATATTATTTAATACTATTTATCTGCGATTAAAGAAAAAAGACTTTATAAATGCATTTTTTATTGATCCTTACAACAAATCGATAATTCATTTCTCCTTATTCAAAAATATGTTGATTCTACCTAAAGTAGCGCCTTACCATATATACATTCATATGTATACTTTCACAGTATATCTTATATTAAATCAGTAGATTGCTTAGCGGCACGATTTTCCAAAATCTTGAAAAAAGTAACCAGATTGGAGTAAATTTTCTTGAAAATGTTTTTTAATTAAAAAATAATTTTTAATAAGAAAAATTAAAAAAGTGAAAATGACCTGGTCCGATTTGAACACTGGCATCAATAAAAATACATTTTTTAATGTAATTAAAGAACTAAATTAAAAAAAAAAAAAATTTCTTGCTTAATTCTTCACTGAGATTTGAACTCACGACTTACGACTGCTAGGCGGAGACACTACCCACTGAGCTACTTCATATACCGAAATTTTTTCAAATTGTAATTTACTTATATAATTTTTATTTGAACAGCACAAAATGACAATTTGAAACGTGGTATTACCAACATAAAAGCACAAAAACTATAAAAGTGTGTAATTGTTATAATATGTTCATAACATGTTTATAAAATCAAATTTTTATTAATGGCTTATTAAACAATAAGTGTATGATAAATATTGTAAGCTTATAAGCCAAAATATAAAATTTTTATAAATTGGACCGTAAGTCTTTTAATTACTTGTAAAACAAAGGGCCTCATGATTTATAGTTCCCTCAAGTCTTGAAACAATATTGTTCTTTTTTTGTAAAAATGTTCTTAAATAAAGTTTTCTAGGCTAAGTAACAGCAAAAAAAAAAAAAAAATAACTGACAATGATTTTCTAAAATTTATATCTTTTTAGTGCCAAAATCAAAATTCGGGCAATTGCAATATTTCTATGTGTTTCAATCATAGTTACAAACTTCGTTAATCTTAGCGAAGGGAACAGTATATAATTTAACAGATTATTTTTAGTTTATTATAAGACAATAATAAATTATATTGTAGTAATTTTTAGAACATTAAACTTCTTATATCTAAAAAAGGAGGGGATGTATTTTATGGTATTTTGTACTAAAAATTACATGTATCGAAAAATTATCTATAAAAATATATACTGTAACTGTAACTGTAACTTTTCTATAAGAAAACTTTTCTATAAGAAAATTTTATATCGAAAAAATTTTTACAAGAAATTTTTATATTAAAAATTTTTCGATAAGATTTATAGAGAACATTTATGAGAAAATTTTATTTAAAATAGTTAATTTTATCAAAAAACTATTTATTACAATGATAAATAATTGTAATGAATTGGGATCTTAGTGGAATACACTACACTAAAATATTTTAATTAAATGTTTAATGTTCCAAAATTTTTGATAAACCTTTTTAAAAAATTAAAAGATTTTCTCAAAGAAAATTTTATATCAGAACATTTTCTACATGAAAAATTTATATAAAATTTTCTTTAAGAAAAAATTAAAAAAAAATCTGTAAGAAAATTTTTTATAAGAAAATCTTCAAATTAGAAAATTTTCTATAAGAAAATTTTTATATTGAAAAATTTTCTATAAGAAAATTTTTATATCGAAAAATTTTCTATAAGAAAACTTTAAAAAAAAAATTTAAAAATTTATATCGAAAACTTATAGAAAAGTTTTCGAAATTTTGTATCAAAAAATTTTCTATAAGAAAATTTTATATCAAAAAATTTTCTATAATAAAAAATTTATATCAAAAAATTTTCTATAAAAAAAAAATTCAAGTATCTGTAAGAAAATTTTAATATTGAAGAATTTTCTGTTAGAAAATGTTTATATTAAAAAATGTTCGAAAAATTAGGTTTAATCAGGCTTGAGTTCATTTAACTTTCAAATTATTAATTATTAAAAAATGTTCTATAAGAAAATTTTTTTATCAAAAATTTTTAATAAAGAAAATTTTGTGTCGAAAATTTTTCTAAAAGAAAATTTTTATATCGAAATATTTTTTTTGGTTTTATCAAAAAACTATTTATTACAATAATAAATAATTGTAATAAATTGGGATTCTTAGTGCAATACACTACAGTAAAACTTTTTAATTAAATGTTTGATGTCCCAAATTTTGATAAACCTTTTTAATAAATATACGGCTGCACATGTGCCAAGCTTTAAAATAAACTTTTGTTTATTTAAATCTTTCTTTGAACCCCCTTTATAGCACTTTTGTCTTAGTCGCCAACAAAGCAGCAACAAAAGTGTGGGAAATAAAGAAATGATAAAACTGAAAAATGTTTGTGTGTTTCTGTTCGGATGATAATCTTAGCTTTATGTTGATATTTGTTGGACACAATAATAATAATTCGTATTTATTCAGTCCCTCAAATTATACATAATGTGAGGTTTTCGCTCTGTCTAGAATTAGGGACAATCCTCCTGATAAGATGGTCTAACCAACCATCGAAACGCGTCGAGGAAAGGTTTCCCCACCAACATTTTTTGGTTTTATCAAAAAACTATTTATTACAATAATAAATAATTGTAATAAATTGGGATTCTTAGTGCAATACACTACAGTAAAACTTTTTAAAAAAATTTAAATATCGAAAATTTTTTTGTAAGAAAAAATTTTGAAAATATGCAAGAAAATTTTTATATTGAAAAATTTTCTATAGGAAAATTTTTATATAGAAAAATTTTCTATAAGAAAATTTTATTTTGAAAAATTTTCTATAAGAATATTTTATTTTGAAAAATTTTCTATAAGAAGATTTTATTTTGAAAAATTTTCTATAAGAAAATTTTATAATGAAAAATTTTCTATACAAAAATTTTCTATAAAAAATTTTAAATCAATATATGGAAAAATTTTCTACAAAAATATTTTAATATCGAAAAATATTTAATATTTAAAAATTTTCTATAAGAAAAATTTTAATATTGAAAAATTTTCTGTAAGAAAAATTTTATATCGAAAAATTTTCTATAAGAAAATTTTATATCAAAAAATTTTCTATAAGGAAAATTTTAAAAATCTGTAAGAAAATTTTTATATCGAAAAGTATAACTTTCTGTGAAAAATATTTGTATCGAAAAGTTTTCTATAAAAAAATGTTGGCATTGAAAAATTTTCTATACGAAAATATGAAAATCGAAAAATTTTCAATACGAAAATTTGTATATCGAAAAATTTTAATTAAGAAAATTTTAATATCGAAAAATTTTCTGTAAGAAAATTTTATGTGGAAACATTTTTTATAAGAAAGCTTAATATCGAAAAATTTTTCATAAGAAAATTTTATATCGAAAAATTTTTTATAAGAAAATTTTATTCGAAAAATTTTCTAAAATAAATTTTTATATTCTTACAGAAAGGAAATTTTTATACCAAAAAGTTTTTATAGGAAAATTTTATATCAAAATAATTTTCTATAAGAAAATTTTATTTTAGAAAATTTTGATATTGAAAAATTTTCTAAAAGAAATTTTTTTTATCGAAAAATTTTCTATAAGAAAATTTTTACATCATAAAATTTTCTATAAAAAAATTTTTACAGCATAAAATTTTCTATAAAAAACGTTTTTTATCGGAAAATTTTATAGCGAAAAATTTTCATAAAATTTTCTATAAAAAATGTATTTGATCGGAAAATTTTATAACGAAAAATTTTTTTAAAAAAATTTTATATCGAAAAATTTTCTTTAACAAATTTTTATATCAAAAATTTTCTATAAGAAAATTTTTACATTGAAAAATATTCTTTAAGAAAATGGTTATAGAAACCAAATTTGGTTTCTCCGCAAACATTTTTTGGCTTTTTATCAATAAATTGGTCTGTTACATTAATAAATAAATGTAACAGATTTGGGATCAAATGCAAATACACTTCTTTTTGAATAATATTTACATCCCGACTAATTTGTTATTTTTTGAAAAAATTTTTTATAAAAAAATTTTTATCAAAAATTTTATATCAAAAAAATTTTTATATCGAAAATTACTTTGTAGCTTTTTTGACGTTTCCGTCATTAACAATGTAATTGCTCTAATGCTATGTATAAATACAAATAATCCGATAGCACGTAAATTTTGATACCATCTATGCGTCCGGATGTAAACTTTTCCTCCCAACTGTTATTTTATCGTAACTCAATAATCTTATACAAGATGTTCGAGTATTGTATATTTCTGTTAAAAATTCTACTTATAATAAATAATATTTGTTATTGCTATTGTGTACAAAAATATTATCCTTTTTGCTTTTTAAACAAGATACGTATAATACAATACATACATATATAAAGTGAATGCGGAGATATAGTGCATTTACTTATTTATGTATGTATGTGTTGCGAGTAAAATACGAGTATAAAGCAAAAAATCAAGAACCCAGAAAAACTTTGGCATACAATACACACACATATATTAAATATATCCATATATATGTATGTTTGTATGTTGGTTTAATATTACTGTATTTAATGCTTTTCACTCCTGTTGAAAACGTTTAATATTTTTGCCATAAATTAATTGGTGAATGCAATTAGTTGCATTCATAAATTTTATTTCATGTTTTAAGTTCATTTTGTGCTAAGTATGCAATATTTTGTTTTTTTTTGTATATTTATGTATCATAAATGTAGAAAAGCTACCAACAAAAACTGGAGTAAAAAACAGTAGAATTATTAAAACAAAAATTTTTTAAATAAAACTAAAGTTTTACTATTTATTTGCTATTTTATCTAGAGTCTACGTACTAACTGACTTTGCTCGCTTACATACACATATACAATATACATACATATGTATGTATGCACTCACACATATACATGTATATATTAATATTGCAAAATGTACATGCCTTGAATTATCTTTAGTTAAATTAAAATTTTATTTAAATTTATTATCGCATCACATGGATATATCATAAGTATATAAATTAAAAACAACAAAATTTTAATTTATAAAAGTGCTAAGATTATGAAACTGTTTGTATTATTGTGATTTGTAATCCGAGAGGGATATAAATATTAAAAATTAAAAAAAAATATCAAAATATTAAAATTTATGTTTTAATGCAGTTCAAGGACATGTTTAATTAAATTTTTATTTGTGTGTAAAGCATTTTTGACTTATATAATTTAAAATTTATATCAGTTCTAAAAACGATCAAGAAAAATTAAAAAAGGAATGGCAGATTTTTGTTTAATATCATTAATTTTTCTATAAGAAAATTTTGAAATAGAAAAATTTTCTATCAGAAAAATTTCGTATAGACACAATGTCTTTGAGAATATTTCGATAACGAAAAATTTTCTATAAGAAAATTTGAATATCAAAAAACTTTCTATTTGAAAATTTTGATATCAAAAGATTTTCTGTAATACAATTTTACTTCATACCGAAAAATTTTCTATAAGTAAAAAAATTTATTGGAAAACTTTTGTAAGAAAAATTTTCTATAAAAAATTTTTGTATTGAAAAATTTTTATATGGAAAATTTTTCTATAAGAAATTTTTTATATCTACAAATTTTCTATAAGAAAATTTTAATACCGAAAAATATTCTATAAGGAAATTTTTATATTGAAAAATTATCTATAAGAAAATTTTTTTATGGAAAAATTTTTTATAAGAAATTTTTTTTATCGAAAAATTCTTTATAAAAATTTTTTTATATCAAAAAATTTTCGTTTAGGAAATATTTATATCCAATTATTTTCTTTAAAATTATTTTTATATCGAATAATTTTTTACAAAAAAATGTTTATATCGAAAAATTTTCTGTAAAATTTTTTTTTTCGAAATATTTTCTATAAGAAAATTTTTATTTCAAAAAATTTTCTTTAAGAAAATTTTTCTTTCAAAAAATTTTCTATAAGAAAATTTTTATTTCGAAAAATTTTCTAAAAGAAAATTTTTATTTCGTAAAATTTTCTATAAAAAACATTTTATTTTAAAAAATTTTATGTAAGAAAATATTTATATCGAAAAATTTTTTATTAAAAAATTTTTATTAAAAAAAATTTTCTGTAAGAAAATATTTTTATCGAAAAATTTTCTATTAAAAAATTTTTGAATAGAAAAATTTTCTATTAAAAAATTTTTGAATAGAAAAATTTTCTATTAAAAAGTTTGTAAATAGAAAAATTTTCTATTAGAAAATTTTAATATCAAAAAATTTTCTATAAGAAAATTTTTATATCGAAAAATTTTCTATAAAAAAATTTTTAAATCGAAAAATTTACTATAAGAAAATTTTAATATCGAAAAATTTTCTATAAATGAAATTAATATAAATATTTTCTACAAGAAAATTTTGGTATCAAAAATTTTCCGTAAGAAAATTTTTAAATCAAACAATTTTATTTAAGAAAATCTTATATTGAAAAAATTTCCGTAAGAAAATTTTTATATCGAAAAATTTTCTATAAAAAAATTTTTATATCGAAAAATTTTCTATATGAAAATTTTTATATCGAAAAATTTTCTATATGAAAATTTTTATATCGAAAAAATTTCTATAAGAAAATTTTTGTATTGAAAAATTTTCTAGAAAAAAATTTTAATAGAAATATTTTCTACAAGAAAATTTTGGTATCAAAAATGTTTTTTTACATTGAAAAATTTTATATAAGAAAATTTTTATATCGAACAAATTTCCATAAAAAAATGTACATATCGAAAAATTTTCCATACAAAAATTTTTATATAACAATTTTTTATAAGAAAATTTTTATATTGAAAAAATTTCTATAAGAAAATTTTTATATTAAAAAGATTTTATAAGAAAGTTTTTATATTAAAATATTTTCTGTAAGAAAATTTTTATATTGAAAAATTTTCTATAATAAAATTTTTATATTGAAATATTTTCTATAAGAATATTAATATCAAAAATTTGCTATAAAAATATTTTTATATCGAAAAATTTTCTAAAAAAAATTTTTATATTGAAAAAATTTCTGTAAAAAATTTTTTATAAGAAAATTTCTTTATCAAAAAATTTTTTTATCAAAAAATTTTCTATTAGAAAATGTTTACTTAAGAAAATTTTAGTAACGAGTTTTATTTTGAAAATTTTTCTATATGAGAATTTTTATATCGAAAAATTTTATATATAAAAATTTTTATGTCTAGAAATTTCTATATGAAAATTTTAATATCAAAAATTTTAGTATCAAACAATTTTTATAAAAAAATTTTCTATAAACATATTTTTGTATCGACGAATTTTCTATAAAAAAATTTTCAATACACAATTACAAAAATTTCTTATTACAACATTTTTTTATCAAAAAATTTTCTATTAGAATATTTTTATATCAAAAAATTTTCTAAAAGAAAATTTTTTATCAAAAAAAAAAAAAAAAAAACAACAAAAAAAATCTAATAGAAATTTTTTACATCAAGGAATTTTTTTAAGAAAATTTCGGAACATTTTCGTGAATAGTATTTTTATATCAAAAACATTTCTGTAAGAAAATGTTTATTTCGAAGAATTTTCTATAAGAACATTTTTATATCAAAAGATATAAAATATTATATCAAAAGATATAAAAGATATAAAGATATAAGATAAAAAAAAGAAGAATTTTCTATAAGAAAATTTGTTGATGGAAAAATTCTCTATAAGAACATTTTTTATTGAAAAATTTTCTATTAGAAAATTTTCTATAACAAATTTTTTTTATCGAAGAGAAAACTTTTTTATATAAAATTTTTTATAAGAAAAGTTTTTTGTAGAAAAGTTATCTATTAGAAAATTTTTTTATCGATAAATTTTGTATTAGAAAATCTTTCTATAGAAAATTTTTTTGTAAGAAAACTTTTATATTGAAATTTTTTTTTGCTTAACATTTGGGTCAGTCATGCACTTTATATTAAAATGTTTTATATTTTATAGATACAAACAAAAATTCACTTATTCAAATTTTTTACATATTTTGAAATTTAAACTCAAATAACACCATAAACTTAATATAAGGCAACTTAATCTATGGGCGATAAAAAAATCCACAAAATGAAATTTAACACAAAGAAATAATATAAAAATAAAAATAAACTGTGTAACTAACCACAAAAAGTTCTTAACTTTCCTTTGAGGCGCTCTGTAAAAAATAGGAAAAAAAAACGAACAAACAGAATTGAAAATTGTATGGAGTAGTTATTTTTGCAATTCTTTTTTTTTTTGAGTTTTTGCATTTATTTAACAAAGTGAAATTCCAGCCAGAATTTACTATGAGTATTTTAAATCCAAATATAAATGTATAACAGAAAAAAAAGTGAAGTTAAGAACAAAAAATTAAAATAAATCCAAAACTGACAAAAACGTTTTGTACTTGTGCTCGTTTGGTTTTGCTGATGCAGAAACAAAGAGCGAAATATGTGTATGAACATACAAATACCACAAATAAGTTGCATAAATGAAACGAACAAAAACAAACAAAAAATAGCCCAAAAATTACAAGAAAGCTACAAAAAAACTGGAAACGGATATAAGTAGCCAAATGATTTCCCATGATACAAACACTGCGTAATACTTTAGGAAAAAAAACAACAACAACAATGTAAAGCATTACACACTAACACATGTAACTTGATGTTCAAACAAAAAAAAAAAAAAAAAACAGTAAAAGCTCTAAGTATTTTATGTATTAAAATAGTAAAGGAAATGTTTGTTTGTGCTGCCGCCACTGTTGGAAATGCAATTTAAAATTGTTTTATTCAAAAAATGAAAAGACCCTTAATGCAAGTGCATCAAGGAGACTCAAAAACCAACTAACACGACAATACACACACACACTTAAATATGCTCACACACTTCCAAAGCCCCACGAGCATTTGGAGGAAATATTCTGGAAAATTGTCTATTTAAATTCTTACTCATTTATTGGTCGGAAAGAAATTGCGTTTTGTTTGGGGAAATAAAGAACAACTTTTGTATAACGAATGAATATTTTGTTAAAGTATAAATTGGTCATTTTGGTTCAACACATTTTGATATCTTTCTGGTAGTAGTATGACTAGAGGAAGCAGACCTTTTATATGATCTCTCTACCAAAATACTCTTCCAAAAGTGTCCCTGGAAGAATGAAGATAAAATAACATTCTTAATACTCACAGGGTATTCACTTAAACTAACACTTTGTAAAAATTTTATTTATGTTTGAAAAGTTGTGTTGTGCTTTTCTCGCTTGAAGGCCGCTAAGACACTAAAGTTTATAAAATATAAATAAGCTTTGAAGAAATAACCAAAAAAAATTGTATGTATAGTGGAACAAAAAAAAAAAAAAAAAAAAGAATGCCAAAAACTTTAGTTAAAGTATTTGAGAAAAATAAAATTTAGAATTTTCTAAGAAACATTTGTTTTCATTTCTCCCGACGTGTTTTCTTTCTTTTTAGTGAACTTTTACGCATTTACTATTAAGAGCAAAAGCAAAACAACTTAACCCAACACTAGAAAAAACTTCATTGGCCAGATGAGTTCTTTCGACTATATTTTTGGGCTGTTCTTAGAAAATAGGAATAGTTTCTTTTAAGCTGGTAGCGGCTTCTTTTTTAACTTCTTGCAGAAAACAAAAAACTCTCTAAGGCATTTTTGCTATTTGTAAATTATTGTTTTAGTCTTTTCATTATTTTTTTCGTTTAATGTCTTGATGGTGTTAGTTTTATGAAATTTTTTTTCATAAAAGTACTCGTATATGAATGTTAGATGGTTGGATACAACTTGATCTGAGGTTGTAATAGAAAAAAAAAACTTCAGGCCTTTTTTGTGGTTTTAATTTATAGATGTTATTTGTTTAGGTATTATCAAAGAAAATTTTTTTAATATCATGGAAATATTTACAATTTTCATCAAGTTCTATAATTTTTTTTTGTAAAATTTTATAATTTTTTAATAATTTTTTTTTAGCTTTATTACAAAATTTTAAAAATTTCAATAAAATTATTTTTCTTTTTAGAAAATTTTATAATTTTAATAGAAAATTTTACAATTTTTATAGAAAATTTTACAATTTTTATAGAAAATTTTATAATCTTCATAGAAAATTTTATAATTTTCATAAAAAATTTTATAATTTTCATAGAAAATTTTACAATTTTATCAGTTTTTTATAATTTTCATAGAAAATTTTTTTATTTTCATAGAAATTTTTTTAATTTTCATAGAATTTTTTTTTGTTTCAAAGAAAATTTATTAATTTTCATAGAAAATTACAGAATTTTTAAACAAAATTTTATAAACTTTTTATAATTCTTATCGAAAATTTTAAAGTTCTTATAGAAAATTTTACAATTTTCATAGAAAATTTAGAAATTTTCACACCAAATTTTATAATTTTCAAAGAAAATTTTATAATTATCGTTGAAAATTTTATAATTTTCTTAGAAAATTTTATAATTTTCTTAGAAAATTTTATAATTTTCTTAGAAAATTTTATAATTTTCTTAGAAAATTTTATAATTTTCTTAGAAAATTTTATAATTTTCTTAGAAAATTTTTTAATTTTCTGAGAAAATTTTATAATTTTCTTAAAAAATTTTATAATTTTCTTAGAAAATTTTATAATTTTCTTAGAAAATTTTATAATTTTCTTAGAAAATTTTATAATTTTCTTAGAAAATTTTATAATTTTCTTAGAAAATTTTATAATTTTCTTAGAAAATTTTGTAATTTTCTTAGAAAATTTTATAATTTTCTAAGAAAATTTTATAATTTTCTTAGAAAATTTTATAATTTTCTTAGAAAATTTTATAATTTTCTTAGAAAATTTTATAATTTTCTAAGAAAATTTTATAATTTTCTTAGAAAATTTTATAATTTTCGTAGAAAATTTTATAATTTTCGTAGAAAATTCTATAATTTTCTTAGAAAATTTTATAATTTTCTTAGAAAATTTTATAATTTTCTTAGAAAATTTTATAATTTTCTTAGAAAATTTTATAATTTTCTTAGAAAATTTTATAATTTTCTTATAAAATTTTATAATTTTCTTATAAAATTTTTTAATTTTCTTAGAAAATTTTATAATTTTCTTAGAAAATTTTATAATTTTCTTAAAAAATTTTTTAATTTTCTTAGAAAATTTTTTAATTTTCTTAGGAAAATTTATAATTATCAAAGAAAATTTTATAATTTTTATAATTTTTTTATTTCAAAGTAAATAAATTTCATAGAAAATTTGTAAACATAATTTTATAAATTTCGTACAAATTTCATTATTTTTGTAGAAAATGTTATAGTTTTCATAGAAAATTTTACAATATTCATACAAAATGTTATAATTGTTTAGAAAACTTTGTAACTTTCATAGAAAATTTTATAATTTTTGTTGAAAACTTCAGAATTTTCATAAAAATTTTCTTATTTTTTATAGCAAATTTCAAAATTTAAATAGAAAATTTCAAAATTTTAATAGAAAATTTTAAAAGTTTTATAGAAAATTTTGTAATTTTCTTAGAAAATTTTAAAATTTGTATAAAATTTTAAAACTTTTTTTTGAACATTTTACAGTTTACATAGAAAATTTTAAAATTTGAGTAGAAAATTAAAAAATTTGAATAGAAAATTTTATTGTTTTCTAGAAAATTTCAGAATTTTCATAGAAAAATTTACAATATCCAAATGTTTTCCTATTAAAATATTCTAAGCTAAAAAATTCTTGATATTTATTATTTAACATTTAGTACTCAAAGAAAACTATTTTCCTATCGCTAATCAACGCAGACATTAAATTTAAGTGTTTATTTGATTATCTGCAAATGGCACGCAATACTCACTACAATACAAATTTCCTGGTTCCTTGAAATATTTTTTGGATAAATACATATGATTTTCAGTTCTAAGCCAACAAGTGGCCCAAATTAAAAAAAAGGAAATGAAATAATCAAAAAATTTAGAAATAAAGTGAAAATGTGTTTCTCTTTGAAATAAAAGACGCACAAACTAATGCATAGAAAACAGCCATTCCTTACATTTATTCGTTTCTAAATAACTGATTTACGTTTTCATTGACGTGTTAAAAGTTGTAGCCTGATATGCCTTAAATTGAAAAAGGTTGCGAGTGGGTTGTTTTTTGAATAATTTGCCACTTTTTTTTGGTAATAATACGCAGATAAACACCCAACTAAAATTGAGGTGTGTAAAAGTTAAGACAAACATTTGGGCATACTTTCGTTTGTAAACGAAATATTTGAAGCCTTTAAGGACCACTTTAAAAACGTTTTAGACGAATAGGTAAATACAAATTATTGCCTTTTTGCTAAGTAGTTAACGGAAAATATATTGGGATCTTTGATAATGAATCAACAGTTAAGTTGGTAAATTTTCAAAATTTAGTAAACATTTTCAAAAACTTGCCTAAAATGTTATGTGCTACAAAATTGAATTACATTTTTATTACTCTGAACGTTTACTTATGCCTTAATATGGCCGTGAATATAAGCATTAAACAATTTAGCTATGGAGAAAATATACCAATGCACTAAATAAACATGCCAGTGCGTATATTTCCATTGGGTATGATAGACTGCTATTTCGTATTAACTAATAAAAAGATGTTGAGAACTTTTCTTCTAGAAATTTGTGAATGAGTAGTATTTTTTTGTGGAAACACTGACAATTGTTTGACATCTTATGCAAAAGTTTCTTACATGTAAACTTTAAACTGGATCCTTTCTTTTAGAAAAGTTATCAATGAGTAGACTTTTCTATAGAAAAATTGTCAATGGTTTGCCTTTTTTTTTAGATAGTTTAAAATATTTCATGTTTTTTGTAAAAAAAGTAACTATTTCCGATACTAAAATATTTATGAAATCACAAAATTTTAAATTGAGGAAATACAAAACGTTTATGCAAAATTTTTAATGAAAATTTGACGATATCACTCATAGAAAATTTAAGTAATGATAAAGATTTTCTTAAACAATTTTACCCCCTATCTAATGTTTTAGTCTGAAAATATTTGTGGAAAAAACTTTGAAACACAACCGCCAATTTAAGTTCATTAGTTTAGGTTTTCATTTAAGAGTTAGGCCCATTAAAAGCTTATTTACACCTACTACCAACAGAAACTAATAAAACAACTATCAGGAGTAATAAAATACAGCTACTAACTCTTCCAAATAAACCAACTATACTACAACTAAACTATTGCGTCTATGTTATTTAATACTGCAAATATTCTTTTGTATTGTTTTAAGGTTTCCGATTTTCCTAAATATCTACATCAAATGGGTGCGAAAATGGAATTTGCACTAAACTAACTACACTTTTGAGTACTTGCAAATACATATAGGTAAACATGTATGTATGAGAAAAAATGTGCACATAATGACAAGTAGTACATTAGTATTGGGGTAAATCAACACATATAAGTGTTTTTATTTGTTTTTTAAATATTTTTTGAACAAGATAATATTGTTATTAAAAGCTTTTTATAGAAAAGTTGACGATATATTTAGTTTTCTATAGAAAAGGAACGATATGCATAATTTTCTATAGAAAACTTGACGATAGGCATAGTTTTTTTTAGAAAAGTTGACCATAGGCATAAGTTAAAGTTAAAAATAGGCTTCGTTTTCTATAGAAAAGTTAAAAATAGGTTCAGTTTTATAAAGAAAAGTTGACGATAGGCTTAGTTTTCTATAGAAAAGTTGACGATAGGCCAAGTTTTCTATAGAAAAGTTGACGATAGGCCAAGTTTTCTATAGAAAAGTTGACGATAGGCCAAGTTTTCTATAGAAAAGTTGACGATAGGTCAAGTTTTCTATAGAAAAGTTGACGATAGGCCAAGTTTTCTATAGAAAAGTTGACGATAGGCCAAGTTTTCTATAGAAAAGTTGACGATAGGCCAAGTTTTCTATAGAAAAGTTGACGATAGGCATAGTTTTCTATAGAAAAGTTGACGATAGGCTTAGTTTTCTATAGAAAGGTTGACGATAGTCTTAGTTTTCTTTGGAAAAGTTGTCGACAGGATGAGCTCTTTATAGAAAAGTTGTCGACAGGATGATTTCTTCTAGAAAAGTTGTTGACGGGATGAGTTTTTTATAGAAAAATTGTTTACACGATAAGTTTTCTGTAGATAATTTTTCGATAGTATGAGTTTTCTCTAGAATAGTTGTAGATGGGATAAGTTTTCTATAGAAAAGTTGTCGATGGGATAAGTTTTCTATAGAAAAGTTGTCGATGGGATAAGTTTTCTATAGAAAAGTTGTCGATGGGATAAGTTTTCTATAGAAAAGTTGTCGATGTGATAAGTTTTCTATAGAAAAGTTTTCGATGGGATAAGTTTTCTATAGAAAAGTTGTCGATGGGATAAGTTTTCTATAAAAAAGTGTTCGATGGGATAAGTTTTCTATAGAAAAGTTGTCGATGGGATAAGTTTTCTATCGAAAAGTTGTCGATGGGATAAGTTTTCTATAGAAAAGTTGTCGATGGGATAAGTTTTCTATAGAAAGGTTGTTGATGGGATAAGTTTTCTATAGAAAAGTTGTCGATGGGATAAATTTTTTTTTGAAAGGTTGTTAATGGGATTATTTTTCAATAGTGGATGTGAGTTTTCTATGAAAATGTTTTCGATGTGATGATTTTTTTATTGGAAAAGTTGTGATTGGTATGAATTTTTCGTAGAAAGTTTTCGACTGGATACATCTTTTATAAAACACTTGTATATATGTCTATAGAAAGAGTTTTCTTTGGAGGAATTGTAGTTGAATTGACTTTAAAATTGCATTCAGTTTAAAAAATGTTATAATTTTGGATTTTACTATATTTTTAAGTCACATATTTGATGATTTTTGTAAATATAAAATATAATAATTTCATTTGATTTTGAAATTTTAATTACCAGCATATAATACATTAAAGTCAAAACATTATATTAAATGATTTGCTTTTAATTAAATATTATTTTATGTTAGAATTGCCTTTACAAATATGTAATAAAATGTTGTCATTGAAATACGTATATGTATTCGTGTAAATAATGATCTCTCACCTTTTATTCATGTGTCTTGTCACACTCAGAAACTATCATTTAACTAAATTAATGATAAACATATCAACAATAATAATGACAAAAAGAAAAACTTAGACCTGGTTATGAAAACATCTCAACTTGTCTACAATTTAACAATAAAAACCACATTAAATAGACACAAAACAAAACCAACTATACACAGACGTAGATACTCCCACATACAAAACCTACAAATAAAATGACTTTTACATATATACATGTTGATGTACAATTATGTGTAATATAATAATGAATTGATTGAGTAAGTGAGACAAATATAATAATAATGATATAATAAAAAAATAACCTGTAATATAAAACATACATACATACAATAAATTCTCTTTAGCACAGACAGAAAAGCCAAATACACGCATTCTCATATATAAGGACATACATACGTACATTTCATACAAAATGTAATTACATTTATGTACATTAAACTATATTGCGTTACATTTCATGTGAGTTTTTGTGCTCGTCGGAAATAATTTCCACAATAATGATGAGTTATGATGACAACCACAGAAAAAAATATATAATAGTAATAATATAATAATACTATATATCTTTATATTAGATAAAATGGTGTTAATATGTCAAAAGTTATTGTTGACATTATTATTGTTACATTTTCCTTAAATGTTTTTGTCACTTGACAATCATGTAATTTACTGATTTAAAGGTTAAATTTATTATTTTTATCTAAACTGATATAAAAAGTTAATAAAACAATGATATTTTTGCAAAAGAATATTTATATGATAAACCCCGGAATTGTTCATGTGAAGCACAGTGTTTTTCATTTATACTTTAAATGATTGATCAAATATTTTAACGAATTATTAGGCTGAAATTTTTTATTGCTTATCAAATAACTTTGCAATAAAGCAGAATTCTTGTTAAAATAGTTCAAAGAAATTAATTCTATAGGTTACAAAAAAAAAAAAATTAATACCAAATATGTTTCCACTAAATTGTTCATCTGATAATTGTCATATCCGTTCTTTTTATCTCGGGTTTGTGGGTTTTCTTTGGAAAATTGTTTGATTAATTTCTCTTTAAAAAAAGTTGCATTCATATTCTTTTTTTTTCTGATTGCATTAAAAAATACCATTGTGGTATTTGATAAATATGATTTTATTTCATATTATTTTCTATAGAAAACAATGCTTATCGTCAACTTTTCTATAGGAAACTATGCCTATCGTCAACTTTTCTTTAGAAAACTATGCCTATCGTCAACTTTTCTTTAGAAAACTATGCCTATCGTCAACTTTTCTTTAGAAAACTATGCCTATCGTCAACTTTTCTTTAGAAAACTATGCCTATCGTCAACTTTTCTATAGAAAACTATGCCTATCGTCAACTTTTCTGTAGAAAACTATGCCTATCGTCAACTTTTCTATAGAAAACTATGCCTATCGTCAACTTTTCTATAGAAAACTATGCCTATCGTCAACTTTTCTATAGAAGACTATGCCTATCGTCAATTTTTCTATACAAAACTATGCCTATCGTCAACTTTTCTATAGAAAACTATGCCTATCGTCAACTTTTCTATAGAAAACTATGCCTATTGTCAACTTTTCTATAGAAAACTATGCCTATTGTCAACTTTTCTATAGAAAACTATGCCGATCGTCAACTTTTCTATAGAAAACTATGCCTATCGTCAACTTTTCTATAGAAAACTATGCCTATCGTCAACTTTTCTATAGAAAACTATGCCTACCGTCAACTTTTCTATAGAAAACTATGCCTATCGTCAACTTTTCTATAGAAAACTATGCCTATCGTCAACTTTTCTATAGAAAACTATGCCTATCGTCAACTTTTCTATAGAAAACTATGCCTATCGTCAACTTTTCTATAGAAAACTATGCCTATCGTCAACTTTTCTATAGAAAACTATGCCTATCGTCAACTTTTCTATAGAAAACTATGCCTATCGTCAACTTTTCTATAGAAAACTATGCCTATCGTCAACTTTTCTATAGAAAACTATGCCTATCGTCAACTTTTCTATAGAAAACTATGCCTATCGTCAACTTTTCTATAGAAAACTATGCCTATCGTCAACTTTTCTATAGAAAACTATGCCTATCGTCAAATTTTCTATAGAAAACTATGCCTATCGTCAACTTTTCCATAGAAAACTATGCCTATCGTCAACTTTTCTATAGAAAACTATGCCTATCGTCAACTTTTCTATAGAAAACTATGCCTATCGTCAACTTTTCTATAGAAAACTATGCCTATCGTCAACTTTTCTATAGAAAACTATGCCTATCGTCAACTTTTCTATAGAAAACTATGCCTATCGTCAACTTTTCTATAGAAAACTATGCCTATCGTCAACTTTTCTATAGAAAACTATGCCTATCGTCAACTTTTCTATAGAAAACTATGCCTATCGTCAACTTTTCTATAGAAAACTATGCCTATCGTCAACTTTTCTATAGAAAACTATGCCTATCGTCAAATTTTCTATAGAAAACTATGCCTATCGTCAACTTTTCCATAGAAAACTATGCCTATCGTCAACTTTTCTATAGAAAACTATGCCTATCGTCAACTTTTCTATAGAAAACTATGCCTATCGTCAACTTTTCTATAGAAAACTATGCCTATCGTCAACTTTTCTATAGAAAACTATGCCTATCGTCAACTTTTCTATAGAAAACTATGCCTATCGTCAACTTTTCTATAGAAAACTATGCCTATCGTCAACTTTTCTATAGAAAACTATGCCTATCGTCAACTTTTCTATAGAAAACTATGCCTATCGTCAACTTTTCTATAGAAAACTATGCCTATCGTCAACTTTTCTATAGAAAACTATGCCTATCGTCAAATTTTCTATAGAAAACTATGCCTATCGTCAACTTTTCCATAGAAAACTATGCCTATCGTCAACTTTTCTATAGAAAACTATGCCTATCGTCAACTTTTCTATAGAAAACTATGCCTATCGTCAACTTTTATATAGAAAACTATGCCTATCGTCAACTTTTCTATAGAAAACTATGCCTATCGTCAACTTTTCTATAGAAAACTATGCCTATCGTCAACTTTTCTATAGAAAACTATGCCTATCGTCAACTTTTCTATAGAAAACTATGCCTATCGTCAACTTTTCTATAGAAAACTATGCCTATCGTCAACTTTTCTATAGAAAACTATGCCTATCGTCAACTTTTCTATAGAAAACTATGCCTATCGTCAACTTTTCTATAGAAAACTATGCCTATCGTCAACTTTTCTATAGAAAACTATGCCTATCGTCAACTTTTCTATAGAAAACTATGCCTATCGTCAACTTTTCTATAGAAAACTATGCCTATCGTCAACTTTTCTATAGAAAACTATGCCTATCGTCAACTTTTCTATAGAAAACTATGCCTATCGTCAACTTTTCTATAGAAAACTATGCCTATCGTCAACTTTTCTATAGAAAACTATGCCTATCGTCAACTTTTCTATAGAAAACTATGCCTATCGTCAACTTTTCTATAGAAAACTATGCCTGTCGTCAACCTTTCTATAGAAAACTATGCCTATCGTCAACTTTTCTATAGAAAACTATGCCTATCGTCAACTTTTCTATAGAAAACTATGCCTATCGTCAACTTTTCTATAGAAATCTATGCCTATCGTCAACTTTTCTATAGAAAACTATGCCTATCATCAACTTTTCTATAGAAAACTTGGCCTATCGTCAACTTTTCTATAGAAAACTTGGCCTATCGTCAACTTTTCTATAGAAAACTTGGCCTATCGTCAAATTTTCTATAGAAAACTTGGCCTATCGTCAACTTTTCTATAGAAAACTTGGCCTATCGTCAACTTTTCTATAGAAAACTTGGCCTATCGTCAACTTTTCTATAGAAAACTTGGCCTATCGTCAACTTTTCTATAGAAAACTTGGCCTATCGTCAACTTTTCTATAGAAAACTTGGCCTATCGTCAACTTTTCTATAGAAAACTTGGCCTATCGTCAACTTTTCTATAGAAAACTTGGCCTATCGTCAACTTTTCTATAGAAAACTTGGCCTATCGTCAACTTTTCTATAGAAAACTTGGCCTATCGTCAATTTTTCTATAGAAAACTTGGCCTATCGTCAACTTTTCTATAGAAAACTTGGCCTATCGTCAACTTTTCTATAGAAAACTTGGCCTATCGTCAACTTTTCTATAGAAAACTTGGCCTATCGTCAACTTTTCTATAGAAAACTTGGCCTATCGTCATCTTTTCTATAGAAAACTTGGCCTATCGTCAACTTTTCTATAGAAAACTTGGCCTATCGTCAACTTTTCTATAGAAAACTTGGCCTATCGTCAACTTTTCTATAAAAAACTTGGCCTATCGTCAACTTTTCTATAGAAAACTTGGCCTATCGTCAACTTTTCTATAGAAAACTTGGCCTATCGTCAACTTTTCTATAGAAAACTTGGCCTATTGTCAACTTTTCTATAGAAAACTTGGCCTATCGTCAACTTTTCTATAGAAAACTTGGCCTGTCGTCAACTTTTCTATAGAAACCTTGGCCTGTCGTCAACTTTTCTATAGAAAACTTGGCCTATCGTCAAGTTTTCTATAGAAAACTTGACCTATCGTCAACTTTTTTATAGGAAACTTGGCCTATCGTCCACTTTTCTATAGAAATCTTGGCCTATCGTCAACTTTTCTATAGAAAACTTAGCCTATCGTCAACTTTTCTATAGAAAACTTGGCCTATCGTCAACTTTTCTATAGAAAACTTGGCCTATCGTCAACTTTTCTATAGAAAACTTGGCCTATCGTCAACTTTTCTATAGAAAACTTGGCCTATCGTCAACTTTTCTATAGAAAACTTGGCCTATCGTCAACTTTTCTATAGAAAACTTGACATATCGTCAACTTTTCTATAGAAAACTTGGCCTACCGTCAACTTTTCTATAGAAAACTTGGCCTATCGTCAACTTTTCTATAGAAAACTTGACCTATCGTCAACTTTTCTATAGAAAACTTGGCCTATCGTCAACTTTTCTATAGAAAACTTGGCCTATCGTCAACTTTTCTATAGAAAAATTGGCCTATCGTCAACTTTTCTATAGAAAACTTGGCCTATCGTCAACTTTTCTATAGATAACTTGGCCTATCGTCAACTTTTCTATAGATAACTTGGCCTATCGTCAACTTTTCTATAGAAAACTTGGCCTATCGTCAACTTTTCTATAGAAAACTTGGCCTATCGTCAACTTTTTTATAGGAAACTTGGCCTATCGTCCACTTTTCTATAGAAAACTTGGCGTATCGTCAACTTTTCTATAGAAAACTTGGCCTATCGCCAACTTTTCTATAGAAAACTTGGCCTATCGTGAACCTTTCTATAGAAAATTATGCCTATCGTTAACTTTTCAAAAGAATCGTAAGCTTATCGAATACTTTTCTAAATAATACTAAGCTTATCGTCAACGTATCTATGAAATACTTCATCCAACTTTTCTATATAATGCTTTTGTCCTATTGGAAATTTCCTACATTAGATGCCTTTATTTTGCCTTAACTTTTGAGTCTTTCCTTTTGACTAAATTCATTTTCAAATTTCATTGTATTGAAGTTAAAACAAAACAAGAAACAAAACCATAACCCTTTTTAGCCTTCTAATGCATATTGTCATTGTTGCAAATAAAAAGAAACCTCCAAGTCATTTGAAATATTCACGTTTCGCTAGAGCAAACAAATTATCAGTCTGTATTGCAATAAGTAACATTAAAGAACGACCATACGTGATGAAACCACCGTGAAATAACCGTAGTAACAAGAGGATATTGATGATGACGATGCAGTGGCAACAATGCCAGGAAAATATTGCAACCAAATGTGGCAGCAATAGTAACAGAATCACATACACAGCCAAAGACAAAAGGTTGCATTAACAACGGAACAACTAGAGAAAATGTTTAATATCAGCTACTTTTGGTTGATGTTGAGAAGGAAGCGAGAAATATTACAAAAATTGCTGCTGTTGTTGCCGCTGTTTATGTGAACTAAACGGCGGAATTTTTGTCAAATCACTATGGTGATTGCAATATGTACACGAAAACGAGAAAATATAGAAAAAGCAAAGAAACAGGTGCATTACCAATACAGTGACAGGAAAAAGTGGTAAATTTTAGTTAGTTAATTTTAATTGCAATAATGCTTTATGTATGCAATTATTAGTTCAGTTTATTTGTTTTTTTTTTGTCATTTGCTTATAAATCGAAATATTTGTCTCAATTTAAACTCTAATTAAACATCAATATTTACGCAAAACTGGAGAGAATTTCGGCAATGAAACCTTTAATTTTGTTTGCCACTTTATCTTTGTAGCCTGCTCATCATACCCTCATTCAGGGTTATCCAAAATGAAAAAGGAATCGTTACAATACCATATCGCCTAACTAGTCTCTAGAATAATGTGTAACGACGTTTAATACATCACCTATTTGAACTCGATGGATGCGTGAGTCATATGTCTGCATTAAGCTTCTACAAAAAAAAAACTGTTTCAAAAAACTAAAATGAACAAGTAAGAAAGCGCTATAGTCGGTCAAGCCTACCATACGATACCCTTCACCACTAAGGTCAAAGGTGTTATTTTTCCTGTATAAAGACAAATATTTGCTAAATTTTGCCATCATACAAACATTTTCTCAAAACGTATATATTCAACCTGTTTCCGTCATTTGGACTTATATGTATGAGAGCTAGGGTCAAATGTGGACCGATTATCTCGAAATTTGGCAAATTGATTACAGTTGTTACAAAAATTATGAATGCAAAAATAAACTCAAAATTTTCATTATCTTTAGATTTACGAGCGTTTTAGTGATTTTTTGTCTCATTTAGTGCGTTTTTGAAGAAGAGTTTGTATGGGAGCTATGGTCAAATGTGGACCGATTTCAACGAAATTTGGTACAGTGAATTAAGCTTACATAAGCATAAGCAGTTTAAATTTAATGAAAAAATATTCATATTTGTGGCCAATATAGCAATTCCGGGAAGTGGGACCTATGGGAGGTACCATAAATAATAGACCGATTTTGACTAATTTCAATAGCTATGGTCCCATTATCAAAAAAATTATCTGTGCCAAATTTCATCAAATTATCTTTAGAATTGCGACCTGTAGTTTGATTACAAGGTTTACATGGGGGTCCAGCCAGCCGTCCAGCCAGCCAGACGGACGGACATCGCTAAATCGACTCAGAAAGTGATTCTAAGTCTATTGGTATACTAAAAGGTGGTTCTAAGACAAATATTTCTATGCGTTACAAACATCAGCACAAACTTATAATACCCTTTCCACCTATGGTGGTGAAGGGTACAAAAACTCCTTCATACCCAAATGTAGTGAGAGACCAATTTTAAATTCGCTCGTGTGCACCTTCAACATTAAATCCATCACAAAGTGTTACTGAGGTAACAGTGCCATTGCACATTTGACACATTTGTTCAAACAATCTCATATACAGTAAAATACGGTAATACACACCTACCTATATTTATACATATACACACACACACACACATTAGTATTATATCACTGATGGATGTCAAATGAATGATATACCAGAAATTTCAGTTTTATTTTCACTTGTTTAATTTTTTATTTATTCTCACAAATGACCAGAATGTTTTGGGTGTCATGTGATAAAGAAAAAATCGATTGATATTTATTTCTCGGTATTTTAAAGTATTCATCTGGGGCCATACAATAGATTAAGAATTATTAAGGTATTCTTATATACATATGTATGTCTACTTGAAACAATATAGGAAATTTCTCTACTTATCATAACTATTTTTCTATAGAAAAGTTATAATAAAAAAGTTATAGAAAAGTTATCCTAACGAAAGCTCTTCTATAGAAACATTATCTTAAAGACAACTTTTCTATAGAAAAGTTATCCTAACGACAACTTTTCTATGGAAAAGTTATCCGAACGAAAACGTTTCTATAGAGAAGTTATCCTAACGACAACTTTTCTATACAAAATTTATCCTAACGACAACTTTTCTATACAAAATTTGTCCTAACGACAACTTTTCTATAGAAAATTTTTATCCTAACGACAACTTTTCTATAAAAAAGTTATCCTAACGACAACTTTTCTATAGAAAAGTTATCCTAACGACAACTTTTCTATAGAAAAGTTATCCTTACGACAACTTTTCTATAGAAAAGTTATCCTTACGACAACTTTTCTATAGAAAAGTTATCCTAACGACAACTTTTCTATAGAAAAGTTATCCTAACGACAACTTTTCTATAAAAAAGTTATTCTAACGACAAATTTTCTATAGAAAAGTTATCCTTACGACAACTTTTCTATAGAAAAGTTATCCTAACGACAACTTTTCTATAGAAAAGTTATCCTAACGACAACTTTTCTATAAAAAAGTTATTCTAACGACAAATTTTCTATAGAAAAGTTATCCTAACGACAACTTTTCTATAGAAAAGTTATCCTAACGACAACTTTTCTATAGAAAAGTTATCCTAACGACAACTTTTCTATAGAAAAGTTATCCTAACGACAACTTTTCTATAGAAAAGTTATCCTAACGACAACTTTTCTATAGAAAAGTTATCCTAACGACAACTTTTCTATAGAAAAGTTATCCTAACGACAACTTTTCTATAGAAAAGTTATCCTAACGACAACTTTTCTATAGAAAAGTTATCCTAACGACAGCATTTCTATAGAAAAGTTATCCTAAAGAAAACTTTTCTATAGAAAATTTATCCTAACGACAACTTTTCTATAAAAAACTTATCCCACCGACAACTTTTCTATAGAAAACTTATCACACCGACAACTTTTCTATAGAAAACTTATCCCACCGACAACTTTTCTATAAAAAACTTATCCCACCGACAACTTTTCTATAGAAAACTTATCCCACCGACAACTTTTCTATAGAAAACTTATCCCACCGACAACTTTTCTATAGAAAACTTATCCCACCTACAACTTTTCAATAGAAAACTTATCCTACAGACAACTTTTCTATGGAAAACTTATCCCACCGATAACTTTTCTATAAAAAACTTATCCCACCGACAACTTTTCTATAGAAAACTTATGCCACCGACAACTTTTCTATAGAAAACTTTTCCCACCTACAACTTTTCTATAGAAAACTTATCCCACCGACAACTTTTCTATAGAAAACTTATATAGAAAACTTATCCTACAGACAACTTTTCTATGGAAAACTTATCCCACCGATAACTTTTCTATAAAAAACTTATCCCACTGACAACTTTTCTATAGAAAACTTATGCCACCGACAACTTTTCTATAGAAAACTTATCACACCGACAACTTTTCTATAGAAAACTTATCCCACCGACAACTTTTCTATAGAAAACTTATCCCACCGACAACTTTTCTATAGAAAACTTATGCCACCGACAACTTTTCTATAGAAAACTTATGCCACCGACAACTTTTCCATAGAAAACTTATCCCACCGACAACTTTTCTATAGAAAACTTATCCTACAGACAACTTTTCTATGGAAAACTTATCCCACCGATAACTTTTCTATAAAAAACTTATCCCACCGACAACTTTTCTATAGAAAACTTATGCCACCGACAACTTTTCAATAGAAAACTTATCCCACCGATAACTTTTCTATAGAAAACTTATCCCACCGACAACTTTTCTATAGAAAACTTATGCCACCGACAACTTTTCTATAGAAAACTTATGCCACCGACAACTTTTCCATAGAAAACTTATCCCACCGACAACTTTTCTATAGAAAACTTATCCCACCGACATCTTTTTTTAAGAATAGCCTTCCAATTTATCCCATAGTATTTTTGAGCTTAAAAATTATCATATAAAAAAAAATCATGAATGGAAATTTATTTTTTATAAAAAAAAATTTAAAATGCTAACATTTCTTAAATATTTATAGCTGCAATAATAAGGCCCAAATATAACATTACACTGTGATAGCACATGTCATTTTCAGAAATACATGATTTAAATTATTTTCCATCATTACGAGTATATTTGCAAACAGCAAATTTAATTGCTACAAATCCAGCAATTCATTTCAAAAGTCCAAAAACATAAAGTTTTAAAGTAAATGAACAAACATTGGAACTGAGTGACTGGATGACTATACACCAGAGGCCATTAAGTTTAAGTATTTACAGAAAATTCATATACGAAATTGTTTGTTTGCATGAAAATATTTGTAAATTTAATTGATGGCGCTCGATTGTTAATGAGTTTTTTCTTCGTTTGCGTATGTTTTTAAAGAAATATTGATAAAATTGTTAAATGACGTTGAAATACATTTTGTTGTTGTTCTTGTTGTCTTTTTTTGTCGTTGTTAATGTTTTCTGTAATATTTTTTTTGTTGCAGATAAAGAATTAAAACAACAATAAAAGCCGTTAAGTTTATTTAATTTATTATGGTGATGATATAAAAATATTTCGCTATTTTTTCACTCTGAACTGAATTTACAAATTAATGCATACTTTTTGGAGTTTTATGTAAAAGCAATAAAATGGGAATTGTATTAAAACTATTTTACATTTTTAAACATATGGGACTTCATGGACGTATTTATTTTTTGTTTTAAGGGGACATCTGTGGTTATTGGAATGGTAAAAAGTATTTGTTTTGTTGATTGTTGGCATAAATCATGCAATTCAGCGTCACTTTTAAAGTCAGAAAAATTGCGGTTTTAAATATGTGAAATGTATTTTAATATGCATTTGCATTTTTTATTTGGGGACTTGAGAGATTCTTTTTTAAAATTGCTTTTTTAATGCTAATGTATATTACAAATATTTCAAAATATTATCATAAATATTAAACCTCCAAAAGTTTTAATTCAGTTTCTAAAGAAACATTTTCTATAGAAAAATTTTCGAAAGAATTATTTTGCTATAGAAAATTTTTAATAAAAATATAGAAAAATTTTCAGTAAAAAAATATTCTTCTATAGAAAACTTTCAATAGAAATTGTTTTCTATAGAAAAATTTCCAATAGAAATATTTCTCTATAGAAAAATTTTCAATAGAAATATTATTCTATAGAAAAATTTTTAATAGAAATATTATTCTATAGAAATATTTTTCTATAGAAAAATTTTCAATAGAAATATTATTCTATAGAAAAATTTTCAATAGAAATATTTTTCTATAGAAAAATTTTCAATAGAAATATTTTTCTATAGAAAAATTTTCAATAGAAATATTTTTCTATAGAAAAATTTTCAATAGAAATATTTTTCTATAGAAAAATTTTCAATAGAAATATTTTTCAATAGAAAAATTTTCGATAGAAATATTTTTCTGTAGAAAAATCTTCAGTAAAAATATTTTTCTATAGAAAAATTTTCAATAGAAATATTTTTCTATGGACAAACTTTCAATAGAAATTTTTTTCTATCGAAAAATTTTCAATAGAAATATTTTTCTATAGAAAAATTTCCAATAGAAATATTTCTCTATAGAAAAATTTTCAATAGAAATATTTTTCTATAGAAAAATTTTCAATAGAAATATAATTTTTGTATAGAAAAATATTTCTATTGAAAAATTTTCAATAGAAATATTTTTCTATAGAAAAATTATCAATAGAAATATTTTTCTATAGAAAAATTTTCAATAGAAATATTTTTCTATTGAAAAATTTTCAATAGAAATATTTTTCCATAAAAAAATTTTCAATAGAAATATTTTTCTATTGAAAAATTTTTAATAGAAATATTTTTCTATAGAAAAATTTTCGATAGAAATATTTTTCTATAGAAACATTTTGAATAGAAATATTTTGCTATAGAAAAATTTTCAATAGAAATACTTTTCTACAGAAAAATTTTCAATAGATATGTTTTTCTATAAAAAAATTTTGAATAGAAATATTTTTCTATAGAAAAATTTTGAATAGAAATATTTTTCTATAGAAAAATTTTCAATAGTAATATTTTACTATAGAAAAATTTTCAATAGAAATATTTTTCTAAAGAAAAATTTTCGATAGAAATATTTTTCTATAGAAAAATTTTCAATAGAATTTTTTCTATAGAAAAATTCTCAGTAGAAATATTTTTCTATAGAAACATTTTCAATAGAAATATTTTTATATAGAAAAATTTTCAATAGAAATATTTTTAAAAGAAATTAATTTTAGTTGAACCAGAATTTATGTTGATGTTCGGGCTTAGGTTCATGTCATAAATTATTTTTTTAATTTATGATTTTTAAATTAGATGAATAAATTTTAGGAATACTGAAAAAACTATGTGACACTTAGCTGTGTGGAATGCTGCATTTTCTGTCCCGCTACGGACTTCATCAGCACACTGTGTCACCAACTGTTAGATGCCAGTAGTTAAGATCATCTATTTAACTGAATTCTTAAGCGAAATTGAAAACGAGAATTATATTAACACTCATTTCAATTTCACCTATGACCATATGATCGATTCAGTTAGACGAACTTATCCACCATAGTTTTTTCCTTCATGTTTTGTATTCCTATCCTTTATTAATCTACATGTACTTTGAACTTTAACCAACTGTCAGCTGGTAATGAAGACAAAGATTTTTGTTTTTGTTTTTTAGTTTTTTCAGTATTCCTAAAATTTATTCATCTAATTTAAAAATCATAAATTAAAAAAATAATTTATGACATGAACCTAAGCCCGACTCGAACCCACGACCATTAACAGAAATATTTTTCTATAGAAAAATTTTCAATAGAAATATTTTTCGATAAAAAAAATTTTCAATAGAAATATTTTTGCTAAAGAAAAATTTTCAATAGAAATATTTTTCTATTAAAAATGTTTTTTTTTTTTGGAAAAATATATCTATCGAATTTTTATCTAAAAATTTATGTCGATTTTGTCTGTGCGTCTGTTAAAATCACTCAAACCCGAATGAAAGGCTTCAGAATTTGGCAAAAATATTCCCTATTTCTGGAAATTGTTTAGTATTGAAATTGTGAAATTGTGCATGTTTTTATAAGTGAAAAAATATAGCCATCTTTTAGAGAAAAACTCGAAAAAATGCGATATTTTTTTTATGAATATGTGTTTGTAGTTTTCTTGAGAAATAAGTACTTTTTGAAGTTTTCTCATGAAAAATTTATGTCCATAAACGAGATGTGGAAATAGATTTCACTATTTAATGATAAAATGTTTTCGCAATTAAATATTTCTTTTTTCTTTGTTTTGAAAACAAAATATATGTATATAAATTTCTCTTAGTATTTCGACAAAGGATAATTAATTGCTTTATACAACGTTACCAATTTGTTTTATTTTATTTTTATATTGTTTCAATTTATTTCATTTTTGATTCATGTCTATGTATGTACGAGTAGTTTTGTAATACTCTGATATTTAATAAATTTGTTGCCACTCCTATGTACTCACTGACATAAATTTTCAATTTATTAGAGGGATCAACTCGTTTTTTTGAAACTGGCCAAAAATATAGGCCATATCAAAAATTTTTTTAACTCAATTCAAAAATTTTAAACCAAATTTTAAAGCTAAGCCTCTAAATCTTATTTAGTGTTTTGAAATTGTTAAGGGTATTTAAATTTTGTTTTTTTTTTGCTTTGAACCACCCTAATTTTATATATTTTTTAACAAATTCGATCACAAGTAGTTGAGGGAAAATTGGTTTCAATATTTAAAGTGTTGCTGATGCTGAGTTATTGTAGGCTTTTGTTTTAAATATTATAATTTTAATTCTTTTTGTGGTGTCAGCTTTTTGTTTCTGGTTTATTCGTTTTATGTTTTTTTTGTGTGGATTCTGGCATAAAAGAAAACTATTGATAGAAAAGAAAAATATGTTTTAACACAATTTTTTTGGTTGAAAATGTTACTGAAAATTTCGAATATTTACATTTTACACATACATATAGTATATGTGTTTGCCTATGCTTACTAGCAGTAACAGCCAAAGTCGAAAAAAGTAAGTTAACCCTCCGTCATGCACATGTTTCAATAGTCACATACGTAGCTCATGTATCTGGCCAGATATACTATATATTTCAATACATTAATCTGAAGAAAATATATATATTGTTTGATAATATTATATTGCATTTAGGCAGATAAATGTTTCCAATTATAGTACATGTACTTAGTACCTACCAAAACAACTACCCAAGAAAAAAGCTAATGACAAGAAAAATTAAATTTTTTGTTTTATTTTCAAAAAATAATTATTTTTAAAGGTACGGTCAGACTCATTTAACATTTTAATCAAATATTTTGAGTAAAATATTGTCAAAACAATAAAATAAAAAATTTGTGGTCACACTTGCACATTTATTTGACGATTTTTATTTGATAAAATGCAGAAAAAATCAGAGACCGAATATTGTTTTATTTTTTAAATCAATCAAATATAAATATCATTGCCGATAAAAATTTATTTTCATTTCGATCGATGAATAAAAATGAGGGATTTATATTTGAAATATAAATATCCCTCATGATGAAAATTTTAAATATCTTTAACGATAAATATCCGAACAGAATAATATTTTATTGATTGTTTTATTTTTGAACTTCTGTTTTGACTTTGAAAAAATAAAATATTTTTGAAATTTTAAAATTTTCAACAATGAATGTATGAATATCAGAGGTTCGAAAGGCTCAATTCCTAATTCCATATTTTAAAATCAAATTTATTTTAGTGTTTATATCATTCCCATAATACATTCACCTGAATCAAGTCATAAGCCTTAACTTTTAAGAATTAATTCTTAGGGAATTTAAAATCAGTTAGATTTAATTTAAATTATTTCAATTCTTAATCTTATACAAAAATAATTAAAAATTTTATAAACAAATCATTTTGTAAAGGCATACAAAAATAAACGTATTCAAACGAACCCTACAGTTAAAAAATATATAATACCTATAAAAGAGCGGAATAAAATAAATCTCAACGAAACAAATCCTTAACCATAAAATAAGTTTCAGGATTTCATTAGGGATTAAATATCATTTAATACCCATGAAAAAGTCTCCATTTTAGAGAATAAAGAAATGACTCTTGCTTAAATTATTGGGTTAAAAAAGGGTTTTAAAGCTGAGATGATTTCCATCTCGATTTTAACAAAACCGTGGACTAGGTTTGTCTAAAAAACATGTATGAAAAGTCATATGATTAAAATGTGATTTATTCATTATCGACATATATACATATGTATATATACATTTTCTAATTGTACTGAATTTTGTAATTTTATTCTAATTCCATCATAATTGTGTATGTATCTCAGCTATGTAATATATCTTCCTGCTAAGGGACTGATGTTTTTTAGAGACTGCAGGGCATATACAAATAACATTTTTGTAGAAAAATTCAAAAATTTATTAAGTTGACTTAGGCGAAATTTAAAAAAATAAAGAAATGATAAAACTGAAAAATGTTTGTGTGTTTCCGTTCGGATGATAATCTTCGCTTTATGTTGATATTTGTTGGACACAATAATAATAATTCGTATTTATTCAGTCCTTCAAATTATACATAATGTGAGGTTTTCGCTCTGTCTAGAATTAGGGATAATCCTCCCGATGAGATGGTCTAACCAACCATCGAGAAAAGGTTTCCCCGCCAACATTTTTTGGTTTTATCAAAAAACTATTTATTACAATAATAAATAATTGTAATAAATTGGGATTCTTAGTGCAATACACTACAGTAAAACTTTTTAAAACAATTCTTTGTTATTGGTCATAAGATCAGAAAAACTATTTAAAATAAAATATATATACACATAAAACTAAAGATTTTTTGTACACATAATCTATAATCTCATCCAGATTCGAAAACATATAAAATCCATTATTTCGCAGCAACACAACAAAACCAGAGATAATATACTCTTACATATTAGCACATTTTACATGTATATGTATGTATTTACAAAAAGTAATGTCACAAAAAACAAATTATTTTTATAAATTTTTTTAGAAAAAAATTTTAATTAAGCTGATTCCTTCATTGATTGAATTTCTGGTAAAGATTAGGTCATTATAAACGAAAGACCATTAATATTACTATATTCCTGCATATCTAAATATCTTTTAAAAGTTATAGTTTAACAAATAAATGCAAAATATACACAAGTTTGCGGTGAAATAGCCACATTAGGGTGTTCCGTTTTTTTGAACGAACATTAAAGAATACATGCATACTTTTATTAAATGTGTATGCTTTCTGATAAAACCCTGTAGTAAAACTGGGATCATGTGTCTCCATATCAACACTTTGTGTAACATCAATTCAAATGTCCCCAATTTTAGTTCAGTACTGAAATAGTGAATATATAGAGACAACTATTCTAGTATATATCTAGTGACATTGTCAACGAATGTGTCAACATATATGTATATCAATAGGCCCCGATTTGATCAAAATGTCTCCATTTGGACTAAAAGAACTACAAAGTCAATACTAAGTAAATAGTGGTAATGTCTACTGGTAGATTTCGTAGGAACTCTAAATGTTAAATGTCAATAGTAGATAACATTGGATGGGGCAAAATAGGCAAGTAGTACTGGAGACATTGTCAGTAGCAAAACAGTATTGTTTCTCTGACGGCATTTACTGCAGGGAACATAAGAATATTTTAATAGGTTACGATAAATTTTGTTCTATTTTATATCTAGGGTTTTTACAAACAATGTATATCGCACTTGATATAATAATACCCTATAAATTAAAACTTCAATTTTCGTTTTTTGGTTTGATATACTTTTATTCAATGAGTGGTATAGTTTAAACAACTTTTCCCTCGAAAAAGTCAGAATTTAAGTTTTTGATTTAAAATCAAGTATCTTTAGTTTATATCCACCCTAATGATTTGCACAAAATGAATTATCAAAAAATATTTTAATTCAATTTGGACTGGTTTTAATTAAGAATAAAAAATGTTAATTCAAATTGGAGTAGAGGAATGAAGAAACATTTTATTCATTCTAGTTGATTTTAAATTCCCATGTGAATCAATTCACTATGAATTAAAAATCAACACATTTTTTTAAATTGTTTTATGGGAATTAAACTTAAGGTATTGTTAAATCATTTTTGAATTCCTAGGAATTAAGCTAATATTTAATTAAGCCTTTCGAAGCTCTGATGAATATGTTTCCAAATAATTGGAATGTTTTAGGACATCGAAATTAAACCTAATAGTCCTAATGGAACTATTGGTGTTTCTTTGACTCGCAAAACCATTTCAACATAAAATTTGCAACAATAATTGAATTTATTGTTATTTAAACGTCCTAAAGACTTTTTATACCAGGACAAATCTTCTTCTTCTGTCATCCTTGATTCCCAGTGGAGCATTGGGCCTGGGAGGATGCAGCAATTGCCTGGCGTCTCTAGCTACCAGGTAAGAACTGTATCCAATTCCCACTCTAACCTTCTCGTGGTGCATCCTGTAAACCTGAGCAACCTAGTTTTAGATGCGGTAAGCAACCCGAGTGGGATTTTAGGTCAGGGCTAATATAAAAGGGCGATTCCAACGTATATGGTCTAAGGGTCTAAGATAATTGTACTAGGTAAAGTACGAAAATGCAGCGTCTGTTCAACATGTTAGTTGCGGCTGCAAGCGGGCGTCAGTCTCGGATCGAGCGGCTCGCTTGTGTCTTTGGATCCATCACCCATCGACTTAGCACTTACGATGTTTTAAGCATGGAAAGAAACAACATTACTCCAAGTGGTAATCATGCGAGAAATCCCCCTGCTACGGCAGCTGGAGCAAGGATTTTGGACTTGCCTAATCTATGCAAGAACATTATGATGAATGAAACCAAATACAGAAATAAAATTTGAATATTTTCTATTAAAATTTTTTTTCATCGGATGAAAAAAGATGAAAATTATTTTGAACTGATAAATATCCCAAACGATTTTTTTATTTTTTATTTTCATCGGATTGAAAAACGATACAAAATTTTTCGAACAATTAAAAATCTTTAGGGATTTTTATTATTTTTTAAACTTCAATGATAGTTTTTGTATGGATTAAAATATGAAAATATTGTTTTAAAAGTATTAATATTCGGTCTCTGGAAAAAATACGTTCAAAGTTTAAACAAACAACAAGTTTTATTTATGGTCACACTGAAGATTAAATATTTGCCCAAAAAATATTTGATCAAATTTTTTCAAAACAAAATTGAGCATATAGCAATTTGTTTCTCATATTTGATGTTGTTGTTTCTCAAATTTGATGTTGTTGTTTCTCAAATTTGATGTTGTTGTTTCTCATATTTGATGTTGTTGTTTCTGTTTGAATAGTAAACAATACACATGCTCAGCTGTTATTTGCCCCTGTTTGATGTTACAAAAATTTTGTAAGATTAAATAATTATTTGATCAAAATTTAAAAAAATATTTGCTCTTGCGTGGTCACATTAGGAAAATTTTTATTTGCTGGAAAATGATTTTGTTTTCTTCAAATCAACATGTTTCTTGTTTGAACCTCAAAAATATTTTGTGGTCAGACTACGAGGATCAAATATTTGATTATTTCGATTAAATGTTTAATCAGTGGGACCGTTTTCGATTCAAAAATTAGTAGTTATATATATTATATTTTTGTGGGAATAGCCAGCAGCCAAAAGAGTATCGATGAATTCATCCAATTCCAATTTGATTAGCTACATTCCAGTTTTCTAGTACAGATTTTCCATGGCGATATGTTTCAGAAATTGTGTATAACTAATGTTTTATGCATGAAATGTATTGATGTATACCAGCTCCAATATCTGGCTCATTTTTATACCCTAAAGTACCATCTTTACTGAGGAAAGGATCTTCGGCAGCATAATTGTCACTATCAAATATTTCATTTGGTTCGATAACCAAATAATTATCGATATCTTAGGCATAGTCATCATTTGGCATATAATTTATTCTAAGCTTCAATAATTCAGAATGCAAATGTAGTGCAGTTTCAGTTGATTTGAGTAAACAAACGCAAAAGGCATTAAAAATGCAAATAAAATATGTAATTCTTCATACAAACTACAAGAGAATCTGGCCAGATACATGCGCTACTTATGTGATGTGTTAATGAAAAAACCCACACAAATTGTTTTGTGTTTTTTTAAAATATCTTTTTTAATAAAACGATAGCTTACAATATTTGTAGAGGGTACCTGGAGACTCAAACAGCTCCATTATAAATTTATTTAAATAACTGTTAAATTCTTATATGATCTGGCCAGATACATGCTCATGACGGAGGGTTAAAAGAAAAATATTTTCTTTTTTTTATATCTTTAAATGAAAATTGTATTTTGAAGTTTGTTTATAACTCGTGAAGTAATGACCATGAGTTATAAACATTACCACGGTCTAAAAGTTATGTAGACCAAAACTGTTCATTTCAGTTCAATTATAAGTTAAATATATGTGACCCGGTCTATGAAAAGGGAAAAGCTAGCTTATAATTCAAAAACAAAATTTCGAAAAATTAGCCAAGTTTCCAAAATTTTGGTTTTGAGTCATAAGCCACCTTTTCATAGACTGGGTCACATATGGTTTAATGAAGATTCGACTGTAAGTCAGTGTCGAATCTTCAGATTCGACACTGACTTACAGTCGAATCTTCATTAAACCACTTAAGAAATGTTTTAGCTCTGTCAGTTTTAGTCTACTTTTTTTTTGTCGAATATAAGTCCTTTTACATATGCATTTAAACATTATTGAAATTATAGTCAACATGTTTCTAGTTAGATTCAACTTAATTTGTTTCTTAATTGACTTAAGAGGTTATTGCATTTGGTCGTGCATGCATGTAACCCTATATTCGTATAAATGATTGATTTTTTAACCATGGTGCTTAAAGACCATATAAAGTATTAAATCAAAATGAAATCGAGAAATTTGAGGTTGTATTAAATCTTCTTTTACAGTAGATATGAGTTATACCCAACTAAGAATTTGATGCATTCATACCCCAATTGTATTTTTTCGTTAATATTTACGACAAAAGTAACAAATATTTTGTTATTTTATTCCGAAGTTATACGACCCTACTGGGAGACAATTTATTAATTAGAATAATGCAACAAGAAAGAGGTCAAGGAGCATCACTTAATTTATGCCCTACACGAAATTAATGCAAATTAATATTTTATATGAAAAATTTCTATCAAAAATTTTATAGGAAAGTTTTTCTGTCAAAAATTTTATATAATTTTTTTTTTAAATTTTATATGAAAATTTTTCTATCAAAAATTTTATATGAAAAAATAATTGGTAAACAAAATATTTTATCAAAAATTGTATATGAAAATTTTTCTGTTAAAAATTTTATATCAATAATTTTCTATCAAAAATTTTATATGAACATTTTTCTATTAAAAATTTTATATGAAAAATTTTCTAATAAAAAATTTGATATGAAAAGTTTTTTTTTGCTAATTTTTCACATAAACAAATTTTATTAAAAATTGTTTAATAAGAAAAAAATTTGTAATAAAAAATTTTGTGTATGAAAAATTTTGTAGTAAATTTTTTCTGAAAAATTTTGTAGTAAATTTTTATGAAAAAATTCCTGTTAAAATTTCATGTAAGTTATTTTTTATATCACATCTGATTTAAAAATATTCTTTAGTGTGGGTCGTATTAAAATTTTATATACTAAATTTTTTATATGAACAGAATTTTTCTACATTTGTACGGATTTGGTTGTACTTAAATGTATCCCATTGTCGTTCTTCACTAGATGTCTTTGCACAGAGAAAATTAGCCCATCGATTGTGCTATCGAATGGCATTTGTAAATTTACATATTTGTTTTGTAGAAAAAAGATATTCGCTATTAAAGTGCTGTGACGGACGCTACAAAACTGTAATTTTCATCAAATGGGTCATGGTAATAAAAAAAAATTGTAAATGCATTGAAGATAGAGGATAATCAGAGGATTACAAAACAGCTTTTATAAAATATTTTAACGTTTCCACTTTCACCAAAAATCCGTAAATTAACTGTTGCGGACGCTATGTGACGGACGATACAGCTTTTAACTTAAATGTTTTTTATTAGGAAAAAATTCATATTTGATATTTTTGTTAAGGATTCGTTAATCAGTGAAAATAATGGTTTCATTTGTTACCGAATTTCGTTTCCTTTCTTTTCATGTTCGCGGTTAAAATGCGATTTTTGGGAACAATTTAATATTTCACAAAAAGGCTACTGTCATATTTAACTTCAAAAATAATTGAATGGCAACCCTTTCTGTAACAATAGACTTTAAGGATGAACATGTAAAACGAAATAGAAAATAAATCTCACTTGAATTTTATCTTAACCAATTAAACACGCGTTTTTCTACTTGGATATAACATTTGGCGACGAGGAATAAAAATATTAAATCGTACAAAGAAATTATTTTGCTACATAAATTCTGAAATTGGTAGTTACATATTCAAATCGTAAAGTTAATATTAATTTAGAAAGTTGTGGCAATACGCTGTACACATAACCTCACTAAATGCAAGCACAACAGCAGAACCAGATTACAGGCTTCAGCTTTGAGCCATTTGATGGAAGTTTAACAACGTGGACGCGATGGGTGCAACGGTTTGAAACGGCTCTGGATCTTTTTAATTGTGACGTCAACAAAAAGCGAAAATTTCTTTTGCATTATATGGGAGCGGGGACATATGATATTTTGTGTGATAAGTTACTACCTAACAACCCGGAAAATAGAACCTACGATCAAATAGTTAACATTTTAACTGATCACTTTGATCCAACTCCGAATGAAATTTTAGAGAATTATAGGTTTCATTTAAGGAAGCAGAAGGACGATGAAACGTGTGTAGAATATATGATAGCGCTCCGAAAATTATCTGCTCAATGTAAATTTGGTGATTATTTGGATACTGCCTTAAGAAACCAATTTGTTTTTGGTCTGAAAAATCGAAAAATTCAAAGTCGACTTTTAGAGAAGACCGATTTAACGTTGACAAGTGCTCTAGATATCGCCAAAACGTATGAACTGGCAGAGAAGGGTGGTAACGAGTTGCATGGTTTAAAAGAAGAGCAAGTCGATTTAATTGGAGATAAAAAGAGGGAAATAAAAAGACCACAGGGCGAAAAGATCGCGGAAAGAAAATGTTATCGTTGTGGCAGTTCAACACATTTAGCAAATCAGTGTAGCCATAAAGACACTATTTGTGGGTTTTGTAAAATAAAGGGCCACTTGCGGCGTGTATGCCGTAAATCTACTCGGCAATTGAACCAAATTACTGAAAGCGAAGACATTGAGGGCGAAGATGGCAGCTTTAGAGTGGAAGAATTATGTAAAATCTACGAAGGGAAAGTAAAAACAATTAATAGTAAGGGGTCAATTAATCGTTCCAAAATAACATGTAACCTTGTAGTAAATAATTCTCTCTTATGTTTTGAAATTGATACAGGCTCTCCGGTAACGATCGTAAGTTTAAAGGATGCCAAATTACATTTCGGTAAAGAAACAGTACATAAATCTGATACTTCACTTTTTAGTTACTGCCACACACCTCTGGATTGTGTTGGGTACATCACAGTTTCTGTTCAAACTTCAGAACCAAGCCCACCGTTAAAGTTGTATATTGTACGTTCTGAAAGGAGTCCGTTGTTAGGACGTGAATGGTTAAGAGCAGTAAAACTGAATTGGTCGTTAATTTTAAGCCAACAAATACAAAAATCAACCAGTGTGGTTAATGCACTTACAATAAACAAACCAACAACACAGGTAAAAAGTATTTTAGAAAAATATCCAAATTTATTTTCATCTACCATGGGAAAAATAACAGGGTACCAACCGCGACTACAAATAAAAGAGGGATCCTCACCCAAATTCTTTAAAGCTAGACGTATTCCATTTCCATTGATGGAAACAGTAGAAGAAGAATTAGAGCGACAGGTGAGAGATGGTCTTTTAGTACCTGTTAATACTAGCGAATGGGCTACACCAATAGTGGTAGTGCCAAAGAAAGACGGCCAGGTAAGGATATGTGGCGACTATAAGATAACTTTAAATCCTGCGCTTAAAATCGATGAGTACCCATTACCTACTGTCGACGAGTTATTCAGTTCAATGGCTGGTGGATCTAAATTCACTAAAATTGACCTCTCGAAGGCCTACCTGCAACTTGAAATCCACCCTGAGGATCGGCATTTGTTAACTCTAAACACTCATAAAGGCCTTTTTGAACCAACCAGATTGATGTTTGGTGTAGCATGTGCGCCAGCTAAGTGGCAACAATTCATGGAACAATTGTTAAGTGGCATTAGTGGAGTAGCTGTGTTTCTGGATGATATCCGAATTACTGCGGAAAACGATGTCAAACATTTATCTAGAATCGACGAAGTTTTAAAACGACTAAATGACCACAACATGCGTATAAACCTGGAAAAATCTGATTGGTTAAAGGAAAAGATTGAATATTGTGGATACGTCATAAGTAAATCTGGAATACAGAAGATGGAAAATAAAATTTCTGCTATTTTAGAGATGAAACAACCCACCAACAAGGATGAGGTAAGAGCATTAGTAGGCCTAATTAACTATTATGGCAGATTTGTAAATAACTTAAGCACAATTCTTTACCCTATTAACAAACTACTACAAAAGAATGAGCCATTTGAATGGAACAAGTCATGTAAAGAATCGTTTGAAGAAATAAAAAGACTCATGCAGTCGGATACAGTTCTTGCGCATTATAACGCCAATTTGCCAGTAATTCTGGCGGTTGACGCAAGTCCATATGGAGTAGGTGCGGTACTCAGTCACCAATATCCAGACGGAACGGAAAAACCAATTCAGTATGCATCGCAAACATTATCTAAGGTTCAGCAAAGGTACTGCCAAATAGATAAAGAGGCTTACGCAATAATATTTGGGGTCCGTAAGTTTTATCAATACCTTTACGGAAAAAAGTTTACCTTAATAACCGACAATAAACCTCTATCCCAAATATTTTCACCTCACAAGGGACTTCCCAGATTATCTGCCACAAGAATGCAGCATTACGCGATATTTCTATCATCTTTCGATTATGAAATTAAAGTTAAAAAATCTAAAGATAATGCTAATGCTGATGCTTTTTCTCGTCTTCCTTCTAGTGAGGAAAATCCATGCATTGAAGAGGTAGACGTTATTGAAGTGGATACAATAAAAAATTTACCAGTAAAGATAGATGAACTTAAAAGTCATACTGAAAAGGATACTAACGTACACTTACTTTTTGAAGCTTTAAAATATGGTCGTGAATGCAGTGCGAAGGATCGGTTCGGAATTCCTCAAACGGAATTTACATTACAACAGGGTTGTATATTACGTGGAATAAGAGTATATATTCCAGTTATGCTGCGCAGTCGCATTCTGGATGAACTACATTCCGCCCATTTTGGGGTAACAAAAATGAAATCGTTAGCGCGGGGCTATTGTTGGTGGCCATCTGTGGATAAAGATATAGAAAACATGGTTCTAAATTGTACAGAATGTCAATCGGTTCGGTCCATGCCACCTAAAATAACACCAATTCATACGTGGAATTCCGCCAAAAAACCATTTGAGCGGGTTCACGTAGATTTTGCTGGACCATTCCTCGGTAGCTACATCTTTATATTAGTGGATGCTTACAGCAAATGGCCAGAAGCCCATGTTCTTCGAAATATTACAACTGAGTCAACGATACAAATATGTCGGGAGATTTTTGCAAGAATGGGAGCTCCAAATATCCTTGTCAGCGATCATGGCACGCAGTTTAAGTCAAAGGAATTCCAAAATTTCCTTTTAAGTAATGGTATACAACATAAGCTTGGCGCGCCCTATCATCCGTCAACAAATGGTTTAGCAGAACGTTTCGTCCAAACCTTAAAAAATAAACTTAAAGCTATTAAATGTTCCAAGGAAAACATCAAAAAAGAGATTGCAAAAATATTATTAGCTTATCGTCGGGCAATACATTCAACAACAGGAAAATCCCCAGCAATGCTTATGTTTGGAAGACAAATACAGTCTAGACTTGATTTGATATTGCCAAAGGAACCATGTGCATCTGAACACTGCGCACCTAGTAAACAATTTCAAGAGGGAGAAAGAGTGTCAGCTAAAGATTATCTATCGGAAAATAACTGGCAATTCGGAAAAATACTGCGTAAAACGGGGGATTTGCATTACGAAATTGAATTAGATGATCAGAGGATTTGGAAGCGTCACATAGATCAAATTCGAAAGTGTGGCAGTGATCTTTCAAAACGTCAGGAAAATATAAATCTACCCGAGATGATCCCAAACGAAAATACAATAGAAAGTAAAACGATTACTCAAAAGGAGCTACCTAAAAGTGATGTGCCATCACCTGTCATGGAAGAAAGGGGTGAATTGCCGGAAAACGAAATGCAACCTGAACCTCATACGATCGTTCCGGGAGCAGTAAATAGTAAGTTACTTATGGAACCTCAATTACGTCGTTCAAAAAGAATTGTTAAACCACCACAAAAATTAAATATTTAAATTTTATAAAATATATTTTAGAGGGGAAAAGATGTCATATTTAACTTCAAAAATAATTGAATGGCAACCCTTTCTGTAACAATAGACTTTAAGGATGAACATGTAAAACGAAATAGAAAATAAATCTCACTTGAATTTTATCTTAACCAATTAAACACGCGTTTTTCTACTTGGATATAACAGCTACATATATTTATTTATTTATTGATTTACAATTTTTACTTTTTATTTTTTGTCGAAAGAATGCTGCGGAGTGTCCCAAAAATAAAAAGAATAAAAAATTTTAAAAGCATAAAATTTGCCGCTCTGTATGTTTTTATTAACACAGTGTTATTGCTTTATGAATAAGACATACATGTGCCCGTAAATTTTGTATTTAATAAATATCATTTTGTAAAAACTATATACTGTGACGGACGCTACACACTTTCCGATACATATTATTCTGTAAAATGCTTTATTAACATCTATATATTTTTAGCCTAATGTAAAGCATACTATAAGTTCTCTTTACGAACCAAGCAAAATTGGAAAAGTAAGAAAAATTGCACTAGTCAAATTACAAAAACCTTTATTTCCGTGACGGACGCTACACACTGTGAGCCCTTTTTTACTTGACGTTATTTATATTACTCCAATTACTTTTGATGAGATCTTTTACATCAAATTGTATAAAATTAAGCAGACTTTAAGCTGCTATTGAAACCTGATAACTTTATGGATGTTTTTGCGATTTTTATGAACTTTGAAAAAATTATAAATTTTTTATATAAAATTTTTGATAAAAAGTATTCCTATAAAATAATATTAAAATTATTATAGAAAATTTCTCAAATAAAAAAATACTAATAGAAATTTATTCATTTTTTTTCAAATTTTTCCACAAAATTTTTGTGAGAAAATTTTTCATTCAAAATTTTTTGTCGAAAATTTTTCATATAAAATTATATATTTTACAAATTTTTATAGAAATTTTCTAAAATAAAAAAAAATATTAATAAAAATTTTTTCATAAAAAATTTTACTACTAAATTTTTCATATATAAATTTTTTTTACTAGAAACTTTTTTGATATTAAACAAATTTTAACAAACATTTTTCATGTGAAAAAGTTTGTCAAACAACATTTTTCTATGAAAATTTTGGATAGAAAATTTTGTATTAAAATATGATAAAAAATTTTTCACGTAACATTTTTGACTTAAAGTTTTTAATAGTAAACTTTTTAGATAAAATTTTTGATAGAAAATTTTTCATATAAAATTTTTGATTTTTTTTTTTTGCAAAACTTATTTCATATAAAAAAATTTTAAATAGTAAATTTTGTGTATCTATTTATCCATTTCGTGGTTTCAAAAGTAAAGGGCTGGAAATCGACATCTAACATCAAACTAAGTTGTTGAACCAATTTTCTCTGTTCCGGGAAGGCATCCCTGTGGGAGGTACCCGAAATAGTAATTCGATTTCACCCAAAAATAGGGATCGTTCTTGGACGAAAATATGAGCCTGTGGCAAATTTCACTGAATTATCTTTAAAGTTACGACCTATAGAATGATAAATGACCAGCTAGCCAGCCTGACGTACATCGTTAAAACAACTCAGGGAGTGATTCTAAGTCGATTGGTATACTAAAAGGTGGGTCTCAGACCAATATTTCTATGCGTTACAAACATCAGCACAAACCCAATATACCATTTCCACCTATGGTGGTGAAGGGTATAAAAAGAAATATCATGATAAAAATATTTTATATGTCATTTATTTACGTTTGTTTTTGAAATCGCAAGATCGAGTTAAAAAATTCTCAATCATCTTAATCAAGGTTTTTATACCCTTCACCACCATGGGTGGAAAGGTTATTATAAGTTTGTGCTGATGTGTGTAACGCATAGAAATATTTGTCTTAAACCCACCTTTTAGAATACCAATAGGCGTAGAAGCACTTTCTGAGTCGATTTAGCGATGTCCGTCCGTCTGGCTGGCTGGACGGCTGGCTGGATCCCCATGTAAACCTTTTAATCAAACTACAGGTCGCAATTCTAAAGATAATTTGATGAAATTTGGCACAGATCATTTTTTTGATAATGGGACCACGGCTATTGAAATTTGTCAAAATCGGTCCACTATTTATGGTACCTCCCATAGTTCCCATTTCCCGGAATTGATATATTGGCCATAAAAATCAATATTTTTTCATGAAATTTTAAATAAATACTGCTTATGTTAACTTAAATCACCGTACATTTTGTTGAAATCGGTTCACATTTGACCATAGCTCCCATACAAACTATTTTCTCAAAACGCACTAAATGACACAAAATTCACTAAAACGCTCCTAAATCCGAAGACAATGAGAATTTTAAGGTTATTTTTTGTATAAGTAATTTCTGTAATAACTGTAATCAATGTACCAAATTTCGAGATAATCGGTCCACATTTGACCCTAGCTCTCATATAAGTCCAAATGACGGAAACAGCTTAAATGCATAAGTTTTGAGAATATGTTTGTATGATGGCAAAATTTAGCAAATATTTGTCTTTATATAGGAAAAAGAACACATTTGAACTTAGTGGTGAAGGGTATCGTATGGTCGGGCTTGACCGACTATAGCACTTTCTTACTTGTTTTTAACAGAATTTATTTTACGAAATTCTTGAAAATTTCCAAATTTCTGAAATACTTACTGTACAAATTTATCGAAAGAAATTATTATCAACAATTACTTAAATATTTCTTAATTACTGATAAATGTTGAACAAATTTTGCCCTTTGTGTGTCTTTTGTTATTGCCAGTCCGTAATTCATGGCTCCCTTTAGATATGGGTGATTAATTTTCTTGTCCTTCTATAAAATTAAGAATTTTTTACCAGTTCCCATTCTTTATACGTATAAATGTTGAAGTACAAAATTTTCTTTAGTTCATATTTCCAAATAAAGTCATTTAACACTACAAGAGCAGTATAAGTGCAATTGTGTAAATGGAATGTATGTTTTATTTTTTTTTTTTCTTAAAAAAAGAAAAAAAGTGCCTGAATCAGTACAATTCATACTTGCTATAAAGCAGAGTTATAAATGAAGAACTAAAGAAAAGAAATGTAAGGGAATCATGAAATGCGGTTAATTTCCGTAAAGTATGCAATAATTTTTGCTTTTCACCAAAAAACAAAAAGGAAAGAGCAAATATTTATGTTGCATAAAAATTAAAAGCATCGGAAGTACTTTTGGATAAATGGTCTGGCAGACTGTGAAATGTGTTATAGTTTTGTTATTTTTTTCTGTTTGCAATTTGGTTAAGAATTTATAATGACTCTCAACATTATGTTTGAGAGATATGTTTAAAGAAAAGTCTGTGTTAAAGATATACTTCATTTTCCAGAACTCTTTAGTTTTCTTAATTTAATTTAATTTTCTCCAACCATTAACAACCACTTCATTAGCTGTAGGGTGTATTAATAAAAAAAAAAAATAAATGTACAATTTAACATTTAAAGAAAGGAACTGCAATTACCACAATTCAAGTACATTTGTATACAGTATCCAACATATGTTGCACATGATGCTTGTTGCAACTCCTAGTGGCAAAACAACAGCAACAGAAGACGAAACTGAAGAAGATGAACACAAGAACTCTTAGTTAAATGTTGTTGTTTGTGTTTTTGTTGTTATTGTACATCGACTACATCATTCATCAATATAAATCAAGTGAGTATGGACCGCAAACGAACATCGACCAGCGTGACCAGCAGTTGGGGAATGTGAAAGACAGAACACAAATACAAAAAGGAAGAAAATAATGTTATAGAATGTTAAAAGCTGCAATTATGGATTGCAACACAAAATGAAAACGAACAATTTCTTTTAATTTACATTTTTATTTATTTTGAAGTTTTCTTTTTTGAGAAGTTTTCTTTTTTGAGAAGGACAAATAAATAACGTTTGTGCCACAAATTAAATATAAGTTTTAATAGGAAAGACCTAAAGTTGTAAGAGTAATTAAGTATTTATAACATTCATAAAAGAACAATGAATCGTAATATGGAGTGGAATGGAAATATTATGATATGTTTAGGAAAAGCCTCCCAAATAATTTGAAATCAAGATTATTTTTTCAATGAAAAACCTTTTTAACGAAGTTATAGGTCTTTGCACTATTTTCATGCTGAAAACATCTTAAGTGCTTTAATGTTGCTGATCAAAAAATTAGATTATAGAGATGATTAAGTGCTTTTCAACTGTCACTTTTTCGATAGTCATTCCTTAATTGAATGGTGAAATTCGAAAAGGTCACATCTCCTAAATTTTTAACACATACGTTTGTTGACACCAATGATTTCTAAATACGTCCCCGCATCGACTGTATTAAGAATGGAATATCCTTAGCATTCCTTCTACTGTAAAGACCATGACCTGTGTAGAAACAATATCGGAAAGGTCAAATCGCTAAAATTCAATAAAAAAAAAAAGAAAAATTACCCCCTCTAACTTCAAAACTCTTCTACCGATCTTGCTAAAAATATGTTTTGAACTTTTATCAAATAGGACTACCCATGGTGTGAATTTCATCCAAACTGAAAGACATCGATTTCAAAAGTTTGGTCCCCTATATGTTAAATAAATACATACATGTATAGTAATGTAATAGTATTGAAATATTTTAGTTACTTTGATTTCTAAAGAAGGTTTTTAATACAAGTTTTAAAATTAATATGTTTTTTTCTTCAAAATTTTTATATTCAATGAAATCAATTCCGAAAACTTCACATCTCCTTGACTTAAAATATAGAAAATCAAAATATTTTTGAATCTTTCGATTTCCTACTTGCCCTGAAGCAAGCTTCTTATTTTTTTTTTTTTGAGATAGTTTACTTCATTAGAAAATAATTATTTATTTTTATTATCCTGAAAACGTTTAGTTTGGGGGGGAATATATTGAAATTGCCATTCCGTTTGTAATTTCCTTAATATTAGCTCAAAAACCAAAAATTCAAAAACTGAATTCTTATGAAATTGTAAGACGATTGAGCGATGCACGTCTGTCTGTCTGTCTGTCTGTCTGTCTGTCTGTCTGTCTTTCTGTCTGTCTGTCTGTCTTTCTTTTTGTCTGTCTGTCTATCTGTCTGTCTGTCTGTCTGTCTGTCTGTCTGTCTGTCTGTATGTCTGTCTGTCTTTCTGTCTGTCTGTCTGTCTGTCTGTCTATCTGTCTACCTGTCTGTCTGTCTGTCTGTCTGTCTGTCTGTCTGTCTGTCTGTCTATCTGTCTGTTGTCGGCACTAAAATTTGATAAAAGCGCCATAGTGCTTTAACGAAAAGAGCTAGAGGTACAAAACTTTACAAAACTATTATCAATATATTCAATCCCATTAAAAATGGGCAAAATCGGTTCATAATTAGTTCGAGCTTCCATATAACCCCGCTCCGGGAATCAGATTAGTGCTAGTAAATTCAAAACAATTGTAATAGCTATTAGGACTTAATTTAATGTAGAAAAGTTTTATGCAACTATTGGTCAGTATATCAAATTTTATAGGAATCGTTCTATATTTGACTAGAGCTTTCATATAAAAACCTCTCCCGGAAACCGACAAAAATGTAACAAAGGCCACTTAAAAGCTATTAGAAACTATGAAAGCTATGTCCTCTAAATTTCGCAAGAATAAGCTTGCTCAAGAGTTACAAATTTATATGCATAAATACGTTCTTTCGCGTAGCCTTACAAATAAAGTCTAATGGTATCAAATCGCATGATCTTGGTGGAAAGTTGATATCGCCACGTCAAGAAATTACGCTGCCAGAAAATATCTCTTGCAGTAAAGCCATACTCGCTCGAGTTGTGCGGCATATGGCAAATATGGTCTTGTTGAAACCACATATTCTTCAACTAGTATTCTTGAATAGCAGACAAAAAAAAGTCGGTTATCATATCCTAATTCCTAAGAACGACGAGGAATCTACACATACGGGTCTTCGGCAACACTTTCACTTACATCAGCGATTTTTTCAGCGGAACGATGAAGTACAGGTCTTATAATATTTGTAACCGCTCCAGTCTCTCCAAATTTCTTCACATTTTGCCAATTGCTTGCGTTATTGAACGATTACATAAACCATAATCTCCTCTTAAAGCACGATATGTGGCAGTTGCAGAATCACCGTTTTTGTAGTATGTTTTCATCCCTTTTCGTCAATGTGCGACTGAAAAGAAAAAAAAATGGTTTTACAACTTATTTTGACATAATCGAATTCCAGTCCTTTTGAAACTACAATATGGATAAGACTTTACTTTAAAAGCATCCCATATCTTTCAGAAAATGTTAAAAAAAATTTAGTCTTTGAAAAAAATTTTCAAAAATATAGAACAAACAAGTATGAAAGTGCTATAGTCGGTCAAGCCCGACCATACGATACCCTTCACCATTGAGGTCAAAGGTGTTCTTTTTCCTGTATAAATATAAATATTGTCATCATACAATTTTTTTTTTATTTTATATTATACATTTAAGCTATTTCCCTCATTTGGACTTATATGAGAACTAGGGTCAAATATGGACCGATTATCTCGAAATTTAAGAAATTGATTACAGTTGCTACATTTATGTATACAAAAAATAAACTTGAAATTCCCATTATCTTTAGTTTTACGAGCGTTTTAGTGATTTTTGTTTCAGTGCGTTTTTAAAGAAGAAAAGAAGAGTTTGTATGGGAGCTATGGTCAACTGTGAACTGATTTCAACGAAATTTCGTACAGTGATTTAGGTTTACATAAGCAGTATTTAATTTACATTCTATGAAAAAATATTGATATTTGTGGCCAAAATATCAATTCCGGGAAGTGGGACCTATGGGAGGTACCATAAATACTGGACCGATTTTGACGAATTTCAATAGCCATGGTCCCACTATCAAAAAAATGATCTTTAAGCTGTTTTCGACATTTGGACTTATATGAGAGCTTGGGTCAAATGTGGACAGATTATCTCGAAATTTGGCATATTGATTACAGTTTTCACAAAATTATGTATGCAAAAAATGAACTTAAAATTCCCATTATCTTCAGATTTATAAGCGTTTTAGAGATTTTCGTCTCATTTAATGCATTTTGACGGAGTTTGTATGGGACCTAAATGTGGACCGATTTTAACAAAATTTGGTACAGTGATTTTGTTTTATATAAGCAGTATTTATTTTTCATGAAAAAATATTGATATTTGTGGCCGGGAATTTTTAATTTTTTTTTTGGATTTTTAATAGCCATGGTATAGGAGGTTAGTCATCCGCCTAGCATACCAGAGGCCCAAGTTCGATCCCTGGCCAGACTCACTTGAAAAAATAAATTTTCAAAAAAAAAGCGGCGGTTCACCTCATAACTCAGCTAGCCACTGGTTATTGAGTATTAGGCTATGTAAAAGTTCTCTAACTAATGCATTAGCCGTTCGAAGCCGGCGTTAAAACGTAGGTCCCTTCAATGAGTCTAAAAATAGAATCGGATGCAACTCATTGTCTGAGAGAAGTACCCCTTGTTCCAGTTGGAATGTTGTCGGGGAATTAAATATTATAATATAAAATTAAATATAATAATATAAAATGAAATATAATAATATAAAATAATATGGTTCCATTATCAAAAAAATGATCTGCGCCAAATTTCATTAAATTATCTTTAGAATTGTGGCCTGGGCCCAAATTACCGCATTCGATATCGATCAAAATCTTAGATATTTTCAAAACATTTGTATAGCATACTTTAAGGATAATACAAATTATTTAAAAGATGCTTAGCTTACTTTATTTTTTATGTAATTATTTGCCAAAAGATGACCAATAGTAAAAGCGTTTTAATTGAACAATATGTTTTTAAAAACGAATCAAAATGGATACCAAATTTCAATAAACTTTTTGCATCGAAGTAATTTTGAACATCCCTAAAGTATACTTCACAATATTTGCTTAAAAGTCTTAGTTTTCAATTAATATCGAATGCAGTAATTTGGGCCCTGTACTTTGATTTCATGGTTCACGTGGGGGTCCAGCCAGACGGACGGACGAACTGACATCGCTAAATCGACTCAGAAAGTGATTCTAAACCTATTGGTATACTAAAAGATGGTTCTAAGATAAATATTTCTATAGCACAAACTTATAATACCATTTTCACCTATGGTTGTGAAGGGTATTATAAAGTTACTTTTTTTAATTTTTCAAGCTTTTTTGGGTATAAAAACTTTGAAGAGTTTTTCTGTGTTATAAACTTTACACAATTTAGTTTTTTTTTCTTCTAATTTGTTTAGAAATTTCCGTCTTATCACAAACGATTTATAAGCCAAAAATGGAGTCAAGTACCGCTGCACTGAACTGTAGAAGATATGTAGTGCAGTAAGCATGTTTTTTCTTTTTTAAGAGTCTTTGAAAATATAAAAATATTTTGGATCGGACTAAATTGGCAAAAGTTATTCGCACCAATTGTTTTACATACTCGATATGAGCGACTTTGCTCCTCTGCTTGCTCTAAAAGCCTGACTCGCCATTTACTGATGATCCAAATTTTGTCAATAGTTTAAAAACTGTTCAACGTTAAATAAACTTAAAAGTTATTTTAAGTCTATTGGTATAATGAAGGCGGTTCTTAGATCAATATTTCTATGCGTTACGTACATCATAAACAAATTTATAAAATCCTTTCCACCTATGTATGGTGGAAAAAGGAATAAAAATCAATTTATATGAAGAATATAAATTTTTGTCAGAACCAAATTGATACTATTCAAGACCTTTTCTAAAAGAGTTAAGGTACGGTCAGACTCATTAAACATTTAAATCAAATATTTTGAGTAAAATATTGTCAAAACAATATAATAAAAAATTTGTGGTCACACTTGCACATTTATTTGACGATTTTTATTTGATAAAATACAGAAAAAATATGTTCAAAGTATAAACAAAAAAACTAGTTTTATTTATGGTCACACTGAAGATTAAATATTTTCCCAAAAAATATTTGATCAAATTTTTTCAAAACAAAATTGTGTATCTAGCAATTTGTTTCTCATATTTGAGTTGTTGTTTCTCAAATTTGATGTTGTTGTTTCTCAAATTTGATGTTGTTGTTTCTCAAATTTGATGTTGTTGTTTCTGTTTAAATAGTAAACAATACAAATGCTCAGCTGTTATTTGCCCCTGTTTGATGTTACAAAAATTTTGTAAGATTAAATAATTATTTGATCAAAATTTAATAAAATATTTGCTCTGGCGTGGTCACATTAGGAAAATTTTTATTTGCTGGCAAATGATTTTGTTTTGTTAAAATCAACATGTTTCTTGTTTGAACCTCAAAAATATTTTGTGGTCAGACTACGAGGATCAAATATTTGATAATTTCGATTAAATGTTTAATCAATGTGACCGTAGCTTTACTGTCGTTTAAATTTTTCGTCCAAAAATTATATTTCATATAAAAAATGTTTATATGTTAATTCTGTAACCCTTTAAAACTAAAGTTAAACTAAAAGAAAATCACATTAAGTCTATTGGTTGTTTCAACAAACAAACTTATTGTCTTGCCCCTGAGTCATATGTTATCCAACCTTAAGCCATTGCTTTTGGTATTTATGTGTGAGGAATGTATGCAAGGCCTGGTCTAAAGTCTGTAGTAGTATTGGGATTAAGTTGCACATGCGATCGTATGGGTTTCATTCCATAGAATTTACATTTCATTATAGTTAAGCCCAAAGGCTGATAATGCTTTTTACGGATTTTCATTGAACAGATATACTACACATATGTAAATATATATTTTCGTATATTTAAAAGCATTTTTATTGCTCTTAAATTCAGCTCATTCTTTATGAGCTGATGTATGTATGTGAATGAGTTTCAGTGAAAACGAATGTGTGAGTGGGGTTTGGTTGATTTTTGCATATGTAATGTATTCGCCAATAAAAGTGTAAAATAAAAACCAAATGAGTGAAATACAAGCCTGAAACTACCAGAGTATTCTTATTTCCAGCTGCAGTTGTGTTGTGGCTTTTACATTAATTCCTGTTAATTTTTGTTATTGCTGCTTTCTTTCCTTTTTAAATATTTATTAGCAACTTATGTGCAATTGTAACAACAACAAAAGTACTTTATTGTCACCGTCATCATCGTCAGCAGTATCGGAAACAAGAGTATCATGTGCTCGATCTTATCGTCTTTTTGGACAACCCCTGAAAATTAAGTTTATTGCTTTGATTTTAAGGTACAAATTATCTTAAAGATCCCTATATAAATCTGTGTAGGCATTTATAAAAATTTGAAATTTTTCATAACCTTATTGAGATATGTATCCATATGGATACAATCTAAAATACATACACATTTAGTGTTTTTTTAATTATTTACAAAAAAGCGATTATTAGTAGAAATTTTCAAATTTTTTTCAGTGATCACAAATTTTAGCTTATATCTTGTAGTTTCCAAGAAAATCAAACTTTCCATATAAAAATTTCTTAAAAAATATAGATTTATTACGAATTTTAAAATATTTTTAGTGATTACAGATTTTGGCTTAAATTGAACACAGATTTTGGCTTAAATTGCTCCATCTCTTGTAGTTTTCAAGAAAATTTATATGTACAAATTTTCAAAAAACCCAGTTTAATTACTTTTTTTTAATTTTTTTTAATGATCACAAATTTTATCTAAAATTGCTCTAAATTTTCAAAAAATCTAAATTTTTTACGAATTTTAAAATTGTTTTAGTGATCCAATTTTTTTGCTTTAATTGCCCTATCTCTTGTAGTTTCCAAGATAATTGAACTTTTATATTTCCAAATAAAAAATTCAAAAAAAAAAATAAAATTTTTTCGAACTTTAAAATTTTTTTGTGATCACACATTTGCCTTGAATTGCTCTAGTTCTTCAAATTTCCAAGATAATTGACATTTTTTGTTTCCTTATAAAAGTTTCCAAAAATCCAGTTTTTCATGAGTTTTGAAATTTTTTTTAGTGATTACAGATTTTGCCTTAAATTGCTTTATCGCTTGTAGTTTCCAAGATAATTGAACTTTTATGTTACCACATAAAAATTTTCCAAAAATCAAATTTTTTTACGAATTTTAACATTTTTTTAATGATGACAGATTTTGACCTAAATTGCCCTATCTCTTGTAGTTTCTAATATAATTGAACTTTTATGTTTCCATGTAAAAATTAAAAAAAAAATAAAATTTTTTCGAATTTAAAATTTTTTTTGTTATCATAGATTTTGCCTTTAATTGCTCTATCTCTTGTAATTTCCAAGATTATCGCAATTTTATGTTTCTGCATAAAAATTTCCAAAAAATCAAAAATTTCTACGAATTTAAAATTTGTTTTAGTGATCACAGATTTTGCCTAAAATAACTGTATCTCTTGTAGTTTCCAAGATAATTGAACTTTTATGTTTCCATATAAAATTTTCAAAAAATAACCAAGATATAATACGAGATTTACATTTTTTTTAGTGATGACATATTTTGGCTTAAATTGCTCTAAGATAACTGTATTTTTTCTTACCATCCTAATAGTCATATACTCGCTAACTATTGATGGCTTCTCAGCTACAAATATGCTTTCAAAAGATGTGAAGTAGTAAAATATATTGAAAACATTTTTGTCTCTGTGATTTTTTATTTTCCTTTTTAAGTTTATGTCCGGCATATTTTAATTTTCAGATTTTAAAACGCAAATCCCTGCGGCCAATTTCTGTAATTTATGTATGTATTATATTTGTATGCCGTTAATACCTTATATACGATATGATTCCTGTTGTATTTGTAAATGCTACAACATCAATTTCAAAATTATACTTTTCGTATATGAGTAAACATTAGAGTGGTATATTTTTATATCAAGAAAACTTGAAATTTAGGCTAAATAATTTTTTAATTATTGAAAAATCACAAAATTTGCATCCATTACATGTTATACTCTATTTTGACAAAACATTTGTTATACTTAAACTTGAGCCCCCTATTTATTGTTAACTATATACTGCGTTTTTAAAAAGGCCTATGTCACAAAGGAAATCCGCAATGAAATATTTATGTTTTACTTTGTAAATCTTGAAGAATTATTGAAAACTGTTAACTAATATAAATGGCTTTTGTAAGGCCTTAATGTGATGACTGATCAAGAAAATGACTTTAATTAATGTATAAATGACCAGTTTTATGGAAGAAAATATTATATGCGAAAATATAAATAGCCTCAAGCTATTCGTAATGTTTAAATAATTTAAAATTGTGATAATATTTACTATTGGTATTTAATGAGATTTATTTTATTGGTAATTATTAGCGCAGTTATTTGAATGTTAAGAATGAAGTTAATATATGACATTTATAATGCACAGTGGCAGAAATGGGAAAGTAAATCAAGAGTTTTCAAATTGATGGTTCAGTTTAAATAAAATTGAAGCTATCGATATTTAGCGGCGTTATCATGTTAATATTCTTTTAGAAATGATTTACAGCCTGTTTTTCGAAAACAAAAGTCTTGTCACATTCGTTTTCGTTTGCTTACGATTAAGCTCAAATTTAGGTTTTTATAAAATGTTTAAAAGCTTTCGTCAATATAATTTTAACATAAAAAGAGCTTTTTTCTTTCGTGAGGAAACATTATTGCCAATATATGTATTTTGAAATATCCAAGCTTTTTTATATGTAAAATGTAGCTTGTCGGTGGTAACCCTGTAAGTCAATTGCCTTTTGTTTATAAAAATAAAAAATAAAAGAAAATTAAATTCAAATTTTATAAATTCACAATTACCAAATTAAAATCTATTTTAAATATTTAATAAAATCAGCCATAGTTTTTGCAGCTTTGGAAATTTCACTGCATCACACCTACAATTGCCTCCTGTGGGGCTACTTGTTTCCTCAATAGTACCAATTCTTTCATTACCTGGCTATTTTGTTTTCTTTTCTTAAATTTTTGGTTGATATAGGTTGTGGTGTTGATGCCTAAGTAGATGGGAGGCATTCGCGGCCACTAATAAATGAGAAGAAAATGAGGAAACCTTCTCAAATATAACTTCATCGTTCGAACGGGTTCTTCTTACTGTGTTCACGTGTTTTTTTACTTATAATAACGAATTAGGCAAATCATGTACGGCAACTTTTGGAGCAGTTGCCGATGATAGATGGTATATTTGATATATTTGCAACTCAAGTTGTTTTAAAGTTTTTAAACGACAGGGCCCTTCCTCAGTTCCCGATTAAATTAGGTGAAAAGGGTATATTGAGTTTGTGCTGATGTTTGTAACGCATAGAAATATTGCTCTGAGACCCACCTTTAATTATACCAATCGATTCAGAATCACTTCCTGAGTTGTTTTGACACAGGCTTATATTTTGGTTCAAGAACAATCTCTATACTTTTTGATCAAAATCGGTTTACTATTTCGGGTACCTTCCATAGGAATGCCTTCCCGAAATAGAGTTTTAGGTCCTTTACAGCCACTAATTCAGTTGAATTTCAATAATATGCAGCATAAATATTACTTATAATAACCTTAATCAGTGTACCTAATTTTGTAGGAATCGACCCATATTTGACCATAGCTCTCATACAAGACACATTCTCAAAAGTAGCTAAAATAATCATGAATGCACAAAAACGTTTATAAATCTAAAGATAAATGCATTTGTTTACTAAAACTTTGCACAGATAAATATATCAGGCCCTTAGTTTTTATTTCATATACGAAAGACCTTTGGTTATCGAGAAATTTTAATATTTTCATTCGCTTTATATGAATGAATTTATTTAAGAAAAACCCAAAAAAAGCTAAAGACACGAAAGCTTTTATGTTGTCACTCACTAGAATTGATTTCATTTTACAAAAACCAAATTTATTTACGTTTCGTTATTTTTACGAACGAAACAATATTTTCATTTTCGAAAAACAGGCTGTTAGCCTTTGCTATGACGTACGTCGATATTTTTAAATTCTATGGCCTGAATAGGATAATCGGAACACCAACCAAATATGATTTTAACAAGACATCGCACAGTGGTTTGAAACAAAGACAAAAGTGGTAATAAATCTGTATCTTCTAAACTGTAAGTCTGATTGCTTCAGAATGTATGAGAGAATTTTTACAGAAGACTCAGACGTTCCAAATTTTAGATCAATGGTTACCCTGTGTTTATACCGGGTTAATCATTGGGCATCAAAGTAGGCCTCGGAAATAAAAAAGCTTTTGGACCATGTAACTCTTTCAATTACACTAGGTCACAAATAACAAACTTTTGTCTGTTATTTGTTTCTAGCATACTTTTTCTCATGGATTTGGACCTACTGAACACGAAAATGAATTTTAAAAATTTTTCTCTCGATTGGTTTGCGAGATACAAATTTTTTAATTTTTTTTTTAATTTTTGGAGGTACACTTACTATTTTGAGCATATCTTTAGTCTTCTTTGACCTATTTTATCCTACTACTACTCAAATTAAAGACAATTGAGCCGTCTACAACTTATTCTCATAAAATTTTCAAATCGGGTTAGTAGTTTTGATGTTGGCGGCTTAAAAAGGTTAAAAAACTGGGTTTTTTTAGTAAAAATGTGGCTGAAAAATTCATATAAAAATTCATATAAAATATAAAACGCGATGTTAACAGCGATTTTAATTTTTTTACGTCTAGCTGACACTTTTCCAAAGAAAATAAGCCCTTACTTAACAAAATCTGATGACAAATGGCCGACTTATTATTTTTTTGGTAAACGACCGAAATTCCGCTATTTCACGATTTTTTGATTTTCATTATTTGCACAGCTTAACTACCCAACGCAAACGAATAAATACATTTGAACTTAATTTAAAATAAACAAATTAGTCTTCGTATATTATTTTTTAATTTATTTACAGCACTACATGCTCAATGTATCGCACAATTAGCTAAACTAACGAAATTAAACTAACTACTCCTTGTGACGGTTTCTGTACGCTGTTACTTTCACTTCTGAAGCCGCAAATCCACACTGTATCATCCGAGACGCAAAAAGTTCGGATTTCTCCTTAGTGAGACCAAAATCGCGCACCCAATCGTTTAGTTCGGCCTGTGACAGTAATTTTCGCTTTGCACCCGGCTCAAATTCGCTTGCATTTGACTCGGGCTCTTCTTCTGACGATTCTGCTTTTTGAAGAGATGCACCAGGGCACACTGGATATGGCACATCATGCGAATGTGGTACTGGAAGCGCAAACGATCCCACTTGAGCGTAGTTCCATTTAAAAAATCTTCCTACCCCACTGTTTGTGGTGAGGCAAAAATAACAGTCTGTGGAATGGCATAGCGGCTTTTTCCACATCATTGGTGTATCGAATTTCATATGGCGGCTAAATTTAAAATAAATTACTATATTCGCTATGTATAATGTGTTTAAATAAAAATTCTTACCTTCCGCCAGCTGCCCAGTTGGTTAAGATTATATAGCAAAGATCACACAGCGACTTAGGTGTCCATGGTTCTGTGATATTTGGTGAAATACCAAAATAATTCAAATAGTGCAATTGTACTGCTGGAGTAAACTTGTGTGCGTGATTTTTTTTTTATAAACTGGCCACAAACATTGCAGAAATTTTCTGGATCGTTCAAACACTCGAACACACGTAGTCTTTTACTCATTGTCTTCCTTGCGTTTTCTAAATATTAACTTCTTTATACTTTCACAGACAGTTTTGAAATGCAATTGATAACCGTGTCTCCTTATGTTTAAATATGTATGAGCATGTAGTGCTGTAAATAAATTAAAAAAGACTAATTTGTTTATTTTAAATTAAGTTCAAATGTATTTATTCGTTTGCGTTGGGTAGTTAAGCTGTGCAAATAATGAAAATCAAAAAATCGTGAAATAGCGGAATTTCGGTCGTTTACCAAAAAAATAATAAGTCGGCCATTTGTCATCAGATTTTGTTAAGTAAGGGCTTATTTTCTTTGGAAAAGTGTCAGCTAGACGTAAAAAAATTAAAATCGCTGTTAACATCGCGTTTTATATTTTATATGAATTTTTCAGCCACATTTTTACTAAAAAAACCCAGTTTTTTAACCTTTTTAAGCCGCCAACATCAAAACTACTAACCCGATTTGAAAATTTTCTGAAAATAAGTTGTAGACGGCTCAATTGTCTTTAATTTGAGTAGTAGTAGGATAAAATAGGTCAAAGAAGACTAAAGATATGCTCAAAATAGTAAGTGTACCTCCAAAAATTAAAAAAAAAAAAATAAAAAATTTGTATCTCGCAAACCAATCGACAGAAAAATTTTTAAAATGCATTTTCGTGTTCAGTAGGTCCAAATCCATGAGAAAAAGTATGCTAGAACCAAACAACAAAATGGCTGTTGCCTAGTGTTATTGTACAACTAGCTGTACCGTTGCTGATGCACTAACTAAAATAAATATGCAGGAATGACATTAGAAGCCTCCATCGACTCATGGAAACCCTAGTCCGCTCATGCGAAACAACTTTACTAAATATCGTAGCATGATCAAATTAATAGTTCACGATTATATTCAATTTCAGTAATTTTCAGTGGTGCCACCTGTCGAAATTTGATCATACCAACTTCGTAATGTTCATCGGTTCCTGCGCAACAACTTTGCAAAAGATTACATGATCAAATTTTTATATATGTACATAGAACAAGATAATTTATAGAGTATATACAATATGTATGTAAACATAAAAAATTTCCATGGATTATATAAACTCCAAAAAATAAAACACAAAAGCAAAAAATGTGATAAATGTTGGACCGCTCTACCGATTTTGAGCAAACTTCACACAAACTATCTACTGAATAGTCCAAACAAAGGCTAAGCATTTGGTTTGAATAGGTTCTTGAGTTATAGAGTTACAACGAAAAGTGGCATTGATTTTTATATATATATAGATATTGTTAACTTTTTCATTTTGGAATGACCTTGAAAAACATGCTTACTTTACTGTTATAACTGTTATGGGCTTAAAGTTATATCATTTCAAAAATAAAAAAAAATATATTTTTCTTTTCAGTTTTTTTTAGTTTTTGACCCATTATACAATCGATATTAAACCCATATTTTTTTAAACAATACTGACATACAGTTAACACTGTACCCAGTAAAAAATATATGAATTAATCCATAACCGAGCAATAAAGGAGTAATGACTTGTTCATCCATTTGGAGTAATAAGCGAGCTATCGAAACTTTTTATTTTGTTTTGTTGTTTATGCCTCGCTTACTACTCCAAATGGATCAACAAGGGATGCATCATTTTTTTTTCTTTGACATAACAAAAAATACTTTGCTCAAATTAAATTGGAATGGATAAAAAAATAAACAGATACAAATTTGTTTACTTTTTTTTGTTTCGGTAATTGGTGACTTTTCAATTGCTGTTTTAAATAATATGTATTGCAGAAGCACTTAAAAACACGTTTCCAATATAAATAAAAATCAATATTTTCTTATATTTGTAAAAAATTACCAAATTTGTATTTTATATGAATGCTCCTTTAGGAGACAAAAACGATTACTCCCTCTGTCGTCATTTTCAAGACTAAAGGGAGTACTCCATAAGGAGCTTAAAAGGAGTACTCGTATCTGCGGACATGCTGTGTTAAAAATCCTATGAGTTTCGGAGTTTTATGGAGTAATCCATTACTCGCAAAGGAGCGCTCCAAGAGTACTCTTTGGATGATCCTATTTTTTACTGGGTAGGAAACAAAAATTTTTAAAAAATTTTCTACAAAATTTTAAATTTTAAATAAATTTCCTATAAAAATAAAAATTTTTTGAAAAATTTCCTATAAAAATAAGAAATGTTTGAAAAATTTCCTATAAAAACAAGAAATTTTTGAAAAAATTCCTATTAAAATAAGAAATTTTTAAAAAATTTCCTGTAAATTTTTTAAAAATGTCCTTTAAAAATAGAAAAATTTTTAAATATTTCTTATAAAAATAAGAAATATTTGAAAATTTTCCTAGAAATTTTTAAAAAATTTCGTTTAAAAATAAGAAAGTTTTCATAATTTCATATAAAAAAAATATAAATTATTTTATTTTTTTAAATAAAATAATTTTTTTTAGTTTCCTGAAAAAATAAAAATATTTGAAAAACTTTTTATTGAAACAGGAAATTTTAGTAAAATTTGCTATAAAAATAAGAAATTTTTAAAAAATTATAAAAATAAAAAAATTTTGAAAAAAAATTAAAAATTATTAAATTGAAATTAAAAATTGTTTATTTTTGAAAAAATTTCTTATAAAAATAAGAAATTTTTGATAATTTTTTTATAAAAATTAGATATTAAAAAAATTCTATAAAAACATGAAATTTTTAAAAAATTTCTATCAATATAAGAAATTTTTGAAAAAATTCCATCAAAATAAGACATTTTTGAAAAAAATCTATCAAAAATTTCCTATCAAAATAAAATTTTTTGAAAAATTTCCTATAAAAATAAGAATTTTTTTTAAAAACTTCTTATAGAAAAAAGAAATTTTTGAAAAATTTTGTATAAAAATAAGAAATTTTTGATAATTTTTTTATAAAAATTAGATACTAAAAAAATTCTATAAAAACAGGAAATTTTTAAAAAATTTCTATCAAAATAAGAAATTTTTGAAAAAATTCCATCAAAATAAGAAATTTTTGAAAAAAATCTATTAAAAATTTCCTATCAAAATAAAATTTTTTGAAAAATTTCCTATAAAAATAAGAATTTTTTTAAAAACTTCTTATAGAAAAAAGAAATTTTTGAAAAATTTTGTATAAAAATAAGAAATTTTTGAAAAATTTCCTATAAAAGTAAGACATTTTTGAAAAATTTCCTGTAAAAATAAAAAGTTTTTGAAAAATTTTGTATAAAAATGAGAAATTTTTCAAAACATTTTTTTTTTTGTAAAAATAAGAAATTTTTCATAAATTTTTTGTAAAAATAAGAAATTAAAAAAAAAAAATCTATGAAAACAAGAAATTTTTAAAAAATTTCTATCAAAATAAGAATTTTTGGAAAATTTCTATCAAAACAAGAAATTTTTGAAAAATTTCTATAGAAGGAAGAAATTTTTGAAAAATTTCCTATAATAATATAAATTTTTAGAAAATTTTCTTATAGAAATAAGAAATTTTTAAAAAATATGCTATACAATTTTTCTCAAAAAGAATAGTGTTTTAGGAAAATTTTAAACCAAAATTAAAATCAGTACAACATTTCCTTTACGAACATCATTTAACGAAATTTGTCTAATTTTTAAGAAAATGTTTGTGTTTTCGAACGTTATAAGAAAAAAGTCAAGCTAATTATGCAACTTTTTGAAATGCAGTTATATATAATCCATTATATGTACTTTCTTTAGATTTTAAGAATAAAAATAGGGGCGAATTAATAAACGAATTCAGACAATTGAATTTGAATTTTTATTGCCAAAAAATGTCAGTTTTTTGATGTAACGTCGAAACGCGTCGAGGTATTTGGTTTCTTCGCAAACATTTTTTGGCTTTTTATAAATAAATTGGTCTGTTACATTCATAAATAAATGTAACAGATTTGGAAATTTTAAAAGGTTTTCATTATTTTATTTCCTGGTTAAAAAAAGTCAAAGAGAATTTTTTTTTAACTTTTGAAATGAATAAAACTTTTGAAAAAAATAAAACTTTCCTAAATTTCAATATCGCATCAAATATTTCTAGTGTAACTATAAAATATTTAAAATTTTCTCCAACTTCTGTTTGTAATTTTTGCTTTTGAATTTTTAATTTAATAAAATAACATTAATATTAATGTAAAGCTATTTACCGGAAATTACTTCTTCAATTAAATCCCATTTTTGCGAAGGCCAGAAATTAACGAAAACAAATTTTAAACTTTAAATTAGTAAAAGCAATTAGAAAATAAACCTCTATAATATTTTCATTTAATGGTTGTTTTAGTAACTGATAAACACTTGCCATTAACTTCCTTCTCTAAGAGTTAATGTCCATTGTACATCATTTCCATAATAATATGATAATTAATTTTAAATATGTTTTCTTATTTCTTATTATTTTTCCGTTGTTGAATTTGAATTTGAAATTAGCATTTTGTTTATTTAGCTGCCTAATTAGTTTCGTTAATAAATATCTGCCATGAAATTAAAGAATCTTCTTGTCTAAGTGAAAGTAAAATCCAAAGCGAACAATGAGCAACAAAAAATATTTATTATTAATAAATTATAATTGTTTTGTTGTTGAAGCTGGTAACTAGCTTCTAAAAGTATGTATATTTAATATAAAGAAAATTACAATGATTTTTTTGTATTTATTAAAATCTAAGAGGATGCTAAGATCAAGATTTTGTGAAAATATTAAACTGAATGAGAAAAGTCTTCAGACATATTCAAGTAAAGGCTTATTGGATGATTTTAGGTGTGTAAAAACTTTTGTTGTATTCTGTATATTTTACAAGTAATTTTATTATCCAGTATGTACACTTTTTAACTTTCAGGAGTTATTTTGGTTAACATTTATGAAAATCCAAATATTTGGGCTTTTTATATGATCAAATTTCATTGTATTATGTATTCAATAAAAGTATTTTTCCATAGAAAAATTTTCAATAAAAATATTTTTCTGTAGAAAAATTTTCATTAAAAATATTTTTCTAGAGAAAAATTTTCAAAATATTTTTATTTGAAATTTAAAATTTTTCTATAAAACATTGTTTTTCTTGAAAATTTTTTTATAGAAAATTGTTTTTATTAAAAATTTTTATATAAAAAATATTTTTATTAAAAATTTTTCTATAGAAAACAATTTTTATCGAAATTTTTTTATTGAAAAATTACTATTAAAAAATATTTTTATTGAAAAGTTTCTATAGAAAATTTTTCAATAAAAAAATTTTTCTACAGAAAAATTATTAATGAATATATGAATTTTTCTTTAGAAAAAAATTTTTATCAAAAATTTTTCTATAGAAAATATTTTTATCAAAAATTTTTCTATAGAAAAATATTTTTCTCAAAAATTTTTCTATAGAAAAATATTTTTCTCAAAAATTTTTCTATAGAAAAATATTTTTATCAAAATGTTTCTATAGGAAAATATTTTTATCGAAAATTTTTTTATAGAAAAATATTTGTATCAAAAATTTTTCTGTAGAAATATATTTGTATCGAAAATTTTTCTATTAAAAAATATTTGAATCGAAAATTTTTCTTTTGAAAAATATTTTTATCAAAAAGTTTTTTTATAGAAAAATATTTTTATCAAAAATTTTCCTATAGAAAAATATTTTTATCAAAAATTTTTCTGTAGAAAAATATTTTTATTGAAAATTTCTTATAGAAAAATATTTTTATCAAAGATTTTTCTATAGAAAAATATTTTTATTAAAAATTTTTCTATAGAAAATTAAATTTATGAACAATTTTTCTATAGAAAAATATTTTTATCAAAAATTTGCTATAGAAAAATATTTTTAGCAAAAATTTTTCTGTAGAAAAATATTTTTATCAAAAATTTTTCTATAAAAAAATATTTTTATCAAAAGTCTTTCTATAGAAAAATATTTTTATCAAAAATTTTTCTATAGAAAAGTATTTTTGTCAAACATTTTTCTATAGAAAAATATTTTTATCAACAATTTTTCAATAGAAAAATATTTTGATCAAAAATTTTTCTATACAAAAATATTTTTATCAAAAATTTTTCTTTAAAAAATGTTTTTATCAAAAATTTTCTATAGAAATATATTTTTATCAAAAATTTTTCTATAGAAAAATATTTTTATCAAAAATTTTTCTTTTTGAAAAATATTTTTATTAAAAATTTTTCTATAGAAAATTATTATTATCAAAAATTTTTCTTAAGAAAAATATTTTTATCAAAAATTTTCTATAGAAATATATTTTTATCAAAAATTTTTCTATACAAAAATATTTTTATCAAAAATTTTTCTATGGGAAAATATTTTTATCAAAAATTTTTCTTAAGAAAAATATTTTTATCAAAAATTTTTCTTTAGAAAAATACTTTCATCAAAAATTTTTCTATAGAAAAATATTTTTATCAAAAATTTTTGTATAGAAAAATATTTTTATCAAAAATTTTTCTATAGAAAAATATTTTTATCAAAAATTTTTCTTTAGAAAAATATTTTTATCAAAAATTTTTCTATAAAAAAATATTTTTATCATAAGTCTTTCTATAGAAAAATATTTTTATCAAAAATTTTTCTATAGAAAAATATTTTTATCAAAAATTTCTTATAGAAAAATATTTTTATAAAAAATTTTTCTATAAAAAAATATTTTTATCAAAAATATGTCTATAGAAAAATATTTTTATCAAAAATTTTTCGAAAAAAAAATAATTTTATCAAAAATTTTTCTATAGAAAAATATTTTTATTAAAAATTTTTCTATAGAAAATTATTCTTATTGAACAATTTTCTATAGGATAATATTTGTTATTGAAAATGTTATAATAGAAATTAAAAATTTTTTATAGAAAAATATTTTTGTTGAAGATTTTTCTATAGAAAAATATTTTTATTGAAAATTTTTTGTAGAAAAATATTTTTATTGAAAATTTTTCTATAGAAAAATATTTTTATCGACAATTTTTCTATAGAAACATATTTTATTGACAATTTTTTCCATAGTATAAACAATTAAACTTATTTGTATGTAAAACAAATTTATAATTCATCCTGATCATAGTCGCTTTAAAATCACCTCCTGAATCTTCAGCACGAGAAAATGCTTATGGGGTGTTATCGTGTTACTATGTCGACATTATTATCTTATAATGATTTTAACCAATAGCTAAAGAATTTTTAAATGAAGTAACAAAAACAATAAAGGCTCACTGCTAACACTAATAGTATTAGGCAAAATTGTTCTTCATTAAAAGTTTGAGTATTTTTGTATACGACCTCTTACTCTAATACAGATTTGTCACTTATATTAGAGAATACTTTTACATTACGAAAAGGAAAAACTTTACAACGGCTAAGAAAACAAATAAATCCGTTAAAAAAAAAAACTGAAAATATAAACCTAAAAAACGGCAATGAAAAAAAGCTTATCGCACTAAAATACTCGACCATGTTGTTATTTTAATTACTTAGAGGGAGCAAGTTTTCTCGAAATACTTAATCCCAACATTAGCCGCACAATCAAAAGTATTATCAGTAAAATGTGTGAGAAAGTCTCGGCTTTACTTAGCACAGTGGGGTAGATTTTGGAAAATAAATATTTAGGTTCTTAGGCAAGACTTAAATTTGATTGACAATTATAGTTCAAGAAGAGAATTCTAATATTCAGCCACGATGTTTGGAGTCTTTAAACCAATAATCGTTTAAAAAAATGCTCCAATGTGCATTATAACTGATGTCACGGTTCCTTAGAAATACAGCTTTGCAATGTTTTAGGTCTTCCTTTTTGTTTCTTAAGAATTTAAGTTGGTGGCATGAAAACAATAGAAGTATTAAGAAATAACCAAAACCAACTTATTTATGCCTTAAGTCTTAAGGCTTTTGTTTTTCTTTGATGTAGTTGTTGTTGTTGGTTGGTTAGTTGGACATGTTTGGAGCTGTGGCCACTGTGTAACAACCGAACGCTATTGTTTTTGGCCAAATATTTTTATTGTTAGTTATTGTTGTGTTGCTTTATATTGGCTTCTTTGGTCTTGTAATGCTTCAGTTTTCCCCTATCCTTTAAACAAAGCCTTAATATTTCCTCTCTGCAATAATTCCTTTCTTTGAATGAATTTCAAACATTAAAGAAGAATAAAGAAAAACTCATAAGACCTCAGCAACAAATGAAAAGACAAATTTTCATAATTACTTTATTGGGATAATAATTTTGTACCAAGATTAACTACCAACAGCTACATACAGAAATTCTTATTAATATACATAACTTCACCCCCCACCCTCTACATACATATTTGATAAACTTTGTTTTTATATCTACTCCCCCGCTCACCTTCTCTGTATTTCAGTTTTATTGTAAGCATTTGTATTTATTAAGGTTTTTCATTTTAGTTTTTTCCCTTGTAGTTGTGTTGAGTGTAAATGTGTTTTTATTTTTTGGTAAAAGAAAAATTATGTTTATGAATAAGTAGTTAAAGTATGAGGATATATAAATGGTACAATATAAGGATAATATTTTTATCATATAATATTTAATTTTGCTATTGTTTTCATTTGTACATTACAGAGACGTCTAAGTAGGGGTGGGTAGGCAAATTAAATGCCCTCATTATAAAATAATTGAAAATGATAGAAAAATATCTTTATGGATCATATAAAATATTTTTATCAAAAATGTTTCTTTAGAAAAATATTTTTATCAAAAATTGTTCTATAGAAGAATATTTTTATCGTAAATTTTTCTATAGAAAAATATTTTGATCGAAAAGTTTTCTATAGAAAAATATTTTTGTCGAAAAATAAAAATATTTTTATTGAGAATTTTTCTATAGAAAAATACTTTTATTGATAAATCCTAATTTTTCAATTAATTCAATTTAAAGTTCGAATAATTAATTCTTAAATAAAAATATTTTTAGCTAAAATTTTTCTATAGAAAATTACTTTTGTCAAAAATTTTTGTATAGAAAAATATTTTTATCGAACATTTTTCTATAGAAAAATATTTTTGTCGAAAATTTTTCTATAGAAAAATATTTTTATCGAAAATGTTTCTATAGAAAAATATCTTTATTGAAAATTTTTCTATAGAAAAATATTTCTATCCAAAATTTTTTTATAGATAAATATTTCTATCGAAAATTTTTCTATGAAAAAATATTTCTATTGGAAATTTTTCTATAGAAAAATATTTTTATCAAAAATTTTTCTGTAGAAAAATATTTTTATCTAAAATTTTTCAATAGAAAAATATTTTTGTCGAAAAATTTTCTATAGAAAAATATTTTTGTCGAAAATTTTTCTATAGAAAAATATTTTTATCGAAAATTTTTCTATAGAAAAATATCTTTATTGAAAATTTTTCTATAGAAAAAGATTTCTATCCAAAATTTTTTTATAGATAAATATTTCTATCGAAAATTTTTCTATGAAAAAATATTTCTATTGGAAATTTTTCTATAGAAAAATATTTCTATCCAAAATTTTTTTATAGATAAATATTTCTATCGAAAATTTTTCTGTAGAAAAATATTTTCATCGAAAATTTTTCTATAGAAAAATATTTTTATCGAAAATTTTTCTGTAGAAAAATATTTTTATATAAAATTTTTCAATAGAAAAATATTTTTGTCGAAAATTTTTCTATAGAAAAATATTTTTGTCGAAAATTTTTCTATAGAAAAATATTTTTGTCGAAAATTTTTCTATAGAAAAATTTCTTTATCGAAAATTTTTCTACAGAAAAATTTTCTTATCGAAAATATTTTTTTTTAATTTTTCTGTACGAAAATATTTAAATCGAATATTTTTCTATAGAAAAGTACTTTTATTGAACGTTTTTAATTTAAAAATATTTTTAACGAAAATTTTTCTAATAAAAAAATACTTTTGTTGAAAATTCTGCTGTAGAAAAATATTTTTATCAACAATTTTTTTATTGAAAAATATTTCTATGGAAAATTTTTTTGTAGAAAATTATTTTATTTGGGAATTAATTATTCGAACTTTTTAGAATTAATTGAAAAATTAGGTTTCATCAGGCTTGAGTTCATTTTAATTTTCAAATTATTAATTTTGAAAATTGGAAAGTAAATTATGGAGAAAAACTGAAAAAATTATTTTTGAACGCGGCTAGTGGATTGCAATTTCTGTCCCGCCACAGGACGTCATCAGCACTTAGCGCCCTCGACTACAGTCGAGTTGTCAAATTGTAGAGATAATCATCAATTTATCTCATTGAGTTTGATCGAACATCACTACGTTTAATTGAGTATGTATTCTCCTATTACTTGTTTTGCTCGATCTTTTCACTTGCCGTTGGCATGTAGAGAAGAACAAGACTTCTTGGTTTGATGCTATTTTTAGAATAGTAACAATGTTAACAACATATGTATGTAAGTAAATTACATGAATGTATGTAAATGCAACGTGCCCTTATTTGTTTTTTTGAAAATTTTTCTATAGAAAAATATTTTTGTCGAAAATTTTTGTATAGAAAAATATTTTTATCGAAAATTTTTCTATAGAAAAATACATTTATCGAAAATTTTTCTATTGAAAAATATATTTATCGAAAATTTTTCTATAGAAAGATATTTTTATCGAAAATTTTTCTATAGAAAAATATTTCTATCTAAATTTTTTTTTAAGGAAAAATATTTCTATAGAAATATATTTCTATAGAAAAATATTTCTATCGAAAAATATTTCTATCTAAAATTTTTTATAGAAAAATATTTCTATCGAAAATTTTTCTGTAGAAAAATATCTGTATTTAAAATTTTTCTTTGGAAAAATATTTTTATAGAAAAATTGTCTCTAGAAAAATATTTTTATTAAAAAATTTTTATAGAGAAATATTTTTATCGAAAATTTTTCTATGAAAAATATTTTATCTAAAATTTTTCTATGTGAAAATATTTTTGTCAAAAACTTTTCTATAGAAAAATATTTGATTGAAAGTTTTTCTACACAAAAATATTTTTATTGAAAATTTTTCAATAGAAAAATATTTTTGAAAATTTTCTATAGAAAAATATTTTTGAAAATTTTTCCATGGAAAAAAATTTTATTAAAAATTTTTCTATAGAAAATTATTTTTATCGAATCGTTTTGATACAAAAATATTTATATTTAAAATTTTTCTATAGAAAAATATTTATATTTAAAATTTTTCTATTGAAAAATATTTTACTGAAAATTTTTTATAGAAAAATATTTTTGTTGAAATTTTTCTATAAAAAAAAGAATAGTTGTTAGTAAATTTAAGGATTTCAGTTCGTACGTCTACCTGGTATTTGATGAAATTTATAACAGAAATTTCTTTTCATATTGGTACCATTGCTTTTGAAAATAGCTAAAATTAGTCTGTTATATTGGCACCTGCCATAGGTCTTCTTTCCCGAAATTGAGTTTTTGGCTTTAAATTTCAGTACATTTGGATAAATTGAAACTGAGTAGAGCTTATGTAGGCAGTATTTGGTAAAGTATCGCTGTACCAAATTTCGTTGAAATCGATCCACATTTAACCAAAGCTCCGTCACTAAAATTACTTTTGAAAAAGATAATTTGTTTGTGTCCAAAATATTACTGACTATACACCCCTGACCTACAAATTACTCATGTGTATGTATGTATGTATGTATGTGTGAATGTTTAAATAGATCGCATTTAATCTTTGTGTCGGAATTATGGTCTTGTTAAATGAATACAGACCATGAATATAAAAAGCTTTACAATTAGTAGGCTTAAGAGGATTCCACAGATACAAAATATTATATTTACATACAAACAAACATACGTACTTACTCACGCATACATTAAACAAATGAGCAGAGAAATATAAATAAAAAGTAAAATAAATATATAAATTGAATTAAGGACTGAATCTAGGTCTTTGTAGCAGAAGAATAAAGCACATACTTTGCTCTGGTGGCAAAGACTAACATCAGTTAAGAATACCATCAGTAAGTTTGGCCATGATGATAATAACAACAAAAATAGTAATATACTTAGTAATAACAAATATGAGAAACCTGCCTGCCTCCCTTTTACACATAAATACATACAAGTGCTAATGATGACCCATGTCCCATTTCTATGTTATATAACAATGATTACAAAGAAGAAAACCTATAAACAAAATTACTAAGTAGTTGTAGTTAATTCGCAGCAAAACTGGTCCACACATACCCCACATTGGAAAGAAAAATTTAACCAAATAGAATTGCTTGTTATTGCAAACGTATGACAAACAAATTACACAATTGCAGTATTCGAAAGATTTTTGTAATTGTGGTTATCACTGCCATCTCTTGGTGGTATTACCACAAAGAGCTCCATAGCGTTAAAAACGTTTTTGTATTCTATTTATTTGAATACACTGTTGCGTTGTTAACGTTACCATTTACTTTGAAGTAGTAAAAATAATTGAATGACTAAATAGTAGACAAATGGTCAGATGAAAGGACAGAGGGATAGACAAATCTTTGCAATAAATGGACGATTGTCGGTTTATTTGTTTTTGTATGTCATTGTTAATTTTTTCTTTAATGAATTTAATCGCGCATAACAAACAATAACAGAAATAACAATAATGACTGGGCGTAAATAAAATAAAATAATATAGCGCACAAAACGTGTCAATAGTTATTAATGGGGTGATATTTTTTAAGAGAATTTATATCCGAATAATATTTCACTTGATGCGATAATTGTATATTCTTAATTTGAAGGAAATGGAATGATAAAATCGCAAAATTGATTTGAAAATTCTATTTTAGTATCGCAATCGTTTCCGTGTTACTATCAAACATGTTCAGTTAGGTCTATATTCACGAATTTCACTTATGAACAACGCTTGCAAATTATTAAACTTTTTTATGAAAAAAAAAAATATTATATTTTTAAATAATTTCTTATAAAAAGTAAATTTGTGAAAAATTTCCTTTAAAAAGTGAATTTTTGAAAAATTTCCTTAAAAAGTAAATTTTTAAAAAATTTCCCTTAAAAAGAAAATTTTTGAAAAATTTCCTTTAAAAACTAAATTTTTTAAAATTTCCTTTAAAAAGTAAATTTTTAAAAAATTTCATTTAAAAAGTAAATTTTTGAAAAATTTCATTCAAAAAGTAAATTTTTGAAAAATTTCTTTTTAAAAGTAAATTTTTTGAAATTTCCTTTTAAAAGTAAATTTATAAAAATTTCCGTCGAATAATCTCCTTTATAAAGAAAATTTTTGGAAAAATTCCTTTAAAAGTAAATTTTTGAAAAATGTCTTTTAGAAAGTAAATTTTTGAAAAATTTCTTTCAAAAAAGTAAATTTTTTAAAAATTTCCTTTTAAAAGTAAATTTTTCAAAAATTTCTTTAAAAAGTGAATTTTTGACAAATTTTCTAATTACAGTAAATTTTTGAAAAATTTCCTATAAAAAGTAAATTTTTGAAAAATTTAAAAAGTAAATTTTTGAAAAATTTAAAATGTAAATTTTTGAAAAATTTCCTATAGAAAGTAAATTTTTGAAAAATTTCCTATAAAAAGTAAATTTTTGAAAAATTTTCTTTAAAAAGTAAATTTTTGAAAAATTTCCTTTAAAAAGTAAATTTTTGAAAAATTTCCTTTAAAAAGTAAATTTTTGAAAAATTTCCTATAAAAAGTAAATTTTTGAAAAATTTAATATAAAAAGTAAATTTTTAAAAAGTTTCCTATAAAAAGTAAATTTTTGAAAAATTACCTATAAAAAGAAAATTTTTAAAAATTTCGTACAAAAGTAAATTTTTGAAAAATTTCCTACAAAAAGTAAATTTTTGAAAAATTTCCTTTCAAAAGTAAATTTTTGAAAAATTTTCTTTAAAAGTAAATTTTTGAAAATTAAAAAATTTCCTATAAAAAGTAAATTTTTGAAAAAATTCCTTTAAAAAGTAATTTTTAAAAAATTTCCTATAAAAGTAAATTTTTGAAAAATTTCCTATAAAAAGTAAATTTTTGAAAAAATTCCTATAAAAAGTTAATTTTTGAAAAATTTCATTTAAAAAGTAAATTTTTGAAAACTTTGCTTTAAAAAGTAAATTATTGAAAAATTTACTTTTTAAAGGAATTTTTCAATAATTTACTGTTAAAAAGTAAATTATTGAAAAATTTCAATTGAAAAGCAAATTTTTGAAAAATTTCCTTTAAAAAGTAAATTTTTGAAATATTTCCTTTAAATAGTTAATTTTTGAAAAATTTCCTTTAAAAAGTAAATTTTTGAAAAATTTCCTTTAAAAAGTAAATTTTGGAAAAATTTCCTTTAAAAATAAAATTTTTGAAATATTTCCTTTAAAAAGTAAATTTTTGAAAAATTTCCTTTGAAAAGTAAATTTTTGAAAAAATTCCTCTAACGAGTAAATTTTTAAAAAATTTCCTTTAAAAAGTAAAATTTTGAATAATTTCCTTAAAAAAGTAAGTTTTTGAAAAATTTCCTATAAAACGTAAATTTTTGAAAAATTTCCTGCTAAGAAGTAATTTTTTTCAAAAATTTTTTGGAAAATTTCCTTTAAAAAGTAAATATTTGAAAAATATTTTATAAAAGGTAATTTTTTTTTTGAAAATTTGAAAAATTTCCTATAAATTGTATTTAAAAAAAATTCTATAATTTTAAAAAAATTTCCTGTAGATGGAAAATTTTTGAAAAAGTTCCTATAACAATAAATTTTTGAAAAATTTCCTACAAAAGAAAATTTTTGAAAAATTTCCTTTAAATAGTTAATTTTTAAAAAATTTTCTATAAATAGTTAATTTTTGAAAAATTTCCTATAAAAAGTAAATTTTTGAAAAATTTGCCATAAAAAGTAAATTTTTGAAAAATTTCTTATAAAAATTTAATTTTTAAAAAATTTCCTATAAAAAGTACATTTTTTTATATAAATATTTTAAGTACCTTGTACCTCGTATGACAAATTTTCCTTAAGAATTTAACTGACAGCTTAACTCTGTTTTTGAGCTACAGTCTCACGCTAAAGCTTTCTACATCCATGACACACAAAACGAAATAGCCGACAGCATGCCTGTGCCTGTTTGTTATCGAATAGACAATATGGCCATGGCTATGCCAGTGGTGGTGGATGATGCCCTAGAGTCTCAGCTCTTCTTTTCATTTTTTCTCGTTTGTATAAATTCCTCTAGATTTCTTTATGTCATTGATTTGGGGAAACGCATTGTTTGTTTCTTGTTGGAGTCTATTGTTGATATTGTTTTTGTTGTTGATGTTGTTTTCGCTTTGAGTTTGGAATTTTAATTTTTCATTTCCCTTTTTCGACTGAAATTATTCCTGTGATTCTTTGTTATTTTTTGTTTGTCATGTTTTTGTGGTTTATATGATTGTGATAAGTGCTGATTTATTTGTTGCAAACAAAACGCTACAACAACGCTTTTTGTTTCTTGCTGATATCAATTGTTCTCTGTGTGTGTCGTGGCTTGGCGTTGCGCTATATTTGGGTTTTGTCTATGTGAGTTTTTCCTTTTTGTGAATTTCTTATCATGGTTTTGCATTCGAAAAGTGAAAGCAAACAATGACAAAGATGAATTTTATTTACGGAATGTCATGTTATTTGACCGATAGTTTTTAATTAAGGTACATAAAATTATTTAAAAACAACATAAATAAATTCTGAAATCTCAAAAGCTATTTACTTGATTAAGATGAAAATACATAGAAAAATATAAAATTCTCAGCTTAAAATTTAGAGGAGGATTTTTGCTTTTGAAAATAAATTTTTAAAATTTTTTATTAAAATTTTTTAATTAAAGTTTAAAATTTGGTTTATTTCTTTTTTTTACCAAAAATCTCTTTAAATTTCTTAATTTCGCTTAATATGAATATTAAAATTTTAATATATTTATTATTTCAGCCATCATCACTCTTGAGTAAATTTCTTATAAATATTGACTTAAAATTTGCCAAACAGAAACAAAACCCAAAGACTTGGTTAATTTTCTTGCATTATTCTACCCCTTCTTCAATATTATGATATGATTCACAAAAGAAAAACAAGTAAAAGTGTTATATTCGGCTTTGCCGAATCTTATATACCCACCTTCAAGTTGTGTTTAATTTAGAAACATATCTAAAAAAAAAATTTTTTTTTGAAAAATTTCCTATAAAAAGTGTACTATAAATAAAATTTTTTTCAAAAATATCCTATAGATAGTAAGTTTTTGAAAAATTTCCTATAAACATTAAATTTTTGAAAAATTTCCTTTAAACATTAAATTTTAAAAAAAATTTCCCATAAATAGTAAAGATTTGAAAATTCTCCTATAAATAGTAAATTTTTGAAAAATTTCCTATAAATAGTAATTTTTTTTGAAAAATTTCCTATAAATAGTAAATTTTTAAAAATTTTCTAATCAAAAGTAAATTTTTGAAAAATTTCCTATAAATATTAAATTTTTGAAAATTTTCCTATTAAAAGTAAATTTTTGAAAAATTTCCTATAAATAATAAATTTTTGAAAAATTTCCTACAAATAATAAATTTTTGAAAAATTTCCTATAAATAGTAAATTTTTGAAAAATTTCCTATAAATATTAAATTTTTGAAAAATTTCCTATAAAAAGTCAATTTTTGAAAAATTTCCTTTAAATAGTAAATTTTAGAAAAATTTCCTATAAATAATAAATTTTTAAAAAATTTCCTTTAAATAGTAAATTTTTGAAAAATTTCCTATAAATAGTAAATTTTTGAAAAATTTCCAATAAATAGTAATTTTTTTAAAATTTCCCTATAAGTAGTAAATTTTTGAAAAATTTCCGATAAAAAGTCAATTTTTGAAAAATTTCCTTTAAATAATAAATTTTTGAAAATTTTCATTTTTGAAAATTTTCCTATAAATAGTAAATTTTTGAAAAATTTCCAATAAATAGTAATTTTTTAAAAATTTTCCTATAAATAGTAAATTTTTGAAAAATTTCCTATAAAAAGTCAATTTTTGAAAAATTTCCTTTAAATAGTAAATTTTTGAAAAATTTCCTATAAATAGTAAATTTTTGAAAAATTTCCAATAAATAGTAATTTTTTTAAAAATTTCCTATAAGTAGTAAGTTTTTGAAAAATTTCCTATAAGAAGTAAATTTTTTGAAAAATTTCCTATAAATAATAAATTTTTGAAAAATTTCTTATAAATAATAAATCAATATTAGCTAAATTTCACCAAAATTAGAGATTGTAAGACTCAGTATATGTTTTGTTAAAATACAGTTTTTTTCATACAAATTTTTAAAAAAATTTATTCAAATATATTTTTTTGATACAAAATAATTTCTTGGAAAAGAATATGAAAATTTTTTAATTCAAAAATTTTGAAATTAAATTTCGTCAAAAAATCTTTCTACAAATAGCGAAAATAAACTTCGGCCAAAATCATTTTTTCAATATTTTTGTGGATCCTATTCTTTTAATAATAAATGAAGAAAATAAGTCAAAAAGATGAACTCACAGAAAAAAATAAGAGAAAACTTAATAAAACTTTTCCCCAGCAAGGCTTTTTATGGTTTATATTTTGTTTTAAATTTTTTCATTTTTTCTCTAGGTTGGCTTAAAATAGAAACTGTATAAAGAAATTAAGCTTAAATTTACGTATTCTTGCTTAAATAATTTGTGCGAAGAAGCAAAGAAGCACAAAACAAACTTTCGGTTGTTTTCTTAAACTTAAAGTTTATTTATATTTTCGGTTGCCTTCTTCATTACTTGCGGTTTGTTATTTTTTTTTTGTATTTTAAGGCAATAATTTTCAGTTGTTTCTTTTTTCTTTGTTTTTTTTTTCTACACTTTTTGTACACTTTTAACCCCATGTGGTTGATAAAAATGGCTTAAATACTCCCAGTTTAACGATCTACATGCATACAATCGCTACCTTTGTGCTGTTAATAATATAAAATAATATATAAAACAGAATTTGTTGGAAAATATGAAAAGTTTTTGTTTGGCTTTTAAAGCCAATCAAATCTTTGGTATTCTCCTTTGTATCATAATAACATGAAAGTTTGAAGAAAGTAAAAATGTTAAAAAAATATAAGAAAACGAAAAGTTTTGTTTAAAATTTGTTTATAGACTTTTGTTTATTTGATATAAAAAAAAAATCCGAAGAATATTAAATTATTTCTAGGTATAATGATGAACGTGAGCTTGTTTTAAAGAAAATATTTTGACAGTTATGAAAAACTCTACCGATAAGGGTATTTACTCATCATTTAATAAGGCGTTCTTTATGATATGACTTAACTGTAATATATAAAAAACTATAACATCATCAGTTTTCGATTTTTTCATGAGAATTTTTCTTCAAATTTTTGTTTCTTGTTTTTACTTTTTATGAAAAAAAAAAAAAAAATCCTTATATAAAATTTTCAATATTTTTCTATAGAAAATTATATCCAGAAAATTTTTAATAGAAAATTTTTATAAAGAATTTTCAATAGAACATTATTTAACAGAACATTTTTAAAATAAAACTTGTCTATAGAAAATTTTCAATATAAAACTTTTCTATAAAAATTTTTTTTTCGATACAAATTTTCTACAGAAAATTTTCAATATAAAAATATTCTATAGAAAATTTTTAATATAAAATTTTGCTACAGAAAATTTTCAATATAAAATTTTTTTATAGAAAATTTTCAATATACAATTTTTCTACAGAAACATTTTAATATAAAAGTTTTCTATAAAAAAGTTTCAATATAAAATTTTTTTAAAGAATATTTTTAAAATCAAATTTTTCTATAGAAAATTTTTAATATAGAATTTTTTTAAGGAAAGATTTTAATACAAAATTTTTTTATAGAAAATTTTCAATCTAAAATTTTTAGAAAATTTTCAGTAAAGTTTTTTCCACAATATTTTTTCATAGAAAATTTTTAAATATAAAGATTTTTTAAAGAAAATGCTTAAAACAAATTTTTCCATTGAAAATTTTTAACAAAAATCTATAGAATATTTTCTATAAAAATTTATAAAATTTTCAATATAAAATTTTTCTATAGAAAATTTTCAATATAAAATTTTTTTATAGACAATTTTTATAGAAATTTTTTTTATAGAAAATTTTCAATATAAAATTTTTCTATAGAAAATTTTTAATATAGAATTTTTCTATAGAAAATTTTCAATAAAAAATTTTTCAATAGAAAATTTTTAATATAAAGTTTTTCAACAGAAAATTTTCAATATAAATCTTTCATATAAAAACTTTCAATATAAAATTTTTGTATAGAAGATTTTTGGTATAAAATTTTTCTATAGAAAAATTTTTAATATAAATTTTTTCTATAGAAAATTTTTAATATACATTTTTTTTGTAGAAAATTTTTAATATAATATTTTTCTATAGAAAATTTTCAATATACAGTTTTTCTATTGAAACTTTTTAAAATACAATTTTTCTATAGAAAATTTTCAATATAAAACTATTCTATAAAAAATAAAAATATAAAATTTTTGTATTGAAAATTTTCAATATAAAATTTTTCTATAGAAAATTTGTAATAGGTTTTCGATCTGTCTAAATTGGGGATAATCCTCCTGAGGAGATGGCTTAACCAACCATCGAAACGCGTCGAGGAATTTGGTTTCTCCGCAAACATTTTTTTGGCTTTTTATCAATAAATTGATCTGTTACATTAATAAAAATAAAATAAATGTAACAGGTTTGGGATCAAATGCAATAATATTTACATCCCGACTATTTTGTTATTTTTTGATAAAAATTTGTAATATAAAATTTTTCTATAGAAAATTTTTAATATAAAATTTTTCTATAGAAAATTTTAAATATAAAATATAAAAATAAAATTTTTTAATATAAAATTTTTCTATTGAAAATTTTCATTATAAAATTTTTCTATTGAAAATTTTCATTATAAAATTTTTCTATGAAAAATTTTCAATATAAGAATTTTGCTATAGAAAATTTTCAAAATAAAATTTTTTTATAAAAATTTCCATAGCAAATTTTCAATATAAAATTTTTTATAGAAAATTTTCAATATAAAATTTTTCTATAGAAAATTTTCAGTATAAAATTTTTCTAAAGAATAGAAAATTTTTAATATAAAAATTTCTCTATAGAAAATTTTCAAAATAAAATTTTTCTATAGAAAATTTTAAATATAAAATTTTTCCATTGAAAATGTTTAATATAAAATCATTCAATAGAAAATTTTCAATATAAAACATTTCTATATAAACTTTTCAATATAATTTTCTTATAAAAAATTATTTGATATTCATTTTTGCAAAAAAAAAAAATATTTTTTTTTTCTGATTTTGTGACTAAATTAAAAAAAATAAACACTTTTTTAGAATTATTAATATAATAAATTTTTTCTTTATACAAATTGTCAGTTTTCATAAAAAGTACTTATAATATTAAAATTCTTACATATTAATAAATTATGACATTACATTTCGTATACGAGTGTATATTTAAAACATCAAAAAAGGAATTGAATATTAAAAATTAGATCTCAAAAATCATTTGTCGAATAGCTCAAAATACTCTAACACTTCTACCTACATTTTTACATATCCTTTACATAAACACTTTCACACATTCTGTTTCTTTCTGCTGAATAAGCGTAATATTTTTTACTCTGACATTTGATCTATACGAACCGAGGAAACGCATCTATAAAACTATCAAAATAATTTGTAAACAATTGGCAAACTATTTGTATTTCATAGAGAATGAGTACGAGAGGAAATAAAGAAATGAAAGACAATTTTAGATGATATTCGTACAATAACTAAATTGGTGAATGTGATGTGGCAATTTTTCTAAGAATATCCGAATATGCATATGTAAATGTAAGTTTATATTATGTTGTTGCAATACTAACATTCTCATGCTAATACACATCATACAATTCTTGTTTCTTATATTTTGTTTTTGCACTTGTCAAATACGGAAACAGCGTATTGTTAAGCGGAAATGTTTGTTGGAAATACACAGACATACGCATGCATTTGCAAAAAAATGTAGAGTCAAATAGTAGAAGAAGAGATACGAGGGGAAGTTTATAAGTTTTAGTGGTTAATCTTTTTATTTTGTGGAGATCAAAATATAATTCAAATTAGATTTATTTTAAGATTATATTGTAGATCAGTATAGCATGTGCGTATGAGTTATATCATATCAAGTATACATAGATATTTATGATAATAACACAGTAGAACATTTTTCAGTTGATTGATTTGGGACTTAATTCTGATAATTGTTTATGAAAGCAACTTCAAAAAAAGAACTTCTGCATCATTCATTTGGTCATGGTACATCAAATAATAATTGAAAACTTAAAGCCACGTTTATATAGGGAGCCGCCCAGACTGATATACACGAGCGCTTGCAGCCGCAACTAACAAGTAAAAATGACGCTGCAGTGTCGTATTTAACCAAGTACAATTATCTTTGACCCGTAGATCAAATACGTTGGAATGGCTCCAAATTAACTTCCTTTTATTAACACTGATTTAAAATCCCACTCAGGTTGTCTACCATATTTTTAAATAGGTTGCTCAGGTTACAAGTAGGTTAGGATAGGAATTCATTTCCTGGCTACCCCAGTCTACTATTCATACTAGGCTGGTTATGCGACTTTTTGGTGCTTCTTGAATGTGTGCAAATGATAGGCACAGTAACATAGCCTGATTTATTGTTTTATCTCTTGTAGTTTCCAAGGTAATGTTTTCATAGAAAAATTTTGAAAAAAATTGAGTTTTATTACGAATTATGAAATGGCTATATTTCTTGTAGTTTCCAAGAAAGTCAAACTTTTACTTTTCCATATAAAAATCTCCTAAAAATCAAGTCAATCAAATCTCTGTATAAACTATTTACAAAGACAGTTTTGTACTCAAAATAATAGGTCTTCTGTCTGTTAGACATTTTAATGTTCGATAGAACCTAAACAAAATAAGCCAGAGCATAAAAGGTCGGTACAAATTTTTCACTTCTTGAAAAACTTTAGCACTGAAATTGGGTAATATAGGTCCAAATTTGACCATAAAAATATATGTGGAACAAGGTAGTTATTTTGGGAATATTTATAAATTTAGTAAAATATAATGTGAATGTCAAAAATTCAGCAATTCGAAAATCTACAAATACTTATCTCGTAATACTTCCCTTTGCAACCCTTTTTTGTAAGTTCCATCATAATACAATGCACAAAAGATGCAATGAAAAAACGAAATAATTTGGTAAATTCTAAGGAAAATTTATTTAACTCTTCTGTAGACTATATCACAAAGTTCCTCGTAATTTCATATTTATCAATTTATTTGTCTATATCGACATTCATATATCCTTCCCAAGCGTAGAAAACACACGCATAAATAAATACAAAAAAAGAACTTACTAACTTCCAATTTAAGCGAAAACACGAATACATGGAAAGTAAGTAAGACCAAAAGATATAACATTCGGCGATAACTGCTATTATTGTACCCTATAACTATTATGAAAAGCTTTATGATAAAAGTGACATCAGAATTTAAAGTCAAAACTTAGTTAAGTCGAATGCTATAAGTAATTTTGTAAGCTCATTTTCTGTCTCAAGATATAGGAAAATTAAAAAGATGTCCTGTTATGCTCTAGTCTAATATAAATTTTATGAGGATTTTGAATCTATTGCCCCATAAGCTAAAGTGACTTTAATGGAGAAATACTGAACAAAAATACTGGAATAACAAGTTTTTAGATCATACTGATAGGGAATATATTCTCCATTAACCCTCCGTTATTCGCATGTATCTGGCCAAATACACTTGTAGTTTGTATGAAGAATTATGTATTTTATTTGAATTTTTTAATATTTTCTACGTTTGTTTACTCAAATCAACTGAAACTGCACTATATTTACACTCTGAATTATTATAGCTTAGTATAAATTATATGCCAAATGATGACTTTGCCTAAGATATCGAAAATTATTTGGTTATCGAACCAAATGAAGTGTTTGATAGTGACAATTACGCTGCCGAAGATCCTTTTCATAGTAAGGATGGTGCCTTATGGTATAAAAATGAGTCAAATATTGGAACTGGTATTCGTCAACATATTTCGTGCATAAAACATTTGTTATACACAATTTCTGAAACGAATTGCCATGAAAAATCTGTAGTCGAGAACTGGAATATAGCTAATCTAATTAGAATTGGATGCATTCATCGGTACTGTCAATATATATAACTACTAATTTTTGAATCGAAGTTAATCGAAACATAACTAAAAACAATTATTTTTTTCGAAATAAAACAGAAAGTTTAATTTTTCTTGTTTTATTTGTCATTAGTGTTTTTCCTGGGTAGTTGTACATGTACTAAGAAAAGATTGCAAATATTTATCTGCTGGCTTGCTAACAATATAACAGTACAATATTATAAAAAAATATATATTTTTTCACATTAATGTATTGAAATACATATTGTATCTGCCCAGATACATGCGCTACGTATCTGACTACCGAAACATGTGCAATGCTCCGGAAGAAAAGGTTAAGTTTATCCAATTTTAAAAATAAAGAATCTGTTTATATTTTTCATAGTATGGATAATTTTATTTTATTTAAGATTTATGAAGCAATTACTAAAATTATGAGCAAAAAATTACTTTTTTGAGAAATTCGTCGAATTCGAACACAAGGTACGGGAAAATGGTTTGAGATATTGACCTTAATTTATTATGAGTTTTATTGTCTCTTTTATCTATTTTAACGCACCTATGAAAAAAATTTTAATTTGTAATATTTGTTTAACAAAATTTTCAAAAAATTAAAAAATGTGTTTTGAAACCCACCTGAGAAAAATGACCCATTTTCGATTATGAAAGAAACTAAGTAAATATTGTTATATTTTAACAAAATTAAACTGTTAAGTACTTACAGGTCTTAAAATGATAAATCATGTCTTACTTTGCGAGCTTTTGTCCAAAGTAGTTTTTTCTAGCGGTGTATCCTTAGGCGTATTGTCAAGGACATGAATTTTTGAGAAAAATCGCAATAACTTCAAAACTGTTATGGATTTCGAATATTGATGACTTCAATTAAAGCTGCATTAGTTCACTTTTAGATTCCATTATCTTTTTTCTTTAAAATAAATAATAAATGGGCGAAATGTAACTAAAACTGCAAATACTCTCAGTTTTCCCCATACAAGTGGGCTCAAAAACTTTGGGCCCGTTGCGCGGGCTCGTATCCTAAAAATAAATCAATAATATTTTGCACACTTCCGATTGACATAATTTCACCATATCATTTCACTATTAGAAGTCGATCAGAGACAAAAGTCTAAAGACAACCCATCCTAATGTGCATGTCGGAGGGTTACAACTTTTCTTTTGGTTCGATGAGTGATAGAGCAGTATTGCTTAGTGTTGCGTATGTCTTACACAAACTTAACTGCCAACTATAACATCAAAGAGTAACCTATAAATATTCCCGGTTATGAAAGTTTTATTCTTATTTGTAGTGAAATGAAAAAGTCAATGTATTTGTACGTTGCTCATGTTGTTTTTGTGATGAATTGACAAGCGATACTATTTGTCAGCAGTCAATGTGTTTGCAATATTTTTATGCTGTTACAGCATATTTGTTACCAATGTCATGCATGTTGCTTATTCTTCTTATATTATGTTCTAATCATATAAAGCTACACATACATCCCATAGAAAGAATGCATACATACATATATAAAATTTATATGATTTAAGAATACATATGTTGGAGAGTGTTTGTCTAAACTATAACATTCTTTGTGTGTTGTGGTAGTGTTGTGTAAGTTATTAAGCTACTTTGCGTATATTTCTACTTTTCTCTATTGTATGCAACATTCTTTGTTGTTTTTCTTTACAGTTTTATACTTTTTATTTCTCAATTTTTTTTCTAAAGTTTAGATTTAGTTTGCTGCCTTGGCAGTTTTTTATTTTTTGTGTACATATTTCCGTTTCCCTTAGTCTAAACGTGCATTTCAAAATAACATACTGCATGCAATACAATGTTTTTTTTTTTGTTTCTTTTATAATTTTTTTCTTCTTTTTTTCTAAAAAATTTTGTAGTTTATTTTCGCCCTAGCTCGTCTTTTCTTTTTTGTACTTTTGCAACTCTAGATGAAAATGGCAAAAAAAAAAAAAAAAATCATCTCAACAATTTGACAGCATTCAAGTGTTGCAAATTTGATGTTGATGCCATAGTGCTAATCAATTTCTTTCTTACAGTTTTATATGAGTGAATTATGTTACTTTGTTGCTTTAGATTTGATTTTTTTTTCGTTGTTGTTAGCGAAAAAATATGATGAAACAAATATGCTCGCATCGAGTGTCTTTTTTTTAATAAAATATCTTACATTTTATGATTGACAGACGAGGGAATAAACTGCAGTTGTAGTTTAATAATAAATAAGAAAGGTGTGAGATGAATTTTAATCAAAAATATGTTGGCAACTTTATATTATTTTATTTACATAATAGAAAATTTTTTTGAGAAATTAAATTTGTTATTAGCAGAGAAGTTGCTTATACAAAAAATGTTGTTGTTGAGTCCCGTTCACTGTTATTTTTTTTTTTTGGACAATAGAATCTATATACATATAAATGTATAGATATATCGGGTGATTTTTGACAGCTCACCTCTTTGCGTGTAATATGTTACTATCAAATATGTTCAGTTTGGTTTATTATTTAACCATAGGCAAACGAACAACGCACAGTGATACACTCAGGAAATTTTCGGTTATGTTGTTTTCAAATGAATATTCATTTAAATTTATATGAAAATTGATTTTTAACATATTTATACATTTGTTTAAAAAACAACCTACAAAGAAATACTGAAAATCCGTAACATTTGAAAATATCAGTTGTTTAGTTTTTATATATTTTTTCAATTATTGTATCAAATATAATTCGTATTTGTTTAATTATTGTTTTTCCTTAAGTATCTTAGGTTTGCTTACTGAAGAAACTTTTTATAATACTGGCCGCCTATCACGGGCTATGGCGTAAGCAAACAACAAACTTTGTTTTGTCTGTTTGGTTTTTTGATGCCTTAAAGGATATAACCTTTTTATGGTTTCGTCTTTTATATTACGTTAATTACAAAAACAAATGAAAATTGTCCGTTTTATGGAAATTTTACGCAGTTTTTACCATTCGATTTTTTAAAAATAAATGAAAATTTCCCTTTTTTATACTAAAAATGTAGTTTAAATTTTTCTCAGTAATTTTTTTGAAAACAACTGAATATTCCGTTTTTAAAACTGAAAATGTAGTTTAAATATTTGTCAGTTAAATTTAAATGAAATATTTATTGAATTTGAATGAAAAATTAGTTGACCGGTTTTTAAATGAATATTCATTCATTTCAAATTACATTTTAAGTTAATTTTACTTACATAATATTCTGAGTGTACTAATTTTTTTCACTTATTTTCCTTCTCAATGTATAAACAGCAATTTTTAACAGAATTTGTTGAAATTTATCACACTTCTATTGTTTTGATACAAAAAAGAGCCCTACTAATTTTAGTTGAAATTCGATGACTCCTTGGGATATCTCCCTTGGAACCCCATTTTTTCACTTATTTTCCTTCTTAATCTATAACCCAAAATTTTCAATAGAATTTTATAAAATTCGGCACATTTTTATTTTTTGATCGAAGAAAGAGCTCTACTAATTTTGGTTGAAATCTCTTGTTTTCTAGGGGTACCTGCCTTGGATTCCCATTTTTTATGTATTTTTATTCTCTATGAATAAGGCAAACTTCTCAATAAAATTTAGTCAAAAACGTCACATGCCTATTAGTTGATCCGAGAAACAACTCTACTAATTTCTATTGAAATCCGTAGACCCCTAGAGGTACTTCGTAAATCTCAAGATATGGTAATTTGAACTAATGTTAGGATTAATAACATCAATTTGATTAAAAATTTAACCCTGAAGGTATGCAATGCTTTTTTATTATAGCAATATTCCTGACTTTTTTACTAAATTTTGATTTTTTTTCAAAAGATTGACGAAAGTTGGTGATTTTTTTTTTGCAAATTCTAAAGAAAAGCCTTTTGCCTTTCATTTCATTAAACTGAGCTAACTGACTTTTTCTACAACGAAAACAGTCAATGATGAATTTTATAGGACGGGCTTGACTGACCATAGCACTTTCTTGCTTGTTTTACCATCAATTTTTGTATCACAATATTCAACTGACTTCAACTGATTTTTTCTATATATATATTCATATCGTAGTAAAAATACACATTTTTCATTATCGGATTCCTCTCTATAAAATGGCATTATTAAATTGTTTAAAAGTAATAGTCAAAAAATGTATTTTTTGCAGCAGAAATACCACAGTGCAACGGTTGCAGATTATACAGGGTTATCCATTTTAGTGTTTCGAAAGTGAACGTAAATAAAGCACATATAAAATATTTTTTTCATGATATTTCTTTTTTATTATAAAGTTTGAACGTTGACATTAAAACATGTAAAACCCTACATCATTTAAATGACCTCCACGGGAAATGTTGCAAGCATTGATTCTTTGGGGTAATTTTCAAATGACTAATGTTGGTTTTTAAGTGCTCAAGAGTTAAAGGTTTATCTGCATAAACACGGTCTTTCACTAAGCCCCACAAAAAGGTGTGATGGAGTAATGGTGTATCGCCACGACTAGAAATTACGCGGCCAGGTAATGTCTCTTGCAATAAAGCCATATTCGCTCGGGTTGTGTGGCATATGGTACCGTCTTGTTGAAACCACATATCAAAGGTTAAGGAATTAGCTTTCTATTCATATATTAACTGGCTGCATATGTTTGCATATTTAGCCTAAAATTAAAGACAAAAGAAAACGATTTAATTTTCTTAATGGCCGTATTTTAAGTATAACTTAATTTAACTTTTTTGATTATTTCCGCTATACCGATGAAAACTAAAACCTTTGAATTTTAATACGATATACATTTTGCGTAAATTTATATTTGTATATTTAGTCTGAAATCTAAAATGAATAAAATTGCCTTATTTGTGTTATTTATTAAAATAGACATATTTTATAAAAAAAACTTATATGCAAATATATGCAACTGATTTTAGACGAATAGAAACTTGAGACATTGACCTCTTATATGATGTAAATTTTATTCTAAAGGTATTTATTTGAAAACAATTGCAGACCTTGTATGTCTGGCTGACGAAGCAAATATGTGTATGCAAATGTTAAATTTCTAGCCACGTTCCCAAAGTCTTATCACGGATTATATTTTACCATTAATAACTGCAACGATGACTATGAATTAAGTAATCTTAATGTAAAGCTAAGAGTTAAATCAAAGACTCTACAATATAAAGCTATTGCACTTCGTAAATTGATTTACCACATGGTCTATTCGATAAGTCCCATAAAAAATTGAGTATACCGCTTTTACTCTAATTGTGTCTTTCATTGTTTTTTAATTTCACTTTTGAAATTCTGCTGCCTTGAATTATGGACAAATTTAGTTTAAAAGAATTTTTTATTTAAATATAATTTTTGGCCCGTCAAATCGTTTATCCTTTTTGTATTTTGGTGCGCTTCCGATCTAAAGTAAAGCTTTTTTTAAGAATAGTTCTAAGACCATTCCTGATCAATTTTGAGCTTAATTCGCGATGTGCTTCATTGAAATGTTTTTAGATAAAACCTTCGTGTTCTCAGTTAATAAAGAGATTTTTGATAAACTTTTTATGCACATCGTTTATAAATGATATCGCTTTCATGGCTTATGTAGTTTGGTCTCAGTGTGCCATCTAATACCATCTAAGCCAATATGTACCTTTTTGCACGATTTTCAAAATCTTCATAAAATTTAAGCAAACAATGATTTTTTGGTGCGCTTTTGCTTTTAGGTGCTAAATGGCAAAAAACTCGGTTTACGCGGTAGTTTGGAAATTTTCATTCATATTTGCGAGTGCTCCACGAAGAACCGGTTTGAAAAATTTACGTTCAAAAACTCCTCATTTACACCTGTCGTATGGTTTACCTATATGGTTTACCTATACATAAAGAGATATAAATCAAACGATGCGAAAGTGAAAGATTTACAAACCCATATCTATTTTTTTGGAATTTCTTGGGGCGGCCAAAAAATATTCGAAAAAAATTAAAAAGTGGTGAAAACGAGCTTCAAATTTTGGCAGCCATTAAGTAATATTTGGAAGTGACAAAATTAAAATTTAAAGGGCAGTGGATTTATTCCCTAAGTGTGGTGTCTATTTCGTAGAACAACAACTTTTGTCCACATGTTAAAACGAATGCAGAAGAAGACGAAATATGAAGAAAAACTTGAATGCTTCAATAGATTTTTTAACGTTTTTTTTAATTTGCATGCCAATTAGGCTTAGAAGCGCAAATTTGCGCAACTAAGATATTGTGTTTAGGATACAAAAGTTTTTGCGAGTTCAAGATCTGTAATTAGATTTTTCGAACTTCTAAGGGTACAAAAATTATTCGAGTTGAAAATCGGTTTCAAAGGAAGAAAAACTGTTTGATTTTTGCCCATATGTATTTAACTACGATATACTGCTTAAGTTTACGTATTCGGATGATGCTGTGTACTTATGTCCAAAGTTAATATGTGTATAAACTTTGATTTAAACAAGAAAGAAAAGCTATATATATGATACTCTTCACCACTAAACTAAAATATGGACCAACAATTAAACAAGTTTTCCTTAAGTTTTAGAGACGTATATACATATACTGTGTGCTATTTTTGCAAAATTTCAAGATTTATGTCATTTCTGCAGGGACCGTAACTGTTATAACTTTTATCGTAAAAGTCAGAAAATAAAAGTTATTTTTTGACTTTTATTTTTTCGAGCAGAAATAAAAGTTATTTTTTGACTTTTATTTTTTTTCGAGCAGAAATAAAAGTTATTTTTTGACTTTTATTTTTTCGATAAAAAATAACAGTTAATTTTGACTTTTATTTTTTCAAGCAAAAATAAAAGTTATTTTTTAACTTTTATTTTTTCGAGCAAAAATAACAGTTATTTTTGACTTTTGTTATTTCGAGCATGAATAAAAGTTATTTTTTGACTTTATTTTTTTCGAGCAGAAATTAAAGTTATTTTTTGACTTTTATTTTTTCGAGCAGAAATAAAAGTTACTTTTGTTTAAATTCATGATAAATTTTTTGAAAATTTTTGTCAAACAAAGATAATTTTTCAGTGAAAATAATTTGCATATGCTCAAAAATTAATGGAGTTGAGTTTCGCAATCATAATTAGGATTGAAAACACAAAAATAACTTTTATTTCTGTTCGAAAAAATAAAAGTAAAAATATCTTTTATTTCTGCTCGAAAAAATAAAAGTCAAAAAATAACTTTTATTTTTGCACGAAAAAATAAAAGTCAAAAAATAACTTTTATTCATGATCGAAATAATAAAAGTGAAAATTAACTGTTATTTTTGCTTGAAAAAATAAAAGTTAAAAAATAACTTTTATTTTTGCTCAAAAAAATAAAAATCAAAAAATAACTGTTATTTTTTTTGTAAAAAATAAAAATCAGATTTTTAAAAATCATCGCATTTTATGAAAATTTTGTCCAAGACTATCAAAATGGTATACTTGGTTTTATTCTCCGACATTTCCTTGCGGTTCCTTTTTTTAATTAAAAATTCAAAAATAACAGTTATTTTCGGTCCCTGCATTTTCGGCTAAGGGCCTGATATGGGAGCTAGGGTCAATTGTGGACCGATTGTTATAAAATTTTGGCTATTGGTTTAAATTCACAAAATATTTATCTGTGCAAAGTTTAGGAAATTAAATGCATTAACTTTTAGAGTTATTAACGTTTTTGTGCTTTTATGTTTATATAAACGTCTTTTGAGAATGTGTCTTGTATGGGAAGTATGGTCAATTATGGGCCAATTTCTAAAAAATTAGGTACACTGATTAAGGTTATCATAATCAATATTTGTGCTGAAGACTATTAAAATACAGCTAAACTTGTGCCTGTAAAGGACCAAAAACTCTATTTTGGGAAGGCATCCCTATGGGAGGTACCCGAAATAGTCATTCGATTTCATATAGGCATCGTCCTTGGACCAAAACATGAGCCTGCGCCAAATTTCATCAAATTATCTTTAGAGTTACGACCTGTAAAATGACAACAAGCTTACATGGATAACCGGCCAGCCAGCCAGTCAGCCGGACGGACATCGTTAAAACAAATCAGAAAGTGGTTCTAAGTCGATTGGTAAACTAAAAGGTGGGTCTCAGGCTATTATTTCTATGCGTTACAAACATCAGCACAAACCCAATATACCCTTTCCACCTATGGTGGTGAAGTGTATAAAAACAACCAAGTGTAGTCCATATATTAACCCTAACCTTATTTATCACTCTTATGAACGACTGAATGTTATATAAAAATAAATTCCTTTTACATAACAGGTTTCGATTTTTTGGATTACAGATTCATAGTCACACTAAATTTACCAAAAATTAACATATTTCAAACAACCTCATCATAATGACAGTAATGATACGCTAAAAATCAAATCTTAATAGTCTCTACATAAAAAGTCAATAGACCATTTTATATTAAAATGAAATGCAGTTTTTATTATCATTGATGAGACTAACACTAGCACACAAAGCTGTCTATATATTAAAAAAAGAGGAAATCGAAAAACAAAAAAATAAAAAAATAACCGTAAAAGGCAGCCTAAGTATCCTTGTCACCCTGTCAATCAAATTTAATTGCTTAATGTCTCGTTATTTTCAATGAGCCATTGATACAATTCTCAAAAGCGTAATTATGATAAACATCAGAAAAAAAAGACAACCTAAAGAATGAAGATGCCAAATACTTGTACAGCATAAAATAAAAACCTGGTATTATCGAGCAAACCACACAATTGATGCGTGTCGAAAAGTAAAGGAAATAAAAAATAGAAAACAGAGAAAAAAATTTAACTTTTTTTTCTGCTGAAAATGGAAATAAGGATTTTTTGAGAGAAATAAATATTCGAAGTTTTTCAGTTTTGTTTTCATTATCTTTTCTTGTTAATCACAAGGATGTCCATTCATTTTATAAATGTATATGTATACATTTTTTTCTCTTTGTATATTTGCTGCTGATGTTTGACATGTTTTCGTCCTTCATTCACTCATTCATTTATACGTTCCCTCATAGCTTTTCACTTGAAAGCCTAAATTTTTCTTTTGCCTTCATTTCTTTGGTTTCTATTTTGTTTTTGTTATTGGGAAAATAGATGATTTGTTAGTTGGGTGTGTGCGGCCTAAATCAATCATTTTGATTTCCTGTTTTTTCTTCCTGATTTTTACTGTAATCATCTAGTAGTTCTCTCAATTGAAAAAAATCATGAATTTCTAATTTGATTTGAGTTTTGTTTAGTTTTGAAGGCCTATTTATTCTGTGCACATACTTAACAAAGTTATCATAAGGCGTAGTTTATTGCTCGGCATTACTAGGAAATAAATAGGGAGTATAGATTGCGTTTGGGCTGGTGCTTGCAACGCCTAAAAATATTTCTAAGAAAATATTTTTTTTTTCAATTGCTTTGTAGAAATTATCAAAGCTCATAGTAAATAACAAGAGATTCAATTTTAATTGCTATAGTTAAATCGAAAAGGAGGCTTATTAAACTCCAATGTGTTTTGCTAGCTCTACTGAAGCAAATTTACTTAGAAAAGGCTTTTCATAGTCTTATATAACCTTATAGGAATTTTAACTCTATGAAGTAGGATTTCCCATGGTCGGTTTTGTCTTTAAAATATTCTATCTTAATCATTTTGTTTTTGACGTATAAATATTTTCATAGCTTGAAATAATCTTAGCTAATTTTGTTAAGTGTCTAAACCCAAAGGACAAATCGTGTTACGATTAAATGACCAAATAAATGAAATTGGTCAATAGTAAAAAGAAACAAATGATTTGGGCGAGAATGAAAAACAATTTCATAGGAACAGTCAAGAGATTAAGTCTAGCAAAATACTAATTTTCACACTTTTAAAGGGGAAATTAAGTCAATCTGATGATGTATTGTATAGAAAAATTTCTGATAAAAATATTTTTCTATCTATTTTCAATACAAATAATATGCTATAGAAAAATTTAAGATAGAAATATCTTTTTATAGAAAAATTTTCTATAAAAATATTTTTCTAAAGAAAAATTTTCAATAAAAAAAATTTCTATAGAAAAAATTTCGATAAAAATAATATTTCATTTAAAAATTTCGACAAAATACTTTTCTATAGAAAAATGTTCGAAAAAATATTTTTCTGTAACAAAATTCCAATTAAAATATTTTTCTATAGAAGAATTTTCGACAAAAATATTTTTCTTAAATTTTACATTAAAATATTTTTTTATAAAAAAAATTTTTTTGAAAAATTAGATGCTATTTTTAGAATAGTAACAATGTTAACAACATATGTATGTAAGTAAATTACATGAATGTATGTAAATGCAAATAAATAAAAGCAAAGGGCACATTGCATTTACATACATTTATGTAATTTACTTACATACATATGTTGTTAACATTGTTACTATTCTAAAAATAGCATCAAACCAAAAAGTCCTGTTCTTCCTTACATGCCAACGGCAAGTGAAAAGATCGAGCAAAACAAGTAATAGGAGAATACACAATCAATTAAACGTAGGGATGTTCGATCAAACTCAATGAGTTAAATTGATGATTATCTCTGCAATTGGACAACTCGACTGTGGTCGAGGGCGCTAAGTGCTGATGACGTCCTGTGGCGGGACAGAAATTGCAATCCACTAGCCGCATTCAAAAATAATTTTTTCAGTTTTTCTCCACAATTACTTTTCAAATTTTCAAAAATTAATAATTTGAAAGTTAAATGAACTCAAGCCTGATTAAACCTAATTTTTCAATTAATTCTAAAGTCCGAATGATTAATTCCCAAAAAAATTTTCTATAAAATATTTATCCACAGACAACTTTTCGATACAGATATTTTTTTATAAAAAAAATTTCGATTAAAATAGTTTTCTATAGAAAAATTTTCGGTACAATTATTTTTCCATTAAAAAATTTTTCAATAAAAATACTTTTCTACTGAAAAAGTTTTACTAAAAAATTTTTCTATAGCAAAATTTTTGATAAAAAAATATTTATACAGCAAAATTTTTGAAAAAAAGTATTTCTGTAGCAAAATTTTTGATAAAAAAATATTTCTATAGAAAAATTTTTGATAAAAATTTATTTCGATAGAAAAATTTTCTATAAAAAATTTTTTTCTATAGAAAAATTTTTGAGAAAAATATATTTCTATAGCAAAATTTGTGATAAACAAATATTTCTATAGAAAAATGTTTAATAAAAAAAAATATCTCTAAAGAAAACATTTTTGATAAAAATATTTTTCTATAGAAAAATTTTTGGTAAAAATATTTTTCTTTAGATAAATTTTCGATAAAAATATTTTTCTATAGAAAAATTTTCGCTAAAATATTTTTTTGTAGAAAAATTATCGGTAAAAATATTTTCTATAGAAAAATTGTTGATAAAGATATTTTTCTATAGAAAAATTTTAGGTAAAAATATTTTTCTATAGAAAATTTTTCAATAAAAATATTTTTCTATAGAAAATTTTTCGGTAAAAATATTTTTCTATAGAAAATTTTTCGGTAAAAATATTTTTCTATAGAAAAATTTTAGGTAAAAATATTTTTCTATAGAAAAATTTTCGGTAAAAATATTTTTCTATAGAAAAATTTTCGGTAAAAATATTTTTCTATAGAAAAATTTTCGGTAAAAATATTTTTCTATAGAAAAATTTTCGGTAAAAATATTTTTCTATAGAAAAATTTTCGGTAAAAGTATTTTTCTATAGAAAAATTTTCGGTAAAATATTTTTTTGTAGAAAAATTATCGGTTAAATATTTTTTTTGTAGAAAAATTATCGGTAAAAATATTTTCTATAGAAAAATTGTTGGTAAAGATATTTTTCTATAGAAAAATTTTCGGTAAAAATATTTTTCTATAGAAAATTTTTCGGTAAAAATATTTTTCTATAGAAAAATTTTCGGTAAAAATATTTTTCTATAGAAAAATTTTCGGTAAAAATATTTTTCTATAGAAAAATTTTCGGTAAAAATATTTTTCTATAGAAAAATTTTCGGCAAAAATATTTTTCTATAGAAAAATTTTCGGTAAAAATATTTTTCTGTAGAAAAATTTTTGGTAAAAATATTTTTCTATAGAAAAATTTTCGGTAAAAATATTTTTCTGTAGAAAAATTTTTGGTAAAAATATTTTTCTATAGAAAAATTTTCGGTAAAAATATTTTTCTATAGAAAAATTTTCGGTAAAAATATTTTTCTATAGAAACATTTTCTGTAAAAATAGTTTTCTATAGAAAAATTTTCGGTAAAAATGTTTTTCTATAGAAAAATTTTCGGTAAAAATATTTTTCTATAGAAAAATTTTCGGTAAAAATATTTTTCTAGAGAAAAATTTTCGGTAAAAATGTTTTTCTATAGAAAAATTTTCGGTAAAAATGTTTGATAAAAATACTTTTCTTTATAAATATTTTTCTAGAGAAAAATTTTCGGTAAAATATTTTTCTATATACAAATTTTTGGTTAATAAGTTTTCGTACGGAAAAATGTACAGTAAACATTTTTTATTATAGAAAAATTATCGGCAAAAACTTTTTTATTTTAGAAAAATTTTCAGTAAAAATATTTTTCTATAAAAAAGTTTTTGGTATACAAATCTTTGTATAGAATTTTTGATAAAAATATTTTTCTATAGAAAAATTTTCGATAAAAATATTTTGCTATATAAAATTTTTCGATACAAATATCTATAGAAAAATTTTTAATAAAAGTAAATTTTAAAATAAAAATTCAATAGAAAATCGATAAAATATTTGTTTGTAAAAAAAAATTTCGATAAAAAAATGTCGATTTAAATATTCGATAAAATATTTCGATTAAAATACTCGATTAAAATAAATAACTTTATATAGAGAAATTTTCAATAAAAATATTTTGCCATTGAAAGATTTTCGATAAAAATATATTTTAATAGAAAAATGTTCGATAAAAAATTTTTTCTATAGAAAAATTTTCGATAAAATTATTTTTTACACAAAAATTTTATAGAAATGTTTATAATAAAAATATTTTTCTTCGAAAAAATGTTTCATAAAAATATTTTTCTATACAAAAATATTCGATAAAAATTTTTATCTGTAAAAAAAATCGACTGAAATATATTTTTAGTTAAGAAATTTTCGATAAAAATATTTTCTACAAAAAAATTTCAATAAAAATATTTTTCTACAGAAAAAATTTAATAAAAATATAAAAAATTAAAGTCTTTGTTTCTTCTTCTGTTATCCTTGACTCCCAGTGGAGCATAGGGCCTCACCAAAAAAAATATTGGTTTAAATAAAATTAATTTCTTTCAAAAATATTTTTTTTTTGAAAAATTTTCGACAGAAATTGTTTTTACAGAACAATTTTTGATGAAAATATTTGTGATTAAGCATCGATCAGTAAACTAAAAGGTTAAACTTATATGCGTTTCTAACATTTTATGTCCATCACCAAAACAGGTAGAAAATACCATTAAGAAGCTCGAATATCTTTAAATCGATACAAAAGATCTTATAATAACATTGTAATCTTTCACGATTTACTCATATGACCACGCAACATATAAACTATTATATAAAATGTATTTGTTTGCTCGATCAACCACATGTAATTAATTATTGAAATTTCATTACCACCCTCCACCCCAAAAATCTGGTCAACCTAATGTCTTCTATTTCGTATTTAACAAATTTTGTAGTTAGACACAAATTAATTTATATAAAGTTGTATGTAAATTTTACCAGTAAACAAAGCAATAAATTGTTTGACAATAATTGATTAATGTGCTGATGATAATGATACTCTGTTACAATACAATCAAAGAGTTAGTTGTTGTTGGTGTCTAAATTGATGTTGTTGTTGATGCTGTTATAGCTACTACTGTTTATGTTGTTATTTTATACACTTGATAAATTTTCCGAAGATACTTAAGCAAACTTCCAAACACTTATATACAATTACAAAGATACTTGCTAGCGCAAAGGCAAGGTATGAATACTTATTTACAATCTTAGTAGTATTGAAGAAAGTTTATTTGTATGTATGCTAATATGTAACAAAGTGATTTTACTTAAGTGTATTTGTATATTAGACGGGTTCCAAAAACAAGTTAGCTGATAAAATACTGAAACATTTTATAATCAGGAAAAACTTGTAAGACAAAAATTATTGAAATAATATAAAAAACTCGCTAAAAATTTATTTTTAGATGTGATATTCATCAAAATCTTGATGAATATCACATCATCGATCAAGACATTTTTATACCCTTACACTAATACTAATACATGTATTACACTGTTAATATCTTTGTTTGACTGAAATATATGTGACTTTTGTTCACAACAACAGCAATAGCAACAACAACAAAAAGTTTAACATAATTAAAGAACTTTTAATACAACAATATTAAATCAGAGTGTGTGTCTACAAATAATGATGCCGGTATATTCAGAGACAGTATCTCCATCCATGTAATATAAGTAAGTACCAGGAATATTACAAGTGGAAAAGTAATGGAAGGAAATGCTTTTCCAAAAAGGTGTTTCAATTAAAGCGTGTGTCTGGTAAGCATCACATCAAATAATGTAAAACGGTAAGTGTGTGAATGTATGTGTGTGTGTGTATGGAATGATATTCATTTGTATGCATATCAACCGAAATGTTAAGAAATTAAAGAAGAGATAATGAAGAAAATTCAATTAAGTAATTTTAATGGATCCTTCAAATGTGAAAGAAATTAGTGGTAAGAAAATGTTTTCAATTGTAGAAAGTTTAAAGTTATATTAAGGCTTTTTCTTCACTTCAGGTATATAACATATGGTTTGTATTAGAGTGCTTTTGAATTAAATTAAAAGGATAAAAAACTTGAAATAATGAAAAAGATACATTTTAAAGAATTTGTCTTACGTTTAAATCAAAGATACGTTTGCGTCTAATTGAAAACCACTAAAACAAGCTACAATTATATGATTCCCTATATCACATAGGCCAAATGAGGATTAATAATTCACAAACTAAGAATAACATTTTTTTTAAGAAAATATTTTTATTGAAAAATATTTTTAGCTAAAATTTTATTATAGAAAAATATTTCTATCGAAAATTATTGTATAGAAAAATATTTTTATTGAAAATTTTTGTATAGAAAAATATTTTTATTAAAAATTTTTGTATAGAAATATATTTTTATTGAACATTTTTCTATAGCAAAATAATTTATTGAAAATTTTTCTATAGCAAAATAATTTATTGAAAATTTTTCTATAGAAAAATAATTTATCGAAAATTTTTCTATTGAAAAATATTTCTATCGAAAATTTTTCTATAGAAAAATATTTCTATCGAAAATTTTTCTATAGAAAAATATTTTTATTGAAAATTTTTCTATAGAAAAATATTTTTATTGAAAATTTTTCTATAGAAAAATATTTCTATTAAAAATTTTTCTATAGAAAAATATTTCTATTGAAAAATTTTCTATAGTTTCTATTGAAAATTTTTCTATAGAAAAATATTTCTATTGAAAACTTTTCTATAGAAAGATATTTCTATTGAAAACTTTTCTATAGAAAGATATTTCTATTGAAAATTTTTCTATAGAAAAATATTTCTATCGAAAATTTTTCTATAGAAAAATATTTCTATCGAAAATTTTTCTATAGAAAAATATTTCTATCGAAAATTTTTCTATAGAAAAATATTTCTATCGAAAATTTTTCTATAGAAAAATATTTCTATCGAAAATTTTTCTATAGAAAAATATTTCTATCGAAAATTTTTCTATAGAAAAATATTTCTATCGAAAATTTTTCTATAGAAAAATATTTCTATCGAAAATTTTTCTATAGAAAAATATTTCTATCGAAAATTTTTCTATAGAAAAATATTTCTATCGAAAATTTTTCTATAGAAAAATATTTCTATCGAAAATTTTTCTATAGAAAAATATTTCTATCGAAAATTTTTCTATAGAAAAATATTTCTATCGAAAATTTTTCTATAGAAAAATATTTCTATCGAAAATTTTTCTATAGAAAAATATTTCTATCGAAAATTTTTCTATAGAAAAATATTTCTATCGAAAATTTTTCTATAGAAAAATATTTCTATCGAAAATTTTTCTATAGAAAAATATTTCTATCGAAAATTTTTCTATAGAAAAATATTTCTATCGAAAATTTTTCTATAGAAAAATATTTCTATCGAAAATTTTTCTATAGAAAAATATTTCTATCGAAAATTTTTCTATAGAAAAATATTTCTATCGAAAATTTTTCTATAGAAAAATATTTCTATCGAAAATTTTTCTATAGAAAAATATTTCTATCGAAAATTTTTCTATAGAAAAATATTTCTATCGAAAATTTTTCTATAGAAAAATATTTCTATCGAAAATTTTTCTATAGAAAAATATTTCTATCGAAAATTTTTCTATAGAAAAATATTTCTATCGAAAATTTTTCTATAGAAAAATATTTCTATCGAAAATTTTTCTATAGAAAAATATTTCTATCGAAAATTTTTCTATAGAAAAATATTTCTATCGAAAATTTTTCTATAGAAAAATATTTCTATCGAAAATTTTTCTATAGAAAAATATTTCTATCGAAAATTTTTCTATAGAAAAATATTTCTATCGAAAATTTTTCTATAGAAAAATATTTCTATCGAAAATTTTTCTATAGAAAAATATTTCTATCGAAAATTTTTCTACAGAAAATTTTTTCTATCGAAAATTTTTCTATAGAAAATTATTTCTATCGAAAATTTTTCTATAGAAAAATATTTCTATCGAAAATTTTTCTATAGAAAAATATTTCTATCGAAAATTTTTCTATAGAAAAATATTTTTATTGAAAATTTTTCTATAGAAAAATATTTTTATTGAAAATTTTTCTATAAAAAAATATTTCTATTGAAAATTTTTCTATAGAAAAATATTTGTAGTGAAAACTTTTCTATAGAAAGATATTTCTATTGAAAACTTTTCTATAGAAAGATACTTCTATTGAAAATTTTTCTATAGAAAAATATTTCTATCGAAAATTTTTCTATAGAAAAATATTTCTATCGAAAATTTTTCTATAGAAAAATATTTCTATCGAAAATTTTTCTATAGAAAAATATTTCTATCGAAAATTTTTCTATAGAAAAATATTTCTATCGAAAATTTTTCTATAGAAAAATATTTCTATCGAAAATTTTTCTATAGAAAAATATTTCTATCGAAAATTTTTCTATAGAAAAATATTTCTATCGAAAATTTTTCTATAGAAAAATATTTCTATCGAAAATTTTTCTATAGAAAAATATTTCTATCGAAAATTTTTCTATAGAAAAATATTTCTATCGAAAATTTTTCTATAGAAAAATATTTCTATCGAAAATTTTTCTATAGAAAAATATTTCTATCGAAAATTTTTCTATAGAAAAATATTTCTATCGAAAATTTTTTTATAGAAAAATATTTCTATCGAAAATTTTTCTATAGAAAAATATTTCTATCGAAAATTTTTCTATAGAAAAATATTTCTATCGAAAATTTTTCTATAGAAAAATATTTCTATCGAAAATTTTTCTATAGAAAAATATTTCTATCGAAAATTTTTCTATAGAAAAATATTTCTATCGAAAATTTTTCTATAGAAAAATATTTCTATCGAAAATTTTTTTATAGAAAAATATTTCTATCGAAAATTTTTCTATAGAAAAATATTTCTATCGAAAATTTTTCTATAGAAAAATATTTCTATCGAAAATTTTTCTATAGAAAAATATTTCTATCGAAAATTTTTCTACAGAAAAATATTTCTATCGAAAATTTTTCTATAGAAAAATATTTCTATCGAAAATTTTTCTATAGAAAAATATTTCTATCGAAAATTTTTCTATAGAAAAATATTTCTATCGAAAATTTTTCTATAGAAAAATATTTCTATCGAAAATTTTTCTATAGAAAAATATTTCTATCGAAAATTTTTCTATAGAAAAATATTTCTATCGAAAATTTTTCTATAGAAAAATATTTCTATTGAAAATTTTTCTATAGAAAAATATTTCTATCGAAAATTTTTCTACAGAAAAATATTTCTATCGAAAATTTTTCTACAGAAAAATATTTCTATCGAAAATTTTTCTACAGAAAAATATTTCTATCGAAAATTTTTTTATAGAAAAATATTTCTATCGAAAATTTTTCTATAGAAAAATATTTCTATCGAAAATTTTTCTATAGAAAAATATTTCTATCGAAAATTTTTCTATAGAAAAATATTTCTATCGAAAATTTTTCTATAGAAAAATATTTCTATCGAAAATTTTTCTATAGAAAAATATTTCTATCGAAAATTTTTCTATAGAAAAATATTTCTATCGAAAATTTTTCTATAGAAAAATATTTCTATCGAAAATTTTTCTATAGAAAAATATTTCTATCGAAAATTTTTCTATAGAAAAATATTTCTATCGAAAATTTTTCTATAGAAAAATATTTCTATCGAAAATTTTTCTATAGAAAAATATTTCTATCGAAAATTTTTCTATAGAAAAATATTTCTATCGAAAATTTTTCTATAGAGAAATATTTCTATCGAAAATTTTTCTACAGAAAAATATTTCTATCGAAAATTTTTCTATAGAAAAATATTTCTATCGAAAATTTTTCTATAGAAAAATATTTCTATCGAAAATTTTTCTATAGAAAAATATTTCTATCGAAAATTTTTCTATAGAAAAATATTTCTATCGAAAATTTTTCTATAGAAAAATATTTCTATCGAAAATTTTTCTATAGAAAAATATTTCTATCGAAAATTTTTCTATAAAAAAATATTTCTATCAAAAATTTTTCTATAGAAAAATATTTCTATCGAAAATTTTTCTATAGAAAAATATTTCTATCGAAAATTTTTCTATAGAAAAATATTTCTATCGAAAATTTTTCTATAGAAAAATATTTCTATCGAAAATTTTTCTATAGAAAAATATTTCTATCGAAAATTTTTCTATAGAAAAATATTTCTATCGAAAATTTTTCTATAGAAAAATATTTCTATCGAAAATTTTTCTATAGAAAAATATTTCTATCGAAAATTTTTCTATAGAAAAATATTTCTATCGAAAATTTTTCTATAGAAAAATATTTCTATCGAAAATTTTTCTATAGAAAAATATTTCTATCGAAAATTTTTCTATAGAAAAATATTTCTATCGAAAATTTTTCTATAGAAAAATATTTCTATCGAAAATTTTTCTATAGAAAAATATTTCTATTAATAATTTTTCTATAGAAAAATATTTCTATTGAAAATTTTTCTATAGAAAAAAAATTCTATTGAAAATTTTTCTATTTCTATTGAAAATTTTTCTATAGAAAAATATTTCTATTGAAAATTTTTCTATAGAAAAATATTTCTATTCAAAATTTTTCTATAGAAAAATATTTCTATTGAAAATTTTTCTATAGAAAAATATTTCTATCGAAAATTTTTCTATAGAAAAATATTTCTATCGAAAATTTTTCTATAGAAAAATATTTCTATCGAAAATTTTTCTATAGAAAAATATTTCTATCAAAAATTTTTCTATAGAAAAATATTTCTATCGAAAATGTTTCTATAGAAAAATATTTCTATCGAAAATGTTTCTATAGAAAAATATTTCTATCGAAAATGTTTCTATAGAAAAATATTTCTATCGAAAATGTTTCTATAGAAAAATATTTCTATCGAAAATTTTTCTATAGAAAAATATTTCTATCGAAAATTTTTCTATAGAAAAATATTTCTATCGAAAAATTTTTTATAGAAAAATATTTCTATCGACAAATTTTCTATAGAAAAATATTTCTATCGACAAATTTTCTATAGAAAAATATTTCTATCGAAAATATTTATAGAAAAATATTTCTATCGAAAATATCTATAGAAAAATATTTCTATCGAAAATTTTTCTATAGAAAAATATTTCTATCGAAAATTTTTCTATAGAAATATATTTCTATCGAAAATTTTTCTATAGAAAAATATTTCTATCGAAAATTTTTCTATAGAAAAATATTTCTATCGAAAATTTTTCTATAGAAAAATATTTCTTTCTAAAATTTTTCTATAGAAAAATATTTCTATCGAAAATTTTTCTATAGAAAAATATTTCTATCGACAAATTTTCTATAGAAAATTATTTCTATCGAAAAATTTTCTATAGAAAAATATTTCTATCGAAAATATCTATAGAAAAATATTTCTATCGAAAATTTTCCTATAGAAAAGTATTTCTATCAAAAATTTTTCTATAGAAAAATATTTCAATCGAAAATTTTTCTATAGAAAAATATTTCTATCGAAAATTTTTCTATAGAAAAATATTTCTGTCGAATTTATATATATTTATATCTAAAATTTGTTAATAAAAAATAAATTTCATTTCATTAAAAATTTGCATTACCTTTAGTAGTTGCAAGTTTTTAATGCCACAAAATTTCAACTTTAATCGTACTATAATTTAATATTGATATTTGTTCAGAAAAAGGAAAAAAAGACTATTTTTAATGTCCTTAAGTTATTTAATATTGCAGCATGGATGTTGTCTTAATTAGTTATCTTAACTAGTTAGAAAACCCAACATCAACAGCGGTAATATTTGTCATCATTTTAAAATTCTCTTTTTTTTAACGCTTAGCTAAAATCCTGAAAATTCAGTATCATGGATTCAACAACAAATTTGAATTCTGTGCTAAGGTAACAATCTAAAAATGATAATAAAATTTGCCAGCTATAACAAGAATTTGTAAAACCAATTTTAATGAACGATCGAATTGAAAAGTAATCATTAAATGCTGAGATAAAATTCAATAATGGACTCTATGTAGAGCAACTCCAATGCGGCATTACTCTTAATTAACACAATAATACCTTTTTAAAATTCAACATTGCCTATACACGTTGGCATATGAGTAGCAGCAACGAAGTAGAAATACATACAAAGATGGATGGACGAATGGGTAGAAGGACGGACGGACAGACAAATAGATGGATGGATGATGAATGTATTAGAATTTAGATTTTTAGTAAAACTTTTGGGTATGATTTTTTTTTGTAGCTGTTCTTCTCTATATTTCATTTCATATATTTTTTCTAAATGTGTTGCATGTATAAAATTTAGTCAAACAAAACACAAACACTCATACCCACAATGTTGCATCATTATAACTTGTATAGTTAGATGTTAGAAATAGCCTTGGACGGCAAAACAAACGTTTGCCGCATTTAATATGTATGAGTTGACAAACTAATGTCATTTTGCATTCTGCCTTAGTTTCTATCTATATGTTAGTGTAAATATGCATACATACATTTGTATATTTGTACTTATGTATGAGTGTCAGTTAATTTCTTTTGCTGTGGTAGTTTTTGTTTGAAAGCTGAAAACTAAATCGTCAAAATCAGTTATAAATTCTAGGCTAAAATGTAGTCAAACCTATAAAAATACTTACATTAGGGTAAGTAATTTTTCATTTTTTATCGGCTTCTATTAGTGAAATTAAGTTGCTCTGATACGTCTTGAAATAAGAAACAAAAAAATACTTCTATATTTGTATCTTTCATCGCATAGGTTCAAAGGGTATATTGGGTTTGTGCTGATGCATGAAACGCATTAAATTTTTGGTTAGAGACCCACTTTTAAGTATTCCAATAGACTTAGAACCACACCGTGAGTCGATTTATGGATGTCAGTCCTTTCATCTGGACGGTTGAATCCCCAAACATAGGTTGTTATCAATGCACAGGTTGCAATTCTAAAGACAATTTGATAAAATTTTTCACAGAATTATTTAAAATGTTTTTTGTTAGACCGTCCACAGGTCTCACTTTCCGGAATTAAGATTTTGGCCACAAATATCAGAATATTTCTATGAAATTTAAAACATATACTTATTACGTAAACAAAAATCTATGTTCCACAAATTGTTGAATGTATCCACATTTGACTATAGCTCCCACACAAGACCTTATGTCAAAAGTCACTTAATGCGAAGAAAATAACAAAAAATCTCAAGATTGTGATCATATTAATGTTTATTTAGAGTGAATTTTGAAAAAAAGACACTACCCTAATACATATGAATTTCAAAAAATTTATATGAATGTACTTATGTTTACATTTGTAGACACTCATATATTTGCTAAAATGAAAATAAATGGCTTAATACGAGGGTTATTTTTATTTCAGGTTAAATTGTAAAAAAAACAAATGTTTTGAGATAGAGCAATTTAAAAAGTCTGTTGATAGCTAATAACGCTATAGAAATAAAATTTAAGCCAATAAAGTATTTTTCTAAAAAAAATTTTCAATAAAAATATGCCACAGAAAAATTTTCGATGAAAATACTTTTCAGTAGAAAAATTTTAAATAAAAATTTTTTTCTATAGAAAAATTTTCGATGAAAATTTTTTAAAAAGGTTTATCCAAAATCTTTAGTCTTCAGACATTTTTGGTATTATAAAAAAACTATTAATTACAATAATAAATAATTGTAATAATTGTAGTGCAATACACTACAGTAAAACTTTTTATTTGGAAAAATTTGATTAAAAACTTTTCTATAGAAAAATTTTCCATCAAAATATTTTTCTATAGAAATATTTTCGATCAAAATATTTTTCTGTAGAAAAATTTTTGATGAAACTTTTTTTCTTGGCAAAAACTTTTAACAAAAATATTTTTCTATAGAAAAATTTTCAATAAAAATATTTTTCTATAGAAAAGTTGTCAATAAAAATATTTTTCTATAATAAAATTTTTTTATAAAAATTTTCTATAAAAATATTTTTCTATAGAAAAATTTTCAATAAAAATATATCTCCATAAAAAAAGTTTTTACAAAAATATTTTTCTATAAAAGAATTTTCAATTAAAATATTTTCCTTTAAAATGTTTGATAAAAAATTCTTTTGTAGAAAACATTTATATAATATTTTCCTATAAAAAAATTTTCGATAAAAATTTTTGATAAAAATATTTTTCTATACAAAAATTTTTGATAAAAATATTTTTCTATACAAAAATTTTTGATAAAAATATTTTTCTATAGAAAAATTTTTGATAAAAATATTTTTCTATAGAAAAATTTTTGATAAAAATATTTTTCTATAGAAAAATTTTTGATATAAATATTTTTCTATAGAAAAATGTATGAAAAAAATATTTTTCTATAGAAAATTGTTTATAGAAAAGTTTTTGATAAAAATATTTTTTATAGAAAAATTTTTGATAAAAACATTTTTCTATACAAAAATTTTTGATAAAAATATTTTTCTATAGAAAAATTTTTGATAAACATGTTTTTCTATAGAAAAATTTTTGATAAAGATATTTATCTATAGAAAAATTTTTGATAAAAATATTTTTCTATAGAAAAATTTTTGATGAAAATATTTTTCTATAGAAAAATTTTTGATAAAAATATTTTTCTATAGAAAAATTTTTGATAAAAATATTTTTCTATAGAAAAATTTTTGATAAAAATATTTTTCTATAGAAAAATTTTTGATAAAAATATTTTTCTATAGAAAAATTTTTGATAAAAATATTTTTCTATAGAAAAATTTTTGATAAAAATATTTTTCTATAGAAAAATTTTTGATAAGAATATTTTTCTATAGAAAAATTTTTGATAAAAATATTTTTCTATAGAAAAATTTTTGATAAAAATATTTTTCTATAGAAAATTTTTTTTAAAAATATTTTTCTATAGAAAAATTTTTCATAAAAATATTTTTCTATAGAAACATTTTTTATAACAATATTTTTATATAGAAAAATTTTTGATAAAAATATTTTTCTATGCAAAAGCTTTCAATAAAAATATTTTTCTGCAGAAAATTTTCAATAAAAATAATTTTCTGGATTAAAATTTTTGATAAAAATAATTTTCTATAGAAAAATTGTTGATAAAAATATTTTTCTATAGACAAATTTTCAATAGAAATATTTTTCTATAAAAAATTAAAAATATTTTGCTATAGAAAAATTTTCAATAAAAATGTTTTTCCATAGACAAATTTTCATATTTTTTATATAAAACTTTTCAGCAAAAATATTTTTCTATAAAAAAATTTTCGATATAAATATTTTTCTTTAAAAAAGAAAAATTTTAGACAAAGATATTCCATACTCCATACAACAATTTTCAACAAAAATATTTTTCTATAGAAAAATTTTCAGTTTAAATATTTTTTTGTAGAAGAATTTCGATTGAAATATTTTTCTATAGAAAATTTTTCTCAATTACTTATTCGATAAAAATATTTTCCCTAGAAAAATTTTGACACTGGTAACTGTTTACCTTGTAATGACTACAACATAAACTCCAAATAACTAATAAGTGATTACATAAGTACTTATTTGTAATTAAAATGGAAAAAAACTGAATGGTCCGGGTTCAAATCCCACCAAGACCAACATTTTTTTAAAATTTTTTTTATTAAAAAAGTATTTTTATATGGTTTTTGAATTTGAGGAACTTAAATCTTACCTTCTGCAAAAAAAACACAGTAATGAAAAAAACGATATAATGAGTCAATTTTGATTATATAACTTGGTAAGCGTAGACATATCTTGGTTATTCTTTATCTCAAATGTGGACACTGGCCTCCTCTTGGTGTTACCCGGGGTATTAGTTTAACACCCCTTAATGTAATAAGCTAACATGTATCGCGAGTATAGATATATTTTTCCAAAAATTACTTACTACTACTACAGAAAAAAACATAGTTATTGTCACATGATTTTGGATATAAAAATAAAAATTGTATATACTAATTATAAGCTGCTAAGTTTTCAACACATGCAGTAGCTCAGTGGAAGAGTTTCCGTCTAGCAGTCGTAGGGAGCTGGGTTCAAGCCCCCAATTGGGTCATAAAAAAATGTTGTATTTTGTTAAAAAAAATATTTTTTAATGAAGCAACAACAAAAAATGTTTTTGCAGTTGTGTTCCAATTGCTTACCCGAGTCGTTACTTTTCTCCAGTTGGTAAGTACTTACCTCCAATGACATCCACATGTTAATGTAATGACTAAAACATCAAATGAGTAAGTAGTTCGTGTTCAACAGTTTAGCTGTTTAACTCATTATTTGATAATGAAAAGTTTTGCTGGGATATTTCCCTACAGAAAGATTTTCTCATTTACTTTTTAGCCTATTTCCAAGTGATTGGTTAAGTTAAATGAGCTTATAGTCGAAAAAGCTATTAACTTTTAAATACTATGTTTTGATAAACGCCCTAAAGAGCTAAGGACCTAATCCCTCAATATTTTGATTTTATTATAAAAATTAAGCTCCGCTAAATATCCCTCGCATCTCGCAAGACATATTTACATAAAACATCCCTTTGTATGTATTCAAATAAATGTATGAGTTACATTTGTATGTAAATAATAGGAAAAAATTGGAGGAATGTCACATAACTACAGATAAACAAACGAACATACCTTCTCGACATGTACTCCTATGTAGTATGTTTGCATCTAGGAAAGTGTGCCCAGGCTTGTGATGCATCATGCATGTACGGATAAGTACAAATAGCTCGGACTAATCTAACCAACCATCAGCATCATCATTATGGTGGTGTGGACACGTAATATAAAGCAGTTAAACAAACATACGAATGTACAATTCATAGTATGCATGCGCATGCATGCATACGATCAACAAAACTGTTTGAATTTGGGTTGAACGGTATAAAATTTAACTAGGGATAAAAAAAAGTTTATTCTTATTTTGCATTCACACAGATATCTATGCAGATACGTACGTTTACATTCACATACCAAATATGGCATATTTGTATGAACTAATTTCATATCTTTTTTTTTTTCTTGTTGTGCATCATTTAATTATTAAAACAAAATCTTGTACATATATATACATTCATATATACTTATGTAGGTACATCACTTTTATGGAGCTATTAGTAATTCTAGCCCAGGCTGGATAAATGGTAATTTTAATGAATATTTTGAAATATGTAGAATTTTTTTTTAGTGGAAATATGTAGTTAAAGATGTTTTAGCATTGATTTTGGTAATTTCTATAGTTATTTTCCTCTGAATACTGCGAATTCGATCTATTTCATATACAAATGTATGCATGTCCGTCTCCACTTTTCTCAAAGTTGTTGATATGGAGTTTGAGTTTATATTCGGATCGACCGATCGACTCAGAATCCCATTCTAAGTTTTGCTTCTTTTAGCATTTTTATAAACAAATGTTAAAATTCTTACGACTAAATATGTATGTATATACATTGTTCTATTTATTGCTGTTATTTTTGATACCATCTATTTATGTTCGGTTTCTAGAAGTTTATAAAATGTTTCTGTGTTTACGTTCTCTTGTGGTTGGAAGGAAACATTATATGTTGGCAGGATATCAAATCGCATATTTAATTAATTGGTTTTGTTGGCAAACACCTTCAGCTATTTTCATTTAAAAGATATCTACATAATTAATGATTAATTACCTTATTAAAGTTTAATTGTTAACTAAAACAACAACAGCAACAAAAAATTAAATTTCAAGCATTCTTTACATAAATAACTCTAAGGCATTTTTCCACGTGTTTGTTTAATGTTTTACATACACATAAAAGTACATACCTAGATGTTAAATAAAATTAAAATATGTTGTTTTTAGTTGAAAGTTATGCCTAATAATTTCCTGAAAATATTTTTTTTTTGCAGTAAAATATAAGAATATTTATTTAAAAAACCTATGGTTAGGCCATCACTAACAGGAGGAGACAGATCGAAAACCACGCATTATATTTATTTTGTGAGACAGAAAAAATACGAATTAAAATGTCTTAACAAGTATCAACATAAATCGAAGGTTATCATCTGAACAGAAATACCCATATTTTTCAGTTTTATATATGGGCAAATCCGAAAAACCAAGGACAAAATTTAAAAACTATAAAAATCCCGTATTTGTGTTTATGCAAAAATTTACCATATACTTTTCCTTTAGAAACAATTTTTGATTGCTCTGTTCGTGAATGACAGGTCTTTATTTGCACCCATCCCGAATTTTTATACATTTTTTAAAATAATTGGTTTTTTTTTAATTTCATAAAAATCGCAAAAACATCCATTTAGGTATCAAATTTCAGTAGGTGCTCAAAGTCTGCTTAATTTTATATAATAAAATATAAAAGTCTTCACTAAAAAAGGCTCTCAATGTGTAGCGTCCGTCACATAAATAACGATTTTATTTTTTAATTTGACTAGTGTAATTTTTCTTTTTTCTCCAATTGAACTTGGTTCGTAAATAGTACTTACAGTATGCTTAATATTAGGCTAAAAATATATAGATATTTATATAGCATTTTACAAAATAATATGTAAAGGAGAGTGTGGAGCGTCCGTCACAGTATATATTTTTTACAAAATAATATTTATTAAATACAAAATTTACGAACATATGTCTGTCTTATTCATAAAGCAATATATCCACAGATTGAATTTAAGATATTAGGCGTTAAAAAATATACAGTGGGGCAAATTTGATGATTCTGAAATTGGATTTTTTTTATTTTTTGGACACACTAACAGCTAGCCGCAGCATCCTTTCGATGAAAAATAAAATACAACAAGTGTAAAACTTTTAATAAATATATGTATGTAGACATTGTGCCCAAAAATCGCATTTTAACCAAGAACATGAAAAGGAAGGAGATTAAATTCGGGAACAAATAAAACCATATTTTCACTGATTAACGAATCCTTAAAAAAAAAAATTAAATGTGAATTTTTCCTAATAAAAAACATGCAAGTAAAAACTTTATCGTCCGTCACGTAGCGTCCGCAACAGTTCATTTATGGATTTTTGGAGCATCTGGAAACTTACAAATATTTTATAAAATCTGTTTTGTAATCCTCTAATTTTCCTCTATCTTCAATGCATTTACAATTTTTTTATTACTATGACCAATTTGATGAAAATTACAGAAACACGTGTTGAAAAAAAGTCACTTCCATTTTTTGTGGCGTCCGTCACAGCACCTTAAAAGCGAATATCTTTTTCCTTCAAAATAAGTATGTAAATTAACAAATCCAATTCGATAGTGCATTCTATGGGCTAATATTCCCTGAAATCTGTACAAAGATATCTCTTGTAAAACGACAATGTTATTCATTTAAGTACAAGAAGATCCGTACAAATGTATCGTCCGTCCCGCAGGATTTGCCCATATTTAGAAATTTTGATTTAAACACACAACAGAGTTACAATTTTTTTCACTAAAAATTTTTTTATGGAAAATTTTGTGTCGTAAAAACTTTGTTGTTGACAATTTTTCGGTTTCAATATTTTGTCGGTATAAAATTTTTTTATATAAAATTTTTTGGTACTTATACAATTTTTTTTTTAAATTTTCAGTACAAAAACTTTTTTATGGTAAATTTTCCAGTATAACAATTTTTTATTGAATTTTTATGGGCAGTTTTTCGATTCAAAAAGATTTAATGGAAAATTTATCAAATTCAAAAAATAAATCGATTAACAATTTTGTTATATTAGAATTTTTGAGGAAAAATTTTTGATTTTTTGGACAATTCTTCGATATGATTTTTTTTTTGTAGAAAATTTGCAATATACAAAAATTTTGAAAGAAAATTTTTTAAGAAATATAAAACTTTTTTTTGTATAATTTTTTGATATAAATTTTTTATCAAAATTTTTCAGTATACAAATTTTGTAAAGAAATTTGTTTGACAAAATCCTACATGACGGACGATACATTTGTAAGGATTTTGTTGTACTTAAATGTATCCCATTGTCGCTCTACACAAGATAGCTTTGCACAGATTTCAGGGAATGGCATTTGTTAATTTACATACTTCTTTTGGAGGAAAAAGATATTTGCTTTTAAAGTGCTGTGACGGACGCTACAAAAAATGGAAATGACATTTTTTCCAATATGTGTTTCTGTAAGTTTTATCAAATCTGTCATAGTAATAAATTGTAAATACATTGAAGATAGAGGAAAATCAGAGGATTCCAAAACAGCTTTTACAAAATATTTGTAAGTTTCCAGTTTCAACAAAAATCCATAAATGTACTGTTGCGGACGCTACGTGACGGACGATACAGTTCCTACTGGAATGTTTTTTATTAGGAAAAATCTCATATTTCATATTTATTTCAGGATTCGTTAATCAGTAAAAATAATGGTTTTATTTGTTGTCGAATTTCATCTCCTTGCGTTTTATATTCGCGGTTAAAATGCGATTTTTGGGCACAATTTAATATTTCACAAGACGAATATTTATTAAAAGTTTTACACTTTTTACATCTTATTTTTCATCCCAAGAATGTTGGGTGTAGCTGTATATATTTTCAACAATCTGTGGATATAGACAGTGTTATTGCTTTATGATTAAGGCAGACATGTGTTCGTAAATATTGTATTAAATAAATATCATTTTGTAAAAAAAATATATACTGTGACGGACGCAACACAAATTTCCTTTACATATTATTTTATAAAATACTACATAAACATTTATATATTTTTAGCCTAATGTTAAGCATACTATAAGTTCTCTTTATGAACAAAGTTCAATTGAAGAAAAAAGAAAAATTGCTCTAGTCAAATTAAAAAAAACTTTATTTCTGTGACGGACGCTACACATTGAGAGCCCTTTTTACTTGACGTTATTTATATCACTCCAATTACTTTTGATGGGGTCTTTTACATCTAGTTGTATCAAATTTTGCAGACTTTGAGTCCATACTGAAACTTGATACATAAATGGATGTTTTTGCGATTTTTATGAACTTTTAAAAGACCTATTATTTTAAAAAATTTGTAGAAATTCGAGATGGGTGCAAGTAAAGACCTACCATTCACTAAGAGAGCAATCAAAAATTGTATCAATTATATATTCTAAAGGATCAATATATGGTAAATTTTTTCATAAACACAAGTACGCGATTTTGACGGTTTTAAAATTTCGTCCTTGGTTTAAGGTTTTTAGTATTTGCCCATATGAACAAAAATTATAAAAATTTAGTACCTATGAAACCGACTTTTATTATTAAGACCAAAGTTGTTGTTGTACGAAATATACATCACACTTGGAGGATGAATTCATTGCCCTCTTTATTTTAAGTTTTGTCACTTCTAATACTAGTTAATGGCTGCCACTGGCTAAAGCACATTTTCGCCACTTTTTAATTATTTTCGCATATTTTCGGCAGCTTCAAGCAATTCTAAAAAGATGAAGAAGTATTGGCAGATCTTTTATTTTCATTTCGAGCTGAGTTTTTATTATAGACGATTATTATCTTTTTTAAATTTTCACGAAAAATTATTCCCAATATTGTTCCGATTTCTGGTACTTAGTTCCAATTAATAATAAATTTAGCTAATTTTGCTAGAAAAATTATTGTGAAAAAAGTTTAACTATTTTGTAAATATTTTAATATTGATTTTAATTTTTTGCTTTGCTCTCTTTCTATTGCTATTCATCATCTTCATTTTGTATAACTTCATGGAAAAGTAATTTTTAATTTCATTCTGTTTTTGTAGCACTTGCAAGTGAAAAGTAGATATTTTCTTGTATTTAGCTGCAATATTTGCAATTGTTGCTTATTTTGCAGTTGCTGTACTGTTTTTTTGTATGTGTTGCTACTGCTGCTAAGCTGTGATTGCTGTATGATGGCGTTGACATGCTTGAGCAATTTATCAATGAAACAGTATTTAGTGATTAGTTTGAGTATTTTGACACGTTGACGATGTAATAAATTTTTGTTGAAAAATAAGTTGATTTCTTTTTTTTTTGAACTTTGGGAGGGGAAAAAACTGGAAGCAGTATAGAATTGTATAACTAATAAATTGGTGTCGTTGTAATCCAGTGGAATGAAACTAATTTGAAATCAAAATTTGTTTGTAAACTTTTATTATTAGTTTTGTTTATCTTCAAAAGTACTGAACTGGATTTTTAATTACTTTACTTTTGTGACAATAGGATTATGAGATAGAAAAAAATAATTACACTGTGTTATTTAAAAGGAAGTAAATATCATTTCTTTTTAAATTTTTCTTTGAAAGTTTAAATTTTTTAATTTACAGGAGCAAATTATTTTCCGAAGGCTTCAGATCTGGCATACCTGGCTCAAGCTGTAGAAGCTTGAACTTTTATCTCTTGCTATTGAGATTCCCGTACATAATCCATTTTTCATCCGTTGTAATTATAAGCTTAAAAAATTAATGATTTTTTTAATGTTAATCACTGACGTTAATCCGTCAGAACATGGGAAACTCAAATATTGAGCTTCGAGGATAACCAGGCCTTTCAAGAGATTATAAACAGTCAAATTCGAAAAAATTGAGCTTTCACTTATTTTATATGTTATGATTTTTATTTGTGAATCGTGTGAGAAATTGATCTTAAAGGTCAGACTAATATTTCCACCCATGAAGTGTAAAAATAGTAGAATTGCTTAAATGGGAAATCGAAGTATTTTTATAAGAACTCTTATTATTTATATACTCGTTTACTTATATATATCTTACTTCGTTTAGTATTAGTTGTCATTAAGTGGACTTTTGTCCTTCATATAGTTGACGAAAAATCATAAACCGTTCTGAGATGTTTTAGAGGAGAATATGATTAAAAATTAAATTTAACAAAATATAAGTGAAGTGTTATACCTCTAGGGGGAGAAAAGTTTTATTAAAACGAAAAATACCATAAAAAACTGTTGCTTTTTAATGTCAAAATCATTTTATAAAAATAGAGCTAAACCAAAACTTTACATCGCTCCTCCAAATGAATAGTGACATATCTCAAGAAATAATATTCTTCATACAAGTTCTTAAAAGTCTTACAAGATTTCATTCTAACAATAAAAAAATGCTCCTCACACAAAGCATATGTGTGTGAACCTTCGCACTATGGTATTTTCGCTGCAAAAAAGCCCTTTTTGAACCACAGCCTTTGAAAAATCTAATGATTCAGTTCTATTGGGAACAGTATAGACATTAAGGATCAGTAATTGTTTTTAAGAAAAAGTTATATTATGTCTTATAAAAATAGTATTGAAATGTACTTAATATTTAAAAAGTGATGAAATTTTTCATCAAACTCAATAGCTCATGCATCGAATATAGTTTAACAGCTTTAACCTTGATGTCGATTTAATTAAGACACAGAACCTTGGTTTTACTCTGCAGAAGAAAGTAACTTAATCTCGTTTACAGTTTAGGAGATATCAGGAAAGATCTACAAAATTCAGTGTTTTCGTTTTTCTTTGGTCAAAAACTAGGTTGGCTCGGTTTTGCTCGATGCTCCCACCATAACCATTTGAAAGGTGAAAGACTCTTCTTTAGTTGAGCGAAAAAAATTCACCGAAATTAAGCGGTCGTAAAACAAAGTTCAAGAGTTTCTGAAAAAAGGCACTTAAATTGTTAAATATAATTTAAGCAAAAAGTGTTGCAGTCATTTAGGCGTAACTTTTTAATCAAATTGAATTTAAGTATAAAGCTACAGTCACATTGATTAAATATTTAATCGAAATTATCAAATATTTGATCCTCGTAGTCTGACCACAAAATATTTTTGAGGTTCAAACAAGAAACATGTTGATTTGAAGAAAACAAAATCATTTGCCAGCAAATAAAAATTTTCCTAATGTGTCCACGCAAGAGCAAATATTTTATTAAATTTTGATCATATAATTATTTAGTCTTACAAAATGTTTGTAACATCAAACAGGGGCAAATAACAGCTGAGCATGTGTATTGTTTACTATTCAAACAGAAACAACAACGTCAAATATGAAAAACAACAACATCAAATTTGAGAAACAACAACATCAAATTTGAGAAACAACTACATCAAATTTGAGAAACAACAACTCAAATATGAGAAACAAATTGCTAGATACACAATTTTGTTTTGAAAAAATTTGATCAAATATTTTTTGGGAAAATATTTAATCTTCAGTGTGACCATAAATAAAACCTTTTTTTTGTTTATACTTTGAACGTATTTCTTCTGTATTTTATCAAATAAAAATCGTCAAATAAATGTGCATGTGTGTGTGTGACCACAAATTTTTTATTATATTGTTTTGACTCAAAATATTTGATTAAAATGTTTAATGAGTCTGACCGTACCTTAAGTTCCGTAAGAGTCGACGGATTTCAACCAAAATTAGTAGAGCTATTTTTTTCATAGATGTGTGATGAATATCATCAAATTCTGTTGAGAATTGCTGCTTATATTGAGAATCAGGTACCATAAAGAGTGGACGGATTTCAACCAAAATTGGTTAAGGTTTTAGTTAAATAAACTAATAGACGCATGCAAATTTTTCAAATTCTGTTGAGAATTCCGGCTTATGCATTGAGAACAGTAATAAATGAAAAATTGGGGTCTAAAGTAGGTACCTCAAAGAGTCAAGGGATCTCAACAAAAATTAGTAAAACTCCTTCTTGGTACCTGATTCTTAGAATTGCGACTTTTACATAGAAAAAACTCAAAAATGGTGAAAAATAGCGGTTCAAGGAGGCATCCAAGGAGTCAACGCATTTTAACCAAAATTAATAAAATGTTTTTTAGACTTATGGACGTGTGCCGAATTTCATCAAATTCTGTTAAGAATTGCGGATTGTACATCAAAAATGAAAAATTATAAACGTGTGTTGAATTTCATCAAATTCTGTTTAGAATTGCGACTTGTAGATTGAGAAGAAAAATTGCAGTCGACGGATTTCGAAAATGTTTTGAATTTTTCTTATCTATATAAAACAGTATCGTTGTAGGATCACTCCTTCTATTTTCTGCAGTTCGATGTATGAAGAAATAGGTTAGTCATCCGCCTTGCATACCAGAGTTCCCAAATTCAATCCCTGGCCAGACCCTTTTAAAACATGTAAGAAAGTGCTATAGTCGGTCAAAACCGACCATACAATACCCTTCAACATTAAGGTCAAAGGTTTTCTTTTTCCTGTATAAAGACAAATATTTTCTTAAAACTTATATATTTAAGCTGTTTCCGTCATTTGGACTTATATGAGAGCTAGGGTCAAATGTGGACCGATTATCGCTAATTTGGTTAATTGATTACAGTTGTTGCAGAAATTATGTGAGCAAAAAACAAGCTTCAAATTCTCATTATCTTTAGATTTACGAGCGTTTAAGTGATTTTTGTCTCATTTAGTGCATTTTTAAAGAAGAGTTTGTATGGGAGCTATGGTCAAATGTAGACTGATTTCAATGAAATTTGGTACAGTCAATTAAATTTATATAAGCAGTATATGTTTTGAATTTCATGAAAAAAGTATTAATATCTGTGGCCAATATATCAATTGAGGGAAGTGGCACCTATGGGAGGTACCATAAATAATGGACCGATTTTAACGAATTTCAGTAGCCATGGTCCCACTATCAAAAAATGATCTGTGCTAAATTTCGTCAAATTATCTTTAGAATTAAGACTTGTACTTTGATTACATGGTTTGCATGAGGGTCCAGCCAGCCAGACGGACGGGCGGAAGGATAGGTATGAATATTAGGATATGTAAGACTTCTCTAACTAATGCATTTGCAGTTCGGAGCCAGAGTCAATGAGTCTAAAAATAGAATTGAAAGCAACCCATTGTCTGAGATAAGTTAACCTTGTTCCAACTGGAATGTCGTGGGAATTATATATGAATGTAACACAATGTTTTTATACCCTTCTCTACCATAGGTGGAAAGGGTATTATAAGTTTGTGCTGATGTATGTAACGCGTAGGAATATTTGTCTTAGACCTTTTAGTATACCAATAGGCTTGGAATCACTTTCTGAGTCGATTTAGCGATGTCCGTCTGGCTGGCTGGACGGCTGGCTGATCAGATCATTTTTTTGATAGTGGGATCATGGCTACTGTCCATGTTTATGGTACCTCCCATAGGTCCCACTTGACAGAATTGATATATTGGTCACAAAATATCAATTTTTTTCATGAAATTTGAAAAAAACACTGCTTATATAATCGGTCCACATCTGACCATAGCGCCCATACAAACTCTTCTATCAAAATGCACTAAATGAGACAAAATTCACTAAAACGCTAGTAAATCTAAACATAATGAGAATTTTGAGTTAATTTTTTGCATACATAATTTTTGTAACAACTGTAATCAATTTGCCAAATTTCGAGATCTTCGGTAATAAGTCCAAATGACGGAAACAGTTTAACATTCGTTGTGATCGTCGGGCTTGACCGACTATAGGACTTTCTTACTTGTTTTGTATAAATAAATTCTTATTTACCAGATTTTTTTGAAATAGGGCAGTATTTGACTATATCTCCGGTACAAGACCTTCTCATAAAAGTCCTTTAAATACTTCAAAAATCACAAAACGCTTATAAAAATAAAGATAATTAGAGTAATAAAATCTACTTAAATCTCAGTAAAAAAACGATAGAATTTGTAGTTATTACATTGTTTATAAAAAACTAACTCATATACATAAATATACAAATTCATTTTCACATTAATTCACATACACTTATATACATATGTATGTAGTAAAGTAGACAAAGTTAGAGGTAAACAATTGTGTTAAGAGCTGCTGTTACTTCCGTTGAGTATTCACAAAATTTTGTTTGTATTTCAAAAACTTATATGTTACTCTTTGATTTCTCCTACGTATATGTATGTGTAAAGCGTAGAAATTCTCCCCTGTATTTGCCCAGGTCTAACATATTCGCCAGCTTTATGTTTATATCCTGACATTAGGTGATGAATTAAAATTTCAATTTCATGGCAGGAATTAAGGTTTACAAAGCACCGACCAAAATTTAAGCATCTGTCTTAACAAGATTTAGCCAAAATATTATGAATGGTTAACAGTGGGAGAAATAATGCTAAAATTTTTTAAAAAAGGGGTAGGTGCCGTTAGGTGGTTCCAAATGCAATATCACTGGTTGTACTAATTGCGTCTCAATATTTTTGTGACTAAATGAATAATAAAAACGTCGTCTACATAAAGTTATAACAGCTTTATTGTAGTACTTTATTGCCTGATTTAAACAATAAAAAATGTATATATTAACCAAAAGTTTCATACAACTTTGTTCAGTTTTGTTTAAACTGTACTTAGTTTATAATATTTTATTTTAGTAAATATTAAGACTTGACAATGCTGTACGCTAAATCCTACATTTTGAAAGTGTATGTATACCTCAAATAGTATTATCAGTAGATTTATTTTACCTGCTGTTGCAGTTGTGTATTCCTACATATTTAAATGATCAAAGGATCGTTTTTATTGAACTGTAATTTTCCACACAAGAGTGGCGTGTGTAAAGATAAGCTATTTTGGGTATTTACATAAGTATTGTAACAACACATGCTTTCCACATGTGTTGTTAGATAAATTTAGATAATAAGTATTATAGTTTACCTTAGGCTAAGTTTTTGTAAATAAAAAGTCAGTTGCAATACTCTATTAAAACGAACGAGTTCCTTCTTATTTTTTTGTTCCGCTCGCCTAACAAACTTCTTTGTTCTAAATTAAGTTGTATCTTTAGCAATTGGATTTTATTTATCAGTATTAATGTGATTCCCGGTTCGGGCTTATAATCTAAACTAAATGTGAAGAGATTTCACCCATTTTCAATACACAACTTTTTATTGAAAATTCGTTGGTAAAATTTTGTTCCACTAGCTCTTATTATTAAGGCGCTATCGCGCTTTTATTATACCCTACACCATCTTAGATGGAAATTGTATTATACGTTTGTGATGATGTATGTAACGCATAGAAAGTGTGTCTTAGACTAACCTTTTAGTATACCAATATGGTTAGAATAACTTTCATATTCGATTTAGCGATGTCGGACGGGGGCGTTTGGACGGCTAGCTGGACCCCATGTTCTAAAGATAATTTCATGAAATTTGGCAAAGATTATGTTTTTGATAGTGGGACCATGCCTATTAAAATCCGTCGAAATCTGTCCATTATTTATGGTACCTCCCATAGGTCCCATATCCGGAATTGATGTTTTGGCCACAAATATCAATATTTTTTAATGCAATTTAAAAAAAATATGCTTGTGTAAACCAACATCACTGTACCAAATTTCGTTGAAATCGGTCTACATTTGGCCATATCTCCCATATAAACTCTTCTATCAAAACGCACAAAATGAGACAAATATCACTAAAACGCTCGTATATATATTATTTTTGTAAAAACTGTAATAAATTTGCCAAATTACGAGATAATCGGTCTACATTTGACCCTAGCACTCATATAAGTCCAAATGATGAAAACAGCTTAAATATATAAGTTTTGAGAAAATATTTGTATGTTGGCAAAACTTAGCAAATATTTGACAATATACAAGAAAAAGAACACCTTTGACCTTAATAGTGAAGGGTATCGTTTGGTTGGGCTTGACCGACTATAGCCCTTTTTTACTTGTTTTCATATAATATTTTTTATAGAAAAATTTTATAGGGACAAATTTGCGATATAGAATTTTTCGTATAAAATGTTTCCTTGAAGTTTTTTAAGAGAAAAAACTTTTTGACATTTTTTTTTTAACTTTTAATAGAAATTTTTTTCAAAAATTTTTTTATGAAAAATTTTTCATATAATATTTTTTAAAGTAAAATTGCCAAAGGACAATTTTATGATATAGAGCTTTTTGTATAAAATGTTTCTTTAAAACTATTTCATGTAAATTTTTTTTATAAAATTATTCTTAAAATATTTTTATATGATAAAGACAAATTTTTTACATAAAATTTTGAATAGACACATTTTTTATATAAAAATATTCATATTTTCGATATACAATTTTTCTTCACAAAATTTTTTTAAAAATATTTTACATCGGACATTTTTCTAATAGAAATTTTTCAGATAGAATTTTGAATTTCCTGTAAATTTTTTCATAAAAAAATTTATATTAAAAGTTCTTTATAAACAAATTTTTAAGATACAAATTTTTTTTTAATTTTTAAAACAAGTATTTTTCCTACAAAATTTTTATAGAAAAGTTATGAAAATAAAGTTTTATATTGAAAACTTTTCCAAAAATTTTTAATCGAAATATTTTTTATATTATATTTTTCAAAGAAAAAATTTACTTATAAAATTTTTAGAAAACTAATTTGAGATATCAAATTTTTCTTTGAAAATATTTCAAGTAAAATTTTTTTTGAAAATAATTAATTAATTTTTTATATAAAAAATCTTTAACAGTTAAATTTTGGATACAAAATATTTCATATCAAATTTTTTACAGAATAAATAAAGTTTTTGATAGAAAAATTTTTGGTACAAAATACTTTTAATAAAAAAAATTTTGGTTTTACATTTTCAAATTTTTTATAGAAAAACTAAAGTTTTCTTTTAAAAATTTTCCATATAAAGTTCTTAAACAATAACACAGGGCAACAGCAAAAATATGTTCGAGTCACCGCTAAATACATTTGATGTATCATGACTACCTTAGTACAAAATTGGTAAAATTTTTAAATTCTATGGATAGGTTTTTTTTATTTAAATTTGTTTGTAAAATTGCAATTTTTTTAGACACTTTTTCACAAAATTAATGATAACTCAGAAACTAATAATCGGATATTATTCAAATAAAATCAGAAAAATGAAGATTTACATAGCCTTTGATTCGACTATATATCGCGTTTCAATCGGATCAATAGTATCAGAGTTATAATAAAAAATTTAAGAAAAAAATATATATTTTTTACGTAAAAATGGCAAAAATTTTTGTTTTAAAAAAATCATGAAAAATAGAAAACGGCAAACAATGTTCAGATTCATTATTCTGGCGCAAAGCCACAAATAATATCAACAAAACGAGATATCGACCATAAAAATCGATTGATTATTTTCGAATTTATTCACAATTAAGTGAATTCACTCATTTTCACAAAATTTTATATTTTTGCTTGATATACATATACAGGGTTTTTCAAATGTGTGAAAAAATAGATTTTAGAATTTCAAGGAGTGTCGGTCGGGTTATTGTGAGATTTGGTGAGAAACTTTCACCCACAAAATTTTAGCCAAATTGGACAACGCTAACACGTGTCGCCCAGGTCCTAAAGCTGACAAATCAAGTTTATATCGGAAAAATTTTATAATTTTTAAGTTTTTGCAAAATTAACGCTATTTATTCCCCCTTTTGCAAAAAAGTGAATCCTGGTCCTTAAGGCAAACAAAATGAGATTTCCAATAAGCTACATATCTTTAAAATCGGTTAAACATGTCCTTGAGGACTTGCCGAAGGCAATTGACCAAAAAATGTGACTAAGTCAATTCGATGTAATAGATCGAAAATTCTTTTTATTGTTTTATTCATGCATTTACTTTTAAAATTAAAAAAACTTTTCCTTTATTTCTTACTTTTTTTAAATCTGAAAATCATAAAAATGCCATAAAAAAAAATTGCAATTTAAAAAAAAAAAAAATTAAAAAAAAATCTATCCATAGAAATTAAAAATTTTACCATTTTTGTGCAAAGGTAGTCATGATGCATCAAAATTGTATAGTGGTTTTAAGAGCACATGAAATCTTTTTTATTTTGTTGTGCTGTGTAATTTTCCATACAAAAACTTTCTGTATAAAATTTTCCAACATAAAATTTTCCACAAAAAATTTACTAAGTAAATATTACCAACAATTTGTTGATCTAGTTTTTGTAGAAAAATTTTTAGTAAACTTTTTTTGATATAATTTTTTTTATAGAAAATTTTGATATAATTTTTTTAAAGAAAATTTTAATGTAAATTTTTTGTAGACAGACAGACAGACGGATGAGTCGTCTTTGAATTTATGAGAATTTAGAATATAAATATTAAACAAGTTACAAACGACGGGGTCATTCTTTTTCATGGTGGGTATAAATATATGAAATAAAAATTTATTTATATTCTAAAATTTTTCATAAAAGACTCAAAAGGTTTTCTAATGAAAGCATTTTTTTCTTTCAACTGTCCCACTGTTATTATATATTTGCTTAAACAATATAATGGGTACATTGCATGGATGTCAGCCTTGGTGCATATAATATACAATAATACTTACTATGTTGTAGTGGTTTATATAACTAAATATACATACATATATGCATATATATATGTATTTTCTCATCTCGGCACAAGAGTTCAAATATCCTTTGTGTGAAAATCTCACTTCAGGTGAATTTTCCAAAACTTACTATTTTGGTTGCAGTAGTATAACCAAACTCCTCTACACAGTTTGTTTGTGGAATAGTTCTAAAGTTGTGTACGTGTGTGTGTGTATGTTTGTGGGTGGGTAAATTTAAATGAATGAGTATTTGTGCAAGTTACTGAATCGCTGATTAAATTTTGTGGTTATTGGTAATGTGGTCGATTACAGGTAAAGTGTTCACTTTTAACTGTTTCCAGTTGTTGGAATGTAGTTGCTGCTTTTTTTCTTGTCTTTCTATGATACTACATACTCGTAAGTGTATTTAGTTGATGTACACTAAGTATAATCTTACTAATTCAATGCATACATAAATATATACATAGTTCTGGTGTAAGTACTTAATATACTCTGATTGGTAATGATGATAATCAGCTTATTTTATAGAATATTAGCCGTGAGATTTTTTTCTTCTGTTTACCTCAAGGAGTTCCCAGAAAAGGCAAAACAATACCTAGAGTGAAGTAGATATTGTCTCAACATTAAGGAAAATTTAAGTTTCATTTATTTGTGGCATTAAGAGTAACTACTCAAACAAGTCTCTTCTCTTTTTAGTAGTAAGAATGGTTAAGAGGATTAGCTTAAGATATTTAATATACTTATTAAATTAATAATAAAAATTATGTGTTCAGGCAGGTTGTTACAGATTATTAAATAGTAATTATGTCTTGACAAAAAATTGTGTCATAAAAATTAATGAACATTCATATGTATATATTTATTAATAAGAGTCTTAGAAAAATATCAAAGAATAATAGAATGTTAATTATTTTAAGATTTATATATAATGGTTGGGCACATTTTATTAGAAGTAGGTATTAGTAGTGTTTGTATTTTTAATTAGATTTTGAAATAACTATACATATGAATTTTATCTCAGATGATCATAAATAGAACTGAAAATATGTTTAGTCGTAAAAATGATTGAAAGATTCTAAATTTAATAGAACATGAATAATGGCTTACACAGAACAACATATGATTTTGGGACTCAATTCTGATTATTGTTTATGAAAGTAGCCTCAAAAAGAAGAACTTCTTCATCATTCTTTAGGTCATGGTAAATAATAGTTAAAAACAAGTACATTCAGGAAATTATTACAGTAACTGATTGTATGTTGTTTAGGAAATTTTCGGTTATGTTTGTAACGAAGCGTTTCGTTACATAATATAATTTCATTATATTATTAATTTAATCTTGTATATATTTACCTATATTTTTACTTTATTTTATTCGATTATTTGAGTATATTTAGGTTAAGTTAAAAAGCGTATTTTTATTACTTTGTATTACTATTACTAATTTTACTATCATTATTATTTTAGTGTATTCAGAACTCTCAGCTAGAAAGAGCACAAGTATAGAGCAGGTTCTTACCACCATCAAGTTACTCGCGCTCAAGTTCGTTGTCTTTGTTTTCACCACTACGTGTAAAACTCTCTTTTTTTTAACTTTGGTCTCATTCTTTCTCTCTCTCGAAGTGAAGTCACCACTCTTCAAATGCTCTGCTTCAGTTTATCACTACTACCCTTTTGATTAAATTTCACCACTACGTGTCTCAGTTTAACTACCACTACTATTAAAACTAAATTACTCAAGTTCTCGTTCTCCTAGTCTCCAAATCTCTAAGTGAAACCATCACACTCTAATTTTACGTCTCAGTATTATCACCAATACTCTTCTAAAATATCTTTTAAGTGTGGGTGACTTTCCATATCTCTATTTTTTGTGCACAACTACGCCGTTACAAATTATTGGTAGTGATGAATTCTAATACAAATTCAGTTGGACTTGATCGGTCTTAGTGATCGGACAGCCAGTACAAATGTGTGCTGACAGCCGGTCACGACGACAGACAAATCCAACTCAGTGTACTAGTGTACAGGGTCTCTACAGGACGAGATACATTCTTAGGGCCCAGACACTAGTTGTAGCGCACAGGGTCCCTACTGGACGAGATACATTCATAGGGCCCAGGCACTAGTAGTGGTACTAATCACACTAACACCCTCAAATACTTTACACAAAAAGGGCAAACTTGAACCTAGAGGAGGTCTTCTGGATTTAACCGCCTCACGAAACACACGGTTACGGGTAATCTACGTCGCTCTGGTGTAAAAATTTTCTGACTGAATACACTAAAGGTGTTATCCTTTTTTTTTCTATTATTTAAGAATAAGAAAAATTGTTATCCTTTGGACAATATATTTAAAATTTAAATAAATAAAATTATACATTGAATCTGCTTTTTTTTTAATTATTCTTGTTGGAACTGGAATAAATCTACTTTGATCCTGGCAAAGCTGACCTACCCCGGAAATAACTGTTATAAATGGCGCCCGAGCAGGGACTCAAATAGTAAGATATTAAAAAAAAAAAAAAAAAAACTAACAAAAGAAATAAAAAAAAAAAATCTGTCACCGAGAACAACGTGTAAAATAACGCAATTTTTATGGTCAACATGAGCCGTAGTTTTATCAATCATATCAAAAGGGAAATCCTGTCTTCTAGTCTTAAGGAGTTGGGACTAGATGGGGAAGGTACGATGGATGAGATGAGAACCAGATTAAGGGCTTACTTAGACAAGGAAACTATTCCAAAAGATCATGAGATAATAATCGAGAAGCTTAGAGCAACAGTTGAGGCTCCTGGAAAAGACTTAAAAGTGCCGCCTCCCCTAGCATCACGAGCAACGTCTCCCATTAATTACCGTGAGATATCAGGAACCGGTGTGGAAAATCATTCAGAAATATGCGATAAGGTACGTAAATGGGGCATTAAGTACGATGGCGGAAAAGAACCGTTAGGTTTCCTTGAAAGGGTCGACGAGCTGGCCACGTGTTATTCAATCACGAAAAATACTCTGCTTAGATTTATGCCAGAGCTTTTAAAAGGCGATGCATTATCCTGGTATAGAAATAATAAAGATGACTGGGAAACTTATTCTGATTTTGTAGATGATTTCAAATTGTTTTTTTTACCTGCACGATTTTTTGAAAATTTAGAAGACGAGATACGGAACCGAAAACAACATGCTGAGGAGAGTTTCGTGGATTACGTAACGGCTCTACAGTCTTTGATGAGATTGGCGAAGTTTTCTCCTAATGAACAGCTCGAAAGAATTTTTTCAAACTGCAGACCCGAATACAAGATATACATCAAGAGACGAGATTTTTCAAAATTGCGTGAACTGATCAAGCTGGCTCAAGATTTTGAAAGTATTCGTATCGAAGAGGCTAATCAGAAGAGGATCAATCGACGTTCACAAGCTGCAGTTGCTGCTAGCCTTAAAGTACAGGTATGTTACCGATGTGGTGAACCTGGTCACACCAGAAGAACGTGTTCAAATAATCAAATTCTATTTTGCTGGGACTGTGGTAAGAGAGGTGTGAAGACGGTTGAGTGCTGCAGACGTGGATCGGAAAACGCTCAAGGAGATCCGTCACTGAGAGAAGGAGGGGCGGATCTCTAAATAGAAAATCTTTTCCGATTGTACTCGGTATTAATGACGACTATCGCTTACGTACCTGGCTTACGATTAAAAATCGAAAAATTCATGCAGTTGTGGATACTGGTGCTACCCATTCTTGTATTAATTTGAGTGTTGTTCAAGGTCTCAAAATTCCCGTGACTCCTCCCGATTTCTGCAAATTAGTTCTGGCCGATCAATCACAGGTTTCCGTTCAGGGTTCAGTCAACATCTGGTTTGTATTAAATGGAGTAGTATACAGGCACAACTTTCTGGTTTTAAGTAGCAGTATCGACCCTATAATCATAGGAATGAATTTCTTTCAGCAGACTGGCACTGAACTTCGAATAGTTCCACGGAACACCTGTCCTACTGGTATGTCTAAAACTAATAGGGCTCAAATTAGTTCCTTACAGGCCAATCCACCGGAAGATGCGAAGGAGGATGAGAGCTTAAAACAACAAGTTCAATCTTTTTTAGAAATTCAACTTCCCCGATTTGAATCCATTCAAGGACATTCCAATGTCACAGAACACGTTATTTGTATGAAACATAATAGGCCCTTGCGTCAACGTTATTACCCTCGTAATCCCGCCATGCAGCAGGTAATAGATGACCAGATTGATGAACTAATTCAGGAAGGGCGTATTGAACAATCGAAAAGTCCATATAGCTCCCCAATTGTGTTGGCCCGGAAGAAAAATAATGAGTGGCGTCTTTGTGTGGACTATCGACAAATAAATGAGAACTCAATACGTGATGCATATCCTATACCCCAAATAAATGCGATATTGGAGAAGCTTAGAAACAGCAAATTCTTCAGCACGATCGATCTACGCAATGGGTATTGGCAAATACCAATGGCGCCTGACAGTAAGCAATTCACTGCCTTTACAGTTCCTGGTAGGGGGTTATTCCAATGGTGTGTGATGCCTTTTGGTCTGCATTCGGCCCCTGCTACGTTCCAACGAGCTCTCGATACTGTCATTGGCCCCGAGTTGGACGAATTTGCGTTCGCATATCTAGACGACATCGTGGTTCTTGGGAAAACACTGGATGAGCATTTGGAAAATCTCAGAACAGTTTTTGATCGACTTGTTGAATCAAAACTTCGCATAAATGTAGACAAATGCAGTTTCGCACAGAGGAAAATCCGATATCTGGGGCACATTGTTAGCAAGGCAGGCATCCACACAGACCCAGAAAAGGTGAATGCTGTCGTATCTCTACCAGAACCGAAAACCCTAAAAGAACTCAGATCGTTTCTAAACACAGCAGCTTGGTATCGCAGATTTATACCAAACTTCTCAACAATTTCGAGTCCATTGAATGAACTGCTAAAGAAGAACAAGAAATGGGAATGGAGTAGAAGACAAGATCAGGCTTTCGAAGAAATTAAGAAGCAGCTGGTAGAAGCACCCGCCCTCACATGTCCCGACTTCAGCCGTTCTTTTATTCTACAAACCGACGCGAGTGATGTTGGTCTTGGTGTCGTCCTAACCCAGGAATTCGATGATGGAGAAAAAAGTTATCGCCTATGCCAGCCGTACTCTTTCTGGTCCCGAGAAAAATTACACCGTCACCGAAAAAGAGTGCCTCGCCATAATCTGGGGAATCCGCAAAATGAGGCACTACCTCGAGGGTTACCACTTTATCATTGTCACAGACCACCAATCTCTTAAATGGCTCAACTCCATTCAATCACCCTCAGGAAGAATAGCTCGTTGGGCTCTTGAAATGATGCAGTTTGATTATGAGATACGATATCGCAAGGGCAAGTTGAATGTAATAGCGGATTCACTTTCGAGGTATCCATTAGAGCAGCCAAGTACCTCAGCAGCAGCTTTACAAATGATGATAAAGAGTGACGAGACAGACGACAAATGGTATCTACAAAAACTGAAAATGGTTCAATCCGACCCAGAGCAACTGCCAGATTATCAAATCGACGACAACGGAAATCTTCGGCGGCATATATATGATTCGAGTGCTTATAACGACCAGGATCCAGTTCCGTGGAAATTGGTAGTACCCAAATCTGATAGATGTCGCGTCCTCAGAGAATGCCATGATGATGTAACTGCGGGTCATCTAGGCATCAATAAAACTACTTCAAGAGTGACAAAATTGTATTACTGGCCCGGTTTGTTTCGCGACATTGCCAAATACGTACGTAAATGCGAAGTGTGTCAAAGATACAAACCACAACAACAATTACCAGCAGGAAAGATGTATACTTCCCAAGTTTCTCAGCCATGGCACACCGTATGTGCTGATTTTGTTGGCCCACTTCCACGATCAATCCATGGGAATACTACTCTTATTGTATTTCACGATAAATTTAGTAAATGGACAGAATTTATAGCTGCCCGACAGGCTACAACAAAGTCGTTTATAAAATCATTCCGTGAAAGAATTTTAGCACGTTTTGGTACCCCGTATATACTACTGACGGACAACGGAACTCAATTTACGAGCCGTGAATGTCAAAAATATTTTCAGTCCCTTGGTGTTAAACAACAATTTACCGCTCCCTACTCTCCACATGAGAACCCAACGGAAAGGGCTAACCGAATCGTAAAAACTATGATTGCACAATTCACCGAAAACAATCAACGTAAGTGGGACGAAAATCTCCCTGAACTATCACTAGCTCTCAATTCTAGTAAACAGAGCTCCACCAAGTTTAGCCCAGCGTATCTAACACAAGGCAGAGAGTTACGACTCCCAAACACTGTGTTCAATGAGAGAACTGAATCTGAAGTAATCGAAGGAGAAACTACACCAGAAGAAAGGCACTCGAATTTACAAGAAATTTTCAAACTGGTACATGAAAATTTACAACGTGCTTCAAATAACCAAGCAAAACATTATAATCTGAGACGGCGTGATTGGTCTCCCCGAAAAGGTGATTTGGTATTGGTAAAGAATCGAGTTTTATCAAAAGCTGTTGAATTTTTCGCCGCTAAGCTTGCTCCTAAATTTGAGGGACCTTTTATTGTCGGTGAATATATTTCCCCGGTAATAGTACGCCTTGTTGACTTAGATAAGAAGAAAAACCGAGGAACCGGCCATATCAAGGACTTGAAGCCATACTACGAGTAAGATATATTTTTCGCTAATTTTCATATTTTCACAGGAGCGCCAGATGACTGACGAAATCAAGTTCCAACGTAGCTACCAGCGGTTCAGAGAAGCAATGGTTCGGGAAGATCAGAAACGAAGAAGAATTGTTGAGATTCAATCCGTAGTTCAACTTCCAAATTTGTACAGTCAACATCAGCCCGCAAGCAGCTCAAAAAAGTCAGATGTTTTAGCACGGTTGGTTAGAGAACTAGGAATTGATAAGGACGAAGATGAAGGCCATTTTTCCAATTTGTGGCTTCCCGGTGTGCTTGCCTACATCAAACCCATTGGTCCAGGAAAACGAACCCGATTCAAGATAGCAACCAAATTATTTACTGTTGAAGTCTACATATACAAGTCTCTCGATGTGTGTATTATCCATGGGGATGAAAAATTCGTTTTTCCAAAGCCCAGAAGTGACGTAGCAGTTCTCTAAAAAAAAAAAAAGGAAAATAAAATAAACCAGGAGGGAGATGTAACGAAGCGTTTCGTTACATAATATAATTTCATTATATTATTAATTTAATCTTGTATATATTTACCTATATTTTTACTTTATTTTATTCGATTATTTGAGTATATTTAGGTTAAGTTAAAAAGCGTATTTTTATTACTTTGTATTACTATTACTAATTTTACTATCATTATTATTTTAGTGTATTCAGAACTCTCAGCTAGAAAGAGCACAAGTATAGAGCAGGTTCTTACCACCATCAAGTTACTCGCGCTCAAGTTCGTTGTCTTTGTTTTCACCACTACGTGTAAAACTCTCTTTTTTTTAACTTTGGTCTCATTCTTTCTCTCTCTCGAAGTGAAGTCACCACTCTTCAAATGCTCTGCTTCAGTTTATCACTACTACCCTTTTGATTAAATTTCACCACTACGTGTCTCAGTTTAACTACCACTACTATTAAAACTAAATTACTCAAGTTCTCGTTCTCCTAGTCTCCAAATCTCTAAGTGAAACCATCACACTCTAATTTTACGTCTCAGTATTATCACCAATACTCTTCTAAAATATCTTTTAAGTGTGGGTGACTTTCCATATCTCTATTTTTTGTGCACAACTACGCCGTTACAAATTATTGGTAGTGATGAATTCTAATACAAATTCAGTTGGACTTGATCGGTCTTAGTGATCGGACAGCCAGTACAAATGTGTGCTGACAGCCGGTCACGACGACAGACAAATCCAACTCAGTGTACTAGTGTACAGGGTCTCTACAGGACGAGATACATTCTTAGGGCCCAGACACTAGTTGTAGCGCACAGGGTCCCTACTGGACGAGATACATTCATAGGGCCCAGGCACTAGTAGTGGTACTAATCACACTAACACCCTCAAATACTTTACACAAAAAGGGCAAACTTGAACCTAGAGGAGGTCTTCTGGATTTAACCGCCTCACGAAACACACGGTTACGGGTAATCTACGTCGCTCTGGTGTAAAAATTTTCTGACTGAATACACTAAAGGTGTTATCCTTTTTTTTTCTATTATTTAAGAATAAGAAAAATTGTTATCCTTTGGACAATATATTTAAAATTTAAATAAATAAAATTATACATTGAATCTGCTTTTTTTTTAATTATTCTTGTTGGAACTGGAATAAATCTACTTTGATCCTGGCAAAGCTAACCTACCCCGGAAATAACTGTTATATGTTGTTTTCAAATGAATATTCATTTAAGTTTACATGAAAATTGATTTTTAACATATTTATACATTTGTTTAAAAAACAACCTACAAAAAAATACTGAAAATCCGTAACATTTGAAAATATCAGTTGTTTAGTTTTTATATATTTTTTCAATTATTGAATCAAATATAATTCGTATTTGTTTAATTATTGTTTTTCCTTAAGTATCTTAGGTTTGCTTACTGAAGAAATTTTTTATAATACTGGCCGCCTATCACGGGGTATGGCCTAAGCAAACAACAAACTCTGTTTTGTCTGTTTGGTTTTTTGATGCCTTAAAGGATATAATCTTTTTATGGTTTCGTTTTTTATATTACGTTAATTACAAAAACAAATGAAAATTGTCCGTTTAATGGAAATTTTACGTAGTTTTTTACCATTCAATTTTTTAAAATTAATTAAAATTTCCGTTTTTTATACTAAAAATGTAGTTTAAATTTTTGTCAGTAATTTTTTTGAAAACAACTGAAAATTCCGTTTTTAAAACTGAAAATGTAGTTTAAATATTTGTCAGTTAAATTTAAATGAAATATTTATTGAATTTGAATGAAAAATCAGTTGACCGGTTTTTAAATGAATATTCATTCATTTCAAGTTACATTTTAAGTTAATTTTACTTACATAATATTCTGAGTGTAGGAAAGATACAATACCCTTCACCACTAAGGTCAATGGTGTTTTTTTTTTTATCTGTATAAAGACAAATATTTGCCGAATTTTGCTATCATACAAATATTTTGTCAAAACTTATTTAAGCAGTTTCTTTCATTTAGACTTATATGAGAGCTAGGGCCAAATGTGGACCGATTATCTCGAAATTTGGCAAATTGATTACAGTTGTTACAAGAATTATGTATGGAAAAACTAAAATTCTCATTATCTTTAGATTTACGAGCGTTTTATTGATTTTTGTCTCATTTAGTGCATTTTGATAGAAGAGTTTGTATGGGACCGATACTCAAATGTGGACGGATTTCAACGAAATTTGGTACAGTGATTTTGACTTACATAAGCAGTATTTGGTTTAAATTTCATGAAAAAATTAATATTTGTGGCCAATATATCAATTCCGGGAAGTGGGACCTATGGGAGGTACCATAAATAATGAACTAATTTTGACGAATTTCAATAGCTATGGTCCCATAATCAAAAAAATGATCTGTGCCAAATTTCATCAAATTAGTAGTTTGATTACAAGGTTTACATGGGGGTCCAGCCAGTCAGCCAGACGGACGGACATCGTTAAATCGATTCAGAAACTGATTCTAAGCCTATTATAATACTAAAAGGTGGGTCTACGACAAAAATTTCTATTCGCTACATACATCAGCACAAACTTATAATACCCTTTCCACCGATGGTGGTTAAGGGTATAATTAATTTGAATTTTATAAGTATCGTAAAGGGAAATTTGTCATGCTTTAGGCCTACATTACGTATGATTGATATTTAGTAATTGTTAACATTATATATTAAGTATACGCAACCAACCTTTCTAAAAATTCCTAAACTTTAATTTATTTCATATAAACCAGAGATAGGTACAAATACATCAACATTTTGAGTCTGCGTGTGTGAGAAAAATTTTGTAAACAAACGATTATTTTAAACAAACAAATTTTTAAATTTGTTTCTGCTTATTCGGACTACTAGTTTTCGAGTTATTATAAACGAAAGAGACTAAAACGTGACAAATTCGTATGCGATACTTACTAACTTCAAATTAATTTTATAATTATAATTTGATGTATTATGACCAAACGAATGATGCAGAAGCTCTTTTTAGGGCTACTTTCATATTCATTGGCTTAGAATTATTCTTTTTGCTCAAGTATATCCTAAAATTCCATATATAATTTATGTAGGTGATATTCATTCAGGAGCTCCCGATACTTATGTACGACTTACAGACTGGCAGGATATAGTTCAATATTATAGTTATAGACCAGTGGTTCTCAGAGATATTTCTTCGCGGATCCCTACAGAAGTTTCAGTAAATTTACACACATTTCATTCCACAAAAAAAAAAATATATATATATATTTACAGTACTATCTCGATAATCCACACACCATAAATCCACAGCATGTCCGTATTACTGGAGTGTCCGGATTACAGATGTTAATTTTGTTTCTGCATTAAATTCATACATAAAATCTAAAATTGTCAAACAGTTCGGTTTGTGTTTCATTGCAAGCACATGAGCAGTAGGGTGACAGGGAAAATTTTCTAAAAGCCACTACACGCACTGACAAAACAATACCCTATTAAGATATGTATATGCATCAGAGAAGCGCAATGGATCAATACTAAGCCACTTATAACACAGGTCAACAGCAAAAATGTGCTCGAGTAACCACTATATACATTTGATGTATCATGGCTACCTTAGGACAAAAATGGTAAAATTTTTAAATTCTATGGCAAGATTTTTTCAAAAAATTTTTTTTTTTAAATTGCAATTTTTTTTAGACGTTTCTTCAAATAATTAATGATAACACAAAAACCAATAGTCTGATATTATTAAAATAAAATCAAAAAAATTAAGACTTACATAGCCTTTAATTCGTCTATATATCGCGTTTCAATCAGATCAAGAGTATAGGAGTTATAATAAAAAACTTAAGAAGAAAATATATTTTTTATGTAAAAATGGCAAAAATTTTCGTTTTAAGAAAATCATGAAAAATCGAAAACGGCAAAAACCTTCCAGATTTATTATTTTATCGCATAGCGACATATAATAGTAACAAAATGAGATATCGACCATAAAAATCGATTGATTTTTTTTCGAATTTATTCACAATTTAGTGAATTCGCTCATTTTATTTTTTTGCTTGATATACGCATTATAGCGGGTTTTCAAATGTATGAAAAAAATAAATTTTCCAATTTCAAGGATTGCATGTCGGATTATTGTGAGATTTGGTGAGAAACTTCCGCCCACAAAATTTAAGTCGAATTGGACAACGTTAACACGTAGCGCATAGGCCCCAAATCTGAAAAATAGCGTTTAAATCGAAAAAAAATGTCAAATTTTCAGTTTTTGCAAAATTAAAGCTATTTATTCCCCCTTTTGCAACAAAGTGGATCCTGGTCCTTAGGGCAAACACAATGAGATTTCCAATAAGCTATATCTTTAAAATCGGTTAAACAGTTTTCAAGTTACTACAATTTGCACTGGCCATTACATGTCCTTGAGGATGTACGAAAAAAATCAATCGATTTTAATGGTCGATATCTCATATTGTTACTATAATATGTCGCTATGCAATAAAATAATAAATCTGATATATATACGATATATATTTTGAATCCTTATAAAATTCTAAGACGATTGAGCGATGTCCGTCTGTCTGTCTGTCTGTCCATCTGTCTGTTGAAATAACGATAACGCCTTCATCTCTGAGAAAACGTTGGTATTGAAATTGAGCAAAATCGGTTAACATATGACCATAGCTCCAATATAACCTCGCCTACGCTAATCATTTATTTGCTAATAAATAACAAACTATAATAGCTATGATGATAAAATTTGGTATGTAGAAGTTTTGCATAAGCTCAAGGCAGCATATATATATATTTCATCAAAATCGGTTCACATTTAGTCATAGCTCCCATACAAAAAATTTACGGAAACAGCCTAAATTTCACCTAAAATACACTTAAATGCCAATAAATCTAAAAGTATAACAGATATAACCACTAAATTTGGCACAAGAAAGTCTTATATTAATGCCAGCCAGTGTGAAAAATTGTCGCAATCGGTCACCATTTGGCCTAGCTCTCATATAAAAAACTTACGAAAATACAAAAATTCAAAAAGAAAAGGGGATTTATGTCCGTCTGTCCGTCAGATAAAATCGCGATAGCTCCTTAACTACAATAGCTAGTAAGACTAAATTAGGCACAAGGAAGTCTTATGTCAATGCCAGTCAGTGGGCAAAATTTTGTCACAATCGGTCACCATTTGACCATAGCTCACATATAAAAAACTTATGGAAACACAAAAATACATAAGGAAAAGGTTGTTTATGTCCGTCTGTTCGTCAGATAAAAGCACGTTAGCGCCTTAACGAAAAGAGCTAGAGGGACAAAATTTTACAAAAGTATTTTGGGTATCTTGAAAAAGATGTGTATTGAAAATGGATAAAATCGGTTCAAATTTAGTTAGAGCTCCCATATAACCCCGCCCCGGGAATTGAATACAATTGTAATAGCTATGACGATTAAATTTAAAATAGGGAGGTTTTATGCAATTTTTGATCAGTTTGTCAAACTTTATAGGAATCAGTCCATATATGACTTTAGTTTTCATATAAAAAACACTTACGGAAATCAAAAATTTTAGCAAAGGCCAGTTAAAAGCTATTAAATTAGAAACTATGATAGCCACTAAATTTTGCAAGAATAAGCTCTATATATATATACCAGCCAGTGTGTAAAATTTTGTTACAATCGGTTAACATTTGGCTATAAGTCTTATATATATGTATATATAACATCCCCTTTTTATATCTACAATCAAAAAAAATCGGAGGTATAAGCAGCAAATTAAAATTACACCAATGTCCAGACTTTATATACGGTATTAGGAACAAAATATATGATCCTGTCGTATTACTATCAACATGTTTATCCTAACTAAATATTAAGCTAAACGAAAAGTATTTAACAGACTATTAATGCTAAACTACACCAGGTTATGAGATTAAATTTTGTGCATATTTGTAAATACCACTTAATACTTTTAAATGTTGAAATATAAAGCTCCTGAAACCGAATTTAGTCCAAATATTTTGCTATCAATACAAACTAGAGTAACCACTTTTTTCAAATTTGGTCCATATTTTGAATTAGCGCACCCTCGTAGATATTTGAGAGATATTTCTAAATTTAACACAACTTGATGGTGGGTATATAAGATTCGGCACAGCCGAATATATAACTCTTGCATATTAAAATTTATATTAAACATATAAAAAATATTTGCGAGAGCAACCAATTTATAGAAAATAATATTTCGAGTGGTTTTTATAATCAAAAGACCATAATAGTATATAAATTAAAAATTAGTGGTTTAAATATATAAAGCAAAAAATTGAATTTTGTGAACTAGTGTAGTGATTTTGAAAGTCGCTAATATATTACTTTCTTTAAAATAAAAAGTAAGTAAATTTTCACATTTTTTTTCAAGAACAAATGCGATTTACAATGACAAGCAAAGTGCATTTATTTGATTTGTATTTTGGTTACATCAAGGATACGTAAAATGTTTGCAACAATATTACTCTTTTTGCTGCGGATGATGCGTTCTTGTCAGTCATATTTTTTCATTTCCGCTTTTTTTATTATAGCTCAACACACGACTATGACAAACACTCATTCACTTGCGCAATAACTTTATAAAAAGATGATTTTTTTTTGCCGATTTTTTTTTGTATAAATACTAATGTGTGCATAACCTTTTTGAGCTCTTCAAATATGGTCATATTTCTTGAACTTTTATTATTATTTACGTTATCTTTTATCATTATTATTATGTTTTTTTTTGGTTATTTTGCCTTTTCTTACTTACATGTGTACTAATGTATCTGTATCTAAATGTAAAAAATTCATAATGTTTTATTACATCTAGAGCGAAGTAGTACTCGAATTTTGCCTGAAATGTTAAACATAAAAATTTTATAATACACGCGTTACTAAATTTATGACTTTCATTTGAACGATAATAACAAAAAATTGTATCTAACGAGAAAATAGCAATAAAAAAATTGTGCAACTTATTTGAAAGCTTATATTGTATGTATGTCAGCAAATATTTAGCTGGTTTGAATATAAGTTAGATCGACTTTTTTGGACACTTTTTCAAAGAAGATTTTAAAAATGGTCCTTATTAAAATATAAAGTGTAATTTTTATAATACCGATTCATACAAATTTTGATAAAAAATTTGCCCAATAATGTCGTTTCTTTGAAGATTCTAGAAGCTTATCTTATAAAACACGTGTTGTGTATCTTATAGGTTTTACAATTAAAATTTTGATCCTAAAGTAAATATGTCTTAAAGTTCACTAAATTTCCATTTCATTGATTTTCACTTTTTCATTGATTTTTAGTTGTAAATGCTTCCATGCTTTCCCATCACCATTGCGCTTTCTTTTACCCCAAAAACAAAGTAATATTTAATGTGTTTTGTATTAGTATTTCAGAGCTAAACAATTTCGTTGTTAAAAATCGATTAAAGCGAATGGTGCACAACCAAAATGACTATTAAATTCTAAAATATCGCAATTCTTCATTGGACCTGTACTACCGTTAATATATAGTAGGGAATTGAAATCGTAAAAAAATACCTACAACTCTAGAGCTTCCTCAATATTAGTGCATATTGCACTCTATAATTCACTATTTATTTAGACGATGTTTCTATATACAACAAAAAAGTATATCTTTCCTTCTTGTATCGTAAAAAATTCTTTAGAGTAATATGAATATTCTACTACTTTACTCTATTTTTATTTATTTCTGCGATATGCATATCTCAAAGAACAACAATAGTGGTAGCATTCGTCTTATTGCTCTGGCATAAATAAATGTCAGGGAAATGACTAAAAGCTGAAGAAAATAAAAGAATATGAACAACATATACATCATTCACAATCAGCAAGCAAATTGTAAGCAAAAGAGTTACATTTTATAGCTGGAACAACAGCAGTAACAGGAACCAGCTTTCATACATAAACATATACACTCGCACATGTAACTGTAGCAGCATCAAGCGGATATGATACATTCAGAATACAATTTTGACTTGACTTGAGTTCTTTTATTAAAATTCATATTTCATGTATTTAACGTTGATGTGTTCTTCTTTTACACTTTTTTATGTCGTAGTTGCAACAACTCCTTACATTTCCATCTAATAAAAACAGAAACTGTGTAATTGTGTAAGTGCAAAAGATATTCATATAAAATAGTAGTTACATATCAGAAACTGGTAAACATTACTCCAAAGGACATATAGGGAAATAATTTATTACACAAAACAGAACAGAAAATAAACAGGTGATATTAAATTAATATATGGCTTCAACGAATAACTTTTAATTTTATATAAAAACTACAATGTAAATATTTCATAGATTGTGTAAATATTATTATGCCTAACATCATTATCTTATATTCTTAAACGAGCAATAATTGTATATATATATAGAATGGCTATCTCGAAAACGGCTCTAACGATTTTGATAAAATTTGGACAGTGGGTATCTTTTTTGATGTATAGGTCGAAGAAGAAGGGACTTTTGGAACTTTTACCTGTAAGAGGGTAAAAACGGGTAAAAATGGGGAAAAAATCGAAAACGCTATGTCTCCTAAAGTAACAGGTATAGAAACAAAATTAAAATTACGTTTTAAACAGCTTTGAAAATAAGCGGACAGGTGTTTGGTACTTTTTTGAAACTATGTCCAATAGGGGGTAAAAAAGGGTGAAAATAGTTTTTTTGGCACCTTTTTAACCCACTCTTATATTTTAAACTAAAGAATATAGAAAGAAACTTGGTACTGCAATCAATAGATGTAAAAAAAAACATGAAACACGTATTTGGTACTTTTTTGATTTTGGAGCCAAAATGGGTAAAAAAGGGATAAAATGATAACTTAACATCTCCAAAGTCATATGAATAGGAATATTATACATTATGTTAAATGCGTTTTAAAAAAATGTACCGAATTCAATTGGCACCAAAAAAGTACCAAATATACATATGGAACTTTTAGAAATTAGGGAATAAAAAGGGGGAAAAATTAGTATTATTTTAAACAAATGAATGTTTGTCTGTATGTATGTTCTTTATAGAATAGTAAACTGTGGATTTGATTGTGTTATGCTCTTTAGCGAAGATGTTGCGGATAAGCCGGCGAAGGTTTTAAAGTTGATAAGACTAATTTCCGACAGATGGTGCCACTGAAAATTACTAAAAATTAATTAAATCGTAAACTGTACATTTGATCATGCTATGATCTTTAGCAAAGTTGTAGCGCATGAGCAGACGAAGGCTTTTTAGTTGGTATGAATAATTTCCAACAGGTGGCGCTACAGAAACTTACTCAAAGTCAATTTAATCGTAATCTGTACATTTAATCATGCTACAATCTTTAGCAAAGTTGTTGCACATGAGCCGACGAAGGTTTCTTAGTTGGTATGAAGAAATTTCGACAGGTGGCGCCACTGAAATTTACTCAAAGTCAATTTAATCGTATGCTGTACATTTAATCATGCTATAATCTTTAGCAAAGTTGTTACGGATAAGCCGAAGAAGGTTTATGAATTGGAATGAGCTAAGTCCGACAGGTGGCGCTACAGAAAATTACTCAAAATTAATTAAATCGTAAACTGTGCATTTGATCATGTTATAATCATAAGCAAAGTTGTTACGAAGACAAAGGTTTCTTATATGGTATGAACAACATCAGGTGGCGCCACTACAAACTACTCAAAATGAATTAAATCGTAAACTGTGCATTTGATCAGACTATAATCTTTAGCAAAGTTGTTGCGCATGAGTCGACGGAGGTTTCTGTTGATATGAATAATTTCCAAAATTATTCAAAATGAGTTAAACTGTGAACTATGTTTTAGTCGGACAAAATAAATCAAATAATTCAAAATTAACTGAATATTTCTACAATGTCTTTCCTCTAAAATTAATTTTAGCACTTTATAATATAAAATATATAAAAACTTTAAAATTTTCCTCAAAATGCTTATCATAAAGCTCCGAGCAAGGCTCGGTCAACCAGGTACTCATTGGTTTTTATTAAACATCGATGCCAATCTAAAATGACTAGACTATGACTAGACTATGACTAGACTATGACTAGACTATGACTAGACTATGACTAGACTATGACTAGACTATGACTAGACTATGACTAGACTATGACTAGACTATGACTAGACTATGACTAGACTATGACTAGACTATGACTAGACTATGACTAGACTATGACTAGACTATGACTAGACTATGACTAGACTATGACTAGACTATGACTAGACTATGACTAGACTATGACTAGACTATGACTAGACTATGACTAGACTATGACTAGACTATGACTAGACTATGACTAGACTATGACTAGACTATGACTAGACTATGACTAGACTATGACTAGACTATGACTAGACTATGACTAGACTATGACTAGACTATGACTAGACTATGACTAGACTATGACTAGACTATGACTAGACTATGACTAGACTATGACTAGACTATGACTAGACTATGACTAGACTATGACTAGACTATGACTAGACTATGACTAGACTATGACTAGACTATGACTAGACTATGACTAGACTATGACTAGACTATGACTAGACTATGACTAGACTATGACTAGACTATGACTAGACTATGACTAGACTATGACTAGACTATGACTAGACTATGACTAGACTATGACTAGACTATGACTAGACTATGACTAGACTATGACTAGACTATGACTAGACTATGACTAGACTATGACTAGACTATGACTAGACTATGACTAGACTATGACTAGACTATGACTAGACTATGACTAGACTATGACTAGACTATGACTAGACTATGACTAGACTATGACTAGACTATGACTAGACTATGACTAGACTATGACTAGACTATGACTAGACTATGACTAGACTATGACTAGACTATGACTAGACTATGACTAGACTATGACTAGACTATGACTAGACTATGACTAGACTATGACTAGACTATGACTAGACTATGACTAGACTATGACTAGACTATGACTAGACTATGACTAGACTATGACTAGACTATGACTAGACTATGACTAGACTATGACTAGACTATGACTAGACTATGACTAGACTATGACTAGACTATGACTAGACTATGACTAGACTATGACTAGACTATGACTAGACTATGACTAGACTATGACTAGACTATGACTAGACTATGACTAGACTATGACTAGACTATGACTAGACTATGACTAGACTATGACTAGACTATGACTAGACTATGACTAGACTATGACTAGACTATGACTAGACTATGACTAGACTATGACTAGACTATGACTAGACTATGACTAGACTATGACTAGACTATGACTAGACTATGACTAGACTATGACTAGACTATGACTAGACTATGACTAGACTATGACTAGACTATGACTAGACTATGACTAGACTATGACTAGACTATGACTAGACTATGACTAGACTATGACTAGACTATGACTAGACTATGACTAGACTATGACTAGACTATGACTAGACTATGACTAGACTATGACTAGACTATGACTAGACTATGACTAGACTATGACTAGACTATGACTAGACTATGACTAGACTATGACTAGACTATGACTAGACTATGACTAGACTATGACTAGACTATGACTAGACTATGACTAGACTATGACTAGACTATGACTAGACTATGACTAGACTATGACTAGACTATGACTAGACTATGACTAGACTATGACTAGACTATGACTAGACTATGACTAGACTATGACTAGACTATGACTAGACTATGACTAGACTATGACTAGACTATGACTAGACTATGACTAGACTATGACTAGACTATGACTAGACTATGACTAGACTATGACTAGACTATGACTAGACTATGACTAGACTATGACTAGACTATGACTAGACTATGACTAGACTATGACTAGACTATGACTAGACTATGACTAGACTATGACTAGACTATGACTAGACTATGACTAGACTATGACTAGACTATGACTAGACTATGACTAGACTATGACTAGACTATGACTAGACTATGACTAGACTATGACTAGACTATGACTAGACTATGACTAGACTATGACTAGACTATGACTAGACTATGACTAGACTATGACTAGACTATGACTAGACTATGACTAGACTATGACTAGACTATGACTAGACTATGACTAGACTATGACTAGACTATGACTAGACTATGACTAGACTATGACTAGACTATGACTAGACTATGACTAGACTATGACTAGACTATGACTAGACTATGACTAGACTATGACTAGACTATGACTAGACTATGACTAGACTATGACTAGACTATGACTAGACTATGACTAGACTATGACTAGACTATGACTAGACTATGACTAGACTATGACTAGACTATGACTAGACTATGACTAGACTATGACTAGACTATGACTAGACTATGACTAGACTATGACTAGACTATGACTAGACTATGACTAGACTATGACTAGACTATGACTAGACTATGACTAGACTATGACTAGACTATGACTAGACTATGACTAGACTATGACTAGACTATGACTAGACTATGACTAGACTATGACTAGACTATGACTAGACTATGACTAGACTATGACTAGACTATGACTAGACTATGACTAGACTATGACTAGACTATGACTAGACTATGACTAGACTATGACTAGACTATGACTAGACTATGACTAGACTATGACTAGACTATGACTAGACTATGACTAGACTATGACTAGACTATGACTAGACTATGACTAGACTATGACTAGACTATGACTAGACTATGACTAGACTATGACTAGACTATGACTAGACTATGACTAGACTATGACTAGACTATGACTAGACTATGACTAGACTATGACTAGACTATGACTAGACTATGACTAGACTATGACTAGACTATGACTAGACTATGACTAGACTATGACTAGACTATGACTAGACTATGACTAGACTATGACTAGACTATGACTAGACTATGACTAGACTATGACTAGACTATGACTAGACTATGACTAGACTATGACTAGACTATGACTAGACTATGACTAGACTATGACTAGACTATGACTAGACTATGACTAGACTATGACTAGACTATGACTAGACTATGACTAGACTATGACTAGACTATGACTAGACTATGACTAGACTATGACTAGACTATGACTAGACTATGACTAGACTATGACTAGACTATGACTAGACTATGACTAGACTATGACTAGACTATGACTAGACTATGACTAGACTATGACTAGACTATGACTAGACTATGACTAGACTATGACTAGACTATGACTAGACTATGACTAGACTATGACTAGACTATGACTAGACTATGACTAGACTATGACTAGACTATGACTAGACTATGACTAGACTATGACTAGACTATGACTAGACTATGACTAGACTATGACTAGACTATGACTAGACTATGACTAGACTATGACTAGACTATGACTAGACTATGACTAGACTATGACTAGACTATGACTAGACTATGACTAGACTATGACTAGACTATGACTAGACTATGACTAGACTATGACTAGACTATGACTAGACTATGACTAGACTATGACTAGACTATGACTAGACTATGACTAGACTATGACTAGACTATGACTAGACTATGACTAGACTATGACTAGACTATGACTAGACTATGACTAGACTATGACTAGACTATGACTAGACTATGACTAGACTATGACTAGACTATGACTAGACTATGACTAGACTATGACTAGACTATGACTAGACTATGACTAGACTATGACTAGACTATGACTAGACTATGACTAGACTATGACTAGACTATGACTAGACTATGACTAGACTATGACTAGACTATGACTAGACTATGACTAGACTATGACTAGACTATGACTAGACTATGACTAGACTATGACTAGACTATGACTAGACTATGACTAGACTATGACTAGACTATGACTAGACTATGACTAGACTATGACTAGACTATGACTAGACTATGACTAGACTATGACTAGACTATGACTAGACTATGACTAGACTATGACTAGACTATGACTAGACTATGACTAGACTATGACTAGACTATGACTAGACTATGACTAGACTATGACTAGACTATGACTAGACTATGACTAGACTATGACTAGACTATGACTAGACTATGACTAGACTATGACTAGACTATGACTAGACTATGACTAGACTATGACTAGACTATGACTAGACTATGACTAGACTATGACTAGACTATGACTAGACTATGACTAGACTATGACTAGACTATGACTAGACTATGACTAGACTATGACTAGACTATGACTAGACTATGACTAGACTATGACTAGACTATGACTAGACTATGACTAGACTATGACTAGACTATGACTAGACTATGACTAGACTATGACTAGACTATGACTAGACTATGACTAGACTATGACTAGACTATGACTAGACTATGACTAGACTATGACTAGACTATGACTAGACTATGACTAGACTATGACTAGACTATGACTAGACTATGACTAGACTATGACTAGACTATGACTAGACTATGACTAGACTATGACTAGACTATGACTAGACTATGACTAGACTATGACTAGACTATGACTAGACTATGACTAGACTATGACTAGACTATGACTAGACTATGACTAGACTATGACTAGACTATGACTAGACTATGACTAGACTATGACTAGACTATGACTAGACTATGACTAGACTATGACTAGACTATGACTAGACTATGACTAGACTATGACTAGACTATGACTAGACTATGACTAGACTATGACTAGACTATGACTAGACTATGACTAGACTATGACTAGACTATGACTAGACTATGACTAGACTATGACTAGACTATGACTAGACTATGACTAGACTATGACTAGACTATGACTAGACTATGACTAGACTATGACTAGACTATGACTAGACTATGACTAGACTATGACTAGACTATGACTAGACTATGACTAGACTATGACTAGACTATGACTAGACTATGACTAGACTATGACTAGACTATGACTAGACTATGACTAGACTATGACTAGACTATGACTAGACTATGACTAGACTATGACTAGACTATGACTAGACTATGACTAGACTATGACTAGACTATGACTAGACTATGACTAGACTATGACTAGACTATGACTAGACTATGACTAGACTATGACTAGACTATGACTAGACTATGACTAGACTATGACTAGACTATGACTAGACTATGACTAGACTATGACTAGACTATGACTAGACTATGACTAGACTATGACTAGACTATGACTAGACTATGACTAGACTATGACTAGACTATGACTAGACTATGACTAGACTATGACTAGACTATGACTAGACTATGACTAGACTATGACTAGACTATGACTAGACTATGACTAGACTATGACTAGACTATGACTAGACTATGACTAGACTATGACTAGACTATGACTAGACTATGACTAGACTATGACTAGACTATGACTAGACTATGACTAGACTATGACTAGACTATGACTAGACTATGACTAGACTATGACTAGACTATGACTAGACTATGACTAGACTATGACTAGACTATGACTAGACTATGACTAGACTATGACTAGACTATGACTAGACTATGACTAGACTATGACTAGACTATGACTAGACTATGACTAGACTATGACTAGACTATGACTAGACTATGACTAGACTATGACTAGACTATGACTAGACTATGACTAGACTATGACTAGACTATGACTAGACTATGACTAGACTATGACTAGACTATGACTAGACTATGACTAGACTATGACTAAAGCTATTTTAAATAATGACTGTAATGTGATTATTGTTTTTAATATTTTTTCGTAATTAAAAATCATTTTGTAGTTATAAAGAATTTAAATATTCATGACACAACTCATCTTTAGATCAATCTTTAATTTGATTAATTATGTCTTACATCCTTTAGACTATAAGATTATTTCTTCAATGTCTTCCTTGTGGCACGTATTAAAGACCAGAAATGAATGCTTTTTAATATTTACGAATTGCATTTTACGCTTTCAATTCCATGTGGTTAAATCCCATAAAATAGTAAACATGCCATCGATTAATCATTTCCATTAACTTTTCTAATTTATTACAAAAAAATGCGAAACGAACAACACGTACGTAGGAAACAGGAAATAAGAAAATTCACACACACTTATATAACAAAGAAAAACATATAAATAAAATAAAAGGAAAAAAAAAACATTTTGTCAAATAATATAGTCTAGTAGTTTATAAGGGCTTTTTCAATAATTGGATTAGGACGATCTATCATTGTAGACTTTTATAGCTTTTGTTTATTACAGATATAGCCTCAGGCTTATGACAATATTTGGGTGAAATTTGTTTTCTAACAAAATGGGCAATTGGCCATGAAATTTTATTTATTATATTACTATAAAATAAAAGTATTTGCTAGAGTTTGCGAATTTCAAAAATTAAATAGAGAATGTTGTAGATGTTATGTTTATGTATGATTAAAGATTAAAGCTTTAATTTAAATTGTTTCACTAAAACACTTATATCTTAAGTCTTTAATATTAACTTGAATAGCTTTGCATAGCTAACGACCACAAAAATCGACAATAAAATTTTCAATTTTCCAATTATAGTTAACAATGGCCGAAGATTACGCGGTTGCTAAAGTATACAATCTTTTGAGGTCAATCAGCAATGAACGATGCAAATTGATAGGACTATGAAGTACTAGACTTAACTACTACTTACACCTCGATTCCCCTTTTAATCATCCACTTTTACTGCTCGTACAACAACAGCAGCAACGGCAACTTTAAATTATCATTGAAAATCAACCTCAACACACAGTCAAATAGGTAAGAACCCATGGAAAATTAACTTCGAAATGTGTAGTCAGCCACAAACGTGACAAATGCTCAATTAGTTTTAGTTTAGGGTTTTTTTTCTTGCGTCTTCTGAATTAAATTGTTTTCTTTATCCGCATTGTTTTTGATGCTCTTTACAGTTTCAAGGTGGTTTCTTGTCGTCGAGGTGGGTGGCATTTTGGTTAATACTTGTATTTAGAGGAAAATGATATAAAATATTTTTAGTTAAATTCATTGAACCACAATTTAAGTAAATCGTTTTTGTATAGAAAACGGGTAATGCATGTATTTGTTATAACGGGTGTCAGTGACTTTTAAGAATGTATTCTTTAGTTTTAGAAGAAATTATATTGTAAGGCATAATGTCGTATACAATTATAGAAAGATGATAAGATTTTATAAAAGTAGAAATGATAATGTTACTGAACTATATTAATTTAAATCATATCCGGGTATATTTTCGGATTATTTAGCTATAAATAATTTTCGTTGTGCTTAATATGTAGCTAGGACGAATACGTGGATGGTAGTATGGCTGGTAAAAATATTTTGTTAGGTATTCCTAATGCATTTACCGAATATAAAGTCTGGACTTAACATTGATTAATAGCTATCTAATTTTGTTGGTGCAATCATAATATACTATATGTACCTCCAAATCTTTCTGATTGTATATTTAAAAAGGGGATGCTATATATACATAAGAACTATACCTTAATGTTGACCGATTGTCAGAAAATTTTATATACTGGCTGGTATTTATATAAATCTTATTTATGCAAAATTTAGTGGCCTTGGCTGTTATAGTTTATAATTTGATAGCTTCTTCTCTTGCATTTTAGTGGTTTCCGCGAGTATTTTTTATATGAAAGCTATGGTCAAATATGGACCTATTCCTATAAAATTTGATATACTGTCCAATAATTGTATAAAAGTTCCCTGTTCTAAATAAAGCCTTTGTAATAGCTACAATTATATTAAATTTATAATCACAAATGTAATTACCGGGGCGGGGTTATATGGGAGCTCTAATAAAATTTGAACTGATTTCGCCCATATTTTAAAAACACAACTTCTCTACAGAGACCGAATATTGTTTTATTTTTTAAATCAATCAAGTATAAATATCATTGCCGATGAAAATTTATTTTCATTTCGATCGATGAATAAAAATGAGGGATTTATATTTGAAATATAAATATCCCTCATGATGAAAATTTTAAATATCTTTAATGATAAATATCCGAACAGAAAAATATTTGATTGATTGTTTTATTTTTGAACTTCTGTTTTGACTTTGAAAAAATAAAATATTTTTGAAACTTTAAAATTTTCAACAATGAATGTATCAATATGTTTCCAATTAATTGGAATGTTTAAGGACATCGAAGTTAAACCTAATAGTCCTAATGGAACTATTGGTGGTTTCTTTGACCTGCAAAACCATTTCAACATAAAATTTGCAACAATAATTATTGTTAATAATTTATTGTTATTTAAACGTCCTAAAGATTTTTTATATCAGGACAAATCTTCTTCTGTCATCCTTGATTACCAGTGGAGCATAGGGCCTGGGAGGATGCAGCAATTGCCTGGCGTCTCTAGCTACCAGGTAAGAACTGTATCCAATTCCCACTCTAACCTTCTCGTGGTACATCCTGTAAATCTGAGCAACCTAGTTTTAGATGCGGTAAGCAACCCGTGTGGGATTCTAGGTCAGGGCTAATATAAAAGGGAGTTCTCTTAGAGCGATTCAAACGTATATGGTCTAAGGGTCAAAGATAATTGTACTTGGTAAAGCACGAAAATTCAACGTCTGTTCAACATGTTAGTTGCGGCTGCAAGCGGGCGTCAGTCTCGGATCGAGTGGCTCGCTATACAAACATGGCTTGTGTCTTTGGACCCATCACCCATCGACTTAGCACTCACGATGTTTTAAGCATGGAAAGAAACAACATTACTCCAAGGAGTAATCATGCGAGAAATCCCCCTGCTACGGCAGCTGGCGCAAGGATTTTGGAGTTGCCTAATCTATGCAAGAACATTATGATGAATGAAACCAAATACAGAAATAAAATTTGAATATTTTCCATCAAAATTTTTTTTCATCGGATGAAAAAAGATGAAAATTATTTTGAACTGATAAATATCATAAACGATTTTTTTATTTTTTATTTTCATCGGATTGAAAAACGATACAACATTTTTCGAACAATTAAAAATCTTTAGGGATTTTTATTATTTTTTAAACTTCAATGATTGTTTTTGTATGGGTTAAAATATGAAAATATTGTTTTAAAAGTATTAATATTCGGTCTCTGCTTCTCTAGTATATAGAAAATACTTTTGTAAAATTTTGTAACTCTAGCTCTTTTCCTTAAGGTGCTATCGGGCTTTCATTTGACGGACAGGTGGACCTCTATGTTTTTGGTATTTTTGTATTTCCGAAAGTTTTCTTATAAGGGAGCTATGGTCAAATGATGATCCATTATGAATAAATTTTGTTCACTGACTGACATTGCTATAGAACTACTTTCTGCTTAATTAGATGGCCATACTTACTTTAGTTTATTACTTATTGTCATTTAAGTATATATTAGGCGGAATTAAGGCTCTTTCCATAAATGTTTTGTTTTTGAGCTATGGTTAAATGTGAACCGATACTAAATCTTATCATAATACCTTTTATAATTTGTCATTAACTAGCAAGTAGGCGATTAGCCTAGACGAGGTAATACGGGAGCTATGGTCAAATGTATGCCCAGTTTCAATACGAACAGACATATAGACAGACAAACGTACAGATGGACAAATAGATAGATAGATAGACAGACAGACAGACAGACAGACAGACAGACAGACAGACAGACAGACAGACAGACAGACAGACAGACAGACAGACAGACAGACAGACAGACAGACAGACAGACAGACAGGCAAACAGACAGGCAGGCAAACAGACAGACAGACAAACAGACAGACAGACAAACTGATGTCATCGCTTAACCGTTCAGAATATAAAATAATTTTGAACTAATAATAAGGAAGTTACAAAGGGAAGTATTAACCTTCCATAGAATTAAGAAAAACTTTTGAATTTTTTGAAAATTTGTGCATATTTAAATTTAATGGTAAACAAGTTAGAAAGTGCTATAGTCGATTAAGCCCGACCATACGATACCCTTCACCATTTTTCCTATATAAAGACAAATATTTGCTAAATTTTGCCATCATACAAACATTTTTTCAAAACTTTTTTTTTTTTTTTTTTTTTTTTATTTTAGCTGTTTCCTTCATTTGGACTTTACGAAAGCTAATGTCAAATGTGGACCGATTATCTCAAAATTTGGCAAATTGATTACAGTTATACAAAAGCAATGTATACAAAGAATAAACTCAAAATTTTCATTATCGTAAGCTTTATAAGCTTTTTAGAGATTTTTGTCCAAAACGCACTAATTTGGTCAAATGTGAACCGAATTCAACGAAATTTGGTACAGCAATTTTGTTAGCAGTATTTGATTTAATTTTCGTGAAAAAATATTGATATTTGTGGCCAAAACATTTATTCCAAGAAGTGGGACCTTTGGCAGGTACCATAAATAATGCACCGATTTTGACGAATTTCAATAGCCATGGTCCCACTTAAAAAAATCTTCGCCAAATTTCATCAAATTATCTTTAGAATTGCGAAATGTACTTTGTTTACATAGTTTATATGCGGGTCCAACAAGCCAGACGGACGGACGGACGGACTGACATCGCTAAATCCACTTTTAAAGTGTTTCTAAGCCTATTGGTATACTAAAGGGTGGATTTTGGACAAATATTTCTATGCGTTACTTACATCAGCATAAACTTATAATACCCTTTCCACCTATGGTGAAGGGTATAAAAATATCAAGTAATCGGGCTTGTCTGACCCTAGTATCTTATTTCTAGTTTGATAAAAACTTAATAGAATAAATTCTACACCTACCCTGATCATTCTTATAAATTCTCAAAATACAAAGGCAGCCAAAATGTGGTCGATATGTAAACCAAAACGTACAATAATAAATTCTGTCTAGGAAATGAATAAATTAATTCTTAGGCTTGTATAAGCTCTGAAGTAATCATCAGCGCCATACAAATTTCTTGATTGAGGAAATGTAAGTAAATCTCATGATGAGATTTTTCGCATATCCCGGTATTTCAGATTTCACACATGCAACACCATTACAAAAACTTCTTCAATTACATAAATGCCAGTTACTTACAAACTCATATACAGACATACGTACATACATACATATGTATGTAAATATAAATTCATTCTACTCATGCAACTTAAGAGGGGCAAATATTCGAATAAAAGGAGATACTTGAGTTAAATGCTGCTATTTTAGCAGCATAAAATTATGTTGAATACATTTATCCTTATGCATATACGAGCCCAAAGAATAGAAGTAAGAAATAAAAAAAAATCCCAATACAATGTAGGACAATGCAAGAATGAAAGAATGCAGTAGAAGGCAAAAAAGTAACTGCCACAACACTCTGCTCTACTTGCCACCTTAAAAAAACTGTCTTTTGTATTGAGTCAAGTGGCGGCAACGCATTGAGAATGCGTTGAATTGCGAAAATTAATATTTTCACGAGCTGTTGAGAAAGACAAACTTTTTAGCATGTACTCTACGTTATAGTAAATTTACCTGAATATTTTATTTTTTTTTTTTTTTTTGGAGGGGTTTGGTTGATATTTTTGCTTTAGATTTATTTTAGCTTTTTTTTCAAACTTAATAATAAACGTTTTACTAGTACAAGTATTTTCTTTAGTTATTCTTATAATTTTGCTACATAAATTCAAAAGTTGTAATATAAATTGTTTGTATGTTTGTGAAAAAAGATTTAAGGAAATTGTTTAGGTTTTGTTTTTTTTTGCACTATGGGATTGTGAATATATATTTTTATATTGAAGATTACAAATTCAGTTACTGATTTTTTTTGCATTTAAAAATAATGTTGTACAATATTGTCGAAACAAATAAAAGAAAAATATTTAATATTTCTTAAAATTTGTCCCATAATCGGATTGTAATGTCAACGATTTCCAAAGTATGAACCCAATCCAAAAATTATAAAATAAAGAATTTTATTTTTTGACAATCTTAATAAACCCCCATTCAAAAAGAATGGGGATTTTTGAGATTGTCATTCCGTTTGTAACTTTTTTAACTTGTCTATCTGTCTGTCTGTTTGTTCTGGCTGTCTGTCTGTCTGTCTGTCTGTCTGTCTGTCTGTCTGTCTGTCTGTCTGTCTGTCTGTCTGTCTGTCTGTCTGTCTGTCTGTCTGTCTGTCTGTCTGTCTGTCTGTCTGTCTGTCTGTCTGTCTGTCTGTCTGTCTGTCTGCCTGTCTGTTTGTCTGTTTGTCTGTTTGTCTGTTTGTCTGTTTGTCTGTTTGTCTGTCTGTCTGTTTGTCTGTTTGTCTGTTTGTCTGTTTGTCTGTTTGTCTGTTTGTCTGTCTGTCTGTCTGTCTGTCTGTCTGTCTGTCTGTCTGTCTGTCTGTCTGTCTGTCTGTCTGACTGTCTGTCTATCTGTCTGTCTGTCTGTCTGCCTACCTGCCTACCTGCCTGCTTGCCTGTCTGTCTGCCTGTCTGTCTGTCTGTCTGTCTGTCTGTCTGTCTGTCTGTCTGTCTGTCTGTCTGTCTGTCTGTCTGTCTGTCTGTCTGTCTGTCTGTCTGTCTGTCTGTCTGTATGTCTAACTGTCTGTCTGTCTGTCCGTCCGTCCGTCTGTCTGTCTGTCTGTCTGTCTGTCTGTCTGTCTGTCTGTCTGTCTGTCTGTCTGTCTGTCTGTCTGTCTGTCTGTCTGTCTGTCTGTCTGTCTGTCTGTCTGTCTGTCTCTCTGTCTGTCTCTCTGTCTGTCTGTCTGTCTGTCTGTCTGTCTGTCCGTCTGTCCGTCTGTCCGTCCGTCTGTCTGTCTGTCTGTCTGTCCCTCTGTCTGTCTTTCTTGCTTTCCCTCCGTCTGTCTGTCTTCCTGTCCGTATTTCTTTCTTTCTGTCTATTGAAATTGGGCAAAATCGGTTAACATTTGACCATAGCTCCCGTGTAACCTGGCTTATTCTTATCGATTATTTGCTAATAAATAACAAACTATAGCAGCTATAGTGATAAAATTTGGCATATAGAAGTTTTGCAGAAGCCTTAGGCGGCATATAAAATTAAATCAAAATCGGTTCACATTTTCCATAGCTCCCACACAAAACACATCCTAAATTTCACCTAAAATACACTTAAATGCCAATAAATCTTAAACTGTAATAGATATAACTACTAAATTTAGCACAAAGAAGTCTTAGCTCCCATATAAAAAACTTATGAAAACACAAAAATACAAAAGAAAATTGTGTTTATGGCCGTCTGTCCATCAGATAAAAGCGTAATAGCTTCTTAACAACAAGAACTAAAAATACTAAATTAGGCACAAGGAAGTCTTATGTCAATGCCAGTGTGCAAAATTTTGTCACAATGGATCATCATTTGACCATAGTTCCCATATAAAAAACTTATGGAAACACAAAATAATATTAAAAAAAGGGGGTTTAGTCCATCTGTCCGTTAGATAAAAGCGCGATAGCCCCTTAACGAAAAGAGCTAGACGGAAAACATTTAACAAAAGTATTTTGGATTTCTTGAAAAAGTTGTGCATTGAAAATGGACAAATTCGGTTCACATTTAGTTAGAGCTCCCATGTAACCCCGCCCTGGAAAACACATTAATGCTGATAAATTGAATATAATTGTAATAACTATGATGAATAAATTTACAATAGGGAAGTTTTATGGAAGTTTTGATCAGTTTATCAAATTTTATAGAAATCAGTCCATATTTGACTATAGCTTTCATATAAAAAACACTTCCGGCCTTGCTACAAGGCCAGTTAAAAGCTATTAAATTAGAAACTATTATAGCTCTGGCCACTAAATTTCGCAAGAATAAGCCAGTGTGTAAAATTTTGTTACAATCGGTCAACATTTATCTATAATTCTTATATATATAACATCCCCTTTTTTATATCTACAATCAACAAGATTTGGAGGTACATTCATTATATTAAGGCTGTACCTATGAAATTAGATAGGCATCAATCAATGTTTAGCCCAGACTTTATATGTGATGGATGCATTTGGAACTCCTAACGAAATATATGGACCTGCCGTATTACTATAAACGTGTTTAGCCTAACTACATATTAAGCACAACGAACAGTATTTAACAGCTTATTAATGTAATACTATACCTTGTTATGAGACTAAATTTTGTGAAACGTAAATACCAGGGTAACCACATTTTGAATGAGCTGCCTCCTCGTATATATGTAAGATAGTAAAGAAATCAACGATCCTTTTCTATTTTCTTAAAAACAATAACATCAATCTATTTAGTCAACATCATTGCTTCACCACTCCATAGTGTTTTCATTTAGGACATTTTCCTTTCTCTTTGTTCATCTTAACAATTCAGAATAGTTTCCTCTTCTTTGCCTCTAAACACTAAGGTGACATCACGTTTACCGAACGCGTACGCATACAAAGTAACTTAACGTTACCCAAACTAAAGCTACAGAATGAATAGCAGAATGACTGACAAACTTTAAGAATGTACAAAGAATGACTGAATAAAAGAATAGATACCTCAAAAACCAAAGGAAAGAAAGAAAATGTTGGTTAGAGTTGAAACAACAAAAACCATTTTACAATTGTAACGATGTCGTCGACAATATTTCACTCACATTCCCATTCCCATACCCAAACACAAATACTCGTAAGTATAAACTCATAAAAATAGTTAAAGTATATAAATATAAAAGCGATTCAGGATGTACGAGAACATAAAATGGAAATACATAAATTTTTCAACGATTTGAAAACCGCATTTTATAATTGAATCACGTACATTTTAGAATGACACTTTGTGTGCGATTCTAGAAAAAAGAAAAAAAAAGAAAGTACCAAAAGAACGTAGCATACATATAGGCAATATTTGTTGGTAGAATGTTGTCGCTGTATTGGGCCCAATAGAATAAAAGCTTTGTTTCATTTTCGTATTTTGAATGTAAATGCGACAATGTGTGTATATGAGAATGTAAGTGTTAGTGTATAAATTTCATTTGAATATTGGAAAATGTTATTCAAAGCCTTTTGAAACTAGAAGTACATGGAAAGAAAATGTTTTAAATAAAAGTTTAGTTCAATCTGATAAATATAACTGAATTGAGGCAAAATATTAATAAACATTTTATACAAAATCTAATATATAAAAAATATCAAAATTTTGCTAAGTGTACGTAAAATGTTCACCTTCATTGTTATTTCATTTAAATTATTGTCATAGACAAAAACTATAAAACAATATGTTACATAGCCTTGCAAAAAGTTTCAACATTTTTCTGCTTCTCTTTTGTCTTTTTTTGGTCAGACATTTTATTGACAATATTTTAGAAATTTGGCGCATTTATTTATTAAAAAGTTTATATTTGTATTAAGTTTTAACTTAATTTTATAACAACTTTACAAATTTGTGATTGTAAAATTTTTTTCATGGCATATAGCATTTTTCATATAAATTTTAATACAGGGTTATCATTTTTGCGGTTTCAAAAGTGAACGTAAATAAAAAACATATAAAATATATTTTTTTTTCATGATATTTCTTTTTTTTTATAAAGTTTGAACGTTGACATTATGTGTGAAACATTACATCATTGAAATGACCACCACGCAAAATGTTGTAAGCATTGATTCTTTTGAGGTAATTTTTGAGCACTTTTTGCCCCACAAAAGGGTCTAATGGTGTCAAACCGCATGACCTTGGTTGCCAGTTGATATCGCGAGAGAAATTATGCCGCCAGGAAATGTCTCTTGCAATAAAGTTATATCCGCTCCATAATCTTTTCTTACAACGCGATATGTGGCTGTTGCAGAATCATCATTTTTGTAGTATGTTTTGATAATTTTTATGCGTTGTGTGATACTTAAGCGATCCATGTTTGTCAGTGTCAGACTATCAACAGAAAAGAAAAAATAGGTTTAACAACTCAGTTTGACAGATGTCGAATTCCAGTCCTATACTTTTAAAACCACGAAATGGATAACCCTTCTTTTTTTAAATTACACTGTGCAACACTACAGAGTGTTGCAAATGAGTTTTTCTTCAAAAGACTATTTTTTTTAACATTTTCTAAAAGATAGCCTACCGGATGCATATAAATTATATTTTGAATAATTTTGGACATGCAACCAGTGGTGGTCGGAAATCAACAATTTTTGTCTCTGTAAAAAATTAGACTGTGAATTTCAAAACTTTTTTTTAATTAAAACGCATTAAGTACACTAGTCGGCAGAATTATTTTGACATATCAGCTGTTTTTTTTCTTTTTTTATTTCTGGTCCTATGTAATTAAAAAATAAACTAAAAATATTGAAAATAGTAAAAAATATTTTAATTTATTATAAAACAAATGACCTTTCATATTTTAGAAGTTTTGAATAATTTTTTTTTAATTGAAACTAGAAAAGGAAATTTTAGGATGGCAGAAGCATAAGTATTTTTACATATTTTTACAGAGGAAATTTAAAAAAATTTGGAGCTTCAAGGTCAAAAAAAATTAATAATAATTATTTAAATTAATCAAAAATATATTCTCCATTAGCATTTAAAACGATTTGGTGGAGGTTCGGAATAGAATCCACCAAGAACTGTAGAAACTCCATTGAAATCTCTTTCCAAGCATTTGCGACCTCAATAACCATTTTATCATTTGTTCTTGTCAAATCTGCAGATCTGTTTTGCTATCTGTATGACTACACATTTTCTATTACATAAAAAAGTGGACTTTGGGTAAGTCAATCCACAGTTTTGAACACCAGCCTCTGTTACAAATTTTGTGATCATCTTTCTGTTATGATATGGAGCGTTGTCCTGTTGAAAAATTAATGCTTCTCCGATCAATTTCTCGCCGGAGGGAAATTCATATTCATTCAATATCAGAAACCCATAATAATTGTATTTTTTTTTTTTTTAAAGAGCAAAAAGGTTACGCAAAAATTTCCTCTATCTGCATTTGGGAATTTTTAACCATTATCATCACATTTATATTATTTTAGTTACCTTAACCAATTATAATGAACAAATTTTATTGTTGGTTATAAGTAACCATTATATCAATCGAAAAAATATTTTGATTAAGAATTACAATTGTTTCAACCTAATTTTTTTTGATTAGAAATAACCATTATGAACAAAAATTTTTTTTTTTGGTTATCATTTGTGAAACATCCCTTTAGCAATTTTTAAAATGCTGGACGGATTTTGACGGAATTTGCAACATTATTAGAAGAGGAATCAGGCTTTTAGAGCTCTGTTTAAAGATTTATCTATCCGTAGCACAGGCGAATCTACAGTGGTCCAAAGTTGCCCACCTCTGGTACGAAAAACCTTTGGGTCAAATTTGGTCTTTTTACCCTTTTTTAAAAGTACCAACCACGCGTATTCTTATTTTTGTTTACTTCTGGAGATACAGCATTACTGGTTTCTCATTTTATACCACCTTTGGGACCGAATTTTCAAAAACATCGAAAAAGGTGCGCGCTGTCAAAATGTCAGCTTCCTAGCTTAAGTAGTTTGGGCTAGGCGATGAATAATCATGACCCGTATTAGAATTTTATTTATATAGATAACCAAAAAAATAAAAAAAAAAAATCTTGATAATGGTTATTTTTAACCAAAAAATTTTTTTGGTTACTATAATGATTATTAAAGACCAAAAAAAGTTTTAAGTTGATGAAATGCTTATTTCTAACCAATAAATAATATTTCTCTTTTTAATTGGTTACAATAACCAAAATAAAACATATTCTCTGTTAATGGTTAACCTTCAGCTGCTCCTAAAAAAAAAACTCACGTTGTCTACCTTTGCGTCGTTTTCTACGCATGCAATATTATTCATAGTTTTTGGTACACAATTTTAAAAGCTCTGGGAGAATAAAGTTAAAAAAAGTAATTTATATTTATTTGGTAGACGAAAACGTTTTTTTCCATTTCAAAGTCTTAATTTAGTTTTCTTACGAGAAGACTATATGAGGAAAAAAATTTCCCATTGCCATGAACTTAGTTCAAAGCGATACGTTGGTACTGATTTTGCTAGCATAAGCTAATTCTCATTAGTACGCTGACCGAAAGTTGGGAAATAGTAGTTGTCAGCGATGGACAGCACCCTATAATAAAGCCTCGAATTTCGGAAAAAAAACGGCAGAAGTTAAGTTCTACACCTAATATTTTGAAGTTTTAAAGGGTAAAAAGGTAGCAAGCACGTTTTATATAACCATCAGATGCATCACTTTATTAGATTGTGAAGCTTTTGCCACTAATTCTCCTTCATCTTCTTTATAGTTTTTCTTGTAAATTGTGTAAAAAATAATCAAAACGAACTTTACCATGACATCAAAAACTCCCACCAAAAACATATGTTTTTCCCATATGCGTAGAAAAGTACGTAGAGGGTAGACAATGTAACTTTTTTGATACAATCCATAAAAAAGAAAATTTCAGAACAAAAAATGGTTTAAATTATGCAGAACCATGTTTCTTACAAAGTAAATAAATTTTTTTAACTTAAAGCAAGCACTTCCAAAGAAAACAGAGAAATTGTGTTGCGTTTGCGTAGTTTTCTACGCAAAGAGCAGATGAAGGTTAATTATAACCATTACATCAATTCATTGGCATTAATAGTTAAATATGGCCGTTTCGTAGTTTATCTTATAACTGTTACGGTCCCTGGTTAATTCGCATTGACTTGATCTTGATGTTGATCTGAAGACCAGCTAGAGCAGCACGGGAGGCAAAATTTTGGAGTTTGGATTGCATGCTAGAGAATCGATGGGAGAACTGACACACGTCATTGGCGTAATCGATGTCATCTTGTCTATCGTGAAGACTCCATTAGATATCATGTTGCCCGGTCATCGAATTACTCCACACATCATCAAGAACTTTATTAAATAGCAGTGGGGATAACTCATATCCCTGACGGACTCCAATCTTCACACTAATGGGTTTGCTCTGAAAATGTCATGGAGAATACAGCAGAACATGTTATTGTAGAGCTCTTCGATGAGCCGTATGATTTTCTCGGTGACTCCTTTGCATCTTAAAGTATCAAATGCACGTTTAAAATCAATAAATAAATAGGTAAAGGTGAGATCGCCATTCAACTGATTGTTCCACAATAACCCTTAGGCTATTGACATGATCAATACAGGATTTATTCCTGCTTGTTTGCGTCTAAGCTGTGGTTCGACAATGGACGCTATCCGACTGTGGAGAATATGGGCTATGACTTTATTGACCATATTAGTAAGAGTGATACCCTTCCAGTTTGAACAGTTTTGCAAATTCCCTTTTCTAGGAATTTTTATAATTGGGCCTTCTCTGAGAACATATGGCCGTCTTTCGTCCGACCAGTATTTTATGATCAAAGGCTTTAAAAGCTTTGTGGATAGAGCTATATTGGCGTTTAGGTCCGGCGAGATAGGGTCCAGATTTTAGCGAATAAATTACAGGGTAATGTTAAAAAAATTACATTAATTAATTGCAAAATGTATACTTTTCTGTATTCAAAAATGTTCATTAAAATTTCAGAACTTGTTCTGAAATTAATATTTCCGAATTTCTTATATATTGGTCTATACTGTTTCCAAAAATCATTCTAATCCTTTGTTTAGTTTTGGAGATTTCTACAAAAAATTAAAAAAAAGTGATATTTAAAATTTATATAAATTTATTGTTGTTGCACTTTTTTGACAAAAGTCTTAAACCAATTTCTTAATTGTAAAAAGGTTTTAATCTCACTTAAGATAACATAAAATTCCCTTTCTATTGATTTATAACATGTATTCTAATAAAAATGTTCGTGTATAATTTTTTGAAATTCTGCATACAAATATAAATTTTAGAACTGGTTCTAAGAAGACTATCAAAGAAAAAACATACAAAGCTCCAAAAAAAAAAATTATCTTACAAGTTAGTTGCAGTTGTTGCTAAAAGAACAAGCTTTTGTGGCATCAGGCGCAATAAACACAGAAATTTATATAACGAAGTTCATATAAAAACTGTTTTTTAGGGCTTCTCAAAGAAAAAAAGTTCTGCCTACGCCACCGAATATAAAGATTTGTTGTAAGACAATTTCGAAAAAAAGAATTTTAATTTATTTTTTGCAGCACATTCATTATATTTTCGGAACTTTCAGTCGGATCCTAAATTAAGATATATTGATGTTTTTGTCTAGAGGAGGGTATATAAGTCGAAACTTTCTACTGCATATGCTGTTTTTGAAACAACACAGAGTGCTTCCATTTTTCAGGTCCGATTCGGCATCATGCCTCTTTAAAAAATGTTCACTTCAGTGGGATTTAAATAATAATGTCACAAGATTCATATATATGCGAATGCCCAGCACTTCGGCCTGTAGAAAGTTATTGGGCTCTTGTAGAAACTAAATTAAAGAAAACAGGAAAGGTATCCCAGAATATGTCCGATTTTCAATGAGGACAATATCATTAAAAAAAATATAACAGAAACAACTATAAAATCTTGAATGGAAAAACTTACAAAAATGTCTTGAATCAGTATTTTAATGGCAGCTAAATTTGTACAAGATTTTAATAAATTTCCGTATTTTTAATAATTTTTCTCTTTCACGCGTAAAGTTTTATTTTATACAAACGAAAGTGTTATAAGGAACATATAGTGTTTTTATTTTCCTTTAAGATTTGAAATTTATCAACAAAATCCAAATTTATTACAAAAAACAGTAGCGAGCTTAAGATCAAACCCTTTAATCGCGCTAATATTATATTGGCATTCACAAATCTTTGTCAAGCAGTTATTTTGTTCTTTTCATTATTCATCTTAGAATATAACATATTATTAAGGCTTTTCAAAAGTGCATTTTATCTTCCATAACCAATTACCTATTTAGTCAATTAAATTATTTATTCATATTTTATGTATCTGCGCCAAACTCTTTAGCCAATTTATCAAAACAGACACAACAGAAAATGTATGAAGACAACGAAACGAACGAACGAACGAACATTCTTATTAATTAATATCATTTATTTATGTGGCACTTTAATTTATGCTGATAATATGAATGATGATTACACATACACTCTGATCTAATTTCCTTTAAAATGTCAATAAATAATCCATATTTGTTTAATTTATAACCTTTCCACAAATAATATCTGACACACATAAGTGACAACATTCTAATTGAAACAATTTTTGATAAATTGAACAGCGTGTTAAGACACACAACGAATGAAGCAACGATGATGCACAGTGCATGCGTTCTGTATGAAGTTGTAACAGAAAAGGAAAATTCTTTTGAAGAATTATTGATATTAAGTATTTTTAAGTAAAACAAAGCATTGTTCTGATAGAGGTAGATAGCAAGGGTTTGTATTATATTTACTTACTGTGAATATGTTTGTGTATGAAGAAGGAAAAAACGCAATTTATGGCATTTGCTAAAGGATTCACCAGTAACTCATATATACATATTTACATACGTTTGTGCAAACATAAATATAAACTATAAAATCTGGTGTGCTTAGTTTTTTTCTTTTCGATTTGTAAGTAATTTAACTGTTAAAGGGAACGTATCCGAGAATTATGTAAAGTGATTTTTGTGTATATAAGCATATTTATTTTAAATTTTATGAATATGTAAATCTCATGAATATATACTAATATTTGCGCCCAAAATAATAATTCTTGAAAGTGACCATATGGTAGGTACCCTAAATTTGGCCGAATTTTAATAACCTTAGTTCTACTATCACAGGAATTGTCTGTGCCAAATTTCATCAAGTTATTTTTAGAATTGCGACCTGAACTTTGGTTACAAGGTTTACATTGGAGTCCAGCCAGACGGACGCTCGGACAGACAGACTGACATCGTTTAATCGACTCAGGGATAGAGATGGGTTTAGACCTGGGTATTTACCTAACGCTGGATATTTACCAATTTATACCCTTCATACCCGGGTATATATCTAATTTGAGTTAAATACTCATTTGAATAACAAATACTCGTTATTACGTAGAGCAACAGAATTTTGAACATTTTCGAATTTATCTGAGGTACCTCCTGCATTATAATTCATTTACACAATGTCACAGGCGCTTAACATAAATGTAATGGCAGATTTTGTCAATTACAAGGCCAGAAATGATTTTTGGGCCAAAACTATTGGTTGGATGAAATTTCTCCAGTAAATTAGTATAAATAAATTTGTGGAAGTACGCAATTAAGATGTTCGAATTTTAACAGCTCCTAGTACTTCAGCTGCTTCTAAACGTCTCCTTAGCACCAACAGCTTCTTCTTTTAATTTTTTTTATTTTGATTTATACCCACATTTTGGGTAAATACCTGGGTATTAACCTTTAAATACCCAATTTACCATTTGGGTATTTACCCTTATCCCATCACTACTCAGGGAGTGGTTCTTAGTCTATTGGTATACTAAAAGGTGGTGGTGAAGGGAATACAAATAAATATTTTAAAATGTTTTTTTTAAATGGTATAAGTCTATTTAGCCCACTGGTAATCCCATTTCCAATTGGCGTTTATAAATTTATTTTTATGAAAAAATTATCTAATAGGTTCTGATCAAAATTGTAAATTTAATGTAATCAAAATGATCACCTATATTTAAAAAAAAACACTAAAACGCAAAACCCTTTATATCTGAATTTAAAAAAAATGGACTTAATCCACTTTCAAAATATGGTATTTAAATCTCTCAATGTAAAATTTTTATCTTGAAAAATTGTACCCAAATTTTTCTATAAAAAATTTTACACTAAAATTTTATCGAAAATTATTCTAAAAAAATTTTGCAAAATTTCAATAATTACCAAATCAAATGTTTGCATTTTTTTTTTTTTGAAAAAAATTGTATAAAAAAAAAATTTTGAATCTGGTAAATTTTTCAAAAAATATTAAAATTTTAAAAATTCTTCTATAATTACTCGAATTTTTAAAGTTCTTCTAAAAATACTCGAATTTTGAAAATTTTTCTAGAAATGCACGATTTTTAAAAATCTTTTATATATGTTTGAATTTTGAAAATTCTCCTAAAACTTTTTGAATCTTAAAACTTATCCTTAAAATCATCGAATTTGAAACATTCTTCTATAAATACTCGAATTTTGAAATTTCAAATAAATACTCAAATTTTGAAATTTCTTCTAAAAATACTCGAATTTTTAAAAATTGTCCAATAAATACTCGAATTTTTTAAATTTTCTTATGAATACTCGAATTTTAAAAATTTTCCAATAAATACGAGAACTTTAGAAATTCTCCTACGAATACTCGAATTTTGAAAATTCTCCTATTAATATTCGAAATTTAAAAAATTTTCTAAGACTACTTGAATTTTGAAATATTCGAATTTTATACTCTTATTTTAATTTTTTTTTAAATACTCGAATTCTAAAAAAAATACTCGATTTTTTTAAATTTTTTATAAATGCCTGAATTTTGAAAATTCTCCTAAAAATTCTTGAATTTGGAAAATAATCCTTAAAATACTTGAATTTTAAAAATTCTTCTATAAATACTCGAATCTTTAAAATTCTCCTATAAATACTCAAATTTAAAAAATTTTTCTAAGACTACTATAATTTTTAAATATTCGAATTTTACACTCTAATTTTAAAAACTTTTTCTAAAATACTCGAATTTTGAAAAAATACTCGATTTTTAAAAATTTTTTAAAAATGCCTGAATTTAGAATTTTGATAATTCTCAAATAAATACTCGAATTTTGAAATTTCCTCTAAAAATACTTGAATTTTTAAAAATTGTCCAACAAATACTCGAATTTTTTAAATTTTCTTATAAATACTCGAATTTTAAAAATTCTCCTATAAATACTCGATATATAAAAATTTTTCTAAGACTGCTTGAATTTTGAAATATTCGAATTTTACACTCTAATTTAAAAAATTTCAAGTATTTTTAAATACTTGAATTTTTAAAAAATACTCGATTTTTAAAAATTTTTTATAAAAGCCTGAATTTTGAAAAATGATCCTAAAAGTTCTTGAGTTTGAAAAATTATCCTTAAGTTTAAATGAATGAATTTTTTAAATTCTTCTATAAATACTCGAATTTTGAAAATACTTAAATAAATACTCGAATTTTGAAATTTCTTTTAAAAATACTCGAATTTTTAAAAATTCTCCAATAAATACTCGAATTTTAAAAATTCTGAATTTTGAAATATTCGAATTGTATATTCGAAATATTGGAATTTTAAAAATTATTTTTAAAATACTCGAATTTTAAAAATTTTCCTTAAAAAACTCGAACTTTGAAAAATCTCTTATAAATACTCGAATTTCGAAAATTGTCCTATAAATACTCAAATTTTAAAAATTGTCCTTTAAATACTCGAATTTTAAAAATTCTCTTATAAATACTCGTATTTTAAAAATGTTACTAAAAACACTTCAATTTTGAAAACTTACCTATAAATATACGCACTTTGAAAATTCTTCTTTAAATTACTCGAGTTTTGAAAATTATCCTTTAAGTATTGGGATTTTGAATATAAAATCATCTATTAGTACTCGAATTTGAAAGCTCTCCTGTAAATACCAGCATTTTGAAATTTCTTCTATAAACACACGAATTTTGAAAATCCTCCATAAAAACTCGAATTTTGAGAATTCTTCTATAAATATTCGAATTTCAAAAATTCTCCTATACAAATACTCGAGTTTGAAAATTCTTCTATAAATATTCGATCGTTTGAAATATTCTAGTAAAGAGACCAAAAAATCCTTTACGTCAAACCAGACATTCCTCAAAAAATAATTGATAATGACTAAAATAATTTCATTTATTTGAAAATTATATTTAAAAAATATTTTAAATTATTTTCTTCTTCTGTTATCCTGTGCCAGATGCAGTAGCAGGGGGATTTCTCGCATGATTACCCTTTGGAGTAGCTTATTCGGTAATGTTGTTTCTTTCTAAGCTTGAAACATTGTAAATGCTAAGTCTAAGTGATGGGTCCAAAGACATGAACCACGTTTGTATAGCTAGCCGCTCGCTTGCAGCCGCAACTAAGATGTTGAAAAGACGCTGCATTTCGTACTTTATTGTTAATTGTTGTTTACCGCTTCTTCAACTAGTTGCTCAGGTTATCAGGATGTACCACGAGGCGGTTAGGGAAGGAATTGGATACAGTTCTTACCTGGTAGCTGTACACGCCAGTCAACAGCTGCATTCCATTATATCCTAATAATTTTCTACATACAATAAATTCCACATCTTCACCTGCACATTCTTTCCCCTTTTCATACAGATGAAAAAAAAAAAAAAACTCCACACACCCACTCAACCAACCAGCCAGCACTGGTTGCTTTTCCTTTTGCAAACAAATTGATTCTTTTTTTTTTCTGTTCTATTCTACTCTCTGTTACAACGAATGTTGTTACTCTTTTATTTGATCATAAATTTTATTTTACTTTTACTCTTTCGTTTGTATTTTAGTGTTTGTGTTTGTATTTGTCTCTGTGATTACACAATATTGTCAGTGTATGTTTGAATTTGGTTGCTGGGTTTTGTTGTTGGCATTCGGTTGCTGGGTAGAGACTAAAGCAGAACAGAAAAATCCTTTTTAAGTCATATTTGTTATTAATGTGTTGCCAGCGATTTAACAGTTCAATAGGGCATTTACGGAAATGCTAGAAGAAAAAAAAAAGCGAAGAATTATATTAGTATTTTGCTATGGAACCTTTCCAAAAAAGGTGTGTTTCTAGCTTTCTTTTTTGTTCTTGCAAATGACTTTGGATATTAAGAATTTGTTACCTTTAGAAGTAATATTTTATTACGAATTACATTCATAAACATACATTCATATACATGTATACATATGTATATAGAGTAACAGCTAATAAACAAAACATTTGAATGGCTTTTCCCCAAGGTAATGGAAAACGTTAAAATTTAATTAAAAATGTAATTGGAGGAATCATAATGTTCAAAATACGAAATTGCTTTTTGATTGTTGGTATGAAAAGATGTAAGGTAAATTACAGTAACTTTAATTAGTAATTGTCTTTTCAAATGTAAGTATTATCAAACAAATTGGTTAAGTACTCAAAGTTCATATGAATTGGATTTTTATTTATCTTTTAATAAGTACTTATAAATATGTATATTAAGGTGCACCTTATTTTGCGATAGTGCAAAATTGAACCGCAACGCCCCTCAGAAAAGTTCTACGTAACACAAGTGGCCAAAATTTGGGCAATACCGAAAATACTGAAATGTTTCCCTATACAAGAAAGTTCAACATTTTATGAAATAAACAAATAAGAGTGTAATATTCGGCTGTGCCGAATATTATATACTCACCATCAAGTTATGTTAAATTCAGAAACAGGATGCAGCTAATTTAAAATCTGAACCAAAACTGAAAAAATCGCTAAGCTAATTGGTATAGTTGGTAAAACCTTTGGACTAAATTCGGTTACCGTAGCTTTATAGTTCAACATTTAAAAATATTTTAGTGGTTTCCCCAGTATTTACTTTGATCAAAATTCGGTCTCATAACCGGGTATAGTTTTATATTAATAAGTTGGTAAATACTTTTCGTTGTGCTTAATATGTAGTTAGGTTAAACACGTTAATAGTAATACGGCAGGTCCATATATTTCGTTCGGAGTTCCTAATGCATTCATCATATATAAAGTCTGGGCTGAACATTGATTGATGCCTATCTAATTTCATAGGTGCAATCTTAATATAATGAATGTACTTCCAAATCTTTTTGATTGTAGAATTAAAAAAGTGGATGTTATATATATAAGAATTATAGCCAAATATTGACCGATTGTAACAAAATTTTACACACTGGCTGGTATATATATAGAGCTTATTCTTGCAAAATTTAGTTTCTAATTTAATATTGGTTTCCGTGAGTGTTTTTTATATGAAAGCTAAAGTCAAATATGGACTGATTCCTATAAAATTTGATAAACTGATCAAAAATTGCATAAAACTTCCCTATTAATATTAATCGTCATAGCTATTACAATTGTATTCAATTTATCAGCATTAATGTGTTTCCCGGGGCTGGGTTATATGGGAGCTCTAACTAAATTTGAACCGATTTTGTCCATTTTCAACACACATCTTTTTCAAGATATCCAAAATACTTTTGTAAAATTTTGTCCCGTGCTTTTATCCGACGGACAGACGGACATAAACAGCCTTTTCTTTATATATTTTATGTTTCCATAAGTTTTTTATATGGGAGCTATGATGAAATGGTGACCGCTTGTGACAAAATTGTGCACACTGGCTGACATTGACATAAGACTTCCTTGTGCTTAATTTAGTCTTACTAGCTTTTGTACTTAAGGAGCTATCACGATTTTATCTGACGGACAGACGGACATAAATCCCCTTTTCTTTTTGAATTTTTGTGTTTTCGTAAGTTTTTGATTGCGACAAAATTTTGCACACTAGCTGGCATTGACATGTGCCAAATTTAGTGGTTATATTTGATATAATTTTAGATTTATTAGCATTTAAGTGTATTTTAGGTGGAATTTAGGCTGTTTTCGTAAGTTTTTTGTATGGGAGCTATGGCTAAATGTGAACCGATTTTGATGAAATTTTACACGCTGCCTAGGGCTTCTATATACCAAATTTTGTTATCATAGCTGCTACAATTTGTCATTTATTAACAAAAAAGCGATTAGCCTAGACGAGGTTATACGGGAGCTATGGTCAAATGTGAACCGATTTTGCCCAATTTTAATACAAAAATTTTCTCAGAGATGAAGAATATTTTTACTAAGTTTCAGTAAACTAGCTCCTTTCGTTTAGGCGTTATCGTGATTTCAACAGACAGATAGACTGACAGACAGACAGACAGACAGAGAGACAGACAGACGGACAGACAGACAGACAGACAGACAGACAGACAGACAGACAGACAGACAGACAGACAGACAGACAGACAGACAGACAGACAGACAGACAGACAGACTGACAGATAGACAGACAGACATCGCTCAATTGTCTTAGAATTTCATAAGAATTCAGAATATAGTACCTGGTAGACCGAGCCTTGCTCGGAGCTTTATGATAAGCATTTTGAGGAAAATTTTAAAGTTTTTATATATTTTATATTATAAAGTGCTAAAATAAATTTAGAGGAAAGACATTGTAGAAATATTCAGTTAATTTTAAATTATTTGATTTATTTTGTCCGACCAACACATAGTTTGCATAGTTTACAGTTTAACTCATTTTGAATAATTTTGGAAATTATTCATATCAACAGAAACCTCTGTCGACTCATGCGCAACAACTTTGCTGAAGATTATAGTCTGATCAAATGCACAGTTTACGATTTAATTCATTTTGAGTAGTTTTCTGTGGCGCCACCTGTCGGACTTTGCTTATTCCAATTCATAAGCCTTCTTCGGCTTATCCGTAACAACTTTGCTGAAGATTATAGCATGATTAAATGTACAGCATACGATTAAATTGACTTTGAGTAAATTTCAGTAGCGCCACCTGTCGAAATTTCTTCATACCAACTAAGAAACCTTCGTCGGCTCATGTGCAACAACTTTGCTAAAGATTGTAGCATGATTAAATGTACAGATTACGATTAAATTGACTTTGAGTAAGTTTCTGTAGCGCCACGTGTCGGAAATTATTCATACCAACTAAAAAGCCTTCGTCGGCTCATGCGCTACAACTTTGCTAAAGATCATAGCATGATCAAATGTACAGTTTACGATTTAATTAATTTTTAGTAATTTTCAGTGGCGCCATCTGTCGGAAATTAGTCTTATCAACTTTAAAACCTTTGCCGGCTTATCCGCAACATCTTCGCTAAAGAGCATAACACAATCAAATTCACAGTTTACTATTCTATAAAGAACATACATACAGACAAACATTCATTTGTTTAAAATAATACTAATTTTTCCCCCTTTTTATTCCCTAATTTCTAAAAGTTCCATATGTATATTTGGTACTTTTTTGGTGCCAATTGAATTCGGTACATTTTTTTAAAACGCATTTAACATAATGTATAATGTTCCTATTCATATTACTTTGGAGATGTCAAGTTATCATTTTATCCCTTTTTTACCCATTTTGGCTCCAAAATCAAAAAAGTACCAAATACGTGTTTCATGTTTTTTTTACATCTATTGATTGCAGTACCAAGTTTGTTTCTATATTCTTTAGTTTAAAATATAAGAGTGGGTTAAAAAGGTGCCAAAAAACTATTTTCACCCTTTTTTACCCCCTATCGGACATAGTTTCAAAAAAGTACCAAACACCTGTCCGCTTATTTTCAAAGCTGTTTAAAACGTAATTTTAATTTTGTTTCTGTACCTATTACTTTAGGAGACATAGCGTTTTCGATTTTTTCCCCTTTTTACCCGTTTTTACCCTCTTAGAGGTAAAAGTTCCAAAAGTCCCTTCTTCTTCGACCTATACATCAAAAAAGATACCCACTGTCCAAATTTTATCAAAATCGTTAGAGCCGTTTTCGAGATAGCCATTCTATATATATATATATATATATATATATGTATATATATATATATATATATATATATATATATATATATATATATATATATATATATATATATATATATATATATATATATATATATATATATATATATATATATATATATATATATATACAATTATTGCTCGTTTAAGAATATAAGATATCGTTTTTGGTTTTTGAGCCAATATTAAGGAAATTACAAACGGAATGACAATCTCAATATATCCCCCATTTTTTTTTATGGTGTTTATAAAAAAATGCGCCTAATGTTTTTATGTTTCTGTTCAATTTCGCAATTTTGTAAAATAAGGTGCACCCTAATGTATATAGCATGTGGTTTCTTAGATAATCAAAAAATTTGACTATATAAGTAAATTCACAGAGGAAGTCTTCTTAAGGTTATTTTAATTATTGTAGCCTAATTTTTAAGTTATGATTATTATAACGTTCGAATTTTTATATGTAGTAACTTTAAAGAACATACGTACACAATTGAGTTAAAATTCAACTTGAACTTTTAATATTATTTCATTTAAATACTCAACAAAATACTAAATTAAATAAAAAGTTCAAAGTTAAATTGTTAACTTTTTAGTTATATTTTCATAAAACAAAAATTGATAAGCCAATTTGAGATGGTAGGTCAAACTTTTGAGTTATCGCTATTTTGAAATTTCCAATATATACTTTTTAGGGTCATGTTCTACGAACGAAACTAAATGAATTTTTATTGTTGGTATTTGCTTTGTAAAATCAATTTATTAACCCTTACCGTACTGATAACATTTTTATACGTAGACTCCTGATAAGGGTACCCGGGTACCCGTGAATACTAATTTTTCAGTTACGATTAAAATATTCCGCGAAATATATTTGGACTAACTGCAGAGGATAATTTGAATAGTTCTTTACAGAAAATGGAATTAACATTAAATGTTTACTAGAAGAATTCAGAAGATATAACAGCTTTGAAATTGTTACCTTTGCATGGCTATTAATCTGAAATCAAATCTCAAAACACATAAGGTGCATGATGGTTGCCAAAGGCCAATATGTAATACACACAACCAAATTATTGCTTCACGCTTAACAGAATTGTAATTTTCTAAAGCTTATCTATTATAAAAGTGCAAAGTTAAGTTGTCAAATTATTAATTAAATGCACACATTTTAAACTAAAATAAAAAATAGAATCATATCCATTACTTTTTTATATATATAATGCCTTAATTTTCTTACTGGTACCCGGGTACCCTTATCAGGAGGGTTAGGAATATTTGACTTTTGGTGAATCCACAGCCTAAGCCAAAAACTTTGGAAAGCTTAGAGAAACAACAATTTTTAGAAAATAAATAGTTTTAGGAATTTACAAAACCTCAACTTTGTATCATTTATCGTTAAAGAGATTTTTGACTTTAAAGTTCGTTCGGGTACCCAGGTACCCGTGTCAGGAGTGTTAGGGTTAATAAATGCCCACGGTAGCATATACATATAGACATACAACCTGCCTCTAGGTAAATATGTACCATTTTACTTTGGTAAATATTTTACAGTTTTTAATAAAAAAAAGTTCTACTTTGATTTTTGCTATATTTGCTTACAAAACTTTATTGGTTTGCAAATTGGCTTTTATTTGAAATTGTTTACTGTCTGTATGTTTTAATAGCTACTACATATTAGACCTGTTCGAAAAATTACTAAAGATCGAAAAATTTTAGAAAGGAGATTTTTTTTTGTCACACTAAATTATGTTCATGTTCTTGGATCTTATCTTGACTACCTATAAAGCTCGGGAAACATATAATTTGTATATGTATTCATATAAATATTATGTTTGAGACGATTGAGCGATGACCGCCAGTCTGTCTGTCTGTCTGTCTGTCTGTCTGTCTGTCTGTCTGTCTGTCTGTCTGTCTGTCTGTCTCTTTGTCTGTCTGTCTCATGTAAACCATGTAATCAAAGTACAGGTCGCAATTCTTAAGATACTTTGATGAAATTTGGCACAGATAATTTTTTTGATAGTGGGACCGTGGCTATTGAAATTCGTCAAAATCAGTTCATTATTTGTGGTACCTCCTATAGGTTCCACCTCCCGGAATTGATATTTTGGTCACAAATATTAATATTCGGTCAAACTTGGTGAATAGCTTCCATACAAACTCTTCTGTCAAAACGCCCTAAATGAGAAAAAGATCAGTAAAACACACTTAAATCTGAAGATAATAAGAGTTTTGAGTCTATTTTTTGCATACATAATTTTTGTAAAAACTGTAATTAATTTGCTAAATTTCGACTAAAAAAACATCTTTGACCTTAGTGGTGAAGGGTATCGTATGGTTGACCGACTATAGCACTTTTTTACTTGTTTTTTTTTGGAAAATTTTGACTTTTAATTTCTGAAAAACTGTACGAGGTACATAAATAATTTTTTGCAGCTTTAACTCCAATTGACCTTTTTTGTGAATAAAATTTTGGTATATAGAAATTTTGCTTTTTTTTTAAATCGTTTTTTTTTGGATTCGTAAAGTTATGCTTGTTTAAAGTTGAAAATCAAAGAAAACTCATTTATTGAAAAATTTTAAATACGAAATTATAAGCTATTTTTTCAATTGAACTTTCGACCTACTTTGCGGAACTAAAATTTAACAAAATTTTGATCACATATAGAATCAGTAGAATCTTATTACGTAAAGTAATAAAAATACATATCTGTAAGAATTAAATAATTTATCATTTTGAAAACAAATTTTCAAAATTTTGTGCATTGGTCTTTATAAAAAAATGAAAATGATTCTTATGTTTACTCAATTTAAGAAATTTGAAATAATTTCTACCTCTGTTTCTAGATAATATTTTAGTTTAAAATTAATTTTATTTAGATATTATTGTTTAGATTTCTTTTAGCTACTAAGAAACAATTAACAATTTCCGGACCACTTTAATCTTTTATTATTGATGTTGTAACTGCTTGTATATTTGTTTGGCTGATGGGCTTTAACATTTATTTCATGTGTTGCCAGAACAGAAGCCAAATGGGCAAAAAATCACATTTATGTTTTATTTTATATAAAAAAGGAATAAGAATATAGAGGTGGTCAAAACCGACCATAAATTACAGTATAGCACAGCATTCCCGGAGATTTTGAGCCTTTAGATATATTATATAGTTTGTCAAAAATATGGCTTACAAAGGGTGTGAAAAAATTAGGTATCATTTTAATATTGTTATTTTCGTATGTAAGAAGATTAAAGCCTGAAGAGGTAGTAGGTGCGTCATTTGACCCAAATTTTCTTTCGTATAATAAAGCGGAACCTTATTGTAAAAATTGAAATCAAACTACTTTTAATAACAGAAAAACGTATTTTTTTATTAAAATTAACCGAGCCAGACTAGCGGACATTGATCAATAGTCTCGAGATGTTATTTATCGGTGTCCTTTAAGACACAGTTCAACTCACTGGGGAAGATGTGCAGCAATAAAAGTGTCAGAACTGAATGTTACATACATTACCATAAAACTAACATACCATTTACACCTGCGATGATGAAAAACCAATATGTCTATTTCTGCAATTTGTTTATGTTGGTTGCTGTGCCGTCAGTTCCAACCTTCATATCGTTTGATATAGTTTTTTTGTTATTGTTTTTGTTGTTGTTTATGTTGATCATGTTGCTTTTGCTACTACTATTGGAGTTTAGTTAAAGGTGTGTTTTTATATACTTTTATCATGTGTATTTGTATGTGTGTATTTTTGAGAGAAATTTATGGCGTAATTGAAACCGGAAACTACAACACAACATTTTGTGGTAAAATTTTGATAAACTCTTTTGAATAAACAATTATTTATAGCCATATCGATGTCATATATTTATTTAAATAAATAAGTATTAACACACTCACACAAGCAATCCTATAAATATATACCCTGAGGTTTGAAAGAACTTGAGCTAGGGCAATGACCCGTCAAGTGGTTAAAGGTAGATTTGAATTTTTTCGAAAATTTAAAAAATTTATTAACCATGTTTTGCAAGCTTTCAATCGTTTGTGCCGAATCCAAACATTAAGTATATAAAAAGCTTAAAATATTTGGTGTCCTATACCATTATTCAAGTTATTGCTGTTTTTAGTATATCGGGAACTGTTTTTGGATATGCAAAAATTGTTAAAAAGTGTCCTCTAAAACTTTGAAAACTACTGGGAAACTAAAATTTATATATTGCTGTACATATACAGAATGCATATACATACATGTATATTTTTGATTACACATGTGTGCAGATGTTTTTAATAAAATTTAATATTTGTAGATGTATATAAGTACATTTGTATTTAAGGCATAAATTTAATATTTTTCATAAACAAATAATATAATAAATTGTTATTATTTTAATTTATATCTTAGTTAAAGCACTATTTTTTCAATATTTATGTATTCGAATGTATTCATATTCATATTTTTATCTTAATATATTTTCACGTTTATATTATTTTTATATGAATGTTTAGTTGATTTTTCTTTGCTGTATATACAAAAATATAATAAATAGTTAAATGATTATCTATATGTACATAAAGGATAAATATTAGATATAAAATGGATGTTCGGTCTTGACTGAGTTCATTTTGTTACTTCTTTTTAGATGTTAAACAGATAAACATTTTTGCCAAATAGTTCTAGTATAGTATTTATATCCTTAAAGGGTTTCTTTATTCATTAGTAGATTTATTTTTGATTTGACTCAGTTACCTTTGAGATGAACTAATAAAGTATTTTAAAACAAATTTTAGTCGCTGCACATAAGAAAGGTTAATCTTCCGTACAAAAAAAATTGTGTTAATAATTCTAAAATTTTGTTTTTCTTTTTTTGCCACTCCTGCAAATAGTGATATTTTAGTATTTTGTTCACTAAGTCAATAGTTTTAGTTCGATCATAAGATTTTATATATTGGTGTTCACGGCTCTGTAAAGGGTAGATGTCGCTTTTTCAAAGTTTTTTGCTAGCACGTAAAATTCCAGTCATTACTACTCAAAACTCGATTGAATTACGGAGAGTTCAATCACCAATATTCATATTTAGATAGCTGCACGGTGAACAAAATACCAAAGGGATGGTATTTTTATTCCCACCATCAAAAAGAATGGGGGTATATTGAGATTGTCATTCCGTTTGTAATTTCCTTAGTAAAGGGTGGTTAAATTGTAAGGGCCGATGTTGAATGTGAACTACACCTAAACGCCAAGTTTTTTTCCAAATTTTTTTCGACATTTCTCTATTTCAGACTTATTCAATTTGAACTAGGAGAGATACACAATCCAACAACGTGTTTAAGTTATCCAGACTTATTATGAAAATGGGCGTTCAAATCAAAATGCATATCGTGCACTTCGTGATTTTTTTGGTCAATTTGATCCTCCAAATGAGCGTACAATCAAAAATATCGTAGAAAAATTCGAGCAAACCGGGTCTGTAGAAGATGTGAGAACACCAGTGCATGTTCGTACAGCTCGTACTGCAGAAAATATTGCTGCTGTTCGCGATAGTGTGGCTGAAGAGCCGTTCACCTCAACTCGTCGTCGTGCCCAACAATTGCACCTCTCACGCTTGTCGTTGATGAACATTATGCATAAAGACTTGCATTTAAACGCTTACAAGGTGCAATTGGCTCAAGAACTAAAGCCTCTTGACCATTCCAAACGTCGTGAATTGGCAGAATGGTGGCAAGAAATGGCAACAGTGGATGATCAATTTTCGAAGAAATCATCTTCAGTGATGAGGCACATTTTCACTTCAGTGGATTCGTCAATAAACAGAATTGCCGCATTTGGGCGAATGAGAATCCAAGAGTGATTGTCGAGAAATCAATGCACCCACAAAGAGTGACTGTTTGGTGCGGTATATGGGCTGGCGGCATCATCGGGCCGTATTTTTACCAAAATGAGGCCGGTCAGGCAGTTACTGTGAATGGTGTTCGCTATAGTGAGATGATAACGAACTTTTTATGGCCCGAATCGGAAGATATGGATGTGGACGATATGTGGTTTCAGCACGACGGTGCCACTTGCCACACAGCTAACGAAACAATGGCTCTTTTGCGCAACAAATTCAATGGCCGTGTTATCTCACGTAATGGCGATGCCAATTGGCCGCCAAGATCATGTGATTTGACACCTTTGGACTTTTTTATTTGGGGTTATTTGAAAGAAAAGGTGTACGTCGATAAGCTAGCAACAATTCAAGAGCTAAAGTACGAGATAATTCGGCACATTAACGGCATAGAACCTCCATTATGCCTCTGGGTCATCGAAAATTTGAACCATCGGATGGAGGTGTGCCGCCGTGGTCGCGGCGTCCATTTGGCCGATATTTTGTTCCATACATATTTGAATAATACCAATATATCATAATAAAATAAAATTACAATAATTTCTCAAATAGTTTGTGTTTTATTCAAAATCAACATCGGCCCTTGAAATTTAACCACCCGATATATTGAAGTATATTCTGAACCCTTATGAAGTTCTAAGACGATTTTGCGATATCCGTCTGTCTGTCCATCTGTCTGACTATCTGTTGTCGGCACGATAAAACCTTAACGAAGGGATATAGGTCACTGAAATTTGACACAATATTCTTCATTACTTGGAAACTTTTGGTAATAAAATCGGCCAAAATCGGTTCACATTTGACCATAGCTCCCGTATAACCTCGTCTAGGGTAATCGCTTATTTGCTAATAAATGACAAATCATAACAGCTATGATTACCAAACTTGGTATCTAGAAGTTTTACATAAGCACTAGGCAGCATATAAAATTTCATCGGTTCACATTTAACCGTAGATCCCATACAAAAAACTTACGAAAACAGCCTAAATTCCACCTGAAATTCATTTAAATGCCAATAAATAATAAACTGTAATAGCTTTGGCCACCTAATTTTGCACAAGGAAGTCTTATGTGAATACCAGCCGGTGTGCAATTTTGTCAGAATCGGTCACCAAAAACTTACAGAAACACAAAAATACAAACAGAAAAGGTGGTTTATATCCGTCTGTCCGTCAGAAAAGGGTTACAGCAACAAAATTTTACAAAACAAAGTCCTTTATGAATACCAGCCAGTGTACAAAATTATGTTATAATCGGTCACCATTTGACCATAGCTCCCATATAAAAAACTTACGGAAATACAAAAATACAAAAGAAAATACGGCTTATGTCCGTCTGTCCGTCAGAGAAAAGCGCGATAGCTTCTTAACTACAAGAGCTAGAGAGACAAAACTGTACAAAAGTATTTTTGATATGTAACGGAAGTTGTGTGCTGAAAATGGGTGAAATAGGTTCACATTTAGTTAGAGCTCCCATATAACCCCGCCCCGGGAAACACATAAATGCTGATAAATTGAGTACAGTTATAATAGCTATGACGACTTAATTTAGAATAGAGAAGTTTTATGCAACTTTTGGTCAGCATATCAAATTTTATAGGTATCTGTCCATATTTGACTATAGCTTTCATATAAGAAACACTTCCGGAAACCAAAAAAAAAAAAAAAGAAAAAAAAAATGTAGCAAAGGCCAGTAAAAAGCATCTAAATTAGAAACTAAAGAGTGTTCTAAAAAAATATGCATTTATTATTTTAGACAAAATTTATCCATAGTGCAAGAAATAATTTATTTTTTGATCAAGTTAGTTTCTATAGATATGTCAGATACTATTATTTTAGAAATTATTAATTTTCAATAGTTATTTCAATCAAAATGGACTGCGAAAAAAAAGTTCGTGAAAATATAATTAAAACTTTTCAAAACAATCCGTCATGGACTTTTAAAAAAATAGCTAAAAATTTGAAAGTTGACCCTCGAACGGTTTCTTATGCCATCAGGCGGTATAAGGAAAACCTGAGCATTGAAAGAAAACCTGGATATTGGTAAGGCAAAAGATGTCGAGCGACTCTTTCGAAGAGCGCCTTACACTTCTTTAAGAAAAGCAGCTCGTACGGTGAAATGTTCTACGAATTTTGCACATAGAGCGAAAAAATTGAAGTCAGATTTTAAAAAAAAATACACCTGTTGTGTGATGGATGATGAAACATACGTACTGGCAGACTTTTCTCAACTTCCTGGTCAAGATTTTTATGTTGCTGATAAACGGGGCAATGTTCGGCAAGAGTTTCGCACAAAAAAACAAACAAAATTCCCTAAGAAGTTTCTCGTGTGGCAAGCTATTTGCAGTTGTGGCAAAAGAAGTAAAGTATTTGTGGTATCTGGCACAATAAACACAGAAATTTAGGAGTGCCTACAAAAACGGTTGTTACCCTTTTTAAGAGAGCACAGAGTGACTACATTTTTTTGGCCCGATTTGGCATCATGCCATTATGGAAAAAAGGCACTTGAGTGGTACTCAAAGAATAATGTCATTTTTGTACCACGAGAGGAAATCCACCTAACTGTCCAGAACTTCGGCCTGTGGAAAGGTATTGGGCTCTGGTAAAAAAGGAATTGAAGAACACAGGAAAGATTTGCAAGAACATGTCCGATTTTAAGCGCAGGTGGAACACATGCTCCAAAAAGGTATTAGAAGCAACTGTAAAATCTTTAATGGGAGGGTTTCCGAAAAAAGTCGATAATTTTGCAAAACCCGAGTACTAAGTAAACATTTTAATGCTAAATGATTTTGTGTAATATGTCATTATATTTGCGTATTTTGTAGAGTTTTTATATTAAAAGGTTTGATTTTTATTTAAGAAAATCCAACTACAAATTTTATTTAGAGCACTCTTTATGATAGCTATGGCCACTAAAAGCATATTAAAATGTCCAGAATTTATACACGGTATTAGGAACTCCCAACAAAATATATGAACCTGTCGTATTACCAACAACATGTTTATCCTAACTAAATATTAAGCTAAACGAAAAGTATTTAACAGACTAGTAATGCTAAACTACACCAGGTTATGTGATTAAATTTTATGCAAAGTAAATAGTAGTATATACTATTAAGTGTTGAACTATTTTGCTAACAATACCAAGTAGCGTAAAAAGTTTTTTCGAATTTGGTCCACATTTTGAATTAGCTGCACCCTCGTAGATATATGAGAGATATTTCTAAATTTAAGACAACTTGATGGTGGGTATATAATATTCGGCACAGCCGAATATAATACTCTTACTTGTTTTAAAATTGTTTTTTTTTTATTAATCTTAAGTTCTAGGTAGTGACTCTACTGTATATTCAATTTGCTATAACTTCATTTTTAAAATTAAGATAAAAACATGTTTGAGATGACATGTCGCTTTGCAAAATCTTTATAATGAAAGGGTAATTTTTTATACAAACATACATTACAATTAGCACAAAGAAAATCAATAAATTTATTATTACATATTTAAATCAAAAGTGATTGATGATGTTTTAATAACATTGGCAATATTATAGCAAAATTTTTAAATCAAATACCTTAACCAGTTACTGTCTAATGGACTATATTTTATGAAATACTTTTATTCAATATTGTGTTTCTTTTAGCATTTTTCTGCATGATTTTCTTAATGTTTGCTTATTCATTTATTTCAGATTTGTTATTTTAAACAAAATGTATATGAATATGCTTACACTTTGACATACTTACAGCTTTTAAAAGTGTTTGTCATATTGAATATTGTTGCTTGGACAAAACCGACTAGATTTGATTGAATCATCTTGGCTGTATGTTAAATAAATAAAATGTTTAACCATGAGTAGATAGATTTATGTAATAAACATATTTATACCCTTCACCACCATAGGTGGAAAGGGTGTTATAAGTTTGTGCTGATGTATGTAACGCACAGAAATATTTGGCTTAGACGCACCTTTTAGTACACCAATAGGTTTAGAATTACTTTTTGAGTCGATTTAGCGATGTCAGTCCGTCCGTCCGTCTGGCTGGACCCCCATGTAAGCCATGTAATCAAAGCACAGGTAGCAATTCTAAAGATAATTTGATGAAATTTGGTACAGATCATTTTTTTTTGGTAGTGGAACCATGGCTATTGAAATTGGTCAAAACCGGTCCATTATTTATGGTACCTCCCATAGGTTCCACTTCCCGGAATTGATATATTGACCACAGATATCAATATTTTTTCATGAAATTTTTAAAATAAATGCTTCCGATAACTGAAATCACTGTACCAAAATCGGTGCACATTTGACCATAGCTCCCATACAAACTCTTCTGTCGAAACGCACTAAATGAGACAAAAGTCACTAAAGCTCTCGCAAATCTGAAGATAATGTGAAATTTAAGTTTATTATTTGCATATATAATTTTTGCAACAACTGTAATCAATTTGCCAAATTTCGAAATAATCGGTAAACATTTGACTCCAGCTCTCATATAAGTTCAAATGACTGAAACAGCTTAAATATATAAGTTTTGAGAAAATATTTGCATTATGGCAAAATTTATAAAATATTTGTCTTTACACAGGAAAAAGAACACCTTTGAACTTAGTGGTTAAGGGTATCGTATGGTCGGTCTTGACCGACTAAGGCACTTGCTTGCATGTTTTAAATTATGATCAGCAAAAAAATATAGACATACAAAATTTATAATTTATTTATTTATTATAATTTTAAAAACAAGTTTTAGAATCAAGTAAAAAATGTAAGTTACTTAAATTTTTTGGTTAGTGTTTAGTTTAGCCAAAACCTCAAATTGTTCTTTTTACGCTTATCGTACTAAAAGTACATCTGGGGAAAAAATTTAATAAATTATCCCGTACATAATTAGTTGAAGGTGGGAAGATAAAAATGATAAAATATTCGAAACTTAATATACGATATATTGCAAAACATGAATGTATGTATATGGCGTATACTTAATATCGGGTGGTTAAATTTCAAGGGCCGATGTTGATTTTGAATAAAACACAAACTATTTAGGAAATTATTGTAATTTTATTTTATTATGATATATTGGTATTACTCAATTATGTATGGAACAAAATATCGGCCAAATGGACGCCGCGACCACGGCGGCACACCTCCATCCGATGGTCCAAATTTTCGATGGCCCTGAGGCATAATGGTGGTTCTATGCCGTTAATTTGCAAAATTATCTCATCATTCAGCTCTTGAATTGTTGCTGGTTTATCGACGTACACCTTTTCTTTCAAATAACCCCAAAGAAAAAAGTCCAACGGTGTCAAATCACATGATCTTGGCGGCCAATTGACATCGCCATTACATGAGATAACACGGCCATTGAATTTGTTGCGCAAAAGAGCCATTGTTTCGTTAGCTGTGTGGCAAGTGGCACCGTCCTGCTGAAACCACATATCGTCACTATCCATATCTTCCAATTCGGGCCAAAAAAAGTTCGTTATCATCTCACGATAGCGAACACCATTTACAGTAACTGCCTGACCGGTCTCATTTTGGAAAAAATACGGCCCGATGATGCCGCCAGCCCATAAACCGCACCAAATTGTCACTCTTTGTGGGTGCATTGGTTTTTCGACAATCACTCTTGGATTCTCATTCGCCCAAACGAGGCAATTCGGTTTATTGACGAATCCACTGAGGTGAAAATGTGCCTCATCACTGAAGATGATTTTCTTCGAAAATTGATCATCCACTGTTGCCATTTCTTGCCACCATTCTGTCCATTCACGACGTTTGGAATGGCTTTATTTCTTGAGCCAATTGCACCTTGTAAGCGTGTAAATGCAAGTCTTTATGCATAATAATCATCAACGACGAGCGTAAGAGGTGCAATTGTTAGGCACGACGACGAGTTGAGGTGGACGACTCTTCAGTCACACTATCGCGAACAGCAGCAATATTTTCTGCAGTACGAGCATGCACTGGTGTTCTCACATCTTCTACAGACCCGGTTTGCTCGAATTTTTCCACGATTTTAGCGATTGTACGCACATTTGGACGATCAAATTGACCAAAAAAATCACGAAGTGCACTATATGCTTTTTGATTTGAACGCCCATTTTCATAATAAGTCTGGATAACTTTAACACGTTGTTGAATTATGTGTCTCTCCATGGTTCAAATTGAGTAAGTCTGAAATAGAGAAATGTCAAATAAAATTCTGAAGAAAACTTGGCGTTTAGGTGTGGTTCACATTCAACATCGGCCCTTACAATTTAACCACCCTTTATATACATATTTTTTTAGGTTAGATACTCGTACGTAAAGTAGCCGGTCTTGATGTCTAAAAAATGAAAATTGAAATAGTAGAGCCAAAAGTTTAACCTAGAAAATCTTAAAATCTGTTTACGTTTCATACTTTAAGTTTTAAATAATATCTGCACCTTAGATGGTCTTTATGATAAATATCTCAATATAGAAAATTTCACAGACAGTTTTTTTTATTATTTTTATTGAATTTTTTTTTTGAAATAAAAATTTTGACGAAAATATATCATTACTGTCTATTAGACAGTAACAAATATAACAAGTAAGAGTGTTATATTCGGCTGTTCCGAATCTTATATACCCACCATCAAGTTGTGTTAAATTTAGAAATATCACTCATATATCTACGAGGGTACATCTAATTCAAAATGTGGACCATATTCGAAAAAAGTTGTTACGCTAGCTGGTATTGTTAGTAAAATATTTGGACTTAATACGTGTTAGGTTAAGCGGAACGAAAAATTAAGAAGACTCGATTGATTCTCTAGAGTATTGCAACTGATCTTTATTTACAAAAACTTAGCCTAAGGTAAACTAAACTAAAATACTTATTATCTAAATTTATCTAACAACACATGTGGCAAGCATGTGTTGCTTCAATACTTATGTAAATACCCAAAATAGCTTATCTTTACACACACCACTCTTGTGTGGAAAATTACAATTAAATAGAAACGATCCTTTAATCATTTAAATATGCAGGAATACACAACTGCAACAGTAGGTAAAAATATTTACTGATAATACTATTTCAGGTATAAATACACTTTCTAAATGTAGGTTTCAGTGTACAGCATGGTCAATCTTAAAAATATAGATTTTAATACCAAATATTGAATTATTTACTTAAATAGAATATTATAAACTAAGTACAGTTTAAACAAAACTGAACATTCTGCCGGCCTTGAAAGATCCTAGTCTTTCAAAACAAAACACAGAATCAAATTACTTACTTATCACTACCCTAAGCTAATCGAGGTAACATCACAGTAGCTGGCAAGTATTTGGCTGATATCTGGCAGGTTTTCTTGATGATCCAAATTAGAATGATGATAATAATAATGATGATAATAAATGTTGTAAAACTTAATCCATAATGAGTAACATGATGACTATCTAGATGTATAGGAAACCCAAGGATTTTTGTTGATTTTGGTATATCCGGAATTTTATAAATTTCCAATTCAGTCTTTAATTTAAGATGACTGACTGGAGGTAGAAACATTGACATGTTCAGGGATGGAAACACATAATTAACCTTTGTTGAAACTGCATCATATGCTTGCAGATGAACTTCATTGGAATCCAAGTTGCACTCAGGTTGCATAGTTAATATACCTGAACCATTAATGTTTATTATCTGCACCTTCTTGTGGCATGTTATTTCTGCTGAAATATCATCGTTTATTGAGAATATCCAAGAGTTGGTTATATGAATTTGTCGCCAGTAGTTGGAAGCTTTTTTAATTTCAACCTTACAACTTTCTGGTATCTTCTTTGACTTTAAAAATAACAGAATTTCACAGCTGCTTGTTGAAATAGTGTTGAACAGAGGATGAATTAGATGACACAGCATAAGTTCCTCCATCTTTTGACAATGTTCAAATTTATCATCCTCAAAAATATAGTATATAGATTTTCTTTCATCAATAAGGAAATATTTGTTGTTGACGTGTATACTAATTGAAAACCCGTCATGTATTGTGGGATAGGTATATATTTCATAAGCGTTTAAAACTTCTTCATTTATTAGCGGAATCTGAATGTTGAAAAGTACAAATTCGCTTGTTGTTCTTGTTGATATCTTGGCTATTTTAGCTAGTTCAACTGGATGTTCAGACGGCAATCGTAGCTTTTTAGTTAAATTTGATTTGATAAGTTCAATCTGTTTTTTGAACTTTCTTACTGGTAATATTCCATGAAGAAAACTTCCTTTGGAGTTGAACATTGCTCCAATGATGTCATCTTGTATTTTCTCGTAAACTTCTAGAGATGTAAGAATATTTGAGACAGCTTTAATTCGAGTAGATTCATCTTTAGTTTCGTGAATTTCTAGTTCCAGAGAATGTATGGCATCACTTAGCGTTTGAATATTTTTAAAAACAGCTTTATTTTCATTTTTGATTATTTCCATGGTCATGTCTTGAACTGATGACAGATTTCGCATTATATTCAGCAGATATCCCTCATTTTGGCTATTCTGCTTTAATTTATCTGTTAGTTCTTCAGCATGATTTTCATCCATCAATCCAAATAGCGAATGATATATGCCACCAACAAAAGGTAGCAGCGATCTTTTTTGTCTTACAGAAGTTGATGACATTATCATATCGTTTCGATTTAATATTCTTTGGTATATAGCGTTTAAGTTCTGTTCAGATGATGATTGATAAACGGCTTCTTTATCCTTTAATTTAGCTATAGACAACATTGCTTTATCCAGGGACTTCATGGCTGTTGTATGTTCACTTATATTGATGTGCACCAAAATGTTCCATGATGTCTTCGTTAAGCCAACTGTTGCTACCTTTTCAAAGAATATCCCTGCCTTGTTCTCAAACCTACTTATATTAAATTGTGATTTTATGGGACTAATAATTGCTAAAAATGTTAAAAATACTATAAGCATATTTTTATTTTTTATTCTTTTTTCATTATTACAATTTCTTTTTAATTTATTTTTATCATCTAAAGACGGATTTCCCGTTTCTTTATTATTTGTTAAAGATGGATTTTCCATCTTTTTTATGTCAACTAACAAATCGTTTGTTGTTTCCTTTTCGGTTTCTTGAGTAGGAAAAGGACAAACATTGTGGATTGACCTTTTGGTTTCCCCATTGTTGGTCCTTACGTCTACCATTCTACATAATCCATCCGAACCCATTATGGTTCGGATGACCCTCCCCCGCCTCCAGCTCATGGGAGGTATATTATCTTCTTTTAGAAGAACTAGAGTACCCGGCTTAATGTTATGTACTGGGTTTTTCCACTTGTATCGTTTTAAGCTTAATATATCCGCATGTGTATCCCATGAGATTCCAAGCGTTTTTACAAAATTAGATGCCCCAGGATCTATATTGAGATTACCCTCAATTGATTCTTCATCTATATCTTGTAAGATAGATTTTTCATTGGAACACCATTTCCTTAAAGGCATGCCATAATCTAGTAAAATGTTATCTATATTTTTTCTTTGGGATTTTACTGATTCTAGACAATTTCCGCCTGTCATCAAATCATCCATATAAAAATCACTTCTTATTATTTCAGATTCAAGTTTAAATTTATTTTTAGTCTCATCTGCAATCTTTTGCAAACATTTGACCGCAAGATATGGTGCGCATGCAGTACCATATGTTACTGTTTTCAAGGCATATGTTTTAAGGTTCTCTTTTGGATTCCAACGCCAATATATAAGCTGATACTTTCTATCAGCTTCTGAAACCGAAATTTGCCTATACATTTTTTCTATATCAGCAGAAAATACATATTTATGTTTTCTAAATCTTAAAAGAATATTAAATAGATCATCTTGTAATTTTGGGCCTGTATGTAAAATGTTGTTTAAAGAAATATTATTCGTAGTTTTACAAGAAGCATCAAATACAACTCTTAACTTTGTACTTGAGCTCTCTGGTCGTAAAACACAGTGGTGTGGTAAATAATACCCACCTCGAACTGCTTCATTATCAGTCATCAGTTCCATGTGACCCAAATCTAAATATTTTTTCAAGAAATCTGAATATTCTATTTTAAGGTCTGCCTTTTTTTCTAGTTTTCTTTCTAATCCATAAAACCTTCTTCTTGCTATAAAACTTGAATTTCCTAATTTTTCTATAGAATCTTTAAACGGAAGGTTAACTTCAAATCTACCATCCGTTAGTCTTTTTACATTATCTTTAAAATGATTTTCACAATTAGTTTCTTCTACTGTAAATTTCTTTATTTTTGGAATTTCTTCCATTTCCCAAAATTTTTGCAGTATTTGGTCGCACTTCGAATTGTCTGTTGTAACTAAAGTTTTTAACTTTTCAGACTTTTTCATATTATATGCTACCCAACCTAATTTAGTTTTTTGAAGCTTAGTACCTGCTTCTTTGTCTTCAACTTTTCCTTCTAATATGAGGTCAAAAATGAATTGATTGGATAAAAGCAAATCAATACCCTTTGGAACATTATATTCCGGATCGGCAAGTTTGATATCCTTTGAAAATTTCCCTGCAACCATTCTTGTTGTGGGAACATCAGATACAAATTTTTTCATTATTAATGCATTAAATGATGCTTCGTAATCTGATGTTTTTGATCTCATATTTATTTTTATTTTTTCTTGAATTGAAGATGTTTTCATCTCCAACCCTTCAATTCTTTTGTTTGTTTTTACACTTTTTAGATTTAATTTGTTTTTAAAATGATCTGTTATTATATTAACCTGCGAACCACCATCTAATAACACCCGACAATTTACCCATTCATTGTTTCCGGATTTTACTTCAACAATCGCTGTTGACAACATGGCACAATCCTCTTCTTCATCAGTATTTATAACTGCTACTTTTTTATTAAAATGTTCGTCATGTAGAAGAGTGTTGTGATCTTTGTTGCAAATTTTACAACTGAAGTTTGATTCACATTTGTTTTTTGTGTGTCCCGAATTAAGGCATTTTTTGCATATTTTATGCTGATTTGCCCTATCCAGTCTTTCATTTATAGAGAGGTTTCTGAACTTCGAGCACCTAAAAAGATTATGTCCTATTGAACAGCCTAAAATACATTTATTTGAAAATTTTAAAGGTGTGGACTTCGTTTCTTCACTTCTTGCTTGCCATTTTGTAAATTTATTTCCATCATAGAGATTTTGTTGTCTACCTTTGTAATTAGCTGCCTTTGCATCGCTTCCTACAAATTGTTGACAAGCCTCTAAGGAATATGATACTTGGCTAAGAAATTCGATGAGATTATCTACTTTTGGCAATTCTCTCGATTTCCCTAAATGGTGCTCAAATTGGATCCGCATTTGTTCATCCAATTTTCTCTGAAGAACAAAACACATAAATGCTTGATACAAACTTTGTGCATCAATTTTTACCGCATTTAGAGCTTGTATACTTTCTGTTGTGGTTTCCAAAAATTGTTTAACGCTATTTAAATTGTAAGTAACATAAGGCGCATCAACGATTGTTTTAAAATACAAAGACCTTGTTGCCCTATTATTAGAATAATACTCATTTAGTATTTTCCATGCAAGATCAAAATTTTCTTCTATGGATGGCAATTTTGAAATTCTTTTTATTGCTTCACCAGATAATTTTGATTTTAAAATGTACATTTTTTGAGTTTTAGGAATTGCCTGTGTTATTACCAACTGTTCAAACAATTCTCTAAAAGTCTCCCATTCCGTGAATTTTCCATCAAATATTGGAATTTCAATAGATGGTAACTTAAATGGAAGCGAATTTATAGTTTTTTCTATGTTCGGGATTTCCTGGTATGAGTCTCTCAGTGAATAAAAAACTTCTGTGAGCTCGTCGTCAGGAAATTCTCCCATATATTGCAGGAACATACTCTCTGCAATTTTATATTTGTCCTTGACTACATCAATTGACACTTCCTGGCCATTGTATTTCTGTAGTCTTGACTCTAAATCGTCCAGTACAAATTGGAATTGCCGTACTAGTCCAGCATTTTTCCTGATTTGCCTGTCCTCAATTTTTTTATTATACTCTGCTTGAGTACATTCTTTATTTGGGGTTTGTTCCAAAGTTTTAGGGGATACAGATGAGTGCTTGGATTGCTGCTCCTCTTGTACAATTCTCCCTTTTACTTGTTGGTATAAACTCTCAAAATTCTTAATTGTAAGTCTCACCTTGTCTACGAATTCGCCTTTAAAATAGGCATTTCTTTGCAAGGTGGAAGTTGGTGGTCGCAATTCCCTATCATTCTTTTCGAACTCTACACTAAAGGTGTTAAAAGATTCCCTTAGTTCCTTAACTTTTTCATTAAACTCCTGCCTACCTACATCACTTTGAACTATCGAGCTCAAAGCATTATACAAAGAAGCAATCTTGTTTCCTAAAACTTCCTGCTCTTTAATGACGGCCATTGGGTCCATGGTAAAAATTGTATATATTTATTTTTTATTTAAAATTAATTTCAAAAATATATTAAATTATGTGTATATAACACTTACCTTGTTAATTTTTCACTTTTCTTTTTTTAATATATTTTGCACCGACCGAACCGAATTTTTTTTTTTTTTTTTAACTCTTTGTAATTTAGAATATTTTTAAATTTTTTAAAAATTGCACTTATATTTTTTTTTTTTTTAAACACTTAGCACTTTTTTTTATTTTCTAAAACAATTATTTTATACAAAATTTTTTATTTATTATTATTTTTTTTTATATATTTTTATTTAAAAGTATCACTCGCGTGTTACTTCTCGGGGTCACCAAAATGTTAGGTTAAGCGGAACGAAAAATTAAGAAGACTCGATTGATTCTCTAGAGTATTGCAACTGATCTTTATTTACAAAAACTTAGCCTAAGGTAAACTAAACTAAAATACTTATTATCTAAATTTATCTAACAACACATGTGGCAAGCATGTGTTGCTTCAATACTTATGTAAATACCCAAAATAGCTTATCTTTACACACACCACTCTTGTGTGGAAAATTACAATTAAATAGAAACGATCCTTTAATCATTTAAATATGCAGGAATACACAACTGCAACAGTAGGTAAAAATATTTACTGATAATACTATTTCAGGTATAAATACACTTTCTAAATGTAGGTTTCAGTGTACAGCATGGTCAATCTTAAAAATATAGATTTTAATACCAAATATTGAATTATTTACTTAAATAGAATATTATAAACTAAGTACAGTTTAAACAAAACTGAACAATACGGTTGCAGGACCTTTTTAGTTCAACATTTAAAAGTATGTAATTGATTTCCTTAGTATTTATTTTAAACAAAATTCGGTATCATAACCTGGTATGGTTTGACATTAATAAGTTGTTAAATGCATTTCGTTTAGCTTAATATTTAGTTAGGATAAACATGTTGATAGTAATACGACAGGTCTATATATTTTGTTGGGAGTTCGAAATAACGTATATAAAGTCTAGACATTAGTACAATTTTTATATGCTCCTTGTACCTCCGAATCTTTTTGATTATAGACATAAAAGGGGATGTTATATATATATATATATATATATATATATATATATATATATATATATATATATATATATATATATATATATATATATATATATATATATATATATATATATATATATATATATATATATATATATATTTACATCTTAGCCATCTTAGCCAAATATGGATTGATTCCATTAAAATTTGCAGAAAACTTCTCTATTCTAAATTTAGTCGTCAAAGCTATTACAAATGTATTGAATTTTTCAGCATTAATGTGTTTCCCGGATCGGGGTTATATGGGAGGTCTAACTAAATGTAAACCGATTTCGTCCATTTTCAAACTACAACTTTTTTAACATATCACGGATATAAACCCCCTTTTCATTTAGTATTTTTGTATTTCCGTAAGTTTTTATATGGCAGCTATGGTCAAATGGTGACCGATTGTGACAGGATTTTGAACACTGGTTGGCACTGGCATAAGACTTTCTTGTGCTGAATTTAGTGGCGAAAGCTATTACAGTATGTCATTTATTGGCATTTTAGAGTATTTTAGATAGAATTTTGGCTGTTTTCGTAAGTTTTTGTATGGGAGCTATGGTCAATTGTAATTTGATTTAGATGAAATTTTATATGCTGCCTAGTATATATGTAAAACTTCGATATACCAAATAGTATAGCTATTGGTATATAGAACAGCAAAATTAACGAAATCCTGTGATCACTCAAAAAAATTAATTTTTTGAAATTTTTTTGTGAAAAACTTTAAAGTCGATTTTCTCGTTAACTATGATAGCTACAGCAAAATTAACGAAATCCTGTGATCACTCAAAAAAATTGATTTTTTTGAAATTTTTTTTGTGAAAAACTTTAAAGTCGATTTTCTCGTTAACTATGATAGCTAGAGCAAAAATAACGAAATCCTGTGTCACTCAAAAAAATTGGTTTTTTTGAAATTTTTTTGTGAAAAACTTTAAAGTCTATTTTCTCGTTAACTATGATAGCTACAGCAAAATTAACGAAATCCTATGATTTTTTTGAAATGTTTTTATGAAAAACTTTAAAGTCGAGACGAGGTAATACGGGAGCTATGGTCAAATGTTTTTACCCAATTTCAATACCAAAATTTTCCAAGATATGAAGTGACCTATATCCTTTCGTTAAGGTTTTATCATGCCAGACAGACAGACGGACATCGCTCAATCGTCTTAGAATTTCATAAGGATTCAGAATATACTTCAATTTTTTCAGAATATACTTCAGTATTAAGGAAATTACAAACGGAATGACAATCTCAATATACCCCCAATTTTCTTTTCAGTTTTTTGCAAAAAAATATGGCAGGCCTGCACGTATATAGTGTGACGTATACTTAATTTTGTTGAAATGTTTAAAACTCATACGTACAGTGGTCATATAAGAATGAGATTGGTATGATAATAAATAAATGTATTTTATAAATAAACAAATGTATTTTATCCTTCCATCACCATACAGGGAATTGCTATATTAAATTCGTGCTAATGTTTGCGACACATACAAATATAACCCGATGCCAGAAATTACATATAAACACCTATATTAAGGAAATTATTGCTATTATTCACAGATATATCTTCAAGAATTAAAAAAGTCTTGTAAATTCTTCCAAGTTGTTCACTAATGAAGAAGGTTGTTTAATAGTTCATACATATTTTTATTTGCTTCTGAACTGTAAAACAAAAAGGAACTTTTATTTATTTCAAGAAATAAAATATTTAAACAAAAATTTAATAAATTTTTCTGAAACAATAGAAAACACCAATTAACTTCATTTGCCTTGAATAAAAACATGGAAATCCGTAATAAATAAATGTTAAGAAATTGAATTGTAATTTGAAGCTTTTGACCTGGACAAAGACATTTTAAATATTTTTAAATGATTACAAAAATCTTTCTTAAGATATATATATATATTACATGTGTACTAGGCTGGGTCCTTTTTTTTGACTTTTGTCTCTGATCGACTTCTAATAGTGAAATTATATGGCCAAATTATGTCAATCGGAAGTGTGCAAAATATTATTGATTTATTTTTAGGATGCGAGCCCGTGCAACGGGCCCAAAGTTTTTGAGGCCATTTGAATGAGAAAACTGAGAGTATTTGCAGTTTTTTCTACATTTCGTCCATTTAAAATTTATCTTAAAGAGAAAAGATAATGGAATCTAAAAGTGAACTAATGCAGCTTTAATTAAAGTCATCAATATTTGAAATCGATAAAACAGTTTTGAAGTTATTGCGATTTTCCCCCAAAAATTTGTGTCCTTGACAATACGCCTAAGGATACACCGCTAGAAAAAACTACCTTGGACAAAACCTTGCAAAGCAAGACATGATTTATCATTTTAAGCGTAAGTACTTCATAGTTTAACTTTGTTAAAATATAAGAATATTTACTTAGTTTTTTCATAATTGAAAATTGGTAGTTTTTCTCAAATTAATGGCTTTTAATTAATGGTTTTTAATCAAAATTTGCTGAAAAAAGTGCCAAAATAAAACTTGGGTCATATTTGACCCCATGTCTTAAAAGGGTTAAAATATATTTTTTTTTAATAAAAAAGACTTTGGCTTAGTGTAAAATAATTACTTTTAAGTATATTTATTAAAATTCAGTAATAATTTAATGACATTACGTATTTAATAATAATATAAACATTATTAAAATTGAATACAAATAAGATTTATGAAGCATGTACTCAATTTATGAGCAAAAAATTACTTTTTTGCGGAATTCGTCGAATTCGAACACAAGGTACGGGAAAATGGCTTGAAATATCGACCTCATTAGTTTTATTGTCTTTTTTTTATCTATTCAAATTTGTAATATCTGTTTAACAAAATTTTCAAAAAATTAAAAAATGCGTTTTAAAACCAATTTGAGAAAAATTACCCATTTTCGATTATGAAAAAAGCTAAGTAAATATTGTTATATTTTAACAAAATTAAACTATGAAGTACTTACAAGTCTTAAAATGATAAATCATGTCTTGGTTTGCGAGCTTTTTTACAAAGTAGTTTTTTCTAGCGATGTATCCTTAGGCGTATTGTCAAGGACACGAATTTTTGGGGGAAAATCGCAATAACTTCAAAACTGTTTTATGGATTTCAAATATTGATGATTTTAATTAAAGCTGCATTAGTTCACTTTTATATTCCATTATTTTTTCTCTTTAAAATAAATTGTAAATGGACGAAATGTAGCAAAAACTGCAAATACTCTAATTTTTCCCCATACAAATGTGCTCAAAAGCTTTGGGCCCGTTGCGCGGGCTCGTATCCTAAAAATAAAACAATAATATTTTGCACACTTCCGATTGACATAATTTGCCCATATAATTTTACTATTAGAAGTCGATCAGAGAGAAAAGTCAAAAAACGACCCACCCTAATGTGTACATATCAGTATTGATTTCAAAGTAATGATTTAAATATTGTTGCAATAAAAGGGCTAATGTTTTGTGTGTATTGCGTATAAAGTTATAATTTTAAAGTTAGATTTTTTTCAGTTTTAATTGAAATTCTTACTTATTAACTTTGCTTCATCTAACTTTTTTTTTGAGAAAAATTTGTGTTCAATTTGTTTTTATTTTTTTTTTACAAAAACCACTGAATGCCCTAATAGAAACATACATATATGTATGCGTATATACATATACATTTTTATACCTAGTGTTTGTGATTGGTAATTTTTTATTTTAAATAACTCCATTACATAACCCATGTTTAACAACAAACAATCCTTTTAAAATTACTCTTTATATTTATTTGTACTAACAATAAATACATTGTACATATGTATGTGTGTTAGTATATATATATATGTATGTAGATTATTCATTTGTATTTATGAATTTCGTATGTTTGCACTTGATTGTTATTACAAAAATTGTAAAAATACAGAAAAGCAAGAAATACAATTAAAATATAATAAATAACTCTTTGTTTTTCAATTGTTTTTAAAATAATTGATTCTGGAAGTGAAGAATGAAATATGTATATATATGATTGCAGATAAAGCTTGAATCATTTTGTGGTATAAAAAAGAAATATTCTATAAATTTATATATACATATGTCAAATGTTATACACCCATTACTAATGGTGTTGTCAAAGTCAAAATGAATTGAATTGATAAAGAAACCATGAACGTATCCTCTTATTTTTGTAAATAAAGCGTTACTAAATTTTTCTATTTTCACCCTTACAGGGTATTATTTTTACTTGTAACTTCTTGGTGGATCTATACATCGATCTATATATTTCAGAATTTTTCCATTTTATTATTAACCATATAGGCTGGTCTATAATGAATCGATAATTGTGATATAAAAATTTTTTTATATAATTTTTCAATGTTAAATTCTTTATATAAAATTTTTCGATATAAAAATTTTCACTGAAAATTTTTTGAAATAAAAATTTCTAAGAAAATTTTTTGGAATAAACATTTTTATAGAAAAGTTTTGATATAAAATTTCTATAGAAAATTTTGCGATATCAAATTTTTTATAGAGTTTTTTGATATAAAATTTTTCACACGAAATTTTTCGGAATAAAATTTTTTCTAGAAAATTTTCTGATATAAATGTTTTTATAGAAATTTTTTCGATATAAAATTTTTTATAGAATTTTTTGTTGTCAAATTTTTCATACGTAATTTTTCAATATAATTTTTCAATAAAATTTTTTGGTATAAAAGTTTTAATAGAATTTTATTTTTTGTAAAATTTTTGATACCAAATTTTTCGACATAAAAATTTTTATAAAAAAATTTTCGATATAAAACAGTTTATAGAAAATTTTTCTAAATAAAAATTTTATATAAAATTTTTCGATATAAAAATTTTTATAGAAAATTTTTCGATATAAAAACTTTCAGCTTTTTGTAGAAATTTTTTATGCAAAATTTTTTATACGAAATTTTTTGATATGATCTGTAATTATTTGTAATCTTAAAAAATTTTTCTAAATAAAAATTTTCATAGAAAATTTTTTTAAATATGATTTTTTTTTTAAATTCTTTGATATAAGAATATTTTGAAATAAAAATTTTCATAGGGAATATTTTGATATAAAAATGATTATACAATTTTTTGATGTAAAATTTTTCATACGAAATTTTTCAGAAAAAAATTTTTTTTTTTTAATTTTTCGATATAAAAATTTTTATAGAATATTTTTTGATATACAATTTTTTTTATAGAATTTTTTGACGTACAATTTTTTACACGAAATTTTTCGTTATAAAAATGTTTATAAAAAATCTTTTGAAATAAACATTTTTTGAAATAATAACTTTCATAGAAAATTTTAACAAAAACAAAATTTTTTTACGAAATTTTTCGATGAAAAATACTTCATAGAAAATTTTTTGGTATACAAATTTTCATAGATAATTTTTCAATATAATTCATATGAAATTTTATGAAATACAAATTTTTATAGAAAACTTTTCGAAATTAAAATTTCATAGAAAAATCCTTGAAATAAAAATTTTAATAGAAAATTTTGGATTTAAAAATTTTTATAAAAAATTTTTCAAAATAAAAATTTTCAAAGAAAAATGTTCATAGAAAATTTGGTTAAGTAAATATTTCCATAAAAAACTTTTCTATATCCAAATTTTTATTCGACATTTTTCGATATACCAATTTTTCGATATAAAAAATTTTTAAGAATATTTTTCGATATTAAAATTTGTAAAAAAAATTCCGATATAAAAATTTTCACAGATACCTTTCGCTAACTAATTTTTCTAAAAAATTTTTCGATGTATAAATACATATTTCGGCATTAAAATTTCCATAAAAAATTTGTTGATATATTATTTTTGATATATTTATTTTTCTATCTAAATTTTTCGATACAAAAATTTCTATAAAAAAAATTTTTAATAAAAATTTTCATAGAACATATTGATGTATAATTTTTCATATGATGTTTAATTTTTCATACGAAAGAAAACTTTTCGATATAAGAATTCTCAGAAAAAAAATTTGTGATATAAAAATTTTTATAGAAAATTTTTTTGAAATAATAAATTTTATAGAAATTTTTCGAAATAAAAATTTCATAAGAAATTGTTCGATATAGAAACTTTGATAGAGAATTTCTTGATATACAAATTTTGATATAATTTTGTGATGTAAAATGATTCATACAAAATTTTTTGATATAAAAATCTTCATAGATATTTCTTTGAAAATTTCGATATAAAAATTTTCATAGAAAATTTATTGGTATAAAAATTTTAATAGAATTTTTCGATGTATTATTTTGCATACGAAAATTTTTCAAAATAAAAATTTTCTTACAAAATTTTTTGATTAAAAAAGTTTCAAAAAATTTCCGAAAGCAAAATTTATCTTAAAAAATTTTTCGAAATAAAATATTCATAGAATTTTTGGTGAACAATTTTTCATACCAAATTTTTTGATATAAAAATTATGATAGAAAATTTTTCAAAATAAAAATTTTATAGAAAATTTTTCGATATAGAAATTAAAAAAAAAATCAATATAGACACCTTTCGGTAATTTAATTTCAAATTAACTTTTAAATAAAAAGTTTTGGTAAAAAACCTTTTGAGACTTTAAAAACTTTCATTAATGATATCTTTAAATTATAATTTTCAATCTTTAAACCCAATAGATATTAGAAAAACTCCCCATGGCATGATAACTTAAGAACAGAAAATAAAATGACATAATCATCAGCTATAAAATTCGTTCATACATAAGTCCAGATGACTACTTTTGCACTAAATTTAAGAGAAATATATAAAAAACATTCAAACATACCTAAAATACAGTATTTGAAAAGAAATCTTAAACTAAAAGTATCCAATGATAGAAATGATGACATTTTGATAGCTAACCAAACCTGAATGCCAGAAATAAGACTTATCTCAAACAAACCATTACGACAATAAAGTAAAAGTAAACAGATACTTATAAAACTAAAATTGAACAAACGACCGACAGCTGTAGACATTCACATACTCACATTCAGAAAACGAAAACCATACACACATATACACTAATACACAACACAAATACATATACTCATACTCGTAAATGAGTCTTAACTTATGTATTTGACTTTAATCCCATGCCGAGTAAAAGTAGGAAGGGTCAAATAAATAGCTATTAAATATAAAATCCTTAGATTGTATTGTCACACATATTAACATAGTTTAACACAGATACTAACAATCAGATATTTAAACATATAAAGACGATGAAGATGAAGTTTAACACTGATTGTCTGTATAAATGTATATTTTTCAGAATAAAATCTTTACAAAAAAGTATATGATATCATGAGATTGAATTATGAGTTAAATTTCATTTTAACCGAAACCCAATCATTTTTCTTTTGTACCCTTTTAACATGTGTATAAATGTCTTTCGAAGGGTTAATGTAAAGTTAATGTCTGTATTGTTGTGCAATATTGAAATGCTTAAATGTATTTGGTGTCACCTGGTCAAGTAAAGAGCAAAAGGTAATAAACTATAAATGAAAAATCTCAACTATAAAACCATAATTTTTAGATTCAATGAAGGATAATAAATTATAAATCTAAAAAAGAAAAATGCTGAAAAGAGATAAATGTTAATAGATTATCTTATGGTTGTCACAAGGTTTTAAAGCAATACATTTTAGTATTACGCCAGTAATTTTTTCAATATAAAAAATTTTATCGAAAATTTTTCGAAATAAAAATTGTTTAATATAAAAACTTTCATATAAAATTTTCCGAAATAAAAATTTTCGTAGAAAATTTTCGATTTAAAAATTTTCAAAGAAAATTTTTAGATTTAAAAATTTTCATAGAAATTTTCCAAAATAAAAATTTTCATAGAAAATTTTTCGATTTAAAAATTTTCATAGAAATTTTCCAAAATAAAAATTTTCATAGAAAATTTTTCGATTTAAAAATTTTAATAGAAAATTTTTCGATTTAAAAATTTTGATAGAAAATTTTTCGATATAAAAGTCTTCATAGAATTCATGTAAAATTGTTTGCACAAAAATCTTCGGTATAAAAATGTTCATAAAAAATTTTTCGAAATAAATTTTCGATATAAAAATTATCATAAAAAATTTTTCGATATAAAATTTTTTATAGAAAATTTTTCGAAATAAAAATTTTCATAGAAAATTCTTCTATATATAAATTTTTATAGAATTTTTTGGTGTAAAATTTTTCATACGAAAATTTTTAATATAGAGATATTCATAGAACATTTTTCGCAATAAAAATTTTCATAGAAAATTTTTCAATAAAAAAACTTTCTGAGTAAAAATGTTTCATACCACATTTTTCGATATAAAAATGTTCATAGAAAATTTTCAAAACAAAAATTTTCATATACAAATTTTTGAAATAAAAATTTTTATAGAAAATTGTTCGACTTAAAAATTTTCATAGGAAATTCTTCGATACAAAATTTTTTATACAAAATTTTTTATACGAAATTTTTTTATATAAAAAATTTTATAGAAAGATTTTCGATGTTAAAAAATTTTATAGAAAAAAATTTTAATAAAAGAATTTTTCGACGTAAGAAATGTTCGAAGAAAGTTTTTGGAAATAAAAAGTTTCATAGAAAATTTTTTGATATAAACATTTTCAAGCAAAAAATTATAATATAACAAATTTTATAAAAAAAATTTTCGATATACAAATTTTCATAGAAAATTCTTTGATTTCAAAATTTTTCCTACCTAATTTTTTCGATATCAAAAGATTCATAGAAAATAAAAAAGATAAAAATTTTAATAGAAAATTTTTCAGTATAAAAATTTAAATAGAAATTTTTCAGTATAAAAATTTTAATAGAAATTTTTCCGATATAAAAATATTCATAGAAACGATTTGTATAAAATTTTTTGATGTAAAAATTTTCATAAGAAATTTATTGATACAAAAATATTCATATGAAAATTTTGATATCGAAAAATTTTCTATGAATAGAAAAAATAAATATTGTTATAGAATTTTTTTGATATAAAAATTTTTATACGATATTTGTCGATAGAAAATTTTTCGAAATAAAATTTTTCGTAGAAAATTTTTTGATATAAAAATTTTCATAGAAAATTTTTTGATATAAAAATTTTCATAAAAAATTGTTTGATATAAAAATTTTCATAAACATTTTTCGAACCAAAAATTTTCAGAGAAAATTTGTTGGATAAAAATATTTTCATGGAAAGTTTTTGATTCAAAATTTTGCATACGAAATTATTCGATATATAAATTTTGTAGCAAATTATTCGATGTACAAATTTTGTAGAAAATTTTTCGATATAAAACTTTTCATAGAAATTTTTTTGTCTAAAATTTTTTTTACGAAGTTTTATATAAAAAATGTTTCGAAATAAAAATTTTAAAAGAAAATATTTCGGAATAAAAATAAAAATTTTAATGGAAATTTTTCCGATATAAAAATTATATATTTTTTGATGTAAAAATTTTCATAAGAAATTTATCGATATAAAAATATTCATATGAAAATTTTGATATCGAAAAATTTTCTATGAATAAAAAAAATAAAAATTGTTATAGAATTTTTTTGATATAAAAATTTTCATACGATATTTGTCGATAGAAAATTTTTCGTAGAAAATTTTTTGATATAAAAATTTTCATAGAAAATTTTTTGATATAAAAATTTTCATAGAAAATTTTTTGATATAAAAATTTTCATAAAAAATTTTTCGAACCAAAAATTTTCATAGAAAATTAGTTTGATAAAAATATTTATATTCATTGAAACTTTTTGATTCAAAATTTTTCATACGAAATTATTCGATATATAAATTTTGTAACAATTTTCCGATATAAAAATTTTGTAGAAAATTTTTCGTTATAAAAATGTTTATAGAAAATTTGTGTATACGTTTTTTTACGAAGTTTTATATAAAAAATTTTTCGAAATAAAAATTTTAAAAGAAAATATTTCGGAATAAATATTTTTACAAAAAAATTTTCGAAGTAAAAGTTGTAACAGAAAATTTTTCAAAATAAAAATTTTAATAAAAAATGTTTGAATAATAGTAGAAAATTTTTTGATTACAAATTTTTTGATGTAAAATTTTTCGTACGCATTTTTTTTTTAATAAAAATGTTCATAGAAAATTTTCAAAACAAAAATTTTTACAGAAAATACTTCGAAATGAAAATTTTATAAAATTTGTTGGTGTAAAATTTTTTATACGAAATTTTTTGATATAAAAATAGAAAATTTTTCGAATTAAATAGTTTTGGATATAAAATTTTCATATGAAATTCTTCGATATAAAAAACTTTCCGCTAAAAAAAATTTAATAGAAAATTATTCGAAATAAAAATTTTCGTAGAAAATTTTTCAAAATAAAAATTTTCATAGAAAATCTTTTGATTTAAAAATTTTAATAGAAATTTTCGATATAAAAATTTTCATAGAAAATTTTTCGAAATAAATATTTTATTAGAACATTTTGTCCCATTTCACACGAATCAGGTTTACTTGGCCAGCTTTTCTTTAAATTTCTTTTAAGCCTACATTCACGTTCACATACAAACATTTTCCTTATCAGTTTTCATTTTATTTTCTTTAAATTTCATACACATTTTCAAAATTTTCGCAGAATTGATAGTACAGTCAGGTTTGCTTAATTTTAATTCTGTCAATTTTTTCTCATACAAATTCAAGACTTGATAAGCCAAACCTGACAAGTGTAAAAGTAGACTTTCCGATATAAACATATTCATAGAAACGATATAAACATTTTTATAGAATTTTTTGAATTAAATTTTTCGATATAAAAATGCTCATAGAAAATATTTCGAAATAAAATTATTCGATATTAAGTTTTTATTGAAAATTTTTTGAAATTAAAATTTTATAGAAAATATTACCACATAAAAATTATAATGTTTTGAAAATTTTTTTATACATTTTTATAACATTTTCATAAACGCGATGATATGATCAGTTGAATTTATTCTTTTCAGCAGTTTCTTCGAAAATCTCATAAATTGATGGACCAAGCCTGATGTGTGTGAAAAGAGAAATTCAAATAGAACTTTTGATTTATTAAACATTTACAGCCTGTTCACAAAACTGTCATACGTTAGAAGGCAATCGAATACTAGCCTAACGATTAAGCTCTAAATTGAGTTCATTTTCTGTTTTCGTTTGGAAGTAAAAGCCATAGAAGAATATATAGAAGGTCGTCAGCTGATCCACTAAAATTTAGTATTCTACTAAATCACACGTACACGAAATGAAAGCTTTTTTGACAAACAGAAAAGCTTTTTGTACTCAAAATTTTGTTTGAAAAATTACGCGTTATTTTGAATGAAACGCACTGTTCTAAATTGCACACATAAAATGTTATTTTTTTTTAAATATTTTAACATTATTTTGATGTCGAAACACTTTTTATTTTTTACAAACCGAAAATTTTTTATTTTGTTTTCTTTCGACATTCTTTTTTTTGTTTTTGCTTAATTTGTATTGAACAAGTAGGGCTGCAATTTTTGGTATTAAAAAAATAATGAAATTTAGAATAAAAAATTGTTTATAGATTTTAATTATCCTAAAATCAAGTAAAACTCATTCTATACCTTAAAATATGGATTTCTCAAGAAAATTTCTTAAAATTACGGAGAAAATCTTGAAGAAAATTTTCGTCCTATCATATCATACTTTTTTGTGCAACTGTTTGTATTCATTAAGAAAAGTAAAAGCTCTTTTTAGGCTTACCAATACACTATTACTGATCCGTACTATTGACAGGTCCCAGGTGTACTTTGACGTTTCGTTGACTTTCTAGGTATTTATTTATTCTATGGTAAAAGCCATAAACTAACAACATAGACTGAGGACGCAACTGTCAAGTACATTTAAGAGACGTCATGGTACATTTTAGAGGCGCCATATTGTAATAGGTATTACTGTATTGGTAAAATTATGTTTAAGTGGTATTAGTGCATACTAAAATATCCACCACATACTAAAGCAGAGTTGCTTGGTATTGTTGATTTTTGAATTTTTGGTTTTTGAATTTGCACTAGAAATGCAACACTTGTTTGAATGATTTTTAATTCCCCACAAAAAAAGAAGCTCACCAATGAAATGTCAAATATTTTTTTGTTTATAAAATAAAAAATTTATACTTCTGACTTCGTTAGCTAAAATGAATACTTTCCCTTTTTCACCCTTTTAAACCCCATTTATTGTAAAAGTACTAAGCACATGTTTAAAATTCTTTAATACTTATTGATTGTGGCATAAAGTGAGCCTTTATGTTTATAAGTTCAAAAGATACATATGAGTTAAAAAAGTATCAAAATATAGTTTTTACTCTTTCTACCCTTATTAGTGCCATTTCCAAAAAAGTACAAAACACATGTCCCCTTATTTTTCTAGTCGATTATATGATTTATCCATTTTCTAGCCTGTTTTACCCATAAGCGGCCAAATTTAAAAAAATTATCACTTTTTATTTAGAAGATATTACGCTACCGATTTTTCCCCCCTTTTTACTCAAAAAATTAAAAAAAGGAACCAAACGCGTGTCTTATACTTCTTCAATGTAAATAGACCCGCTTGTAAATTATTCTTCTTGATTGATTTGTTTAAATGATAATCATAGTTTAATAACAAAATACACTTTAATATTTACCCGTTTTTTTTGCCTCATTTATCGTAAAAGTGCCAAGCACTTTCTTAATTTTTTTAGTCCTTATCAATTGTGATGTAAATTGAGTATTTATGTTTATTAGTTCAAAAGATACGTATAGGGTTAAAAAAGTACCAAAATATAGTTTTTACCCTTTTTTATCCTTTTTTGGAAATGGCACTAATTTTCAAAAAAGTACCAAACACGTGTCCACTTATTTTTTTAGTCGATTCAAATCCAATTTCAACTTTGTTTGCATCGATGTTGGTTTCGGTGATATGATGTTACTAATTTCTCCCTTTTCTACCCTATTTTACCTTCTAAGAGGTCGAATTTCAAAAAAGTACCGAATACATGTCCCTTGGTTTTAAGTGCCAATCTCAGAACAATTTAGTTTTTGTTTCTATCACTTTTGTTTTTGAAGATATACTTTACAGATTTTTACCCCCAAAATTAAAAAAAGCACCAAGCTCGTAGTTTATTTTTTTCAATGTCCATCGACCAGTCAATAAATTATACTTCTGGCTTTATTAGCCTAAAAGCCAAAAAACCTACCCTTGAATATTTTCCCTTTTTTTACCCTTTTGTACCCCTTTAATCGCAAAAGTACCAAATGCGTATTTAATTATTTTTTAATATCTATCGGTTGCGATATAAATTATGTTTCTATGTGTATTAGTTTAAAAGATACATATGGGTTAAAAAAGTACCAAAATATAGTTTTTACCATTTTTTATCCTTATTAGTACCATTTTCAAAAAAGCACCAAACACGTGTACCCTTATTTTTCTAGCCGATTCAAATCCAATTTCAACTTTGGTTTCGGAGATATGATGTTACTAATTTATTCCTTTTCTACCCTCTTTTGTCCGCTAGGCGGCCGATTTTCAAAAAAGTACCGAACACATGTCGCTTAATTTTTAGTGCTTATCTCAAACCAATTTATTCTTTGCTTATATCGCTTTTGGTTAAGGAGATATAATGTTACCGATTTTTCCTTTTTTTACCCTTTTAGTTGAAAAAAGTACCAAACACGTATTTGATATTTTGTACTTGGCAATCGAGCTCCCTATAAATTTTATTTCTAGCTTTATTGGTTCAAGTGAAATAAAAAGAAAAAAAATTGTACCTACCCTAAATTTTTTTGACCGCCTTTACCCCTTTTTGAACCCTGAATCAAAAAAGTACCAAACACGTGTCTAATATTTTTTTCTTGTTTACCGGCTCCGATACACAAAAATACCCTTAGAGGCCGAATTTCCAAAAATCCCTTCTTAGTGGATCTATACTTCGAAAAAGCTACCCGCTGTCAAAATTTCAGCTATCTAGCTTTAGCCGTTTGGGCTGGGCGATGATAAGTCAGTCAGTCAGTCAGTCACGTTAGAGTTTTATATATATATAGATAATAACCTTAATCAGTATACCTAATTTTGTAGGAATCGACCCATATTTGATCATACCTCCCATACAAGACACAAGTAGTTAAAATAATCATAAACGCTGAAAACCGCTTATAAATCTAAAGATAAATGCAGTTTATTACTAAAACTTTGCACAGGTAAATATTTTGTAAATATAAACCAATAACCGAAATTTGGAAACTATTGATTCACAATTGACCCTAGCTCAGGCCCTTAGCCGGAAATGACATAAATCTACTTAAATCCCCAAACTTAAAAAAGTATCATATAGTATATATATGTATGTCTCTAGAACAGTTGATTAAGCTTGACCATAAGATATCCTGGACCATTGAATAAGTAGGGTAAATTTGAATTTAGACCAATGTTGAGCAGAGTCTCTCTGATTTTGTATTTTTAATAGCGGTCGATAGACGGACACCGCTAAATTGATTCTTCTGCCGATTAATAGTCGATCGGTATAAATTTTGTGTGGTCTGTGGCAAATTATAAAAAGAATCTGCACTTTTCTGCTGCCTTTTTGCTAAAAAACAATAATATATTTACTTAATATTAATACAAAAAACAAATAAATTGTCTTTACTTACCATTTCCAATTACAAATAATTTTTGTTTGTTTACATTTTCATTTGACAGTTGTCAAAATGACTATGTTGAATTCACAGTAAATGTATGTGAGTTCACCACCTTAGTTAATTTATTCACCACATTTTTTTGGTTCCTTAGTAGAACATATGTTCTCAATCTATGTGTTTTATCTATGGTAAAAGCTTCGTAATGAAATATCAAATTATAGTATTGCCATGAAATATTTTGTTACTTTTATGAAAGCTTTTCCTGTAAAACTTAAGACTTTTGTAAAATGATGTTAACCCTTAAATTGAATAAAATTAAAAATAAATAAAAACAATACATAAAAAAAATTAATTTTTTTTTCAAAATTAAATTAAACATTTTTTCAATGAGAAAGAAAATTATTAAGAGAAAAGTTCGGGTTTTAGGAACAAGTTCCCTGGTTTCGACAGACCGGATTCCAAAGAACAAGAAACCATAGAAAATTGTGACACTCCAGTGGCTCAATAGAGTTGCATACCGACGAGCACGTTCACCCTTTCCTACACTCGGTAGAGTAGATCTTACAAAGACCCTATTCTGAGACATGTATTGCGTAAGAAGATTTGAGTTTGGGAACGAGTTCCCTTATTTCGTGAGGGCACATTCCAAAGTGAAACATGTATTGCGTACTGGTTGTATTGTTACTACTTTGGAATGTGCTGTAACAAAATCAGGAAACTCGTTCTCGATACATGAAATTTCATACGCAATACACGTCTATCTGTTAGATCTCATCTTTTCGTAGTCGATTGACCAGTAGACAGACGATACTCTATAGATAGACGATACGCTAGCCGTACAGTTCGTATGTAGAATTTGCTTGCCGCAGAAGTTTTTCCAATCAGTTGCATTATAGGGAAGTTTAAATCAAATGTCCACAAACACTACCTATTCCCCCTCCCACAACCTTTTCCTAGTTTCAACATAATGCATTGTATTGTGTTCAGGTCCTAAACAAATAAAAAATAAATAACTGTTTATTTTTTGTTTCCCAGGCGATTAGAATTTTTTAATTGTCTGATTTGACATTTACTTTCGTCTATACATTTCATTTACGAACCAAAATTTTAAAAGCTTTTTCTCGTTTCACTCAAAAACAAATTTCAAAAACCAAAAATTCAATTTTTTCGTAAGTTGTCGTACAATTTGAAAAAATTGTAGTTTTAAAAACAGGCTGTTAATCATGAAATAATAATAACAAGGAAGTTTCATTCTCTCTCTTCAAAATTATTTTGAAGTATATTGGGTTTTTGAAGTTTGATATTTGAAAACAAATTCAAGAAAAAACGTTGCCACACTAAGAAAAGGGGTACGTAATACATTGGGATTAATTATCAAAAATGTGTAAATTTGAAGTAAATCATATAAGGAAGACATTCAATATTAAAGAAATATAGTTAAAACAAATTGTATGATTATTTATCAAACTTTTAAGCAAATATTCATACGTTTTTTATGCATCAAGACATATATGCTTACATAAATTTTGTCATCATACCATTTCAGAAAAGTGGAATTGTCGACAAAAATATGGTAGCACAAACTTTCACTATCCTAACAAACGTCAGAAAGTTATCATGGCGACAAAAAGAGAGAATGGAACAACCTTCAGTTTTATTAAATCATGCTGTTAATTACCCTAGAAATTTAATTCATTTTGAAAAGTCATTGAAAATATAATAAAAAATTTCAAATGTTTTTTATCAAAAATCAAAAAGATTTTCTTCAGAATTTACTAAAGATTCGATTGTTAGCAAAACGAGAAATTTGTTTAACAAAAATAAGAATGGTAAGAGTCAAGTGAAATAAAATAATTCTATAACAAATTAATTTTGATTTTTAAAAAGGATTGTTCATCAGATGCGGGAGGTGTACGCATTGAGACCGATACTATGGGTGAAGTTAAAGTGCCAAATGACAAATACTTTGGAGCTCAAACTATGAGATCAAAACTGAACTTTCCTATTGGTGGGCCCGAGGAGCTTATGCCGGTAAGAATTTTTAATTTAAAATTCTAGTTATATATATGTTAACTTATAAAAACTTATTCATTTAGAAACCATTAATAGTGGCCATGGCAATTTTGAAAAAAGCCGCCGCTGTGGTCAATAAGGAATTTGGCTTAGATGCTAAAATTAGTGAGGCCATAGTACAGGCATGTGATGAAATAATAGAGGGATGTCATATAGATGATCACTTTCCTTTGGTTATATGGCAAACCGGTTCGGGTACTCAAACAAATATGAACTGTAATGAGGTAAGTTCAGGAATTTATAATCCAGGTAGACTCTTTTGCATATAATAATACAAAAATATTATTAAAGGTTATTAGCAATCGTGCTATTGAAATTATGGGCGGCAAAATTGGCTCCAAAACACCCGTTCATCCCAATGATCATGTTAATAAATCTCAAAGTTCTAATGATACTTTTCCTGCAGCCATACATATTTCGGTAGCCCTGGAATTAAACAATCGTCTAATTCCAGCCATTTGTGAGCTACTTGCAGGCTTAAAAGAAAAAGAGTGCGAATACAAAGACATCATTAAAATCGGTCGTACTCATCTTATGGATGCTGTACCTCTGACACTAGGCCAAGAATTCAGTGGTTATGCCCAGCAAATGCAATATGCTTTAGATCGCATTAACTCGGTACTACCACGTGTCTATGAAATTGCCTTGGGTGGCACGGCTGTTGGTACCGGTCTAAATACTCGCATAGGTTTTGCTGAAAAATGTGCCGAAAATATCTCAAAATATACCTGTCTACCCTTTAAAAAGGCCCCAAATTTCTTTGAGGCTTTAGCCAGTCGCGATTGTATGGTGGAAGTTCATGGCTGTTTGAATACAATTGCCTGCAGTTTAATGAAAATAGCCAATGATATACGTTTATTGGGCTCCGGACCTCGTTGTGGCTTGGGGGAGCTATTGTTACCAGAAAATGAGCCGGGAAGTTCTATAATGCCCGGCAAGGTCAATCCTACACAGTGCGAGTCTTTGACCATGATTTGTGCTCAGGTAATGGGCAATCAAGTGGCTGTATCCATTGGTGGTGCTAATGGTCATTTTGAATTGAATGTCTTTAAGCCTTTGGTGGCTTCTAATGTTTTGCGTTCCATTAGATTATTGGGTAATTTGAAACATAACTCATTTACTTAGTCATTTCTTTTTCCTAACATTCATCTTTTCAAGCTGATGGAGCTTCAAACTTTAATAAAAATTGCCTAAAGGATCTTAAGCCTAATAAGGAGAGAATTGATAAAATTATGAATGAATCTTTGATGTTGGTAACTGCTCTCAATACTCATATTGGTTATGATAAAGCTGCCACTATTGCAAAGACAGCCCATAAGAATGGCACTACTCTTAGAGAGGAGGCCATAAAGTCTGGTTTCGTTACTGAGGAACAATTTAAGAAGTGGGTTGACCCAAAGACTATGTTGGGACCAAAATAATTACATATATCGAAAAACTTTATTGATGTTGTTTGTTTATTTCTTTAGTAATTTTTTAGTTGTTTGTTCTAATCGTTTCAATATTGACTTTAATTAAATAATTTATTTTAATTAAATCTTTTACTCACTAAAACGATCAAGTCTTTTGTAAAATCCAAATTTGTGTAACAGTAGGTATAAACATTTTTTCTAAATATCATGACTAACAACAAAAAAAAAAAAAAAAAAGAAAGAAAAATCAATAACTACTATTTAAAACATATCGGCTCTTAAAAAGAAATTATTTAATATTTACTTCCAGCGCTTGAATCGTTAAGCGTTTGACCCTTTCGCGGACACCCCTTTTCAGGAATGGTTTCCCGTGGGCATTTTTCTATATCTCTGTTATTTTTAAAGATAGAAAAATTCTGAAAACACCGAACTGTTCCAAATTAAAAATGTAATCGACCTAAAGAATAAAAAGGACATAAAATTGTTGACGTTTATATCCGTCGCGACGCTCTGTATACCTCATCGATTGCGTTGGGTGCCATGACGTAGATTGCCGTCAGACGGATATATACGTCTAGGCATGTTCGAAATATTAAACATCTTTAAAATGTACATGTGACGTTTATACATGTCAAAGTTCTGGTAATTTCAGGTGTCCAAAGTTGTGAAAACGTATCGTACGGTGATGGGCTTTCTGGTAAGGATAATTTTATTCCAGATTGACTAGAATCAAAACAAAAATCGGGAATACTATCCGTATCTGATAACCACTTATCCTCATCAGCTTCTGCGTTTACTTCGGTTTCGTTAAAATCTGCTTCATTACCACAGGTGACATTATTTAAAGTTGAGTCATCTATTGAGGATACTGATGACGTTTCTGAGCTTAGAAGGTCTGGAACATAGTTTGGATCTCGCCCAGAATATTCTCCATCATCGGCAAATGGCTCTGAAGTATCTGAGTCTATTTCGGAGAAGCTCTCGCTAGAATCTTCTTCAGCAAACAACTTCTCTTATTTTGCCCTTTCTTTTTCATATGTTATGTCCAAAAACTTTAAATTTTAGACAGAGAACCTATGTTTTAAAATACATTTATTATAAAACTGCAATTTAACAACGATAGAAGTTTATTGCTATCGAAATTTAGTTAAAAAAACTTAAAATTACCTTCAATTTAATGCAAAGCACTAAATAAATTTTGTCCAGTATTTTTGCAACTGTGCACAAACACACGATTTCCACAACTGAAGTAATTTGCATGTACAATTGACGTCTATGAGCGTCATGCGTTTCCTGGAAGCTATGAGAGGTTATTTTTTTGTAGCTTATCAACAGATAAACATTTGATATTATTTCTTGGTTGCAACTTTGTTTATATACATTCATTGTATGCAAGAGCAATGTATCAAACACAGATGCTGATCTGTTGCTGAAAAACTTCAATAATTAGCATTTTAGGAACAAATATTTTTATGACGTGTATGAACGTCATGTCCCACCAGAAACTTTTGTTATGACGGATATATACGACGGATATATACGTTATGACGGATATATACCCATTTTTACCCACTTCCTCTTAACCGATTAGTCTCAAATTAAGGACACAAGCCAATATTGGATGACAATATAATATATTGTTATCCTTAAGTTGGCCTTTATTTTCATTGAGGTATTTTCCGTATTTTCATTAGGATGACCCAAATGGAACAAAGGCATAAAATTTTATATTTTGAAGTCGAATATCCTTTAGGGATGTAATATGACAATTATATATCATTTTAAGTGATTTATGAGTCTGTGGTGCCCAATTTTGGAGCTGATTGCGTCGCCCTAATAAAATCTTGGCTTTCCAAACTTCAAAACTTAAGCTCCCCACCATTTTTGCTATATGCACATTAGGGTAACAATAAAATTTTTTTTCTTTGATTTCAAATGTTTTTGTATGGAATATTGTGACACTAAAAAATTATATCTGAAAATGCGAGCCAAATCGTACAACACTTAATCTTGTCAAAAACAATTATTTTTATGTTTTTTTTTTTTAAATTCTCTAATTATTTCTTATGAAAATTTATCAGAAAATCAGAATTTTGACATTTGACCGCGGTGAAGAAAGGGTTAGTCTCATCGAATATTAAAAAAAAAACCTTTTAGCATAGATTTTCCATAAGTGAAAATTGAATACAAGTAAAATTTACCAAGAATTTACTCGAATTTAGCCCAAAAATTTACATTTTCGAGAAATTCTTCACTCAAGATATCGACCTAATTTTTTTGGGTTTTATTCCCATTAAAAAATGATTTTTGAAACCGACCTGAGACAAATTTACCATATTCCAACATCAAAAAAAACTAAGTAAATTTGATTATATTTAAACAAAACTGAACTATTTACTAGTAACAAGCCATTAAATGGAATTTCTTTGTTTACAACATACAATTTTTGGTGCATATCCTTAGGCTCGTTTTCAAGGACATGAATTTTTCGGGGAAAGCTGCAATAACTTTAAAACTACTTCATGGATTTTCATCTTTCATGATTTGAAATAAAGCTGCATTAATTTTCTTTAATATTCTATTATTTTTTTCTTGTAAAAATTATTCAGTTTTGGTCTAAATTTCGCAAAAACAAAAAACAACCCATTTTTCCCCATACAAATGGGCTCTTAAACTTTGGACCCGATGAGCGCCCATAGAACGTAGTCCGATTTGGTTCAAATTTTCAAACCAAAACTTTTAGAACTAGTGTCACAATATTCCGTAGAAAAAGTTATAAAATTCGAAAAATCATTTTCCTTCATACAAAAAATTGTCACCCTAATGCACATAAAACTATTTTAAAATCCACCCAACGTCTTAGAAGTTGTGGTCCAATATATTTTTCCACCATCCCACCGTGCAACATTTATGGCTATTACTAGCAATTCTTATAGAATTTTGTATATAAAAATTTTAGCTTTTTATAGAAATAAAAAAGTGCCTATAGACTAAAAGAAAACACTTTTGCCTATCTTTGGATGGTTTCGATTTTTGTTCCTTTTTGGTCCTTAAAAATTTATAAACGATTAAACTTCAAGTTTTAGGAATTTATGGTGTTTTCAAATTTACTACATAACACTCTAACATAAAATTATATAGGGTGCACAAATATCACTTATTAAAAATAACAGTCCATCTAACATAACAATCGCAACCCATTATCAATAATAGTTTTTAAGAAATCGTAATTAATATGAGATCAAATATTACCATTTTCTTTATTTTTCTAAAGTAACTTAAATGCTTTGCCTATTTTAATAAAAAAATGTTGGCTATGTTAGTTTTGATGTGTTTCCTTTCTTAAGGCATACAAATTTTGAGAATCTACCCAGTAAAACTTTTTGTTACCAAATAATGAATTAAACAGTTAAACTATTGAACACGAACTACTTACTCATTCGCTGTTTAAGTCATTACATTAACATGGGGATGTCATTGAAGGCAAGTACTTACCAATTGCAGAAAAGTAATGACTTGGGTAAGCAATTTGAAAACAACAACAACAACAGCAACAAATTTTTTGTTGTTGTTTTATTAAAAACATATATTTTTAAACGAAATACAAAATTTTTTTTATGATCCCATGCGGGCTCGAACCCAGACCCTCCGACTGCTAGGCAGAGACTCTTCCACTGAGCTACTTCATATGTTGAAAACTTAGCAGCTTATAATTAATATAAACAATTTTTTATTTTTAGATCCAAAATCGTGTGAAAATAATTTTGTTTTTCCCTGCTTTTTTTGCTTTGTTGTAATTTTTGGAAAAATAATTTTACACGATTTTTTGTAATTGTTTTAAAACTTTTTTAAAATTATTTTAAAACTTAAACAATTTAAATCTTCTTTTTTGTATAAGTTTTTACATAAGATTGACTCTTACTTACTTAAATGTTACAACCTGTTAAGGTCAAAGTCCGAGCATATTTTAGAATTCCATGGATTTCGATCTTGTGCGAATATTCTCCAACTTTATAGGCCAAGCTTTGAAAAATGTTCCTCTACTTGGTCTTTCTATCGAAGTTTCGGCCATCCTCCTCTAACATTAGGTAGTGGGACATTTCAATTCTAATTTTATCCTCTTCATTGTATTTTTTTCAAGAGAGGGCTACTAGCCCGTAATCCTAACCCATTTTTATCGATCTTATGGGACAACTCTCGGAACATGTTAACTCACAATATTAATGGGCGTTAAACTAGCTCCACGGGTGATACCATGAGGAGGTGTGTGTCCACAGTTGAGATGAAGGATGATCCACATAAGTTGGGCTTACCAAGTTAAGTCCAATTAGAATCGTGTTTGGTATTCAACATCCCCTACATAATCAAAATTAACTCATGGTGGTATTTTTTCATTAACTTGAGTTAGTTTTACAATTTTTTTTTTACAGAAGATAATATTTAAGTTCTTAAAATTCAAAAATCATTTAAAAAGACTCTTTTAATAAAAAAAAAAAACTAAAAAAAATTGTTGCCCCTGGTGGGATTTAAACCGGGGTCATTCAGTTTAAATTATCATCTTAATTACAAATAAGTACTTCCGTAATAACTTATTATTTATTCGGATGGTATGTTGTAGTCTTTACAAGGTAACCAGTTATCAGAGTACTTGCCATTACCAAAGTTTTGGTGGGTATGTCATCAAAATATATGGATTTTGGATAATAAAAATTGAATCTGGGCCACCGTGCGATGCATATATTTACATTATTTTTCATTTAAGGGTTAAACATGGCTCTAAAAGCCTCTTCTACTGATGTTTTAAGTTTTAAAATTCATTCAGTAGTTGAGAAATTGCTGAATAAATACCAAAAAATAACTATTACGAACCACTGTGCAGGGTCTACAAAGTTTGTGCTGGTAATTATTTTGTTGGCCGTTAGAATACTTGTAGGGTATCAAATTGTTAGGCTTGGCTGACTATAATACTTTCTTACTTTTGTTTCCAAAATTTTTGTTTTTAAAAATTTTATTCAGAATTTTGTATTGTTTCGTTGCAAATCTTACAAACATAAGCTTGTTAACAAGCATTTTACACAAATAACATTTACATCAACATAAAATCCATAGTAAAACTAAAACATGTTCATAAGCTTTCATGATCTAGCATAAATTGTTGTTCACCAAATTCGAGATGTATGCATTTGTAAGGATGCATTTATGTAAATCTAAGTTTGTGTTGTATAGGTATAAATGTATGTGGCTACGTTACTACTATTCAATTTATAGACAATTTTGTATAAACCTGAAAAAAATGTTTACAAAACTTTTATCTGGGATTAATACCCAGACTAACACGCCTGGTATTATAGACTCTAAAACATTGTTTGTCGATCTTATTAACTAGTAGACGATATGTTGTATTCGTTAAAACAAAAAAATTGTTCATCAATGAAACCCTTAAAAAAGAAGCATGTAACATATTTTTCGTCTCTGTAAGGAATTATCGGACAAATTTGAGGCCTTAGCATTATTAGGATTGCAAATAGTTAAGATTGTTATGAGATTAGTATCTAGTGAAAATCTCAATGCCTTAGAAACGAGGCTGTGATACTCGTAATTAATACTTCCAATTATTTTGGTTTTCTTTAGAATTTCAACTTTTGTATTTTCTTTTCAAATTTTGTATTTTCTTTTCAAATTTTGTATTTTCTTTTCTTTTTGATTTCCTTACACTGTCTCATTGTAATTTCGTTTGAAAGATTCTGTCATTTGTTATTGAATATTTTGAAGAATATTCAAAATTTTTGTTTAAAAAAACTTTTTTTAAACAAAAATTTGTTTATATACAAAATTTTTAAATATAAAAATGTTCTCTTATAAGGAATTTTCAGTATAAAAATTATGTTTTGTCAAAAATTTTAGGCATTCTTATATATTCTTATTTAGAAAATTTTGCGGTATGAAAATTTTCATATATTGAAAATTTTTTGCTTAACAATTTTCTTGCATGACAAATTTGTCAGTATAAAAATTTTCTTACACACAGGTATGTGATGGAAAACAATCGTTTTCAAATCGATATATATTTGAGATAATTTTCGGTTATTTTCCCAAAAAATTTAAAGCAAATGAAAGATAAAATATCAGTCAAAAGGATTAAAGCCAAAATTTTCATTTTTTTGGGGGAAGTAATGGAAAATTTGCTAAAAAAAAAATATGTCTGAAACCGATCGATTTGAAAACGAAAAATGTCCATCACATACCTGATAGAAAATTTTTCAGTATAACAATTTTCAGTATAACAATTTTCAGTATAACAATTTTGTAATAATTCTAAGAAATTGTTGAAAAAAACTGCTAAAAAGTTTCTAAAAACTAAATATTATTTTATCTTTAGACTTTTATTTCCCAGCAACATATTATATTTATCTCCTCCATTAATTTTAAAAGGAAAAGAAATTTTATAAATTTTTAAAAAGAAAATTTTCCACTTGAAATCCTTAAATCCGCTAGACTTGATGTTCTTGCGGTTTTTCCCATTTAATGTGGCCTCATGTAGTATAAACATAAACGACTACTAGCGATTACTGGAACGTTTACTCGTATATGGAAACATTTAGGTATATGGAACAAACATTTTGTTGCCGCATTTTGTATACATCATTGAAACTTAATGGAGTGTACCACAACTGATACAGTCAGATATAAAGCCAAACACTGATGGTTTATATTTTGGCACATTTTGGTGTGCCTTTACAGGCTGATGTACTTGGATATTTGAATGCTAAACAAAAGTGAATATTTATGTGAAATGCAAAGAAAACGTTTTTTTTTCGTTTTGTTGGAATATCTTTCACGAAAAATGAATGATTTTTAAGTAAATGGAAGCAAAATATTGCAGCTTAAATTGAGGCAATTTAAGTAAAATCGAAAGGTTTCTTAGTGATATGAAGGTTTTCTTTTCGAAAATTATGATTATTATAAAATTTTTTATAAGATAGTTTTTTAAACAGAAGAAGTTTTGTCAAAAGATAACAAAATTATCTTAATGTAAATATTATTCAAAAGGAAAGATTTTTCGCACTTGATCCCAGTCTATTATATTTATTTATTAATCAAATAGAGTTGATTAATAAAATCCAAAAATGCTTTTAGGGACAACCAATTCCTCAACGCGTTTCAGTGGTTGGTTATGGCATCATCTTCAGGAGGAGTATTTTTTATAGCGGAAAATTTTCTACTAAAAATTTTTTTATATAGAAAAATTTCTTATATCTCGAAAATTATTTATACTTTAAAATTTTTTATTTAAATTGGATACCGAAAATATTTCTTTTCAAAAATATATACCGAAAGGTTTTTTAATCGATTTTTTTTACCAAAAATTTCTTGAAAGGAAAATTTTCTTTAAAAAGGTTTATCAAAATTTTCGGACATCAAAGATTTAATTAAAAAGTTTTACTGTAGTGTATTGCACTAAGAATCCCAATTTATTACAATTATTTGTTATTGTAATAAATAGTTTTTTGATAAAACCAAAAAATGTTGGTGGGGAAACCTTTCCTCGACGCGTTTCGATGGTTGGTTAGGCCATCTCATCAGGAGGATTATACCTAATTCTAGACAGAGCGAAAACCACACATTATGTATAATTTGAGGGACTGAATAAATACGAATTATTATTATTATTATTATTGTGTCCAACAAATATATATTTTCATATCGAAAAGTTTTCTATAAGAAAATATGTTATGTCAAACAATTTTGACTAAGAAATACCCACATTTTTCTAAATGAAAATTCTTTGTACTGACTATTTATAATACGGAGAAATTTCTATAAAAAACTTCCTGTAAGAAAGTTTCTATACAAAAACTTTTTGTAAGAAAATTTTCTGTACGAAACATTTTTAAACCGAAATTTTTTAAACTAAATTTTCTTTACGAATGTTTTTTTTTTATTGAAAAGTTTTTTGTAATAGGAAATTTTTTTCCCTGAAAAATTTTCTATAAAAAAGTTTTTTTCACCCAAAAAATTTTTTATTACAAATTTTTTAGCTGGAATTTTCTTCATAAATTTGTTTTGTCGCAAAGAAATTTTTGCATTGGAAAACCATTTTTTAAAGAAAATTTTCAGGTAGAAAAAACTTTCTTATAGAAAATTTTTGGTAGAAAAAAAAATTATAGAAAATTTTTGGTAGAAAAAAATTATAGAAAATTTTTGGTAGAAAAAAATTATAGAAAATTTTTGGTTGAAAAAAATTTCTTAAAGAAAGAAAAAAAATTTTTCTACCGAAAAATTTCCATAAGAAAATTTTTTTATCTCGAAAAATGTTCCATATAGAAATTTTTCTATTAGAATTTTTGATTTACAGCTAAAAATTTTCCATAAGAAAATTGTCTATTTCGAAATCTATTGTATAAGAACGAATTTTCTAAAAAATTGTTTTATATATATATTTTTTTATAAGAAAATTTTATATAATATAGATAAACATTTTTCTAAGAAAGCCAAACAATTTTTATAGAAAAACTTTATATACAAAAATTTTTATAGAAACATTTTCTATACATAAAAATTTTATTGGAAAATGTTCTATATAAAAATATTTTGTAGAAAGTTGTTTATAAAAAAATTATTATCTAAAAATTTCCAATACACAAATTTTTGGCAATAAAATTTTTACTCAAAAATTTAAAAACTAAAAAAGAAAAATTGTCTATACAAAAATTTTTATATAAAAATTATTTATACCAAAAATTTTTTTGTAGTAAAATTTTCTCACAAAAATTAATTAATTAATTAAAATATTTAAAATAAAAATTTTCTATACAAACATTTTTTGTGGAAAAGTTTTCGATGCAAAAATTTATCAGAACAAAATTTTCTACAAAAAAAAAACTTTTTATTAAATTTTCTATACAAAATTTTGTTTAGAAAAATTTTTATAAAAAAATTTTGTGTACCAAAAGTTTTTAGAAACATTTTCTATACAAAGATTTTAATAGAAAAATTTTCTATAGAAAAAATTTCAATACAAAAATTTTTAAAAGTAATGATTTCATAGAATAGAATAAAAAACAAAATTTTCTAAAAAAATTATCAATATAAAATTTTTTAAAGAAAAATTTTGTATCGAAATTTTTCAAAGCAAAATTTTAATAAAAAAAAAAGTTTATATTAAAAATGCTAAAAAAAAGTTTATGTGTGTGAATGTGTGTGAAGTTAAATTTTAAAATTTAACTTTCCAAGACACAAACCCAGATAGTTAACAGAGCTATGTTAAGCACTTAATAGGGGTACTGTTAATGGTAAAAAATTTAGCTATCACTTTAAAACCGATATTTATATACTAAAATCGGCTTAAAAAAATAAAAAAACACTGCTATATATTACATATATCCTAGATTCATAATATTTATAAATGTTTGAGCAAAAGATTTTTTTACGTTTAATATGTCGAAAAAACCAAAAAGAAAATTCTTAGTGATCTTTATGCACTTTTGTCCTTTTCTCGAAAATCTTAGGAGATGGGCGGATAAAATTTATTGGATATCATTTCAGAACGGATCTAAATAAATATTCAAGGTCAAAAGTGTTAACAGTTTGTTTTTTCGTAATTATTAAGAAATTTGATATTTAAATTTTAAAAAGGACTTTAGTCCTTTTCTCAAAAATCTTAGAAGATGGGCGGATGAAATTTATTGAATATTATTTCAGAACAGACCTGAATAAATATCCAATAGTCAAAAGTGTTAACAGTTTGTTTTTGAAAAGATATCCAATAAATTCTATCTGCCCATCTCTTAAGACTGAAATTTTTCTATTAAAATTATTTTATGAAAAATTTTTTGTACAAAAATTTATTAGAAGAAACTTTTCTTTCAAAAATTGATTAGAACAACATTTTCTATACAAAAAAGTTTTTAATTTTGTTAATTTATAGAAAATTTTTTCTTGAAAAGTTTTTACAAAATTTTGTATACAAAAATTTTTTATTTAAATTTTTTTTTAAAAAATTGTTTTTAGAAAATTTTTCCATACAAAAATTGTTGATAATAATATTTTCTATCCAAAAATGATATCATTAAAAATTTTCTATACAACGTTTTTTATAGAAAATTTTCCACACAAAAATTTATTATAAAAAATTTGTATGAAAACATTTTATATGCTAAAATTTTGTATAGAAAAATTTCCTGTACAAAAATTTTATAAAACAAACATTTTTTTATACAAAAATTTTCTATGCAAATTTTTTTTAGAAAAATTTTCTTTACAATTTTTTAATAAATTCTATAAAGAAAAAAATGTATCTGTTGTAAAAAATTTCTTTGAAAAATTTTACATCGAAAATTTTAAGAAAAAATGTTCTTTAAAATAAATAAAAAATTTTCCCCACCAAAATTTCAATATTCATACAATATTTGTTTGAAATTAATTTCAGCAAAACGTTTGTATTTTCCGTTTGAATTTTACTTCTTGTCATTGTTGCAATTTTCCAATAAATTCACTTTTGTCCGGTTTTTTACTAAAATTGTATAAAAATATTTTTTGTTGCAGTTACATAAATATTTTTTCCTGAGCATTAATTTTTCCAATTTTTTTTGCCAATGCTTAACCAGCAGTTTTACCATGTTTTTTTTTATGCATTTGTTACTTTTATTTAATATTTAAAAAAAAAATTTTGCAAATATAAACGAAAGTTTTGGGTGCTCTAGAAATGGGTTTGTTTTCGTTTTAATATTTTACTTTTTATGATTTTACGTTACAAGTAATTTTGTTTTATTGTTTTTTAGGTTTTGTTATTTTTTCGTTTTTCCCCTCGTTTTCATTTTATTTTTGACGCTTATATGTATTTAATACCAACAACCACCATTTGCTTTTGTTTACCTTTAAACCAAACAACTGAACAACTGGTAGCTTGAAACAGCTCGACAGAAAAAAATTCCATCATCAGCGAAATCCAAATGACGACGCGTAATAAAGATAAGCTCTGTTTTTGTTGTCACAAAAAAAATCTCAATTTATGGGAATCTTTTTAAATTTATGCCACGACATACATTGCTTTCCTGGTTGCTGTTGCTTCAGATCCTGCTGCTGTTGTATGTTAGTTCGTTGGTTGGTTGGCTTTTAGTGAAAATTTATTGCCAATCAGTTGTTCGTTTACAGAATTAATCTGGGGTCATAGGGATATACAGAAAATCATATACATATGTGTCTGTGTTCATGTTTGTATTTTTAAGCGTACAGCTGCGTTTAAGCATACACACATACATGTATACATACATAGGTACATACATAAATAGATGAGTGTAAGAACGGAAAAAAACTGCTGTACTCGTTTTATTCTTAATCATGTGATGAGAAGCTTAAATTTATTGTGATATACCATTTGTAATATAAGCAATAAAACCTTGTGATGTTGCAGCATTTTTACTGCTTGGAAAATCATTTTATAAAAACTTAGGTCGTGATTAAAATGTATACCTAATATTACTTATTTACTAGAACAAAGTTATAACTCAAAATTTTTGCTAATAATAAGTTCTTTCGTTATATAATTTCTGTTTATTTCGACATAAATATTAATATGGAGCAGTATAAGTGTTAATATAGTTATTATTTTAGTATTAATTGTATGGTCAAATGTATAAAATGTATGTTAATTTAAGTCATTTCCGGCAGGGGCTTTAGTTCCGGGATGGAAAATAGATTTCTTAATTTTGTACCGATAAGAAAAACCAAATGTACTTTTTGCATTATGATGGTACCATATGGTATCATCTACAGTGATTCCGACATAATTTAAAGCCCTTCGAACCAGTAGAATTTTTCAGATGAAGTGTTTTGTTTTTATTTTTTTTTTTTTGGAAATTCTTCAAAAATTTATTGTTTTTAAAAATTTCGTATTTTGATAAGAAATTTTTCAAAAATTTATGTTTTTTATAGGAAATTTTTCAAAAATTTCTTAATTGTATAGGAAATTTTTCGAAAATTTCTTAGTTTTATAACAAATTTTTAAAAAATTTCTTAATTTTATAGGAAATTTTTTTAAGAATTTCTTATAGGAAATTGTTCAAAAATTTCTTATTTTTGTAGGAAATATTTCAAAAATTCCTTATTTTTATAGGAAAATTTTCAAAAGTTTCTTATTTTTATAGGAAATTTTTCAAAAATTTCACATTTTTATAGAAAATTTTTCAAAAATTTCTTATTTTATAGGAAAGTTTTGAAAGATTTCTTATTTTTATAGAAAACTTTTAAAAAATTTCTTATTTTTATAGGAAATTTTTCAAAAATTTCTTATTTTTATAGGAAATTTTTCAAAAATTTCTTATTTTTTTTGGAAATTTTTCAAAAATTTCTTACTGTTATAGGAAAATTTTCTAAAATTTCTTATTTTTATCAAAACTTTTAAAAAATTTCTTATTTTTATAGGAAATTTTTCAAAGATTTCTTATTTTTATAGGAAATTCTTCAAAATTTCTTATTTTTATAGGAAGTTTTTCAAAAATTTGTTATTTTATAGGAAATTATTCTAAAATTTATTATTTTGCAGGAAATTTTTAAAAAATTTCTTATTTTTATAGGAAATTTTTAAAAAATTTCTTATTTTTATAGGAAATTTTTAAAAAATTTCTTATTTTTATAGGAAGTTTTTAAAAAATTTCTTATTTTTATAGGAAATTTTTAAAAAATTTCTTATTTTTATAGGAAATTTTTAAAAAATTTCTTATTTTTATAGGAAATTTTTGAAAAATTTTTTATTTTTATATGAAATTTTTCACAAATTTCTTATTTTTATAGGAAATTTTTCAAAAATTACTTATTTTTATATAAAAGTTTTCCAAAATTTCTTATTTTTATAGGAAATTTTTTAAAGATTTCTTATTTCTATAGGAATTTTTTCAAAAATTTCTAAAGGAATTTTTTTAAATTTCTTATTTGTATAGGACATTTTTAAAAAATTTCTTATTTTTATAGGAAATTCTTCAAAAATTCCTTATATTTAATAGGAAATTTTTCAAAAATTTCTTATTTTTATAGGAACATTTGCAAAATTTTTTTATTTAAAAAGGGAAATTTTTCAAAATTTTTTTAGGAAAATTTTCAAAAATTTTCTATTTTTATACGAAATTTTTCAAAAATTTCTTTTTTTATTGGAAATTTTTCAAAAATTTTCAAAAATTTTTTATTTTTATTGGAAAATTTTCAAAAATTTTTTATATTAATAGGGAAATTTTTTTAAAATTTATTATTTTTATATGAAAATTTAAAAAAAAATTTTATTTTTATAGGAAATTTTTCAAAAATTTCTTTTTTATAGGAAATTTTTCAAAAATTTCTTATTTTTTAAGAAAATTTTTCAAAAAATTCTTATTTTTATAGCAAATTTTTTAAAAATTTCTTATTTATATAGTAAATTTTTCAAAAATTTCTTACTTTAGTAGCAAAGTTTTTCAAAAATTTCTTATTTTTATTGCAAAGTTTTTCAAAAATTTCTTATTTTAATAGGAAATTTTTCAAAAAATTCTTATTTCTATAGAAATTTTTTCAATTTTTTTAAAAATCTTATCTTTATATGATTTTTTTTTCAATAATTTATTATTTTTATAAGAAAGTTTTCAAAAATGTCTTATTTTGAAGTCAAAGTTTTTAAAAAATTGCTTAATTTTATAAGACATTTTTCAAAAAATTTTTATTTTTAACAAATTTTTTAAAAAGTTTTTATTTTTATAAGAAGTTTTTGAAAAATTTCTTATTTTTATAGTAAATTTTAAAAATTTTTTTTATTTTTATAGGACATTTTTCAAAATTTTCTTTCTTTCATGGCAAATATTTCAAAAATTTCTTATTTTTATAGGCAATTTTTCAATAATTTCTTATTTTTATATGAAATTTTTAAAAATTTCTTCATGCATATATTATTTTAAGATTATTTTAAGATTTTTTATACACTTAAGTCCTTTGCATTACATGGAAGTAAGGGTCAAGTGTGAACCGATATTTTAAATATATCGATGTTGATTTGGAAATAAATTCAAGTTCATGATACAAAGACACAAATTCAGTTTTTTTAAATTTTACTAGGATAAAAAAAAGAAATACAATTGTACCACGTTTACCATCCCTGGTTTAGTATAGTAGCAAGGTTCAGTTAATGATCGGGTTATCATAATCAGTAGAAGTATCCCTACTTTAGGTGGAACACAATGCATGTAACTGTTTTTAAAACACAATAATTATATTTTGTAAATCAAATTATAAAAGTAAAGATGATTGACTGAATAAAACTAATTTATCTTTTTTCCATTTCCAGCATTCATTCTATAAGATCATATAGTACGGTAGCATATAATACAAATAAAATTTATTTTTTATTTTCATTTTGTCTATTAGCTAATAATACTATTTGTCAAAAAAACAAGTAAGAGTGGTATATTCGGCTTTGCCGAATCTTGGATACCCTTCACCACTGGTGTTCTAAAAGTAAAGTACAAAATCGTAAGAATATATTGATAATTATATAGTTCCTGATTACTGACTAAGTTGAGCTCCACACAAATGCTTGATATGTATATTAATTTTCTGTTGTTCGTACTCAATGTAATTCCTAGCCATATTTGGTTATACTAGTATTATATGCAAAGAGTCTTTAAAATTAAGAGTCGGAAAACGAAAAGCTTTTCGGTGGCGTCATCATTTAGAATAGTTATGGACCCAAAGGTTAGGTTGGGCAGGTGGCTGATGTCTAGCTTAGAAATAAAATAGACACATATTTTACGAACATTTAATAAAGTTCGATAGACCAGATAAACCATGCAGAAAAGATGCTTCAAAATGTAGATGCCCTTAGATTTGCAAAAGCACATCGATATGATGAAGATTAAGTATTTTGGCATGCAACCCAAAAACACAGTGCCCAGTGAGGGTTGTGCACTTTAATTCGTACGAATTATAGAACTATTAAAAGTTCATGATTAGTTATTTAAAACTCTGAACTGGTTTAGGTCAAAGCTTTAACAATGATTGTCAATGTATATAAGCCTTAAAATTATAGGGTATACACTCTTAGTTTTAGATACATACGTGAAATATATAGCTTTTGAATGGATGAATATCAGCTTTGTCGGAAAAGTTATTAAAGATTTACTTGTTTATCTGTAGTTAGTTAATTAATTAAAATGAACACTTCATCAATAATATTTGGGATGTATAGTTCTTTCGATCTGTCCGATGGATGTTTGGAAAGTTTTGCTCTAGTTCTTTGTGCAATCATAGTGTGATTTAATTTATCAGCATTAAAGTGATTCCCGGTCGGGGTTATATGGGAGATTTCACTAAATGTGAACATTTTCAATACCGAACTTTTCAGGAAATCAGAAATACTTTTGTCAAATGTTGTCCCTCTAGAAAGTTTATTTTAGGCGCTATCGCCTTGAATAAAAATATTGTACAATGTCTTTAAACTAAATGTCATTATCGTATCTATTATAATTTGTAATTTATTAGCTACTAAGAGATTGTTTTAGGCGAAGTTATACTGGAGCAATTGTCAAACGTGAACGGATTTCTCCCAATTGCAATTAAAAAACTTAAATTATCGTTGATATGTGAGATACATACATACATATGTAGGTTTTGAACGGATATCATGTACTTAGCTGCATTTTTGGACTTCTTAGGAAGATTACCTATAATTTGATATATAATACATTCTCAAACGTTATCATAATGTTCAAAAGTCAGACACAAAATCGAGATAAATGCAGTGTGTCTGTCAACTAAAATCAGATTTGTGGAGCTCCTGGATTTTACACAAAATTTTAGGATATTGTCCCACCTGAATTTAATCATTGTCGATCAAAACACCTGAAATATCGCATAAACGCAAATGCATCAGAATTTAGGACGCTATTAAATTTCATCAAAATAAACACCTGATATCGACAAAACCGAAACTCCAAGAACTTGACTACAACAGAAAAAAGGACAGACAGGTAGACGGACGGACAAACAAACAGACGGACGGAGAATTTCCTAAAATCTGATATATAATTTATGTAGGTTCTTCCTCCAGGGGCTACAGAAACTTGATTTCAACAGACAGACAGACAGACAGACGGACAGACAGACAGACGGACATCGCTTAATCGATTATCCTCCCGATTCTGAGTCGATCGGTATAATTTTTATGGGGTCTACGATCACTACGAAAATTACAAACGGAATCACAAACTTATAATACCCTTTCACCTATTGGTGAAGGGTATAAAAAGGACAGACAGGTAGACGGACGGACATGTAGACGGACGGACAAACAAACAGACGGATGGACGGGCAAACAAACAGACGGACGGACAGACGGACGGAGGTCGCGAAATCGATTCTTGTGCCGATTCTGAGTTGATCGGTACAATTTGAATGGTATTCGTAATCAGATTTGTGGAGTATATATATCAGATTTTAGAAAATCCTCCCATAAAGAACGATGTCAAATTTCATCACAATCGGTCCATAAACACCTGAGATATCGCTGAAACAATACTTACAAAATGTAAACAAAATTTCTTAGACACGTACTTTGGGCAATTTGCTGTACATCAAATGTAGTGTTATGGCGATATCTCAATTGTTTATAGACCGCTTTTGATAAAATTTAATAACGTGCTTGGTGGGGGAATTTCCTAAAATCTGATATAAAATTTATGTAGGTCCGTACTAAAGGAGGATAGTTTTTCCTATTTCTGGATTTAATTTTTTCAACAAACATTCTCTAATGTGTACTTTGGGCAATTTGCGATACATCAAATTCAGTGTTTTGGCGATATCTCAGTTGTTTATGGACCGATTTTGATAAAATTTCACAGAGTGCTTTGGGAAAATATTTCCTACAATCTGATATATAATATATTATCACATGTACACCAGGAGTATCTTTTTTCTCTTGTTATTTAAAAGTGTGTTTCAATCAAAAATTTTCAAATTTTCGTCTAATTTTTGGTATTTTTTCGATATTTTCGGTGTTTATAAACCGATTTTAATGAAATTTAATAGCGTTCATTGCGGGAGAATTTCCTAAAATCTGATATATAATTTATGTAAGTCCATCCTCCAGGGGCTTCAGAAACTTGATTTCAACAGACAGACAGACAGACGGACGGACAGACAGACAGACAGACAGACAGACGGACATCGCTTAATCGATTCTCCTCCCGATTCTGAGTCGATCGGTATAATTTTTATGGGGTCTACGATCACTAATAAAAAAATTACAAACGGAATCACAAACTTATAATACCCTTTCACCTATTGGTGAAGGGTATAAAAAACCTTCAAATTTCCTATCATCTTAAACCATCACTTTGAATATTTTCAAAAATATTGTTTTATTAGTTACCAATCAATTGACCCTTCCAGCTAATACTTTATGCGTTCACACCAAACAAAAACTCATTAAAATTATGATGAGCAATTTAAAGGCTAAAAGTAAACATTAAAATTTATTCGATTAATGTTACGATATAAAAATTATATTTATGCCTGACATTAATGTTAAATTTACTTAACTCAAAAGCAATTACCATTTAATTTTATCTTTTGCTATTGAGAAGAAAAAAACGCCTTAAGGCAACTGAGAAAATACACTTATAATGGATGTATTTACAAATAGAAGAAAAAATATTATTATACAGAATCATAAGCAGATTTTTTATTTTGGCTAAAATTAGGTAAAAATGGGTAGAATATTTTAGGCTAACTATATGAAAAAAAAAAACATATACGAGTACATGTACAGTAAATGTATAATTTTTGATTTGATTTGCAACGCATTCTAAACTTTAACAGTTATTGAAATGTTATTCAATTCTATACTATATTAAATCGATATGCCGAACGTACTGAAAGTAGAACAAACTTATTATAAGAAATTTTCATCAACTTTTTAAAAGCGAACTTATTAAAAGATTATTATTAAAAAAAAAAATATAACAACTTTTAAATAATTTTAACTAAATGCTTAGAATGGCATCTATGAATTCTTCCACTGTTATCCTTGACTCTAAGTGGACCATAGAGCCTATCTATGAACAAACCTGATAAAAAAAACCATAAGTTTGCAACATTAAAAAAAAAAGATTTTAAATTTATAAAAAATATTTCCATAAAATTTTTTTATAAGAAATTTTCATAAAAAAAATTCGTTAAAAATTTGTTTACAGAAAAATTTTTGTTTCAAAGCAATTTTTGATAGAAAAGAAATCGTATATAATTTTTTATAGAAAAAATTTTATACAAAACTTTTTCTATTTTGAATTTTATATAAAAAATTGTATTAATGCAAAAAAAATTTTATGCAAAATTTTTTATTCAAATAAATTTTTATACAAAAATATTCATATAAAATTTTTTTAAAGAAAATTTTTTATTAAATTTTTTTTTGGAGAAACATTTTGTCATTTTCGTATGAATTTTCATATAATTTTTTTTTAGAAAGACAATTTTTTGATACAAAATTTTTGATTTCATAAACCTTTAAAAAAAATATATTTGTATAAAGTTTTTTCATAGAGAATCATTTTTCTCGAAAAGTTTTTGTTTTTGATTTTTTTATAGAAAAAATTTCTCATCAAATTTTTTATTTTTGTATAAAAAATTTTTGATATAAAGTTTTATCCCAAATCTGTTACATTTATTTATTAATGTAACAGACCAATTTATTGATAAAAAATCACAGGATTCTGCATATAGTATCCAACGGCTGCAGCAAGAATGTAGGAAGTGAAGGAAGATGAAAACTGAAAATTGTTTGTGTTTTTGTTCAGTCAATGATCTACGCTTTTACTTATGGTTTATAAACATAATTCTAAAAAGTTTTGTTTGTGAATAAGTATTAATGCGAGGTTTTCGATCTGTCTAAATTGGGGATAATCCTCCTGAAGAGATGGCCTAGACAACCATCCAAACGCGTCGAGGAATTTTAGTTTCTCCGCAAACAATTTTTGGCTTTTTATCAATAAATTGGTCTGTCACATTAATAAATAAATGTAACAGATTTGGGATCAAATATCAAATAGTCATTCTTTTTGTATAAAGTTTTATTATAGAAAAATTTTTGTATAAATTTTTATATACAAAAATTTTCGTATAAATTTTTTATAGAAAAATTATCATATTTAGAATACAATTTTTTTAAGATAAATTTTTGATTCAAAGAAATTTTTTTCGTCAAGTTTTTTTAGAAAAATCTTGGTATAAAAAATTTGAGAATAAAGTTTTTTCGTATAAAAAAAAAAACATTTTATATAAGATTCATTAATAGAAAATTTTTTATATAAAATTCCTTAATAGGAAAATTTTCATGTTAAATTCTTTTATAGAATTTTATAAAAAAATCTTGCACAGAAAAATATTCATATTAAATTTTTTCATAGAAAAATATTTGTAAAAAATTTCGTATAAAAAAAAATTCATACAAATTTTTTTTCTAGAGGAATATAACTTTCGACGTCGTTTTAATTTCTCATTGAATCGAAGCAAAAAAATTGGTATATTATTCTCCACTGATTGTTTTCTTTCCTGTCAATATGGATTATGTTACATAGATATTTCCTATATACTTGTTTAGATAACAATTTAACAGAATTATAAATGACTTATTCTCGCAATAGTTTTGCAAATGTTTCTGGGAATGAAGTACCGTTATCTGGCACATAGCTCTATTTTGTATTATTAGTCAAAGTTTTAAGTCTTCGTATTTTTACATTTAAGTATTTGAACGACATTCTGTTAAATATCTCTTAAACTATTAGGTAAGCATATTTTTCATTCTTAAGTAGTTTTCGAACGTGTTAAAATCATTTCGATTAGTTTATATTTGCGAAAGTTATACGGACCAAAAGATTTTACACACAATGGTGCTCAACTTTGGCCCACTGTAGAGGCCACTGTGCTAAAAATAGACATGTTTTTAAAAATAGGTCTAAGACTCCAACTACCCATTAGATGATTTCTGTATATTTCGCCAAAATCCGCCCAGAAGTTTTAAAGTTATTACAGTAAAACGAAATAACTTCACATACAATACTTTGCCATATAACTTCTAAGCCATTTGGAAAAAATTTAGTTACTTTGTCGAAAGTAGCAAACTAACAAAGAACAAACATTTTATGCACCAAAACATTTCCCGTTTTTGTTTAAATAAGATTTTTTGTCGCTTACTATCAATATTTTTCCTGTCGCTTGCGATCATTTGAATCTAAGGGCTCGACATACAAATAATATTATCTTAAGGGTTCAGTTTTCATTATCAAACTACAATATTTTCACAATATCTTTGAACTTAACGCTTATGTTTATGTATGTTTGCATTAAGTTATTTTAAATTTTTTTTGGTTTATTGGTTAAATTCCATATATAATTTAATAAAATCAATATACGCATAAATACACACATACATAGATATTTCTTAATGCGTTCATAGTGCAAAACTTCCTGTGTGTATATTTCTAAAGAAGGAGACAACCATCAAAAAGGTATAAGTCTACTTACAATTAAATACTACTAAAAATAAAAGATATAGAAAAAAATGAAATAAGAATGAAAAAAACGTAAGAGAAAATAAGATTATCACTAACAATAAAAATTTAGTTAATCAGATAATGGATAGGAGATACTTGAACAAATGATTTCCATAAAAAGAATAATGAAGGTAAAAAACAGAAATAACCACAAAAAGAATAGGAATAATAACAGTAAATTAAATGCAATAGACCCAGAAATAAGATGATGCAAGTGAACCTTCATTACTTTTCATACCTATACCCAATTTTTGTGTGTATATTAGGGTGACAGGCATTTTTTTCTTTGATTTAAAATGTTTTTCTAAGGAATATTTTGACACTAGGTCTAAAAGTTTAGATCTGAAAATTTGAGCCAAATCGGACAACGTTCTATGGGCGCGCATCGGGTCCAAAGTTTAAGAGCCCATTTGTATGGGGAAAAATGGTTTATTTTTTGTTTTTGCGAAATTTAGACCAAAAATATATATAATTTTTACAAAGATAATAGAATATTAAAGAGAACTAACGCAGCTTTATTTCGAATTGTGAAAGACTAAAATCCATGGTGTAGTTAAAAAGTTTTTGCAGTTTTCCCCTGAAAATTCATGTCCTTGAAAGCACGGCTTAGGATATGTACCAAAAATTGTATGTTTTAAATAAGGAAATTCCAAAGTTATACATTATTTATCATTAAATGGCATGTTACTAGTAAATAGTTCAGTTTTGTTTAAATATAATCAAATTTACTTTGTTTTTTTTTCATGTTGGAAAATGATACATTTTTCTCAGGTCGGTTTCAAAAATCATTTTTTTAATTTTTTGAAAATTTTGTTCAACAAATATTACAAATTTAGAATTCGCTGTCCATTGCTTTAAATCAGACAAATGGGAGAATAAAACCAAAAAAAAAAAGATAAGGTTGATATATTGAACCGTTTTGCCGTACCTGCGATTTCAAATTGAAGAATTTCGAGAAAATTAGAATTTTTTAATATTGGACGAGATTAACCCTTTCATCACCGTGGTCAAATGTCAAAATTTAGATTTTCTGAAAATTTTCATAGCGACATTACGGAATATTGGCAATAATTAGCGAATTTAAAAAAATATGAAAACAATTGTTTTTGGCAAGATTAAGTGTTTTTTATTAAAAAAAAGTAAATACGAACATTTATTTGTTAGTTTTGCATTTATAATCTACAAATCAAAATCTTTTTGTAGAGAATATATATTAGCATTTTTCGAATACAAATCTAATAACTTAATGATCTAATTTTTTTTTATAAAAAAACAAGTAAGAGTGGTATATTCGGCTTTGCCGAATCTTGGATACCCTTCACCACTGGTGTTCTAAAAGTAAAGTACAAAATCGTAAGAATATATTGATAATTATATAGTTCCTGATTACTGACTAAGTTGAGCTCCACACAAATGCTTGATATGTATATTAATTTTCTGTTGTTCGTACTCAATGTAATTCCTAGCCATATTTGGTTATACTAGTATTATATGCAAAGAGTCTTTAAAATTAAGAGTCGGAAAACGAAAAGCTTTTCGGTGGCGTCATCATTTAGAATAGTTATGGACCCAAAGGTTAGGTTGGGCAGGTGGCTGATGTCTAGCTTAGAAATAAAATAGACACATATTTTACGAACATTTAATAAAGTTCGATAGACCAGATAAACCATGCAGAAAAGATGCTTCAAAATGTAGATGCCCTTAGATTTGCAAAAGCACATCGATATGATGAAGATTAAGTATTTTGGCATGCAACCCAAAAACACAGTGCCCAGTGAGGGTTGTGCACTTTAATTCGTACGAATTATAGAACTATTAAAAGTTCATGATTAGTTATTTAAAACTCTGAACTGGTTTAGGTCAAAGCTTTAACAATGATTGTCAATGTATATAAGCCTTAAAATTATAGGGTATACACTCTTAGTTTTAGATACATACGTGAAATATATAGCTTTTGAATGGATGAATATCAGCTTTGTCGGAAAAGTTATTAAAGATTTACTTGTTTATCTGTAGTTAGTTAATTAATTAAAATGAACACTTCATCAATAATATTTGGGATGTATAGTTCTTTCGATCTGTCCGATGGATGTTTGGAAAGTTTTGCTCTAGTTCTTTGTGCAATCATAGTGTGATTTAATTTATCAGCATTAAAGTGATTCCCGGTCGGGGTTATATGGGAGATTTCACTAAATGTGAACATTTTCAATACCGAACTTTTCAGGAAATCAGAAATACTTTTGTCAAATGTTGTCCCTCTAGAAAGTTTATTTTAGGCGCTATCGCCTTGAATAAAAATATTGTACAATGTCTTTAAACTAAATGTCATTATCGTATCTATTATAATTTGTAATTTATTAGCTACTAAGAGATTGTTTTAGGCGAAGTTATACTGGAGCAATTGTCAAACGTGAACGGATTTCTCCCAATTGCAATTAAAAAACTTAAATTATCGTTGATATGTGAGATACATACATACATATGTAGGTTTTGAACGGATATCATGTACTTAGCTGCATTTTTGGACTTCTTAGGAAGATTACCTATAATTTGATATATAATACATTCTCAAACGTTATCATAATGTTCAAAAGTCAGACACAAAATCGAGATAAATGCAGTGTGTCTGTCAACTAAAATCAGATTTGTGGAGCTCCTGGATTTTACACAAAATTTTAGGATATTGTCCCACCTGAATTTAATCATTGTCGATCAAAACACCTGAAATATCGCATAAACGCAAATGCATCAGAATTTAGGACGCTATTAAATTTCATCAAAATAAACACCTGATATCGACAAAACCGAAACTCCAAGAACTTGACTACAACAGAAAAAAGGACAGACAGGTAGACGGACGGACAAACAAACAGACGGACGGAGAATTTCCTAAAATCTGATATATAATTTATGTAGGTTCTTCCTCCAGGGGCTACAGAAACTTGATTTCAACAGACAGACAGACAGACAGACGGACAGACAGACAGACGGACATCGCTTAATCGATTATCCTCCCGATTCTGAGTCGATCGGTATAATTTTTATGGGGTCTACGATCACTACGAAAATTACAAACGGAATCACAAACTTATAATACCCTTTCACCTATTGGTGAAGGGTATAAAAAGGACAGACAGGTAGACGGACGGACATGTAGACGGACGGACAAACAAACAGACGGATGGACGGGCAAACAAACAGACGGACGGACAGACGGACGGAGGTCGCGAAATCGATTCTTGTGCCGATTCTGAGTTGATCGGTACAATTTGAATGGTATTCGTAATCAGATTTGTGGAGTATATATATCAGATTTTAGAAAATCCTCCCATAAAGAACGATGTCAAATTTCATCACAATCGGTCCATAAACACCTGAGATATCGCTGAAACAATACTTACAAAATGTAAACAAAATTTCTTAGACACGTACTTTGGGCAATTTGCTGTACATCAAATGTAGTGTTATGGCGATATCTCAATTGTTTATAGACCGCTTTTGATAAAATTTAATAACGTGCTTGGTGGGGGAATTTCCTAAAATCTGATATAAAATTTATGTAGGTCCGTACTAAAGGAGGATAGTTTTTCCTATTTCTGGATTTAATTTTTTCAACAAACATTCTCTAATGTGTACTTTGGGCAATTTGCGATACATCAAATTCAGTGTTTTGGCGATATCTCAGTTGTTTATGGACCGATTTTGATAAAATTTCACAGAGTGCTTTGGGAAAATATTTCCTACAATCTGATATATAATATATTATCACATGTACACCAGGAGTATCTTTTTTCTCTTGTTATTTAAAAGTGTGTTTCAATCAAAAATTTTCAAATTTTCGTCTAATTTTTGGTATTTTTTCGATATTTTCGGTGTTTATAAACCGATTTTAATGAAATTTAATAGCGTTCATTGCGGGAGAATTTCCTAAAATCTGATATATAATTTATGTAAGTCCATCCTCCAGGGGCTTCAGAAACTTGATTTCAACAGACAGACAGACAGACGGACGGACAGACAGACAGACAGACAGACAGACGGACATCGCTTAATCGATTCTCCTCCCGATTCTGAGTCGATCGGTATAATTTTTATGGGGTCTACGATCACTAATAAAAAAATTACAAACGGAATCACAAACTTATAATACCCTTTCACCTATTGGTGAAGGGTATAAAAAAAAAATTAAGCCAAAAACAATTATGTTCATACTTTTTTTTAATTCGCTAATTATTGTTTAATATTCCGTAATCTTTTTTGTTAAACCTGAGCATTTACTCGAATTTGGCCCAAAAATTTACATTTTCGCAAAATTCTTCAATTTGAATTCGCAGGTACGGCGAAACGGTTCAAGATATCGACTTTATTTTTTTTAGTTTTATTCTTCCATTTGTCTGTTTTAACACACTGGAGAGCAAATACTAAATTTGTAATATTTGTTGAACAAATTTTTCAAAAAATTAAAAAATGATTTCTGAAACCGACCTGAGAAAAATGTACCATTTTCCAACATGGAATAAACTAAGTAAATTTAATTATATTTAAACAAAACTGAATTACTTACTAGTAACAAGCCATTTAATGATAAATCATGTACAACTTTGGAATTTCTTTATTTAAAATATACAATTTTTGGTGCATATCTTTAGGCGCGTTTTCAAGAACATGAATTTTCGGGGGAAAGCTGCAATAACTTTTAAACTAGCTCATGGATTTTCATCTTTTGCGATTTGAAATAAAGCTGTGTTAGTTCTCTTTAATATTCTATTATTTTTTGTAAAAACTATTTTTGGTCTAAATTTCGAAAAAAAAAAAACAAAAAAATAACACATTTTCCCCATACAAATGGGCTCTTAAACGATGCGCGCCCATAGAACGTTGTCCGATTTGGCACAAATTTTCAGATCTATGCTTTTAAACCTATTGTCACAATATTTCGTTGAAAAAGTTATAAAATTCTAAAAATATTTTCCTTCATACAAAAAATTGTCGCCCTAATGAATATATTTTTCATGTAAGTACAATACACAAAAAAGTAAAAAATAAAACATAAATGCTGATTGCCTACAAAGTGTATCTAAGATGTCGCTAAGGGAATAATAAATCTTTAAATAAATTATTTCTTATAGAAATTATTGGAGATATCTTATATTGCCTTATAAATAATGTCGGGTTTTAATATAAAAATAGATTTTAAGATATAAAATGTTAAAAGTAAATCTTTAAAATAAATTTTTATTTATTTCAATTTTTTTCTAATTACTATACAAAATTGAAAAAGTTAGTTACATTTACTAATAGTCTTCATTTCTATTACTTCTGTTAAAAATTTGAAAATTGCCCATTATTTAAAAAATACATCCCAGAAACAATTAAATTTCCATAATAGTAAAGAAACAATAGTTTTTAAATTAAAACAATGCGAATACAATAAAACTAATAAAACATAAAATAACATTCGGTAACCACATATAGACAAACACAATTTGGCCACAACAATTATCAAATTTGTTAAATAAATTAAAATTTATGATAAAAACATTTACAAGGACATTAACACACAAATACACACACCTTCCAGAATTGCTTTAAAACTAAAATTTAAACATACAAACGAGTAGTTTATGTTCGTTTAGTCATACATACATAAGTACATGCATACACACATACTTATGTACTTATATAACAAAATTACTTGTAACATTGATAAATAATTTGAGTTATTTATTCATCCCAAATGTGTAACTACGGTTTGGCACTTCAACATGTTTGTGCAAGACATAAAAACGTGTGTAAATTGATGATTATTTAAAAAAATCTTTCATAAGGACGCACACTGGTTTGAAACAAAAAAAGTGGTAGTAAATCTGTATCTTCTAAACTGATTGCATCAGTATTTTTAAAGGAATTCTTAAGGAGGACCCCAACTTTCCGAATTTTGGGATTTGTGTTTACTCTGTATTTACGCCGGGTGAAATATTGGGCATTAAAGTAGATCACCTAAGATATAAAAAAGTTTTGGATCGTGTAGCTCTTTTAATTATCCAGATGGTTGATTTTTTTCATTTTCAAATTAACTTAAAGAAACGATGAAAAAAACATGCTTAATCTACTGTAATAACTGTTATTTGCTTTAAGTTATTTAATTTCAAAAATAAAAAAAAACTTATTTTTCTGTTTGATTTTTTAGTTTTCGACCGATGGTGCATTTGATATAAACCAAAAAACTATATACCTATCGTAGCTTGAACCTTGGCGATTTGGTAATAAACAAATTTTCAATTTATCCTCGTTTCAAACATTAAAATCCAACCACATACTAAACACAAACTCGTAAATATTTTTATTTCTTCGAATGTACAATAAAAGTTTTTCACTTCTTTTTTTTTCCGATATAAAGTCTTTGCATAAGAAATTAGCCAGAAGTTTGTTTTTTGGCTAAACCGAAATAGAAAATAGCAATAAAATATCTCAATATTGTTGTTGTATTTTAAAACTTTATTTATATGTTTGAGGTTTGCTACCTGGGAAAAATTAAGTTTTAGTATATTTTTAAATTAAGTTTGGCATCTGCTTTTATTTTTTTTTTATTTTAATAAATTTTATATTCCAAAACTGTATTTAATAATAAATAGAAAGAAAATGCTATAAGGCGGAAATTTTCAAATATAGAAGATTTGCTATATATTTAGGAAAAATTTTTAAGTAAATTTTTTAATGCATCTTAAAAAGGATATTTAATATTTGTTTCTTATTTAGATTAAAAAATCGACCTTTAGTACAAATTGTGAATATTATTTTGAGACCACGGATTTTTGCTTAATGGTTCTATATCTTATAATTTTCAAGAAAATCTAATTTTTGTTTTTCCTTTTAAAAATTTTAAAAAATCGATCATTAGTACGAATTTTGATTTTTTTTATCACAGATTTTTGCTTACTTGGCTTTATCTTGTAAAGCTTTCAAGGAAATCTTAGTTTTATTTTATGTTGCAAAATTTTTTTAAAAATCGATTACACTACTTTACAAAATGAAACTCTTTGAGTTATAATTGATCACCACAACTCCGGATTTGGAGTTATTTGCACTTCATTGTAAACATTTTTTTTCTTTAAATTTAAATTTTTGTATTTTTTAAAAATTAATACAAAATCGAAAATGATAAAAATATACCATATTATTACATGGTAATAGAAATGTGAATGTTTCAAATAAAATAAAGAGTGCTCTAAATAAAATTTGTAGTTGGATTTTCTTAAATAATAATCAAATCTTTTAATATAAAAACTCTACAAAATACGCAAATATAATGACATATTATACAAAATCATTTAGCATTAAAATGTTTACTTAGTACTCGGGTTTTGCAAAATTATAGACTTTTTTCGGAAACCCTCCCATTAAAGATTTTACAGTTGCTTCTGATACCTTTTTGGAGCATGTGTTCCACCTGCGCTTGAAATCGGACATGTTCTTGGAAATCTTTCCTGTGTTCTTCAATTCCTTTTTTACCAGAGCCCTTTCCACAGGCCGAAGTTCTGGACATTTAGGTGGATTTGCCTCTCGTGGTACAAAAATGATATTATTCTTTGAGTACCACTCAAGTGCCTTTTTTCCATAATGGCATGATGCCAAATCGGGCCAAAAAAATGTAGTCACTCTGTGCTCTCTTAAAAAGGGTAACAGCCGTTTTTGTAGGCACTCCTTTATATAACTTTCTGTGTTTATTGTGCCAGATGCCACAAATACTTTACTTCTTTTGCCACAACTGCAAATAGCTTGCCACACGAGAAACTTCTTAGGGAATTTTGTTTGCTTTTTGTGCGAAACTCTTGCCGTACATTGCCCCGTTTATCAGCAACATAAAAATCTTGACCAGGAAGTTGAGAAAAGTCTGCCAGTACGTATGTTTCATCATCCATCACACAACAGGTGTATTTTTTTATAAAATCAGACTTCAATTTTTTCGCTCGTTTTTTTGCTTCTAAGTTCTTTATAGCATTGCGATCTGGAACCTTTTGGACTTTGAATGTCTTCAGTCCAGCATAAGCTTTGACTCTATGTGCAAAATTCGTAGAACATTTCACCGTACGAGCTGCTTTTCTTAAAGAAGTGTTAGGCGCTCTTCGAAAGAGTCGCTCGACTTCTTTTGCCTTACCAATATCTGTAGGACCTTTTTTCCTCCCTGATCCAGGTTTTCTTTCAATGCTCAGGTTTTCCTTATACCGTCTGATGGCATTAGAAACCGTTCGATGGTCAACTTTCAAATTTTTAGCTATTTTTTTGAAAGTCCATGACGGATTTTTTTGAAAAGTGTTAATTATATTTTCACGAACTTTTTTTTAGCAGTCCATTTTGAGTGAAATAACTATTGAAAATTAATAATTTCAAAAATAATAGTATCTGACATATCTATAGAAACTAACTTGATCAAAAAATAAATCATTTCTTGCACTATGGATAAATTTTGTCAAAAATAGTAAATGCATATTTTTTTTTAGAACACTCTTTATACCCCATTTCCTGAAAATCCATTTATAAATAGTGATTCTATTAGCAATAAAGTAAATTAAGTGAGTAGCAATACCAAGTCAACATCTTCAGCCTATCGTTGCACTAAAGTATTTATGCTGCAAAAAAAGCATTTTTTGACTACCATTTTTCAAAAATCTAATAATGCTATTTTATAGAGAAGAATCTGACAATGAAAAAATCCGTTAAAGTCAGCTGAATTTTGTGAAACAAAAATTGATGATAAAATTATTGAAATTTAAAGACTTATATATCAAAGATATTTTAACTGGCAAAATGCAGGTATCAATTTTATTTAAGTCTGAGATCTTGTTTTTGTTTAAAAGAAAAAAAGTTTATTACATATGAAAATTGTCCTATAAAATTCAGCTTCAGTCGGTTTACTTCTGTACTCTCAGTACAATGAAATGAAAGGCAAAAGGCTTTTCTTTTGAATTAGCTGAACAAATTTACCAACTTTTGTCAATCTTTTGAAAAAATCAAATTTAGTAAAAAATAAGTAAGGAATATTGCTTATAATGAAAAGCATTGCATACCTTCAGGCTTAAATTTTTAATCAAATTGCAGTTATTAATCCCAACATTATTTCAAATTACATTAGCTTGAGATTTACGAAGTACCTCTAGGAGTCTACGGATTTCAATAAAAATTAGTAGAGTTCTTTCTTGGATCAACTAATAGGAATGTGGCGAATTTCACTAAATTATATTGAGAAGTTCGCCTTATTCAATGAGAATAAAAATACATGAAAAAAGGAGTCCAAGGCAGGTCGACAGATTTCAACCAGAATTAGTAGAGCTCTTTCTTGATCAAAAATAAAAGTGTGCCGAATTTTATCAAATTCTATTGAAAATTGCAGGTTATACATTGAGAAGAAAATAAGTGAAAAATGGGAGTCCAAAGGAGGTACCCCAAGGACTCGACGGGCTTCAATCAAAATTAGTACAGTTCTTTTTGGGATCAAAAAATAAAAGTCTGCCGAATTGGATCAAATTCTATTGAAAATTGCGGGTTATACATTGAAAAGGAAAATAAGTGAAGAAATGGGGGTCCAAAGTAGATTCCAAAACTACTAAAGCTCATTTTTGGATCAAAAAATAGAAGTGTATCAATTTTTATCAAATTCTATTGAAAATAGAGTTTTATACATTGAGAATAAAAATAAGTGAAAAACAAGTAAGAAAGCGCTATAGTTGGTCAAGCCCGACCATACGATACCCTTCACCACTAAGGTCAATGGTGTTATTTTTCCTGTATAAAGATATATATTTGCTAAATTTTGCCATCATACAAACATTTTCTCAAAACTTATATATTTAACCTGTTTCCGTCATTTGGACTTATATGAGAGCTAGGGTCAAATGTGGACCGATTATCTCGAAATTTAGCAAATTGATTACAGTTATTACAAAAATTATGTATGCAAAAAACATACTCAAAATTTTTATTATTTTTAGATTTACGAGCGTTTTAGTGATTTTTTGTCTCACTTAGTGCGTTTTTAAAGAAAAGTTTGTATTGGAGCTACGGTCAAATGTAGACCGATTTGAACGAAATTTGGTACAGTTATTTAAGTTTACATAAGCAGTAACTGTTTCAAATTTCATGAAAAAATATTGATATTTGTGGCCAATATATCAATTCCGGGAAGTGGGACCTATGGGAGGTACCAGAAATAATAGACCGATTTTGACCAATTTCCATAGCCATGGTCCTATTATCAAAAAAATGATCTGCGCCAATTTTCATCAAATTATCTTTAGAATTGCGACCTGTAGTTTGATTACAAGGTTTACATGGGGGTCCAGCCAGCCAGCCAGACGGACGGACGGACATCGCTAAATCGACTCAGAAAGTGATTCTAAGCCTATTGGTATACTAAAAGGTGGGTTTAAGACAAATATTTCTATGCGTTACATACATCAGCACAAACTTGTAATACCCTTTCCACCTATGGTGGTGAAGGGTATAAATAGGGTTGCAAGGCAGGCAATCCAAGAAGTTGACGGATTTTAACCAAAACAAGTGCAGCTCTTTTTTGGGTCAAATAATAAAGTTTTGTTGATTTTCATGAAATTCTACATTGAGAAGAAAAATATGTGAAAAATGGAGGTCCAAGGGAGGTACCCGAGGGAGTAGATGGATTTCAAAGGTTTTTTGAACGATCGCTTGTGGTCCAACTCTTGTGGACTGTCAAAATATCTGTAGAAACCTTTAGTTTTGTTTTTGATTCATTGACAACTAGACCCATTTTATTAGATTCCTTCTCAATACTTGAAAAGGCGGCAGATACATCGCACAATGTGCGTTCCTCGATATCTATGTCATCGGCAAACTCGAGTGTTAAAAATTGTGCCTGTTGTATTAACTGCAGCATCTCGGAAGATTTTCTCTGACACAATATTGAAGAGATAGCCTAAATCTCTGTTAAGTTATGAAAGACTCCGACAACCTCTTATATATTTTTGGAATTGAAATTCTGGATATTGGAATTTCCACATTGGTAGTCCCATTGCTTATACCTCTTATACCTCCCAAGGCTTATATCTCTATATACGAAGAACACTGAGTCATCGTACATATGTAGGTTTTTATAAGATGGTACATATGCCTTATTAACTAATCACTTCCGCCCTTAAAAAGCTCTGTGGTAAACCATCGACAACCGCTGCTTTAATATTTTTTAGTCAAGTTACTGCAATTCTAATCTCTTGATGGTGACATACAACTCCGTCACCATTAGTTTCTTTAGGTGTGTCATAGAGTGGTTCGAAAAAAAAAAGTTGAGTCAGCCACCCCCTAGGATTAAAGATAATCAGGTATGGGATAGAAATCGATCGTTTTCAAATCGGTCGATTTCAGATATATTTTTGAGGTAATTTTCGGTTATTTTTCAAAAATTTTCAAACCAAATGAAAGATAAAATATTTTATCCTATCGACTGATATTTTATCTTTCATTTGGTTTGAATTTTTTGGAAAAATAACCGAAAATGACCTCAAAAGTATATCTGAAATCGAACGATTTGAAAATGATCGATTTCCATCACATACCTGAATGTTAAAACAATTCCAAAAAATATTTTTTTATTTTTTTCCACGCCTACAAATGCCGCCCTTTTACTATTTTGTTCACTGTGTCGCCATTTTAAATCCGACTATAACATTTTATATATCGATTTTCAGGGCTCTGTAAGGGCTACATTTCTCTTCTTGATAGTTTTTTACAACCTCGTCAGTTTCTAGTCATAACTTTTTAAAATTCGAGTCGTACCCACCCTAATCAAATCGAGTAAAAATCTAGTTTTTAAAAGTTATGACTATAAATTGACGTGGTAGTAAAAAACTATCAAAGAGAGAAATGTAGCCCTTACAGAGCCGCGAACACCGATATATAAAATGTTACGATCGGACTTAAAATGGCAACACAGTGAACAAAATAGTAAAAGGGCGGTATTTGTAGGCGTGGTCAAGAAATAAAAAAATATTTTTTGGAATTGATTTAACATTATCTTTAATCCTAGGGGGTGACTGACATAACTTTTTTTTTGTATGGAAGGCGAACCGCTCTAGTGTGTCATCTAGGTCGCTTACATTTGATACCAGCAATTTGCAGAAGTGCTTCTTTCATAGTTTAAGTACACTTTCTGTATCTGACACCAGGTTTCCTTGGTCGTCCTTACATAAGAAGATACAATTGCCAACACCATGTGTCTGGTGTTTCGACTTTTATAAAGAATATCATAAAACAGTCGTCTGAACATTCTCAAAAGCCTTCAATCTTCAAACAATCGTAAAATAATCGGCAGTCAATCATCAAACAATTATTGAAAAATTACTAAAAATCATGAAACAGAAGTCAGTTAAGGTAGAAACACAATTGGGACGAATGACTAATTTCGTCCAGCACGACGAATTCGGCTTTACGTTCTTTCACGTTCGTCCACATTTGGAACGAATAAACGTTATTGGCGCCATATTTGTTGATTTTTTGTTTTTACAAATTACACTTTTGGACATATCGCGCAAGTTACATACCCATTCCCTAAACTAATAGTATTGGCTGGTAAAGTGTAGGGACTGTAATAGTTTAAATTACACATTTGTTTTTCGTTCCCACATTTTGCCAGACAGCAGCGTAAGCAAATATTTTTGCGCTGCTTACCTTTAATTATTTTAATTTGATATTTTTAATTTGTATTTTTTAAGTTTAATTTAAATACAAATTGTTTGTATAAGTTAGTCTTAAGATTCACATAAATAAAAGAGGTTGTTTCTCCTAAGAGAACAACCAAAAATAAAAATTTAAATATTGTTTTTTTAATTTGTTCTAAAGAACAATTATATAAATATAATTGGCGCAGTCGGGAAACGAACAGAAAAAATAACACAAAAAAAAAAAAAAAGAAATATATACTAAACGTAAGAATCTTTCAAGTGAAAAATAATAACACTCTGATTATCAACAAGATTACCACAAATAAAATTTCAACATTAAACAATATAAAACAAAATTGTATAAAGAAAAATAAAAAATTAATTAAAACTATTAAAAAAGTGATTTCTGTTACTGATCGCAGTGAAACAACAATTAGCAACTAAATCTACAATAAACAAGATTTAAATATAAATACAATTAATACAAAATTATAAAAGGAAATAAATATATAAAATTAATAAAAAATTAAAAACCCAAAAAAAAGAAACTTTATTATTTAAGCTAAAAAAAAAAAAAAAAAAAAAAAACAGAAAAAATTATTACTTGACTTAGGGAAAAGAGTGGAAAGTTTTCTTAAGGAGAATAAAAGAAATTTTAAAACTGTTGTGCTGAACATTCAAATTAAAGAAACTTTGTGATATTTTTTTTTATAAATAAAAAATAAATTAAATCTTTGTTTAAAATTAATTTACAAAGATTTATTTTTTAAGAACAAAGAGCATAGGAAAAGAAAAAAAAGTGCAAAGTTTAAAACTAAAATGAATAAGTTTGATGCAAACAGGAATCTGAGGGAAGCAGATGAGGCAAGAAATAGGATTGCCGAGTTAGAAATGACCCTCAAGATGCAAGAACAAAAAGTTCTACAGCAGCAGCAGCAGTTACAACAACAACAGCAACAATTAGAGCAAGCTCAAGAGCAACAACAGGCATTCCAACAAGCTCAACAACAACAGCGACAACTAGAGCAAGCTCAACAACAGCAGCAGCAGCAATTCCAACAAGCTCAACAGCAGCAGCAATTTCTACAGGCTCAACAACAACAGCAGCATTTCCAACAGGCTCAACAACAACAGATTCCCCCACAACAATATCCTCTGAACAATGAGTACGAATTTAATATGACGGCTAAAGACGTCATCGAGCAGTTCCGGCTTATAAAGCCTCTAGATGAAAGGCATAACCCCAGAGCTTTTATATATGCCGTTGAAGCAAATCTGGCTCTCTGTAGAAATAACGGAGCTTTAGCCCAATTTTGCATCAGAATTGCTGCAAACGAAAAAATCCTCGGCAATGCTGGTAAAAGAGTGAGAGAACTACCAGACAATGCCTCCTGGGAGGAAATTAAAACAAAAATACTGCAGGAGTACAGACCGAGAAGGAGCTATGCCGAAATTTTTAATTACTGCCGTACAGTGAAAGTAAGGAACTTAAATAATTTATTTAACATATTCGAAAAAGCCAAATTTGAAATTAATGATATTTATTTGGGAGATCAGTCTAAGCCAACTATATATAGGCCAGAAAATGTAGACAGGGATCTTGTAGATATACTGCTAGAAAAAATAGATGGACCTATTAGGGCACACATAGAAGAACATCAGACTTTGACAGACATTATTCTAAAATATACAAGACTTAAATTATTGGACGATATAAGAGCAATTTCTTTTAACCATAGAAAGCAAAATGACAATTGGCAACAGTCGAAGCCCAATAAATTTTCTAATAGTTATTTGAAAAAAGGCGAAACAAGTAATAGCTTCCAGTCGTTTAATTCTAACAGAAATAACTTTCAGCGTCAAAATTCTAATTATAACCATTATGGACAAGGAATAACTAACAGTAGTAGCCAAAAAAGTTATAATTTTCAGGCACAAAATAGTGAAAATGTCAGAAGAAATCCGCAAGAGCGGTTCCGCCAAAATAATAATGTAGGGAATTTTCAAAATAAGACTAATAGGTATAATAATAACTTCCAAAACAACCAAATCGACGAAGGAGGTTCGAATAGGACTAGGAACTCTTATATGAGTGTAGATCAGCAAACTACTCATATGGACATAGGAAATGGTGAGGAAAAAGAAGTAAATTTTTTAACACAGCCTCCCGAATCCAATTACCGATAGTGATACTCACTATTGAAAAACAGAAAATACGATTTTTGATTGATACTGGATCATCAACTAGTATCATTAAACCCCACATTTTGAAAGACAATTTTCAGGTAGAAGAATTAATAAAGCCTGTTCAATATAAAACAATTAACGGTACAAATGTAATTAAATTTAAAGTAGTAACCCCCTTTCCAAAGGAATTTTCGGCTCAAGGAACTTTAAGTTGGAAAATTATTGATTTCTCTAATGATAAATATGACGGAATAATTGGACAAAACTTTTTGATACCCCTTAAGACAAGAATAAATAATGAACATGGTTATATAGAAATTCTAGGAAAAAAATTGTTTTTTGAAGATATACAATATTTTTTCTGTGCTGAGAACATAAGTTTATTGGAACCAGTTGCAAAAGCAAATATTTTAGACAAACTAGATTTCTGTCACTTGAATGAAGAGGAAACTAAAGCAATCAAAAGTTTGCTTTCCGAATTCAAAGATTTGTTTTATGTCGAAGGTGATAATCTTTCAGCTACAACTGAAATAGAACATCAAATTGTTACTACAATTGATAAACCCCTCTATTCAAAGATATATAGGTACCCCCAAATTCATGAGAATGAAATAAACAATCAAATAAATGATATGCTAAAGCAAAACATTATTCGTGAAAGCAATTCTGCTTACAATAGCCCTTTGTGGATTGTACCTAAAAAGGTCGATAATTCTGGAAAGAAAAAATGGCGAATAGTAATAGACTACCGTAAACTTAATGAATTTACAGTAGAAGATAGGTACCCTATACCTAACCTAAACGGTATTTTGGATAAACTGGGCAGAGCCCAATATTTTTCCACTGTGGACCTGGCAAAAGGTTTCCATCAAATACTCCTTAAGGAGGAAGATCGAAAGAAGACGGCATTCTCCACACCCTTTGGGCACTACGAATTTATTCGAATGCCTTTTGGACTTCGCAATGCACCATCAACTTTTCAGAGATTGATGAATACTGTGCTGAAAAATTTCATTAATAGGACATGTTTAGTTTATATGGACGACATCTTAATATTCAGTTCATCCTTAGCGGAACATATTAATAACATAAAAGACATATTTAAAACCCTAAGAAGAGCTAAGCTAAAAATACAAATTGATAAGTGTGACTTTATGAAGAAAGAAACGCAGTTTTTAGGTCACTTACTGACAAACAAAGGTATGAAGCCGAATCCTGAAAAAATTAAAATAATACAAAATCTGCAACTTCCAAAAACGACCAAACAAATCAAATCGTTTCTAGGCATGACCGGTTTCTATAGAAAATTTATTAACAACTATGCCAAAATTGCATACCCAATGACCAAGTATTTGCGAAAAAACGAAAAAATTAATATGAATGACCCTAGCTATATAGTAGCTTTTGAAAAACTTAAGGAGCTTGTAACGAGTTCACCCATACTTAGATATCCAAATTTTTCAAAACGTTTCAAAATCGTCACTGATGCAAGCAATTATGCAATTGGAGCTGTCTTAACTCAAGATGGCCACCCAATAGCTTATGCTTCGCGAACGTTGAACAAACACGAAACAAACTATGCAACAATTGATAAAGAATTGTTGGCAATAGTTTGGGGTGTTAAATATTTTAGGCCATACATCTATGGGAAAGAATTCGACCTAGAAAGCGACCATCAACCACTAAAGTGGCTTATAAGTAAATATGCAGGCAAAGATATAAGCCCTAGGCTAGAGAGATACCTTATTGATTTAGGCGAATATAATTTTAAAATAGAATATATAAAAGGGAAATGTAACTATATTGCAGATTTTCTAAGTAGAATCAATGTTGATAGAAACGAGATAAATACGTCAGAGGAATTGATGGACTGCGATGAAACAAGCAATATTGAAGGTTCGTTAGGTGTTGAGACTGCACACTCTCAAGAGGAGGATCTTCATGATGACATTCCAATATTGGATACGGTAGTAAACCGTTTTAGAACTCAAATTATTGTTGTGGACAATAAAGAAAAAAACACTGAAAAGATTTTCGGCAATAAAAGAATTTATATAGATAGACATGACATTGCTAATAATAACATATCTAATATTTTAAGAAGGGAAGTTTCTAAAGGAAAAATTGGAATATTTTCCAAATTAAATGATCACGAATATTACAAGGTTCAACTGAAGTTGATAGATGAATTTCCAGATAGAAACAACTTTAAATTAGTCAAGTGTTCTCATCTTGCTAGAGATATTGAGGATGAAAGTGAACTCAATAAACAGATATCATTATTTCATAAATATGGAAGTGGACATTCAGGCATATTAGCTACCTACGAAAGCATCAAGCATAAGATATATAACCCAAATTTGAAACTGTTTATACACAAAATAATAAATAATTGTCATATCTGTTCGTCGGCGAAGTACGATAGAAACCCGATAAAAAATAAATTCCAATTAACTGAAACCCCTTCCTCAACAAATGAAATTATTCATGTCGATACTTATGTAAACAGTAAGCACTCATTCATAATCTTTATCGACAAATTTTCAAAACACGTAATTTCATTTCATTTGCTCGACAGAAATAGCCAAACCCTAGTTAGGAAAATTAGAGCATTTTTAGCCATTAAAGGTAAAATCACTAAATTTGTGTTAGACAATGAATTCAATAATGCGAATGTAAGGGACTACCTTGATCAAGAGGGAATCCAATATCATTTTACAAAACCGAACAGCCATACCGGTAATTCAGATATTGAAAGATTCAATAATACAGTTACAGAAAAAATTAGAGTTTTCAATTTGGAAGAAAAACTTCCAATAAATTCCCAAATTCTTAAGGCAATAAAATTCTACAATAGTAATTATCACAGTACAATAAAATGTAGTCCTTTAGATGTTCAAAATAAATTAATTGATCACAACATTATAAAAGAAAGATTAGAAAATGCTAAATTCAACATCATTCAAAAAAGAAATAAATTTCGCGAAAACTATGTAGAAAATAGGAAGGAAGGCTTTATAAAAAATTATAAAAGTCTTAGGCATAAGGAACAACCAAAGTTTGTTAAAAAGCCTTTGGAAAACGTACATGTTTCCAACATTAAAAGACCACATAAGTATGCAGATCCCAGCGATTGTAGTAATGATGGTAATGATACCAATAACGTTATAGACAAATCAGTTTTTAGTAAGGATGATGAAGACATTGACTTTGAGCATTTGTTGGCACGTTTTAAAAACCTCAAAAGACGCTTTAGGAACTAAACATCTTCGGAAAATGTCCATACCGACAACACTAAAAATCTTTTAAACTTGCAGATCCCAGTAATTGTAATCGTGATGATGATTCTCGCAACTGGAACACAGGGAACACTTCAGATCAATCCAATCACCGAGGAGTCAGGTTATGCTCAAATTAAGGTAGGGACAGTTGAAATAGTAAATCAAACGTTCATAATTCTGCACTTGGTCGATACCAAGGAATTAAATCAGATTTTGAGTCAGGTCGAGAGCAATATAAAAAAATTATATCTTGACAACATGAAAATGATTGAAACAGAAATAAAAATTATAAAATCTAAATTGAAATCAATCACTCCTACGGAGCTAAGGGAGAAAAGGGGACTGTTTAATTTCGTTGGTCATGCTTATAAATGGTTGGCCGGAGTTATGGATGATGATGATCGTCAAGAAATCCTCGAACATCTTGGTGTAATAGATAAGAACAATCACAATACAATAGGTGCAGTTAATAAACAAATTTATATAAACACACAGTTCAATGAATCGCTCCAAACTTTAAAATCAACAGTAGAAGAGGACAGAGTAAATATTAAAAATGCATTAACTAGTTTTAAGAATAGGCAGAGCGAAATTGTTCAAAGACTTATATATACAGACCAAATGATTAAACTTAATTACCTTAAAGGAAAAATTGAACATATTCAGGATAACATTGCCTCTGCTAAGAATCACATTTTTCATCCAAGTATCCTAACATCTGAAGAAATAGATAAATTTGAAATAGATTTATTTAAATTAAAATCCATGAAAGCTGACATTCTAAACTACAAAGACGGAATTCTGATTATTGCTATAAAAATTCCAATCGACTACATTAAAACTGACCTAAAAATGATTACAGCATTACCAAATAAACATTATATGGAAATTAATGAGCCAAATAGCTATATTATAGAAATTGAACACTATGTACTTAACTATGAGGAGAATGTTTATCTCAAAAATTTAAAACATAGTAAACATTGCACCCTATTAAATAACTGTAATTTTAAATATAATAATGTCACCGACATTGAAATGTATGAAGACGATATGATTATAATAAAAAATGCTTACGACTTAGAGATTATACAGGACTGTGACGATCGAAAGTTAAGAATTGATAAAAACTATTTACTTTTCTTTAATGATTGTAAACTAAGAATTAGAGGACAAGTTTTCAAAAATAATAGAATGGCTTTCCAGGACAGATATTTCTATCCAAACAATAACTTTTCACTTCCTAATATAACACCAATTAATTTTAAGCAAATAGAACTAAGAAATTTTGAGAACATTAAGCAAATCGAGGAGCTTGAGTTTCATAAAACAGTTTCATACGGTATAAGTATGACACTAGTAATTATAATCGTTGTAATGTTTATAGCCTTATATTGTCTTATCAAAAGAAATAATGTAAATGTAACTATTAAAGAAAATGCTCCCAATAGAAATACAATTGCTCCCAGCTCAATTGAGTTGGACGAAATAATAAAAAAATATAAACCATAATAAAAATAATAATAATTACAATTTAAATTTAAAATTAATTTTTTTTTTATATAAAATGAACTGTAAAATACTAAATACTTAGAATTGAATATTGACAAAATAAAAATTTTATTATACATACTATTAGATTCACTATATTAAAACCCAGGAGTGTTTTAGACAAGGGGTGGAGGAGTTACATACCCATTCCCTAAACTAATAGTATTGGCTGGTAAAGTGTAGGGACTGTAATAGTTTAAATTACACATTTGTTTTTCGTTCCCACATTTTGCCAGACAGCAGCGTAAGCAAATATTTTTGCGCTGCTTACCTTTAATTATTTTAATTTGATATTTTTAATTTGTATTTTTTAAGTTTAATTTAAATACAAATTGTTTGTATAAGTTAGTCTTAAGATTCACATAAATAAAAGAGGTTGTTTCTCCTAAGAGAACAACCAAAAATAAAAATTTAAATATTGTTTTTTTAATTTGTTCTAAAGAACAATTATATAAATATAATTCGCACTCACAGTATTTGCAATTTTGTTTATTTTATTCCTTTATTATTTCAAGATTATTACATATAAATAATTTTATTTCAAATAAATATTTCTTTGTTTTAATTTTATAAGGTGACCATATTTAAGAAGAACACATATAATTTTTAATATTTTTCAACAGAAATTGAAATACAGAAATAAACATATCGCACTGTTCGATACGCATCAATCAAACAATTATCAAACAATCTTCAAACGATCATCAAAAAATCGTCAAACATCTTCAAACAATCATCAAACCATTGTTAAACAATGGGCAGTCAAACCTTAAACTAGTATTAATAAATAACTCAAATCCCGAAAACGACAAAATCTCGATATTTTGGAAAAAAACATTTTTTTTTAAACTATCTTAAACCCAAATTATTTTCTTTTTTTATCGCTTATTATTTTCATTTTTTCCAAATCTAAGTTTTTTTTTTATTATTTCATTGGTCTTTTTAATTTATTGGTAAATTAATATAACCTGGACCTTTGTCTCTTAAATTATTCCCTTAAAGCAAATTTAAGGAAACATATAAATAAAGTAACCTCAAAATATAAAATTTTTGTAATGGTCTTGACGCAAATGAGTGATTTGTTTTTAAACATTTTGGAAAATTGGTAATTTAGTTAATACCTACTATGTATTCCCTTTGGATCAAGAAGTTCATCCTTTTCTGTTCAAAAATATTTCTATATAAATACATACATATGTATGTATGTATACATACATATATTAGTACAAATTGTCTGTCCTTCATACAGACATGAAAACATCTGTTGTATTCCCAGTTGTTAAGATGTTTATTACTTTAAGATTTTATTTTATTTTTTTGTAAGGTTTTCTTGTATTTGATTATTTATTTATTCTTTCAAATTATTCACACCTCTCTACATGCTTTTTATGAGACATGTTCTTTCGTGCCTTTACATGCCAACAACTCCATTTCTATTTTGTTTTTAATGTTTTTTGTAAGATTTTGTCACTTATTCTTGTTGTTGTGTTGTCTTTATCTTCATGTCTTTCATTTGGGTCATACAATTTAGCAATTTGACTTAAAACATCTCCCCTTCTTCGTATTCCTTTGGGGTATTAACGAACTTGCTCGCTCGTCTTATTGTTTGTCGTCCGTTGTTGTTATTAGAGTTTTCTTTATTTTTCTCAGAAGACTTTTGTTCTTCTTTTCTATAAATTTTTCTTGTCTATACACACAAAATATTGTTCGATTGTTTTGTTTTGTAGGAACTTGGTTTTTATTCATTGCAGATTACAAACAAAACTGTATGGTAGTAAATTTTATTTGGAATTTAGTTTTAAGAATCTTCTCATTTGAGAAGAATCTACGGCAAGGAAGAAATTATAGGTTTATGACCATATTTGCTACATCTGGCTATGTTAGTAACCAGACCTAAATTTAGGGGAGACTTCGAAAATGACAGTATCTACATATAGAAAGCTCTCATTGTACATCACAAGCTTTAACGAATAGATCTTCGAAGAACTGCTCTCTTTTTCCGAAGTGGGAAAAGTTTGATACACTAAAAACTTAAATCTGTTTCCAATGTTTAAGCTAAAAAAGAGAGTATACCGCTTTAACTCTAAGTACCTGGTAGACCGAGCCTTGCTCGGAGCTTTATGATAAGCATTTTGAGGAAAATTTTAATGTTTTTATATATTTTATATTATAAAGTGCTAAAATAAATTTAGAGGAAAGACATTGTAGAAATATTCAGTTAATTTTGAATTATTTGATTTATTTTGTCCGACCAACACATAGTTTGCATAGTTTACAGTTTAACTCATTTTGAATAATTTTGGAAATTATTCATATCAACAGAAACCTCTGTCGACTCATGCGCAACAACTTTGCTAAAGATTATAGTCTGATCAAATGCACAGTTTACGATTTAATTCATTTTGAGTAGTTTTCTGTGGCGCCACCTGTCGGACTTTGCTTATTCATAAAACTTCTTCGGCTTATCCGTAACAACTTTGCTGAAGATTATAGCATGATTAAATGTACAGCATACGATTAAATTGACTTTGAGTAAATTTCAGTAGCGCCACCTGTCGAAATTTCTTCATACCAACTAAGAAACCTTCGTCGGCTCATGTGCAACAACTTTGCTAAAGATTGTAGCATGATTAAATGAACAGATTACGATTAAATTGACTTTTAGTAATTTTTTGTAGCGCCACCTGTCGGAAATTATTCATACCAACTAAAAAACCTTCGTCGGCTCATGCGCTATAATTTTGCTAAAGATCATAGCATGATCAAATGTTCAGTTTACGATTTAATTAATTTTTAGTAATTTTCAGTGGTGCCATCTGTCGGAAATTAGTCTTATCAACTTTAAAACCTTCGCCGGCTTATCCGCAACATCTTCGCTAAAGAGCATAACACAATCAAATTCACAGTTTACTATTCTATAAAGAACATACATACAGACAAACATTCATTTGTTTAAAATAATACTAATTTTTCCCCCTTTTTATTCCCTTATTTCTAAAAGTTCCATATGTATATTTGGTACTTTTTTGGTGCCAATTGAATTCGGTACATTTTTTTAAAACGCATTTAACATAATGTATAATGTTCCTATTCATATTACTTTGGAGATGTTAAGTTATCATTTTATCCCTTTTTTACCCATTTTGGCTCCAAAATCAAAAAAGTACCAAATACGTGTTTCATATTTTTTTTTACATCTATTGATTGCAGTACCAAGTTTCTTTCTATATTCTTTAGTTTAAAATATAAGAGTGGTGCCAAAAAACTATTTTCACCCTTTTTTACCCCCTATCGGACATAGTTTCAAAAAAGTACCAAACACCTGTCCGCTTATTTTCAAAGCTGTTTAAAACGTAATTTTAATTTTGTTTCTATACCTATTACTTTAGGAGACATAGCGTTTTCGATTTTTTCCCCTTTTTACCCGTTTTAACCCTCTTAGAGGTAAAAGTTCCAAAAGTCCCTTCTTCTTCGACCTATACATCAAGAAAGATACCCACTGTCCAAATTTTATCAAAATCGTTAGAGCCGTTTTCGAGATAGCCATTCTATATCTTATATTCTTAAACGAGCAATAATTGTATATATATATATAATATATATAATATATATATAATTTGATAATTTGATGAAATTTGGCACAGATCATTTTTCATTGAAATAGTTATACATTTGACCATAGCTCCAATGCAAACTCTTCTGTCAAAACGCATTAAACGAGACAGAAATCACTAAAACGCTCGTAAATCTGAACATAATGAAAATTTTAAGTTAATTTTTTGCATAAATAATTTTTGTAATCAATTTGCCAAATTTAAAGATAATCGGTCCATATTTGACCCTAGCTCTCATATGAGTCCAAATGACGGAAATATTCTTATGAATAGCACATGACCATTCCTGAGAACGATGAGGAATAGACTCATTCGGGTTTTCGACAATATTTGTAACCGTTCCAGTCTCTTTAATTTTTATTCACAATTTTTCCATAGACGATTATGTAAGTCATAATCTCCTCTTTAAGCACGATATGTGGCTGTTGCAGGATTGCCAATTTTGTAGTATTTTATTTTTGCTTTTATGCATTGTGTGAAACTTAAGCGATCCATTTTTTACAACTTAGTTTGACAGATGTCGAATTCCAGTCCTATACTTTTGAAACCACGAAATGTATAATCCTTTATGAAAGCTTTCTATAGATATTGTCCTTTCTACAGATGCACGGTGGTATTTCTTCATACATCGAAGTGTAAAATAGTAGGAGTTATCCTACAATGACGAAAACGATGAACTTTCGAAATCCGTCGACTGCTTGGGGTACCTGTCATTTTTCACCTATTTCTTTCCTCTATGTACAAGTCGAAATTCTATACAGAATTTGATGAAATTCAACATAGACGTATGTTAGTTTGTTACTAATAAAGACCCCTAATAATTTTGGTAGAAATTAGACCACCCCTTGTGATGGACCCCGGTTTTTTACCTATTTTTCTTTTTGATGTACAGCCCGCAATTCTTAAGAGAATTTGATGAAATTTGGTACATGTCTATAAGTTGAAGTTCAACCAAGAAGTTTACTAATCTTGGTTGAAATCATTTGACTCGTTGAATGCCTGTCTTGGACCCCCATTTTTCACTATTTTTTTTTTCATTGCAATTCATTGCAATTCTCATCGGAATTTGAAAAAATTCCTCTATCAATAAATTAATTAATTAATTGATTTAAGAAAGAGTTATACTAATTTTTGTTGAGATTCCTTGACCCTTTGAGGTACTTGAATTGAAAACCCAATTTTTATTTTATTATTGTTCTTAATGTATAAGCCGGTATTCACAACAGAAAATTGGCACACGTCTATTAGTTTATCGAACAAAGGGCTCAACCAATTTTAATTGAAATCCATATAATGCTTGGGGTACCTGCTTTGGACCCCAATTTTTTACTTACTTTTCTTCTCAATATAAGCCGCAATTCTCAACAGAATGTGATAAATTGAATGACCCAAAAAAGAGCTCTACTAATTTCAGATCCATGGACTCCTAGTTGACTTATATTTAAATTCAATTTGATTTAAAAGTTACGTCTAAACGACTGCAACACTTTTTGCTTAAATTATGCTTAACAATTTATATGTATGACTTTTTTCAGAAAATTTTGAACTTTGTTCTATGATCGGTAAATTTCATTGAATTTTTTTCGCTCCATCTAAAGAAGAGACTTTCACCTTTCATATGGTTGTGGTAAAAGTACCGAACAAAACCGAGCCAACTTAGTTTTTCCCCAAAGAAAAACAAAAACATTAAATTTCGTAGAGCTTTTTTGATTTCCAGATATCACCTTAACGGTATACCAGATTAAGTAATTTTCTTCTGCGGACTTAAACCAAGGTTCTGTATCTTTATTAAATTACCATCTAGATTAAAGCAGTGAGACAATATTCGATACATGAACTACTGAGTTTGATGAGAAATTTCATCTTTTTTCGTTTTAGAACATTAAGCACATTTAGAACATTAAATACATTTTTAATTAAACATAATATACAGGTATGTGATGGAAAACGATCGTTTCCAAATCGATCGATTTCAGATATATTTATGAGATAATTTTCTGTTATTTTCGCAAAAAATTCAATCCAAATAAAAGATAAAATATCAGTCAAATGGATTAAAGTCAAAATTTTCATTTTTTGGATGGAAATAACCGAAAATTAGCTAAAAAAATATGTCTGAAATCGATCGATTTGAAAACGAAAAATGTCCATCACATACCTTATAATTTTTTCTAGAAAACAATTATTGATCCTTTATATCTAGACTTCTCTCTATAGAACTGCATCATTAGATTTTTTAAAAGCGGTGGTCAAAAAATGGTTCTCTTCTCCTCTTACACTTTAAATGGTCAATGCTTTATGGTCCCTATTGATAGATCCTTTAAATATATTTTAGCATTGTAGGGTATCATTAGGCCGATCTTGACTGTTCATTAAATTTAACTTATTTTTCATTGCTATTATTTTTTGTTGGTGGTAATGTTTTTCTATTGAATATTTTATGGTTGGGTAAAGTTTTACTTGTGTTTCGCCTGAATAATTTACAATACAAATTAAATTTTATTACAAATAGTCATTGTTGCTATTGCTTCATATAGTAGTTACATACATATATACAAGCATACATACATATATACAAACATACATGCATATATACTTCTTATTGTTGCTGCTATTTTTGTAGTTGTTGCTTTTACTATTTTTGTTAACATTTCAAGAAAAACTATTAAGTTATACAAATTTCTTTCTTTCTGGCTTTAATGGGACACTTAAGTTATTCAGACACAGAAAGGCTTAAAATCACTTCTATCCTTCTATCATCAATTATATGACCCTTCTCGTTTTATTGACAATTCAAATGCTTTAACAACCCCAAAAATGGACAATAATATAAATTATATAAAATTGTTATTGCCAAACAAAGAAGAAAAAAAAAACATTAAAATTTGTCTGAAACATTTGTTTGGCCCTCTTAAGTATCTTCTTTGTTACTTAATCCATATTCAAACAAATATTATATTAATAGTTTCAATTGGTTATTTTATCCCTTTTAAAAAATAAAGTAAATTTTATCAATTTTTTTATATAGCAACACACATGTTTGACCGACAAATATACATCAAAGTATGAAATAGAAAAACAATTTTTTTTACAAATAGTTAGTAAAAACGGTTATTGTTATGTAAATAGCAATTTATTTAAATTGCTAATAAAAAAAAGTTATGTAAAAAGGACAATTTTTTATGCAGATATTATCTATAGATAAATATTAAAGTAAGAGTGGGTCAATTTGTATATATCGATAAAAAACAATATATATGTAGAAGCCGAATAATACTTAGGGCTTGGACTGAAGAGTCGTAGACAAAATCAAAATCAATCCTCGTAGTTTTAACTATAAACTTTTCTTTTCACTTTTGATCAGTTTAAAAACATTGGTATAATGCTGTGCAAATCAATGTCACAGCTTACACAATACAGATTTTGTAGGATCCCCAACAGTAAAAAGATAAATGTTTATGATTGAATAATTTTGGAAAACGTTTTAGGATTTTAAGGAATGAATAAAATGTAGTGATTATCCTGTCTTAACCCCCCGTCATGCACATGTATCTGGCCAGATCATTTACGAAATAAACAGTGATCTAAATACGTTTATAATGCAGCTAGCTATTTGATTCCTCTCTACAAATATTGTTAGCTATCGTTTTATGAAAAAAAAGATTATAAAAAAAAATAACAAAAAAAAAAATTTGTGTGAGTTTTTTTATCAACACATCACATATGTAGCGCATGTATCTGGCCAGATACACTTGCAGTTTCTATTAAGAATTATGTATTTTATTTGCATTTTTTTAATGTCTTTTGCGTTTATTTACTCAAATCAACTGAAACTGTACTATATTTGAACTTCAATTAATATAGCTTAGTATAAATTAACAATTAATACGATGGATGGAACACTTCCAGTCAAGATTAAATAATCCCATTGGATTAGAAGCACTGACGGAAGTGCAAAATGAAACCAACCATGACTGTTTATTCAATGGAATTTCAGACAGACCACCAACGATACAAGAAGTAAAGAATGCCATTAAGAGCCTCAAGCGTAACAAGGCTCCGGGCAATGACAATATATCAGCAGAGATGCTTTTATGTGACGTTAAAGGATCGGCGAGACTGTGGCACCCATTTGTACGTAAAATATTGGAGGAGGAAGCTCTACCAGCCTCCTGGAATGAAGGTATACTACTCAAAATACCAAAAAAAGGTGACCCCAAAAACTGCAATAACTACAGGGGAATAACACTTCTTCCAATACCGATACTAAGTCGAGTAATTTTGAATAGAACGTCTGATGCAGTTTCTGAAACACTCCGCGAAAATCAGTTTGGGTTCCGAGAGGATATATCTTGTGTTGATCTAATCAACACAGTGAGAATAGTACTGGAACAATGTAATGAATTCCGCACCCCCATTTACCTAGCGTTTATCGACTTTATGAAGGCCTTCGACAGTGTCAATAGGAGCTATCTATGGAAATTTTAGAAAACCGTAACATGCCAACGAACATTCTGAACTTAATTCAGGCAATGTCGGGTTCTACATAAAGGTAAATTGTCTAATCCGTTCGAAGTTACCCTTTAAACAACTCGAGGAATTGGAATACGCCGATGACGTATATCTTCTAAGCCAAAGCTCAGGCCACCTTCAAGAAAACACTAGCGCTATTACTATTGAATCTCGGGCAGCTGGGCTGGAAATCAATATTTCCAAGGCATAATGCCTGAAGCCTATAGCGCAAACCCGTCGCCACACATCAATGTGGATAACGAGGTCATTGGATGTGTAAGTACCTTTAATTATCTTGGTAGTTTGGTATCTACAAAAGGTGGCGCCGACGAGGATATTGAATCGCGTATTAATAAGGCAAAATCTGCATTCGGCATTCTCCGAGCTATTTGGAAATCTCGGCAAATATCAACAACAACTAAGCTATGAATATAAAACTCGAATGTCAATTCCATCTTGTATTACGCCTGCGAACCTTAGTGACGCACAAATGCCATCGATAAGCACCTACAAACCTTTGCAAACAAATGCTTGCGGCAAATCCTTAATATATGGTGGCCAAATCGCATAAGAAATGAAGATCTACTAAACGCTATAAACCAAATCCCTTCTTCTATAGAGGTATGTCAACGGAAATGGCGGTGGATAGGCCACATACTTCGAAGGCCAAATACCAACATTGCTCGACAAGCGCTTCGTTGGAATCCACAAGGAAGCGGCCGTCGTGTTGGTGCACCTGCTAGAACGTGGAGAAGGTCAATTGAAGCGGTGATACAAGCAGCAAACTATTCATGGAATGATGTATGCCTAACATCTCGCAATAAAGTTCGATATAAAAGGATGGTAGAGGCCCTATGCTCCACTGGGAGTCAAGGATAACAGAAGAAGAAGAAGAAGAAGAAGAAGAAGTATTAATTATATGTCAAATGATGACTATGCCTAACATATCGAAAATAATTTGGTTATGCTGCCGAAGATCCTTTCCTTAGTAAGGATGTTACTTTATGGTATAAAAATGAGCCAAATATTAGAACTCGTGTACGTCAACACATTTCATGCATAAAACATTTGTTAAACACAATTTCTGAAATGAATCGTAATGAAAAATCTGTAGTCGAGAACTGGAATGTAGCTAATCTAATTGGAATTGGATGCATTCATCGGTACTCTTTTAGCGGCTGGTTATTCCCACAATAATATAATATATATATCTACTAATGTTTGCATCGAAATTAATCGAAACATACTTAAAAACAATTATTTTTTTGAAATAAAATAGAAAATTTAATTTTTCTTGTTTGATTTGTCATTAGTTGTTTTCTTGGGTAGTTGTTTTGATATGTACCAAGTACTTGTATTAAAAAAATACAAATATTTATCTGTCTGGCTTGCTAACAATATAACAATATAATATTTTCAAAAAAAAAAAACAAGTAAGAAAGCGCTATAGTCGGTCAAGCCGACCATACGATACCCTTCACCACTAAGGTCAAAGGTGTTATTTTTCCTGTATAAAGACAAATATTTGCTAAATTTTGCCATCATACAAACATTTTCTCAAAACTTATATATTCAACCTGTTTCCGTCATTTGCACTTATATGAGAGCTAGAGTCAAATGTGGACCGATTATCTCGAAATTTGGCAAGTTGACTACAGTTGTTACAAAAATTATGTATGCGAAAAATAAACTCAAAATTTTCATTATCTTTAGATTTACGAGCGTTTTAGTGATTTTTTGTCTCATTTAGTGCGTTTTTTAAGAAGAGTTTGTATGGGAGCTATGGTCAAATGTGGACCGATTTCAACGAAATTTAATACGGTGATTTAAGTTTACATAAGCAGTAATTGTTTTAAATTTCATGAAAAAATATTGATATTTGTGGCCAATATATCAATTCCGGGAAGTGGGACCTATGGGAGGTACCATAAATAATGGACCGATTTTGACCAATTTCAATAGCCATGGTCCCATTGTCAAAAAAATTATCTATGCCAAATTTCATCAAATTATCTTTAGAATTGCGACCTGTAGTTTGATTACAAGGTTTACATGGGGGTCCAGCCAGCAAGCCAGACGGACGGACGGACGGACGGACATCGCTAAATCGACTCAGAAAGTGATTCTAAGTCTATTGGTATACTAAAAGGTGGGTCTAAGACAAATATTTCTATGCGTTACAAACATCAGCACAAACTTATAATACCCTTTCCACCTATGGTGGTGAAGGGTATAAAAATATATTTTTTTCATATTAATGTATTGAAATACATAGTGTATCTGGTCAGATTTGTTTGTAAAGGTTTGCAGTTGTTTACCCCTATGGAATTTGTGCGTTTCCATGTTTCGCAGCCGTAATACAGGATGGACTTGACATTCGAGTTGTATATTTGTACTTAGTTATTGTTGATATTTGCCGAGATTTCCAAAAAGCTTGAAGTCTTCAGATTTTGCCTTTTAAATACGGGATTAAAGATCCTCGTCTGCGCTACCTTTTGTAGATACTAAACTTCCAAGATAATTAAAGGTATCTACACATCCAATAACCTCATTGTCCACACTGATGTGTGTCAAAGCCTCCGGGCATAATATTTGTCTTGGAAATATTGATTTCCATCCCAGCTGTACGAGATTTAACTGTGATAGCGTTAATATTCTGTTGAAGTTGGCCTGAGCTTTGGCTTTGAATACATAGGTTATCGGATAATTCCAAGTCCTGGAGTTGTTTAAATGATGTTTTCCATTGGATACTGTGTCTACTATTTAGAGCCATGCGCATTGAATTGTCGACGATAAGGATAAAAAGCATAAGTGACAAGATACATCCTTGCCTCACTTCAGTAGTAACATCGAACGGATCTGATAATTTATCTTTAGTTTGAGATAATTTACTTATTGACCCACCCTCGTATGAATATATAAGTATGTATATTTTATTTATTTTTTGGGTATATTCTTATCTATTGGCTTAGTAATTTCAATCAAATTGTTTGGATTATCCGAAAACAAGTTTGATAAATATTCACCTGTGCATATCTATGCATTTTAAATACATATTGTAATAATATTTTCACAACTTTTGTACATTTTAAATAGTCTACAAATTAATTCTATTGAACAATTTGAAGAAAAATGCTTTTTAAAATTTTAATTTGCTTATTTCAATTTCTCCAGTAGTTTCTATATGAATCGTTAATATAAAAAAAAAACTAAAAATTTGTTCTTTAGAAATATTTCTTTTAAGATTTTCTAATTAATATTTTAATAACTCAAAACTAAGACTTAAAAATGTTAATGTCAACAAAATTTCCATAATTTATAATGAAATAATTTTCAATATGTAATTTAGCAACTCACTGAAAGCCGAATTTGGCATATACAGAGTGGATGATAAAAGTTACAAAAAAGTAATTTTTGAATTCAAAATAAATGAAAAATTTAGACAATGAATCAAGAATTTGAATAGTGCGACTTTTTCACGCTAAAGGAGCCGTAAAATAACTCATGAAATAAAACCTAAAGGAAGTGCCAATTCATAATTTTTGACTATAAAGAATATCTTTGAAGTTTGTATATTTTGTCAATATTACACAGATCGTTGCCACACCCGTAGATTATTTTATGGAAATTTGTGAACTAAAATGTGTAGTTTGAAAAAAAAAAATAAATAAAACTTAAAATAACTAATATTTTCTAATCAATAAAATTTGTAGTTTGTAGCTTGTTTGATGCTAAAACACATAAGATCTCAATTATACCATTAAATTAAAAAAAAAAATCGTGTGTATTACTGAATAACGAATTACGAGCAAACTGCTGAGGCGTTTGAGATAATATTCACTGCTTGTGTTCCTAAAAGTTTAGGGAGGGACTCGATAGACTTTGAAAACATGACTGTCATGAAAACACCCACTAGGAGCAATTTTGTGGATCTCAGTTCAAAAACTTTACTTACTTAGTTTTCCCAAACTCTACAAGTAAAATAGAGGGGACTTCTTTCAGTCAAGGACATGTACTAGATTCTATTTTTAGACTAATTGAAGAAGACCTAAAGTTTGATGCTGGCTCCTAATGGCAAATAACATAATACTCAATAACCAGTCGCTACCTGTATTACAGGCCTTATAGTCCACACAAAATCATTAACGTTCCGATTTAAAAGAGTGGTTAAGGCCCTATGGTCTACTGGGAGCCAAGGATGATAGGAAAAGAAAGTTAAGAAATATTAAAAATTACCAAACAATTTTTATACTTAAATGGGATTTTTTTTTTAAAGTAAGGTAGCCTCATTTTTTGAGTAAACTTCAGATATTTTTTCTTGTCAAATGGTTAATGTTTACAAAATAAAAAGTAAGTGGCACTTTCTTTAATATTTATTTCATGAAATAACTTTTTGATCAGATTTCGTACGTGTGTCACCGGGTGGATACCCTTTGAATGCAATTGTTTTCACAACTTTATGTTTTGCTTTAACAAAAATTATTATGAACGAATAAATTAAAATAAACAATTCAAATTTTACAAAATATTATTTTAGTTTCTTTATGTAAAATTAGTAGCCACCCTGTATATTGATTTTTTATCTTATACATATATATATATATATATTTTTTTTTGCGATAAAATTTTAAGAAAATTAAAAACCCTTTTGACATTTGCTGTTTGCTGATTGTGCTATTTAAATTATGCCTTAATAAACAAGTTGAGACCTTTTTTATCGACAAGAATGTTTAATCATTAAAAAACTTATAAATAAATTATATGTATTTTTCTTTATTTTCTATGTATATGATCCTTTAGAATATGTAAAAGCAAGTAGAAAAATTATTAGTAGGTCAAGACAGGCAATATGGTACACTTCACCATTGAGATTTTAAACAAATTCGTTGAAATGTTGGCATAATATTAACTATTTATAATTTTATCGATTTTTTCGGAGTCATTTATATAAAGATTTTTGTTGTTCTTTCTGTCACCTTTTTGAAGGAAATGGTACAATTTCGCTCAAAATCAGTCATCATCTTCTGTTACCTTTGACTCCCAGTGAAGGATAGGGCCTCAACCATCCTTTTATATCAAACTCTATTGCGAGATGTTAGGCAAACATCATTTCATGAATTGGTTGCTGCTTGTACCTCCACATCAATTGACATTCTGCTAGCATGATAGCCTCTTCCTTGTGGATTCCAACGAAGCGCTTGTCGAGCAATATTGGTATTTGACCTTTGAAGTATGTGGCCTACCACCGCTATTTCCGTTAGCATACCTCAATAGAAAAAGAGATTTGGTTTGTAACGTTTAGTAGATCTTCATTTCTTATGCGATTTGGCCGGCATATTTGCAAAGGTTTATAGGCGCTTATCGATGGCATTTGTGCGTTTCCAAGGTTTGCAGGCGTAATACAAGATGGAATTGACATTCGACTTTTATATTCATAGCTTAGTTGTTGTTGACATTTGACATTTGTTGAGATTTCCAAATAGCTCGGGGAATGCCAAATGCAGATTTTGCCTTATTAATACGCTATTCAACATTCTCGTCGGTGCCATCTTTTATAGATACAAAACTACCAACACAATCCAATACCCTCGTTATCCACAATGACATCATACTTGTTTTAACCCTCCGTCATGCACAAGTTTCAATAGTCACATACGTAGCGCATGTATCTGGCCAGATACGCTATATATTTCAATACATTAATATGAAAAGGTATGTATTTTTTTTTGATAATATTATATTGTTATATTCTTATCAGACCAGGCAGATAAATATTTGCAATTTTTATTAGTACATCTACTTAGTACATACCAAAACAATTACCCAATAAATAAACTAATAACAAATAAAATATGAAAAATTAAATTTTCTGTTTTATTTCAAAAAAAAATAATTGTTTTCAAGTATGTTTCGATTAATTTCGATTCAAAAAAGAAGAGTTATATATATTACATTATTGTGAGAATGAAAGAGTACCAATAAATGCATCCAATTCCAATTAGATTAGCTACATTCCAGTTCTCGACTACAGATTTTCCATGGCGAATTCTTTCAGAAATTGTGTTTAACAAATGCTTTATGCATGAAATGTGTTGACGTGTACCAGTTCCAATATTTGGCTCATTTTTACACCATACAGTACCATCCTTATTAAGGAAACGATCTTTAGCAGCATAACTGTCACTTTCAAACACTTCATTTGTTTCGATTACCAAATAATTTTCGATATCTTGGGCATATTCGTAATTCGGCATATAATTTGTAATAAGCTACAATAATTCAGAGTGTAAATATAGTGCAGTTTCAGTTAATTTGAGTAAACAAACGCAAAAAGCATTAAAAAATTAATATAAAATACATTATTCTTCATACAAACTACAAGTGTATCTGGCCAGATACATGCGCTACGTATGTGATGTGTTGATGAAAAAACCCACACAAATTGTTTTTGTTATTTTTTTATAAGCTTTTTTTTCGTAAAACGATAGCTAACAATATTTGTAGAGGGTAACTGGTGAGTCAAACAGCTAGTTGTATTATAAATTTATTTAAATCACTGTTAAATTCTTAAATGATATGCCCAGATACATGCGCATGACGGAGGACTAAACTTCAATTCAATTTCTTACAGAATTTCGATCGGTATATTAAGAGGATTGTGATACACCATCACAAACCCAGTATACTCTTTCGTAGGCAGAAAAATAGATACATCGTATAAAAGTGGTTTAGCTCAAATGGTTGTCGTCGTGTACCTTAATTCATTATTTAAACAAAGTTTTAGGCATATTACATTTAGTTTTGTAGATGTAGAAAAAAGCCAGTAATACTTATTTATATTATCAGCATGATTTGTATAAAACTATAATGTAATATTTTTGATTATTGTTAATAATGTATGTAAATTTCTTGCAAATTGGTTAAAAATGTTAATGTCAATACGATAATTTGCATGAAATTTATAATGAAGGAATTTTTATAAAATTAAGCATTTTTAAAAAGAATGAATTAAAAAAAATAGATCTATTATATCTAATAGATCTATTATATTCAAAAAGATCTATCTAAACTTCGACAAAAATAGTTTTTAATAAATAATTTATACGTTTTTCTTCTAGTTATAAAAACGCATCGTGACGCACAGTGGTTTACGGACGCTTTTTTTTGGAAATAATTCTGTAACTTTTGAACGACTGGAGATATTTAAATGAAATTTGGCGTGGTGATAGTCAAGGAGTATTCGAGTTAGTTTTAAAAAGCACTGGCCCATGAGGGGTCGGGAGAGTGATTGATGGACCTTCAAAGTTGGTCACCTCGGGTGTTCGACTTTTTTAAAAATTCGCCAAAAATCCATTTATGCATGGATTGAAAAGAAATTTTAAACTTAAGTTCTCCTTTGGAAGGTCTACAAAAAATACGCTTACATGTGTAGGTTATCTCCTTTGGGTTTCGAGATATTTGGATAAAAAGGAATTTTTGGGTTGATTTTTTACTTATTTTTTTAAGCTTTTTTTGATCTGGTGGACGCATCTGAAGATCAAAAATTTTTTAAGAATATTCGTTAAAATTGTAACAAAATTCTAAATAATTTTTGTGCAAGTTAGTTATAGATATCTTCTTTCGTTTAAAAGTTAAAAATATTCAAAGTTGAAACTTAAAAAAAATTTCGCTTTTTTTGAGTTTTTCCCTAAAAGATAGCTATATTTTTTCACTAATAAAAAAAATATTTTCTTAAGAAACATAAAAATATTTTTAAAGTTTTTAAAAGAAAACATAATGAGAATGCGTATAAAACAAATTTCTTGCTAATTGGACTTTTGGTCCTCGCACATGCGCTCTCCAAAAAATGCCAATTTGTAAAAAAAAATTTTGGTTTAAATAAAAATTTCTCAAAAGGCAAAGCACCGATTTGAAAAAGATAATAATGTCCATATTTTCTAATATATCTGTTATTGATTGGAAAAGTTTTTTCTGAAACGAGCTGCAAATAGAGTCAGTGTTGCCATTTTTGTAAAAAAACTCATTTTTTGAAACCCTTTTTTCCCGAGTTTTTTTCCCGAGGGAATTTTTTAGTAAAAATTGGAAATTTTTTTTAGTCTATTGCTTTTAGATCTTATTGGTCTATATAACTACAAAATTTTATTGTGATATCTTTATCCATGTCATTTCTACAAAATATCAAATATTGAAATTATTTTCCTTAAAAGAGTAGAAAAGTAATATTTTTTTGTTTTACGATACAAAGTGTAAAAACATTAACTCGCTTAAAAAAGATTTTTACTTGGTGTTCATCTCCTGGTCTTTCCCGATCCAATGATACTAAATACGTATATCAAACTTTAATACATAGCCTTTAAAAGCTCTAAAAACTTTGCCTCCCATAGCATTTTTAAGCTAAATATTGGAGTATTGGAGAGTAATGTGTGCAAATAAAGTTAATGGTGCACAGTGGTATTAACTCTGCAATTTCTAAACTACTAGACAGATTTTTACAAAATTTGGAACGTCAAGAGAAGAGGTGTGAGGCTTTTAGATCAATGTTTAAGAACGTATTTGTTGGTAGCACAGTGGGCTCTACAGTGGGCCAAAGTTGACTACCTCGGGTATATAAAACATTTGGGGGCGTATAACTTTCCTCAATTGGGTCCGATCTAAAAGATACGTTTTCGAAAACTCCTTAAAAAATTAAGAAAAAAACATGCTTACTTTACTACCTTATCTCTTATAGTTTAAGAGATATTTGAATCCAAATTTTTCTTTTGCTTTTTATGGTATGTCTTCTGGCCTTTTTTGGCCTATTTATCTTTTCTTGTACTACGTTAAATTTAAAAAAAAAATACTGCAAGATTGCTGATAAATTTCTAAATGAACTGGAAGAAACAAGTTCTTTATTATGTAAACTTAATAACACAGAAATATTCTTAAAAGTTTGTGTACCGAAAAAAGCCTGAAAAAATATTTTTTTTTTTTCAAAAAAAGTAATATTATTTTTTCAATATTTGTGAAAAATTTTTTCAAAAGACTCAATTCGTTTTTTACATTTTCTAAAAGATGGACTTGAGGGATCAGTATAAACTATATTTCTAAAAATTTTGGACATGCACCCTACAACCAGCGGTAGTCGAAAATCAGTCATTTTTTTAACAAAACTTGTGTTTTTTGTGACTGTAAAAAAATTGTTTATTTTATCTCAAACTTTTTTTTAACAAAATTATATTAAGTATAATGTTTTTAATATCTGTGCAAAAATCTGATAGAGCCCGGCTATTAATCGGGTCACACGGGCCGCTTTTCTAAAAAAACTCAAATTTGCGAAAAGCATACTCTTCTGTATTCAAAAATTTTCATTTTAATTTCAGAACTTGTTCCGAAATTTATATTTCTGATTTTCGCATACACAGGTCCATACTATGCACAAAAATAGTCGCAATACCTTGTTTAGTTTTAGAGATTTTTGCGAAAAATTACAAAGTAATGTTAAAATATTATACTAAAATTGTATGTAGTCAAATATCTCTTAAACTATAAGAGATGATTTAGTAAAGTAAGCATGTTTTTTTCTTAACTTTTTTAAGAAGTTTTCGAAAACGTAAAAATCTTTTAGATCGGACCCAACTGAGGAAAGTTATACGCCCCCAAATGTTTTATATACCCGAGGTAGGCAACTTTGGCCCACTGTAGAGCCCACTGTGCTACCGACAAATACGTTCTTAAACATTGATCTAAAAGCCTCACACCTCTTCTCTTGACGTTCCAAATTTTGTAAAAATCTGTCTAGTAGTTTAGAAATTGCAGAGTTAATACCACTGTGCACCATTAACTTTATTTGCACACATTACTCTCCAATACTCCAATATTTAGCTTAAAAATGCTATGGGAGGCAAAGTTTTTAGAGCTTTTAAAGGCTATGTATTAAAGTTTGATATACGTATTTAGTATCATTGGATCGGGAAAGACCAGGAGATGAACACCAAGTAAAAATCTTTTTTAAGCGAGTTAATGTTTTTACACTTTGTATCGTAAAACAAAAAAATATTACTTTTCTACTCTTTTAAGGAAAATAATTTCAATATTTGATATTTTGTAGAAATGACATGGATAAAGATATCACAATAAAATTTTGTAGTTATATAGACCAATAAGATCTAAAAGCAATAGACTAAAAAAAATTCCCAATTTTTACTAAAAAATTCCCCAATTCCCAACTCGGGAAAAAAGGGTTTCAAAAAATGAGTTTTTTTACAAAAATGGCAACACTGACTCTATTTGCAGCTCGTTTCAGAAAAAACTTTTCCAATCAATAACAGATATATTAGAAAATATGGACATTATTATCTTTTTCAAATCGGTGCTTTGCCTTTTGAGAAATTTTTATTTAAACCAAAATTTTTTTTTACAAATTGGCATTTTTTGGAGAGGGCATGTGCGAGGACCAAAAGTCCAATTAGCAAGAAATTTGTTTTATACGCATTCTCATTATGTTTTCTTTTAAAAACTTTAAAAATATTTTTATGTTTCTTAAGAAAATATTTTTTTTATTAGTGAAAAAATATAGCTATCTTTTAGGGAAAAACTCAAAAAAAGCGAAATTTTTTTTAAGTTTCAACTTTGAATATTTTTAACTTTTAAACGAAAGAAGATATCTATAACTAACTTGCACAGAAATTATTTAGAATTTTGTTACAATTTTAACGAATATTCTTAAAAAATTTTTGATCTTCAGATGCGTCCACCAGATCAAAAAAAGCTTAAAAAAATAAGTAAAAAATCAACCCAAAAATTCCTTTTTATCCAAATATCTCGAAACCCAAAGGAGATAACCTACACATGTAAGCGTATTTTTTGTAGACCTTCCGAAGGAGAACTTAAGTTTAAAATTTCTTTTCAATCCATGCATAAATGGATTTTTGGCGAATTTTTAAAAAAGTCGAACACCCGAGGTGACCAACTTTGAAGGTCCATCAATCACTCTCCCGACCACTCATGGGCCAGTGCTTCTGAAAACCAACTCGAATACTCCTTGACTATCACCACGCCAAATTTCATTCAAATATCTCCAGTCGTTCAAAAGTTACAGAATTATTTCCAAAAAAAAGCGTCCGTAAACCACTGTGTGACGTATGAGTGTTATTTGATTTGTGGGTTTAAAATTTGAAATCACTCATACGCACTGTGATATATAAGAAAATACTAGTCATTACAAAAGTTAAAATTTAATCAGTTTAATACTAAATAACTACTAAGTGAACATGATTGAATTTTTTTATAGTCCAAGATAAATACTGATACGATTTATCTACTTCAATCGATTTTGCTTTTCCTTTTTATTTATTTCAAATAATAAATTCTTAACTTATAAAACTCATTTTAATATTTGTTTTATGTCCTGGCTAATTATATTGTATTTAATTTAATCTCATGACACTGGTCGCCCGAATTAAGCGAAAAAAAGCAAAAAGTAAAACTAACGAGAAAAAGCTTTTTTTCTTTTGTTATACTGGGGCAAAAGTAGTTATGATTACAACGCTTACAATTAAAATTGTAAATATGTACATAGTTAGTACCCAGTAAATGTACATGTGTCGGTGTTTGTAGTTGCTTGCTTAATAGTACATAGATATGTATGTATGTTTGTGTCTGTGTATTTAGAGGATACAATACCTCTATTGTATGTATATTGTAGTTAGTGTCATAGTGCCACCATTAAAGTACTCAGTAGTGTCAACTTTGTTTAACTCGCATAATTTTTTACTGGACAAAGTCATTAAATGAGACACAAATTAGATTTACAGTCCTCTGCAGTATAATAATGAACTGGTTGGAGAGTAAGAATGAAATCCAGGAGGTATGAGATTGAAATGTTGAAGAAGAATTTAAAACCAATTATTTATTTAAATTTCCTATTTTTACAGGAAATTTCCCAAAAAATTCCTATTTTTATAGGAAATTTTTCAAAAATTTCCTATTTTATAGGAAATTTTTCAAAAATTTCCTATTTTATAGGAAATTTTTCAAAAATTTCCAATTTTAAAGAAAATTTTTCAAAAATTTCCTATTTTAAAGGAAATTTGTCAAAAATTTCCTATTTTAAAGGAAATTTGTTCAAAAATTTCCTATTTTTATAGGAAATTTTTAAAACATATCCTATTTTTATAGGAAATTTTTCAAAACTTTCCTATTTTTATAGGAAATTTTTCAAAAATTTCTAATTTTTATAGGAAATTTTTGAAAAATTTCCTATAAAAATAAGAAAATTTTTGAAAAATTTCCTATTTTTATAGGAAATTTTTCAAAAATGTACTATTTTTATAGGAAATTTTTCAAAAATTTCCTATTTTTATAGAAAATTTTTCAAAAATTTCCTATTTTTATAGGAAATTTTTCAAAAATTTCCTATTTTTATAGGAAATTTTTCAAAAATTTCCTATTTTTATAGGAAATTTTTCAAAAATTTCCTATTTTTATAGGAAATTTTTCAAAAATTTCCTATAAAATAAGAAAATTTTTGAAAAATTTCCTATTTTTATAGGAAATTTTTCAAAAATGTACTATTCTTATAGGAAATTTTTGAAAAATTTCCTATAAAAATAGGAAATTTTTGAAAAATTTCCTATAAAAATAGGAAATTTTTGAAAAATTTTCTATAAAAATAGGAAATTTTTGAAAAATTTCCTATAAAAATAGTACATTTTTGAAAAATTTCCTATAAAAATAGGAAATTTTTCAAAAATTTTCTTATTTTTATAGGAAATTTTTCAAAAATTTCCTATAAAAATTAGAAATTTTTGAAAAATTTCCTATAAAAATAGGAAAGTTTTGAAAAATTTCCTATAGGAAATTTTTGAAAAATTTCCTATAGGAAATTTTTTTAAAATTTCCTATAAAAATAGGAAATTTTTGAAAGATTTCCTATGAAAATAGGAAATTTTTGAAAAATTTCTTATAAAGACTTTTATTTTTCCTATTTTTATAGGAAATTTTTCAAAAATTTCTAATTTTTATAGGAAATTTTTGAAAAATTTCCTATAAAAATAAGAAAATTTTTGAAAAATTTCCTATTTTTATAGGAAATTTTTCAAAAATGTACTATTTTTATAGGAAATTTTTCAAAAATTTCCTATTTTTAAAGGAAATTTTTCAAAAATTTCCTATTTTTATAGGAAATTTTTCAAAAATTTCCTATTTTTATATATATATTTTTATATATATAAATTTTTCAAAAATTTCTGAAAATTTTTGAAAAATTTCCTATAAAAATAGGAAATTTTTCAAAAATTTCCTATTTTTATAGGAAATTTTTCAAAAATTTCCTATTTTTATAGAAAATTTTTCAAAAATTTCCTATTTTTATAGGAAATTTTTCAAAAATTTCCTATTTTTATAGGAAAATTTTCAAAAATTTCTATTTTAATAGGAAATTTTTCAAAAATTTCTATTTGTATAGGAAATTTTTCAAAAATTTCTATTTTTATAGGAAATTTTTATAAGAAATTTTTCAAAAATTGCATATTTTTATAGGAAATTTTTCAAAAATTTCTTATATTTTTTAGGAAAATTTTCCGAAATTTCTTTTTTTAAAGTAAATTTTTCAAAAATTTTTTATTTTTATAGGAAGTTTTTCAATAATTTCTTATTTTTATAGGATTTTTTTTCAAATTTCTTATTTTTTAAGCTAGATCTGTTGGAACTTTTTTCTTTCTGATCTTTTGAAATTGTTTATTAAGGATAATTGAGGTACACCTCGTAAGTACTTTTCAACAAGCCCACGTATTTTAAACCAATAAACCCCATTTGGAAGCAGCATCTATTCTTTTAAAGCAGATGCTTGTACCGCAACAACAAAAAGTTCACCTTTTTGCTTAATAATTCTATGTAAATGGCAAATTATAGTGTGGCCCTATTTGGGAAAAAATAACTGCATTGTTGGTTGTGTTAACAATTTTAAATAAGAATAAAGAAGAAAAAAAAATAAAAATTCTCAAAACTCTTTCTCATTCGTAACGTTCGTACTATTTTATATCTTTTTTTTTAATTTGTTCAGTTGAGTTTGTTTCATTATGCATATGAGTGAAGTCAACAACGCGGTATATAGTTTTTATTCCTCTTTGGTTTCTATAATATTTTGCTCTTAGTTTTACTTTTTTTGTTAGCCTCCGGCTGTCAGGCATCCGTTGACCAATGTCTATGTAGGCTTTGTGGAATACATTTAGTAGTAGATATATTATTTTTTTGAAGCAAAACAAAAAAAAATATTGTGGAGTTTTTGTTTGATGTAGGGGATTTAAATGAAAATAAAACAAAAAAGTAGAAAAAATCAGCTTTTTGTTTTTGCTATTTCATTTCACTAGATGTTGAAAATACCAAAACGAAGAGCAGAACACTTTTAACAATAAATTCACATTAGCTGAAAGTTACATATTTACACAGTTGGGTCTATTTTAACTTCATTCAAGAGTTGGCACTGAGCGGTAAGAGTTTTATATTTATCCTTTTTTTGTAACTGTATGTGGTTGGCTTCACACTACTTTATTTAAACATATGCAGAATGTATGCATGTGTGTTTATATTCAAGGCTTTATGTATTCATACTGTTCATATTTGTGATATATTTAAAAGGGTTGTATTGTAAATCGTTCTAAAGGGTATTTTCTTTTTAAATTTTTTGAAATTTTAGGGACGTATGTATGTGATGAATTTGAATTCATAGAAATTGTTGGACTAGGACTTTGAAATCTTAGCTTTATCGGTCTTTACGACATCCGTTCTTACTCGGAAATTCCGGGCATCCCTTAATAAAGTAGCGAGACATTCCAATATTGAACTTTATTGGGTACGTGGCCACAACAATGTACTCGGTTACACTATTGCAGATAATCTATCAAAACTTGTTGCTGTCCTTAGTTAGAAAGATATTGACTAATAATTAGAAATACCGCTATCAGCCTGTAAATTGCTCATTAAGCAGTTTCTATCTAAGCAGTTTCTATTTAGGTCCGCGCAGTCCAACTGATCTATAGAAAAAACATATGCTCAGTCTTAAGATTAACTTAGCCTACTTATGACAGTAAGAGTTCTGCGGTCTTTGACAGTCTTAGTTTCCAGCGCCATAGACTACGCACTCTAATACCTATCCTCACAGAGCTCTAGGATTACTAGCAAAAACTTTAAATCTTTAAAGCAATGACTATTGCAGAAGTTTTCATAACGTCGAGGAGAAAGAAACTGTCACTCATCTTCTCTGTCACTTAATGATCTTAGGACTCTTCATCTCGGAAAGATTTATCAGAGATCTCAAATTTTAATATTCGCAAGATGGCTCATTTATTGCTGCATCTATATTAGAGAATATATTATTTTCTTTCTTCTGTTGTTAGTACAAAGGGACTACTCTCCAGGACCAAGGTGACGCGGACTCTGTTGTCAGCTACTTTCTTTACCTAACATAACCCATTTTAAAACCACTTTTAACATGAGATATTTGTACTTAATAGTTAAAAAATCATTTTTTATAATAACATTTTTATACCCTCCACCACTGTAGGTGAAAAGGGTATTATAGGTTTGTGCTGATGTATGTAACGCATAGAAATATTTGTGTTAGACCCACCTTTTAGTATACCAATAGGTTTAGAATCACATTCTGAGTCGATTTAGCGATGTTAGTCCGTCCGTTCCCCTAGCTGGGAGGCTTACTGTGGTATTTCTGCTGCAAAAAAATCATTTTTTGAATAATGTTTTTCAAAAATCAAATAATGAAAGTTTATATAGAAGAATCTGGCAATGAAAAATCTGTATTTTTTCTAAGATACGTATATATATATAGAAAAAATAGGTTGAAATCAGCTGAATATTGTGAAATAAAAATTGATGGTAAAATTATTGAAATTTAAAGACTTATGTATCAAAGATATTTTAACTGGAAAAATCCCGGTATCAATTTTATTTAAGTACGAGATCTTCTTTTTGTTTGAAAGAAAGAAAAAAAATTTATTGCATGAGTAGTTTGGGAGATATAAGCGCATCAAAATTGTCCTATAAAATTCAGCATTGGCAGTTTTCGTTGGAGAAAAAGTCAGTTAGCTCGGTTTACCTCCATGCTCTCAGTATAATTAAATGAAAGGCAATCTTTTGTCAATCTTTTAAAAAAACTTTTGTCAATCTTTTAAAAAAATCAAAATTTAGTAAAAAAAAAGTAAGGAATATTGCTTATAATAAAAAGCATTGCATACCTTCAGGCTTAAATTTTTAATCAAATTGCAGTTAGTAATCCTAACATTAGTTCAAATTACATTATCTTGAGAATTACGAAGAACTTTTTGGGGTCTACGGATTTCAATAAAAATAAGTAGATTTTTTTTGATCAACTAATAGGCATGTGACGAATTTCACTAAATTCAATTGAGAAGTTTGCCTTATTCATTGAGAATAAAAACACATTAGAAAATAGAAGTCCAAGGCATGTAGCCCAAGAATTCGACGGATTTCAAACAAAATTAGTAGAGCTCTTTCTAGGATCAAAAAATAAAAGTGTGCCGAATTTGATAAAATTCTATTGAAAATTGCGGGTTATACATTGGGAAGGAAAATAGATGAATAAATGGGGGTCCAAGGGAGGTACCCCAAGGAGTAGACAGATTTCAACCAAAACTATTAAAACTCATTTTTGGATCAAAAAATATAACTGTATCAAATTTTATCAAATTCTATTGGAAATGACGTTTTATAGAATAAAAATAAGTGAAAAATGGGGTCCAAGAGAGGCAACCCAAGGAGTTGACGGATTAAGTGGAGCTCTTTTTTCGGCCAAAAAAATAAAAGTATGCTGAATTTGATCAAATTCTATAAAAAATTGCGGGTTATACATTGAGAAGGATTATAAGTGAAAAATAGGGGTTCTAAGGGAGGTACCCAAAAAAAAATTAGTTAAGCTCTTTTTTTGATCTAAGAATAAAAGTCTGCCAAATTTTATCAAATTCTATTGAAAATTACGGATTATATATTGAAAAGGAAAATAAGCGAAAATGGGGGGTCCAAGGGAGGTACACCAAGGAGTCGACGGATTTTAACCAAAATTATTAGAGCTTATTTTTGGATCAAAGAATAATAGAGTAATAGAGTTGTGCCGATTTTCATGAAATTCTGGTGAAAATTGCGGGTTGGACATTGAGAAGAAAAATAAGTAAAAAAGTAGGGGTCCAAGGGAAGTACCTGAAGGAGTAGACGGATTTCAAAGTTTTCGCAATTCTAAAGATAATTTGATAAAATTTGGCACAAATCATTTTATTGATAGTGGAACCACGGTTATTGAAATTCGTCAAATTCGGTCCATTATTTATGGTACCTCCCATAGTTCCCACTCCCGGAATTGATATATTGGCCACAAATATCAATATTTTTTCATTAAATTTAAAACAACGTTAAAACGTTAAAATCGGTCCATATTTGACCATAGCTCCCACACAAACTCTTCTATAAAAACTCACAAAATGAGACAAAAAATCAGTATAACGCTCGTGATGATAATGATAATAAATGGTTATTTTTTCATAATAAAATCAATTAAGTGAAAATATCTAATTTTGTATTTAATTGAATTTAATTTGAATTCAAAACACTATATACGATATTTTATCAAAAGCTAATGAAATTCCTGGCCAAATTGTCGATTCCGGAAGATATATGAAATTATTTATCGATTTGATACAACATAAAAAAAAATTTCTGTCAAAAAAATTACTATGCCAAATTTCAAAGATATAAATGACATTATTAGACAATTTATATAGCTTACATTTTCCAAGAAAAAGTAATAAAATCATTTGTAATTATTGTTTGTAAGTGTAAGTAAATAAGTTTTTTTAAGTCAAAATAAAAAATTCGTGTTATATATTATTTATATATATAGATATAATTCCCCGACAACATTCCAATTGGAACAAGGGGTACTTCTCTCGGACAATGAGCTACATCCGATTCTATTTTTAGAATCATTGATTATGGCATGAAATTAAATTTTTGTACAAAATTTGCATACCTAAAGAAATCACTACATACTCTGGCATAAGTTGAATATAGTGAACCAATATTCCACAACAAAAACTTGGCAAAATTCAAAAGTTATACACTAAAACAAATCACCCTTTACTTATTTAATTTGAGTATGTTTGTATATTAATACTAACAGTGACGACAAAAAAATAAAAAAAAAATATATATAGAAATATTTAAATATGTTTAAATAGTCAATCCTTATCCTAATGACAGTATTAATCTCTATGAAGCAATCTTAAAACTTCTATAAATTCAAAGAAGAAATTTATATTTCATCATTTAAAAAAAATGTAATGCATTTAGTTTTACCACCAACTGTAATTTTGGACTTCCGCATTGTCCACTCGGTTCCATGTGTTGGTTGCGGTAAATGCATTCACCGTTAACTCGCAAAATGATATGCAAATAGGAAAAAATTCATCACACGTTTACCAACTGTGCACATACACACAAAAACTTGTAAAAGAAGAAAGAAAGTACTACAGTCGGTCAGGAAAGACTATTTTATACCCTTCACCGTAAAGTTCATATATTTACCAATTATTTATTTTGCAACTTTTTCTTACTACAGGAATATCTGTGCTTTCCTTTCACAGTAACAATTTCTCTAAGGTTTAAGTATACTTTTGTCATTTTCGGTGATGGGTCTAATATAGAAGCTAATGTGAAATTTGTATCGATATTTAAAAAATAAATTTTCTTCAGATTTGTATGAGCTTTTGTTATTTTCCTGGTATTAAAGTATCTTTTGAGAGTTGACTCTGCGTGCGATGTATGTGTTTAGTCAAATATAAGCCTATTCTATTAAAATTTTACACGCCAAAATTTGACAAACCAAATTTGGATACTATGAGAAATATTTTTGATGAACTGCCAAATCAACTCAGATAGCGATTCTAAGAGAAAGAGGAGGTGTTAGAAAAATATTTGTATGCATTACAAATATCAGCACAAAACAAATAGTGTCGAAGGGTTTAAAAAAGCCAAAAACAATCAATGCATAAATCTATATATGTGTGTATGTATGTAAATATGTATGTGTACGTAAGTATGAAATAAAAAAATAAGTTCACTACCTATAGAGAAATTGAATTAGCAGGATTATGCATTAGTTGTCATTCATTTATATGAGTCATATTGTTTAAAATATTTTATAAATGTATTAATGTACAAATAAATTCCCTTGTCCTTCTTTTAAAATTTACAAATACGGCCAGCTTAATAAATACTTTGTGTGAGATCTGTTTGTAGTTATATGTATATATGTTAGTATAGCTATTTTCAAATACAGCGCTCTAATGCTTCTTTTGTTAAGTAAATACTATTTGTATCATCAAAATAAAAAATAATTTTTATGGCATATCTCAATAATTTAACATTTTAATTTAATATGACTATATAAATATATGTATATGCATGAAATAAAGATCGAATATAGTTTCACAGATTTAGTTTTGATATCAATTTAAGACACAGAACCTTCGTTTTAGTCTGCAGAAGAAAATAACTTTATGTCGTTTATAGTTTAAGAGATATCAGAAAATCAGAAAAGCTCTACAAAATTGAGTGTTTTCGTTTTTCTTTGGACAAAAAAAAAAAAAATAAATTGGTTCGGTTTTGCTTGGTACTCCCACTATAACCATATAAAAGGCGAAAGTCTTTTCGCCGAAAAAAATTACCAAAATTTACCGATCGTAGAAAAATGTTCAAAATTTTCTGTAAAAAGTCATATAAATTGTTACGTATAATTTAAGCAAAAAGTGTTGCAGTATCTGCCTTCGACTTACACTTAAATGCAATTTGTTGAAAGCTCTTCACAATAGTTTATTAGCGAAGTTAAAGATGTTAAAGTTTGGAAGAGCTTTTTTTTATAGACAATGTATTGGTGTAGAGAGTTTTATGTGGCAAACCTGAAGGTAGTTAGAGTTTTCTATAGAAACGTTGAAGATAAATAGGAAAAAGTTAAAAGTGGAATGAGTTTTCTAGAAAAGTTGAAGGTGCGAAGAGTTTTCGATAAAAAAGTTTATTGTAAAAAAAGTTTTTCAAAGAAAAGTTTTCTACAAAAAAGGTAGGCAAAGCTTTATATAGAAAGATTAAGAGTAAACAAAATTACCGTTGGAAAAGTCATAGTCAAATAATTAAAGTCACAGTCATAGTAAAAGTATTTTCAAAAGTGCTCAAGTCATTGCAAAAATGCAAGGCATGTTAAAAAAATGGAGATCATTGCAAAAATGCAAGTCATGGTAAAAATGCAAGTCATTGTAAAAATGCAAGTCATGTTAAAAATTGAGTACATTGTAAAAATGCAAGTCATTATAAAAATGCAAGTCATGTTAAAAATGGAGGTCAGTGTAAAAATGCAACTCATGGTAGAAATGCAAGTCATTGTAAAAATGCAAGTCATATTAAAAATGGAGGTCAGTGCAAAAATGCAAGTCATGGTAAAAATGCAAGTCATTGTAAAAATGCAAGTCATATTAAAAATTCAGGTCATTGTAAAAATGCAAGTCATTATACAAATTCAAGTCATTTTAAAAATGGAGGTCAGTGCAAAAATGCAAGTCATGTTAAAAATTTAGGTCATTGTAAAAATGCAAGTCATGTTAAAAATAAAGGTCAGTGCAAAAATGCAAGTCATGGTAAAATTGCAAGTAATTGTAAAAATGCAAGTCATGTTAAAAATGGAGGCCATTGTAAAAATGCAAGTCATGGTAAAAATGCAAGTCATTGTAAAATTGCTAGTCATTGTAAAAATGCCAGAATGCAAGTCATTGTAAGAATTTAAGTCATTGCTTATTTGAAGATATGCGAAAAACTGTTTGTTACACCGCTTCTGATCGCTTTTAAAGATTGGCTTAGGCTTGGATTATTAAATAAAGATCCTTGGTTATGAACAGGTATGCAACTTCGCATATGTCAAGGTGTAGAATAGTCCGTCTTTTATGCTTAGTTTTCTCTATTTTTTCAAGGTCTTCTTTCAAATGTTGTTAGGAATTGCGGATTGTGCATTAAGAAAAAAATATATGAAAAATTGGGGTCCATTACAATTACCGCAACAAACCTAAATTACTGGATGTCTTTTCTGATTGTAATTAAAAGACATGTGTTGAATTTCATAAAATTCTGTTTAGAATTGCAACTGAAACACTGAGATGGTACCGACTGATTTAAAAATTTTTTAGAATTTTTCTTATTTATCTATATAAAACTAAACAAAGAAGATTTTTGCTTATTTATATAAAACTTAACAAGTATGCACAATTTCATCGTTGTTGGATCACTCCTTCTGTTTTCTACACTTCGATGTATAAAGTAATACCACTGTGCGGTCTGATAATGTAATACATTGTGCTGGAACTGGATGAATGAGAATAGAGGTTGCCGTATTTGAAGTCATTGGTTTTAGGAAAAAATTCTTACAAATTAAAAAAATATATAATATAAATATATATGTGACCTTCTCCGAGAAAAGGGACCTAGTGTGTAAAAATAAAGTTTTGAGAAATATATAAATTAATAGCCTGTTCCACGATTTCGAATTCGATTTAATTTTGGTTTCACTATTTCGAAGCCTTTCATTCGTTTCTATTCGAAAGCAAAATATCAAGTGACTCATTTTGACATTTGCTTTCGAATTGCTGGTAACTTGTTCGAAATAGTGAAACAGAAATTTGTATGAAAATACTTATGTTTTCTTTCGACTTGTTTTTCGACTTATTTTTCGCATAAAATAAAGTTAGTGAAACGAAAAACAAATTTCTTTCGAATAGGATAAGAAAGAAAGCACTCTTTCGAGATCGTGGAACAGGCTATAAAAGTTTAATGTTTTTCTTATTTTTATCGGTTTTCCCAAGTTAGTTTTGTACGTTTTTATGGGGTAAATAAATTTTTATCAGAAATCTCACTTATTTCATCTTATTCTACATCCTTTTAGGTGTAGGAATGTTTTTTGAAACACTAGGTCAATTTTCTCATATATTCACATATTATATATTTTTACCATTATTTTAATTATACTTAGATATGTTTAAAATATGACCAAAGGTATTAATTTTTCCAAAATTTAACAATATTATTACAGATAATGATCCCTAATATCAAAATACTTCCCTTAACCCACCCTAATGTACATCAATCACTCTTAATGATTTTCCTTAAGCTTCTGCTAACCAACACTCCGTCATTAACTCACCTGCATACATTTCAACGTGTTAGCGGCTATTTTAACTTAATAACATAATTGCCTAATTTTTAAGTGCTTTGACATATTATATTTTTATTCGACACAGCTTAGTTTATGTCATTTCATACAATTTCAGTTGAAATTTGGTGCATTTAAAATTCAATGCAAATAGCTCTTTCACGCTGTTTAAAGCTGTAGAGGACAGAGTGCGTATATACAATGTAAACCACACGATATACATAAAAATGAGGACATCCATTAATTTTCCGAATAACCACAATATTCAAAATTGTTTATAAAACAACGGGACAAAATCCTTTTCTAAAGTCCATAAAATACGCACTCAATAAAGTGTAAAAACAGAGGATACTACTTGTACATATACAAACTCACTTGAATATACATATGTATTTATGTTGGAATTCACATAAAGTGAATACACTGAAGTGGGGTTTTGTTTAATGTGAATGAACGAAATTTTTAAAGTATATAATACTATAATGTTGAAAAAAGGAATTCCATCATAAACATACTTACATACATACCTACATACATACTTAAATACATACTTATGTACATGCATATGATTTTATGTGTCAATAAACATTTGTATATCAATTATTTTAATCGGTCATATACGATAAAAGGACCTAAAGATGGAAAAGTATAAATCCGGTTCTTAAACCTCAAGAATGACTGCCCTCAAAGCAACATATGTTTTTCACTTATACCATATAAATCACTTTGAGGTTATTGATCTTATCTATTCTTATTTGAAATAGAAAAAATGGTTACATATTTTAATAAATAATCTATACTTTGTCCTCTCTTTAGGTTTGTTTATAGCGTACTAAAATTCTAAATTAAATTCGACTGTGAAGAGTTTAATAACATCTTCGTTTAAAATATTCTATGCTTATCTGAATGCCTTAAATATTTTTGTGCTTTTTATAGCCGAGAAATGTAGGTACATACATACACATGTACTTAATCATATAACACTGCACAACAGTGAAAAAAGTGCAAGGTCGTGACTATATAGGTCCGATTCTACTATCAAAATGTAGTAAAACCCTATACTCAGTTTGGCCAATTTAGTGACCGTTTTATTTTTATGATGCCTAAAAAAGGTGTCATCAGTTTTTACCAAATAGCTAATCAACACTTAAAACAAGTAAGAAAGTGCTATAGTCGGTCAAGCCCCTTCACCACTAAGGTCAAAAGTTTTATTTTTCCTGTATGAAGACAAATATTTGCTACATTTTGCCATCATACAAACATTTTCTCAAAACATATATATTTAAGCTGCTGCCGACATTTGGACTTATATGAGAGCAAGGGTCAAATGTGGACCGATTATCTCGAAATATTTCAGATTTATTACAGTTGTTACAAAAATTATGTAAGCAAAAAATAAACTTGAAATTCCCATTATCTTCAGATTTACGAGCGTTTTAGTGATTTTTGTCTCATTTAGTGCGTTTTTAAAGAAAAGTTTGTACGGGAACTATGGTAAAATGTGGACCGATTAACGAAATTTGATACAGTAATTTAGGTTTACATAAGCAGTATTTGGTTTAAATTACGTGAAAAAATATTAATATTTGTGACCAATATATCAATTCCGGGAAGTGGGACCTATGGGAGGTACCATAAATAATGGACCGATTTTGACAAATTTCAACAGCCATGGTTCCATTAGCAAAAAAATGATCTGTGTCAAATCTCATCAAATTATCTTTAGAATTGCGACCTGTAGTTTTATTACAAGGTTTACATGTGGGTCCAGCCAGCAGACGGACGGACGGACATTGCTAAATTGACTCAGAATGTGACTCTTAGCCTATTGGTATACTAAAAGGTGGGTCTAAGACAAATATTTCCATGCGTTACATACATCAGCACAAACTTATAATACCATTTCCACATATGGTGGAGTATGGCGAATATTTTTTTGCTAAAATTTTAATATAAAAATATATTTTATTTCAGACATTTTTTAAAAAAGTTAAAGAAAAATTTTTTTGTTTTTAATTTTTTGATCATAACTTTTTGAAAATCCTGTTTTTCCTACACTATATTTGGGAAAATTGTAGCTACAGCAAAGCTAAATAACTTTTGTGAATACACCATTATAATATGAACGTGTCTAGATACCAAAAATAGGTCATATAGACTCCCTTGTGAAAACAAACGTGTCGGTCAACGTGTTCTTTTTCGTATATAAAGACAACTATTTGCAGATCTTTTTTATCATACAAACAATTTCTTGTGGCATATACTTAAGCTGTTTCCATCATTTGGACTATTGAGGTACCCTAAGTAGTATACGGATTTCAACCAAAATTTGTAAAGCTCTTTCTTGAATCATTGGTCTACATTCAATCCTAGCTTTCATATAAGTCCAAATGATGGAAACAGCTTAAGTATATGCCACAAGAAATTGTTTGTATGATAAAAAAGATCTGCAAATAGTTGTCTTTATATACGAAAAAGAACACGTTGACCGACTATAGCACTTTCTTACTTGTTTAAAAATATCTTTATTTACAAAAATCGTATGAGAAAAAGTTGTAAAATTTTGGATACTTACAGGCTTAAACGGCGAAGTCTAGTTAAATTCTCAACTCTCAAATCAATGGCAACAACCGGAAACTTTCAAGGGTATGTGCTATGGAGTCTAAAAAGGTATAAAAGCTAGATAAAGTTGTATCCCTTCCTTTATTACAACTTCTATACAGAAATCAGAAGAGCAAATATTATTTCCCTATATAATATATAGGAAATAATAAAAAAAAGATTTTTACAGGTTTTTAATTAAGAAAAAAAGAAAAATATGCTTACTGTACTACGCTATCTCTAATAGTTTAAGAGATGTTTAACGGAATGTCGTTTACGATTATTTAAATCTAAGTGCTCGATATGTTTCCAAAAAAGCTCAAATTTTACCTTAGGCAAAACCTTGTTAGAATACTGTTCGAGCAGTATCTTTAAAGTGATAAAGTTTTTATTTCCGGTGGATAACAAAACAACTATGTATAGTCATTGATACACAGATAGACACACACTATTCAAATTGAGCGGTAAAAACTTTTGTTTATAAGATTTAGTAGAATAAATAAATAAATTACACTACATTTTTATTCCCATTCGATAAAGATGTAAGTTTAAATGTAATGAAATTTATCTCACGTCTATTAGTTGATTTAAGAAAAAGTTCTACTTAGTATGTTTATTACGTTTGGGTTTAAATCCGTCATTTTTCACTTATTTTTCTTCTCAATGTATAAACCACAATTTTAAACAGAATTTGTTGAAATTTTTCACACATCTATTACTTGATCGAAGAATGAACTATAAGCCATAGATCTATAAAATTTATCGAAATACGTCAATTAGTTTATTTAAGAAAGAATTCGACTAATTTCTCAATCTACGTATAAGCCGTAATTCTCAGCAGCGTTGCTTTTTGTTTCATTTTCGTTATTTTTCTTATTATTATTTTTTTTTGTAATAACTGCAATTTTATTACAAAGTTAAGCCTGAAAGTATGCAATGCTTTTTTATTATAAGCAATATTTTTTTGATTTGTTATTACTAAAGTTTGTTATTTTCGACAGATTGACAAAAGTTGGTAATTTTTTTAGCTAATTTGAAAGAAAAGCCTTTTGCCTTTAATTTCATTATATTGAAAGGACGATGTAAACCGAGTTTTTATAGGACACTTTTAATGCGCTCATATCTCCCAAGCTACGTATGCAATAATCTTGTTTTTTAGAACTAAAACAAGATCTCAGATTAAAATTAAATTGACAACGGCATTTTGTCAGTCGAAAAATCTTCGATACATAAGTCGTTCAATTCCAATAATATTACTATAAATTTTCGTTTTACAATATTCAGCTGACTTTAAGCGATTTTTTGTAAATACATATACGTATATATAAATATATATCTTAGGAAAAAAAATACAGATTTTTCAATATCGAATATGTATAAAATGACATTATTAGATTTTTTTAAATGTGATAGTGAATGGGGGAAAAGTTGTTTATCTATTATATCCAGCTTCTTCAGAGAACATCAGAGGAGTTTTGGCTCTTTTGCCATTCATATTCTCTGAATTGCATGCCAGGCATTTTAGAGGTTGGCGTTATAAATGAAAACATAAATCAATCATTGAAAGGCGATTAAATACTCGGAAAACATAATGTGGTATATTTCAGCACAGACGCATGCCGGATTATGCTTCTAAAATGATAAAATATGTACTTTACTAGATTATATTGTTCTTATTGTATCTATAGTACCTATACTCGAACTTAAAAGAAACTCATTTTTGAAGCTTCTCTACCAATTTTCATTTTAATTTACATGATGATCGAACCGGCCTAATGTGTATATGTAAACTTCTTTTCAAAAATATGTGTACAAATTGCCCAGAAAACTATTATCGTTAACAGCATATGTGTTGTATTTTAGTGTGTTGTGTTCATCTTATAGATTTGCTTGTTTATTCTACACCACTATACATTAGAATAGAAAATGTAAAAAATTACGCATGAACAAATTTGTTCAGACCTTGCTTACTTACTTTAATGACCCATATAACAACATATTGAGGCAAAATGACGATCATCATAAAAAAATGTCCCGTCTGTTTGTATGTTGTTTGTTGGGAAGAATTTCCGAAACTAGAGGACCGATTTTTCTGAAATTTTGACACTTCGAAATCTCAAGTGGGCGTGACCCCTCCCATATAACTTATTTATTAAAAATGACAAATATAGGATACCGAGAGGCCCGATTTTTCTGAAATTTTGACAGCATGGTAAGGTGGGACCAGTGTTAAAATAGGCTAAGTTTTTTTTAAATTTCAAGTGGGCGTGGCCCCTCCCATATAAGTGAAATATTAAAAATGACAAATAAGGATGACCCTGCGAATGATTTTCCTAAATTTGACAGTATGATAAGGTGTGACCGGTGGTTAAAATAGGCAAGGGTTTTTTCAGAAATCTCAAGTGGGCATGACCACTCCCATATAACTCATATATTATTAATGACAAATATAGATGAGCGACCGGACCGATTTTTCTGAAATTAAGACAGTATGGTAAGGTGTGACCGGTGGTTTTAATAGACAGGGTTTTTTTCTGAAATCTCAAGTGAGCGGTGCCTCTACCATATAACTCTTATATTAAAAATGACAAACATGGATAACCCTGAGGACCGATTTTTCTGAAATTTTGACAGTATGTTAAGGTGTGACTGGCGGGTAAAATGGAGGGCGTGACCCCTCCCATATAAGTCAACTATTAAAAATGACAAATATGGATGACCGATTTTTCAGAAATTTTGATTGTATGTCTGTGACCGGTTGGTAAAATAGGTTGGTTTTTTTTTAATCTTAAGTGGGCGTGACTCGTCCCATAAAAGTCAAATATTAAAAATGACAAATATGGATGATAAGATGAAAACGATTTAACCCAATTAATTAAAGTTTTAAATGTTTTTCGCTTTTTGAATTTTTCGAAAATGGACAAACGAGAACCTGGGAATTGAAACATGAGGTTGGTATTCTACATTGAGAAAAAATTACCATGCCCACTTTTACTACCTCTTTTGTTGATTTATCTAAAATAGGAAAACGGATGCTCGAATATTGGTGTTTGATAATAGTTTGACTGACGACTGTTCCAAGATTTTTAATGATTGTTTGATAATTGTTTCATGATTAACTAGCGATTTTATGACAGTAATTTGATGATTTTTTAACAATTGATTGATGGTTGTTTGATGATTGACTGACGACTGTTTAATGATTTTTAATGATTGCTCGTTAGTTGTTTCACGATTGACTGACGACCGTTTGATGACTATTTGATGATTGTTTGATAGATTTTCGATAATAATGATAATATAAATATAAAAAAATGTTCGCGTCTGGTTGTCTGTATGTTGTTAAACATTTATGGACCCATTGCTTTCGAAAACTTTTAAAACACACATTAATGAGGAGCACAGTCATTCACAAAAGTCAATTAAATATATGTGCAAATATATTAATAAAGGATTTAATTAAAAAATGAATAAAAAATTATTATTCTCCAATTGCGAAGGCCAAGCTTTGAAAGACATTTTGGACGATCCCTTCTAATATTTACGAAGATAGTTTTGTGTTCTAAATTTAGATTTTTCATAGTAATTATTTTTTTTAGAAGTGGGTTCTAGCCCGACGTCCGAGCCCATATTTTTACAGTTCTTATGGAAGAAACCGCGGCACATGTTAGCTCACTATATAAAAGGAGTGTTAACGTAGTTCTCAGGATGATGCCACGAGGAGGTTAGTGTCCACAATTGAGACGAAGTCTGGGCTTACCATGTTTAGACCAATCAGAACTTGGTGTTCCGCATCCCCTACATTAAAAAGATAAATACCCATTAGGAAATTTTTATTTCGTAAGTAAGCAGGAAAAAACTGTTTTCACAGATCTCACACCTTTAAGTTACAAATATTACCATATTTAAGTTAAACAGAGTATAAATCTAGATTTATCTGTATGTTTGTGAGTTCAAAAGCAAATACAAAACGCTTTTTTTAATAAAAATTTGGCAAATATCCTTACCATAGAAACATGCTCACACACTTGCACAATACGTAATTTGTATGTACGTATGTACATTTCTCTAAATGAGTGTAATTTAGTGTATGTATGCTCGAACGAAGGTACAACGGGTGCATCCATGTCATCTTTTACGCGGATTAGAATTCATTTATACTTTAAAATTGCGTTTTCATGTTGTGCTTAATAGTTTTTTTTCTACTCAGCTCTGCTTTTGTACACATTCATACTTTATGTGACATCATACACATACATTTCAGTACATTTAGTTAAATGTATTGTGTTTTTGCCTCAACTAGATGATGAAGTGTTTGTAGGTGATAATAATGGGGCATACATTCAAATATAAGTTGGAAAAAAAAAACTTACAACACTGCCACACCTAAGCCTTTTTTTAATTTGTTTAGGTATTTTGTTTTAAAACTGAGCTGAGGTCATATTAAGGATTTTTCAGGTGATGTCAACTCACAAATTCATTGGTGATAAACTTGCATGTATGTGGCCTAAACTTACCGTTGTTTGCTGGCATATGTATGAAGGTATGAGTGCTTTTGTCATAGTATTAGTATTAAATGCGACAAATGCAGTTTAACTTGCATTTAGAAACAAAAGCTCTGTGTGATGCCACAACAGCGATTGTCTATATAAATGTTTTAATACATGAATGTATCTGTACTTTTGTGTTTATCTCTCTCTTCCTCCCTGTGATACTGTATCTGACTATGGCTTTAGCATCTGCTCAAACTATATATCCTTTGCAAACATTGCTGCATGTATGCTTTAACGCTACTCAACACAAACTCAACTTTTTAGTCATTTATATTCGCACACTTTTGCACTCCCACTTTGGCGTTTTTGTTTGGCAGTTTTGTCCAAAAATTATAAGTTCTTGGCATGATTATTTATTATGTGGCCACAATATATATTTTGTCTTTTTTCGTTTTGTTATAATGGAATTTGTTAATCACCTGCCAGAAAGCGCTTTTTTGTTTTGCCATTTTGTTAGCGCGTGTATGAGCTCGTGTTGTTTTTAATAAAACTTTTATGAAATAATTTCGCAGATTTGCTGTTATGGCGTGATATAACCAAACGATGGCATGCAATTTAATAATGTTGCACAAAAAGCCTTAAAACCAAATGTTGTTGAGATAAAAACAAATTCTATTTAGAAGGTAAATTTTTGGATAATTAGAAAATTGATTAAAAATTCAAGTAGTATTTATATTAGGAATAATCTTTGAAGGCATATAGTGGGATCAGTGTAAGGGAATTATTTTCCAAATTAATAAAGGCGAATTTTTTTTGTGGTTTAACGAGATGACGCAAAATAAGGCTACTAAGGTACAATTTTTGTATTAAAGTACATGCGCTCATAAAGAAAATTTCATATTGAACAATTTTATATGAAAATAAAAATATTTTTTTTTCTTCATTGAAATTATATATCAAAATGTTTTCCTTAATAGAATTTTCCTTAAAAAAATTTTTATCAAAAAAATTACAGTAAGTAAAATTCTATATCAAAATTTTGTAATAAACTTATTCTGAGTCGATCGGTACATTTAGTTTTAAAGTTTTCTATTGGAGAATTTTTCATATCGAAAAATTTTCTATTAGAAAATTTTTCATATCGAAAAATTTTCTATTAGAAAATTTTTCATATCGAAAAATTTTCTATTAGAAAATTTTTCATACCGAAAAATTTTCTATTAGAAAATTTTTTAAATCGAAAAATTTTCTATTAGAAAATTTTTTAAATCGAAAAATTTTCTATTAGAAAATTTTTTAAATCGAAAAATTTTCTACTAGAAAAATGTTTATGTCAAAAAATTTTGTATTGGAAAATTTTTTACAACAAAAAATTTTCTATTGGAAATTTTTAACATCAAAACATTTTCTATTGGAAAATAATTTATATCAAAAAATTTTGTATTGAAAAATTTTTTATATCAAAAAATTTTCAATTGGAAAAATTTTTATATCAAAAAATTTTCTATTGGAAAATTTTTTATATTAAAAAATGTTCTATTGGAAATTTTGTTTTGTAAAATTTTTTATATCAAAAAATTTTCTATTGGAAAATTTTTTATATCAAAAAAAATTCTAATGCAAAATTCTACATATCAAAAGATTTTTTTTAAGAAAATTTTTTATATCAAACAATATTCTACTGGAAAATTTTTTATATCGAAAAATATTCTATTGAACAATTTTGTATATTAAAAAAATTTCTATTGGAATTTTTTTTTTATAGAAAAATTTTTTATATTAAACAAATTTTCTGTTGCAAAAATTTTGAAATCAAAAATTTAAAATTTTTTATATTGAAAAATTTTCTATTAGAAAATTTTTTATATCGAAAAATTTTCTATTATACAATTTTTTATATCGAAAAATTTTCTATTATACAATTTTTTATATCGAAAAATTTTCTATTAGAAATTTTTTTTATATCGAAACATTTTCTGTTTTACATTTTTTCTTATATCAAAAATTTTCTTTCTCAAAAGTTTTTATATTGAAAAATTTTTATTGGGGAATTTTTTATATCGAAAAATTTTCTATTGAAAAATTTTATTATCAAAAGATTTTCTGTTGGGAATTTTTTTTTAACAAAAAATCAAAACAATTTTTTATTGGAAAATTTTTTATATCGAAAAATTTTCTTTTTAAAAATTTTTTATAACAAAAAATTTTCTTTTTGAATTTTTTTTATTTTGAACAATTTTCTATTGGCAAATTTTTTATATCGAAAAATTTTCGATTGGGAAATTTTTTATATCGAAAAATTTTCTGTTGGAAAATTTTTTATATCAAAAAATTTTCTATTGAAAAATTATTTATATCGAAAAATTTTTTATTGGAAAAGTTTTTACATAGAAAAATTTTTTATTGACAAGTTTTTTAAATGGAAAATTTTTCTATTGGAAAATCTTTTATATTAAAAAAATTTCTTAAATAAAAATTTTTATATCCAAAAATTTTCTATTGAAAAATTTTTTATATCGAAAAATTTTTTCTATTGGAAAATTTTTTATATCAAAAACTTTTCTATTGGAAAAAATTTTATTTAAAAAAATTTGTTATTGGAAAAAAATTTTATTGGAAAACTTTTTATATCAGAAAATTTTGTATTTGAAAATTTTTTATATAGAAAAATTTTCTATTGGAAAATTTTTTATATAGAAAAATTTTCTATTGGAAAATTTTTTATATCAAAAAATTCGTAATTGGAAAATTTTCTATTTTAAAATATTTATATAGAAAAATTTTCTATTAGACAATTTTTAAAATCGAAAAATTTTCTAGTGAAAAATTTTTTATATTGAAAAATTTTTCATTCGAAAATGATTTGTTTTTTATGTAGAAAAATTGTACAATTTTTTATGTCAATAAATATTCTATTGAAATTTTTTATATCGAAAAAAATTAGAAAATTTTCATATCGAAAAATTTTCTATTTTTTGTATCTAAAAATTTTCTATGGAAAAATTTGATATCAAAAATTTTTCTATTGAGAAATTGTTTATATTGAAAATTTTTTTATTGGAAATTTTTTATGTCGAAAAAGTTTCTACTGGAAAATTTTTTTTATCGAAAAATTTTCTATTGGAAAAAATATTTTTAGAATGATTTTATTTGCATTTAATCCCACTGTTTAGTGCCATATATTAATAATTTCTCTACCAGCACCAGAATTTTAATATTAATAAAATTCTTCGTCGTTTTTACGAGGACACACACATATTAAAAAAAAGGCAATTTCTAAATATTTTCGGTCACCTCAGAAACAAAAACTTACTCACATTTATGCTGCCATTTTTAGTGTCTTTCAACTATTTTATTAACAAAAACTATATTAACAACAATAAAAGCTTCATTTCTACTCATATTCGTATGCCAGCCACAGATGAGTACAAAAACCCAAAAAAACTTTAAAATCTAATTTCATAACAAATGTCATTTAATTTAAGCAAATATCACGAAATATACAAAAACCATTTGAAGCAACTGCTGCTATAGACAAATGAATGCATTTCTTGGAAAACTAGAGGAAAAAAGAAGACACCAAGAGCAGAACAAAAACCTAACTATGCAAAAAGACATAACTGGAAGGCTTTCTTTTTTTTGCCGAAAAAGAACAATAAAAATACAATAAACGTAATAAACTTAAATAATTTCTCTATATGGATGAAAAGCAAAAAAGAAAACTTAGAAAAAGACAATAAGAATTCAAGAAGTGCGATGTAGCGTATGTTATGGGCATTTTAAGTTTTAGATGTTTTATAGAAAAGTTTGCAAAAATGGTAGTTTAGGCTTTTAAATGAATATACAGTTTTTGTTTTTTATGTTATGTGCTATTATTCTAACCACAACTATTTATTTGGATAAAAACTAAGAGAAATTTTAAGCTTATTGTTCTTAGAACTCGAGTTCCGGAAGGTTATAAAATGACAGGAAAAATCTAAAAACAAATATTGTGCACTTGTGTAGTTTATGGATATGGCAATACAATTGTCATTAGAAGAATGAACAAAAAAAAAATAATAAAAAACTGAAAGAAGTTTATTCCAAATGAGTTGGGAAACCTAAATTAGATCAATTCATATTTGAAATATATCACCTTATATTATAATTTGAGAATAGTCATATTTTAATGTCATTTTCATTTAGACTTTGTATACCGAATTAATATATTTTTTTAATTATTATAACTTAAAAATTAATTCATTTTCTTTAGAAAATGTATGGTTTGCAGGGGCATATTGATGGCAGAGTTACTGTATTATTTTTTCCGCATTTAAAAAACAATTTCCTAATCATTAAAAGAGACTTACAAATTTGTTCACTTTCGACGACTATTAGACATCAATAGTGTAGAGTGTATATTTCATACCAAAAGTAGTTTTTTTTTTTAATTTTTTATATAAAAAACTCGAGTTTCTCTTTAATTATGATAGCTAGAGCAAAAATAACGAAATTTTACGATCACTTACATTTCATACCAAAAACTAATTTTTTTTGAAATTTGTAAACAAAAAAATTTTAAACTCGATTTTCTCGTTAATTATGATAGCTACAGCAAAAAAAAACGAAATTTTGTGTTCACTCATATTTTGTAAGAAAATAGAAAATAGATTTTTTTGAAATTTTTATATAAAATGCTTTAAACTCTATTTTCTCGTTAATAATAGAGCTAAAAAAAAAGGAAATTTTGTGACCACTCATAATTTATACCAAAATTTGCTACAGTAAAAATAACGAAATTTTGTGATCATTCATATTTTGTAAGAAAAATTGACTTTGTTGAAATTTGAATATGAAAAACTTAAGACTAGATTTTCTCATTAATTATGATAGCTACAGCAAAAAAAAAAAAAAACGAAATTTTGTGATCACTCTCATTTTATACCAAAAATTGACTTTGTTGAAATTTTTATATAAGAAACTTTAAACTCGCTTTTCTCGTTAATTATGATAGCTAGAGCAAAAATAAAGAAATTTTGTTATCACTCATATTTCATACCAAAAATTGACTGTGTTCAAATTCTACATGAAAAACTTTAAACTCGATTTTCTTGTTAATTATGATAGCTACAGGACAAATTAAAAACTTTAAACTCGATTTGCTCGTTAATTTCGATAGCTAGAGCAGAAATAATAAAATTTTGTGATCACTCATATTTCATATCAAAAATTGACTTTGTTGAAATTTTTATATGAAAAACTTTAAACTTGATTTTCTCGTAAATTATGATAGCTAGAGCAAAAATAGCGAAATTTTGTGATCACCCTCATCTTATACCAAAAATTGACTTTGTTGAAATTGTTAAATGCGAAACTCTAAAATCGAACGAAATTTTGTGATCTCTCATGTTTTATACTAAAAATTGATTTTTATTTGAAAAGCTTTAAACTCGATAGAGTAAAAATAATAAATTTTTTGATCACTCATATTTCATACCAAAAATTGATTTTTTGAAATTTTTATCTAAAAAACTTTAAACTCGATTTGCTCGTTAATTACGATAGCTAGAACAAAAATAATAAAATTTTGTGATCACTTATATTTGAAGGTCGGCACAAAGAGAACAGAATAAAAAGCTCGTAGGTAGAGTTGCCTTTTTAATACTTTTAAGTAATAAATTTTTAATATAGAAGTTTTTTTTTTGTCAAAAGAACATTTTTTTCTAAGGAAAATCAAAAATTTTTGTAAAGATATTTTTTCCATAGACAATTTTTTATCCCAAATGTATCTATGGAAAATTCTTTTAGCAAAAAATTAAAAAAAAAGTGTTTTATATCTTTTTTATATAAATTTTTCTATAGAAAATACTTTTTTTTAATTTTCAGACAGAAAGTTTTGTTTATCCAAAATTTTTTTATAAACAATTTTTTCAATGTATAGTTCTGATGTTTTAAAAAGAAAAGCTTTTCTACTCTTTTATATTGGAATTTTTTATATAAAAATTTTTTTCTATAGAAAATTTTTTTCTAAAGAAAGTAAAAAATTTTTCTGTAGAAAATTCTTTTCTTAAAAATTTTTCAAAAAAAAAAAAAAATGCTTCTATATAACAGGTTTTAATGAAAAATTTTCCTTTTTCTATAGAACATATCTTCAATGTGTTGTTCTGATTTTTTAAAAAGAACAAGCTTTCTTCTTTTTTGTTAATATTTTTATGAACAAGTTTTTATATTGGAATTTTTTTTATCAAAATTTTTTCTATAGAAAATTTTTTTAACAAATTTTTTTCTAAAAAAAAATCAAAAACTTTTCCATCGACAATTCTTTATCCAAAATTTATCTATAGAAAATTATAATAAATAATGTTTTTTATCAAAAATTTTTCTATAGAAAATACTTTTTTTTTTTAATTTTCCGATAGAAAATTTTTGTATCCAAAATTTTTTTATAAACAATTTTTTGAATGTATAGTTCTGATGTTTTAAAAAGAAAAGCTTTTCTCTTTTATATTGGAATTTTTGATATAAAAATTTTTTTCTATAGAAAATTTTTTTCTAAAGAAAGTAAACAATTTTTCTATAGAAAATTCTTTTCTTAAAAATTTTTCAAAAAAAAAAAAAAAAATGTTTCTACATAACAGGTTTTAATGAAAAATTTTCCTTTTTCTATAGAACATATCTTCAATGTGTTGTTCTGATTTTTTAAAAAGAACAAGCTTTCTTCTCCTTTTTTGTTAATATTTTTATGAACAAGTTTTTATATTGGAATTTTTTTTATCAAAATTTTTCCTATAGAAAATTTTTTTAACAAATTTTTTTCTAAAAAAAAAAAAAATCAAAAACTTTTCCATCGACAATTCTTTATCCAAAATTTATCTATAGAAAATTATAATAAATAATGTTTTTTATCAAAAATTTTTCTATAGAAAATACTTTTTTTTTTAATTTTCCGATAGAAAATTTTTGTATCCAAAATTTTTTTATAAACAATTTTTTGAATGTATAGTTCTGATGTTTTAAAAAGAAAAGCTTTTCTACTCTTTTATATTGGAATTTTTTCTATAAAAATGTTTTTCTATAGAAAATTTTTTTCTAAAGAAAGTAACAAATTTTTCTATAGAAAATTCTTTTCTTAAAAATTTTTCAAAAAAAAAAAAAAATGTTTCTATATAACAGGTTTTAATGAAAAATTTTCCTTTTTCTATAGAACATATCTTCAATGTGTTGTTCTGATTTAAAAAAAAAACAAGCTTTCTTCTCCTTTTTGTTAATATTTTTATGAAAAATTTTTTATATTGGAATTTTTTTATCAAAATTTTTTCTATAGAAAATTTTTTTTAACAAATTTTTTTTTATAAGAAAATCAAAAATTTTTCTATAGAAAATTCTTTTATCAATAAATTTTAAAAAAATGTTTTTATGCTACATTTTTTAATGAAAAGTTTTTCTATATAATTTTTTTTTCAGAAAATTTAAATTTTTTTTTTTTTTTAAATTTTTTTTATCAAAAATTTATAAAAAATAATTTTCTATAAGTTATTTTATACAAAAATTTTTATAGACATTTTTTTTTGAAAGTAATCATTTTATTTGAACCAAGATTTTTGTTTAAATACGAAGATTGGATTGCATTTTGATTTTGTTTCTTGTGTATTTTGTTTTTGTATTTTCTTCAACTGAATGTCTCCGGCTTCTGGGGGTATGGGCTACCTATGCCTGGTGTAGAATATCGTGGAGTTGGGCTTTAATATCATATTACTATTAATGCTAATCCGATTTATATATTTTTTAAGTTCTGAATAAAACTAACAAAAGAAAATAAACCCAAACTTTTGATATTTTTATATTCACTTGAAAAAACATTGACTTGAAAATTTTAATTGAAACAAAAAATTAAATAATTATTTCAACTTAACTGAGTACCCTTGATTTGACACCACAGCTTTTTGACATGTATCTGCTTAATTTAAAATCAAGGTTTTATTTTTTGACTCGTTTTAAATGAATTTCTTATAAAAGTACTTTAGGCATTTTCTATTTATTTCTAGCATATGGTTAAAATGCCAAACTCTCAACTATTTAGTAGAGGAGTAATATGAACATAACAAAAGGAACAAAAACCATAGAAAACGCAAAGCTTAAAGGATACATTATTAGAATCGAGTGTAAGTATGCTTTTCGTTTGTATTGGGTTGTTGGAAAAGTAATTTCTTTTTTTTTTTTTAATTAAAAACCATTTTCGTATGATTAAGATAATTTTTGTATAAGTAATAAAAATATAACGCATGTAACGGTGCGAGCTATTTTTCTGATATAAGTATTAGGATCTCTTTAGAATAGTCACTCGAATACTTTTGCATAACCAAGGTTTTTCTTTTGGTTTTCTTTCAGCTCTATGGTGTTCCCTAAATCGTCTAATGCAAAAATAAGCAGTCCATACCAGCAGGAGCCGAAGAGTTTTTGTAATTTTAGTAAATATAATGAAAATGAGTATAAAAATTGGGATTTGGATATAAACAAAGTCGGTTGGTGTCATTTTGTTAAAAAAGAGACAATAACTAAATATAGGCAAATCCGAAAACCAAAGACAAAATTTTAAAACTGTCAAAATCACGTATTTGTGTATGAAAAAATTTACCATATATTGATCCTTTAGAATATATAATAGATACAATTTTTGATTGATATCTTCATGAATGGCAGTTCTTTATTTGGACCCATCTCCAATTTTTATACATTTTTAAAAATAATAATTTTTCTAATAGTTCATAAAAATCACAAAAACATTCATTTAGGTATCAAGTCTCTGTATGGGCTCAAAGTCTGCTTAATTTTATACAATTATATGTAAAAGACCCCATCAAAACGTTCACAGTGTGTAGCGTCCGTCACAGAAATAAAAGTTTTTTTTAATTTGACTAGTGCAATTTGTCTTTTTTCTCCAATTGAACTTGATTCGCAAAGGGAAATTATAGTATGCTTTATATTAGGCTAAAAATATTTAGATGTTAATATGGCATTTTACAGAATAATATGTAAAGGAAAGTGTGTAGCGTCCGTCACAGTGTATATTTTTTACAAAATGATATTTATTAAATACAATATTTACGAACACATAACTGTCTTATTCATAAAGCAATAACACTGTCTATATCCACAGATAAAATTTAAGATATTAGGTGTTAAAAAAATATACAGTGGGGCAAATTTGATTAAAATCCATTATTTTCACTGATAACCGAATCCTTAAAAAAATATGAAATATAAATTTTTTCCTAATAAAAAACATTCAAGTAAAAACTGTATCGTCCGTCTCGTAGCGTCCGCAAACAGTTCATTTATGAATTTTTGGTGAAACTGGAGACTTTCAAATATTTTAAAAAAGCTGTTTTGTAATCCTCTGATTTTTTTCTATCTTCAATGTATTTACAACTTTTTTTATTACTATGACCGATTTGACGAAAATTACAGAATCACATGTTGAAAAAAAAGTCACTTCCATTTTTGGTAGCGTCCGTCACAGCACTTTAAAAGCGAATATCTTTTTACTTCAAAAGAAGTATGTAAAAAGGAAAAATGCTTTTCGATAGCACAATCGATGGGCTAATATTATCGGAAATCTGTGCAAAGATATCTATTGTAGAACGGAAATGGGATACATTTAAGTACAACAAAATCCGTACAAATGTATCGTCCGTCAAGCAGGATTTGCCCATATGCAATTGTTGTAGAAAAATTTGTCATAAAAAAATTGTCTATAGAATAATTTTAATAAAAAAATTTTATGAAGAAAAGATTTTAATAAAAACATTTTCTATAGAAAAATGTTTGATAAAAAAATTTTCTATAGAAAAATTTTTGATACGAAAATTTTTTAGAAACATAACTGATAAGAAATTTTATATAAAAAAATTTTATATAGAAAAATTTTTTTTTTAAATAACAAAATAGTCGGGATGTTAATATTGTTCATCCCGACCATTCGCATTTGATTCCAAATCTGTTACATTTATCTATTAATGTAACAGACCAATTTATTGATAAAAAGCCAAAAATTGTTTGCGGAGAAACCAAATTCCTCGACCCGTTGCGATGGTTGGTTAAGCCATCTCTTCAGGAGGATTATCCCCAATTTAGACAGATCGAAAACTTCGGATTATTACTAAATTTACAAACAAAACTTTTAAGAATTATGTTCATAAATTTTTTTGTAGAAAAATTTTTGATAAAAAAATTTTCTTCTCAATAACTAAATATGTAACTTTTATAGAAAATTTTGTCATAAAAAATTGTCTATAGAAAAATTTAAATAAAAAAAATTTCTATAGAAATTTTTTTTTTAAAAAAATTTTATGAAGAAAAAAGGTTGTTAAAGAAATTTTCCATAGAAAAATGTTTGATAGAAAATTTTCTATAGAAAATTTTTTGATAAAAAATTTTCTTTAATAAAAGGTTTGATAAAAAATTTTCTATAGAAACATTTTTGATAAAAAAATTTTATATAGAAAAATTTTTGTCAAAAAAAAAAAAATTCTATAAAAAATTGTTGATAAAAAAATCTTTTATAGAAAAATTTTTGATAAATCTTTTATAGAAAAATTTGTGATAAAAAATGTTCTTAGAAAAATTTTTGCTAAAAAAAATTTCTATAGAAAAATTTATGAAAAAAATAGGGAATGTATACTTTATTCGAAACACTATAAGAAAAAAGGAATTACTTTTTGAACAACCAAATACATGTGGTAAATAGAAAATCCAAAAGAAAGTGTTTCTCTGTTAAGCTGCAGAATTTTAGCAGTCGCACAGAAAAACTAACAGTCAGTTTTAAAATGACAGGTATTTGTAGTATTCGCCTAATAGCGTCAACCGAAAAACAACAAAAACGAAAAAAGAAAACTGAATGAAAAAAGCAGAGTAATATAAAAATACGATTTAAAGGAAGAAGAGAAAAGCTTAAGTACTTGTAAAATTCACGTAATGCACTTTTCATAAAATCCTTTTATTTTAACTTGGGTTTGTATTTGTGACTACATACACACAAACGCACACATACATTTGAACACTTAGTACCCTGTGAGAATTTTTTTTACCTCCAAGATGTATTGCTAAATATCATAAAATTTTTGCACAGTGTTACCCAAAGTCAGCGTTTAATACCAAAAACCAAACTGTAACATAAATTTCTTATGGTACCCTACAGCACTAAATGCAGAAGAAATATTGGTCTATGAACCGTTGAGCAAATCCGAATTACTCCCTGAGCCAATTTAAGCTATAAAATAAGTTTTCTGCTATTATAATTAAATAAAAAATTTCGAGATAGTCGTCCCATATTTGATCTTAGCTCTATATGACAATCATAAATTTTTTTAAAATGTTTGCTCGATATAAAAATTTTGCAAGTAAATGTTTTTAATTTCATAAAAAACAGTTACCATTGCTTATTTTACGGATGGTTATATACTTGACCTCAGTAGTGTATTGTATCATATATTTCGGCTTGACCGACTGCAATTTTTATTCTCAACCAAATAACAATAAAAGCTTGGCTAAAAGTTAAAAAAAAGAACAAACAAATTTGAAACGTAAGAGATGAAATATCCTTCAGCTCTTAAAGCAAAAAGACATAAAAACGTAGAAACGAACAAACGACTGGTTTCCTTTCTGTTTGCCTCCGATGCAGTTGCATGATGTCAGTTCGGAGCAACAGTGGCGATGGCAATGGCAGTTGAATTTGTTATTTGTTTTATAGAAATTCCACTTTTTATCCTTTGGTATGTGATACCTTAAGCTTTTTGTTCATTAGTGGATAATGAAGCACAAAAGAAGTGTAGTTTGCAAGGATATACTCTTGTATATGAATTCTTTTTTGATTTTCTTTTTTTTCGTATTTAATACCAAATAATTTCTTCTTAAGCCTTTGCTTGTCTAGCATTTATTTTTGTTCGCTTTCAGGACATTATGACAGCATGCGTTAAGTGCAAACAAATGAGCTCAAATTTTATTAAATTTTACACTTGACACTGGCAGACGACGATATATTAAATCAAATTAAAAATCCAGACAAATAAGAAAAGTTTTATTTTTTGAGATGAATGGTATTTTTTTATAAAAGACAATTTCATGTTGATCTAATAGTTGCGCTGAGGTTATGTTTAATTTGATAAACTAGTATAGAAGTCAAATCAAGACCTTTTTTCGTAAATTTGTATATTATTAAATAGGAGCAAATCCTGCGTGACGGACGATACTTTTGTACGGATTTTGTTGTACTTAAATGAATCCCATTGTCGTTTTACATGAGATATCTTTGCACAGATTTCTGAAAGTATTAGGCCATCGATTGTGCTCTCGAATGGCTTTTGTTAATTTACATACTTGCTTTGGAGGAAAAAGATATTCGCTTTTAAATTGCTGTGACGGACGCTACAAAAAATTGAAGTAACTTTTTTTCAACTCGTGTTTCTGTAATTTTCATTAAAACTGACATAGTAGTAAATAAATTGTAAATACATTGAACACAGAGGAAAATCAGACGATTACAAAACCGTTTTTGTAAAATATTTTGAAGTCTCCAGTTTCACCAAAAATCTATAAATGAACTGTTGCGGACGCTACGTGATGGACAATACAGTTTTAAGTTGCACGTTTTTTATTAGATAAATGCATATTTCATATTTTTTTTAAGAGTTTGTAAATTCGTTAAAATAATGATGTTATTTGTTTCCGAACTTCATATGAAGATGAAGGACTTCATATTCGGGGTTAAAAATGCGATTTTTGGCGATAATTTAACCCCTAAGCAAACACTAGGGCCTGGGCAGGCATTTTTGAAGATTTTTATAGTTGTTTACTCAGATATCTTAGGCGGAGCGCCATAACCTTTTATGAGTTCCTCAATGCAGGGGTTTTGTACAAAAAAATTATAAAGAATCTGCAACTTTTTACCTGTGGGCGTGGTAATTACTCTCCGAACATTTTTTCTCATGTTTGTAACACCAGGGCCTATAGTATTATATAGAGAATGCAGCAAGTAAAATGAAAAAGTTAATGATTCATCAAATGTAAATTATTTATGAAGAAAAACAGCAGTTTTGGAATCCAATGACTATGGAAGAGCCGGATGATTCCAAAGGTACATACATTTGCGGCGGTCAACCCACAACAACACACATGTTATCTCGGATCTATGGAACTGAAATCGACAAATATACCATTATTTCGAGCAACAATGTCATTGATTTAACACACTACTTCTCTTAGTACGATTAAATGATAGCCGTACTAGGTCATTCCTTTCTTAATTATTTGAAATTTTTTAAACAGAAGCCTTAAAAAAATTACAAACCGCATTATACATGTTACAGTGAATGAGTTTTCGTTCACCCTGTATATTCTATGGATACCTGCTATATATGAAATAAAATTATGGTGGGAAGTGATGCAAAATCGGACTTCTCGTTGGAAGGTAATATATACACAACATTATGGAGAAATTTATGCAATACAAGGGATCTGGAAGAACAATCATCTTTGATATCTTGTTTACAACTTTAGAATTATCTAATCGATAATTGGCTATTGGTCCTAGTTTTGTTTGTACGCTCAAAAGCAACAAGCGCTGCATTGCACAGCAAATATCCAAAACGTGAATTATTATTAAGTGAATTCGGATTCTTTGATATCATTGTCAACAGTTCACAAAATGCTTGAAAAATATACCCGTAGACAAATCCAACAGATGTACCTTGGCACTTTTTTACTATATGACTGACGTAATGGCAAAGCTTCTTATATAATCAGTCTTATTACGGTTGTCGAATAAACAACTTCGACTACGACAGTTAGTACTAGATTAAAGAAAACACAACTTCAATGATCTAGTGCCAACTGTCGTAGTCAAAATTATAGATTCGACAACCGTAATAAGGCTGAATACATGATAAAAATATGAAAATTTTTAATTTTTTTTAGTAGATTGGGATTAGAAGCTTTTGGAAATAAAACTATTTAGGTAAAGCAAATCCAAGGAAATTAATTAGAATAAATAATAGTTTTTAATTTTTTATGGGAACCTAAACGCATTTTGAGTCAAGAAAGCGGTCATGAGGTCTTAAAAAACAAATCCAAGTATGCTATTTGTAAAAAAAAAGATAATGTAAAACGCAATACAAGATTATTTTGCAACTTTTGTAAAATTCTATTAAATCCATACAAAATTTAAGAAGTTCAGCCAGGCCTGGGGTTCGCTTATGTAAATACATTTTGGTGTTCGCTTAAGGGTTAAAATTGATATCGAGGTTGCTAGGAAGTTTTCTTAGATTTACTCAAAACTACGGAAATGTTGTTAAACACATTTTAGAAGCAAACCATTTAATTATTGACCTTTACCTCAAACTGAGGCGTCATGGCGGCACGAGGAGGCGTTGTCCGATCGCAATAATATTTGATATTTCGATTACTAGGATCAAAAGGAAAAAAGCTGGAGGGTATGCGTATCTTAGTTAAAAAAACAAAAATTTATCGAAAGAAGCATATGACAGTCTAGTATATATATGTAAGTGTTTATGAGTATATGTATATTTGCATTTAAAACTCCGGTGGGTAAGAAATCCCTGGGGACGTTTTTATACCCTTCACCACCATAGGTGGAAAGGGTATTATAAGTTTGTGCTGATGTTTGTAACACATAGAAATATTTGTCTTAGACCCACCTTTTAGTATACCAATAGGCTTAGAATCACTTTCTGAGTCGATTTAGCTATGTCCGTCCGTCCGTCTGGCTGGCTGACTGGCCGGTCTCCAATGTAAACCTTGTAATCAAACTACAGGTCGCTGTTCTAAAGACAATTTGATAAAATTTGGCACAGATCATTTTTTTAATAATGGGACCATGGCTATTGAAATTCGTCAAAATCGGTAAATTAGTTATGGTACCTCCCATAGTTCAAATTTCAAGAAATTGATATATTGGCCGCAAATATCAACAATTTTTATGAAATTTAAAACAAATACTGCATATGTAAACTTAAATCACTGTGCCAAATTTCGTTAAAATTGGTCCATATTTGACCATAGCTCCCGTACAAACTCTTCTTTAAAAACGCACTAAATGAGACAAAAATCACTAAAACGCTCGTAAATCAGAAGATAATTTTAAGTATATTTTTTGCGTACATAATTTTTTAAACCACTGTAGTCAGTTTGAAAAATTTCATAATAATCAGTCCACATTTGACCCTAGCTCTCATATAAGCCTGTGCCAAATTTCATCAGATTATCTTTAGAATTACGATCTGTAGTTTGATTACAAGGTTTACATGGGGGTCCAGTCAGCCAGACGGACGGACGGACATCGCTAAGTCGACTCAGAAAGTGATTCTAAGCCTATTGGTATTCTAAAAGGTGGGCCTAAGACAAATGTTTCTATGCGTTACATACATCAGCAGAAACTTATATTACCCTTTCCACCTATGGCGGTGAAGGGTATAAAAAGTGCCAAGTTTCATTTTTTCGATTTGTTTAAGGGTATATTTTTCAAGCATTTTGTGAACTGTTGACAATGATATCATAGAATCCGAACTCACTTGATAATAATTCACTTTTCAAAAGCGAATGCGGTGCTCGTTGCTTTTGAGCGTACAAACAAAACTAAGACAAATCTATTACATAAATGTAAAGTTCTAAAAAAGATATTAAAGATGATTGTTCTTCCAGATCCCTTGTATCGCACTGTAAGACGCATGAGCACGTTTTCACCCTGTTTTTCTGCTCGAATTTCTCCAAAATGTTGTGTATATATTACCTTCCATCACATGCCCACCATATTTTTATTTCATATATAGCAGGTTTCGATACTGGGTGAACGAAAACTCATTCACTGTAATATGTTTAGTGCGGTTTGTATTTCTTTTTAGGTTTCTATTTAACAAGTTTCAAATAATTCGTATAGGTCCTGTCATGTCAGACTAAGATAGGAATGACCTAGTACGGCTATCATATAATCGTATTAACCGAAGTAGTGTGTTAAATCAATGACATTGTAGCTCGAAGTATTGGTATATTTATCGATTTCAGTTCCATAGCTTCGAGATAGAATGTGTGTGTTGCTATGGGTTACCTGCCGCAAATATATATACCTTTGAAACCATCCAGCTCTTCGATGGTAATTGGATTTCAAATCTGCTGTTTATCCTTATCATTTTCATTTGATAAATCATTTACGTTTTGATTTTATTTGCTGCATTCTCTATATAATAGTAAAGGGCCTGGCTGGGCCCTGGTGTTACAAACATGAACAAAAATTTTCGGAGAGTAATAACCACGCCTACAAATAAAAAGTTGTAGGTTTTTTAAAATTTTTTTGTACAAAACACCTTCATTGAGGAACTCATAAAAGGCTATGGCGCTCCGCCTAAGATATCTGAGTAAAAAATTATAAAGATCTTCAGAAATGCCTGGCCAGGCCCTTGTGTTCGCTTAAGGATTAAAACGGGAAGTAAAATCTTATAACAGTACAATCTTCAAAATTTTAAGGATATCTAAGTTTTATATTGAAACTAAACCTCTAATATGGTAGTTCTTCCATCTATCGACTTTTACTAATATCTTCCGGATATTCTAGATTTTTTGAAATACACCATTAATTTGTGTTGTTTTAAGAAAATATTTTCTTTTTGTTTTTCTTTAGCTTTATCCAATGCATGAAAATTCCTTATATTTGCACAGGTAAGACGTGCATGAAAACTAAAAAAAGCAATAAAAAAGAGAAACAAGTTTTTAACTATTCTAAACATTTTTATGAATGCATGCGAATTTTTCGAGAACAACAAAAATGCAAGAAGAATAAAAATGTACTCTAAAAGCAAAACTCGATAAAACTTTTAACACATTTAATAAATTTTCAAACACCATAAACTTATATACAATACACAAAAAATAACACGATAGATGTGAATAGATGCTGTGTATGCAACAAATTTATCCCAGAAAACATGTACAATCTCACCTCAATCAAATGAAGGGAACTTAAAAAAATTCAAACAAAAAAAAAATATATATATATATATATTTTTGATCACTAACTTCATAGGAAGGACACAAAAGTTATGCTAGAGAATTAAACTTTCAACCTTGAAGTATTCCTATAGCAAACGTTAGCTGGGATATGACTTATATATGAGCTAAGAAAGTGCGTAATTCCTTGTTTTTACTGACATACCGTAGAAAATATTTGGAAAAATAGCTTTTGTTGTCTTGAAAATTAGTGTATCTTAGTCTTCTGTTCTCTATTTTATTTCGGAAAACCATAAAATATAAGAATCATAAAACACAGCAACAAGATAAAGAAGTTTATTGAGATTTTAAGTTTAAGCATAAATTATTTAATTCTTAAAAATTTCTTAAATTAAAAATCTCTTTGAATATTTTGCATACGAGGATAGAAAAGATTTTTAATTATGATATGCTTAAAAGTTTTCAGGAAATTATGTCAGCTTGTGGATTTTTAAAATGTTACCATAAATTTTAATGAAATATTTATAAAATAAAAAGTTTTTAAATAATATGTGCATTTTATGAGAAAGAAGTTAAAAGAATAAGAACATTTTGTTAAACTTAAATCTTAAAGGTCTTTGCCAAAACTGGTCATAGTCTAGTCATAGTCTAGTCATAGTCTAGTCATAGTCTAGTCATAGTCTAGTCATAGTCTAGTCATAGTCTAGTCATAGTCTAGTCATAGTCTAGTCATAGTCTAGTCATAGTCTAGTCATAGTCTAGTCATAGTCTAGTCATAGTCTAGTCATAGTCTAGTCATAGTCTAGTCATAGTCTAGTCATAGTCTAGTCATAGTCTAGTCATAGTCTAGTCATAGTCTAGTCATAGTCTAGTCATAGTCTAGTCATAGTCTAGTCATAGTCTAGTCATAGTCTAGTCATAGTCTAGTCATAGTCTAGTCATAGTCTAGTCATAGTCTAGTCATAGTCTAGTCATAGTCTAGTCATAGTCTAGTCATAGTCTAGTCATAGTCTAGTCATAGTCTAGTCATAGTCTAGTCATAGTCTAGTCATAGTCTAGTCATAGTCTAGTCATAGTCTAGTCATAGTCTAGTCATAGTCTAGTCATAGTCTAGTCATAGTCTAGTCATAGTCTAGTCATAGTCTAGTCATAGTCTAGTCATAGTCTAGTCATAGTCTAGTCATAGTCTAGTCATAGTCTAGTCATAGTCTAGTCATAGTCTAGTCATAGTCTAGTCATAGTCTAGTCATAGTCTAGTCATAGTCTAGTCATAGTCTAGTCATAGTCTAGTCATAGTCTAGTCATAGTCTAGTCATAGTCTAGTCATAGTCTAGTCATAGTCTAGTCATAGTCTAGTCATAGTCTAGTCATAGTCTAGTCATAGTCTAGTCATAGTCTAGTCATAGTCTAGTCATAGTCTAGTCATAGTCTAGTCATAGTCTAGTCATAGTCTAGTCATAGTCTAGTCATAGTCTAGTCATAGTCTAGTCATAGTCTAGTCATAGTCTAGTCATAGTCTAGTCATAGTCTAGTCATAGTCTAGTCATAGTCTAGTCATAGTCTAGTCATAGTCTAGTCATAGTCTAGTCATAGTCTAGTCATAGTCTAGTCATAGTCTAGTCATAGTCTAGTCATAGTCTAGTCATAGTCTAGTCATAGTCTAGTCATAGTCTAGTCATAGTCTAGTCATAGTCTAGTCATAGTCTAGTCATAGTCTAGTCATAGTCTAGTCATAGTCTAGTCATAGTCTAGTCATAGTCTAGTCATAGTCTAGTCATAGTCTAGTCATAGTCTAGTCATAGTCTAGTCATAGTCTAGTCATAGTCTAGTCATAGTCTAGTCATAGTCTAGTCATAGTCTAGTCATAGTCTAGTCATAGTCTAGTCATAGTCTAGTCATAGTCTAGTCATAGTCTAGTCATAGTCTAGTCATAGTCTAGTCATAGTCTAGTCATAGTCTAGTCATAGTCTAGTCATAGTCTAGTCATAGTCTAGTCATAGTCTAGTCATAGTCTAGTCATAGTCTAGTCATAGTCTAGTCATAGTCTAGTCATAGTCTAGTCATAGTCTAGTCATAGTCTAGTCATAGTCTAGTCATAGTCTAGTCATAGTCTAGTCATAGTCTAGTCATAGTCTAGTCATAGTCTAGTCATAGTCTAGTCATAGTCTAGTCATAGTCTAGTCATAGTCTAGTCATAGTCTAGTCATAGTCTAGTCATAGTCTAGTCATAGTCTAGTCATAGTCTAGTCATAGTCTAGTCATAGTCTAGTCATAGTCTAGTCATAGTCTAGTCATAGTCTAGTCATAGTCTAGTCATAGTCTAGTCATAGTCTAGTCATAGTCTAGTCATAGTCTAGTCATAGTCTAGTCATAGTCTAGTCATAGTCTAGTCATAGTCTAGTCATAGTCTAGTCATAGTCTAGTCATAGTCTAGTCATAGTCTAGTCATAGTCTAGTCATAGTCTAGTCATAGTCTAGTCATAGTCTAGTCATAGTCTAGTCATAGTCTAGTCATAGTCTAGTCATAGTCTAGTCATAGTCTAGTCATAGTCTAGTCATAGTCTAGTCATAGTCTAGTCATAGTCTAGTCATAGTCTAGTCATAGTCTAGTCATAGTCTAGTCATAGTCTAGTCATAGTCTAGTCATAGTCTAGTCATAGTCTAGTCATAGTCTAGTCATAGTCTAGTCATAGTCTAGTCATAGTCTAGTCATAGTCTAGTCATAGTCTAGTCATAGTCTAGTCATAGTCTAGTCATAGTCTAGTCATAGTCTAGTCATAGTCTAGTCATAGTCTAGTCATAGTCTAGTCATAGTCTAGTCATAGTCTAGTCATAGTCTAGTCATAGTCTAGTCATAGTCTAGTCATAGTCTAGTCATAGTCTAGTCATAGTCTAGTCATAGTCTAGTCATAGTCTAGTCATAGTCTAGTCATAGTCTAGTCATAGTCTAGTCATAGTCTAGTCATAGTCTAGTCATAGTCTAGTCATAGTCTAGTCATAGTCTAGTCATAGTCTAGTCATAGTCTAGTCATAGTCTAGTCATAGTCTAGTCATAGTCTAGTCATAGTCTAGTCATAGTCTAGTCATAGTCTAGTCATAGTCTAGTCATAGTCTAGTCATAGTCTAGTCATAGTCTAGTCATAGTCTAGTCATAGTCTAGTCATAGTCTAGTCATAGTCTAGTCATAGTCTAGTCATAGTCTAGTCATAGTCTAGTCATAGTCTAGTCATAGTCTAGTCATAGTCTAGTCATAGTCTAGTCATAGTCTAGTCATAGTCTAGTCATAGTCTAGTCATAGTCTAGTCATAGTCTAGTCATAGTCTAGTCATAGTCTAGTCATAGTCTAGTCATAGTCTAGTCATAGTCTAGTCATAGTCTAGTCATAGTCTAGTCATAGTCTAGTCATAGTCTAGTCATAGTCTAGTCATAGTCTAGTCATAGTCTAGTCATAGTCTAGTCATAGTCTAGTCATAGTCTAGTCATAGTCTAGTCATAGTCTAGTCATAGTCTAGTCATAGTCTAGTCATAGTCTAGTCATAGTCTAGTCATAGTCTAGTCATAGTCTAGTCATAGTCTAGTCATAGTCTAGTCATAGTCTAGTCATAGTCTAGTCATAGTCTAGTCATAGTCTAGTCATAGTCTAGTCATAGTCTAGTCATAGTCTAGTCATAGTCTAGTCATAGTCTAGTCATAGTCTAGTCATAGTCTAGTCATAGTCTAGTCATAGTCTAGTCATAGTCTAGTCATAGTCTAGTCATAGTCTAGTCATAGTCTAGTCATAGTCTAGTCATAGTCTAGTCATAGTCTAGTCATAGTCTAGTCATAGTCTAGTCATAGTCTAGTCATAGTCTAGTCATAGTCTAGTCATAGTCTAGTCATAGTCTAGTCATAGTCTAGTCATAGTCTAGTCATAGTCTAGTCATAGTCTAGTCATAGTCTAGTCATAGTCTAGTCATAGTCTAGTCATAGTCTAGTCATAGTCTAGTCATAGTCTAGTCATAGTCTAGTCATAGTCTAGTCATAGTCTAGTCATAGTCTAGTCATAGTCTAGTCATAGTCTAGTCATAGTCTAGTCATAGTCTAGTCATGGTGTAGGTTTGCGAACCGTAAGTATGAACTCTATTAAAAGTGAAATTAACTTACGTTATATTTCACTATAGACAAAGATGTATAGCAAGCTTGTTTTTTTTTTTTTTATCAATTTGACATTTGGTTGCGAAGAAGTGAACTCTTAGTGATAGTAAATTTCAATAACACATTTTGTTATCGATACAAAATTTTCTTTTAAAGAGCTTACCTTTTATCTCCGAAGTTAATGAAACTACTCATTATTTTTAAATATTTTTATTCCAACATTGTTTTATTATTTTTTATTTTATTTTTTATAAGTTTATGATGACATATTTTATTTTGCAATTTATTACAGCAGAGTTTCTTTGCTATTTATCTGTGGTTACTATTTTTTATAGACATAATCTATTTTTGCTTATTTTTATTATTTTTTATTCTATTTTTTTGTTTATATTTTGATTTACAGATTTTTCAATTTTGATTTAGTTTATTGTAGTTTAGTATATGCTTTGATTTAAGTTTAGTATGGATGACAAATTTTAGAATAATTTATATAAAATAAAAAAACTAAATTGTAGTTTCCTTTAGCTAGAGCTTTAACATGTTTATTTAATTGACTGAAATTCTTCTGAAATAAAGCTTTCATCATGGTTTACTCTTAAGAAACTTCAGAATATAGACCGGTGATCACCAATATTTTCGGGCACATTTGAAGTGTCGTTTATTTTTTGCACATATTTCTCCAAAAAAGATGGTCTAAATGTTAGATCCGAAGTTTTTTCTAATCTGGATTTTTTTCTTTGGAGTTATGTAAAGTCTATTTCAACAAAGCGCAAACAATTTAAAAATCAACATTTGACAATTCACCGTCAAAATGCTGCACAGTGGTATTTCTTTATGAATGTGCAAAAAAAATAGAAGGAGTGACCATACAACTATACAATTTTGCATACTTTTTCAATAAAATTCAAAAATTCTTCGAAATCCGTCGGATCTTTGGAGTAATTGCCTGAGGCACCCATTTTTTTTTATCTATTTTTCTTCTAAGCAGAGTTTTGTGAAATTCAATACACGTCTATTAGCTAATTAAAAAATTGGTCCAGGAAAGAGTTATACTAATCGAAGTTGAGATCCCTTGACTCTATGAGGTACCTGATGTACAGAATTTGGAAAAATTTTGCAGACATCTATAAGTTTGTCAAACAAAAAGCTTAACCAATTTTGGTTGAGATACTTCCACTTCTTGGGGTCCTTGCTTTGAGCCCCCATTATCCACTTCTTTTTCTTCTCACTATAAGTCTCAACAGAATTTGATGACATTCTGCACATATCTGTTGGTTGACCCAAAAAAGAGCTCTACTGATTTTGGTTGAAATCCGTTGACTTCCAACTTAATTCAATTTTATTAAATAGTTACGCCTAAATGACTGCAACACTTTTTGCTTAAATTATTCGTAGCAATTTACATTGACTTTTTTCTCAAAATTTTGAACTTTGTTCTACGATCGATAAATTTCGGTGAAGTTTTTTCGCTCAATCTAAATAAAAGACTTTAATCTTTCATATGGTTATGGTGGGAGCACCGAGCGAACTTAGTTTTTGTCAAAAAAATAACGAAAATACTGAATTTTTTAGAGCTTTTTTAATTTCCTGATATCTCCCAAACTGTATTCGAGATTAAGTTATTTTCTTCTGCAGACTAAAAACAAGGTTCAATATTTTAATTTAAGAAACATTAAGATTAAAGCTGTAAAACTATATTTGATGCATGAGCTTCTGACTTTCATGAAAAATTTCATCACTTTTCGTTTTAGAATAAAAAGCACATTTCAGTAGCTTTTTTAAAACACATGGTATAACTTTTTTTTAAAAACAATTATTGGTCTTAAATATTCAGACTCTTTTCATTAGATTTTTCAAAAGAAGTGTTTTTTTTGAAAGTGGAATTTTGAAAGTTGCAATTTTTTTTTCATGAACTATAGTTCTAAATTTTAAGTGTGGGAATTTTCCTTACCCTAAAATCGTGTTTTGTTGTTCCAGCCTCCAGCATCTTCATTTCGACAGACGGACGGAAGGACATGAAGACAGACAAACAGAAGTTTTTACCATAAATTTTAAAATATCATTAGCTTGTTGTTAAAACACTTAAATATTTTAAAGAATACACAAAATCCATTAAACCTCATTTTAGGGGGTGACTAGTCAACTTTAATTTGTATGGTGATCGAGCCGGTCTAATACCTGGTATTCAATATTAAAGAATAGCTTAATAAAATAACACTTTACATATATTTAATCAATAATACTTAAAAGTCAACAGATATAAATAAATTTATATTAAAAACTTCAGAACAAAAAATCAATTTAAAATTCATAAACATAAATTAAAAATTAATTGTTGAATTGAACTGAATGAATTGTGGTTGTTCTAGATTCGTGGCATGTACGTACGAATGTTTTGGGTATGTTTTTGTGTGTGATTTAATTAATTTTATTAGTTATTATTAGATTTATGTTTTAAATAATAATCATGTTTAATAAAAACTATGATTATGATTATAAAGCTATAAATACATGTACGTGTACTTGTACGTGTTTGAGTGTGTGTGTGTGGGTGTCGGGGTTTCGCTATATAAAATATTTCTACTGAATTTTGCATTTGCATTAAATCACTTTACAAATAACATCTGTCTGTACTTGTATATTGTATGTTGTATTTATGTTAAAACATTTTATTCTATATTATTTGATATAAGTTATTGATTTCCGTATTTTGCATTTGATTTCATTTAAATAATTTTTGTATATTGTTTTATTGCATGAGCCTAAGTATTTTGTATGTATTTTTATTTCATTATATTATGAATATTTATGCAATTAACTATTTATTTCTATTTCTATTGATTTTATATACAGACACAACATTTATTCATAATTTTATTTATTATATTTGTTTTTTCTTTTATTTTAATTAAGCTTCTATGAAGTTTAACACAATTTAGTTCTTTTTGTTTGTTTGTTTGTTTGTTTATGTTTTAATATTCTATATTTAGGCTTTTGTTTATTAGAATAATTTAACAATTATTTTATATTATAGTTTAGTTTAGTAATTTATCCATTTATAAATTTTTATTTAATTATGTCAACATATTTATTTGTATGTTTTCTACAAGCAAAAACAAGTCATTTCCCAGTAAAAAATAGGATCATCCAAAGAGTACTCTTGGAGCGCTCCTTTGCGAGTAATGGATTACTCCATAAAACTCCGAAACTCATAGGATTTTTAACACAGCATGTCCGCAGACACGAGTACTCCTTTTAAGCTCCTTATGGAGTACTCCCTTTAGTCTTGAAAATGACGACAGAGGGAGTAATCCTTTTTGTCTCCTAAAGGAGCATAAAGGGAGTAAACATTCATATAAAATACAAATTTGGTTATTTTTTACAAAAATAAGAAAATATTGATTTGTCTTTAAGTGCTTCTGCAAGAAAATTAAAGAAAAGACAACGCGTAATATATTATTTAAAACATGCAATTAAAAATTCACGAATTACCGAAAAAAAAGTAAAAAAATTTGTATTTGTTTATTTTTTGATCCATTCCAATTTAATTTGAGCAAAATATTTTTTTGTTATGTCAAAGAAAAAAAAAAAACTAACTGATGCATCCCTTGTTGATCCATTTGGAGTATTAAGCAAGGCATAAACTACAAAACAAAATAAAAAGTATCGATAGCTCGCTTATTACTCCATATGGATGAACAAGTCATTACTCCTTTGTTGCTCGATTATGGATTAATCCATATATTTTTTACTGGGTTGTATCTCATCAAATACCTACATTTATCTATAAAATATTTATTTTCATATGTAAAAAAATTATGAATTTGAGAAATTGTTAATTATTTAGAAAAAGCTTAGTTAAGCAAAAGATATATTTCTGATAAGAAACAAAAAGGTAAGAGAATAAAGTGGTAGAAAGACAAAGAAACTCCTATGAGTATATGGCTTTTGGCCATAGAGTAAAGGTTGTCTTCATCAGGATTACTCTAGATCACTCGAAAGATTACTTGATAAGTACTTTTAGAAGCTAAGCACAGGGAGAACAGAATTGCTTAAGTAAGATCAACTGTTAAGAATCACCTGTATACAAAAAATTAATTTAATTTGTTTTTTTAACTGTATTTAGTGTCTAGGCGATATCTCAAATCTTTTAGACTAATTTTGATTATGAGGTGCTGTTTAGAATGTTTTTTAAAATCAGACATAAAATCAGTGTCGGTACACATTTCAGGATCTCTACAAAAATAAATACATAGGCGGACAAAGAGACATACTTTGAATACAAAAAAGTCTCCTGGAGCGGATGGCATACCAGCACTGGTTTTAAAGCAGTGCTTTTCGACGTTAGCTCGTTTATTAGCCAACTTTTTTAGCACCTTGTACCATGTCTGTGAGTTTCCCATGTGTTGGAAGGTTGCTAATGTAACGTTAATCCCCAAAAGAAGAGATAAGTCTAGAAATCCCGTAAATTACCTCCCAATAGCAATTTGAGATATCGTCCGAAGAGTTCAAGGTTAATTGGGGAGTATCACAAGGTTTCCTTCTTACTCCTACTCTATTTCTAATTTCTTTAAATGACCTTCTATATCAAACTTAAAATCCTATCAACTCTTTTGCAGATGATAACAACATATGTCAATCGTATTCATTCAACTATAGGCCAAGCATCTTAGAGATCATTTTCAAGAGACAAAATCCAATTGGGGTAGTTTAAATTAGATTGGTTTTAACGCTCGAAAGACCCAATAAAAACGCATAACAAACAATATTGCATCATCTGTAATTATGGGTGGTATAAATATTGGGGAATCAGAAACTCTTTATATTCTATTCATGAAAATTAAGTGTGATGGCCGTTGAACTAAGCATTTGTTTCAAAAGCGGTGTAAGACATTCTTTACTCCAACTGATCTCCTTAATATCTATACCATTTATATCAGACCGAAAATTAAATACAACTCTCATATATGAGCCGGTAGTTCAAAGTCTATTTTGGAGCTTCTCTACCGTGTACAAGAGAGAGCGAAGGTGCTTATCGGTGACAGTAGGGTAGCCAACTATATTGCCTCATTGAAGCATCGCCGTAATGTGGGTTGAGTTTCACTGTACTATCGCTACTATAATGGCATGTGTTCTTGAAACCCGTCAGAAGGGCTCATCCCTTTGTAGTCAATTTTCCAGTGGATCATACTACGCACTATAGGGAAAATTCGTTTTTTAGTCGCACATTACGAATGTGGAATATCAGTCTTCCCCACTTATTATGATATCCAAAGGTTCAAATCGAATATCCACAAACACTACTCCCTCTATCCTAATTCCCAAAACCTTTTTTCCTAGTTCCATTACAGTGCATGTGCATATGTAGGGGTCATCCCTGAGTGTTAGTCTAATACAAAAAGAAATAAATGGATAAATTAGAATTTGACATGGAAGGTGACTAAGAAAAATAGAAGAAGTAAGAACGGAATAAATTAATCTTCAACCCTATAAAAATACTTATAGATTGATCTTTAAAGAAGTTCGAAAAAAAGCACCATCCCCAAACTTTACGAAACACCTTGGATTTTTTTTTTTGCTAAAAATCGTTAACCGATTTTGTACGACCACGTTTTCCAGCACCATATTTGAATGCAAATATAACTTTTGTTAGTTGTTACTTACTAAGTTAAAATCAAAAACTTTTTAAATAATTTTCTAAACGCCACATAATAAATTTTTATAGAATAAAATATAATTTCGTCATTTATATGTACTTGCCAAAGCACTGAAAAATATTTGTAATTTGTAATAAAATTACCCTCTATCAAATTTCCCCATTGAGCTTACTTTACTTAAATGGCCTATATCAAAAATCTGTTAAGGTCAGTGGCCAAGCGTATTTTCGAATTTAATGCGCTTTAATAATGTGCGCATATTCTCCAATTCGTAGGTCTAGTTTTTAAAGATTTCCCTCTATTAACCCTTTCTATTGAATCTTCGAATGTCTTCTTTTACGAGTTCATTCGGGATCGTTTTCGAATACTTTTGCTGCTGGAGTATTTTCATACATTCGCATAACATTTCCCAGCCAACGAAGTCTTTGCTGTTTGGAGCGTTTTACTATATCGATATTCATTCTTGATGCAAACCGGTCCAAAGATTTTGCATCTGGCGATTATGATTCTACATTTGATTTCGAAACTTATGTCGTTATTTATGTTGACGGCGGTACCAAGGTAAACAAATTAATTTATAGCTACAGTTCTCAACGATCAAATGTGGTCCAATTCGTCAGGATTGCCTGCTTGTAGAAGCCAGCAGTATTGTTTTGATTCATTGACAACTAGACCCATTTTATTAGATTTCTTCTCGATACTTGAAAAGGCGGCAGTCAAATCGCGTCATCGACAAACGCGAGTAACATGTGTTTTCTGTTGAAAATCGTTTCAGATGTGTTTGCTGCAGCATTTTGGACGATTTCAGTTTTTTTCGAAATCGCTGCGGTTAATTAGAGTATTCGCAATTCGGTTTATCAAAAATTGGAAGATTCATCAAAACAAATTATTAAAGCAAGTTTATTATTATTAATGTCCAGCTTATTTTTGGGTTATTAAGCTTTTTTTTTCCTTATGTCCAGCTTTTTCAGGATTTGTGTCTGGCAACCCTACCACACATAATGTATTGTTTACTGTTAATCTGGAATCTTGCCTTAGAATATCCCGCATACGCAACTTTTTCTGTTAGATATTCCGACTATAAATCCCCATTGAAAATATTCTCATCTACAACATAATATCTCGCTTGCCCGCCAGGGTTTCCTTGTTTCCTTGTTTTCTAGGAATCTGGAATCCTAACTTAGTCTAATTGCACATAATAAATTTTGGAAAAAATCTAAATAACTTTTACCAACTCGCTCTTTTAGACGTGTTAAAGACTGTTAACATGGATCTTTATAGAAAGCATTAACAGCCATAATCCGATTCCTCATTTGTTTTTCCACGTTGCCTTGTTTCCTGGGAATATTGAGTGCTTTATTTTTAAAACGTGTTAAACAACAAAAAAATAATAATCAAGTTTTTGGTCGATTAGTCCTTAATGAAGATAAATACATCATTCAGTGCAAAGAAATTTAAAAAATTTTCTTCAGTGATGGTAAAACAATGCTATATCTCGAAAATTAGACCCAACCTAAAAAATCGTTTAGCCCTGCTGGATTCAGTGTTCTTGAATTACCTTTACCCGCTTGTCGATTTTTTAAACTGACAAAGTATATTTAACCAGAAAATTAATTTTGAATTTTTAAGTTGTTACGCCCCTTAGCATTTTAAGTGACGATACATCTTTGACAACAATATTGAAGGCGTAAAGGGTAGATAGATTCCGAAAATAGTACAGGAAAACCAGTGAAGAATATTATATAGAAAGGAAATAAAACAAAAGTATTAAGTGTTGAACTTAGGAAAATGGATTTTATTGCAGTATGATTACCTTTTTGTTGGGCTACAAAATTGAGATTAAGGCATACAATTATTGGACAAAAAGGAGTCAAAATCTTGGAAATTGGCGCCAAACTGACAGATGGGTTGGGCGTTAATTGCATGAAAGACATAGCTGATTTGGCCGTGTTTAGTTAGCATATTATTGGCTTAAAGATAATGAAGTTTTTAATGCCAGAAGTCGATTCATTGACTTTTGACATTAGCAAATATCATTATCTTCATAAGTTAATTTTTTATAATACTTTTTAAAGTTCCTAATAAAAATATAACATTTTAATTGAAATTTACATTGGGAATTTTGGGTTAGTTTTAAAACGTGTCAAATGCAAAAGTTTTATTATTTTTAAAAAGTTTACTAAAAAATTACTAATATTTGTTTTCTTTAGAAAAAAAAAAAAATATTAGATTTTTAAAATTTATACCAAAGCTTCCTAGCGTAAACTTTGATTTACTCAAAACTACAGAAATTTTGTTAAAAAATAAACCATTCAATTAGAAATTCTTTTTATGGATATAGGGAAAATATTGTTCTTAGCAATTTGCTCCGTTAGATGTTTCCTTTAATCAAATATTTCAAAAATGTTCATTGTCTAATTATGAAGGAGAAAGTGGTAATAATAATAATTTCCACGACAACATTCCAACTGGAACAAGTGGTACTTCCCTAAGACAATGAGCTACATCAAATTCTATTTTTAGACTCATTGAAAGGGACCTATTTTTAACACAGGCTCCGAACGGCATATGCAATAGTTAGAGAAGTTTTGAAAATTTATTTTTTTTCAAATGGGTCTGGCCATGGATCGAACTTGAGACCTCTGGTATGCTAGGCAGATGACTAACCTGCTATACTACGGCGGTTCACAAGAAGGAGAAAGTGGTATTGTCTCAAATTTGTCTATTTTTAGAGAAGTTTGCAAAACATAAGTTATGAAAAACGAGTAAGAAATAACTACTATAGCCATATGATACCCTTCACCACTGAGGTCAAATGCGTATTCTATTTTTGGCAACAAATAAACATACAAATTTCATTATCTTTAGTTTTATAAGCATTTAAGTGATTTTCATCCTTATTTAGTTGCTTTCGTAAAAAGAGTTGATTTGCGAGCTATCGTAAAATATGGGCCGATTTATACGAACACATACATACAGTGATTTCCATTTATATAAGCAGAATTTGTAATAAAATTCCTTGAAATATACTGAAATATGTGGCCATAAACTCAATTAATAAACTTTCTGTGCTAAATTTTATCAAATTATCTTCAGAATTGCGGCTTGTACTTTGATTTTAAGATTTGCATCCAATCAGACGGGCATTTTAAAATCGACTTAGGAAGAAAAGATGCGTAGAAACATAAACGCTCTAATATACAATAGGTACTTTTCCGTATAAGGTTCAAAGGCAACTCAGGCGTATACTTAATATATTAGAAATTAAATATTCATTATACGCCTTCAACGCTTTTAAATATTTAACAAATCAAATTCATATTTTAAAATATTTATAAAATTTTTGATTAAAACTAATTGTTTTTTTTTTGTGCCATGTTAAATACACATGTATACATAGACATATCGCACTGGTTACACCTACAATGGAAAACTCAAAATTTTGCAGTTTTCGGTAGAGATAAAAAACTTTTTTTATTTTTACTTTTATAAACCTAGTATCTGGTAGACCGAGCTTTGCTCGGAGCTTTATGATAAGCATTTTGAGACAAATTTTAAAGTTTTTATATATTTTATTTTATAAAGTACTAAATTAAATTTAGAGGAAAAACATTGTACAAATATTCAGTTAATTTTGAGTTATTTTATTTATTTTGTCCAATCAATACATAGTTTGATAGTTTACAGTTTAATTAATTTTGAAAAATTTTGGAAATTGGTCATACCAACAGAAATCTCCGTCGACTCATGCCAACAACTTTGCTAAAGTTTATAGTGTGATCCAATGCAGAGTTTACGATTTAATTCATTTTGAGTAGTTTTCACTAGCGCCGCCTGAAGTTGTTTATACCAACTAAGAAACCTTCATCTGCTTATGCGTAACAACTTTGCTTATGATTATAACACGATCAAATGCACAGTTTACGATTTAATTCACTTTGAGTAATATTCATTAATAAACCTTTGTCGGCTTATCCGCAACAACTTTCCTAAAGATTATAGCATGATTTAATGTACAGCTTACGATTAAATTAACTTTGAGTAATTTTCAGTAGCGCCATCTGTCGCAAACTATTCATACCAACTAAAAAGCTTTCGCCGGCTTATGCGCTACAACTTTACTAAAGATCATAGCATGATCAAATGTACAGTTTACGATTTAATTAATTTTTTGTAAGTTTTTAGTGGCGCCACTTGTCGGAAATTTGTCCTACCAACTTAAAAACCTTTGCCGGCTCATTCGCAACATTTTCTCTAAAGAGCATAACATGATCAAATTCACAGTTTACTATTCTACTTTTTGAGATGCCAAGTTATAATTTTATCTATACCTATTACTTTAGGAGACATAACGTTTTCGATTTTTTCCCCTTTTTATCCGTTTTTACCCTCTTAGAGGCAAAGGTTCCAAAAGTCCCTTCTTCTTCGACCTATACATCAAAAAAGGTACCCACTGTCCAAATTTTATCAAAATCGTTAGAGCTGTTTTTGAAATAGCTGTTTTATATATATACATATCGCACTTGTTCAACAAGAGGGTATTAACTCAAAATTTTTAAATTTTCACTTTTTAGAAGAAATTGATGTGTAGTGGTCTCACCTACCCATTGTAAAAATCTGACATAATTTTCACTATAATTTTGCCAAAAAAACTATAGTTTTACCCCTCTTCTTTATATGAAAGTAGTAGTAAAATAAAATAGTTTTTTGACACTAATGAAAATTTTTAAATTCTGACTTAGTACCCTCTTGTTGATCAAGTGCGATATATATATATATATATATATATATATATATATATATATATATATATATATATACACATAACTATTGCTCGTTTAAGAATATAAGATACTTATACAAATGATATAACATTTAGAGGAAGATACGATCACTGTAAATCGATTTTTTTTAAATAAAAGAAAAATTCTCCATTTAGAGAAACCAATGCGATATGCTAGCAATATTCATCTATATACCTTTGCTCTTAAATAAATACATATGTTTTTATATATGAATATCTGTATATTTTTGTATATAAATTTGCTGTTATTTTAATATGTACATTATTTTATTAAATATTTTTATTTTATTTCAACTAAAGCCTAAGTTCTAAGTCCATTCGGATTGTATTCTCTAAACACAATTTACTTTTAAGTTTTTTGTTTTTTTTTTTTCTTTTTTCAATTATATTTATTTTAATCCTTAGGTATAAAAACTCTACAAAGTTTTTGTGCATTTTTCACATCAACATTTAATTTTTCTAAAACAAAATACATATTTTTTTCATATTTTTTTTATACTTTATCCCTTTTTTATTATTATTTTTTTGGTAATAATTCTGGTGCTTTAGTATCTAACATTTACTTTGTTCTTTTTGCAATATTCGGTAAATCATTGCCAATTACTTTCTAGGGTATTTACTTTGTTGCCATTAGTTACAGATGCAAAATAAATATTTTTTTTTAGTTTTAGTTATTTAATTAGTATTTTCTCTATTATAAATACAATTTAATATCTAGCTATTTATTTGTTTTAAAAATTTTATGCCAAAATTGATATATGATTTTACATCATTTCAGTATTAAATATCTTTTTAACATTTTTCTTTTAGAATTTTATTTAGATTTTAATTTTATAGAGTTTTCGTTTTTTTATTTCATATTTTTGTGGGTGGTTATTTTAATGGTTATTATCTATAGATACTACATCTAAATTAAACTAAAAACTATTTTATTTTATTAAATTAATATTTGTATTTGTGTATTTTTGCAATTCTGGTTATTATTTTCCATTTATTTTATTATATGTATATTTATGTATGTATGTGTATGTATAAAATATTTCGTTTGTTGTATTTAGTTTATTAATAATGTAACAGTTTGGTATTTAGAAAATTTGCATGTTTTTATTTTTAATAATTAAAAAATAACAACGACTACAAAAATAATATGAAATATAAATAATAAAGCTTAAATAAATGACCACATATTACACACACACACATACATCCATATATACATATTTATACCATTCACCACCATAGGTGGAAAGGGTATAATAAGTTTGTGCTGATGTTTGCAACGCATAGAAATATTTGTCTTAGATCCACCTTTTAGTATACCAATAGGCTTAGAATCACTTTCTGAGTTGATTTAGCGATGACCATCCGTCCGTCTGTCCGTCCGTCCGTCTGGCTGGCTGGCTGGACCCCCACGTAAACCTTGTAATCAAACTACAGGTCGCAATTCTAAAGATAATTTGATGAAATTTGGCATAGATAATTTTTTTGACAATGGGACCATGGACCTATTGAAATTGGTCATAATCGGTCCAGTATTTATGGTACCTCCCATAGGTCCCACTTCCCGGAATTGATATATTGGCCACAAATACCAATATTTTTTCATGAAATTTAAAACAGATACTGCTTATGTAAACTTAAATCACTGTATCAAATTTCGTTGAAATCGGTCCACATTTGACCATAGCTCCCATACAAACTCTTCTTTAAAAACGCACGAAATGAGACAAAAAATCACTAAAACGCTTGTAAATCTAAAGATAATGAAAATTTTGAGTTTATTTTTCGCATACATAATTTTTGTAACAACTGTAGTCAACTTGCCAAATTTCGAGATAATCGGTCCACATTTGACCCTAGCTCTCATATAAGTGCAAATGACGGAAACAGGTTGAATATATAAGTTTTGAGAAAATGTTTGTATGATGGCAAAATTTAGCAAATATTTGCCTTTATACAGGAAAAAAACCACCTTTGACCTTAGTGGTGAAGGATATCGTATGGTCGGCTTGACCGACTATAGCGCTTTCTTACTTGTTTTTCAGTTGTATATGTTTATTGGCCAAATAATATATTTTGCTAAATTAAGAGGAATTTTATGATGTATGTAAAGAATAGATAAACATCCATATTTAATTGATACTTTTGATATTTTTCAATTTAGCGTATGAGGATAAATAGGTTTTTGTTTAATGGTTTTATTAAATTTAAATAAATTTAAATTAAATCGCATTTTGCACATATTTTTTTTTTAATTTTTAAATTTAGTTGTTATACTAAATTACAAGAATAACAGATTTAACACACTTTATGATCTTGTCTTGAAGAGCATCTTGTTAATATCTTCATATTTTAGTCACTCTCCCATTAAAGCCTTAAAAATTTTCCCCTTAAGTAACATTTTATGCATATTTTTTAAACGAAATTTTCCTGGGGTGTCTTAAATTTAGGTGTCATTTTAATTAAGGAAAATTAAGAAATTAAAAAGATATTTATATAAATTAATTATTGGCTTTGCCCGCCATAATTAACAACACAAGTCAAGGCGATATAAAAATCAACTGGGCTGTGATAACACCAACAGGAAGAGCGTTATGGGGAAGCATGTCAATGGTGAAAGACTGGTAGAGAACCATGCAACTATATTTAATCACAAGAACATCCAAAATACACTTATGTGTTCCAGAATCATATAGAACAAAAAAATGTTGTAGCTTATATTCGGCTGAAGTTGAAAGTAGTATCACATAAACCAACTATTAGCAGGAAATTTCTAGACTTGCAGAAACTGAATTTATCTGAAGTTGCTGCTAAGCTCTCCAACGCATTGACCAACAGAATATATCCTCTTGATATTGCTGCCAATCATAATATTGAAATTTCCTAGAAAGATCAGCCTTTATTGAAACTTTTGTGAGGGAAGTTGGTTATAAAAGAAGATTAATTAAAAATGGATTTCTATTAAATGGATAAAATGGATTTATAATAAATAAACGACAAGCAAAAAGGAAAACAAATGATGCTGAAAGTGCTCATGTTAAGTAACAAATTCAATACGACAGGGAAAAACGCGGAAATTGGTTGATAAGTAAGCTAAAGATGCCCAAATAGGCAGCAAAAAAGGTCGATCCAAGGACCTATACCGTTTCACTTAAGAGATTTCAGGTCATAACTACTACAATTCAAAACCATTTATCTGGTTTACTCAACAGATGAAACTATGGGAAGATTATTACTCAAAATTGCTGTCAGCCAATCCAGCTAAATACTCCAAGATAATTGATTGTTATCCTATACGTCACATAATCAGTAACCCTTAAGCGAACACCAAAACGTATCTACATAAGCGAACCCCAGGGCCTGGCTGAGACTTCTTATATTTTGTATGTATTTAATAGAATTTTTACAAAATTTCCAAAAGAATCTTGTGTTGCATTTTATATTGAATTTGTCCTTTCAAAAAGCATACTTGGATTTGTTTTTTAAGACCTCAGGACCGATTTCTTGCCTCAAAATGGGTTTAGATTCCTATAAAAAATTAAAAACTATTATATATTCTAATTAATTTTCTTCAATTGGCTTTACCTAAATGGTTTTATTTCGAAAAGCTTTTAGTCCAAATCTACTAACAAAATTTTCCGTCACTCGTTTTGCATCTCTCAAAGACGATTTAAAAAGTTTTCATACTTTTATCATATATTCAGCCATATTATTTACGGTTGTCGAATCCATAATTTTGACTATGACAGTTGGTACTGATCATTGAAATTGTGTTGTTTTCTTTAATCTAGTATTAACTGTCGTAGTCAAAGTCGTTTATTCGACTACGACATATATGTAAGAAGCTTTGCCATTATGTTAATCCTATTGTAAAAAAGTGCCAAGGTTCATTTGTTAGATTTGTTTAAGGGAATATTTTTCAAACATTTTGTGAACTGTTGACAATGATATCATAGAATCCGAATTTACTTGATAATAATTCACTTTTCGAAAGTGAATGCAGCGCTTGTTGCTTTTGAGCGTACATACAAAACTAAGACAAATAGCAATTATCTATTACATAAATGTAAAGTTCTAAAAAAGATATCAAAGATGATTGTTCTTCCAGATCCCTTGTATCGCACTGTAAGACGCATGAGCACGTTTTCACCCTGCTTTTCTGTTCGAATTTCTCCAAAATGTTGTGTATATATTACCTTCCTTCACATGCTTACCATATTTTTATTTCATATATAGCAGGTTTCGATACTGGGTGAACGAATTTTTTTTGTATTTTTTTTTAGGTTTCTATTTAACAAGTTTCAAATAATTTGTATAGGTGTTGTCATGTCAGACTAAGATAGGAGTGACCTAGTATGGCTATCATATAATCGTACTAAGCGAAGTAGTGTGTTTAATCAATGACATTGTTGCGCGAAATAATGGTATATTTGTCGATTTCAGTTCCATAGCTCCGAGATAGCATGTGTGTTGTTGTGGGTTATCCGCCGCAAATTTATGTGCCTTTGAAACCATCCAGCTCTTCTATGGTTATTGGATTCCAAATCTGCTGTTTCTCCTTATCATTTACATTTGATAAATCATTAACATTTTGATTTTATTTGCTGCAATTTCTATATAACAGTAAAGGGCCTGGCTGGGCCCTGGTATTACAAACATGAGCAAAAATTTTCGGAGAGTAATTACCAGTCTGTAGGTTCTGATGGAATACCACCTGAATTTTCAAAAGCTGATTATAAATTATTGGTCGGATTAAAGATTGCCAAATGATATCTGAGAAGGTCTAATTATAAAACTATAGAAAAAGAAAATTTGCCAGACTGTTTGAATTGAAGGTATATTACGCTTCTTAATATGGTCAACATTGGTATAAGCCAGATGCAAACAAGTAGACTTTAGGCCAAACAAATTGATCAAATCAATAGCTTAATAGTTATTGTGAAGTAGTCTGTTGTGTAGCACAACTCTTTATGTACTACTTAAAGACTTTAAAGTCGCATTTAATAGCGCGATCTGAGAAGCTTTATGATTTAAAAGGGTCCCCTGAAAGATTATACGACTCATCAGGTAACTTTGAATAATGGTTTCTGCTGTATTTTTCATGAAGGTTCCAAGAGCAATGCCATTAGTGTTAAGGTAGGAGTTCGCCAAGGTTGTGTGATGTCTTCACTGCTATTTAATATGTTGTATTGAGTCACTCGATGTTTGGGTAACATGGCATCTCGTGGGGTCTTTATGATCTCAGAGATGACATCGATTATGCTGAATGATGAATGTCTTTCTTCTCAATGTTTCTCTATCGTGTAGTCAAAAATCCAAACCTTTAAATTTATATCAAGAAAACCAGATTATTGCGAGCTTACTAAATAAGTGAAAATTGTTTCTTGTTGGGTAATATGTTGACAAAGTTGGAAATTTCTACCACCTAGGAAGTAAAATCTCCAAAAAATGTGACAGCAAAGAGGATATCTAAAGTGGATTATGCAAAGCAAACCAAGCTCTTGATATTCTCAATAGATTCTGGAGATCTCAAAATATGTCTGTCAAAATATGTGACTGTCACCAAACTCGATGTTTTTTAACACCAATGATAAATTTTTGCTCTGATATGGTAATGTGACATGGAATACTTCGAGTCGAGAGATGAGCGGAATACAAGAACTTGTCAATCTTTGCCTCAGACATATTTTAAGAATTTTATGGTCCATCACAATTTCAAATCAAGATCTACAAGTATTTGTATTCAGAAATAGGTTTGGCTAGGATTAAAAGATTACGAAATTATAAAAAAAAAAAAATAATAAAAGTTTTATTATAAACTTTACTTATTTATGAAATATAAGACCTGGGCCCTATTTCACTAAGCTACAAGTCTACAATTACAAGTGTTTTTGCCTGTTAAATTATGAACTTGTAAAAACTTGTGTTTCATTAAAATACAATTACAAGTTTGTAGCTACAAGTGATTTTTACAATTCACAAGTTTACAAGTCATACTTCGACAAGTGGTTTTGTTTCACAAATCTAAATTTGTACTTGTACACTTGTAGAATTGTAGAAAAAAAGCATAGGGTCGACTGAGACTCTCAAAAAAATTTTTACAAATTACAAGTGAATAATAAATTAATTTCAAATTTGGTTTTTAACTATCTTTTAATAAAAATTAGTTAAAATTAACACAAAATCAAATCAATATTAATGACCATTTATTTATTTTGTTTGATTACAAGGTTTACATGGGGGTCCAGCCAGATGGACGGACTTACATCGACTCAGGAATGAATTCTAAGTCCATTGGTGTACTGAAGGTGGTCTAAGACCAATATTTTTATGCGTTACATACATCAGCCCAAACTTTCCACCTATAGTGGTGAAGGATATGAAAATATAATGTAGGGTATGAAAATATAATGTATGCAGAACAAGGAAAATCAATGATGTCCTTGACTCAATGATACCTCAAAAAGCATATCTTTTCTTTATCATTTTTTCAAATGCGGATAATAGTGTAGACAACAAAATGTGAAAACCAAAAAAAATGAGAACATGGTGGATCGGAAAACAAAAAACTTTTTCTAAAATAATTCATAATATTTCAGTACAAATTTTGAATTTGAATACAAGATTAAATTTTTCAATTAAAGGACATAAAAATACAGGACATATGCTAAAACATGAGTCTAGTAATAAAAATCTGATAACCGTATCAAAAGCTATATGCATATAAAGGGTATATTTCGGAAAAAATCTTGAAAAAAACGAACTTTGAACCGCTATAAAATCTGAACCAAACCGAAATTAAAAATTTTGCAGAAGTGTAAAAATTGCCTGGGCTAGGAGAATGTATATAATTTCATGAAAATGGTAGATGGTGTGGTTCAGTACGAGTTTAAAAATGTTTTATTTGACTCCATGTCCAAAAAGCTACAATGTTTGTGTAAATTTTAATCAAACACAATTGAACAGCACTTGTAAGAATTAGACTTGTAATTGTAACTTGTAAACTTGTAGAATTGTAGTTTAGTGATATAGGGCCCTGTACATACAGCTTGTAAAAGTTTAAAAGGAATGATCCATTTCCAAAACTGTTTAAAATTTTTAAAATCGTTTTTCAAATGTGAAAGTTAGAAGTACTAATGTACTATGACAAACCCGAAAACAGCTTTTTGCGAATATTTCAAAAGTTTGCAAGTATTTTGAAGTTGTATGTCCTCACTTAGGTCTTTGACCCCCGCTAGACCGCTTTCAAAGTTTTAACAAAAGTTGCTCATTTGTAGCACCGTGTTATTTATTAGAAATTTTTTTTAAAACAACTTAAAAAAACACGAATTTTTCAAATTTTTTCACATAAAAATCTCATAAGGGGAAAAATATTTATTTATTAAAGTCATTAATTATAAAGTTTAGTAGAAAATAATGTGTTTGTTATCGTACTCTAACGAAACTACCCACAACAGCCCGAACTTGTCAGAAATTACTCAAAAAAGATCAATTTGTTTTGAAAATTTTGTACGGAAACACACTTGAGTAAGTTTGGGTTGTTTCATTAAAGTAAAGGAATAAACAAAATATTCACATTTAAATAGAAGAATTTCAAAGCATTTCAATATATACTTAAATCTTGAAATTTTGAAAAAATAGCACAACATGTATGTATGTAAGTTTCTAAGACTTACGAAACACTTGTTAAATTTTGGTCCATAAATGACTTTAGTTGTGAAGGCTACCATAGTCGGGCTTTGCCGACTATAGTTTTTCTTATGTTTAATTATATTTAAATAATTTCATTCAATGTATTTAAATTTTATACAAACACTTAATTTTTTTTAATTTATAATCCACAATTTTTGACATATAATTTTGTTTAGAAAAAATTTTAGTTACAAACTCTCGAAGGGACCTAAAGTGTATCAGATGTTTCATTTCCAGAATAAATACCCACAATAGCAAAAATTTCAAAGGGTTGTTTCTCATACCACTAAGAACAAATTGTTTTTGCTGAAAATTAGAGAAAATTTCAAAAAATATCAGTCAAAATTCCAAACTATTCGGGAAAAATTCGAATTCTTAAGATTCTGGTTCAAAAGTTTACAAATTTTTAACTTAAAATAAAATTAATTGAACCATATTTGTGTAGATGAACTGCATAAAGGTATATATGTATGTGTGTGTTACATGATAAACGATGACAGTAAACAATTCATTAAAAATATTGTAAATTTTATATATTTTTCAGTGAAAGCCAACTGCGTCAAAAATACGATTAACTGCATGTTCATGAAATCTGCTTGTTTTAATAAAAATATCCGAAATAAATTCTTAATGTCATGAACAGGCAGTAAATGCGAAAATTTTCTTACTTTTTATATAAATATCATTTTATAAGATTAAGTATGTATGTATATTATGTATGTATATTGTATATATATTGCCTACTTAAATATTTAAACCTATACAAAACACTCATGCTTTTTGCTATATTTAAGTACTTACTTACACATGTATGTATGTATATATCATATTTACCTATGTATGTATATATTTACTTGTAATAATATCTTATATATTAAATAATTGCTCCTTTATATTTTATATAAATATTTATACTTTAGTTTTGTTAACAAATTTCATATTCATTATATCATGTTTCATTTTTCTTTTGACATTATTTCTTATATATCTCTTTCTCTTTCTTTTGATTTTCCCAGTCAATAAGTCAACAACAACAATAATAATGTAAAGGATTTTAAATAGTAATTATGGAATATTTATGATGATGATCTTTGTACATGTCCGTTGAAGAAGCGAAATCGTTGTTTAATACCTGCTGCTGATGTTGATAAACATAATAAGGATAATGATGACTCCCATATTGTAATTGTTGATGTAGAGGCTGATGTTGCTGGTGATTATGTAGAGCTGGCAGACATTTTATTGTTGCCTGCTGCATATATAAAGGCGCTGATGCTGCTGCTATTGCTGAGTTATTGGCTGTTACTGAGTTAGCTGCTGTTGCTGCATGTCCTGCTGCGACAGAACTATTTGTAGCTAATAAAGCTTTGGGACAAGCACATGACACTAAACCCGTATTTAAGTTTTCCGCCGCTGCATAACAGCAAGAAGATATTGCATCTCCCATGACAGGAGGTCATCATGGCAGCTACACCAGAAGACTCGGTGCCAGCCATTCATCTTCAGCAATCTAGAAAAAATGTTTAGAAATTATAGCAAATTCATTTAAACAGTTTAATTGAACATCAGCAAATTATATTACAGCTTTAGAAAAGAAAAAATTTTTTTATTGATTTTTAATTTTACCTGAGGATTAACTTGATACTGTTGCATGGGATAGGCCACAACTCCAGCAGTTTGTGGCAGAGAATTACTAATAGTTTGTGTAATTTGTGGTGCGGTTGTGCCGGGTAATGGAGCCTGAGCTGGTAAGCTCTGCCAGGTGGCAGGCACTTGAACACCCATCCTACAAAAAGTTATAATATTATAAGAAATATATTAGAGATTATTTTAAAGGATAATTATTAACAAATAAGGAGGTTAAATTTCTATAAAAAAAATTTTAAAGATTTTATATTTTTATACGAAATTTTTTAAAAATTTCTTAATTTAATAAAAAAAAATTTAAAATTTCTTGTTTTTATAGGAAATTTTTAAAAAAATTTCTTATTTTTATAGTATATTTTCAATATTTTTTTTTTGTTTCAATAGAAATTTTTTAAAAAAATTTCTTATTTATATAAGTTTTTCAAAAATATCTTATTTTTACTTAAAAAAATTCTTAATTTCATTGGAAATTTTCCAATGAAATTTTTTATAGGAAATTTTTCAATAATTTCATATTTTTATAGGAAATTTTTAAAAAATTTGTTATATTTACAGAAAATTGTTCAAAAATTGCTTATTTCTGTAGGAAGTATTTAAAAATGTATAATTTTTATAGAAGATTTTTCAAAAATTTCTTATTTTTATAGGAACTTTTGCAAAAATTTCTTATATTTATAGGAATTTTTTCAAAAATTTCTTATTTTTATAAGAAATTTTTCAAAAATTTCTTATTTTTATAGAAAATTTTTCAAAAATTTCTTATTTTTATAGAAAATTTCTCAAAAATTTTTATTTTTATAGGTAGTTTTTAATTTTTATATTTATAGAAAAATGTTCAAAAATTCTTTACTTTTGTACGAAATTTTTCAAAAATTTCTTATTTTTATAGGAAATTTTTCCGAAATTTCAAAAATGTCTTTTTTTATTTAAAAAACAAAAACTTCTTATTTTCATAAAATTTTTCAAAAATTTCATATTTTTAAAGGAAATTTTTCAAAAATTTGTTACATTTATAAAAAATGTTTCAAAAATTACTTATTTCTATAAGAAATATTAAAAAAAAATATTTTCAGAATATATTATAGGAAATTTTTCAAAAATTTCTTATCTTTATAGGAAATTTTTTAAAAATTTCTTATCTTTATAGGAAATTTTTAAAGAATTTCTAATCTTTATAGGAAATTTTTCAAAAATTTCTTATTTTTTTTTAGGAAATTCTTCATAAGTTTCTTATTTTTATAGAAAATTTTCCAAAAATTATTTATTTCAATAGGAAATTTTCCAAAAATTTCTTAATTTTATAGGAAACTTTTCAAAAATTTCTTATTTCAATAAGAAATTTTTAAACATTTCTTTTCTTTTAGGAAATTTTTCGAAAATTTCTTATTTTTAAAGAGATTTTTAAACATATTTTTATAGGAAATTTTTCAAAAATGTCTTATTGAAAATTTTATGTTTTTATAGAAAATTTTTCAAAATTTCTTATTTTACAGGAAAGTTTTTAAAAATTTCCTATATATATAAAGTATAGGAAATTTTTGAAAATTTTCCTATAAAATAAAATGTTCTTGAAAATTTTCACATAAAATAAAAAATTTTTGAAAAATTTTCTATAAAAATATAAATGTTCAACAATTTTCGTATAAAAATAAAATTTCAAAATTTTTTATCTTATTTTAAGTAAAAATGTTTCAAAAATTTCTCATTTTATTTCAAAATTTCTTATTTTTTGAAGAAAATTTACAAAATATTTTAATTTTTTTAGGAAATTTTTAATTTTTTTTTTGGAAATTTTAAAAATTTTCTGATTTTTTTTGCGAAATTTTTCAAAAATTTCTTATTTTTATAGGAATTTTTTGAAAATTTTTTTATTCTTATAGGAAAATTTTCAAAATTTTCTTATTTTTATAGAATTTTTTTAAAAAATGTCTTATTTTTGTAGGAAATTTCTAAAAAAAAATATTTTTTTATAGGAAATTTTCCCAAATTTTATACGAATTTTTTTTTTAATTTCTTAGTTTTATAGGAAAAATTTCTTACTTTTATAGGAAATTTCTTTTTTTTATAAAAAAATTATCAAAAGTTTCATATTTTTTTAATAAACTTAAGAAATTTGTTTTTTTATAGGAAATTACTTAGTAGGAAATTTTAAAGGAAATTTTTCAAAAATTTCTTATTTTCATAGGAACTTTTTTAAAAATTTCTTATTTTAACAGGAAATTTTTCAAAAATTTCTTTTTTTTATATATTTTTTTTATTCGAAATTTTATTTGTTTTAATTCGCAATTTAAAAAATAAAATGGCATGCAAGAATAATAAAATCCAATTCAAAAGATTGTATTTATCGTGGCAAACAGCGATATTAGTAAAAATCCTAATTCCTTTTAATATAAAACTATTACTTTTTCCTTAACACCCACATAATTGCCTAACCTATTACATTAAACACTAATAAACGCAAGTAATAAATTTTCATTCCAAATGAAAAAACAAAAAGAAAAATTGAAAGTAAAAATGACTTTTAACTTACCCCATAAAACCCTGCTGATAACCGCCAAATTGTCCAAATGTTGTAAATCCTTGCATTCCTTGTAAGTATTGACCCGGTTGCAAAGCATTTGCTGCTGTGGATGCTGTATTTGGGGCAGCGGCAGCAGCAGCAGCTGCCGTTTGGTAAGCAGTGGGTGCCGAAGGATACCAATATCCGGTGACTTGTTGTCCATAGGCTGCCGCGGCAGCAGCAGCTGCTGTTGTACCAAACGGAAATCCGTGTCCCAATGCTTGACTTGCTAAGGCAGCCATATGCAATGGTTCGCCACTTTCTTTGCCCCACGCACACTTGACCAACTGTTGATTTATCTCCGCATTGTGTAGTGCAACAATTGCATGTGTGGCCGCTTCCTTAGTAGAATATCTATAAAATGAGAGTGTGTGGCATAAGTAGAAATTGCTCTGCATGTATAAATACTCAAGCATACAAGTGCACATACACAATACACATGTATATTAATACTAAATACAAGAAACTATTTTCATTCAATTTAACTTAAAAATCATTGAAATCATGTAGTCAACTATAGAGCCCGTAAGTATGTAAGAGTATAAGCATATTTAGCAATCCATTTCAGTATGTGACTGTAGTTATATAATCATTTTTATGTAACATAATGTCTATGTAAGTGTAGGAAGCATTTTTCCCGTTAAATACAACCAAATGACCTTAATCGTTGAGAGTAAAAAAAAGAGAAATCATGACTTTATTTTCATTGACGTTTTTACGATATTAATTCAAATGGTAGTGGATTTTAATGATTATTAGCCTCCACTGGCTTTTATGGATGGCAAAATGTTTCACTTGCAACTGTTTTATTAAAATAATGATCTTTTGCATTAAGCAATTGCATTGCCAATGAATGAGCCAATGATTAAAGATATTTCATATGCTTTACTTTAAATTGATTTTTGAAAATTTTAAACCCAATAAGATTTTAAAGAGTTTAAATTAAACGTATAATACATAATAATTAAGAATGTTATATTCGGCTGTGCCGAATCTTATGAACCCACCATCAAATTATTTTAAATTAAGAAACATATGTATCTCATATATCTACGAGGGTGCAGTAGAGCGGTTCGCTTTCCGTACAAAAAAAATTGTGTCAGTCACCCCCTAGGATTAAACAATTGTAAAAAATTGTTCTTTATTTTTTTACCATGCCTACAAATACCGCCCTTTTAGTATTTTCTTCACTGCGTTGCCATTTTAAGCTCGATCATAACATTTTATATATCGGTGTTCGCGGCTCTGGCTACATTTATCTCTTTGGTAGTTGTTTACTACCACGTAAGTTTTTATATGTGATCTATGGTCAAATGATGACTGATTGTAACAAAATTTGGCACGCTAGCTGGTATTCATATTAGTCTTTCTCGTGTTAAATTTGGTAGGCATAGCTATCACAGTTTATTATTTTTTGACATTTAAGTGTATTTATGGTGAAATGTAGGCTGTTTTCGTATGTGTTTTGTGTGGGAGCTATGATTAAATGTGAACCGATTTCACTGACTAGGCTTTTACATAAGCCCAGTGCTTATGTAGAACTTCTACATATCAAACTTTATCAGAATATGATATGATTTGTCAATTATTAGAAAATAAGCGATAAGCATAGACGAGGATTTGGTCAAATGTGAACAGATTTTGCCCAATTTCAATACAAAACTTTTCAGAAATGAAGAATATCTAGCTAAAGCTTAGTTACCTAGCCCGTTATCGTGATTTCAACAGGCAGACGGAAAGACATACAGGCAGATGGACACACAAAAGAAAGACAGACAGACAGACAGACAGACAGACAGGCAGACAGACATGATTCGGAATATCCCTTTTGGTTTTTGAGCCAATATTAAGGAAATTACAACCGGAAAGACAATCTCATTTCATTCGAATGGTGGGTATAAAAAGGGGATGTTTTATATATATGTTTTATATATAGTTTCTATAGCTGTCATAGTTTATAATTTAATAGCTTTCAACTGTCGTTTGTGGCATTCAAGTGGTTTCCCGGAGTGGTTTTTATATTAAAGCTATGGTGAAATATGGATCGATCCCTATAAAATATGATACCAATAGTTGCAGAAAACTTCTCTGTTCTAAATTTAGTAGTCATAGCTACTAAAATCAATTCAATTCAATTTATCATCATTAATGTGATTCCTGGAGCGAGGTTATGTGGGAGCTCTAACTAAATGTGAACCGATTTCGCCCATTTTCAGCTCTCATCTTTTCTAAGATATCAAAAATACGTTTGCAAAATTTTGTTCCTCTAGCTTTTATTTGATGGAAGGACGGACAAAAACCCTATTTTTGGTATTTTTGTGTTCCGTAAGTTTTTATATGGGAGACAGAAAGACAGACAGACAGATATTGAATTTAATAAGTACCTGCCATGATGGCCTTACCTTACAGTGACCAAATCAGAAGGTGGATATTTTAAGTGTTTGCCAACACCCCCTTATTACGAAAAATTGTCATGCATGGTATATGTGACATACATGACACTTTGACATTTCGGAGTACCAATTCGGAAACATGTTATTTGGATATGATTCCCCCCTTGGTTAGGAGCGGAGACTATCTAAACTCCTGCCGGTCTATGGGTACGGCAACCGGCTGCAATGCAACTCCACATTTGAATGAACGATACAGGCAATGTATCGCCCACCCTACCCGCTTTGGGTATTAAACTACAGCCCCCGCGATGCTCCACAAAGGGGCCAACAACCACTAGTCAGGCTGGAGATAGTATCCAGAGACAGACAGATGGACGCACAAGCAGACGGATATCAATCAATCGTCTTAGAATTTCATAAGGATTTAAAATATAGCCTTTTTGATTTTTGAGCCAATATTAAGGAAATTACAAATGCAACGACAATATAGTTCTTTTTGATGGTGGATTTAAAAAGTAACTGAAGTTAACAGTATCGTAAAATAGTTAAGAATCCCCCTCTGAATATTTGATCCTTCATTCCGCATAAAGAATGAAGTATCAAATATTAAGCATCGAATGACACTTTAGTATCTCTTGTATCGTACTCCAGATGGTACTTATATTGAATAATAAAATAAAATTTTGTCAAAAAAATTTAAATACTGTTTGCCTTTTCTATATACATATAGATAAATTAGAACAAGTAACAAAATGAATAATATTCATTATATTAACCGTTTCAAGCATATGGTCCAATTCATAGAAATGCAACCCCCTTTTTAATAATACCAATTATAAATTGAATAGTTCTGCTTAGTATAAATTACCTGATTATAATTAAAATAAAATAATAGTAACAAAAACTTACCTAACAAATGCATAACCCTTATCCTTGAACACACGTATCTCTTGTATCGTACCGAATGGTGAAAATGTTTTCTGCAGAATTTCCTCGCTTAGAAAACCAGCCAATGTGCCATTCATGCCGCCACAATACACGGTACAGTTGGAGGGGCTGCTTTGATTGTAAACCTCATCGAATGTTAAAGGTTTGCTATTGGCTGCAATGATTTATTATGAACATTCATAAATTAAATTAAACGAAAAAAAGACTATAAAAAATTGCTATTCATAAAATGAAATTTCTATTATATTGTACCCTTTTTTTTCAAAAATAAAAAAAATAAAACATTTTTTGCTCTTTCATTTGATACAATTTAATTAAAATGCATTAATACTAACCATCTGGTTTGGTGTTTGGCGGTTTTCTTGTTGCCCAATTCGTACGTATTGAACGTGAACCCAACCATTGACCATTCATGGCTGTGATGGCGGTTTCCGCTTCCTGCAAAACAAACACACACACAAAAAGGGGGAAATTGTAAATAATAGCGAGTAAAAGAATAAGTAAAAAAACTAATAATAAAAAAAAATAACTGCAATAAATAAGTGAGTGAATAAATTTTATAAAACGTACATCCGTTTTCTTTCAAAATAGAAGACATGGGGTTTCAGTTTTTCATTGTTCTATTATTTTCCTCTTGTTTTTGTTGTGAAAGCCTATTTATTCTTTTGTATTCGTTGGCTTTATAAATCAAATCTTTGACCTATCTTATTTTGGTTCATATTTAAAAAAAAAATTTTAAATTGAAATTTATTATTAAAAATTTTACTTTAAAATCCCATTACAATGCAATTATTTTCATGAATTTATTCTGTTGACATTTTTTTGGAATGTGTCTTTTAGAATTCATAAATAAATGACTAACGAGATTTTTCGGTGTCATTTTCTTGAAGAAATAATTCTTTGAAAAATATAAAAATTGTATGCAGCTCACATTGTCTTTTAATAATATTTAATTTTTAGCATTAATATTATTTTTCATTTAATGACTTTTATATCCCAAATCAAAAAAAATGGGTGGTATATTGAGATTGTCATTCCTTTGTAATTTCGCAAACCAAAATTGATACATATTCTGAATCCTTATGAAATTCTAAGAAGATTGAGCGTCTGTCTGTCTGTCTGTCTGTCTGTCTGTCTGTCTGTCTGTCTGTCTGTCTGTCTGTCTGTCTATCTGTCTGTCTGTCTGTTTGTCTGTCTGTCTGTCTGTCTGTCTGTCTGTCTGTCTGTCTGTCTGTCTGTCTGTCTGTCCATCCATCTGTCTGTCTGTATTTCTGTCTGTCTGTCTGTCTGTCTGGCTCTCTGTCTGTCTGTCTGTGTGTCTGTGTGTCTGTCTGTCTGTGTGTCTGTGTGTCTGTCTGTCTGTCTGTCTGTCTGTTTGTTTGTCTGTCCATCTGTCTGTCTGTCTGTCTGTCTGTCTGTCTGTTTGTCAGTCTGTTTGTCTGTCCGTCCGTATGTCTGTTGTCGGCGTAATAGAGCCTGAATGAAAAGAGTCGCTCGAAAGTATTCTTCACTTCTTGAAAAATTTTGGTATTGAAATTGGGCGAAATCGGTTTTCATTTGACCATAGCATCCGTATAACCTCACCTAGGCTAATGGCTTTGTTGCTAGTAGATGACAAATTATAATAGGTTTGATAATAAAATTCAGTATAGAGAAGTTTAATATAAGAAATGGGCAACATATAGAATTTTATCGAAATCGTTTTACATTTAACTGTAGCTCCTATACAAAACACTTACGGAAGCAGTCTAAATTCCACCTAAGATATACATGAATGCCAATAAATCATAAACTATAATAGCTATGGCCACTAAATTTAACGAAATTTTGTTGCAATCACATTTGACTATTGCTCCCATATAAAGAACTTACGGGAACACAAAAATACCAAAAAGATTAGGGGTTTGTGTACGTCTATACGTCAAATGAAAGCGCGATAGTGCCTAAATGAAAAGAGCTGGAGAGACAAAATTTTACTGAAGTATTTTCGATATCTTGAAAAAGTCGTGTATTGAAACATTAACATTAACACATTAAGTTAAAAGTCCCATATAACACCGCCGCGGGAATCGCATTAATGCTGATTAATGATATCCAATTGTAATAGATAGAACTTGGGACCTCTAGTATGCTAGGCGGATAACTTACCTGCTATATGACGGCGGTTCATGACGATGTATGTAACGCATAGAAATATTTGTCTTAGACCCACCATTTAGTATACCAATAGGCTTAAAATCACTTTCTGAGTCAATATACCTCCCATAGGTTCCACTTCCCGGAATTGATATTTTGGCCACATATATAAAATTAAAAACCAATACTGCTTATTTATACCAAAATCACTGTACCAACTGAATTGAAATCGGTCCACATTTAACCAAAGCTCCCATACAAATTCTTCTATCAAAACGCACTAAATAATTTTTGTAAAAACGGTAATCAATTTGTTCGATTCCGAGACAACTGGTCCACATTTGACCTTAGCTCTCATATAAGCCCAAATGATAGAAACAGCTTAAATATATAAGTTTTGAGAAAATATTTGTATGATAACAAAATTAGCAAATATTTGTCTTTATATAGGAAAAAGAACACCTTTGACCTTAGTAATGAAAGGTTTCGTATGGTCGGTCTTGACCGACTTTATCACTTTCTTACTTGTTTTATGTTAGCTTTAATTTATTTGAATCGACCAAGGCTTTTTTTGGTTGATATGTAAATAAGCACAATTATCGCATTATAAGTAAAAAGAATCAGACTGACATACAGACGGCCTTCTTTCAGTCATCTTATAAATTCAAAATATTTTACTTTCTTGAAGACTCTTCTAAACATATGCAATAAAAAAATTTAACACTTTTAAAAAATTTTAAAAGGTTTGGCTAGTTTTACTTTTTTAAGACCTCAAGATATTTAAAATCTTATTTAAACATACTTACTCTTGCACACTCATGGGTTCTAAATAGTTCTCATGCTTGGGTCATAGGTACGCACGGGTTAATTGGTACAAAAATATAATAAAAGGCTCCATTAAGCGATTTTTCTACAACTTACTTTTCGATCAATGGTAGTTGTTCGGAATAAATTTCGAATCGGAGCAAGGTTATAATTCCTCCCCATATAGATAAAATCTTTGTTTTGTGCTTTCTTACTTAAAGCGATGAAGAAGAACAAATTGTCTTGAGCCTCAATCTGTTTTATTCGATATTAAAGCCAACATGTAACTCATTGGCCTTAAGTAAACAGTTCTACTCATCCCAGTATATCCGCCAGAATTAATTTATACACTTTACGGGCACTTGGAAAAAAAATCATTCCAACATTTTTTTTGGAAAAAAAACGAATAAATTTAATATAATACAAAAGGTTTGAAAAAACTTTAAAACCTAACTTTTTTGTAATACGAAAAGGATTAACTAAAAGGGGGAAAAATAAACTAATTTGTAGTTTTTCAACTTAACTAATTTAATAAATAAAGAACTAAAGAAAGTGTTATAATATTTAAAACTTCTCCCTTTAGTAAATTAACTTTAATGTATAAGTTTCTTAAGATTAAAGTTTTTACAGTATCAACTACTTAATACGAAAAGACAAATACTTAGTCATAAGTAGATACATATATACGTGAGAGTGTATGTGTATATAAGAGGATGAGTATACAAATACTTATGTACACTCTGAAGTGGCAACATCCGTTTGAGCTTTTGGCTAAATATCTAATCGATAAATTGAACAATTGTATTTGGATAAAGTGGGTTTTGGTAAGTAGAATTATTTTAAAGGGTACTCCATTAAAATTTATTTATAGGATAACATCAAAATATTTTGGAAACATACGTTTGAATGATTTATTGGTAGGCATGAGAACCGCTGTGGTTTCTTGTAAATGAAGTCAAATGTAAATGAATCTCGGTACATAGTTTACATCACCTAAATGTTAAATTTACCATCCGTTCTAATCAATCTATCAAAATATCTAATGTGACACGTAGAATCATTCTGCCGAGACCATATATTAAATATCCAGCCCAACTATTTCATACTAAACAAAAATTTTATCATCGTTTATAGGAATGGCCTGACCAATGTGCTTATCAAAAAAATATGGACCAACGATGTCAGCATCCCAAATTCCACTATCAACTTTCAAAGTTAAAAGGTCTCTTTGTGAAGACCCTTTAGTTATCTATGTTTATATGTATGCAGGAATTGGAAGCTAAATATGTCCTCTTATTTATTTATGGTAGTGGTAATTGTTGTCAATTACATATACTCACATATATTCATGTATATATGTATATGAGTAGATATTTTAAGGTGACCAGATTTTTAGGAGCAAATTAAGTTTTTGTATCATGCAACAAAAAATAATATTTAGATATAGATAAAGAAATACAAATGATAGTGCCTGATCTATTCTTATTAAAAAAAAGAATGTGAGATAGGGCTATATCTTGATTGTTAATCAATTTTAGTTATTCAAAATATTGACGTAAAGTTTATATTCATATGTTGAGTTCTTATGAAATTCTAAGGCCATTGTTTGCCTATAAAAAACACGATAGATTCTGAACTATTGTCGCCCTAGTTAAAATTTTCGAAAAAGAAAATGCACAGAATCAAGATTTCATAGCCTGTAGTAATAATCATCATAGGCAGAGAAATATTTCAACATTAATACAAAATTTTTCAAAGAAATTTTTCATATAATTTTTCCTAGAAAATTCTTTTGAATGAAATTAATTTAGGAGTACATCAAAAATTTTCCATAAATAATTTAAACGCTAAATAATTTCTATAAAAATTTTTATATCAAAAATAAGAAACACAATGTTTTTTTTTAATATTTTATGAAAAATTTTCTGTAAAAAAAATATTGAAATTTTTCTTAAAAAAAATTTTTTTCTTTTACAAAATTATGCAATAAAAAATTTTTCTAAAAAAACTTTTTATAGAAAATATTATAATGAAAATTTTGTAAAAAAAAAATTTATTTAGAAAATTTAATAAGGAAAATTTCTTTAGAAAATTTTATAAAGAAAATTTCTATAGAAAATTGTATAACGAAAATTTCTATAAAAAAAAATTTATAACAAAAAGTTTTTATAAATTATTATAACAAAATTTTCATAAGAAAAAATTTGACATCAAAAATTTTACATTGAAAATTTTAAATACATTTTTATATCAAAATTTTTTGTAATACTAATTTTACAATAAAAATTTCTTCAAATACCTTTAAAAACAATTTTTTTTTCTGTAAAAAATTTTTTAAAGAAAATTTCTATAAAAAATTTAAAAGTAAAAAGTTCTATGGCAAATTTTATAACAAAAAGTTCTTTATAAATTTTATAACAAAATTTCTATAAACAAAAATTTTTAAATTTTTAACTTCAATAAAAAATTTTACATCGAAATTTTTTGTAATAAGAAGTGGAAATCGAAGTTTTTTGTAAAAAAAAAAATTTAGAAAATTTTAAAATGAAATTTTTTTTTAAAAACTTTATAAACAAATTATCTATAGAAAACTCTATAACAAAAATTTCGATAACAAAAAAATTTATAACGAAAATTTCAATATAAAAGTTTTATGACAAATTTGGTAGCAAAAAGTTCTTTATCAACTTTATAACAAAATTTCTATGAGAAAAAAAGTGACATCAAAAATTTTACATTGCAAATTTTCAATAAAAATTTAAGTTAAAAATTTTCTGTAAAAAAATTGGAATCGAAAATTTTCTTTAAAAAATTTTACATCATTTTACATTTTTGAAGCAAAATTTTTTAAAAAGTTCTTTAAAAAATGTATAATAAAAAACTATATATAAATTTTGTAACAAGATGTCTATAAAAAAATTTGACATCAAAAATTTTCTATAAAAAATTTTTTTGTAAAAAATTTTACCTGTAAAATTTTTAATAAAAAATTTTGAATTGAAAATTTTCTACTAAAAATTTATCATTGAAAATTTTCTGAACAAAATTTTACATCAAAAATTTTTTGAGCAAAATTTTACATCAAAAATTTTATATAAATTTTGTAAATCGAAAACATAAATTTAAAAATTTTACATCAAAACTTTCACTTATAAATTTTACATTCTTTCTATTGAATATTTTGCTTTGAACGTTTTCTATAAAAAATTGATCATTGAAAATTTTCTAAACAAAATTTTACATCAAAAATTTTATATAAAAAGTAAAGATTGAAAATCTATAAACAATTTTTATCGAATTTTTATTTACAAATTTTTTATAAAAAAATTATATCCAACATTTTCTAAAAAAAAATAAACATTTAAAATTTCTGAAAAAAAAATTTCCATCAAAATCTTTATAAAAAAAAGTATACATCGAAAACTTATATTTAAATTTTTTTTATTTAAAATTTTTTATAAAAAATTTTACATCGAAAATTGTCTCTATAGATAATTTTACATTGACAATTTTCTTAAAATAATTTATAAAAAGTTTTACATCGAAAACTTACATATACAAATTTTTTATTCAAAAATTATCTTTAAAAAATATTACATCGAAAACTTCCATTATGTGTGCAAAAAATGAAGTTAATACTGTCATATTTGTCTCAATTAGTGACTTTTGATAGAACAGTTTGTATGGGAGCTATAGTAAAATGCGTACCGATTTCAACAAAATTTGGTACAGTGATTTTGGTTTACACAAGAAGTATTTATTTTAAATTTCCAGAAAAAATATTGATACTTCTGGCCAAAATATCAATTCCGGGAAGTGGGACCTATGGGAGGTACCTTATAGCCATGGTCCCACTATCAAAAAATTGATCTGTGCTAAATTTCATCACATTATCTTTAGAATTGCGACCTGTTCTTGTTTATATGGGGGTCCAGCCAGCCGTGCTGCCATACGAACGGACGGACTTAAATAGACTCAAAAAATTATTATAAGTCTATTCGTATGCTAAAGGGTATGTCTAAGACAAATATTTCTATGCGTTACATACATCAGCACAAATTTATAATACCCTTTCATCCTACGGGGGTGACGGGTATAACTATACATCGAAAATTACATGATAGTAATGTTAATGTTGAAGAACATAAGTCCCAAATATTTTTCTAATTATGCTTTCATAAGTCATTTTACATACCGATAATTGCATACCCTAATTTTCGTATGGCTCCAATTTATAGGAAGAAACGTATCTGGTCATCCCTTTTCTTCAACAAATCTATTAATGCAAACAATATTAAATGTTGTACTAAACATTCTTTTATAAACTTAAAGTCCGTATTCGATATGAATATATAGATACAAATTCAGAGATATACATACATATATACAAGACAAATATACACGTACATCCATTACCCTAATATAATAGTTAAGGTTATTGTTTTGAAGGTCATACTAGAGAAAAAAAGTGTTTAATACAAAATATCCCTTCAAATACTAAATATAATACATATGAATATGTATGTATATGTACACATGTACATGAAATTGTTTATATGTATAAATGTAATTTTGAAAATACAAATATAATACACACACACAAAATTTTATAGCTAAAACACATACACATATGCTCCGGCATCTTTACACATAAATAAAATGTTCTACATAATGGGAAACCTTAAGGGATCCATTGTCTTTGATGTTGATTTTAATGAGCATCTTGGGATTATTTTCATAAAAGCAGATTACGATTGTGTTTCGGTTGTATGGCAAATCTATCTGTGAAAAAGAAAACGGGAGGATAAAACGTAAAGGTTTTCACTCTTTATATACATTTTTCCCTTTACTAGTGTTTGAGTAAATTTAATATTTAAAATGTTTCGAAATAAGGTTTTGGGTTAATGCAAAAGTTGTAAGCAAGTGAATAAAACTAAAGACAAAAAGCCCAAAAGTGTCAGGAAAAAAAGAGTTAAATATTTATTAAGAACAATAAAGAAACAAAATGTAAATGCAAAAACTTTTAAATTACTATAATAGACTGACAGCTTTTCTAAATAACGCATTTATGTGTAGGAAACTTTGTTGAAAAATTTTAACATTTTTTCCCAAAGCAGCTAAATCAAATTAGGTCATAGCTTAGGAATGTTCAGAGTGCGATATAAGCATTTAATGAGGCGTTTAACAAGATATTTAGTTACTTGTGCTAACTTTTGAATGTATTTTTATCAAAGGTCTTCATCTCGTGAAACTTGAACTAGGAGTAAAAGCGAAAAAATTTCATTATCAACTAAAAACTTGTATGTCATTTTTTTAACCATATAATGGGGTTATGAATGTATTAGGTTGTCGATAATGTTTGTGATATATACACAAATATAGGCATACTGATCGATTTGGAATCATTTCCTGACTAGATTTTTTGATGTCCTGTCGTCCTGCTAACAGGATATTCAATGGAAAATTAAGGAAACGTTTTTGACAACAAAATAAGTTTTTTTTTAACATTTTGGATAAAAAACTGTCTTTCAAATAAAATATTGGATAGACAAGTTAAAAATATCGATAGTTATGTGATTCATATCACATAGCAATCACATATGGTTTGTGTCAATAATAAAAAGTATAGTATTTTGTACTGCAAATTTATGTTATTCAAATTCAGTTTAACAGACGCCAAAGTTCAAACACACATTTTTTCAATCGCTATATAAATGTCGAATTTTCTGTCTAAAAAAATTGTTCCGGGGCAGGTGAAAGTTATCAATTGTCGAAAGAAGCATATGATCAATATATACCAACTGAATTTGTGAACTCTGGTTTGTAAGATTCAAAAGGATGATTTAAGATGACAATGAGAAGCTTGTTCAGCTAAAAAAGTTCAAAGATGAGGAATTAGAAGCGTTACTTATCGAAGACTGCAGTCAAGCACAAGAAAATCTTACATTATTATAAAGGGTCATAAGACAAGCCATTTCATTGTGTTTAGAGGCATTGATTTAAAAGCAAGGATTAAAAGGAAGTAGTTTTTGCATTGATTGGTTACTGGGTATAAAAACTTGATCCAGGTCTAGTTAAAAAATGGTGAATTTTCATTTTTTTCAAATACTATTTATACAAAAAAGAAATTTTGTCTTTGTAAAAACTGTAATCCATTTGTAAAATTTCGAGATAATCGGTCCACATTCGACCCTATCTCTCATGTATGCCTAGATGATGGAAACCGCTTAAATATACATCAAAGGTCTGAGAATATGTTTATATGATGACAAAACTAATAAATATTTGACAGCATTAACAATAAAAATTTATATTTTCATCAAAAATTTAGTTTTCTTGTAAAACCAAATCTGAAAGCCATACAAATTAACATATATAAATTTTTGATATTAATAAATCTGTGATCAGATATGTTTTATTATTAATTTTCTTTAAAAGTGTTTTTGTGTTTTTTATCTTCGATAGAATGACTTTATCACAAGTTAAATTAATACCCAAAACTTTTTATTTTTCTTCCCAAAACCAAGATAAAGCAAATAAACGAACAAATAGTCTTTTAAATCAAACAAATTTTTATTGATAAAAAATATACACACACACAGTCACAAACTTACCTTACAAATTAAATATATTGACAGTAAAAATATTTCATTTACAAATTACCACAAAATTGAATCTTTAATATCCCATACGATGATGATATTGCAACAACGTTGCAACTACATAACACACATGCTTTTTACTATGTGTGTATGTTTAAGTGTATTTTGCGTTTCGTTGTAGGGGGCAAATGTATTCAATTGTATGTATGTATGTATGTATATATGTGTGTGTGTTTGTTTGTATGCATCAATGTGTGAGAGTATGTGGTTTTAATACATATTAAAGAGCACAACGAAACGTTTTCATACATTGCCATTTCATACAAGGGCATCGAAAATTATAATTTCAATTTCACATAAAAGGTAATTCGTGCGAATCAAACGTGATTCATGTTAAAATGATTGCAAGTGCCACAACCATAGAAAATTGTATTGTATATCCTACCACTACTTACTATATACTTACAAATATGTATGTATGTGTTTGTGTGTTTTTACAAAAGTTTTTGTAAGAGTGTGGCCGATTTAGCCGACAGTTCAATTTGTGAAAAAAAATGTCTGTGAAGTTATCTGGGTCTGAGGGTTTAAGATTATTGTACTTGGTAAAGTTCATAACTGCATCGTCTATTCAACATGTATTGCGGTTGCAAGTTGGCATCTGCCTTGGATCGAGCGGCTCGATATACAAATTAGGCTTATGTCCTTGGACTCATCACCCATCGACTAAAGATTTGTGATATTTTAAGTATAAAATGAAACAACAATTGGTAATCATACAAGAAATTGCCATTACCATTCGACATCTTGAAACTTGATAGGTATAAGAAGCCCAACTCGATGTATATCACATTAGGATGACAATTTTTTGTATAAAGGAAAACGCTTTTTCGATTTTTATAACTTTTTCTATGGAATATTGTGACACTAGGTCTAAAATTTTAGATCTGAAAATTTGAGCCAAACGTCCTATTGGCGCGCATCGAGTCCAAAGTTTAAGAGCCCATTTGTATGGGGAAAAATGGGTTATTTTTTTAAGACCAAAAGTGAATAATTTTTACAAGAAAAAATAATAGAATATTAAAGAGAACTAATACAGCTTTATTTAAAATTGTAAAAGACGAAAATCCATGAGGTAGTTTAAAAGTTATTGCAGTTTTTCCCCGAAAATGCATGTCCTTGAAAACGCGCCTAAGCATATGCACCAAAAATTGTATATTGTAAATAAAGAAATTCCAAAGTTAGACATGATTTATCATTTAATGGCTTGTTACTAGTAAATAGTTCATTTTTGTTTAAATATAATCAAACTTACTTTGTTTATTTCATGTTGGAAAATGGTACATTTTTCTCAGGTCGGTTTCAAAAGTCATTTTTTAATTTTTTGAAAATTTTGTTCAACAAATATTACAAACATGCGCGCCCATAGAAAGTTGTCCGATTTGGCTCAAATTTTCAGATCTAGACTTTTAGACCTAGTGTCACAATATTCCGTAGAAAGACATTTGAAATCAAAGAAAAAAAATTTCCTGTCACCCTAATATCACATATAAATAGGATTGATATTTGCACTCGTTTCCTACTTATCATTATATATAATAAAGATTTTTGGGGGTTATTTTTTGCTCTTGGAACTGCTAGGCATTTAAGGATATGTGTGTCTTTGTTTGAGCTTTTATGAGTAGAAGTAAACGAACAGAAATAGGTATTGCATTTAAAGCTATAACAACAGTGCAGCGATGTTTTGTTGATAATGTTGATGGGAATATAAATGTGATTGTATTTTATGTATAATTGTGTACCTAGAAAATGTGTACAATGAAAAAAATATCTTCAAGTTTAATTCGGGCAATAGCCGAATTTTCCCAATAGTTAGTATATACCCTGCAGTAAATGCCGTCAGAGAAACAATACTGTTTTGATATTGACAATGTCTCCAGTACTACTTGTCTATTTTGCCCCATCCAATGTTATCTACTATTGACATTTAACATTTAGAGTTCCTACGAAATCCACCAGTAGACATTACCACTATTTACTTAGTATTGACTTTGTAGTTCTTTTGGTCCAAATGGAGACATTGGGATCAAATCGGTGCCTATTGATATACATATATGTTGACACATTCGTTGACAAGATATATACTAGAATAGTTGTCTCTATATATTCACTATTCAGTACTGAACTAAAATTGGGGACATTTGAATTGATATTACACAATGTGTTGACATGGAGACACATGATTACAGTTTTACTACAGGGTAAATACAAAAAGTGATAGAAACACTAATACTGCAAAACAATATAATTTATTTCTCTAAGTGTAACAACGGCGACGAGGCATTACAATTTACTTGTGGTATACCTCGAATATCAAATGCAATAATAGCAATTGGTTATGTGGCAATCTGTCTGCATATGTATGTATGTATGAATGTGTGTGGGTGTGCTACAACTTTAAACTTCTTTCCTTTCGATGTTATTTTTATAGTTTTTACAGAATGTGAATGTTGTTTTTTTACTTCTTTGCATCTGCTGCAGCTGCCTGTTACCAACATAATTGCAGCAGCAGCAGCAGTAGCAGCAACAGCAAATTTGTTCAAAATCGTCGGCGGAAGTAATCTACGTGAGCGTGTTTTATAATATAAAATAGTTTTCATATTTAGTAATTTTGTGATAAAAATAAAAATATAAAACACACACATACTTACTTAAAAAAGGAATGAAAGAAAACAAATACAAATACATACAAATAGCGAGAAAAATAAGTGAAAATTTAACAAAATTATATAGAAGAGAAAATAAATAGAATAAAAATAAAGTGCATTTTTTTTCTCTCTCTCGTTTAATGTCATTATAGAAAAGTGGCTGAAGCTCGTTTTTTCGTATTTCACCAACAAGGGAACCCAAATCGCTTCAACTAGTTAAAATCCCATTTAATTGTATGCACGAAGAATGTTTAAAATAAAACTTTTTATAGGTTTTAAAATACTCAGACAAAATTAAATGATGAATAAATGAAATAGTAGAAGTGTTTTAAATATTTAAGTGATCTTTAATGTGGGGTTTATATAACTCAAGCGGCTGACGATTGAGTGAAATTTACATGTATTTTGTTTTTGTTACAATAAAAAAACACATGCAAATTTCACTCAATCGTCAGGAACTTGAGTTATATAAACCCCACATAAGTTGAAAAAAAAATGTTTCTAAAAATTTTTTAAATTAAAGAAATTTGTTGATACGAGTATATCGTATAAATGCATCTAATACTCAAATGTTCTTATAACTTTTTTTTTGTCTCATTACAACGCAATGGGGTCATCTCCTGAGTGTTGCTGAAATTAAAAAAGGTCTATTTAATTGAGAGATTTTGTTTCCAATGATTTTAAATTTAAGTTAACCATTAATCGACAATGCAATACCTTTTAACCCTTATGTCTACAACCACTTACCCGCGTATGTTTTTATATGTCATTCCGTTTGTAATTTCCTTAATATTTCCTAAAATCAAAAACGATATATATTCTGAATACTTATGAAATTCTAAGACGATTGAGCAATGTCCGTATGTCTGTCTGTTGAAATCACGATAACGCCTAAACGAAAAGAGACAGCTTACTGAAACGTAGTCAAAACATTCTTCATCTATGAGAAAATTTTGGTATTGAAATTGGGCAAAATCGGTTAACATTTGACCATAGCTCCCGTATAACCACGCCTACGCTAATCGCTTATTTGCTAATAAATAACAAACTATAATAGCTATGATGATATATAGAAGTTTTGCATAAGCCCTAGGCATATAAAATTTCATCAAAATCGGTTCACATTTAGTCATAGCTCCCATACAAAAAACTTACGGAAACAGCCAAAATTTCACCTAAAATACACTTAAATGCCAATAAATCTAAAACTATAACAGATATAACCGCTAAATTTAGCAAGGTCTTATGTCAATAACAACGAGTGTGCAAAATTTTGTCACAATCAGTCATCATTTGACCATAGCTCCCATATAAAAAACTTACGGAAACACAGAAATACAAAAAGGAAAAGGGGTTCATGTCCGTCTGTCCGTCAGATAAAAGCGCGGTTGCGCTTTAACGAAAAGGCCTACAGCAACAAAATTTTACAAAAGGAAGTCTTATGTAAATTCCAGCCAGTGTGCAAAATTTTGTTACAATCGGTTACTATTTGACCATAGCTCCCATATAAAAACTTACGGAAAAACAAAGATATAAAAAGAAAACATGGTTTCTGTCCGTCTTTCCGTCAGAGAAAAGCGCGATAGTTCCTTAACTACAAGAGCTAGAGAGTTAAAATTCAGCAAAAGTATTTTCGATATGTTATAGAAATTGTGTGCTGAAAATGGGTAAAAGCAGTTCACATTTAGTTAGAGCTCCCATATAACCCTATCCCGGGAATCACATTTATGCTAATAAATTAAATAAAGTTGTAAAATCTATGACTACTAAATTTAGAACAGAGAAGTTTTACGCAACTTTCAGTCAGTATGTCAAATTTTATAGGAATCGGTCCATTTTTGATCATAGCTTTCATATAAAAACCGCTCCCGGTAACCACTAAAATGCCACAAACGCCAGTTAAAAGCTACTAAATTATAAACTATGTCAGCTATGGCCACCAAATTTCGCACAAATAAATTTTATACTAATACCAGCCAGTATATTAAATTTTGTAACAATCGGTCAACATTTGGCTGTAGTTCTTATACATATAACATCCCCTTTTTATATCTACAATCAAAAAGATTTGGAGGTACATTCAGTATATTAAGATTGCATCCACGAAATCAGATAGCTATCAATCAATGTTAGGTCCAGACTTTATACACGGTAGATTCATTAGGAACTCCTAACAAATATATAAAACTGTCGTGTTGCTATCAACATGTTTATGGCACAACGAAACAGCTTATTACTCGTAATGTAAAACAATATTCAGTTATGGAACAGCATTTTGTCCAAGGTAAATACTTGGAAAACCACTTAGACACTGCAACCAAATTTAGTCCAAATATATTACCAACAATACCACATTTGGTAAACATTTTGAATTAGCTGCACTCTCGTACAACTTGATGGTGGGTATACAAGATTCGGCACAGCCGAATATAACACTCTTACTTGTTCATTTTCAATTTGATATATTTTGGTCACCGTATGAGGTATCGACTTGAAATTTTAAATGTGCTCCTAAAATATAGTTTTTTAATGTTTAAAAAAATAATTTATTTATTTTATTTTTTCGGAAAAAATCTACGAGCAGTTTTTGAGAGTTACCTCTTTACCATGTAAGGAACCTCCGGTTAGTCCGGGTTTGAAGCTGGGGTAGAACTCAGTCGTGTCCAGGCTCCTTTACATAAAATTTAAAAGAAACACTTAACTCTTTTCTTTTATGGACACTTTTCTTTCACTTTATTGTTTCACTTTTGATTTCACTCTTACAGACTAGGTTTTTATTGAGAAACTGGATTGCTGTCTCTTGTAGGGAACCAGAGTGTTGGCAAGACGAGAGAACCTAAACTAGTTTCGTTCCGAGTGTTTTCTTCCAGGACACGAACTAGTTACTCCTAGCTTTTACCTAGCCTACAATTTCCCTCTGTACTTCCGAGTATTACTTCCAGGAAGTTATCTCCTAATACTTACTTGTACTGATTGGGAAACCAGCACCCTATTCTGGAATTTGATGTTATCAAATTCATCTTCTTCTAAACTTGGTCCTACGCTTGAATTCGATGTAATCGAATCCAATATCTCACCTCTTTACTGATTGTAAACCAGTAACTAACTGTCTGAATTGATGTTATAGATTCAGTTTTTCCCCTTCTACTACACTACTCTGAATTGAAATGATGTTCTCACTTCAACTTACCAATGTCTCTGTCTTGCCACCACGTCTTCCACGTTCCGCTGTAAAAATACAAGAGAGATAATCGTTAATTTTCCCTGGCTTATATACTAATACATTTTGGCTACAGTTTGTAGTTTTGTAGTTATTACTTCCCGCTAGGTGTGAACCGATAGCGGTTGTAATAACTTTACAACATTTATTTTATCAAACTTATTAATAATGAAGCAACACGTTTGATCCACATGTTGTTGCATCTCTTTATATTTTAAGTTGGCTTCTACACTTGACCCTCTAGTATCGTCTTGGCTTCATCTCGACATCACTTAGCTTTTTGCTCTCGGTATCACTTGTCCTCCTTCTTTTGGCATCATTTAGCTTTCTCTTGTCCTTGACATCATTTTTGTAATTGCTGAAAAGAAAAGACACATTGGCAGATGTGATCTGCCCCCTTGAAATGGATGTAATCCATTAACCCACCAGAAAAACTACATATGTCAGAATTCATATTCTGTCTTCGTTTGGTACCACTGTGTGTCCACAATTTTACCCAAAATTTGGGTCCACACAACCATACAACCGACACACCCGGGTATGCACGAAACAAAGCAAACAATTTTTGGAGTGAAAATGAACAAATATGTACAAAATGCTCACTATATATGTCATTAATACATATCATTAAAAAGAACATCTCTTTATAAAAAGAATAGAGATATCTACCAAAATGTTTAGTAGTTTTTTTCCAATTTTGTTTGAGCATATTCTGATCTTTGACATCCTTTGCAAGCATATTAGATCTCCTTTTATTATACTTATAGCAATTTTGTTTGTGCTTATTTTTTCCGGTGTCGTCACCTTCTTCTGGAACACATACTGAATCATTATTTGATTTTACTGTTTACCCTAAAATGCACTCAACTACACAGCGTGATGGAAAATGCCTCATTATTTGAGGATCTTATGGACGGATCTGAATTTTCTTCATAGCTGAGTGTTCACTAAGTTTTCGAAGTAAAATTCTTCTACTGTTTGTATATAATTTAAAACCATCTTTACAATTTTTGTAATCTATCATCAAACTGGCTTTCGGTTTGCACCTTCAACTTGAATGTTGTAATGAGATGTGGATAAAAGCTCAACGGATTTGTTTTATTTTTTTTGAAATATATAATCACATATTAATGTTGTTACTAAATCCAAAGACTAAAGATTCTACTTCTCTTTCTTTTGGATACTAAATTTTGCCGAAACAAATGTTTGCCTTTTGTTAGCGGTACCCAAGAAAGACAAGTGTGAAATTTTATTTCAAAGAATTGTCTCACACGATGTTTCTTCCACCTTTAACGACTCGTTTACCCTTCTTTTTCCCTTTCTGAAGAACTCAGTATTTATCTGTCCCCTTGTGAATAAGATGTAAGAGAATCACAAGCCCACCAGACCTTTATTCCATATTTTGTCAGCTTCGAAGGAATATATTGCGTGGATAAAGTTCTACCACGGTGGGGACGGTGTTCATCAACAGTAGTGTTAGCTCCTGCTTTATAGTTGTTTTGTAGGTTTCTATTTACCACCTGGAATACGGCTCTTCATTTATCATACTCCTTGCGATATTCCCGTCTATTGTCATTATCTAATCCTATAAAATGGCTTATAGCAAAAATCGTTAAATACCCGTCGATGCACAATGCAGGGGATATCAATTAGTTTAACATAAGTCAATTGCATGAACGATATTTGAATATCTGACGCCAGCTATTAAAAGTATTCAGAGAGGAATACTAGTAAAAGTATTCCGATGCATCAAACGGCTTTCTTTTTGATGAAATGGGATGCAAGGGCTTTAATTTATTGATATAAACACAAAAAAGTTGTTCAATATATACAAATTCCCTTATAAACTGTATGACATACCCGGGTATGCTGGTTGTATAACATAAGGTTTTTGGTTGTTAACATAAGGGTTAAATATTATTCTTTAATATAATGTCTTACTAAAAATTACATTTAAACAACTAAGTACAATTTCTAAACATTTACCCTAATGTAAAAACCTTATTACAGAATTTAAAACCCACGGAACCTTATGAACCGTTTCCAAAAAAAAAAAAAAAAATATTCGGCTGCTGTATTTCATATTGATTTTCTTGTGAACATTGCAATCAGCCGAAGGGAAATAATTCAACTTTTCATTCAACATTTTAAAAGATTTCTAAGTTTTAACCAATAACCAATGATTTTTAATAAGTTTAACTTTGTAATTTTATAAAACAAATTTTTCTCATTCATGCATTAAAGTTGATGCATTTGAACGGCCCTGCTATCAACAGATGTAAATGTAATTTTTACATATCAATACTGTAGTCCATCAAAATGTCTGCCAACATTTTCTGTGAAACTTAGCCAGAAATATGTGGCGTATAAAGAATATGTATTTTATTAACATATCATCATATTACTCATACGTAGGGGTTAACATTTTTCTGGTAATATTAAAATGGTTTGTATATTGATATTGTAATTTCGATTGTTACTTCCTTAATATTAGTTCAAAAACCAAAAGGGATATATATTCTGAATCCTTATGGTATTCTAGGTCGACTGAAATTATTACATATCTACTAGTAGGGGGTTATAGTGAGATTGTCATACGGGTTATAACTTCCTTAGTATTGTCTCAAAAACAAAAAGAGATGTCTGTCTATCCCTCTTGGCACGATGGGGTCAAACAAAAGTAGCTAGGTCAATAAAACGTGGCAAACATATTATTCATTTCATGGAAAATTGAAATTGGGTGAAGTCAGTTTGCATTTGACCATAGCTCTCCTATAACTTTACCTAGCCTAACTGCTAGTTTGCTTATAAATGGTAAATTATAACAGATATGGTAATAAAAGTTAGTATTCAGAAGTTTTATAAAGGGTGTCCTAATAAGAACGCAATTTTAAAATTTTAAATAAAACACTGATATTAAAAAAAAATCTTGAAAAAGTAGACAGGATGAGGTTATGTATGGCATCGTGCAGATGCCCGCCACGGCTTTGCTGGCACACACTCGATCTTTTAGTGCAATTTTCAATGACTTTTTTGCATAAATGCTGCTATATTTCATTAATGCAGCGTTCAATTTCCACTTTAAGGCTTGAGTCGTTGTCGGCTTATTCGCATAAACCATCGACTTTAAAAAATCCAAAGAAAGAAATCTAAAGGTATTAAATAGCACTATCTAGGCGGCCAATTCTAGTCTCCAAAACGCGAAATAATATGACCAGTAAATAACTGATGCAGCAATTGAATTGTTTCTCGACATGTGGCGCCGTCTTATTGAAACCACATGCCCTCCACATTAATTTCTTCAATTATAGGCAAGAAAAAACTGGTTATCATTTCACAATACCAAACACCATTGACTGTTTGCGCTTTTTCATAAAAAAGGTCCAATGATTCCTCCAGCCCAAAAACCACACCACACAGGATGCATTTGCTACTCGTAAATCAATCGTGAATTTTCTTCACCCCAAATGCGACAATTCTGCCTATTGACGAAGCCATCAAGATGAAAATGGGCCCGTCACTAAAGATGTTTAATCCGAAAAATCAGCATTTTCATGTTGTCTCTCCAATACCCAATTAAAAAACTCGATATCTTGTTCAGTACATAACCTCAGTCTGTCTACTTTATGATATACAGGTATGTGATGGACATTTTCGTTTTGAAATCGATCGATTTCAGACATATTTTTTAGCTAATTTTTGGTTATTTCCCCCAAAAATAATGACAATTTTGGCTTTAATCCTTTTGACTGATATTTTATCTTTCATTTGGTTTGAGTTTTTTGGGGAAATAACCGAAAATCTCAAAAATATATCTCAAAAATATATCTGAAACCGATCGATTTGAAAACGATCGTTTTCCATCACATACCTGATAATAAAGTTTCACAATTTTTTTTTTTTAATATCTGTATTTTGATTAAAATTTAAAAATTGCGTTCTAGTTGGGACACCCTTTATAAGTACTAGGCAGTATAAAATAAGAAATTTTTGAAAAATTTCCTACAAAAATAAGTAATTTTTGAAAATTTTTCTATAAAAATAAGGAATTTTTGAAAAGTTTAATAAATAAAAATAATTTCTTTTAACAATTTACCATAAAAATAAGAACTTTTTCAAAAAATTCTTTGAATAATAAGAAATTTTTGAAAAAATTTCTATAAAAACAAGAAATTTTTTAAAAATTTCTGATAAAAATAGGAAATATTTGAAAAATTTCCTATTAAAATAAGAAATTTTTGAAATATTTTCCATAAAAACAAGAAATTTTTGAAAAATTTCCTATAAAAATAAAAAATTTTCTATAAAAATAAGATACCTTTGAAAAATTTCTTATAAAAATAAGACAGCTTTTAAAATTTTCCTATAAAAATAAGAAATTTTTGAAAAATTTTCTATAAAAATAAAAATTTTTTGTGAAATTTTCTATTAAAAAAGGTTTTGAAAAATTTTATACGAATAAGAAAATTTTGAAACATTTTCTATAAAAATAAGAAAATTTTGAAAAATTTTCTTTAAAAATAAAAAATTTTGAAAATTTTCGATAAAAATAGAAAATTTTTGAAAAATTTTCTATAAAAATAAAAAATTTTTTAAAAACTTCCTATAAAATTTTGAAAAATTTAAAAAAAAATAAAAAATTTTTTAAAAATTTTCCATAATAACAAGAAACTTTGGAAAAATTTTATAGAAAAATAGGAAATTTTTGAAAAATTTCTTTTAAAAATAAGAAATTTTAGAATGTTTTTTTTATAAAATTAAAAAAAAAATTTTAAAATTTTTCTATAATTTTTTTAAAAAGTTCTAGTTAAAAAAAAGAAGTTTAAGAACAATTTTGTGCAAATTAAATATAAGGGAAACCAAGTAGATACCTTTACATATTTAGTTATTATGATATTGCAACCGAATTAAGTCCAAAGATTTACTAATATTAACAACTAGCATAAGAAATTTTTTTAGAATTTGGTCCGCCTTCCTATCAAAAGGAGTTTCCCTAATTCTAGACAGAGGAAAAACCACACATTATAAGTAATTTTCAAGACAGAATAAATACGAATTATTGTGTCCGACTCAACATATAGCAAAGAATATAATCTGAGCCGAACATTTCTTAGTTTGTCTTTGACTATAGTTAAATTTTTCTATAGAAAACTAATTATAGTGAAATTTTGCTATGGAAAGATTGGTGTTAGTGAAATATTTCTTTGGAAAAATTTACTTAAATAAAAATGAAATTTTTCTATAGAAAAACTTATGATAGTGGAATTTTTCATGGAAAAGTAATGATAGTAAAATTATTCTTTACAAAAATTGACGACATTTTTTTTCAACTTGTAATTTATTATTCAATTCATTCTTAAATTAACATTTTTCACGGCACTAAAATTGCCTTAGATATCATATGATAATTTAGTTTGTCCAAAGGGTTAATATAAACAGGCAAGTATTTCTTTATAAAAATTGTAACCCTTTTATTAATTTTTTTTTGTAGTTTCTTCTAGAATGTAGTTTTTAATACATTTTAATTCTTTGAAATATTTATTTTTAGACAAAATAGTTGCTTTGTAAATCACCATCAATACTGTCAGTTAAGTCTTTAAAGACATACAAATCTTTTCCTGAAACATTCTACTTCATCATGTGCATTTCTTTTACACTAGCAACAATATTTTTTATACCAAATTCTTGTATTAGTGTGTAACATGTCTTAAACATGTTTTCTAAGCAATTTACTTTTTAAATGATTGATAAACTTTTACTGCAGTTAAATAGATTTTTTCTTTTTTTTGCACAAAATGTTAACAAAAAAAGACTAGAAAAGGAAAACTATCTGAACAAATTCATACTCACTCGAACATTAACAATGATGTGAGTGTTTGCCAGTGTGTGTTTGTGTATGTATTGAAAAGCAGGATGAAAGAAATCTAAAATAAATTGACCTGCTTGGTCTCAATGTTTAGTTTTTTGTTGCAGTTGATGTTGTTTCTGTTGTTAACGTTATTGTAGTCTTCGTTGTCGTGTCAAATACAAGTGTGTACTCAACTTTTAAAGAGGGAATGATGTTGTTGATATGGCAATGTTATTTGTTTGTTCGGTTGCATGTGTATATTTGTTGTAAATAGATTTTTGTTTTGGTTGTTGTTATTATTGCCGTTGCTATCTATTGGTTACTGTTGTTGCTGCTGCTATTCGGGATTTTGCAACAGAAAAGTCAGTTGCAATATCACAAACCATATTGACAACATTTCTTCCTATACGAGTTGGCTTGTATGATCATACATTTACACATACCCACTTACATACTTACATGCTTAGATTTGTAAATGTTCAGTTTAGTTATTCACGTTTGATAAAAGTAAATAAATACGTGTACGTTCTATGTGTATGTTTATGTGGTATGTTCAATCTAAACTACAAGCTTTTTTTGGGTTTTTCAATGCTGTTAAAGTTTAGATAAAAGCTTAGACCAGACTTTTCTATTATGGATACATGTATTCGGTTATTGTATATACATATTTGTAGAATAATCAATGCATAGTATGTGCTAACATAAGGTATGACCTCGCATAGCTTTTGAGTAACGAGGGTTGATCAGCAAATATTTAAAACATAATAAATTTGTATATTCTATAATGCATAAGAAGTTGCTAAAGATTATAAAATATTATATTTTATAACAAATTTTTAAAAAAAATTTTTAAAATTTTTTTATAAGAAATTTTTCAAAAACTTTTTATTTTTATAGAAAATTTTTCAAAAACTTCTTATATATATACTTCTTATATATATACTTCTTATATATATACTTCTTATATATATACTTCTTATATATATACTTCTTATATATATATACTTCATATATATATATACTTCTTATATATATACCAAAAATGTTCTATTTTTGTAGGTAGTTTTTCAAATAATTTCTTATTTACAAAAGAAATTTTTCAAAAATTTCTTATTTTTGTAAGAAATTCTTCAAAAATTTTTTATTTTTATAGGAAACTTTTCAAAAATTTAATATTTTTATAACAAAATTTTTAAAAATTTATAATTTTTATGAGAAAATTTTCAAAAATTTATTATTTTTATACAAAAAATTTCAAAAAGATCTTATTTTCATAGGAAATTTTTAAAAATTTCCTTATTTTATAGGAAATTTTTGAACAATTTCTCAAAAATTTCTTATTTTTATAGAAAATTTTTCATTTTTTTTTTTAAAAGAAAATTTTCAAATATTTCTTATTTTTATAAAAAAATTTTCAAAAATTTATTTTTATTAGAAATTTTTCAAAAGCTTCTCAGTTTTTTTTAGGAAATTTTTAAAAAATTTCCTAATTTTATAGGAAATTTTCAAAAATTTCTTATTTTTATAGGAAATTTTTTAAACATTTCTTATTTTTATAAGAATTTTTAAAAAATTTGTTATTTTTATGGGAAATTTCTGTTTATACGAAATTTTTCAAAAATTTATTTTTTTTATAGGACTTTTTTAAAAATTTTCTAATTTTTTACGAAGTTTTTAAACATTTTTTTATTTTTATAGGAATTTTTTCAAAAATTTCCTTTTTTTATAGAAAATTTTTCCAAATTTTTAATTTGTATAGGAAATTTTTCAAAAACTTACTGTTTTTATAGGAAATTTTTCAACAAATTCTTATTTTTATAAGAAATTTGTCAAAAATTTCTTTTTTTTTTGTAACAAAATTTTTAAAAATTTATTATTTTCATAAGAAAATTTTCAAAAATTTTTTTTTATACACAAATTTTCAAAAAGATGTTTTTTTCATAGGAAATTTTTAAAAAATTTTCTAGTTTTATAGAAAATTTTTGAAAGATTTCTCGTTTTTATAGGAAATTTATCAAAAATTTATTATTTTTATAGAACATTTTGCAAAAAATTCTTATTTTAAAAGAAAATTTTCAAAAATTTCTTATTTTTATAAGAAAAGTTTCAAAAATTTATTTTTTATAAGAAATTTTTCAAAAGCTTCTCAGTTTTTTTTAGGAAATTTTTAAAATATTTCCTATTTTTATAGGAAATTTTCAAAAATTTCTTATTTTTATAAGAATTATCAAAAACTTCTTACTTCAATAGGAAATTTTCAATAAATTTCTTATTTTTATAGGAAATTTTTCAAAAATTTCGTATTTGTATAGGAAATTTTTCAAAAAATTCTTATTTTATAGGAAATTTTTAAAAAATTTCTTGTGTTTATAAGAAGTTTTTAAAAAATTTCTTATTTTTATAGAAAATTTCTGAAAAGTTACTTATGTTTATAAGAAATTTTTTAATTTTATAGGAAATTTTTCAAAAATTTCTTATTTTTTACGAAATTTTAAAAAATTTTTTTATTTTTATAGGAATTTTTTCAAAAATTTCCTTTTTTTTTATAGAAAATTTTCAAAAAGTTTAAATTTTTATAGGAAATTTTTAAAAAATTTCTTATTTTTATAGGAAATTTGTCAAAAACTTCTTTTTTTTATAGGAAACTTTTCAAAAATTTCTTATTTTTATTGTAAATTTTTTATAAATTTCTTCTTTTTTAGGAAATTTTTTTAAAAATTTTTCATTTTTGTAGGAAGCTTTTAAAAAATTTCTTATTGTTATTGGAAAGTTTTTAAAAATAAGGAATTATTTTTTTAGAAAAATCAATTTGGTAGACAATATTTTGTCTACGGATTTTTTTTTTTGGGTTAGGTGTATGCATGTGTGTATTGAACAAATTTTCAATTTAACCTCGTTTTACACAATTCCATTTATGTGACTTTGTACGTGTGGATATAACAATTTTCAATAGACGTTTTGTGCAACAACGACCAAGACGATGCTGATGCTGATGATGATGACGATGAGTTTATGTGATGTGTCGCTTTCACTAACATTGTTGCTGATTGTTTGACACATTCAATACAAATAAAATCGAAGAGATGAAAAGCAAGAAAAAAAACACACAAAATTCAAACAAAAATTCTAACTCAACTTTTCATATATGCTTTAGAGTGAAAATAAACTTTTTAGTTACTTTGTATTTTCTCAGGATTTGTGATAAAGTTAATACAATGTAACTTTTTCTGTCAATATCAATAAGACTAAATTTTTAAGTAAATGTTTAAAAATTGAAATGAAATTTTGTTATATTTTAAAAAGTGTATGTATGTAAGTATTTATATGTATGTATGTGTGTATGTTCTTATATACTTAAAATGTTTTCCAATGTCACTGACTGTGACACCACAAATATTTGCGATAAGTTTAAATTTAAGTTTAAGAAACTGTACGTACATAAATAAATCGATTTCCTTTTATTTTATAAATTTATATTGGTTGCTTTATGGTATTTTAAAGTTATTCAATGATTTCATTGAAAACTAGATGAGTTATGATGTACAAAAAAAAACGTTTAAAAAAGTATGGGAAAAAGCACACAAACTGTGGAAATAAAAATGTTTAATGTATTTTAAAACATGCAGACTGCACTTTTATATTAGATCGGCTCAATAGCAATACAATCTTTAAAGTCTCGTTCAGGTATGACTTTTAGGAAATAGTCATACCTGAACGAGAATTTAAAACTGCTGTTGTTATGTTAAAAGTGATACGATGTCGCAACGATTAAGTTCAATAACAAATTTTTATAACATAGCAAACGTCAAATATTTATACTGGGACAAACATTTAATACTGCTCCAAAGACTGGAATTTTCATTAAGAGGTAAAAATACCATACCCAAATAGATTGTTTTCATCCCTTTAAGTAGGAATATAACATCAAAATCGTAGGCAGAGTTTCCGTTTTATATACTTATAAAAATTGGCCAACTTTTTCAATGCGCAGTTATAGCGTGCTCGTATTTTAAAAAGAAAATATTTTTGACAGAAACTATTTTTATTAAAGATATGTCTGCAGACAATTGTTTTAATAAACAGTTTTCTTTATTAAAAAATTAAATTGTAATAAAAAAATTTCTATATCGAATAATTTAGTTAGAACAACTTTTTATTGATAATTTTTTATCAAAAAATTATTAAATAGAAAAATTTTGTATTTATTTAACAATTTTTTTATATCGAAATATTTTTATCAGAAAGTTTCTTTATCAAAAAATAATATAGAAATATTTTGTATCTAAAAATTTTGCTTAGAAATATTTTTTTCGAAAAATTGTCTATAGAATTTTTTTTTTGAAAATTTTCTCTAGAAAAATTTATTATAGAAAAATTTTTTATTGAAAATATTCTATAGAAAATTTTTTGTCAAAAACATTCCACAGAAAAATTTTCTATAGAAACATTTTTATCTTACAATTTTTAAGCGAAATCTTAAAGAAAAAGAAAAATTTTTAATAGAAATGTTTTTTACCTAAAATTTTTACCTAAAATTTTTAATAATAGAATTTTAGTTACATTTTTTACTTAATTTTTAACCGAAAAAATTTCTGAATTTTAACTGAATAAAATTAAGACAAATTTTCTCTAGAAAAATTTTTACCGAAAAACTTCATTTTCAAATTTTCTTAACTAAAACCATGTTGTAGAAAAATTTTTACGGAAACACTTCTATAAAAAGAACTATTTGCTGGAAAAATTTGATACCGAAAAATTTTTTTTCTGAAAAAAATTCTTTACCAAAAAATTGTCCATAGAAAATTGTTTACCGAAAATATTTCTATAGAAAAATTTGCTATTGAAAAATTTGATAAAGCAAAATTTTCCATTGAAAACCATTTTTTATCGAGAAGTTTTCTGTACAAAAATTTTTATTGAAAAAAATGTTTTACCTAAAAAGTTGTTTGCAAAAAATTATAGAACTTAAGTTATGGAAAAATATTTTATCCAAAAATTTGGAAATTATCTACAGAAAAGAAATTATAGAACTTAAGTTATAGAAAAATATTTTATCCAAAAGTTTGGAAATTATCTACAGAAAAATTTTGCCAACAAATTTTCTATAAAAAATGTTACATTACAAAATCATCTATAAAAAAAATTTTTAAAATGAAAAATTTTTATAAAAAAATATTACTGAGAAATATTTTCTATTAAAGAATTTTTTACCGAAAAATTTTTTAACAAAAAATTTTCTATCAGAAAATGTTATTAACCGAAAAAATGTATTTTGAACATATTGTTACCGAAAAATTTTCTATAGAAAATTTTTTACCAAGAAATTTTCTAAAAAAATTTATTTCTATTCAAAAATATTTTTTAACTTGAAACTTTTTATATAGAAAAATATTTTACTGAGAAATATTTTCTATAGAAAAATTTTTTAACGAACACTTTTTCATATAAAAATTATCTATAAAAAAATTTTCCATTGAAAATTTTCTAAAGAAAAATATTGAAAGGGGACATTTTTATAGAAAAACTTTTACCGAGAAATATTTTCTATTAAAGAGTTTTTTACCGAAAATTCTTTTAATAAAAAAATTTTCTTTAGAAAATGTTTTTTTTGAAAAATATTACTTTGAAATATATTTTACCGAAAAATTTTCTATAAAAAATTTTTTACCGAAAAATTTTCTATAAAAGATTTTTAACTGAAAAATTTTCTATTGAAAAATTTTTTACCAAAAAATTTTTTATAAAATTTTTTTTAACGAAAAATCTTCAATACAAACATTTTTTCTCTGGAAAAATTTTTTACCGAGAAATATTTTGTACAGAAAAAAATTTTAACGAGAAACCGTTTTGATAGAAACTTTTTTTTATCGAGATATATTTTACCAAAAAAATGTATATAGAAAAAATTTTTAACTAATACTTTTTTATACAAAAATATTCTATAAAAATATTTTCCATTGAAAAATCTTCTAAAGAAAAATTTTTAACGAAAAATTTGTTAAGGGAAACATTTTTTATAGAAAAAGTTTTACCGAGAAATATTCCTATTAGAGAATTTTTTACCGAGAAATATTTTCTTTAGAGAATTTTTTACCAAAAAATTTTCTATTAAACAATTTTTTAACGAAAACTTTTTATACAAAATTTTTTTTTATCTTCAAATGAAACACTTTAATCGAAAAATTTTATACCAAAAAATTTTCTATAAAAAAATGTCCCATTAATCTTCTAATGAAACATTTTTATCGAAAAATTTTTTAAAGGGAAAAATTTTCTATAGAAAAATGTTTACAAAGAAATATTTTCCATTAAAGAATTTTATACCGAAAATTTTTTTACCAAAAAATTTTCTATAGAGAAATGTTTACCGAAAAAAATTTATTTTAAAAAATTGTTTACAAAAAAATTTTCTATATTATATTAAAAAAAATTTTACCGAAAAATTTTCTATACAAAAATTTTTTGCCGTGAAATTTTATAATTAATTTCGATTTTATTTATTCGACCTTTACAATTATTAAATTTTATAAAATTAGTAAAACGAGCTCGAGGTCGTTTTACTAATTTCATAAATTTTAAATTTTATCTATAAAAAAATTTTTTACCGAGAAATATTTTGTATAGAAAAATACTGTTTTTAAACGAAGACATTTTTATACAAAAATATTTTACCGAAAAATTTTCTGCAGAAAAATTTTGTATAGAAAATTTTCTCATTTTCTTTACCTAGATATTAAAATATATTAAGGCTAATATTAAGGTGGTGACCCAAAAGTAAATTTTCCTATGTATAGGAATGGTGACGGTCTAGTGAATGTAAATGTAAATGTGTGCAGTTTCATATTTTTTCTACACAAAACCAAACGAAAAATTATTACCAAAGTTATATGACAGTTTGAATAACAAGGATACTGGTAACGTTATTTTTTGTGTCTTGTTATTGTGGTTGGCCTCATCATTTGTATCACATCTACAGTGAAGAACCAAATTATGCCAAATTGATCGGAAGTTGCAAAAATTTCAATAAATCTACATATTTCTGAAAGGAGAGAAATATTTTAATTTGAGGGTTTGTTTCGAGGTACTTTATTCATTAGCTAAGAAATGACGGATCCAGAATAGTTATTGAAAAATAAAAATGCTTTGAGAAAATGTCAGTCATCATTGCATGTGGTTAATATTAATGCAAGTGTAAGTGACTATATATGAGTATTTGAACAAACATAACAGCAAACAGAATTACAGGTCTTTCAAATACATGAATTTAAACAACAGAAAGTCAATTTTTTATTTACTATCATTTGACAATAATAGATTGAAAACGAGACAAATTTATAATTATTTCATTTGAATTCAGGTTTTTATATGTTTGTTCCCGTACTCTAATGAAACTATCCAAAATAGTCCGAAGTTGTCGGAAATTACTCAAAAAACAACAATTTGTATTGAAAAATTTTTACGATAACACGTTTAAATAAGTTTGGATTGTTTCGTTAAAGTAAAGGAACATACATTATATTTATCGAAAAATTTTAGAACTTTTTACTACTGACTGGATTTTTGTTAAATTTACCAAAAAGTGTTTGCTGGGCCAATAAAATTTACATTTCTGCTTGATAGTTTATGCATCACATTTGCAATCATAACGGTAAATGTAAAAAAACACACAGACAATTGCACACATTAAAATTCACAAACTCTCATACACAGACAAAATCAAAAATTTTAAATATTAAAAAAAAAATATATATAAAAAAAGAAAACAAACCAATGAGCCAACGAAATGAGTGCAAAAAATCCAGTCCAACCACAATAAACATGAAAACTTTTGAACATAACTTGTTCGTTATCACACACATATACGAGCATACAATGTTGCTGCACGAGAAACACAAGGCGTACGAGTACCGTTGTAATGAATTGGTGTTGGTAAACACTTTGTTTGACTTTGTTATGCGTACTAAAGGGTTACTAGATTTCCTCTTTCCACAACCATTTAAACACATACGAATGTCAGTATATAAGTAAATGTTTCGAAACAGTTATGAGTAGTGCTTGTGCCACTACCGGCAGCTGCATCATCATGGTCATCGTTGTCATCATAATCATCATTAAGAACCAGTAACCTTATCAGTTTGAGATTGGTAGTAGTAATGTATACTTCCAATTGCCTCCATAAACACAAATGTCTTTAAAAATGGTCATATAAAACATGAAAGGGATTTATGCTTGGAAAATAATTTCAAGAATGCAATAAACAGAAATAAAATTTTAAAAATTTTAGGGGTTTCTTTAATTTTATTGGTTTGTTTTTGTGCAAACATGATAGATTGTAATTGTTTGTCAATAATATTGGTAAATTTTTTATTCGAAAGAATGTGTTTTAATTTAAATGAATATCTGTTGAACTTTTATTAAGTTTTACTAATGCATGCTTTTATAAAGTTATTTCTAAGTACAAATATGCTTAAACTAGCCATAGGTTCGTATGATTAATCTTATTTATATTCTTAAACGAGCAATAATTATATATATATATATATATATATATATATATATATATATATATATATATATATATATATATATATATATATATAGAATGGCTATCTCGAAAACGGCTCTAACGATTTTGATAAAATTTGGACAGTGGGTATCTTTTTTGATGTATAGGTCAAAGAAGAAAGTACTTTTGGATCCTTTGCCTCTAAAAGGGTAAAAACGGGTAAAAAGGGGAAAAAATCGAAAACGCTATATCTCCTTAAGTAATAGGTATAGAAACAAAATTTAAATTACGTTTTAAACAGCTATGAAAATAAACGGATAGGTGTTTGGTACTTTTTTGAAACTATGTCCGATAGGGTGTAAAAAAGGGTGCAAATAATTTTTTTGATACCTTTTTAACCCACTCTTATATTTTAAACTAAGGAATATAGAAAGAAACTTTGTACTGCAATCAATAGATGTGAAACAAACTTTAAACACGTATTTGGTGCTTTTTTGATTTTGCGGCGAAAATGGGTAAAAAAGGGATAAAATGATAACTTAACATCTCAAAAAGTAATATGAATAGAAACATTATGTTAACTGCGTTGTAATAAAATGTACCGAATTCAATTGGTGCCAAAGAAGTACCAAATATGCATATGGAACTTTTTTGAAATTAGGGGATAAAAAGGGGGAAAAATGAGTAATGTTATACCTTTTAAACAAATGAATGTTTGTATGTATGTTCTTTTAGCGAAGAAGTTGCGGATAAGCCGGCGAAGGTTTTAAAGTTGATAAGACTAATTTCCGATAGATGGCGTCACTGAAAATTACTAAAAATTAATTAAGTCGTAAACTGTACATTTGATCATGCTACGATCTTTAGCAAAGTTGTTGCACGTGAGCCGACGAAGGTTTCTTAGTTGGTATGAAGAAATTTCGACAGGTAACGCTACTGAAATTTACTCAAAGTCAATTTAATCGTAAGCTGTACATTTAATCATGCTATAATCTTCAGCAAAGTTGTTGCGGATAAGGCGCAGAAGGTTTATGAATTGGAATGAGCAACGTCCGACAGGTGGCGCCACAGAAAATTACTCAAAGTGAATTAAATCGTAAACTGTGCATTTGATCATGTTATAATCATAAGCAAAGTTGTTACGCATAAGCAAACGAAGGTTTCTTAGTTGGCATGAACAACTTCAGGTGGCGCCACTGAAAACTACTTAAAATGAAATAAATCGTAAACTATGTATTTGATCAGACTATAATCTTTAGCAAAGTTGTTACGCATGAGTCGACGGAGGTTTCTGTTGGTATGACCAATTTCCAAAATTATTAAAATGAGTTAAAATATGTGTTCGTCGGACAAAATAAATAAAATAATTCAAAATTAACTTTATAAAATAAAATATATAAAAACTTTAAAATTTGCCCCAAACTGCTTATCATAAAGCTCCGAGCAAGGCTCGGTCAACCAGGTACTATACGATTATTGATGCAAGTATACGCAAGCGTGTTTAGTAAATGGAACAACACACTGTTTATGCCCTTCACCACCATAGGTGGAAAGGCTATTATAAGTTTGTGCTGATGTATGTAACGCATGGAAATATATGTCTTAGACCCACCTTTTAGTATACCAATAGGCTTATAATAACTTTCTGAGTCGATTTAGTGATGTCCGTCCGTCCGTCTGGCTGGCTGTCTGGATGGCTGGACCCCCATGTAAACTTTGTAATCAAACTACAGGTCGTAATTCCAAAGATAATTTGATAAAATTTGGCACAGATCATTTTTTTGACAATTGAACTATGGCTGTTGAAATTCGTCAAAATCAGTCCATTATTTATGGTACCTCCCATAGGTCCCACTTCCCGGAATTGATATATTGGCCACAAATATCAATATTTTTTCACGAAATTTAAACAAAATACTGCTTATGTAAACCTAAATCATTGTACCAAATTTCGTTAAAATCGGTCCACATTTGACCATAGCTCCCGTACAAAGTTTTATTTAACCTTCATCTGCTCTTTGCGTAGAAAACTACGCAAACGCTACACAATTTCTCTGTTTTTTTTCGGAAGTGCTGGCTTTAAGTTAAAAAAATTTATTGACTTTGTAAGTAACATGATTTTGCATAATTTAAGGTATTTTTTGCTCCAAAATTTTCTTTTTTATGGACTGGATCAAAAAAAGTTACATTGTCTACCCTTGCGTAGTTTTCTACGCATATGGGAAAAAACATACGTTTTTGGTGGAAATTTTTGATGTCATGGTTCTTTTTTGTCAATCATTGTGATTTTAACACATGGAAAAGTTCTTTTTGATTATTATTTTTGCACCATTCAGAAGAAAAACTAAAAAGAAGATGAAGAAGAATAAGTGCCAGAATCTTCATAATCTAGTAAAGTAATACATCTGTTAGTTATATAATAGGTGCTTGCTACCTTTTTACCCTTCGTCTACCAAATAAATATAGATTACTTTTTTTTACTGTTTCCTCCCAGAGTTTTTAAAATTTTGTACCAAAAACTATAAATAATATTGCATGCGTAGAAAATTAGGCAAAGGTAGACAACGTGATTTTTTTTAGGAGCAGATGAAGGTTAAAAACGCACTAAATGAGACAAAAATCACTAAAACGCTCGTAAATCTGAAGATAATGGGAATTTTAAGTTTATTTTTTGCATACATAATTTTTTAATAACTGTAATAAATTTGAAAAATTTCGAGATAATCGGTCCTTATTTGACCCTAGCTCTTATATAAGTTCAAATGTCGGAAGCAGCTTAAATATATAAGTTTTGAGAAAATGTTTGTATGATGGCAAAATTTGTCTTTATACAGGAAAAATAACACTTTTGACCTTAGTGGTGAAGGGTATCGTATGGTCGGGCTTGACCGACTATAGCACTTTCTTACTTGTTTTTGAAATGTATCTTCTAAACTGTAAGCTTGATTGCATTGGAATGTATGAGAGAATTGTTAAGGAGAATCCATGCTTTTTAAATTTTAAACCCATACCAGGCAAAAGACATTTAAAAAGAACAGCCAAACCAAAAGATCCATTTGCAGCAGAGTTATTAACTCAACAGCAAGCTTCGTCTTTGAATAGTGTACAATCTGCAGCCTGTAAAAAAAAAAGTTTAGCTACAAAAAAATGTAAACTTTCAACTATACCCACCATCAAAAAAATGGGGGTATATTGAGATTGTCATTCCGTTTGTAATTTCCTTAATATTGGCTCAAAAACCAAAATTGAAGTATATTCTGAATTCTTATGAAACTCTAAGACGATTGAGCGATGTCTGTATGTGCATCTGTCTGTCTGTTGTCGACACGATAAAACCTTAACGAAGGAATATATGTCACTGAAATTTTGCATAAATATTCTTCATTTCTTGGAAAATTTTGCCATTGAAATCGGGCAAAATCGGTTCACATTTGACCATAGCTCCCGTATAACCTTATCTAGGCTCATTGCTTATTTGATAACACAGCACAACAAAATAAAAAAAATTTCATGTGCTCTTAAAACCACTACACAATTTTGATATATCATGGGTACCTTTGTACAAAAATGGAAAAATTTTTAAATTCTATGGATAGATATTTTTTATTTTTTTTTTTTTTAGTTGCAATTTTTCTTAGACGTTTCTTCAAATAATTAATGATAACTCAAAAACTGCTAGCCCAATATTATTAAAATAAAATTAGAAAAATTAAGATTTACATAGCCTTTAATTCGTCTATATATCGTGTTTCAATCGGATCAATAGTATCCGAGTTATAATAAAAAACTTAAGAAACAAATATATTTTTTACGTAAAAATGGCAAAAATTTTCGTTTTTTGCTTGATATATGCATTATAGCGGATTTTCAAATGTATGAAAAAAATAAATTTTCCAATTTCAAGGGGTGCATGTCGGATTATTGTGAGATTTGGTGAGAAACTTCCACCCACAAAATTTTAGTCGACTTGGCATGTAATGGCCAGTGCAAATTGTAGTAACTCGAAAACTGTTTAACCGATTTTAAAGATATGTAGCTTATTGGAAATCTCATTGTGTTTGCCCTAAGGACCAGGATCCACTTTTTTCCAAAAGGGGGAATAAGTAGCGTTAATTTTGCAAAAACTTTAAAATTATAAAATTTTTCCGATATAAACTTGATTTGTCAGCTTTAGGACCTGGGCGACACGTGTTAGCGTTGTCTAATTTGGCTAAAATTTTGTGGGTGAAAGTTCCTCACCAAATCTCACAATAATCCGACCAGCACTCCTTGAAATTCTAAAATCTATTTTTCTCACACATTTGAAAAACCCTGTATACCTATATCAAGCAAAAATATAAAATTTTGTGAAAATAAGTGAATTCACTTAATTGTGAATAAATTCGAAAATAATCAATCGATTTTTATGGTCGATATTTCGTTTTGTTGCTATTATTTGTGGCTTTGCGACTGAATAATAAATCTGAACATTTTTTGCCGTTTTCTATTTTTCATGATTTTTTTAAAACAACAATTTTTGCCATTTTTTATATTTTTTTCTTAAATTTTTTATTATAACTCTGATACTATTGATTCGATTGAAACGCAATATATAGACGAATGTAAATCTTAATCTTTCTGATTTGATTTGAATAATATCCGATTATTAGTTTTTGAGTTATCATTAATTATATTAATTATATTAATATTATATTAATTATAAAAAAGTGTCTAAAAAAAATTGCAATTTTACAAAAAAAATTTAAAAAAAACCTATCCATAGAATTTAAAAATTTTACCATTTTTGTACTAAGGTAGCCATGATACATCAAATGTATATAGTGGATACTCGAGCATATTTTTGCTGTTGTCCTGTGTAATAAATGACAAATTATTATAGCTATGATAATACTATTTGATATATAGAAGTTTTCATTCAAATTGTTTCACAGTTAACCGTAGCTCCCGTACAAAAAACTTACGGAAACAGCCTTAATTCCACCTAAAATACACTTGAATGTCAGTAGAAATAATAAAATAATCATCAATTTTTACAAAAAAAAAAATAAATTTTTGTGAGAAAATAATAGAAAACAATAATTTCTACCCGTTTTAAAGAAATTTCTGACCCGTTTTAAAGAAATTTTGAAAAATTTCTAATTTAACATTTTTCTTAACAGATCACAAAATGAAAAGCATTCAAAAGAAAAAAAGCCTCTTTTTGTTTTTAAAATTAAGTTTATAAATTTAATTTAAAATTTGTTTTGTGCTAAGATTTTCAAAATAAAGACGAGTTTTTCGGCTTAGAGTCGACTTTAAATGTTCTATGGTTAGGCTGATAGTTTTCAAAATAATAGTGATCTTTTTTGCCGTCAGAATAAAAAAATTCATATAGGAATATATTTAAATATAATACGGAATACTTATAAATATAATATGTATTATCTTTTAAAAAATTTACAATTACCCAGCAAATTTTTTCATTACCAAATAATGAGTTAAACAGCTAAACTATTGAACACGAACTACTTACTCATTCACTGTTTAAGTCATTACATTAACATGGGATGTCATTGAAGGCAAGTACTTACCAATTACAGAAAAGTAATGACTTGGGTAAGCAATTGGATAACAACAAAAACAACAACAACTTTTTTTGTTGTTGTTTTATTTAAAAAAATATATTTTTTTAAATACAGTTTTTTTTATGACCCCATGGGGGCTCGAACCCAGACCCCTACGACTGCTAGGCGGAGACTCTTCCACTGAGCTACTTCATATGTTGAAAACTTAGCAGCTTATAATTAATATAAACAATTTTTATTTTTAGATCCAAAATCATGTTACAATAACTTTGTTTTTCCCTGCTTTTTTGCTTTGTTGTAATTTTTGAAAACATATTTCTATACGATTTTTTGTAAATGTTTAATGCATTCAATAAACAATAAAGAAGTTTTTTTAATTATTTTAAAACTTAAACAATTTAAATCTTCCCTTTTGTATAAGTTTTTATATAATATTGGCTCTTACTTACTTAAATGGCCTATAGATACAACCTATTTTCTTCGACTTTGTGCGAATATTCTTCAATTTTATAGGCAAAGTTGTGAAAAATTTTCCTCTACTTGGTCTTTCCATACCATTTTTTATCGTTCTTATTAGACAACTCACGGTACATGTTAGCTCACTACGTAACGTAGTGCTTTGGGTGATATTACTAGGAGGTCAGTTTCCACAGTTGAAATGAAGGATAACCAAGATAAGTCTAGGCTTACCAAGTTAAGACTAAGCAGAACCGTTGCTTGGTATCCAAAATCTAAATACCTACATAATCAAAATTGACTCATAATAGTATTTTTTCATTACCGTGAGTTAGTTTTCCAAAATTTTTTTTACAGAAGGTAATATTTATGTTTTTAAAATTCAAAAATCATTTAAAAATACATTTTTAATAAAAAAAAAAAAATTAAAAAAAATGTTGGTCTTGGTGGGATTTGAACCCGGGCCATTAGTTCAACTTACCATTTTAATTACAAATAAGTACTTATGTAATAACTTATTAGTTATTCGGAGGGTATGTTGTAGTCATTACAAGGTAACCAGTTACCAGAGTACTTGCCGTTACCAAAATTTTGTTGGGTATTTTGTAAATTACAACAAAAATTTGTCATGAAATCTGCCTACACACACTTTAAAATCTATTAAATGATTTTGCTCAAACTATTAAATTTTTGTGAAATTTATGACTATCATATATACATATCCCTATCTGTACATCAACATCTATACAAAAAAATGAGTATAAACTATAACTTATGCATTAAAAATAATTTTTAAAAATTTCTAAGTCATAGTTCGGAAAAAAAAACTCAACATAAAATATTAAAAGCCATACACACCACATAAACGCTTTAGATAATATGACATTAACAAACATCAGCAATATCATTGGCAGCCAAAGTTGCAAAAAACAAAAAATAACAAATAACAAATAAACACACATGTATAAATATTAAAAATACATACATTTACAAGATACATAAATTTAACCATAAAGATCAGTTAGTGAGTATTTTGAACTAAGTTTAAAGTGGATAGCAAAAGTGTAAGAAAAAAGCAACAATGTCTTGACAAATTGATCACTTTCTTTATAAAACATAAGGTTTTCGCAAAATTCTCGAAAGTATAAAGTTCGCAGTTCTAAATTTTTAACTCATATCAAAATTTTGTTTTTCACTGTATAATTAATGCATTACATGTGTATTTCCCTTTTACCCATATGTAGTTGGGCATAATAAATATAAATATGGTAAATATGCAACTAAGGAAAATGACAACAGCACTTTATTATAATAGAAGGAATTCCAAAAACAGAGAAGCAGCCGACAACATCCACAGAAGCGCAAAAAAAATTCGTTATGAAAAATAATATTAAAAAATGAAATGTATGAAGGAATATATATTTTAATATTTTAAAAATATGCTAGAGTAATGTAAACACAACTTCATGAGTATACTTTAACACACATTAATACATTGACAAGAATGTGAGGGCAATGTATGTATGACTGTGTACAGCAGCAACAAATTATCATTGATGCACTACAACAGAGGAAAATAACAACATAAATACAAGCTATCCAATAGTAGAGTTTTAAAGCAACTTTTTAATAAATTTAACAATATTATGTGAAAAATACACAAATAGATATATAAAGCCGTAAAATGGAATGAAGGATCCGTAAATTGCAGGAAAATCTTATAAGCGAAAGGAAATATAAAAAATATATTATATATGTCTATGTTCATGTGTATGTGTAAGAAAGAGCAATGAATTATTTTGATAAAAAAAGCAACTGTAAGCAGTAGACAATTTACTATAAAAGCCAAAAAAATAATAAAGATTGTAATGAATTCGCTATGGATTAAATAAAGCATGTGCTGCATTTGATGGTGATGAATGTATGTTGATAATTCACGGTAAGTAAGGAAAAAGTTAAAATAATAACATCAACAAGCTCGAACTAATGTATCTGTACAATAATCATACAAGAGGGGTAGATTTTAAAATGATCTAAGGTGTTGTAAACATCAAATACAATATTAGAAGTCTTAGTCATAGTCTAGTCATAGTCTAGTCATAGTCTAGTCATAGTCTAGTCATAGTCTAGTCATAGTCTAGTCATAGTCTAGTCATAGTCTAGTCATAGTCTAGTCATAGTCTAGTCATAGTCTAGTCATAGTCTAGTCATAGTCTAGTCATAGTCTAGTCATAGTCTAGTCATAGTCTAGTCATAGTCTAGTCATAGTCTAGTCATAGTCTAGTCATAGTCTAGTCATAGTCTAGTCATAGTCTAGTCATAGTCTAGTCATAGTCTAGTCATAGTCTAGTCATAGTCTAGTCATAGTCTAGTCATAGTCTAGTCATAGTCTAGTCATAGTCTAGTCATAGTCTAGTCATAGTCTAGTCATAGTCTAGTCATAGTCTAGTCATAGTCTAGTCATAGTCTAGTCATAGTCTAGTCATAGTCTAGTCATAGTCTAGTCATAGTCTAGTCATAGTCTAGTCATAGTCTAGTCATAGTCTAGTCATAGTCTAGTCATAGTCTAGTCATAGTCTAGTCATAGTCTAGTCATAGTCTAGTCATAGTCTAGTCATAGTCTAGTCATAGTCTAGTCATAGTCTAGTCATAGTCTAGTCATAGTCTAGTCATAGTCTAGTCATAGTCTAGTCATAGTCTAGTCATAGTCTAGTCATAGTCTAGTCATAGTCTAGTCATAGTCTAGTCATAGTCTAGTCATAGTCTAGTCATAGTCTAGTCATAGTCTAGTCATAGTCTAGTCATAGTCTAGTCATAGTCTAGTCATAGTCTAGTCATAGTCTAGTCATAGTCTAGTCATAGTCTAGTCATAGTCTAGTCATAGTCTAGTCATAGTCTAGTCATAGTCTAGTCATAGTCTAGTCATAGTCTAGTCATAGTCTAGTCATAGTCTAGTCATAGTCTAGTCATAGTCTAGTCATAGTCTAGTCATAGTCTAGTCATAGTCTAGTCATAGTCTAGTCATAGTCTAGTCATAGTCTAGTCATAGTCTAGTCATAGTCTAGTCATAGTCTAGTCATAGTCTAGTCATAGTCTAGTCATAGTCTAGTCATAGTCTAGTCATAGTCTAGTCATAGTCTAGTCATAGTCTAGTCATAGTCTAGTCATAGTCTAGTCATAGTCTAGTCATAGTCTAGTCATAGTCTAGTCATAGTCTAGTCATAGTCTAGTCATAGTCTAGTCATAGTCTAGTCATAGTCTAGTCATAGTCTAGTCATAGTCTAGTCATAGTCTAGTCATAGTCTAGTCATAGTCTAGTCATAGTCTAGTCATAGTCTAGTCATAGTCTAGTCATAGTCTAGTCATAGTCTAGTCATAGTCTAGTCATAGTCTAGTCATAGTCTAGTCATAGTCTAGTCATAGTCTAGTCATAGTCTAGTCATAGTCTAGTCATAGTCTAGTCATAGTCTAGTCATAGTCTAGTCATAGTCTAGTCATAGTCTAGTCATAGTCTAGTCATAGTCTAGTCATAGTCTAGTCATAGTCTAGTCATAGTCTAGTCATAGTCTAGTCATAGTCTAGTCATAGTCTAGTCATAGTCTAGTCATAGTCTAGTCATAGTCTAGTCATAGTCTAGTCATAGTCTAGTCATAGTCTAGTCATAGTCTAGTCATAGTCTAGTCATAGTCTAGTCATAGTCTAGTCATAGTCTAGTCATAGTCTAGTCATAGTCTAGTCATAGTCTAGTCATAGTCTAGTCATAGTCTAGTCATAGTCTAGTCATAGTCTAGTCATAGTCTAGTCATAGTCTAGTCATAGTCTAGTCATAGTCTAGTCATAGTCTAGTCATAGTCTAGTCATAGTCTAGTCATAGTCTAGTCATAGTCTAGTCATAGTCTAGTCATAGTCTAGTCATAGTCTAGTCATAGTCTAGTCATAGTCTAGTCATAGTCTAGTCATAGTCTAGTCATAGTCTAGTCATAGTCTAGTCATAGTCTAGTCATAGTCTAGTCATAGTCTAGTCATAGTCTAGTCATAGTCTAGTCATAGTCTAGTCATAGTCTAGTCATAGTCTAGTCATAGTCTAGTCATAGTCTAGTCATAGTCTAGTCATAGTCTAGTCATAGTCTAGTCATAGTCTAGTCATAGTCTAGTCATAGTCTAGTCATAGTCTAGTCATAGTCTAGTCATAGTCTAGTCATAGTCTAGTCATAGTCTAGTCATAGTCTAGTCATAGTCTAGTCATAGTCTAGTCATAGTCTAGTCATAGTCTAGTCATAGTCTAGTCATAGTCTAGTCATAGTCTAGTCATAGTCTAGTCATAGTCTAGTCATAGTCTAGTCATAGTCTAGTCATAGTCTAGTCATAGTCTAGTCATAGTCTAGTCATAGTCTAGTCATAGTCTAGTCATAGTCTAGTCATAGTCTAGTCATAGTCTAGTCATAGTCTAGTCATAGTCTAGTCATAGTCTAGTCATAGTCTAGTCATAGTCTAGTCATAGTCTAGTCATAGTCTAGTCATAGTCTAGTCATAGTCTAGTCATAGTCTAGTCATAGTCTAGTCATAGTCTAGTCATAGTCTAGTCATAGTCTAGTCATAGTCTAGTCATAGTCTAGTCATAGTCTAGTCATAGTCTAGTCATAGTCTAGTCATAGTCTAGTCATAGTCTAGTCATAGTCTAGTCATAGTCTAGTCATAGTCTAGTCATAGTCTAGTCATAGTCTAGTCATAGTCTAGTCATAGTCTAGTCATAGTCTAGTCATAGTCTAGTCATAGTCTAGTCATAGTCTAGTCATAGTCTAGTCATAGTCTAGTCATAGTCTAGTCATAGTCTAGTCATAGTCTAGTCATAGTCTAGTCATAGTCTAGTCATAGTCTAGTCATAGTCTAGTCATAGTCTAGTCATAGTCTAGTCATAGTCTAGTCATAGTCTAGTCATAGTCTAGTCATAGTCTAGTCATAGTCTAGTCATAGTCTAGTCATAGTCTAGTCATAGTCTAGTCATAGTCTAGTCATAGTCTAGTCATAGTCTAGTCATAGTCTAGTCATAGTCTAGTCATAGTCTAGTCATAGTCTAGTCATAGTCTAGTCATAGTCTAGTCATAGTCATAGTCATAGTCATAGTCATAGTCATAGTCTAGTCATAGTCTAGTCATAGTCTAGTCATAGTCTAGTCATAGTCTAGTCATAGTCTAGTCATAGTCTAGTCATAGTCTAGTCATAGTCTAGTCATAGTCTAGTCATAGTCTAGTCATAGTCTAGTCATAGTCTAGTCATAGTCTAGTCATAGTCTAGTCATAGTCTAGTCATAGTCTAGTCATAGTCTAGTCATAGTCTAGTCATAGTCTAGTCATAGTCTAGTCATAGTCTAGTCATAGTCTAGTCATAGTCTAGTCATAGTCTAGTCATAGTCTAGTCATAGTCTAGTCATAGTCTAGTCATAGTCTAGTCATAGTCTAGTCATAGTCTAGTCATAGTCTAGTCATAGTCTAGTCATAGTCTAGTCATAGTCTAGTCATAGTCTAGTCATAGTCTAGTCATAGTCTAGTCATAGTCTAGTCATAGTCTAGTCATAGTCTAGTCATAGTCTAGTCATAGTCTAGTCATAGTCTAGTCATAGTCTAGTCATAGTCTAGTCATAGTCTAGTCATAGTCTAGTCATAGTCTAGTCATAGTCTAGTCATAGTCTAGTCATAGTCTAGTCATAGTCTAGTCATAGTCTAGTCATAGTCTAGTCATAGTCTAGTCATAGTCTAGTCATAGTCTAGTCATAGTCTAGTCATAGTCTAGTCATAGTCTAGTCATAGTCTAGTCATAGTCTAGTCATAGTCTAGTCATAGTCTAGTCATAGTCTAGTCATAGTCTAGTCATAGTCTAGTCATAGTCTAGTCATAGTCTAGTCATAGTCTAGTCATAGTCTAGTCATAGTCTAGTCATAGTCTAGTCATAGTCTAGTCATAGTCTAGTCATAGTCTAGTCATAGTCTAGTCATAGTCTAGTCATAGTCTAGTCATAGTCTAGTCATAGTCTAGTCATAGTCTAGTCATAGTCTAGTCATAGTCTAGTCATAGTCTAGTCATAGTCTAGTCATAGTCTAGTCATAGTCTAGTCATAGTCTAGTCATAGTCTAGTCATAGTCTAGTCATAGTCTAGTCATAGTCTAGTCATAGTCTAGTCATAGTCTAGTCATAGTCTAGTCATAGTCTAGTCATAGTCTAGTCATAGTCTAGTCATAGTCTAGTCATAGTCTAGTCATAGTCTAGTCATAGTCTAGTCATAGTCTAGTCATAGTCTAGTCATAGTCTAGTCATAGTCTAGTCATAGTCTAGTCATAGTCTAGTCATAGTCTAGTCATAGTCTAGTCATAGTCTAGTCATAGTCTAGTCATAGTCTAGTCATAGTCTAGTCATAGTCTAGTCATAGTCTAGTCATAGTCTAGTCATAGTCTAGTCATAGTCTAGTCATAGTCTAGTCATAGTCTAGTCATAGTCTAGTCATAGTCTAGTCATAGTCTAGTCATAGTCTAGTCATAGTCTAGTCATAGTCTAGTCATAGTCTAGTCATAGTCTAGTCATAGTCTAGTCATAGTCTAGTCATAGTCTAGTCATAGTCTAGTCATAGTCTAGTCATAGTCTAGTCATAGTCTAGTCATAGTCTAGTCATAGTCTAGTCATAGTCTAGTCATAGTCTAGTCATAGTCTAGTCATAGTCTAGTCATAGTCTAGTCATAGTCTAGTCATAGTCTAGTCATAGTCTAGTCATAGTCTAGTCATAGTCTAGTCATAGTCTAGTCATAGTCTAGTCATAGTCTAGTCATAGTCTAGTCATAGTCTAGTCATAGTCTAGTCATAGTCTAGTCATAGTCTAGTCATAGTCTAGTCATAGTCTAGTCATAGTCTAGTCATAGTCTAGTCATAGTCTAGTCATAGTCTAGTCATAGTCTAGTCATAGTCTAGTCATAGTCTAGTCATAGTCTAGTCATAGTCTAGTCATAGTCTAGTCATAGTCTAGTCATAGTCTAGTCATAGTCTAGTCATAGTCTAGTCATAGTCTAGTCATAGTCTAGTCATAGTCTAGTCATAGTCTAGTCATAGTCTAGTCATAGTCTAGTCATAGTCTAGTCATAGTCTAGTCATAGTCTAGTCATAGTCTAGTCATAGTCTAGTCATAGTCTAGTCATAGTCTAGTCATAGTCTAGTCATAGTCTAGTCATAGTCTAGTCATAGTCTAGTCATAGTCTAGTCATAGTCTAGTCATAGTCTAGTCATAGTCTAGTCATAGTCTAGTCATAGTCTAGTCATAGTCTAGTCATAGTCTAGTCATAGTCTAGTCATAGTCTAGTCATAGTCTAGTCATAGTCTAGTCATAGTCTAGTCATAGTCTAGTCATAGTCTAGTCATAGTCTAGTCATAGTCTAGTCATAGTCTAGTCATAGTCTAGTCATAGTCTAGTCATAGTCTAGTCATAGTCTAGTCATAGTCTAGTCATAGTCTAGTCATAGTCTAGTCATAGTCTAGTCATAGTCTAGTCATAGTCTAGTCATAGTCTAGTCATAGTCTAGTCATAGTCTAGTCATAGTCTAGTCATAGTCTAGTCATAGTCTAGTCATAGTCTAGTCATAGTCTAGTCATAGTCTAGTCATAGTCTAGTCATAGTCTAGTCATAGTCTAGTCATAGTCTAGTCATAGTCTAGTCATAGTCTAGTCATAGTCTAGTCATAGTCTAGTCATAGTCTAGTCATAGTCTAGTCATAGTCTAGTCATAGTCTAGTCATAGTCTAGTCATAGTCTAGTCATAGTCTAGTCATAGTCTAGTCATAGTCTAGTCATAGTCTAGTCATAGTCTAGTCATAGTCTAGTCATAGTCTAGTCATAGTCTAGTCATAGTCTAGTCATAGTCTAGTCATAGTCTAGTCATAGTCTAGTCATAGTCTAGTCATAGTCTAGTCATAGTCTAGTCATAGTCTAGTCATAGTCTAGTCATAGTCTAGTCATAGTCTAGTCATAGTCTAGTCATAGTCTAGTCATAGTCTAGTCATAGTCTAGTCATAGTCTAGTCATAGTCTAGTCATAGTCTAGTCATAGTCTAGTCATAGTCTAGTCATAGTCTAGTCATAGTCTAGTCATAGTCTAGTCATAGTCTAGTCATAGTCTAGTCATAGTCTAGTCATAGTCTAGTCATAGTCTAGTCATAGTCTAGTCATAGTCTAGTCATAGTCTAGTCATAGTCTAGTCATAGTCTAGTCATAGTCTAGTCATAGTCTAGTCATAGTCTAGTCATAGTCTAGTCATAGTCTAGTCATAGTCTAGTCATAGTCTAGTGGTAGTAATTTACAATCATCCCACTCGTTTGCATAAATAGAAATAATATTTAAAAATGAATCTACATATAGAGTAATAGTGATGAGCATCACCAAAAGAAAGGAAGGAAGTCAAGGTTAGTGCGGATGTAAGCAATGCAATATGTTATGAGCAGTAACTGTGTTCCTTATGCTCTATGGGTCTTGTGCTGATGTGTCATAGTCATTTGTTATTGTTGCCATAACTTATAAAATGAGGTGCACAAATATTTATTAATGTTAGTTAGAATGTGGCTGACTGACTGTGTGTCGGAGTATGCACATGAATGTTTTAATAGATGTTCGGCATGTGTGAATAAATGTAGCAAGCGCGAAAAGTAGCAACAATAATATGTTAATATCCGTCATGAGACAATAATAATACAATAACAACTAACACCTTCGTATGAATACCAGCAACACATACCTACATACATATGGATATCGTTATTCATTACAACAAACATTAGCGACAATAAGAATAATAACGTCATGTGTATGACAAAAATAATATTCAAAAGTAAAAGTTGTCACAGAATGATCATTTCAAACTAGTAAACTCACGCTGTTCACAAGCAGACACACTTAGCACTTAGTCATTACATATCCTTTTATATATTCGGATATAGTGAAACACAGTAATAGAGGCATTTACTTGTGTGTTATGCGAATACTCGTATGTATGTGGGGTATAAATATGTATAGTATGCCTGTGTTTAACTTTTGCACAATATTTTAGTTTAAGCTAAAGCGGTAACATAAACATCCGGAATTTACATAAGCAGCAAAAATAACAATAGCGGCAAAGACAACAAATAGCAACAACTAACGCAGTCAACCACTGAAACATTAACGGCAACAATAACAACAAACACATTAGCGTAACTTAACGTGTGCTTTTGTCTGTCTGTTTGTTTGTATGTGAGACGATGTGTATTCGTATGTGTGAAAATAACAACAATATATATTTGTATGTAAATGTAAAAGAACATCTAGCGAATTTGTTTATTACTATATGTAATGACAGGGAATTTTCAACGGATATACATGTTCTACTAACATTCATTTGTACTTTTTCATTCGTCTGAACGCATCGAAAGGGTTTTTCTTTAGGAGATATTATTTACAGCGTTTTTTGGTTTGTAAATTTTAAATCAAAAAGTCGTGCAAAAAGTAAACTTTAAACCGCAATAAAATTAAAAAAAAAAATAATTTAAATTTAGAAACATTTTATAGAGAACGAAGATAGTAATATCAAGAATTTATGCCTTTAATTTGTTAGATCTTATTTACTGAATGATTTTCTTTGTGAATATTTACCAAAATTTTTTTAAAATTTTATTTCTATAATAAAACCTTTATTATTACAAATATTAAAGAAAACATTTTGTGTGAGAAAATATTTACATACATAATTTATTTCATTGATAAATTATGCCTTTGAAAAAATTTAAGAGCAAAAAAGCTTCTATAGAAAAAAAAATTGTATTGAAAAATTTTCTTATGAAAACATATTTTGTCGAAAATTTTTTCTATATAAAAAATTTTACGCTAAAAATTTTTATTCTAGAAAAATCAGACATTTAAATTTTTTCTATCAATTATACAATTACCCAGCAAAACTTTGGTAATGGCAAGTACTCTGATAACTGGTTACCTTGTAACGACTACAACATACCATCCGAATAAATAATAAGTTATTACAGAAGTACTTTTTTGTAATTAAGATGGTAATTTAAACATTTTGCAAAGCTTGGCCTATAAAATTGGAGAATATTTGTACAAGATCGAAATCAATGGAATTCTAAAATATGCCCGGACTTTGACCTTAACAGGTTGTAACATTTAAGTAAGTAAGAGTCAATCTTATGTAAAAACTTATACAAAAAAGAAGATTTAAAGTGTTTAAGTTTTAAAATAATTTTAAAAAAGTTTTAAAATAATTTTAAAAAAGTTTTAAAATAATTACAAAAAATCGTATAAAAATATTTTTCCAAAAATTACAACAAAGCAAAAAAAGCAGGGAAAAACAAAGTTATTTTCACATGATTTTGGATCTAAAAATAAAACAACAACAAAAAAGTTGTTGTTGTTGTTGCTTTCAAATTGCTTACCCAAGTCATTACTTTTCTGCAATTGGTAAGTACTTGCCTCCAATGACATCCCCATGTTAATGTAATGACTTAAACAGCGAATGAGTAAGTAGTTCGTGTTCAATAGTTTAACTGTTTAACTCATTATTTGGTAATAAAAAGTTTTACTGGGTACATATCAATATTTTTCTATATCAAAATATTATAGAAAAGATTTTACATTATAATTTTGCTATATGAAAAAAAACTAAAACATTGACAAATTTTTATATTAAAAATTTTTCCACACAAAAAAATCTTACATCGAAGGTTTTATTATAACAATTTTACTTTAGAAAAATTTTAATTTTTTATAGAAAATATTTTACATTTAAATTTTTCTATAGAAAAATTTTACATCTGAATTTTTCGATAGGCAAAATCTTACACTGACAATTCTTCAAAAAAAGCTTGTAGGCAAAAAATTCATATTAAAAAATTTTTCGTAAAAAAATGTATGTTCAAATTTTTTCTATAGAAAATATCAAATATTAAAAAATTCTTATATCTAAAATTTTCTATTCAAAAAACCATACATTAGAAATTTTATTAGGAAAATTTTCTCTAGAAAAAATATAACATAAAAATTTTTGAAAAATTTCCTATAAAAATATATACAATTTTTGTTAAATTTCCTATAAAAATAGAAAATTTTTTAAAAATTTCCTATAAAAATTTTTTTTTGTTAAATTTTATATAAAAATTGAAAATTTTTGAGAAATTTCGTATAAAAGTAAAAAATTTTTGAAAAATTTCCTATAAAAATAGAAAATTTTTGAAAATTTTTCTATAAAAATAGAAAATTTTTGAAAATTTTTCTATAAAAATAGAAAATTTTTGAAAATTTTTCTATAAAAATAGAAAATTTTTGAGAGATTTCCTATAAAAATAGAAAATTTTTGAAAAATTTCATATTAAAATAGAAAATTTTTGAAAAATTTAGAAAAATTTTAAATTTTTTAAAAATTTCCTATAAAAATAGACAATTTTTGAAAAATTCTTATCAAAAAAAATAAAAATTTTGAAAAATTTTCTATGAAAATAGAAAATTGTGAAAAAACTTCCTATAAAAATAGAAAATTTTGAAAAATTTTCTATAAAAATATAAAATTTTTGAAAAATTTTCTATAAAAATATAAAATTTTTGAAAAATTACCTATAAAAATATAAAATTTTTTAAAAATTACCTATAAAAATGGTAAAATTTTGAAAAATTTCCTATAAAAATAGAAAATTTTTTAAAAAGTTTCTTATAAAAATAGAAAATTTTTTAAAAATTTCCTATAAAAAATAAATTTTTTGAAAATTTCTTATAAAAATAGAAAATTTTTGCAAAATTTCCTAAAAAATAGAAAATTTTTGCAAATTTTCCTAAAAAAAATAGAAAATTTTTTAAAAATTTTCTATAAAAATAGTAAATTTTTAAAAAATTTCCTATAAAACTGTTAAATTTTTGAAAAAGTTTCCTGCAAAAAAAGTAAATTTTTGAAAAATTTCTTACAAAAATAGAAAATTTTCCTACAAAAAATAAATAAATTTTTAAAAAATTTCCTAAAAAATATAATATTAAAAAAAATTCCTATAAAAATAGTACATTTTTGAAAAATTTTCTATAAAAATAGTAAATTTTTGAAAAATTTCCTATAAAAATAATACATTTTTTAAAATTCTCTATAAAAATAGAAAGTTTTTAAAAAAATTCCTATAAAAATAGAACATTTTTGAAAAATGTCTTTTCAACTACAAAATTTTTTAAAAATTGTCTTTAAAAATAGTAAATTTTGAAAACTTCCTATAAAAATAGAAAATTTTTAAAAAATTCGTATAAAAGTTTTGAAAAATCCTATTTCCTATAAAAATAGAAAATTTTTGAAGAATTTCCTATAAAAATAGAAAATTTTTGAAAAATTTCCTATAAAAATAGAAAATGTTTTAAAAATTTTTTGAAAAATTTCCTATAAAAAAAAAAAATTTTAAAAATTTTCTATAAAAAAAAATTTGAAAAATCTCCTATAAAAATAGAAAATTTTTAAAAAAATTTGTATGAAATCAATTAAAATTTTCTGTAGGCAATTTTTCTATACAAAGAAATTAATATTGAAAAATTTTTTTAAGGAAAAATTTGTTTAAAATATTTTTAGAAAAAAAATTTTGCTACCAAAATTGTTCTTAAAATACAAAACTTAATTTATTTTCGATGATTATGTTAGAAAATACAACTTTTTTAAATTACACCTCTTACTGAAATAGTCTTTAGATATAAATGCTACAAACGTTTCGATAAGTGTTTGTATGTAAATAAGTTTCATATGTGATTTATGATGCTAATGGCACTCGTAGCTTTCGAAAATAAAATAAGACCAAGCCATTATGAAACCAGTATAAGTTTAGACATTATTTAAATTAAATTATGGCAATTTGTATAGCAACAAAAAAGAAATAATAATAAAAAAAATCAAAAATTTTATAAAAAATTTAAATAAAGTGAAACCCCAGCGAAATCTAAGTCATTGCAAAACTGATTTTAAATATTAGCAGGAAAATGTAAATTTTAAATTGTTATACAAATGTTAAAGAGAAGTGATTTATTTCTATAAAGAAAATTGAATGGAAAATAAGGATTGTAAAAATTTATGCCTAAGTATTTAATATCTAGTATTTAGATTATAATATAGAAAAATGATTGTGCTTGTAAAAAGAGTTGCAATAACTATATTATTAAAAATCACTTGGCCATATTTCCGAAAATTATTTTATCTAATAAAACTTTTCTTTGAATAAACCATTCCAGTTTTTTTTTACCCTGAACCAAACAAAATTTGTAACAGCAATAAATATTAAAATTTCCAACTATAAAGGATTTGTTAGCTTTTAAAGGGCAGAAATCAAAGTTACTATACTCTTTCTCACACCACAATGTTTCTTAGTTTTTTTTCGACTTTATAGTCAGTCGTACGATTGTAATTTTTCGAAACTAGTCAATAAACTCTCGTATTGGTTGGCAATGTTGCCAATTCATTTATAATATTTTAATTTCCTGTAACCAACTTTTAAATGTTTGTCCTTAACTCTCATAAATTTTTCGAAACATTTCTTTTTTTTTTCTTTTTTCAGTTATTTTTGTTTTTGTGGAAATGGTTTTTTTCGCATGAGTATGTGAGAGAGTAAATGCTTTTTCATATAAAGACGAGTTTCCAAAAATATAACAAAACTTTTCATATAAATAAAATTTTAGTTTTAAATCAACTATAACTATACAAATGCATTTTATCAAACGAATATTCATTTATTTTCTTTTTTTTTATTTTTATTTCAAGTTTGAAGTCATGTATTTAAATGTGAATTTTGTAACATTACATCTATGAAATTTTATTTTACTCATATCGATCATTTACTTGAAAAAAGGCATAACTAAATTTTTGGTAGTTCAATAGCAAGGGCTAAAAACTCAAAGTACGCTTGTAATGAAAGTGCAACTAACACTCTCAAAAATTTTATATCGATTCCTGATTACTAGAAAGTATCGATAGTATATATCTTGCACCTATCGGTTTTTCAGATCAATGCATAATTTTCGCTGCATAAAATGTCAAGATCTTCGTGTGAAAAAGCACCATCATTGTATTGAAGTCTTTGCTGCTCTTAAAAGCTTCAAAACTAGTCACCGTTATGACTAAAGTAAAGATATATAGTTACTATATTGTGAGATCAATTATGTTTTTTGGCTCAACGCTAACTCGGATCGGGAAATAATAGACTTTTTATAAAACCATTCATATTAGTTCAGTACAAATTTTTTCGATAGAAAAATTTTCTGTAAAAAAATTGTATATGAAAATTTTGTATAAAAAAATTGTATATGAAAATTTTTCTATAGAAAAATTTTCTATAGAAATATTTTATATAAAACTTTTCTATAGAAAAATTTTGTATGAAAATTTTCCATGAAAATTTTATATAAAAACTTTCTATAAAAAAGTTTTACATGAAAATTTTATATAGAAAAATTTTATATAAAAAATTTCTATACAAACATTTTATATGAAAATTTTCTATAGAAAAATTTTATATAAAAATTTTCTATAAAAAAAATTTATATGGAAATTTTGTATAAAAAAATAATTTTATATGAAAATTTTCTATAGAAAAATTTATATGAAAATTTTTTACAGAAAAATTTTATATAAATATTTTCCATAGAAAAATTTTCTATAGAAAAATTTTATATGAACATTTTTTGTAGAAAAATTGTATATGAAAATTTTCTATAAAACAATTTTATATGAACATTTTTTATAGAAAAATTTTATATGAAAAATTTGGTATAGAAAAATTTTAAAGAAAATTTTTTATTTTTTAAAGAAAAATTTTATATACAGAAAAAATACAGAAAAAATGTATATGAAAATTTTCTTTAAATATAATGTTATATAAAAATTTTCTATAGAAACATTTTATATAAAAATTTTCTACGGAAAAATTTTTTGTTGAAATTTTCTATTGAAAAATTTTTCTACGAAAATTGTCTATAAAAAAATTTGATATGAAAATTTTGTATATAAAAATTTTATATAAAAATTTTCTATAGAAAAATTGTATATAAAAATTTATCTTTAAAAAAACTTTATATGAAAAATTTCTATAGAATAATTTTATATGAAAATTGTCTATAAAAAAAATGTTATATGAAACTTTTATATAAAAATTTTCTGTAGAAACATTTTATTCAAAAATTTTCTATAGAAAAATTTTATATGAAACTCTTCAATAGAAATATTTTATGCAAAAATTTTCTATTGAAAAATTTTATATGAAAATTTTCTATAGAAAAATTTTATATGGAAATTTTCTATTGAAAAATTTTGTATGAAAATTTTTGTTTGGTAGAAAATTTTTCAGTTTTCAATAAAGTGCTTTTATGGAAAATTTTTCTACAGAAAATGTTTCTATGGAAAATTTTTCTATATAAAAATTTTTCATTAAAAATTTTTCTATACAAAATGTTTCTATGGAAAATTTTTGATTAAAAATTTTTCTATAGAAAATTTTTCATTAAAAATTTATCTATAGAAAATATTTCATATAAAAGTTTTCAAGGAACATTTTTTTATATAAAAGTTTTCTTAAAACACTTTTTCATATAAGAGTTCTCTAAGAAACATTTTTTACAAAAAATTCTTTTATAGAAAATTTTTCATATAAATAATTTTTTATCTAAAATTTTTCATATGCCATTTTTATATAGAAAATATTTCATATAAAATTCTTTTATAGAAAACAAGTAAGAGTGGTATATTCGGCTTTGCCGAATCTTGGATACCCTTCACCAATGGTGTTGCAAAAGTACTTAATGTAATTCCTAGCAAAATTTGATTATACTAGTATTATATGCAAAGTCTTTAAAATTAAGAGTCGGAAAAAGAAAACCTTTTCGGTGGCGTCATCATCTAGAATAGTTATGCACCCAAAGGTTAGGTTGGGCAGGTGGCTAATGTCTAGGGAAGCTTCACTTGGGTTTTTAAGTGGTCCCTTTGTGAAAGATAATGATTACTAGACTACAAGTAGAGAATGCATATTTAGCCAGCCAGTAGCTTCGAAATAAAATAGACACATATTTTACGAACATTTAATAAAGTTCGATAGACCAGATAAACCATGCAGAAAAGATGCTTCAAAATGTAGATGCCCTTACATTTGCAATAGCACATCGATTTGATGAAGTTTAAGTATTCTGGCATGCAACCCAAAAACACAGTGCCCAGTGAGGGTTGTGCACTTTAATTCGTACGAATTATCCAACTAGTAAAAGTTCTTGATTAGTTATGTAAAACTCTGAAGTTAGCGGACTGATTTAGGTCAAAGCTTTAACAATGATAAGCCTTAAAATTATAGGGTATACACTCTTAGTTTTAGATATATACGTGAAATATATAGCTTTTGAATGGATGGATATCAGCTTTGTCGGAAAAGTTATTAAAGATTTACTTATTAATCTGAAGTTAGTTAATTAATTAAAATGAACACTTCATCAATAATATTTGGGATGTATTATTCTTTCGATCTGTCCGATGGATGTTTGGAAAGTTTTGCTCTAGTTCCTTGTGCAATTTTAATGTGATTTAATTTATCAGCATTAAATCGATTCCCGGTCGGGGTTATATGGGAGATTTCACTAAATGTGAATAGAGCTCGCCCATTTTCAATATCGAACTTTTCAAGAGATCAGAAATACTTTTGTCAAATATTGTCCCTCTAGAAAGTTTATTTTAGGCGCTATCGCCCTGAATATCAATATTGTACAACGTCTTTATACTAAATGTCAATATCGTATCTTAGGCGAAGTTATAAGGGATCAATTGTCAAACGTGAACGGATTTCTCCCAATTGCAATTAAAAAATTTAAATTTTCGTTGATATGTGAGATACTTACATACATATGTAGGTTTTGAACGGATATCATGTAGTTAGCTGCATTTTTGTACTTCCTAGGAAGATTACCTATAATTTGATATATAATACATTCTCAAATGTTATCATAATGTTCAAAAGTCAGACACAAAATTAAGATTAATGCAGAGTGTCTGTCTGCTAAAATCAGATTTGTGGAGCTCCTGGATTTTACACAAAATTTTAGGATATTGGGCCACCCTGAATTTTATCATTGTCGATCAAAACACCATCGCTTAAACGCTAAATTATATCTACCACAAATTACCGAATGCATCAGGATTTAGGTAATCTCCTGCGAAGGACGCTATTAAAATTCATCAAAATAAACACCTGAGATATCGACAAAACAGGAACTCCAAAAACTTGACTACAACAGAAAAAATTACAGACAGGTAGACGGACAGACAAAAAAACAGACGGACGGACGGACAAACAAACAGACGGATGGACAGACAGACAAACAGACGAACGGACGGACGGACAAACAAACAGACGGACGGACAGACAGACAAACAGACGGACGGAGGTCGCGAAATCGATTCTCCTGCCGATTCTAAGTTGATCGGTACAGTTTGAATGGTATTCGTAATCAGATTTGTGGAGTATAGATTTTAGAAAATCCTCACACAAAGAACGATGCCAAATTTCATCACAATCGGTCCATAAACACCTGAGATATCGCTGAAACAATACTTACGAAATGTAAACAAAATTTCTTAGACATGTACTTTGGGCAATTTGCTGTACATCAAATGTAGTGTTATTGCGATATCTCAATTGCTTATGGACCGCTTTTGATAAAATTTAATAACGTGCTTGGCGGGGGAATTTCCTAAAATCTGATATAAAATTTATGTAGGTCCGTGCTAAAGGAGGATTATTTTTCCTATTTCTGCATTTCATTTTTTCAACAAACATTCTCTAATGCGAACTTTGGGCAATTTGCGATACATCAAATTCAGTGTTTTGGCGATATCTTAGTTCTTTATGAACCGATTTTGATAAAATTTCACGGAGTGCTTTGGGAAACTATTTCCTACAATCTGATATATAACATATTATCACATGTACACCAGGAGTATCTTTTTTCTCTTGTTATTTAAAAGTGTGTTTCAATCAAAAATTTTACAATTTTCGTCTAATTTTTGGTATTTTTTCGATATTTTCGGTGTTTATAAACCGATTTTAATGAAATTTAATAGCGTTCATTGCGGGAGAATTTCCTAAAATCTGATATATAATTTATGTAAGAACATCCTCCAGGGGCTTCAGAAACTTGATTTCAACAGACAGACAGACGGACAGACAGACAGACAGACAGACAGACAGACAGACAGACAGACGGACATCACTTAATCGATTCTCCTCCCTCCCGATTCTGAGTCGATCGGTATAATTTTTATGGGGTCTACGACCACTAATAAAAAAATTACAAACGGAATCACAAACTTATAATACCCTTTCACCTATTGGTGAAGGGTATAAAAATCATATAAATACAACTTTGGAGTAGAAAATTTCTTATATACGTTTTTTAAATAAAGTTTTTCTATAGACATTTTTTTTTATAAAATTTTTCTATAGAAGATTTTTAATAAAAGTTTTTTAAAGAAAATTTTTTATATCAAAGTTTTCTATAGAAGTTTTTTATATACAAGTTTTCTATTGAAATTTTGTTATATACAAGCCCAGCAAAACTTTGGTAATGGCAAGTACTCTGATAACTGGTTACCTTGTAACGACTACAACATACCATCCGAATAAATAATAAGTTATTACAGAAGTACTTATTTGTAATTAAGATGGTAATTTAAACTGAATGGCCCCGGTTCAAATCCCACCAAGGGCAACAATTTTTTTTAGTTTTTTTTTTTTTTTATTAAAAGAGTCTTTTTAAATGATTTTTGAATTTTAAGAACTTAAATATTATCTTCTGTAAAAAAAAATTGTAAAACTAACTCACGTTAATGAAAAAATACCATCATGAGTCAATTTTGATTATATAGGGGATGTTGAATACCAAACACGATTCTAATTGGTCTTTACTTGGTAAACCCAACTTATCTGGGTCATCCTTCATCTCAACTGTGGACACACACCTCCTCATGGTATCACCCGGGGAGCTAGTTTAACACCTATTAATATTGTGAGTTAACATGTTCCGAGAGTTGTCCTATAAGATCGATAAAAATGAGTTAGGATTACGGGCTAGTAACCCTCTCTTGAAAAAAAAATACAATGAAGAGGATAAAATTAGAATTGAAATGTCCCACTACCTTATATTAGAGGAGGATGTCCGAAACTTCGATAGAAAGACCAAGTAGAGGAACATTTTTCAAAGCTTGGCCTATAAAATTGGAGAATATTCGCACAAGATCGAAATCCATGGAATTCTAAAATATGCTCGGACTTTGACCTTAACAGGTTGTAACATTTAAGTAAGTAAGAGTCAATCTTATGTAAAAACTTATACAAAAAAGAAGATTTAAATTGTTTAAGTTTTAAAATAATTTTAAAAAAGTTTTAAAATAATTTTAAAAAAGTTTTAAAATAATTACAAAAAATCGTATAAAAATATTTTTCCAAAAATTACAACAAAGCAAAAAAAGCAGGGAAAAACAAAGTTATTTTCACATGATTTTGGATCTAAAAATAAAAATTGTTTATATTAATTATAAGCTGCTAAGTTTTCAACATATGAAGTAGCTCAGTTTAAGAGTCTCTGCCTAGCAGTCGGAGGGTCTGGGTTCGAGCCCCCATGGGATCATAAAAAAAATTTTGTATTTCGTTTAAAAATATATGTTTTTAATAAAACAACAACAAAAAAGTTGTTGTTGTTGTTGCTTTCAAATTGCTTACCCAAGTCATTACTTTTCTGCAATTGGTAAGTACTTGCCTCCAATGACATCCCCATGTTAATGTAATGACTTAAACAGCGAATGAGTAAGTAGTTCGTGTTCAATAGTTTAACTGTTTAACTCATTATTTGGTAATGAAAAGTTTTACTGGGAGTATATTTTTATATAAAAGATTTCTAAGAAAATTTTTTCAAAAATTCTTTTATAGAAAATTTTTCAAATAAAATTTGTATACAAAATTTTTTCCATATAAAATTCTTCCTTAAACATTTGTTTATATAATTTTTTTTTATAGAAAATTTTTATAAAGAAACTTTTTCATAAACAATGCCTCTATAAACATTTTTCGCTAAAGTAAGTCATCGACACTATTTAATCCAAATGAACAAATGACAGTTTCAACGAAGCTAGTTATTTAAGAGTCTTAAACATTTTTCGGAATCTGTCAAAGCTTAAACCATTCCAATCGGAATATAACTATAACATGAATGTTAATATTCCTAATAGATGTTACCGGACACTTGAAAATACTAAATTTGGCTTTGTAAGAAAAATAAAAAATACTATTAATTTATCACATAAGGTATTTAGTCCTAAATTTTTATTTTCTTTATAGTAAATTTCCTCAACATTTTCCACTGATAACGACAGATCATATTTCTTTTTATTGATTATCAACTTTCTGTAATTTTTAATAATATACCGCCGGTATATGCTGAAATAAATTTATCTAGTGCCTGAAATCCGATCATTCCTTCATAGCACATAAATTCCACGAAGGTTCATGCTCTTGTAGTCGATTGGTCGATTTTATAGCATAAGAAAATCGATCTTTAGCTGCACTGAGCGAATCTTTTGTTTTGTTAAATACGCATTTTTTGTTACATTCTATTTAATATCATCATTGTCATGTTATGCCTTTATTGATGTAAATAAGCAATATATAATTTTAAGTTTATGTAAAACTAAAAAAAGTGTGTGTTTGTCATATTTGAAGTTATGAGTTATATTGCATTCCTACAAAATAAAAACTAATATAGCAACATATGTATATGTAGATATTTTATGTGTTCCAAATTCGAAATAGTACAAGTATTTCCAAAATAGTCCTACAATTTTAATAATTATATTTCGTACTATCACTTAAATTACTATCATTTAATTTCTAAAAAATTATATTGGCCTTAAAAAGTTTTTTATTTGTTATATTTTTTTTTTTCAAAGACATAAATTCATTTGATATTTATAATTCCTTTTGCCAAAAACATTGGACACATTTCCTGCCTCAAGATGCTGGAAATTAGTTTTTTATTTATTTTGAACAAATTAAGGAGACATGCGTTTTAAATTTAGTAGTATCTAGAGAGTTTTAGTATAAATAGATTAAAGTACTTAAAATATATCTTGATAAAAGAAGTAAAACTGGAAATTTTTGGGTAAAATATAGCTAACAAAATTTTCCCAAACCAAACTTCTCTGAGACAATGAGCTGCATCCGATTCTATACTTAGACTCATTGAAAGGGACCTACGTTTTAACTGAGGCTCAGAACGGCAAATGCATTAGTCAGAGAAGTTTTACATAGCCTTATACTCAACAACCAGTGTTAAGCTAAGTTATGAAGTGAACCGCCGCTTTTTTGAAAATTTATTTTTTCCAAGTGGGTCTGGCTGGGGATCGAACTTGGGACCCCTGGTATGCTAGGCGTATGACAAATTCTATAGAAAAATTTTCGATAAAAAATTTTTTTATAGAAAAATTTTCGATGAAAAAATTTTTCTATAGAAAAATTTTCGATAAAAAAATTTTTCTATAGAAAAATTTTCGATAAAAAAATTTTTCTATAGAAAAATTTTCGAAAAAAAATTTGTCTATAGAAAAATTTTAGATAAAAAAATTTTTCTATAGAAAAATTATTTTTTATATTTTTTTTATTTTTTCCAAGTGGGTCTGGCTGGGGATCGAACTTGGGACCCCTGGTATGCTAGGCGTATGACAAATTCTATAGAAAAATTTTCGATAAAAAATTTTTTTATAGAAAAATTTTCGATAAAAAAATTTTTCTATAGAAAAATTTTCGATAAAAAAATTTTTCTATAGAAAAATTTTCGATAAAAAAATTTTTCTACAGAAAAATTTTTTTATTAAAAATTTTCATAAAAAAAAAATTTTCTATAAAAAAATTTTCGATAAAAAAATTTTTCTATAGAAAAATTTTCGATAAAAAAATTTTTCTATAGACAAATTTTCGATAAAAAAATTTTTCTATAGACAAATTTTAGATAAAAAAATTTTTCTATAGACAAATTTTCGATAAAAAAATTTTTCTATAGAAAAATTTTCGATAAAAATATTTTTTATAGAAAAATTTTCGTTAAAAATATTTTACTCTATAGTAAAATTTTCGTTAAAAATATTTTTCTATAGAAACATTTTCGTTAAAAATATTTTCTATAGAAAAATTTTCGTTAAAAATATTTTTCTATAGAAAAATTTTTGTTAAAAATATTTTTCTATAGAAAAAATTTCGTTAAAAATGTTTTTCTACAGAAAAATTTTCATTAAAAATATTTTTCTGTAGACAAATTTTCGTCAAAAATATTTTCCTATAGAAAAACTTTCGTTAAAAATATTTTTCTATAGAAAAGTTTTCATTAAAAACATTTTTCAATTGAAAAATTTTCGTTAAAAATATTCTTCTATATTAATCAAAATATTTTTCTATAGAAAAATTTTCTTTAAAAACATTTTTCTATAGAAAAATTTTTGTTAGAAATATTTTTCTATACAAAAATTTTCGTTAAAAAAATTTTTCTGTAGAAAGATTTTCGATAAAAAAATTTTTCTTTCGAAAAACTTTCGATAAAAAAAATATTTCTATCGAAAAATTTCCGTTAAAAATATTTTTCTATAGAAAAATTTTTGTTAAAAATATTTTTCTATAGAAAAATTTTCGTTAAAAATATTTTCTATAGCAAAATGTTCGTTAAAAATATTTTTCTTTAGAAAAATTTTCTTTAAAAATATTTTTCTATAAAAAAATTTTCGTTAAAAATATTTTTCTATAGAAAGATTTTCTGTAAAAATATTTTTCTATAGAAAAATTTTCGTTAAAAATATTTTTCTATAGAAAAATTTTCGTTAAAAATATTTTTTTATAGAAAAATTTTCGTTAAAAATATTTTTCTATAGAAAAATTTTCGTTAAAAATATTTTTCTATAGAAAAGTTTTCGTAAAAGCATTTTTCTATAGAAAAATTTTCGTTAAAAATATTTTCTATAGAAAAATTTTCGTTAAAAATATTTTCTATAGCAAAATGTTCGTTAAAAATATTTTTCTTTAGAAAAGTTTTCTTTAAAAATATTTTTCTATAAAAAAATTTTCGTTAAAAATATTTTTCTATAGAAAGATTTTCTGTAAAAATATTTTTCTATAGAAAAATTTTCGTTAAAAATATTTTTCTATAGAAAAATTTTCGTTAAAAATATTTTTTTATAGAAAAATTTTCGTTAAAAATATTTTTCTATAGAAAAATTTTCGTTAAAAATATTTTTCTATAGAAAAGTTTTCGTAAAAGCATTTTTCTATAGAAAAATTTTCGTTAAAAATATTTTTCTATAGAAAAATTTTCGTTGAAAATATTTTTCTATAAATAAATTTTTATTAAAAATATTTTTCTGTAGCAAAATTTTCTTTAAAAATATTTTTCTATAAAAAAATTTTCGTTAAAAATATTTTTCTATAGAAAGATTTTTGTTAAAAATATTTTTCTTTAGAAAAATTTTCGTTAAAAATATTTTTCTATAGAAAACTTTTCGTTAAAAATATTTTTCTATAGAAAAATTTTCATTAAAAATTTTTCCTATAGAAAAATTTTCGTTAAAAATATTTTTCTAATTCTGTTCTATGTTGTTTGTTTTCATACCTTGGCACAAAATACACTTTTTTAAACCAAAAGAAAAATATTAAAAATAAAATAAATTTCTTTGTATATATCCACTTTTGTACATATTTTCTTTAAAATCTCTTTTTGTTTGCTCGTGGCTAAAACTTTCGATTTTCAACCTTTTAAATTTTCCATTGAAAAACACTTTATTTTTAGCAAATGAAAGAAATTCTCAAAACCTCTAAATAAATACAAATAATGTCATGAATGTACTCTAAACACATAATGATATTTTAAACCACAAATAAATATTTTTGATTTATTTGATCTTTTTTGTAAAAAAAAACCCAAGTTGTCCTCAATCACAGAGTGATAAGATTAACATAAAGGATTCAATGGATTTCAAAACTTTTTATATGGATAGTTATACAAGTGTTTAAAAAGAAATTTTTAAGAATTTTAAAGGTGTTTTTCATACCCTTCGTAAATACCTGAAAAAGAGAAAAAATGAAAATGTAGCAAAGAAATAAATGTTACAAAAAGAAAATACCTTCATTAGTTCAAGGAATTCGAGAACAAACGAAATCGAACAACTTTTAAGTGGTTTAAAAGGTTTTTCTTATGTTTTTTTGGTTTGTTTAGTTTAAAGATAAACAATAAGAATTCAAACAAAATAAAGAACAAGTTCTATGTGTATTGGTATATATGTATGTATTGTATTAAAAGGACATTTAACATATTTATTAAAACAAAAAGTTTATGGGTTTTTGTTTTTTCTTATGGATTACATTTTATATAGAAAAAGGATCCAAGGATTTTGAGATGTAGTTTTTTTTTCCATTCAATCTTACCACTAACAATGTGTGTACAAGTGAGTATAGGTGTTTTCTTTTTGTTATAATGTCAAAGGCTGGGGATGATTCTAAGTATTTTTCTGATTGTATACTTAAGATGTTGCAAAAAATAAAATATATAAAAAAATAAAATTGCAAAGTCAAACAAAAAACCAAAAAAAAAGGGATAATCCATTTTTATGTTTTGTGGGTTAAGCATGTTTTTCCCTTTTTATTTTTCTATGGAAAAGATAAATAAACCGAACATAAACTTGCTGAATTATTATGCCCTATACCAACATATGTGGAAAGGGTATATTGGTGAGGTTTGTAACATATAGAAATATTGGTCTGAGAAATGTATTTTTTTTTATTAAATTTGCTCAGAATCGGTCAATTATTTTCCTTTAAAGCCACAATTTAAATACATTTTAATAAAGTTTAGTTCAATTATAATAATTATTTTATAGTAATCAACGTATGGTTATAAACTTTATCCTCGATATTCCAAAATCTATGAATTTGTTAACATATATTTCTGTTCATTTATAACAAAATTTGTGTAGAGTATCTTTTCTTCTATATTATTTGTTTTACTTCAAAATGGGAAAAAATTAAGCTAAAGAATAAAATTGTAAATAAATCTTTTAAAATAAATAAGTTTTAAATACATTTTTATCAGAGACCGAATATTAATACTTTTAAAACAATATTTTCATATTTTAATCCATACAAAAACAATCATTGAGGTTTAAAAAATAATAAAATCGCTAATGATTTTTAATTGTTCAAAAAATTTTGTATCGTTTTTCAATCCGATGAAAATAAAAAATAAAAAAATCGTTTGGGATATTTATCAGTTCAAAATAATTTTCATCTTTTTTCATCCGATGAAAAAAATTTTTGATAGAAAATATTCAAATTTTATTTCTGTATTTTTTCAGGAAAAATTTTCCTGGTTTCATTCATCAAATGTTTATGTTAATGGATAGATTAGTCAATTCTAAAATCCTTGTGCCAAATGCCATAACAGGGGGATTTCTCACATCATTACCCCTTGGAGTAGTATATTATGTAATGTTGTTTCTATACATGCTTAAAACATCGTAAGTGCTAAGTCTATGGGTGATGGGTCCAAAGAAACAAGACTCGTTTGTATAGCGATCCGCTCGATCCGAGACAGACGCTCGTTTGCAGCCGCAACTAACTGTCCCTGCATTTTCGTACTTTACCAAGTACAATAATCTTAGACCCTTGGACCAAATAGGTTGGAATGGCTCTAAGATAACTCCCTCTTATATTAGCCCTGACCTAGAATCCTACACGGGTTGTTTACCGCATCTAAAACTATTTTGCTCAGTTTTCCAAGATGTACCACGAGGAGGTTAGAGTGGGAATTGGATACAGTTCTTACCTGGTAACTGGAGACGCTAGGCAACTGCTGCATTCTCCAATGCCCTATGCTCTACTGGGAGTCAAGGATGACAGAAGAAGAAGATTTGTCCTGGTATAAAAAGTCTTTAGAACGTTTAAATAACAATAAATTCAGTTATTGTTGCAAATTTTACGTTGAAATGGTTTTTTGAATCAAAGAAACCACCAATAGTTCCATTAGGATTATTAGGTTTAACTTCGATGTCCTAAAACATTCCAATTAATTGGAAACATATTCATACATTCATTGTTGAAAATTTTAAAATTTCAAAAACATTTTATTTTTTCAAAGTTAAAACAGAAGTTCAAAAATAAAACAATCAATAAAATATTTTTCTGTTCGGATATTTATCGTTAAAGATATTTAAAATTTTCATCATGAGGGATATTTATATTTCAAATATAAATCACTTTTTTTTATTCATCGATCGAAATGAAAATAAATTTTCATCGGCAATGATATTTATACTTGATTGATTTAAAAAATAAAACAATATTTGGTCTCTGATTTTTATACAATATTTAATACGATATTTGAAATATAAATATTAGGGTAGTCCTCAACTATGAAACGAACAGTCTCCAAATACTTCCTCGTATTAATAAGAATTGACATTATTTTGGCTTAAATCAATTTACATAAATACTATTATATTTTTAATCAGACACAACTATAATCTAGTATTATGTGATACTGCCTATAAATCAAAGGTCACTAAGAATTTTTCTAAAGCCCTATAGTCGGTCAAGCCGACGATACGATACCCTTCACCACTATGGTCAAGGGTGTTTTTTTCCTGTATAAAGACAAATATTTGCTAAATTTTGCCATCATACAAACATTTTCTCAAAACTTATATATTCAACCTGTTTTCATCATTTGGACTTATATGAGAGCTAGGGTCAAATGTGCACCGATTATCTCGAAATTTAGCAAATTGATTACAGTTGTTACAAAAATTATGTATGCAAAAATAATTCAAAATTTTCATTATCTTTACGATTTACGAGCGTTTTAGTGATTTTTATACCCTTCACCACCATAGGTCCACATTTGACCATAGCTCCCATACAAACTCTTTTCTCAAAACGCACTAAATGAGACAAAATTCACTAAAGACTCGTAAATCCGAACATAATGAGAATTTTAAGTTTATTTTTTGCATACAATATCTGTAATCAATTTGCTAAGTTTCGAGATAATCGGTCCATATTTGACCCTAGCTCTCATATAAGTCCAAATGGCGGAAATATCGACTATAGCACTTTCTTACTTGTTTTGTCTCATTTAGTCCGTTTTTAAAGAAGAGTTTGTATGGGAGCTATGGTCAAATGCGTATCGATTTCAACGGAATTTGGTACAGTGATTTAAGCTTACATAAGCAGTATTTGTTTTAAATTTCATGAAAAAATATTGATATTTGTGGCCAATATATCAATTCCGGGAAGTGGGACCTTTGGGAGGTACTATAAATAATGGACCGAATTTCACCAATTTCAATAGGTCCCATTATTAAAAAAATGATCGGTGCCAAATTTCATCAAATTAGATTTAGAATTGAGACCTGTAGTTTGATTACAAGGTTTACATGGGGGTCCAGCCAGCCAACCAGACAGACGGACATTGCTAAATCGAATCAGAAAGTGATACTAAAAGGTGGGTCTAAGACAAATATTTGTATGCGTTACATACATCAGCACAAATTTATAATACCCTTTCCACCTATGGTGGTGAAGGGTATAATTACTCAGATACCGTAATATTACTACTCGGATTATATATAAATTTTTATTAGGTTTATAAATAATGAAACTAAATTTTTTATTTCTTTAATATTCTGGACTCGTATATTTGTGGCCATTTTCCAATTATAACCACTGTCGTATATCTGGGGTTATATTACTTTCCTTTCTTTAATGTTTTACTTATTAGCCTGATATAAGTTGAATATTTTTAAAGGATTTTGGGTGGTTGAATTTTAATTTCCGTTTAATAAAGAAATGATTTCTTTAGTTAATCTATTCGTAGACGAGGTGTCACAACTTATTAAAAATTTGAATAAAAACACAAACTTTAAATAATCCTTAAACAATGTAAGAACCCACACATAGTTATACCCTTCACCGCCATAGGTGGAAAGGGTATTATAAGTTTGTGCTGATGTATGTAACGCAAAGAAATATTTGCCTTAGACCTACCTTTTAGTATAGCAATTAACTTAGAATCGCTTTCTGAGTCGACCTATCAATGTCAGTCCGTCCGTCCGTCTGGCTGGCGGGACCCCTATATAAACCATGTAATCAAAGTACAGGTCGCAATTGCAAAGATAATTTGATGAAATTTGGCATAGATCATTTTTTTGGGACCATGACTATTGAAATTCTTCAGAATCGGTTCATTATTTACGGTACCTCCCATAGGTCCCACTTCCCGGAATTGATATTTTTGCTACAAGTATCAATATTTTTTTATGAAATTTAATGCAAATTTTTCCTATGTAAAGCAAAATCGTTGCACCAAATTTCGTTGTAATCGGTCTACATTTGAACGTAGGTCCCATGCAAACTCTTCTGTCAAAACGCACTAAATTAGAAAAAAAATCTTAAACGCGCAAATCTGAAGATAATGAGAATTTTAAGTTTATTTTTTGTATCATAATTTCTGTAAAAACTGTAAAAAATTTTGCCATATTTCGAGATAATCGGTCCATATTTGACCCCAGCTCTCATATAAGTCCAAATGGAAACAGCTTAAATACATATGTCTTGAAAAAATGTATGTATGATGGCAAAATTTAGCAAATATTTGTCTTTATACAAAAAAATAACACCTTTTTGCTGAAGGGTATTGTATGGTCGGGCTTGACCGACTACAGCACTTTCTTAATTGTTTATTGTAAGTTTTATGCTTCTTAATAGTAAGCTAAAATTTACCTTGGAACCCAAATAAAAAAACTTTACGAACCCTTTAAAATTCTACAAAAGTCTTTGCATAACATTTCGATTTAAAGTAAAAATAGTCAATAAACGTGAAAATGACATGTTCAATTAAAATATGGCAAAAACTTACATCTCGTTTTTATTATTAAAAATTGTAGATTCCAAACAAATTTTTAAATTCATAAAATACACATGAAAATAATTTTGTATAAAAAATCAAATATAACCAAATCTCTATGACTGCCACAACTCATTCAAGGATATCCCAAAATAAATTCCTATAACATTTAACAAATAAAGTTGACAATTGATAAAGAGAAAAAAGAAATGAATATTATGTAATCGTATATGTATGTTTTGTAGACACATTTACAAGTCCGCAACATAATTGTGAAATGTATTGTAACTATGCCAACTTAACAGGAAATCTCATACTTTGTTACCGGAAGTTGAAATGAACCTTTGATAATAATGATAACTATTTGTCATATTTCCTCCCCTTTAAAATTCTATAAATGTTAAATATTTGCAAGAAATACAAAAATTCCATTCATCTGCCAAATATAAGAAAAAAAACAAGATATATTTGAAATAAATCTTACATTTAGTCCTAACATTTGTAAAAGTCAATGGAAGTCTAGTGAAAATAAAAATGCCATTTCATAATTTAAATAATAAGTCAAATATTTTAACTAACTTTTATTTACTAACAAATACGAATATTATGCTAAAATATTTACAAGATTCTTCTTATGTTTCTTAAAAAAAAAAATTACAAAACAAGAACATTATTAATAAAAGGAATATTTAAGAAAAAAGAAAATTTAATATATTTTTACAACTAACTGCCTTAAGGCTTTAAGGACTTTCTTATATTCTTTTTCACATTTACATCAATCTAATATTTATAGATAGCGTCAGATGAAATGGTAATTGTCAGAGGTTGTTACAGTTTTTAACAAGTTTTTCTGTCTTTAAATTTTAAAAGAAATAAGATTTTTATTTTTAGTTTCATCTGAATTCAATTTTGTTAAATATGATAGTACCGATTTTAGTATATTTGTTGCTTCTCCCTTTTCAACATCAGGTGTCGCTATGAATAATAGGGTGCGTTAGTTTTTTCAGTATATAGCTGGTGAAGTCCAACTACACTACATAAGTCATATATGAACCAATTACCAAAATTTTAGAGGTTTTTATACCCACCGTCAAAAAAAAAAAAAAATGGGGGCTAATTGAGATCGAAATTTATATTATATTAAAATTTTTTCTATAGAAAATATTTTATATCGAAATTTTTTCTGTAGAAAAAATTTTATATCGAAATTTTTTCTGTAGAAAAAATTTTATATCGAAATTTTTTCTAAAGAAAAAATGTTTTTTTCTATAAACAAATTTAATATAGATTTTTTTTCTATAGAAAACAAATTTATAGAATTTTTTTCTGTAGAAAAAAATTTTTTATCAAAATTTTTTATATAGAAAAAATTTTACATTAAAAATATTTCTAAAGAAAAAATTTTACATCGAAATTTTTCTAAAGAAAAAATTATATTTCGATAAAAAATGTTTTCCATTGAAAAATTTCCATAAAAATTTTTTCTATCGAAAAAATTTCGATATAAAATTTTTTCTTTAGAAAAAATTTCGAATAAAAAATTTTTCTATAGAATAAATTTCGAAAAAAAATTTTTTCTTTAGAAAAAATTTAGATAAAAATTTTTTCTATAGAAAAAATTTGTATTTCCCATTTTACCTGAGAAAAAATTTCGATAATAAATTGATTTTATAGAAAAAATTTCGATATAGAAACATACAAAAAATTTCGATGTAAAATTTTTTCTATAAAAAAAATTTCTATGTAAAGTTTTTTCCTTAGAAAAATTTTTAATTGAAATTTTATCTATATAAAAAAATTCGTTAAAAATTTTTTTCAACAGAAAAAAATTCAATAAAATTTTTTTTCCATAGCAAAAAATTCTATAACAAATTTTCTAACGAAATTTTTTCTATAGAAAAAACATTTTATTGAAATTTTTTCTATAGAAAAAATTTGATATCGAAATTTTTTCTATAGAAAAAATTTTATATCGAAATTTTTTCTATAGAAAAAATTTGATATCGAAATTTTTTCTATAAAAAAAATTTGATATCGAAATTTTTTCTATAGAAAAAATTTTAAATCAAAATTTTTCTATAGAAAAAATTTTACATCGAAATTTTTTCTGTAGAAAAAATTTTACATTGAAATTTTTTCTAAAGAAAAATTTTTCATTGAAATTTTTTCTATAGAAAAAATTTTACATTGAAATTTTTTCTATAGAAAAAATTTAACATAGTAATTTTTTCTATAGGAAAAATTTTATATCGAAATTTTTTCTATTGAAAAAATTTTATAATCAAATTTTTTGTATAGAAAAAATTTCACATCGATATTTTTTCTATAGAAAAAATTTTGTATCGAAATTTTTTCTATAGAAAAAATTTTGTATCGAAATTTTTTCTATAGAAAAAATTGTATATCGAAATTTTTCCTATAGGAAAAATTTTATACTGAAATTTTGTCTATAGAAAAAATTTTATATCGAAATTTTTTCTGTTGAAATAATTTTTTTTTTTTCGATAGAAAAAATTGTATATTGAAATTTTTTGTTTAGAAAAAATTTTATGTTTAAATTTCCAAATAAGTCTGGGCAGTATTTTATCGTAATTTTTTCTATAGAAAAAATTTCGATAAAAATTTTTTCTATAAAGAAAATTTCAATAAAAAAAATTTCTATAGAAAAAATTTAGATAAAAATTTTTTCTATAGAAACAATTTGGATTTCCCATTTCACATGAGAAACAATTTCGATGAATAATATTTTCTATAGAAAAAATTTCGATAAAAATGTTTTTGTGTAGTAAAAAATTCGATAACAAATTGTTTTTTTAGAAAAAAATTTGATATAAAATTTTTTCTATAAAAAAATTTCGATATACAATTTTTTCTTTAGAAAAATTTCGACGTAAAATTTTTTCTTTAGAAAAATTTCGACGTAAAATTTTTTCTTTAGAAAAGTTTTTAATTTAAAATTTTTTCTATATAAAAAATTTCGATACAAATTTTTTTCAACGGAAAAAATTCTATAGAAAAAATTTTATATCGAAATTTTTTCTATAGAAAAAATTTTATATCGAAATTTTTTCTATAAAAAAAATTTTATATCAAAATTTTTTCAATAAAAAAAAATTTATATCGAAATTTTTTCTATAGAAAAAATTTTATATCGGAATTTTTTCTATAGAAAAAATTTTATATCGAAATTATTTCTATAGTAAATCTTTATATCAAAATTTTTTCTGGAGAAAAAACTTTATATCGAAATTTTTTCTGGAGAAAAAACTTTATATCGAAATTTTTTCTATAGAAAAAATTTTATATTGAAATTTTTTTTATAGAAAAAATTTTAATTCGAAATTTTTTCTATAGAAAAAATTTTAAATCAAAATTTTTTCTATAGAAAAAATCTTATATCGAAATTATTTCTATCGTAAAAATTTGATATCGAAATTTTATGTAGAAATTTTTTCTATAGAAAATATTTTATATCGAAATTTTTTCTATTGAAAAAATTTTATATCGTTTTTTTTTTATAGATAAAATTTTATATCGAAATTTTTTCGATAGAATAATTTTTATATCAAAATTTTTTCTATAGAATTAATTTTATATCGAAATTTTTTCTATTGAAAAAAATTTATATCAAAATTTTTTCTATTGAAAGAATTTTTTTTCGATAGAAAAAATTTTATATTGAAATTTTTTGTATAGAAAAAATTTTATATTGAAATTTTTTGTATAGAAAAAATTTTATATTGAAATTTTCTTGCTTGCTATTAAAATAGTTTTGCTATGATAACTTCGATTATGGCAAAAGGGGTCAAACGATCTACCCTAATTTATGTGTATGTAACGACACAGTCTTCTTTGTATACAAATACATCATAAGATTTGCCAACATATTTAAAGTTACATACTTTTATATTATATATTTTTATTTTATTGATAGATAAATATCTTAACATCATTCAACCATCCTTGAGAAAAGACTTCTTCACATTTTAGTTAAGCGGATGTGAGTAAAATGGCGTTTTTTTTTCTTTGGCTGTTGCTGTTTGTTTGATATTTAAGAAAAGAGGGCAACATTTGAAGTGTGTAACCGATTTGCCACTTGAGTTATTTGATAAAAATCAAAAAATCATATACCACAACAAAAATACAAACAACAAGAACAAACAACATGTGAGTAATATCAGACAAACATAACTATCAGTTTGTCATTCTTAAGAAATATATATGTATGTATATACTATAAATGTGTTGCACGTAATCGTTAGTTACAAAAATGTGGGCAGAAGTAGGAGTCGCATTAAGATTTGTTAAAATAATCAGAGCAGCAACAACAAAAAAAGCAAAAGAAATCAAAAGGAAACACAAGTTGTCCTTCTTAAGAAGGCCTTTCTTTAACATATAACAATGATAACGATTTTATTTATATTAAATATTTTAAAACAGGGTATTTAAACTTTAACATACATATGCGAGTGGTAGACTAAATTTATTACATAGACATTTCTTTTAAGAAATATTTATATGGGAAAACTAAAAAAGAATATTTGAGAAATTATAATTTTTCGTCTTAAAAATGTATGTAAGTCTGGGCACATGCCAGTTTGATCAATTTACGCATCATTACATGATATAAAACTTATTAAATTCATCTTGATTTGATTTTAGTTTAAAATGTCAAAGCGCCCAAAATTGTGCTAAAAATGCGAAGGTATTCCAATGAAAATTTTTTCTCATTAGACATGTGTTGGTATATGTATCTACCACCTAAAAACTCATGACTAGAAAAAATTGTATAATAAAAATTTTTCTATGGATTTTTTTTTTTATAATAAAAATTTTTCTATAGAAAAATTTAAATGAAAATATTTGTATAGAAAAAAATTTATAATGCAAATGTTTCTATAAAAAATTTTATAATGAAATTTTTATATAGAAAAAATTTTACAATATAAAAAATTCTATAATGAACATTGTTCTATAAAAAAAAATTTATAATGAAAAATTTTCTAAACTAAAAATTTAATAATGAAAATTTTTCCATAGAAAAAATTTTTGTATAGAAAAAATTTTGTAACGAAAATTTTTCTACAGAAAATTTTATAATGAATATAAAAAAAAAATTGTATTGAAAATTTACCGAATTATGTATATCGAAAAATTTTATAATGAACATTTTTCTAATGAAAAAATTAAATTATGAAAATTTTCTCAATAGAAAAATTTTGTAACGAAAATTTTTCTATAGAAAAATTTTTTTATGAAAAATGTTTTGATAAAAAAATTTTGTTAAAAAGTTTTATTGTAGTGTATTGTACTAAGATCCCAATTTGTTACAATTATTTGTTATAGAAAAATTTGTATTTATATCGAAAATTTTCTTTAGACAAAATTTTATATCGAAAATTGTTTCCAAAAAAAGTTTTATATCGAAAATTTTTTCTGAAGACAAAAATTTTATTTAGAAAATTTTTTCTAAAAAGAAAAATTATTTCGAGAATTTTTTCTTTAGAAAAAATTTTGTATCTAAAAATTTTTCTTTAGAAAACATTTTTTATCGTAGATATTTCTATAGAAAATATTTTATATTGAACATTTTTCTATAGAAAAATTTTATATCTAAAATTTCTAAGAGAAAAAATTTTTCTATAGAAAAAATTTTATGTCGAAAATTTTTCTTTTAAAAAATTTTATATTGAAAATTTTATATAAAAAATTTTATATCGAAAATTTTTTACTGTCAAAAAAGAAATTTATATCGAAAATTTTTATATCGATATTTTTATATCAAAACTGTTTTTTTAGAAAAAATTTTATACCGAAAAATTTTCTATAGAAAAAATTTGATATCGAAAATATTTTTTTTTTGTAGAAAGATTTTTGATATCAAATTTTTTCTATCAAACTTTGATATCAAATTTTTTCTATAGAAAAAATTTTTTATCGAAAATTTTTATATCGAAAAATTTTGTATGAAAAAAAATTTTTATCGACGATTTTTTTATGAAAAAAGTTCATATCAAAAATTTTTCTGTACAAAAAATATTATATAGAAAATTTTTGTATAGAAATAATTTGTTATCGAAAAGTTTTCTATAGAAAAAACTTTATATCGAAAATTTTTCTATAGAAAAAATTTTATAATGAAAATGTTTCTTTGGAAAAAAATATTTAATGAAAATTTTTCTATTGAAAAAATTTGATATCGAATTTTTTTCAATAGAAAAACTTTTATATCGAAAATATTTCTATGACAAAAATTTGATATCGAAAATAATTTTTTTTTGTAGAAACATTTTTGATATCAAGTTTTTTCTATAAAATTTTGATATCAAAATTTTTCTATAGAAAAAATTTTTTTATCAAAAAATTTTTTATCCACGATTTTTCTATAGAAAAAAGTTTATGTATGTAATGTATTATACGAAAATTTTTGTATAGAAAAATTTTGCTATCGAAAAGTTTTCTTTAGAAAAAAACTTTATATAGAGAATTTTTCTATAGAAAAAATTTTTGTAATGAAAATGTTTCTAAGGAAAAAAATTTTTCATGAATTTTTTTTTTATTAATAAAATTTTATATTTCCTTAAAAACAAAATTTTATATCAAAAATTTTTCTATAGAAAAAATTTTATATCAAAAATTTTTCTATAGAAAAAATTTTATATCAAACATTTTTCTATAGAAAAATTTTATATATTAAAAATTTTTCTATGCAAAAAATTTTATATTGAAAATTAAACTTTTTTTGTGGAAATATTTTTGATATCAAATTTTTTCTATAGAAAAAATTTTATATCGAAAATTTTTATATCGAAAAATTTTCTGTGGAAAAATTTTATTTCAAAAATTTTTCTATAAAAATTTTTTATCGAAAATTTTTCTATATAGAAAATTTTTGTATACCAAAAAGTTCATATCGAAAATTCTTGAATAGAAAAAATTTAATATCGAAAATTTTTGTTTAGAAAATTTTTTATCGAAAAGTTTTTTATAGAAAAAATTTTATATCGAAAATTTTTGTATAGAAAAAATTTTATATCCAAAAGTCTTCTAAACAAAAATTTGTTATCGGTAGTTTTTCTATACATAAAATTTTATCAAAAAATAACAAAAATTTTTTCATGAAAAGTTTTATATCCATAATCCAATTTTTGTACAGAAAAAATTTTCTATAGAAAAAATTTTATATCGAAAATTTTCGGTAGAAAAAATTCTATATTGGAAATTTTTCTGTGAAAAAAATTGTTTATCGAAAATTTTTCTTTATAAAATTTTATATCACAAAATTTTTCTATACAAATTTTATATCCAAAATTTTTCTATTAAAAAAAAATTATATCGAAAATTTTTCTATAGAAAAAAATTATATTTAAAATTTTCTAAGGGAAAAAATTTATATCGAAAATTTTTCTATAGAAAAAAAAATTTATATTTAATATTTTTCAATAAAAAAAATTTTATATTAAATTTCCAAAACTAAAAAAATCAAAAAGTCTCAAATATTTAGTATTTGAATTTTTAGACCTATTGTTTCAATATTCCGAAAAAACTTTAAAATTCGTACTAAAAACATTGACTGTCACCCTAATGTAGATCATAGTAACTTTTACTAATTTGATAAAATCACATGTATTTGAATATTTCTTACATTTCATGTCCAATGCCAGTAGTAATTGTAGAGGAAACACATACATCAATTTTGTTTCAACAAATAAACTTATTCCTTAATTGTATTTTATTGGGTAGTATTTTAATTTCCTCGAATCTGGAAAAAAGTTCTTAAAAATTGTAACATTTATATTATTTTGTTTAAGCTCATGTCATTTTCATTATCAGTTTCCTTTCATCTCCAAAAATTTAATAGAAAAAGTCTCGCCAACTTATTTTATTGTTTAGTTTAACATGAATTCAAATGTTGTCGTTTAAGGATTTTTCTTTTATTTCCTAGATTTCCTCTGTTGTTGCTAATGCGCTATTGTTTTGACGGTTGTTGTGGGTTCGGCTAAAGCTCTCGGTGCAGCAACATATAAAAAGCTAATAATCATAAATAAACACTAAAGTAAAGGAAATGTCTACAATTTTATATTTGCGTTTTAGCTTAACATTTTTATGACTAAATGTGGAAAAAATCATTGGGACAGAGAAGTAACTACTTTTGAGGAAGACTCAGTAGGAAATCTGCAAAAGAGTTTTTACAATTTGTTATAAAATGTTGTAGCCTAATAGCAGAATAGTTTGCAAAATTTGTTTTTACTCTCAATTAATTTATGGGAAAATATCTTTTTTATATACGATTTTTTTCTCATTGGGTATATAAGAGCTTCTCTCATATTTGTGGCAAATCCTTGTACATTAAAAATCTAAAAAAGTCGTTATTATTCAGACAAAAAAAAACACGATATTATTGTGGTAGTATATGGTTTTACTAGTTGTTAAATGAAAAACCATTAATTTTATTATAATTGAATGTAAAAATTAACATACAAAAAGCTAATGGAGTCGAATGATAAACTTAAATAAACTCTAAACTGAATTGTGTTGAAATTAAATTGAATTAAATTAAATAATTTACAATAAGTCGAATAAATTCAAAATGAAATGAGGACTAAATAGCAGTAATTTAAATAAAAATAAATATTTCTGTATTGAAAAAAATAAGAGTAATTTAATTTTATACTTTATTATAATGACCATAAAAATTATAGTAAGGTGTGAAAATTATACAAGATTTCTATAAAGCAATTTATGGCATAAAAATAATAAAAAGTGTTCCGAATAAAATATACATTAACTATTTCAGTCTAAACTTTTTCATAGTGATAACATTAGCTTTTAACGATATGTCCGTTTAAAAAAGACTTTTAAAGGTTGATCCACACACAGTATTTCAAATGCCGTTAAATGATATAAAGAAGAAATATAAGAAGTCCAAAAGCTATTGTTAAATCGCAAAAAATCATCTAAATCTTTCGACTTTCTTTGTGTTTTTTGTGTCATTCGAGCAATTCAACCACTAAAGGCCAATATGTTGAACTGTTCGCTAAGCACAATCACCTTGCGCAACTGGTATATGAACCAACACGCATTTCGTGTGTTGATGACCAACATCCAATGGCTCTTTTCCTTACCTTACAACAAACTCGATCTTTTCGTCACCACACACCCTGAAAAGTATAAGTTTAAAGTTTAGTAGTAAGTGGACACCCGTCTCCTTTAATCGAGTGTCATTAACTCAAAAAGGTTAACATACGTATGTAAAGCCCTTTCAAACAGAACTTTTTATAACGGTTTTTAGTCGAGAAGATTCTAGGCTTTCGTAAAAATTAAGTGGTGTTAATGTTAAGAGCATTATATTTAATTAACAGAAGCATTTAATTTATTACGAAATTCTTCTAGTTATTTGAAAAACATAATAAATACAAATGTTACCCCTTGTTTTGCAAATAGCCAGTTGTCATTTTGATATGGTTAAATATATAGTTTTATACAAGTAAGAAAGTGCTATAGTCGGTCAAGCCGACCATACGATACCCTTCACCACTAAGGTCAAAGGTGTTATTTTTCTTGTATAAAGACAAATATTTGCTAAATTTTGCCATCATACAAACATTTTCTCAAAACTTAAATACTCAACCTGTTTCCGTCATTTGGACTTATATGAGAGCTAGGGTCAAATGTGGACCGATTATCTCGAAATTTGGCAAATTGATCACAGTTGTTACAAAAATTATGTATGCAAAAAATAAACTCAAGAGTTTCATTATCTTTAGATTTACGAGCGTTTTAGTGATTTTTTGTCTCATTTAGTGCATTTTTAAAGAAGAGTTTGTATGGGAGCTATGGTCAAATGTGAACCGATTTAAACGAAATTTGATATAGTGATTTAAGTTTACATAAGCAGTATTTGTTTTAAATTTCACGAAAAAATATTGATATTTGTGGCCAATATATCAATTCCGGGAAGTGGGACCTATGGGAGGTACCATAAATAATGGATCGATTTTGTCCAGTTTCAATAGTCGTGGTCCCATTATCAAAAAAATTATCTGTGCCAAATTCCATAAAATTATCTTTAGAATATCGACCTGTAGTTTGATTACATGTGATTACATGAAGGTTTACATGTTGGTCCAGCCAGCCGTCCAGCCAGCCAGCCAGACGGACGGACGGACATCGCTAAATCGACTCAGAAAGTGATTCTAAGCCTATTGGTGGGTCTAGGACAAATATTTCTATGCGTTACAAACATCAGCACAAACTTATAATACCCTTTCCACCTATGGTGGTGAAGGGTATAATAACGAGCTCTGTTTTATCACAAATATTTAGAATGAAAATTTGACAAATGTAGCTTCTTCTTTATTTTTTTATGCTTATGTAGTTGGTTACTAAACTAGGTATTGGTAATACAGAGAATAGCCAGTTGACCTCTTCAACCTACATCTTGATCTCATAGTAAACTGCCTTTAACGTTTAAAGTGGATTTGGTGGTTACTAGTTCTGGTTACTAAGTATCTGGTGAAACTCCTACATTGGAAGTAGTCACCAAAACAAGTGTGTTACCACATTTATTAAAGCGATTTAGGGAAAATTCTATAGTACATAAAATTTACTTTGTGTTAGTTTCAACATATTATTAAATTAAGTCAGCCTACTAGAGTTCGATTTTTCAATTTTTCTATATACATATTTCAGTATTTTTAAGAATTTTTGTATTGCACACTTTAGGTTTTATTTAACTTAAAACAACTACAAATTTTATTTGCATTAATCCTTATAATGAAATAAATAAGAACAAAATTGAAAAAATAAATACAATACAAATATGTAAGTATCTACTCTCAACATAAGTATAAGTAACTATAGCAAGAAAGGTCGAAAAAGTTCATAATTTATTATGACCATAAATTACTATAATCAATATTTTGTAATAATAACTTTTTGCTATACATAAAAGAATTTATTCCAAATAAGGGTTATTAACTGGGTTTGGTATTTTCCTGAGAAAATATTAAGTGTTAAAACACCTGTTTTTATTGAAAATTTATTTTTTGATTGGGAGGGATAGTTATTTAAACATAAATAAGTGGAGTTGTGGAAAATTTTAGCGTTTATTAAGTAAATACACATACAGTGCTGGCCATTAGTTTAGGACAGCTATTTAAAGAAAATTGTTATACCAATGTCACGCTTATAAATAACAAGTGTGAAAGTAATACAGTTGTTAAAGAGTGTTCTAAAAAAATATGCATTTACTATTTTAGACAAAATTTATCCATAGTGCAAGAAATAATTTATTTTTTGATCAAGTTAGTTTCTATAGATATGTCAGATACTATTATTTTAGAAATTATTAATTTTCAATAGTTATTTCAATCAAAATGGACTGCGAAAAAAAAGTTCGTGAAAATATAATTAAAACTTTTCAAAAAAATCCGTCATGGACTTTTAAAAAAATAGCTAAAAATTTGAAAGTTGACCCTCGAACGGTTTCTAATGCCATCAGACGGTATAAGGAAAACCTGAGCATTGAAAGAAAACCTGGATATTGGTAAGGCAAAAGAAGTCGAGCGACTCTTTCGAAGAGCGCCTTACACTTCTTTAAGAAAAGCAGCTCGTACGGTGAAATGTTCTACGAATTTTGCACATAGAGTCAAAGCTTATGCTGGACTGAAGACATACAAAGTCCAAAAGGTTTCAGATCGCAATGCTATAAAGAACTTAGAAGCAAAAAAACGAGCGAAAAAATTGTCTGATTTTAGAAAAAAATGCACCTGTTGTGTGATGGATGATGAAACATACGTACTGGCAGACTTTTCTCAACTTCCTGGTCAAGATTTTTATGTTGCTGATAAACGGGGCAATGTTCGGCAAGAGTTTCGCACAAAAAAACAAACAAAATTCCCTAAGAAGTTTCTCGTGTGGCAAGCTATTTGCAGTTGTGGCAAAAGAAGTAAAGTATTTGTGGCATCTGGCACAATAAACACAGAAATTTATATAAAGGAGTGCCTACAAAAACGGTTGTTACCCTTTTTAAGAGAGCACAGAGTGACTACATTTTTTTGGCCCGATTTGGCATCATGCCATTATGGAAAAAAGGCACTTGAGTGGTACTCAAAGAATAATGTCATTTTTGTACCACGAGAGGCAAATCCACCTAACTGTCCAGAACTTCGGCCTGTGGAAAGGTATTGGGCTCTGGTAAAAAAGGAATTGAAGAACACAGGAAAGATTTCCAAGAACATGTCCGATTTTAAGCGCAAGTGGAACACATGCTCCAAAAAGGTATCAGAAGCAACTGTAAAATCTTTAATGGGAGGGTTTCCGAAAAAAGTCGATAATTTTGCAAAACCCGAGTACTAAGTAAACATTTTAATGCTAAATGATTTTGTATAATATGTCATTATATTTGCGTATTTTGTAGAGTTTTTATATTAAAAGGTTTGATTTTTATTTAAGAAAATCCAACTACAAATTTTATTTAGAGCACTCTTTATAAACCGACATATAGCTATCATTGATGTCCAGATTATCTAATTCAAACTGAAAAAGTATCATAATCGTTTTTAAACACTCGCCATTAAAAGTAATGACCAGACAGAAAATACTTAGATGTATCACATAAAATATCAATTTTTTTTTCTTTTTTAATGCAATAGACTTCCCTAATTCCTATAATGATTAAAATCTATTCCTGATTTTTACCTAAATATATAATCTGTTTGTGCTTAATTTTCTTAGTTAAAACATTTATTCGAAGTCCCTACTAAAATCTGTAAGTTTATATTAATTACATATGTTACTTAGTATCTATATCGTTTTTTCAAGTTGATGTAATATTTTGTAATATGAACACGTAAATACATTTATATGATTACTCAAACAGTTAAGAAATTATATTTGAATTTGGACTAACCCTAAATGTTTTAAATACAATATATATAAATAAATGTCTGATAAATTTTACTTTATGAGATAAAATGTAAATATCTAATAATATATGAATTAGTTAAATGAAGACGTGTACACTATAACATAAGAATTCATATAAATAAACGAAATGATTTCAGATGGGAGTTAATTCCACATATGGACAGTGCAGCTGAAGAATGAATTTTTGTGTGTGTTTTGTTGGGCGATCCACTGGCCTACCGATAACAAATGAATAATGCTTAGAAGACATACGGGTAAAACAAATAATAGTTTAGGTTTCGTGAACAAGTTCCCTGGCGAAGCAAAATTGTCTATCAGTCTGAATTAACTTTGAACTCGTTTTTTGATATTTCAGCTATAACAACTCCAATGGAATGATCTAGCAGAAAATTTTCACAAAAGTGCACATACCACACTCTATTGAATGCCTTGGATATATCTGATACCGCAACTTTAATTTCACAAATAAGACTGCACTATTTTTACGATAAACAAGTAAGAAAGTCCTATAGTTCGTCAAGCTCGACCATACGATTTATGCGAAAAATTAACTTAAAATTGTCTCATTTTGTGCGTTTTTACAAAATAATTTGTATGGGAGCTATGGTCAAATGTGGACTGATTTCAACGAAATTTGTTAAAGTGATTTTGTGGGACCTATGGTTGGTGCAATAAATAATAGACCGATTTTAACGAATTTCAATACTATTAAAAAAATTATCTGTGACACATATTCTGTATTAAATGTTCTTTAGAATTGCGACCTGTACTTTGACTACAAAGTTTATATGGGGGTTCACCCAGCCGTCCAGACGGACTGACAGCGTTAAGTCGACTCAGGTAAAGATTCACTTCTCAGGTTAAAGAAGTCTATTGGTATAATATAAGGTAGACCTACCTTATATTCCAATATTTCTAATATTTTTATCAAAATTTTTTCTATAGAATTTTTTTTTTTTATCAAAAATGTTTGTATAGAAAATTTTTTTATCAAAAATTTTTCTATAGAAAATTTTTCTATAGAAATTTTTTTTATCGAAAAATTTTCTATAGAACATTTTTTTACCGAAAATATTTCTATAAAAAATTTTTTTTATCAAAAATTGTCCTAAAGAAAATTTTTTTATCAAAAATTGTTTATCAAAATTTTTCTATAGAAATTTTTTTTTATCAAAAATTTTTCTACAGAAAATTTTTTTAACCAAAAATTTTTCTTTAGAAAATTTTTTATTAACAATTTTTTATAGAATTTTTTTTTTATCAAAATCTTTTCTATAAATTTTTTTATCAAAATTTATTTAAAAAAAAAAATTTCTATAGAAAATGTTTTTATCAAAAATTTTCTATAGAAAATTTGTTTATCAAAAACTTTTCTATAGAAAATTTTTTTATCAAAAACTTTTCTATAGAAAATTTTTTTTATCAAAAATTTTTCTATAGAAAATTTTTTTATCAAACATTTTTCTATGGAAAAATTGGAGGAAGATTAAACTGAAAAATGTTGTGTTTATTTTCTTTAGTCGATTATCTTAACTTTTACCTTTGATTTACAAACATAATTCGTAATGATTGTGTTTGTAGAATATGTAATAATGCGAGGTTTTCAATCTGTCTAAAAATAGGAATACTCTCCCAGAAGATGATGGCCTAGCCAACCATCGAAAAGCGTCGAGCAATTGGTTGTCTTCACAAACATCTTTTAGTTTTTATCAATAAATTATCTATTACATTAATAAGAAACTATAATAGAGTGGGATCAAGTGCGAATAATTTTTCTTTTTTAAACCGACATTTTTGTCATTTAAAAAAAAAAAATCCATCTCAATTTATTCAAAATTATAAAAGTCATTTGTTACTTTTTGGTACGAAAGTCTTCATAAATAAATAAACTTTATCAGTTGGTCAAGTACAAAAATAAATGAATTACAATTTAAAATAATATTTGTATTACAAAGTATACATATATTCCTCAAATACATATATAGTTAGAATTTTGATTTTGAAATCCTAATCAGTAATGTTTTAGCCAAACAGTGTGTAAAAACAATTTAATCCTTGACACTTATACCATAAGAGATATGAATATATGTAAGTGAATGTATACATAAGGATTTCTCTGAATGTATGTTGTATTGTACATATATATATATTTAGGAGATTTATATTTAAAAAAATTATCATCAACAACATTATTACAATCTTCTTAATGTTATTTGTATGTATACATTAGTACTAAAATACTAAATGTAAACACTATGCACGTACAAACAACCCAGCAGTAGAAACGGGGGATTAGCAATTACAAATCTAGAGAAGTCGGAAATCGTTTGAGCATACGATTCCATCGATGTAGTCTAGAGAAATCAGTTAATAACCAATATTAATCAGAACAGCCGACTATCAAACTACGAACCGAGAACTTTATTTAGGGTATTCAAAAGTTTTATTTATAACCTCCAATATCCTCTACCTATGGAGTCATTGTTTGAAATTTTAAACTGTTGGGTATGTCAATTTTCATTTATTTATTTATTCTTTCATTTGTTTGCGAATATTTAAGTATATTTTATTCCAAAGTACATCTTTTTTCGATGTCATACACCATCATTTTGTTTGCTTTTCGGCTTATTTACGTTTAATGTCACATGTGGCTTTTTGAATTTTCACTTAAAGCTTATTATACGATTTTGTGATGTTTTTCGTTGATTTACTTATGTCTTCTGTATCCTCTCATGTATAAGTGGACAGTCATATCCGGCAGGAAAAATAAACGATATCGAGGTCAGCTTTTATCATGGTTTTGCAGTTTTTAAAAGCTTTGTTTCTTCGGAATGTCTATAAATGTTTAAGAATTTTAGAGATGAAGAAAAGTTACTTGTCTAAAAATTATAAATTAGTTCTGGTATAAGCTATGTTTGTTCATTTTCTTTTTGGGTATATGTTATTCTTAATTAACAATCGCTCATTTTTTTCTTCAAGCTTTTTTCCATATATTAATACTTTTATTTTGTGTTAATGTGTCCGAATTAAAAGCATATTAGATATTCGACATTATTGTGTATTTGTTAACATACTTAAGTACTTAGGAGGCGCAAAAAAGAAAGTAATTATATGATTAAGTCGAAGAGCTTGAAAAAATATACAATAATATAAAAACCATTTCTCTAACTGACAAGAATTATAGCACTAGTACAACTAGAACTTAATAAACAAAATAGGGAAATTTTATTTTACTTACCGATTTCTTGATAAAAGACACAAAACCATAACCCTTTGATTTCAGTGTCTGGGGATCTCTTACAACTCTGCAGTCTCTAAAAATCACAGAAAAAATATATAAGTAAAATATAATTTACAAAGTTACTTGTTAAAAAATATAAAAATCTTAATATTTATAGCTATAATAACTTCATCAATATTAAGCAAAAAACTAGAAAATATAAAAAATCACTGCCTTAACCATATAAACCCCTACCATAGCAACCTGGATTTAACCAAAGGAAAAAATCTTTTTTTTTTCTTGAAATTTGTTCTTTTACTAAATCTTTAGCACAATTCAACAATATGGAGCTTATCTTTTGCAAATACAATAAATGGTTTTCAATTTCAATCCTTAGAGTGTTGTGAGAACCGGCATTTATTATTGGTTAGAAAAGAATGAGATTCTGCAAACAATACCGCAAACCAAAGTGTGGAAAATGCACTTTACAGTTAACGCGCAACGAGAAAAAAAATTAAACGGCTGCAGATAAAAGATACAAGAAAAAAAGGTATACTTGAAGGTAGCAAAAACAATCATATTTTAACTAGACTAGACAAGGACTAAACTATCACTAGACTATGACTAGACTATGACTAGACTATGACTAGACTATGACTAGACTATGACTAGACTATGACTAGACTATGACTAGACTATGACTAGACTATGACTAGACTATGACTAGACTATGACTAGACTATGACTAGACTATCACTAGACTATCACTAGACTATGACTAGACTATGACTAGACTATCACTAGACTATCACTAGACTATCACTAGACTATGACTAGACTATGACTAGACTATGACTAGACTATGACTAGACTATGACTAGACTATGACTAGACTATGACTAGACTATGACTAGACTATGACTAGACTATGACTAGATTATGACTAGACTATGACTAGACTATGACTAGACTATGACTAGACTATGACTAGACTATGACTAGACTATGACTAGACTATGACTAGACTATGACTAGACTATGACTAGACTATGACTAGACTATGACTAGACTATGACTAGACTATGACTAGACTATGACTAGACTATGACTAGACTATGACTAGACTATGACTAGACTATGACTAGACTATGACTAGACTATGACTAGACTATGACTAGACTATGACTAGACTATGACTAGACTATGACTAGACTATGACTAGACTATGACTAGACTATGACTAGACTATGACTAGACTATGACTAGACTATGACTAGACTATGACTAGACTATGACTAGACTATGACTAGACTATGACTAGACTATGACTAGACTATGACTAGACTATGACTAGACTATGACTAGACTATGACTAGACTATGACTAGACTATGACTAGACTATGACTAGACTATGACTAGACTATGACTAGACTATGACTAGACTATGACTAGACTATGACTAGACTATGACTAGACTATGACTAGACTATGACTAGACTATGACTAGACTATGACTAGACTATGACTAGACTATGACTAGACTATGACTAGACTATGACTAGACTATGACTAGACTATGACTAGACTATGACTAGACTATGACTAGACTATGACTAGACTATGACTAGACTATGACTAGACTATGACTAGACTATGACTAGACTATGACTAGACTATGACTAGACTATGACTAGACTATGACTAGACTATGACTAGACTATGACTAGACTATGACTAGACTATGACTAGACTATGACTAGACTATGACTAGACTATGACTAGACTATGACTAGACTATGACTAGACTATGACTAGACTATGACTAGACTATGACTAGACTATGACTAGACTATGACTAGACTATGACTAGACTATGACTAGACTATGACTAGACTATGACTAGACTATGACTAGACTATGACTAGACTATGACTAGACTATGACTAGACTATGACTAGACTATGACTAGACTATGACTAGACTATGACTAGACTATGACTAGACTATGACTAGACTATGACTAGACTATGACTAGACTATGACTAGACTATGACTAGACTATGACTAGACTATGACTAGACTATGACTAGACTATGACTAGACTATGACTAGACTATGACTAGACTATGACTAGACTATGACTAGACTATGACTAGACTATGACTAGACTATGACTAGACTATGACTAGACTATGACTAGACTATGACTAGACTATGACTAGACTATGACTAGACTATGACTAGACTATGACTAGACTATGACTAGACTATGACTAGACTATGACTAGACTATGACTAGACTATGACTAGACTATGACTAGACTATGACTAGACTATGACTAGACTATGACTAGACTATGACTAGACTATGACTAGACTATGACTAGACTATGACTAGACTATGACTAGACTATGACTAGACTATGACTAGACTATGACTAGACTATGACTAGACTATGACTAGACTATGACTAGACTATGACTAGACTATGACTAGACTATGACTAGACTATGACTAGACTATGACTAGACTATGACTAGACTATGACTAGACTATGACTAGACTATGACTAGACTATGACTAGACTATGACTAGACTATGACTAGACTATGACTAGACTATGACTAGACTATGACTAGACTATGACTAGACTATGACTAGACTATGACTAGACTATGACTAGACTATGACTAGACTATGACTAGACTATGACTAGACTATGACTAGACTATGACTAGACTATGACTAGACTATGACTAGACTATGACTAGACTATGACTAGACTATGACTAGACTATGACTAGACTATGACTAGACTATGACTAGACTATGACTAGACTATGACTAGACTATGACTAGACTATGACTAGACTATGACTAGACTATGACTAGACTATGACTAGACTATGACTAGACTATGACTAGACTATGACTAGACTATGACTAGACTATGACTAGACTATGACTAGACTATGACTAGACTATGACTAGACTATGACTAGACTATGACTAGACTATGACTAGACTATGACTAGACTATGACTAGACTATGACTAGACTATGACTAGACTATGACTAGACTATGACTAGACTATGACTAGACTATGACTAGACTATGACTAGACTATGACTAGACTATGACTAGACTATGACTAGACTATGACTAGACTATGACTAGACTATGACTAGACTATGACTAGACTATGACTAGACTATGACTAGACTATGACTAGACTATGACTAGACTATGACTAGACTATGACTAGACTATGACTAGACTATGACTAGACTATGACTAGACTATGACTAGACTATGACTAGACTATGACTAGACTATGACTAGACTATGACTAGACTATGACTAGACTATGACTAGACTATGACTAGACTATGACTAGACTATGACTAGACTATGACTAGACTATGACTAGACTATGACTAGACTATGACTAGACTATGACTAGACTATGACTAGACTATGACTAGACTATGACTAGACTATGACTAGACTATGACTAGACTATGACTAGACTATGACTAGACTATGACTAGACTATGACTAGACTATGACTAGACTATGACTAGACTATGACTAGACTATGACTAGACTATGACTAGACTATGACTAGACTATGACTAGACTATGACTAGACTATGACTAGACTATGACTAGACTATGACTAGACTATGACTAGACTATGACTAGACTATGACTAGACTATGACTAGACTATGACTAGACTATGACTAGACTATGACTAGACTATGACTAGACTATGACTAGACTATGACTAGACTATGACTAGACTATGACTAGACTATGACTAGACTATGACTAGACTATGACTAGACTATGACTAGACTATGACTAGACTATGACTAGACTATGACTAGACTATGACTAGACTATGACTAGACTATGACTAGACTATGACTAGACTATGACTAGACTATGACTAGACTATGACTAGACTATGACTAGACTATGACTAGACTATGACTAGACTATGACTAGACTATGACTAGACTATGACTAGACTATGACTAGACTATGACTAGACTATGACTAGACTATGACTAGACTATGACTAGACTATGACTAGACTATGACTAGACTATGACTAGACTATGACTAGACTATGACTAGACTATGACTAGACTATGACTAGACTATGACTAGACTATGACTAGACTATGACTAGACTATGACTAGACTATGACTAGACTATGACTAGACTATGACTAGACTATGACTAGACTATGACTAGACTATGACTAGACTATGACTAGACTATGACTAGACTATGACTAGACTATGACTAGACTATGACTAGACTATGACTAGACTATGACTAGACTATGACTAGACTATGACTAGACTATGACTAGACTATGACTAGACTATGACTAGACTATGACTAGACTATGACTAGACTATGACTAGACTATGACTAGACTATGACTAGACTATGACTAGACTATGACTAGACTATGACTAGACTATGACTAGACTATGACTAGACTATGACTAGACTATGACTAGACTATGACTAGACTATGACTAGACTATGACTAGACTATGACTAGACTATGACTAGACTATGACTAGACTATGACTAGACTATGACTAGACTATGACTAGACTATGACTAGACTATGACTAGACTATGACTAGACTATGACTAGACTATGACTAGACTATGACTAGACTATGACTAGACTATGACTAGACTATGACTAGACTATGACTAGACTATGACTAGACTATGACTAGACTATGACTAGACTATGACTAGACTATGACTAGACTATGACTAGACTATGACTAGACTATGACTAGACTATGACTAGACTATGACTAGACTATGACTAGACTATGACTAGACTATGACTAGACTATGACTAGACTATGACTAGACTATGACTAGACTATGACTAGACTATGACTAGACTATGACTAGACTATGACTAGACTATGACTAGACTATGACTAGACTATGACTAGACTATGACTAGACTATGACTAGACTATGACTAGACTATGACTAGACTATGACTAGACTATGACTAGACTATGACTAGACTATGACTAGACTATGACTAGACTATGACTAGACTATGACTAGACTATGACTAGACTATGACTAGACTATGACTAGACTATGACTAGACTATGACTAGACTATGACTAGACTATGACTAGACTATGACTAGACTATGACTAGACTATGACTAGACTATGACTAGACTATGACTAGACTATGACTAGACTATGACTAGACTATGACTAGACTATGACTAGACTATGACTAGACTATGACTAGACTATGACTAGACTATGACTAGACTATGACTAGACTATGACTAGACTATGACTAGACTATGACTAGACTATGACTAGACTATGACTAGACTATGACTAGACTATGACTAGACTATGACTAGACTATGACTAGACTATGACTAGACTATGACTAGACTATGACTAGACTATGACTAGACTATGACTAGACTATGACTAGACTATGACTAGACTATGACTAGACTATGACTAGACTATGACTAGACTATGACTAGACTATGACTAGACTATGACTAGACTATGACTAGACTATGACTAGACTATGACTAGACTATGACTAGACTATGACTAGACTATGACTAGACTATGACTAGACTATGACTAGACTATGACTAGACTATGACTAGACTATGACTAGACTATGACTAGACTATGACTAGACTATGACTAGACTATGACTAGACTATGACTAGACTATGACTAGACTATGACTAGACTATGACTAGACTATGACTAGACTATGACTAGACTATGACTAGACTATGACTAGACTATGACTAGACTATGACTAGACTATGACTAGACTATGACTAGACTATGACTAGACTATGACTAGACTATGACTAGACTATGACTAGACTATGACTAGACTATGACTAGACTATGACTAGACTATGACTAGACTATGACTAGACTATGACTAGACTATGACTAGACTATGACTAGACTATGACTAGACTATGACTAGACTATGACTAGACTATGACTAGACTATGACTAGACTATGACTAGACTATGACTAGACTATGACTAGACTATGACTAGACTATGACTAGACTATGACTAGACTATGACTAGACTATGACTAGACTATGACTAGACTATGACTAGACTATGACTAGACTATGACTAGACTATGACTAGACTATGACTAGACTATGACTAGACTATGACTAGACTATGACTAGACTATGACTAGACTATGACTAGACTATGACTAGACTATGACTAGACTATGACTAGACTATGACTAGACTATGACTAGACTATGACTAGACTATGACTAGACTATGACTAGACTATGACTAGACTATGACTAGACTATGACTAGACTATGACTAGACTATGACTAGACTATGACTAGACTATGACTAGACTATGACTAGACTATGACTAGACTATGACTAGACTATGACTAGACTATGACTAGACTATGACTAGACTATGACTAGACTATGACTAGACTATGACTAGACTATGACTAGACTATGACTAGACTATGACTAGACTATGACTAGACTATGACTAGACTATGACTAGACTATGACTAGACTATGACTAGACTATGACTAGACTATGACTAGACTATGACTAGACTATGACTAGACTATGACTAGACTATGACTAGACTATGACTAGACTATGACTAGACTATGACTAGACTATGACTAGACTATGACTAGACTATGACTAGACTATGACTAGACTATGACTAGACTATGACTAGACTATGACTAGACTATGACTAGACTATGACTAGACTATGACTAGACTATGACTAGACTATGACTAGACTATGACTAGACTATGACTAGACTATGACTAGACTATGACTAGACTATGACTAGACTATGACTAGACTATGACTAGACTATGACTAGACTATGACTAGACTATGACTAGACTATGACTAGACTATGACTAGACTATGACTAGACTATGACTAGACTATGACTAGACTATGACTAGACTATGACTAGACTATGACTAGACTATGACTAGACTATGACTAGACTATGACTAGACTATGACTAGACTATGACTAGACTATGACTAGACTATGACTAGACTATGACTAGACTATGACTAGACTATGACTAGACTATGACTAGACTATGACTAGACTATGACTAGACTATGACTAGACTATGACTAGACTATGACTAGACTATGACTAGACTATGACTAGACTATGACTAGACTATGACTAGACTATGACTAGACTATGACTAGACTATGACTAGACTATGACTAGACTATGACTAGACTATGACTAGACTATGACTAGACTATGACTAGACTATGACTAGACTATGACTAGACTATGACTAGACTATGACTAGACTATGACTAGACTATGACTAGACTATGACTAGACTATGACTAGACTATGACTAGACTATGACTAGACTATGACTAGACTATGACTAGACTATGACTAGACTATGACTAGACTATGACTAGACTATGACTAGACTATGACTAGACTATGACTAGACTATGACTAGACTATGACTAGACTATGACTAGACTATGACTAGACTATGACTAGACTATGACTAGACTATGACTAGACTATGACTATATAAGTGAAAAATATTTTTTTTTATTTGACTTTTGTTTGTTTCGTTGTCTCCTATATATGTAATTTATTAAACGTTACTTTTAATTTATAATTAATTTCATTTGTCACTTTTTTTTATGTATAATAAACAACTTAAAATTCACCATTTTTCAATAAATAGAAATAAGAGAATTCAGACTATCATATATAACAAATTTATTGTTATCATTTTAAAACCTTCACAATTGCGTATGCAAACAAAAATTGTATATAGATTTATATGCAAGTATGTTTGAATGTATGAGTATGACGATGAATCCAATATAATATTTCATATAGTTTTGTAATTTATTGAAATGGAATTTTCTGTTGTCATAACAAATTATGACTACTATCTTGGTATATTGATCTTTTGGCTCAGTTCAAGTATTGTTTGCAACATCATATCCAATATCATATTTCACTATCGATAAGCATCACTTGATATTTAAAAAAAATATATATAAAAACATTCATATATAACACAAACATAACACATATTCGTAGAGACGAGGTTGGACTTAAAAGGGGTTTTGTAGATTTAATTAGAAAATTTATAAGAAAAATATTGATATTTGCTAAATATTTTTGTATTTGGAACAAAAATTATGGAGAAACATTCTAAAATGAAGAAAGTTTTGCGATATGATTTTTGGAGAAATTGTGTGCCCATATATCCTTTTCGTCCTATTGTTATTTATGATTTTGTATGTAAGTATGTTAAAGCCTTTTTTCCATAGGTTTTATTTTTACCAAACTCAAGTGTCTAAAAGTGAATGTATTACAAACACTTTTCATACATACTCATTCTTTTATTTACTTGCATTCTAACTCACACATGTACGTATGTATACATATATGCACTCAAAGGAGTAAGTAAAGTAACGTACATTGTTTGTTTGTACCCAGTAGTTCTAAGCTGAAGGCCTATCTTTCAAATTGGAGAAATGGCTAGCGATTCTAACAAGACAAACATTTGTCATTATAAATGGAAGGAAAATTTAAAGAACATATGAAAATAATTTATCTTTTTACTAGTTTTTTGTATTATTTTCTTTCTTAAACTGCTGGTTTCTTCAACTATTGTTTTATACTATATAAATATATATGTATATTGTATGTAAGTACATTTGTCAATTTGTGTGTTCGTGTATAGTAAGTAAATACATTTAACTTTTAGAAATGTATGTATGTTACCCTGTATGTGCTTATTTTTTAGTAGATGTGTTAGAATTTTTGCATGTTCAAACATGCACTAGACCTGCATTCAATCTTTTTTAAAGGCATTTTTTCACATACTTAAGTTTTGCACATTGTTTTCTCTACTAAAATATATTTCAAAATTTTAACATAAAACAAACATAACCTATGGTTCTACTGGTAAGAAAATGCAAAATAAAATCACTAAGAAATACATACATATCGCTTAGCTCTTTTATAGGTTAAAAGATATTGTGGTGTACAAAAATAATTTCATCTAGAGAATTACATTATTCTCATTCATAACTTTTTATATTTTAAAATTTTATTCCTCGTTTGTATAGATAATTCGTTTTCACACTGTAAATACAATGCATTTTTTTCAAGCTCAATCCATGATGGTCTCAATTCTTTTCTTTTTCATTCCCAATAAATACACATTCTTACCATTACCACAAGAAAGTTAAAGTCAAGTAAATATTTTAAAGTATAAAAATATATATTCACATTATTTACATAGTATTTACATTGTGCTTGAGTAAAAGTATTCTTATGCAGTGTAAAAAATATGTAAAAACAAATACAGTAAAGAGCAATAAATTTGCTCTTATGATTTATTTATGATTTTAAATTATATAAAGCATTTTTAAACAACATTTTCTTAAGTATTAAAGCTAAGTTTTTGCTTTGAATAAATATTGGCTTCTAAAATATTTTTTCAAATTTGGTTTCTAGCAAAATTTTGCTATAACTTTTATTTATGCTTTTCACTGTTTGTCGTAAATTCTTTATATCTTTATATATATTGGAAAAATGCCTTAAAGTAATTATATTACATTGATGTAATGTTAGCAGTCAATATGGAATTTATTTTACAATATCTTCATCGTTGTTTGAGGATTAATTTAAGATATATTTATTTTAAAATTTATCTAAATTTATCGATAAGAGATTTTATCTTCTTGAACAGAAGTAATTTACGAACAAAAATATATTTTACATTGTCAGAGTAAAACAAGTTAAAATTTTAATTGCCATTTAAGTTAAATCTAAATGCTTTAAGAAAACTAAGAATAAGTTTTAAATAAGAACTAAAGAGCACTTATATGCTTTTATTTAAGTTTATAAAAAGCTTTTTATATAAAAGTAAATATAAGTGTTTTTGGCTACTTTTGTTTAATTTGAAAAACTTTGTAAGCAAGCAAGCTTTGCTGTTAGTAAAAAGTTAAGATTTTTTTAAGAGAAAAGCTTTAAATTAAGGAATTCTTGTTTGTATACAAAATGAGTGAAATAAGAATGTCGCACATTCTTATAGATTTGATTTAGTATTTATGTATGTGTTCAAGTAATATTGCAAAATTTCAATGAGTTTATGGAGATTTTTTCATTACAATAAACTAATTAGTTTTATACTATTAGCAATTTTTGAGCTTAGAAAATCTTAATTTTCTTAGAAAAGCTCTAAACAATTTTTATTCTGACTAAAGTAAAGATTTTATAAATTTTTCTTAATCTCATGTCTTCATAATTGTATTGAACTCGAAAGCTCTTCAAAAGTCTCCGATATGTTAATGTATTTAGAAAAATCCGAATGTTTTTAGCTCTATTATGCCCACCATCAAAAAGAATGGGGAAGATTGTCATTCGTTTGTAATTTCTTTAAAATTGAGCGTCTGTCTGTCTGTCCTTCTTTCTTTCTGTCCGTTTGTCTGTCCTTCTTTTTGTCTGTCCTTTTTTTGTCTGTTTGTCCGTCTGTCTGTTGTCGGCACATAGAGCCTAAACGAAAGAAGCTAGGTCACAGAAATTTGCCAAAATATATTCTCCATTTCTTGGAAAATTTTGATATTGAAATTTGACGAAATCGGTTTACATTTTACCATATCTCCCGTATAACCTCGACTAGACCAATCGCTTATTTGCTAATTAATGACAAATAATAATAGATATGATCATAAAATTTAGCGCAAAGAAGTTCAACGTATAAAATTTAATCAAAATCGGTGCGCATTTAACCATAGCTCCCATATAAAACACTTACGAAAACAGTTGCAAAATTTTGTCATAATCGGTCGCCATTTGAACATAACACCCATATAAAAACTTACGGAAACACAACAATAATAAAGCAGGGGTTTTTTGTCTGTCCGTCAAATAAAATCGTGTTAACGAAAAGTGCTAAAGGGACAAAAATTTACTAAAATACTTTCGATTTGTTAAAAAAAGTTGTGTTTTGAAAATGAGCGAAATCGGAAACTTAGAGCTCCCATATAACCTCTCCCCTTGAATCACATTAATGCTGATAAATTTAATACAATTGTAATAACTATGACGACAAAATATAGACTAAAGAAGTTTTATGCAACTTTTGGTCAGTATATCAAATTTTATAGGAATCGGTCCATATTTTACTATAGCTTTCATATAAAAAACAGCTTTCATATAAAAAACACTTACGCTTATGCATAATACAATAACTTTGCTTATGATTATAACATGATCAAATGCACAGTTTACGATTTAATTCACTTTGAGTAATTTTCTGTGGCTCCACCTGTCGGACTTTGCTCATTCCAATTCATAAACATTCGTCGGCTTATCCGACTTCGAGTAAATTTCAGTGGCGCCACCTGTTAAAATTTCTTCATACCAACTAAGAAACCTACGTCGGCTCATGTGCAATAACTTTGCTAAAGATTGTAGCATGATTAAATGTACAGCTTACGATAAAATTGACTTTGAGTAAGTTTCAGTAGCGCGACCTGTCGGAAATTATTCATACCAACTAAAAAACCTTCGTCGGCTCATGCGCTACAACATTGCTAAAGATCGAAGCATGGTCAAATGTACAGTTTACGATTTAATTAATTTTTAGTAATTTTCAGTGGCGTCATCTATCGGAAATTAGTCTTATCAACTTAAAAACCTTCGCCGGCTTATCCCCTACATCTTCGCTAAAGAGCATAACATGATCAAATTCACAGTTTACTATTCTATAAAGAACATACATACAGACAAACATTCATTTGTTTAAAAGGTATAACATTACCAATTTTTTACCCTTTTTATCCCCTAATTTCAAAAAGTTCCATATGCATATTTGGTACTTCTTTGATACCAATTGAATTCGGTGCATTTTATTAAAACGCAGTTTTAAAAAATATTATTCATGTTACTTTTTGAGATGTTAGATTCTCATTTTATCCCCTTTTTACCCATTTTGGCCCCAAAATCAAAAAAGTACCAAATACGTACCTTTACATACATAAGAAACTCCTAACAAAATAAATGAACCTGTTGTGTTACTATCAACTTATGTTTGCCCAAACTACATATCAAGCACATCGAAAAGTATTTAACAACTTAATAATGTAAAACTATACCCGGTTATGAGACTAAATTTTGTGCAAAGTAAATACTAGGGCAACCTCTTAGATATTTACTTTTAAATATTGAACTATAAAGCTACTGCAACCAAGTTTAGTCCAAATATTTTACTAACAATAGCACATATTTTACCAACAATACCACATATGCGAGATAGGCTTCTAAATTTATAACAATTTGATGGTGGGTATATAAGATTCGACGCAACCGAATATAACACTCTTACTTATGTTTCTAGTAATATGTGTGTGGGTGAAATATCTATTAGCTAAAAAAAAATCTTTAAGTTTATATTACTAATTTACTCTAATATCGTTAGTATTTGTCTTTGACCATTATTTTTTAATATCGCTAATCACCTTAAGTACATTTAAATTAATTCCTAGTCTTCATCTCACTCTAAAAATCACAGAATACTTTAAAATATGTTAAACATACACAAAAAATGTAAACTTAATTTTTATGCAAATAAAATGTAGACCATCATCATATCAGCAAAAAAAAAATCTCCATTTGCCAAGAATAGAAAAGAACAAAAAGTTTAAAAGCGACATTTGTTAAACTTTATCAAGAAGTCATATTATTTAATAGAATTGTTCTTTCGTCCTTAATATATGCAGTCACTCAGTTACTGGCAAAGGACAAGACCAAAAAAAAAGAAAAAGCAAATGCTAAAAACTCTGCAAATAAAAATTTACTTTGAATAAATTACAAAAAAATAGTTGAAAAAATGGTAATAGGAAAGAAAAAACAAAAAAGCAAAATATACATTAAAAGTAAACGAATAGAGAAGAACAAATTTTAAACAAACAAATGAAAACCGATAACAGCCACAGACAAACACTAGAAACTTATTAAGTATTCAATAGAATTAAATATTTTCACGACTACATAAAATGGACGATAAAAAGAGGATAGCATGAATTTTTTTTATTTCATTTTTTATTCAAACAGAAAATTGTACAAAAAATGTGCAAGTACATTCTGTTAAATTTTTCAATTACATTCTGTTAAATTTTTCAATACCGAAATATATTGAGTTTCGTTATTTGATTAAGAATATTGATGCAGATTTTCGTGGTATCCTTTGACTTTTGGCTACTTTTGGCCAGATATAGAGTAAGAGATATTGTACAAACACAAGCATTTTCGTTTTAATGTTAGACATCAATCATAGAGTGAGTTTACTTCTGTATGTTAGACTGCATTCATTTTCATTTCAACACAGAGCAGTACAAACCAAAAGAAGACTTTTGAGGTTTAATAGAAACAATTTTGTAAATATTAAAAGCTTTCTAAATATTAAAAGCTTTTTTAGTGGTATAAAAGGTTTAACTTATTGAGGGCTTTAAAGCATCATATTAATAGTATATAAAAGCTTTACTTAAATAGCCTTGAGATATTGAAAAGTTTGTATAGTTAACCATCAGCTAGAAATAGTATACCTTGTACAAAATGACAAAGCTAAAGAGATCTTAAGAGCTTTTTAAACTTTTAAGTAGTAAAAAAGGTTTATCATGTTGAGAGCTTTAAAGCCACATTAGGTAAAGCTTTTATTTGTTTCAGCAGTATGTAAATGCTTTACTTGAATAGCCTTGAGGTATTGAAAAGTTTATAAAATAGCCATCAGTGAAAAATTATTTATTTATAGTGGAAAATATTCTTTAATTTTTATAATGAAAAATTTTCTATAAAATTTTTAATGTGAAAAACTTTCTATAACATTTTTAAACCAAAAAATTTTCTATAAAATTTTTAACGTGAAGAATTTTCTATAACATTTTTATTACGAAAATTTTTTATTAATTGAAAATTTTCTATTTTTGTGTTGAAAAAATTTTATATTGAAAATTTTTACATCAAAAAATTTTCTATCAAATTTTTATAAAATTTTGATACCGAATAATTTTCTTTAAAAATTTAGCACCGACATTCTTTTTTAAATTGTAATACCGAAAAATTTTCTAAAAATTTTTTTTAGTGAAAAATTTTCTATAACATTTTTTTTTAAATTTTTATACGGAAAAATTTTCCAAAAATTTTCATATCAGAAACTTGTTTATAAAATTTTAATACCAACATATTAAAAAAAAAAATTTCTATAAAATTTTTAAATCAAAAATTTTTATAGAGAAAAATATTCTATAAAATTTTAATTCCGAATAGTTATGTATAAAATTTTTGTACAGAACAATTTTCTATAAAACTTTTATAGCGAAAAAATTTCTATAAAATTTTTGTACGGAAAAAATGTCTATAAAATTTTTGTTAAAATTCTTTAAGCAAAAACTTTTCTAAAAATTTTGACAACTCGACTGTGGTCGAGGGCGCTAAGTGTTGATGACGTCCTGTGGCAGGACAGAAATTGCAATACACTAGCCGCGTTCAAAAATAATTTTTTCAGTTTTTCTCCACAATATTACTTTCAAATTAATAATTTGAAAATAAAAAATATACTCAAGCCTGATAAATCCTAATTTTTCAATTAATTCAATTTAAAGTTCGAATAATTAATTAAAATATTAAAAAATTGTATAGCAAAAATTGTCTATACAATTTTTATACCGAAAAATTATCGATAAAATTTTTGTACGGAAAAAATTTCTATAAAATTTTTAAATGAAAAATTTTTCTATAAAATTTTTACATTGAAAAATGGTTGATAAAGTTTTTGTATCAAAAAGTGTTCTATAAAATTTTTTTATCGAAAAATTTTCTTCAAAATTTTTGTATCGAAAAATTTTCTTTAAAATTTTTGTATCGAAAAATTTTCTATAAAATTTTTGTATCGAAAAATTTTCTATGAAATTTTTATACTGAAAAGTTTTCTATAAAATGTTTATACCGAAATATTTTCTATAAAAATTTTACATCGAAAAATTTTCTATAAAATTTTTAACGAAAAAATTTCTTTCCAATTTGGATACCGAAAAATTTTATATAAAATTTTCATACTAAAAAAATTTCTGCAAAATATTTGTACCGAAAAATTTTTTTATACAATTTTTATAGCGAAAAATTTTCTATAAAATTTTTATACCGAAAAATTTTCTATAAAATTTTTATAGCGAAATGTTTTCTATAAAATTTTTATACCGAAAAATTTTCTATAAAATTTTTGTACCGAAAATTTTCTATAAAATTTTCATACCGAAAAATTGTTTATGAAATCTTTATATCGAAAAATTTTCTATTTAATTTTCATATCGAAAATTTTCTATTTAATTTTCATATCGAAAAATTTCTATAAAATTTTTATACCAAAAAATTTTCTATAAAATTTTTATGGCGAAAAATTTTCTATAAAATTTTTATATTGAAAAATTTCCTATAAAATTTTTATATTGAAAAATTTTCCATTAAATTTTTATATTGGAAAATTTTATATAATATTGTTATACCGAAAAATTTTTGTATCGAAAAATTTTCTATGAAATTTTTACATCGAAAAACTTTCTATGAAATTTTTACATCAAAAATTTTAAATCGAGAATTTTTTTTATAAAATTTTTATATCAAAAATTTTTCTTTAATATTTTAATATTGAAAAAATTTCTATGAAATTTTTACATCTTGATAGTGAATAAATTTTGATAGTGAAAAATTTTCTATAATATTTTAATAGTGAAAAATTTTCTAAAAAAATTTTAAAGTGAAAAATGTTCTATCAAATTTTTATATTGAAAAATTTTCTACAAAATTTTTATACCAAAAAATTTTCTACAAAATTTTTATAGCAAAAAATTCTGAATATAATTTTTATACCGAAAATTTTTCTATAAAAGTTTAATATCGAAAATTTGTCTATAAAAGTTTTATATCGAAAATTCGTATAACAAAAAATTTTCTATAAAATTTTTATATCAAAAAATTTCTATAAAATTTTTATATAGAAAAATTTTCTATAAAATGTTTATATCGAAAAATTTTCTATAAAATTTTTATATCGGAAAATTTTCTTTAAAATTTTGATAATGAAAAATTGCTTATCAAATATTGAACCGAAAAATGTTCTATTAAATTTTGATACCTAAGAGTTTTCTATAGAATTCTGAAACCGAAAAATTTTCAATAAAATTTTTATACCGAAAATTTTTCTATAAAATTTTAATATTGAAAATTTTTCTGTACAATTCTTATACTAAAAATTTTCTATAAAATAAAAAAATTTTCGATGAAGTGAAGGTAGATGAAAACTGAAAAATGTTTGTTTTTGTTCAGTCGATAATCTACGCTTTTACTTTTGGTTTATGAACATAATTCTTAATAGTTATGTTTGTAAATTTAGTAATAATGCGAGGTTTTCGATCTGCCTAAATTGGGGATAATCCTCCTGAAGAGATGGCTTAACCAACCATCGAAACGCGTCGAGGAATTTGGTTTCGCCGCAAACATTTTTTGGCTTTTTATCAATAAATTGATCTGTTACATTAATAAATAAATGTAACAGGTTTGGGATCAAATGCAAATACTCTTCTTTTTGAATAATATTTACATCCCGACTATTTTGTTATTTTTTGATAAAATGTTTATACCGAAAAATTTTCTATAAATTTTTTATACGGAAAAATTTTTGTATCGAACAGTTTTCTACTCCGAATATTTTCTATAAAACATTTACACCGAAAATTTTTCTATAAAATGTTTACGAAGAAAAATTTTCTTTAAAATGTTTACACCGAAAAATTTGTTATAGAATTTTTAAACCCAAAAATTTTCTAAAAAATTTGTATACCGAAAAATTTTCTATAAAATTTTTGTACAAACACATTTCCTTTTTAATTTCTGTACCAAAAAAATTTTATAAAATTTTCATAACAAAAAATGTTTATATCGAAAAATTTTCTTTAAAATTTCAATACCAAAAAATTTTTATATCGAAAAATTTGCCATAAAATTTTTAAACCGTAAAATTTTTTATAAAATTTTTAAACCGTAAAATTTTTTATAAAATTTTTATACCAAAAATTTTTCTTTTAAGTTTTTAGTCATAGCTTTATCACGATTAAAAATTTATACTATAAAAATTTAGAGCTTTGTGGTAAAAAAATTGAACAAAAATTTTGGCTACCGAAAGTAAAATTAGCATAGAAAATCTACAACCGAAACTTTTATTTGTAAAGAAAGACTTAATTATTTTATCATGATAGTATAACAAAACGTTTTAAAAATTGTCGAGCAAATAAAACGTTATTGCTAACTAAGCAATTTAAACTATGTTTTTGCTCTTAAGAACCCAAGATCGAAAATGATTTAACGCCTTAAATTAAAGTGATCTTCATTATCTCAAGTATCACCTAATGTCAGAAACGTTGCTCAACTCCGTTGTAATTTTGATTGAAATATGTTGAATTTTATCTTCTTCAAACATTAGTAAATATTTTATCAAAACGAAGCATATTTCTTATGTCTTCCTCCAACAACTGAAAAGGCAAAAGAGATCGAAGGAAAAGAAAATATAAGTTTATCTTGATTTCTTTGTTTATGCAACCGTAGCATAGCAAGTGGCATCATAGCGCATTTAGCGAAGAAATATATTAAATGATAGAGGTCAATTTTTGGCAAATAGTTATTAAATTTAAGTAATAAATTTGAACATTTCTATTGCTATTCTTTAAAGTTTTTTTTTTTTTTTAGAACCAGCATTTATTTTTCTATGCTTTGCCATACGAAACGAATAAATAAGTGAAAATAAAAGAAATGAATATGGGGAAAAAGCAAACGAATTTCTAAGGGTTTGCAGCAAATGAAAAGCAATAATTTAACATTATTATATGGCATTGAGAGAAATGGAATATATATAATATATATAATGTTATGTGGTTTTAGGAAAATGATGCAGTGGATGAAACTTTATTAAGGGAGCTTGAAATAGAGTTTTTCCATAGGAAAATATTTTTAACAAAAATTTTCCTATAGAAAAATATTTTTAAAAAACATTTTTCTATAGAAAAATATTTTGAACAAAAATTTTTCTATAGAAAAATATTTTTAACAAACATTTTTCTATAGAAAAATATTTTGAACAAAAATTTTTCTATAGAAAAATATTTTGAACAAAAATTTTTCCATAGAAAAATATTTTTACCAAAAATTTTTTCTATAGAAAAATATTTTTAACGAAAATTTTTCTATAAAAAAATATTTTTAACGAAAATTTTTCTATAGAAAAATATTTTTAACGAAAATTTTTCTATAGAAAAATATTTTTAACGAAAATTTTTCTATAGAAAAATATTTTTAACGAAAATTTTTCTATAGAAAAATATTTTTAACGAAAATTTTTCTATAGAAAAATATTTTTAACGAAAATTTTTCTATAAAAAAATATTTTTAACGAAAATTTTTCTATAGAAAAATATTTTTAACGAAAATTTTTCTATAGTAAAATATTTTTAACGAAAATTTTACTATAGAAAAATATTTTTAACGAAAATTTTTCTATAGAAAAATATTTTTAACGAAAATTTTTCTATAGTAAAATATTTTTAACGAAAATTTTACTATAGAAAAATATTTTTAACGAAAATTTTTCTATAGAAAAATATCTTCAACGAAATTTTTTCTATAGACAAATTATTTTTAACGAAAATTTTTCTTTAGAAAAATAGTTGGAACGAAAATTTTTCCATAGAGAAATATTTTTAACGAAAATTTGTATATAGAAAAATATTTTTAACGAAAATTTTTCTATACAAAAATATTTTTAACGAAAATATAGAACAATTTTTTTATCAAAAATTTTTCTATAGAAAAATATTTCTATCAAAAATTCTTCCATAGAAAAATATTTTTATCAAAAATTTTTTTATAGCAAAATATTTTTATCAAAAATTTTTTTATAGAAAAATATTTTTATCAAAAATTTTTCTATAGAAAAATATTTTTAGTCAAAAATTTTTCTAAAGACAAATTTTTTTTATTGAAAATTTTTTAAAGACAAATTTTTTTTATTGAAAATTTTTCTATAGAAAAATTTTTTTATCGAAAAATTTTCTATAGAAAATTTTTTTATCGAAAATTTTTCTATAAAAAAATTTTTTTATAGAAAATTTTTCTATAGAAAAATTTTTTTATCCAAAATTTTTCTATTGAAAAATTTTTTTATCAAAAATTTTTCTATAGAAAAATATTTTTAACGAAAATTTTTCTATAGAAAAATATTTTTAACGAAAATTTTTCTATAGATAAATATTTTTAACGAAAATTTTTCTATAGAAAAATATTTTTGACGAAAATTTTTCTATAGAAAAATATTTTTAACGAAAATTTTTTATAGAAACATTTTTTGTTGAAAATTTTTCTATAGAACAATTTTTTTATCAAAAATTTTTCTATAGAAAAATATTTCTATCAAAAATTCTTCTATAGAAAAATATTTTTATCAAAAATTTTTCTATAGAAAAATATTTTTATCAAAAATTTGTCTATAAAAAAATTTTTTATCAAAAATTTTTCTATAGAAAATAATTTTTTATCAAAAATTTTTCTATAGAAAAACATTTTTATGCAAAATTTTTCTATTGAAAAACATTTTTATGCAAAAGTTTTCTATTGAAATATATTTTTGTGCAAAATTTTTCTATAGAAAAATATTTTTATGCAAAATTTTTCTATAGAAAAATATTTTTATGCAAAATTTTTCTATAGAAACATTTTTTTATCGAAAATTTTTCTATAGAAAAATTTTTTGATCGAAAATTTTTCTATAGAAAAATTTTTTATCGAAAATTTTTCTATAGAAAAATTTTTTTATCGAAAATTTTTCTATAAAAAAATTTTTTTATCGAAAATTTTTCTATAGAAAATTTTTTTTTATCGAAAATTTTTCTATAGAAAAATTTTTTTCGAATAGTTTTTTCGAAAATTTTTCTAAAGTTTAATTATAGTGATATTTTCGATATATAATTTTAAATTAATCTTAGGAAAGCTCATCAAAGCAACTTAAATCTCATATAAAAAGCTTGGAGTATTGAAGCTTTTTGTTGTGTTGTAAAACTTACTTTTTGGGAAGCTTATAAATGTAAGTTTTACACAAAAGAATGTTCTTATAAGCTTGTCACTTAATTATTTAGCTCTCACTGTAGCTTTTTATGAATATAAAGACGAATATAAGAAGGTGCCGGAGAATAGTTGAAAAAGAGTAAAGGGAGCGAGCTAAAGAGGTAGGGAAAAGTAAAGAAACAGAAGTCGATTTAAAATCATCCATGCAAGAAATACAAAGCAAACCGCGCTTTATATTCACAAGCACAGGAAGTTGAAAATGTTGTAAATTACAATCTGTCTGTCTAACACTTCCGGCTGGACCGCCTGCTGTTGTTGCAAGCTCTATTTACAAAGCTACAAAGCTGCTGTCGATGGTTGTTGTTCCTGCAACGAATCCATGAGCACGAAAAATAAATGTATTTATGTATGTATGTGTGCCATTGGACTACATTCACTCATACATATGTATTCATTTGCCTGAAACATGAGGAGCATGTACTCGGTACATGTGTTAGTGTGGTCATACAAATTGCAAGCTAAATAAATGATTTTCAACTTAAGCTAAAAATAAATGAAAAGCTCAATCTACCTAAAGTAAAGCAAAAAAAAAACAGAATAAACGAAACTAAAGTAAACTAAACTATCCTAGATTATTTTGGTTACATGGTCGGTCAATTGTTGGAAATAGTAGGACAAGTGTTGGAAGGGAATGAGGGGTAGGGCAGTTGGTATAATCGGTGAATAAGTGAAGCTGGTAAATGACTAAGTGAGTCCAAAACAAAAATAAATGAAGAAACATTTATTTACACTAGCAAAATGTTTTCACTTTAATTTTCAGTTCAGTCTATACTTTATTCCTCTAAAAATTGCATCAACAAAAAAAAAACGAATGCAAGAAAATTTCTCATCGAGACAATTTCATGCTCATCTGCATAAAATCAATTCCATTTTGAGACAATTTGAAGATTAGAATACAAATTTCGTATTATCAATGGGGAAATTGTTAGCAGCAGCAACAATGGAGACTATGACAAAAATAACTTTGCTGATCATCTTTAGCCACATGTAAATATGTATTAGAGTGTCCCAAAAAAATAAAAGTCGTTTCTTCAACTCATATCTTCAATTTTATACAAATGGTGTCATAAGAACAGAAGATAATAAGTAAGAATGCTCTATAGTTGGTCAAGACCGACCATACGATACCCTTCAAAACTAAAGTAAAAGGTGTTGTTTTTCCTGTATAAACACAAATATTTGCTTAATTTTACCATCATACAAAAATGTTCTCAAAACGTATATATTTAAGCTGTTTTCACTTGGACTTTGGTAATTTGGATTATGAGACTACGAGAGCTAGGGTCAACTGTGAACCGACTATCCCGAAATTTTGCAAATTGATTGCAATTTTCACAAAAATTATGTTTGCAAAAAACAACCACAAAAATTCCTATTATCTTCAGATTTACGAGAATTTTAGTGATTTTTGTCTCATTTAGAGAAAAATCTTTTCATCAAAAATTTTTCTATAAAAAAATATTTTTATCAAAAATTTTTCTATGGAAAAATATTTTTATCAAAAATTTTTCTATAGAAAAATATTTTTATCAAAAATTTTTCTATAGAAAAATATTTTTATCAAAAATTTTTCTATAGAAAAATATTTTTATCAAAAATTTTTCTATAGAAAAATATTTTTATCAAAAATGTTTCTATAGAAAAATATTTTGATCAAAAATTTTTCAATTGAAAAATATTTTGATTAAAAATTTTTCTATAGAAAAATATTTTTATCAAAAATTTTTCTATAGAAAAATATTTTTATCAAAAATTTTTCTATAGAAAAATATTTTTATCAAAAATATTATTTTTATTTAAAATTTTTCTATAGAAAATTATTTTTTTCCAAATTTTTCTACAGAAAAATATTTTTGTCAAAAATTTTTCTATAGAAAAATATTTTTGTCAAAAATTTTTCTATAGAAAAATATTTTTGTCAAAAATTTTTCTATAGAAAAATATTTTTATCAAAAGTTTTTCTATAGAAAAATATTTTTATCAAAAATTTTTCTATAGAATAATATTCTTATCAAAAATTTTTCTATAGAAAAATATTTTCATCAAAAATGTTTCTATAGAAAAATATTTTTATAAAAAATTTTTCTATAGAAAAATATTTTTATCAAAAATGTTTCTACAGAAAAATATTTTTATCAAAAAGTTTTCTATAGAAAAATATTTTTATCAAAAATTTTCTATAGAAAAATATTTGTTTCAAAAATTTTTCTATAGAAAAATATTTTTATCAAAAATTTTTCTATAGGAAAATATTTTTATCAAAAATTTTTCTATAGAAAAATATTTTGATCACAAACTTTTCTATAGAAAAAAATTTTATCAAAAATGTTTTTATAGAAAAATATTTTTATTAAAAATTTTTCTATAGAAAAATATTTTTATCAAAAATTTTTCTATAGAAAAATACTTTTGTCGGATAGTTTTCTATAGAAAAATTTTTTATCAAAAATTTTTCTATAGAAAAATATTTTTGTCGGAGATTTTTCTATAGAAACATTTTTTTTTTATCGAAAATTTTTCAATAGAATAATAATTTTACACAAAATTTTTCTACAATTTGACGAATTCCAATTTCATTAAATTATCTTTAGAATTGCGGCCTGTACTTTTGTTACATGATTTATATGTGGGTCCAGCCAGCCGTGGACTAAGAATGTAATTCTACGTCTATTGGTGTACTAAAAGGTGGATCTAAGATAAATATATAAGAACGAACTTATAAAACCCTTTCCACCTATGATGAGGAAGAGTTAATTATAAGTATCCAGAAACTGCAGAATAAGTTCCGACTTTATAGCGAATAACCATGACCCCTTTTTATGAGGAACGCCATGAGTATTTTTTGTGAAATTTCAAGCAACAAGGATAAATTTTTTGTTGAGCCACTCTAATGTTTTAAGTTGTCGCCAAAAGCTAGCACTAATACAAAATGCTCCAACACAAATACAAATATTGTCGAGTTTCTGCTTTAAACTCAGTAACGAGTCACAGAAAACAGAGAATACAACCGAACGAAGTCTTTACTCATTTGCAACATTTGACTATTCAAATTCAAATAATTTTATACACTTGTATTCTTCATTCCAAAGCCATTGCCTGGAATAATTCAGACTAAATGCTACCGTACAACTACTCTCAAATGCTACTGCTAGCAATAGCAATGACAGTACAATGCACTCTAATGCATTAAATTAAAAGTTCCCCTACCATTTTCGATTGGATACAAAATGTGCTTTTGGGAAATTCATTCGTTTTGTTATATATATTCCACAATTCTACAGTTTCCTTTAGATTTAGTTGTATATCTCTACAAAGACGAAAAATACCCGTTAATAAGAAAGAAAAAAACTCGTGTTTCTTGCAGCGTTAAATTATGTGGCCAACAATTTGCTTGTGGCATTTGCTTTTAATACACGTACAATAGATTTTTATAAAAACCATTCCACCTCCCATTCCTACCCACTGGCAATATTTAGCTCAAATTCATTGAAATGTATGTCTCAAATAAAAGAAAAAGAAATGAAAAAAACTGTCAATTACGAATTAGATTTTTTTTTTCATTACGAAAACGGAAAACTTTACAAAACGATTTGCAATTAGCGATTTTGTTTAGAAATTGTAGAAAAGTATTTATTTGTTGAAGAAATATAATCGTATATACTTTAAATGAATGAATGGTTATTAAATTATTTTAGCATTTATATAAAAAATTAAATATTTAGAGATGATTTCAATATAGTTCTATAGAAATGGATTTTATTTTGATACTTAGTATAAATGTGGAATTAAAAACATATGTAGGGCATACAAATCGACATAGACCAATGAACAAGTTAAAATAAAAAAAAAAATCCATATTATTTCTATAGATTTTTTTTCATTTGCTATACCGTCTATATATTGAAAAAAAAAACAAATAAGAAAGTGCTATAGTCGGTCAAGCCCGACCATATGATACCCTTTACCACTAAGGTCAAAGATGTTCTTTTTCCTGTATAAAGACAAATATTTGCTAAATTTTGCCATCATACAAACATTTTCTTAAAACTTTTATATTTGGACTTATATGAGGGCTAGGGTCAAATGTGAACCGATTATCTTGAAATTTGGCAAATTGATTGCAGTTGTTATAAGAATTATGTAGGCAAAAAATAAACTTACCATCTTCAGGTTTACAAGAGATTTAGTGATTTTTGTCTCATGGTACAGTGATTTGGGTTTATATAAGCAGTATTTCTTTTAAATTTCATTAAATTACCTTTGATTACAAGGTTTCCATCCGTCCAGCCAGCCAGACTGATGGGAGGACTGACATCGCTAAATCGACCCAGAAAGTGATTCTAAGCCTATTGCTAAGGTTGGTCTAAGACAAATATTTCTATGCGTTACATACATCAGCACAAATTTATAATACCCTTTCCACCTATGGTTGTGAAGGGTATAAATACATGTAAACATGTTTTATAGAATTCTTATACCCTCATAGCTGGAAAGGATATTATAAGTTTGTGCTGATGTATGTAACGCAAAGAAAACCTTTTAGTTTTCTTAGAATCACTTTCTGAGTCGATTAAGCGATGTCTGTCTGGACCCCCATGTAAACCTTGTAATCAAACTACAGGTGGCAATTCTAAAGATAATTTTATGAAATTTGCCACAGATCATGGCTATTGATTTCCGTCAAAATCGGTCCATTATTTATGGTACCTCCCATAGGTACCACTTACCGGAATTGAAATTTTGGACACAAAAATCAATACTTTTTAATGAAATTCAAAACATATTAAAAAAAAAATATAAGAAAATCGCATGAAATATTTTTATAGACCAATTTTTATATAAAAATTTTTGAAGAAAATCTTTCCATAGAATAATTTTCGTATACAATTTTTGCATAGAAAAATTTTTGCATAGAATTCTTTTATAACAAATTTTTATATAAAATTCTTTCACAGAAAAGTTTTTTTATAAAAAACTCTGTCATAGAAAAATAAATCATAAAAAATTAACATAGAAAATTTTTTCATTAAAACATTTTTGTACAAAAATTTTTGTTATAAAATTGTTCATAAAAAAAAATTTCTTATGAAATTTTGTTTTTTATATTAAATGCTTTCATAGAAAAATATATCTAAAATTTTCTCATAGAAAAAGTTTTGTATACAATTGTTTTTATAAAAAAATTTTGGCATAAGATCTTTTTATAAGGATATTTTGTTATGAGATATTTTTATAGAAACATTTTCATATAAAACCTATTATATCAGAAAAATTTTTCGATAGAAAATTTTTCCCATAAAATTTTTCATAAAAAAATTTTTGTATAAAATTTGTTCATAAAAAATTTTTCTCCGAAAAATTTTCAAACTAAATTTTTTCATAAAAAAATTTCCTATAAAATTTGTTCATAGAAAAATTTCTTATGAAATTTTTTTATCAAAAAATTTTCGTATAAAGTTTTGTTTTGAAGAAAAATTTTTGATTATTTTTTTTTTTATAAAAATTATCTTAGAAAATTCTACGAAAATTTTCATATAAAATTCTTTAATAGAAAAAAAATTTTTATAGAAATATTTGGGTATAAGACTCATTCATAGAAAAAATTTTGTATACAATTTTCTTCTAGAAAAGCATTTGTATACATTAATTTATAAGAAATTTTTATATAAAATACTTTGATAGAAAAATGTTCGTATAACATTTTTTCATAGAAAAATTTTCGTCTAAAGTTGTTTATAAACATTTTTGTACAAAATTATTAAAAAAAAAAATATTCATTTCATAAAAAATTTTTAGTAACTTTTTTCATAATTTTATACAAAATTCTTTTATAGAAAAAATTTCGTGTAAAATTTTCTCATAGAAAAATATTAGTATTATGTTTTTTTATATAAAATTGTTTAATAGACAAATTTTGGTAGCAAATTTTTTTATAAAGAAAATTTTTGTATAAAATTTTTTATAGAAATATTATTGTAAAATTTTTTTAATAAAAAAAAATGTTCATAGAAATTCAATTTTTAATAAAAAAGTTTTAGTGAAAAGTTTGTTCTAAGAAGATTAAATAAAGTTTTTCATAGAAAAATTTTTGTTGTAAATTCTTCTATAAATTTAATACTCTTTTTTGTAAAAAAAATTTAGTATAATTGCTTTTTGTTCATTGAAAACTTTTAGTATTAATTTTTTTTATAAGAAAATTTTTCATGTAAAATATTTTTATAGAACATTTTTTGTATGTATTTTCTCAATAGATAAATTTTCGAATAAATTTTTTTAAAATATTCTTCCACAGAAAATTTTCGTATAAAATATTTAATAAAATGATTTTCGTATAATTTTTTTTAACAGAAAATCTTTTATATAAATATTTTCATAGAAATTTTGTGAATCAAAAAAAAAAAAAAAAAAAACTATCGTCTTGTGTGATGTCTATGGCTTTTCACTTTAAATCTTCAATTGTTTAAAATTCTTTTAACTCAGATTTTAAATCGTATTTTATTCTTAAAATTCAAATAAGCTATAAAATAAATTGTATTAAAAAATGTTATATCTCATAAGCAAATTTTAAATTTAGCTTCAAGCTATTTTATTTCTCATTCAACTTTAAATATAATGCGGATATTGAAAATAAAAAAAATCGTCCCTTAAACTTAACTGGTTGTTATTGATTTTTCGTTTAAAACCTAATTAAAATTTCCTAAAAGCCACAAAAAGAGACGAAGAATGATGTGGAAATAAATAAGAAAAACACTAATAATTTGCATGTTTCGTGCAAATATTTTTTAAAAAAATAAACAGTCCAACATGGAAAAGGTGGTGCATATAAAATAAAACTATTGTACGAGTATATAAAAAAGACAGCTGTGGTGAAAAATTACAGAGGAGTGTGAGCTTTAGGTGGATACAATTAACTCATACCAAAACAGGAAAAAAAAATTAAGAAGAATAAAAAAAAATATAATGAAAATAAAACTACAACGGCTGGAGTGCAACAACACAAACCACATCAAATGGGGAGATATATAAATAATAACAACAAAATAAAAACCGATCGCATGACACCCTATTTTGCAATATGTGCAATACATGAGGTTTTAGAGAACAAAATTTCCTTTTTTGCAGGGACCGTAACTGTTATAACTTTTATCGTAAAAACCTGAAAATAAAAGTTATTTTTTGACTTTTATTTTTTCGAGCAGAAATAAAAGTTTTTTTCTTACTTTTATTTTTTCTATAAAAAATAACAGTTATTTTTGACTTTTATTTTTTCAAGCAAAAACAAAAGTTATTTTTTAACTTTTTTTTTCATACAAAAATAACAGTTATTTTTGACTTTTATTTTTTCGAGCATGAATAAATTTATTTTTACCTTTATTTTTTTAAACAGAAATAAAAGTTATATTTCTTTAAATTCTTGAAAAATTCATTAAAAAAATGTTTCAAACTAAGATAATTTTTCAGTCAAAATAATTTGCATATTCTCAAAAATTAATGGAGTTAAGTTTTGTAAGAATAATGGGGTTGAAAACACAAATAAAGTCAAAAAATAACTTTTATTCACGCTCGAAATAATAAAAGTAAAAAATAATTGTTATTTTTGCTCGAAAAAATAAATGTTAAAAAATAACTTTTATTTTTGCTCTAAAAAATATAAGTTAAAAATAATTGTTATTTTTTTCTAAAAAATAAAAATCAGATTTTTAAAAAGCATCGCATTTCATGAAGATTTGGTCCAGGACTATCAAAATGGTATACCAGGTTTTATTCTCCGACATTTCCTTGAGGTTGCTTTTTTTAATCAAAAATTCACAAATAACAGTTATTTTCGGTCCCTGTTTTTTTGTATTTTATAGATTTTTTTTTATATTTCTGAAAACTTCTTTTCAGAATTCGATGTGGTCAAGAGTACTCCAAAATGGTCTTTAAAGCACCCGATCATAAGCCTTACTATAAAAGCTGCTACTCCTTGAACAACAATTTTTTAGGCGGTGCCCAGAATCTATAAAACTTCATTTTAAGGGGGTGACCTAAAATGTATACATGTAACTCAATTCTCATACATAAACCACTAATGAAAAAAAAGAATATTACAAATAAAAAAATACTCTATTAAACCAAATTTTAGAGGAATTGCAAAAAAGCTGAAAAATCTTATTGATTTTGGATGAAAGAAACCAAGAAGCAAAAAAATAAAAATGAATTTTTCGAAATAAAAAATCAGAGCAATTAAGCCAAACACACAATCAGTGTAACAAAAAAAAAATAAAAAGAAAAAGATGAAAAATATAAGGATAACATGAGGATTTTTTCATATAGTCAAAGTTACGAGTTGAACAGTGAATGAGGTAAAATATAAAATCTGTTTTCTGAAAAATTTAACAAACATTTTGGTACATTTGGAAGCAGTTCTGATCAATGAAATTATTAGAAAAGAACAAAATAGTTAACATGGAAAAGTTTCTCTATTTTTCGAAACACTGTGCCATGTAATTCGTTAGAACAACTAACATGTGAGTGAAGGCAATATAAGTCCGTACACACATACAAACATTTGTAAAGCAATAGCGGTAGTATAAACGCCAATTATTGGCCACTCCAGTGTAACAACGGAAGTGGTGCCTACTGAACACAACATTTTGGTGAGCCATGATTTTTTCTTTTTCCAAATTTTTATTTTTCCTTTTTTTTATTACACCGCAACCCAAAACTCTTGAGATGTGCTAAAAAAATAGCGTTTTTTTATTTTTAATTTAGAATTTGACTGCAATAAAAATTAAGGAAACGAATGTGGAAAAAAAATTTTGTTGAGAAAGCAAAGTATGAAGAATTATTGTTAGAAAAAATTTAAGCCAATTGTGGTTTTTACACATCGTTTGTTATTGAAGATGGTCTGTTCTTAGATGTACTTACTTACACACATATACTTATTTACATTTGTACACATTCTTACATACATATGTATATATTCATATGTTAGTAAGTCTATGTATTGAATAGCATAGAAATTGCTTTGTATTTAATTTACGGAAAGTTTCATAAAGTAAATTTTCGATATTGATTGCAAATTGGGACTTATTTTAAAACATTATTAAAAACTAATCATTATAAATCAAATGATACATTGGATGTGCGATGATGTTTGCAATGAATAGAAACATTAGCTTGTCACTTATCAATAAAAATACCTATAGACTCTGAGTCGATTTAATGATGTCCGCCAGGCTGGTTAACTGCCTGGATTTCTTTTTTATTACAAACCTTTTTTCATAGAAATAACTTACCGGTGTATAGATTTTTATCATTTTTAAAGAGAAATTAATTGAAAAAAAAAAATTTAATAAATTTTAAACAAAAGTTTTTCTATGAAAAACATTTAATATGAAAATTTTTTTCTGAAAGAAGATAACAAATTGCAAACAAAAATTTCTCTAAAAAAATTTATACGAAAATGTTTCTATAAAATATTTTGTACGAAAATTTGTATATGAAAATTTTTTCTATAAAATAATTTTATATAAATATTTTAATATAAAAGAATTTTATACGAAATTTTTCCTATAAAAAAATTTTAAACATAAATTTTCCTATCAAAAATTCTTTATACGAAAATTTTTCTTTACAAAAATTTTTCTTATAAATTTTTGTATAACTTTTTGGTCAAAAAAATTTTAGTATGAAGTACTTTAGATTTTTTTTGTATAAAATTTGTTTTTAGAGAAAAATGTTCATATAAATGTTTTTATTGAAAAATTTTTATTTACAAATTTTAGCATACAATTTTTAATATTAAACTCTCGTATACATTTTTTTATAGAGAAATTTTTATATGCAATTTTTCATACAAAAATTTCAATAAAAATTTTATATCAAATACTTTCAGAAAAAAACTTCATATTTAATAAAAAAATTTTTGTATAAGATTTTTTCAAAATAGAATTTTTAAACAAAAATTTTTGTTGGAAATTTTTTCATCGAAAAAATTTATATGAAAATTTTACATCGAAAAAATTTTTTAAGAAAATTTTTCATCGAAAAAATCTTTTAAGAAAATTTTTCTAGAAACAAAATTTTTCTATTAAAATATTTTATATAAAAATTTCTTACGAACAAATTTATACAAATATTTTTCTATAATAAAATTTTGTACGAAATTTTTAAAAAATTTTATTATAAATTTTTCCATGAAGGAATTTTATTATAAATTTTTCCATGAAGGAATTTTATATGAAAATTTTTCTTTTAAAAATGTTATTACGAATATTTTTCTACAAAAATCTTTCTATGAAAAATTTGATAAAAAAAATTTGTATACGAACCTTATTCTATCAAAGTATTTTATATGATAATTTCTTATAAATAAATGTATACTAATATTTTCCTATGAGAAAAAGTTATACGAAATTTTTTTAGAAAAAATTTTATACGAAAATTTGTTCCATTGAAATATTTTATACGAAAATTTATACAAATATTTTTTTATGAAAAAATTGTATACGAAATTTTTTCTTTTAAAAATTTTATATAAAAATTATTCTATGAAAGATTTTTATTCGATTTTTTTTTTTTATGGAATTTTATATGAAAATTTTTCTAATAAAAATTATATACGATTATGTTTCTACAAAAATCTTTCTACGAAAAAATTTTATACGAAAATTTTTTTATGAAAAAAGTTTTATCGATTTTTTTTTTTTTGAAAAAATTTTATACGGAAATTTTTGTATGAAAAACTGTTATACAAAATTTTTTCTAGAACAAATATTTTTCTATTTTATATTTTATATGAAAATTTCTCATAAATAAATGTGTACTTATATTTTTCTATGAGAAAATTTTATACGAAATTATTTTCTATGTTTAGAAAAGAATTTTGTATAAAAAGTTTTCTATTAAAGAGTTTCCAACAATTATTTCTATAAGAAATTTTAATAAAAAATTTGTGTATAAAAAAAATTTATACGAAAGATTTTCTGTAAAAGAACATTATACAAAAATTTTTCTATGAACAAATTTTATACAAAAATATTTCTATAAAAAAATTTTATATTAAAATTTTTATAAACAAATTTTATTTGAAAATTTTTCTAAGCTTAATTTTTTATAAAAAATTTTCTATAAAAAATTTTATTTTTCTATGAAAAATATTTATCTAGGAAAATTTTTCTATGAAAAATTTTTTTTATGAAAATTTTTCTATCAAAAAATTTTAATAAACAAATTTTCGTATCTATTTTTTTATAGAAAAGGTTTTGTTTAAAATTTATTTATAAAAAAAATTTCCCATGAGATTTTTTGATAGTAAAATGTTTGGACCTTGACATATTAAAACTTATTGGAAAATCCCAAGACGGTTTTGTAAATATCCTCACAAGATTTAATAAACGCTGTAACGTTTTGAAAAATACCAGTAGTATCTTCTTTGTGATAAGCATAACAAAAACTAGTAGTTTTTTACATTTGTTGCTTACGAAACTTTCGCGTTAGCAAATTTTAAAATTTTTTTAAAATAAAAAATCAGGTTTACTTATTAAAATCCTTAGATCCTCTACCCTTATGATTACTGGTGCCATTAGGACTACGCTTTCTAAGGCACTCTTCACTTTATTAAACTGGCTTCTGGCTGATGTAATGGCTCAACACTTAGCCCTTAACTGTGTCATTATATGTAACTCCATTATTTTGGATAGACTCAGAACTGACCCCAAAGCAACGACTATTGCATTGCCACCCTATTCTTCAATCACTTCTTCACTATAGATATCTTTGGGGTCCAAATCGACTCTTGGTACCCTGAAGATGTATACCGATGGACCTAATCGACCAATGTTTCGGGTGGGGCTTTTTTCCACTGTTAAGGATGAAAATCTACTTTAAGCTCCCAAAATGGGCTGAAATTTCAACCATCTATAAAGCGATCAAGTGGCTTGGTACCACTGAATATACTACAGAGCTACACCTCTACCTCGATTTACACGATACTCAGTTTACGCAAATTTGAATTTACGAGGTTTTTAAAAAAAATATATATTGATATATGAGTAAAATCAAAAATTTTCGAACACGTACAGAACCACACATCTTCAATTATGATGAAATTGAATATTCGCGCTCCACAACGCTGATACTGTTCGAATAGTGCTTAGAAATGTTCAGAGAAAATTTAGGCACAATCGGTCAATATTTAGAGGTCGCGATATTTTTTTTTTCAAAAAACTGGTTTTTAGCAAGCAGCATTATTATAAAGTCCTCCTCACATTTAAGTTGAAGTTGTTTTAAAAATATAGTGAAACTTATAACTAAAGCTACTACCGATACAAAAAAAAAAATAAAAAAATATTCCGTCCTTTAGTTACTTAATTTTTAATAAAATCAATAGTTCTTAATCGATTTTAACAAGCTGGTTTTACTTACAAGATATCTAAAGGGTGTCCCAATTAGAACGCAATTTTTAAATTTTAAGTAAAATACAGATATTAAAAAAAAATCATGACTTTATTATATCGTAAAGCAGACAGAATGAGGTTATGTATGGAACAAGATATCGTGGAGATGCCCGCCACTGCTTTACTGACACACACTCGATCTTTTAATGCAATTTTCAATGACCTTTTTGAATAAATGCTGCGGTATTTCATTAATGCTGCGGTATTTCATTAATGCAGCTTCCAATTTCCTCTTTTAAGGCTTGAGTCGTCGTTGGCTTATTCGCGTAAACCATCGACTTCAAAAAAACCTAAAGAAAAAAATCTGAAGGTGTTAAATTCCTAGGATTCCATTTCTGGTCTAAAACGCGAAATAACACGATCGGGAAATGACTGATGTAGCAATTGAATTGTTTCTCTGGCTGTATGATATGTAGCGCCGTCTTGTTGAAAGCACATGCCATCCACATTCATTTCTCAATTATAGGCAAGAAAAAACTGGTTTTTAATTTACGATAAAGAGCGCCATTGACTGTTTACGCTTGACCTGCCTCATTTTCATAAAAAAAAGTTCTAATGATTCCTCCAGCCCAAAACCCACACCACACAGTAACGCGTTGAGGGGATGCATTTGCTTCTCGTGAATCACTCGAGGATTTTCCTCACCCCAAATCCGACAATTCTACCTATTGACGAAGCCATCAAGATGGAAATGGGTTTCGTCACTGAATATGATTTTATCGGCAAAATCAGCATTTTCATGTTGTCTCTCAAATAGCCATTAACGAACTCCCTTCGCTGTCCATGATCATCTGGCTTCAGTTCATGAGTCAATTGAACTTAGTATATATGAACTTTCTATGCATGAAGATGCAAATCTTTCGTCAAAATTCGCTGCATAATAGATTTGGAGACACCAATTTGCTGAGCTCGGTGTCGAATTGAGGTGGATGGAGTTTGAACGACATTTTCGGTCGATCGACCTGGTCGAAGGCGCGTTGTTGTCTTTACATCACTAACAGACCCAGTTTCGGCAAATTTATCCATTAATCTCTTTACAGTTGACTCTTTTGAAGCATTATTGTGATCCCAAATTGATAAATTTGAATTTTAACGGAAGTATCTCTAATATATAAACAAATATAATAATGATAATCCAGTAGCAGTGTAAATACATTATATACACTACATCTTACAAAAGGTCTGAAATATAGAAATCACCATTCATCGCGACATCTAAATATTGTTCCTTTGAGCCAATTTTTTTACTAAACAAAATCAAGCTCATGGAGAAAGTGTTGGACTATACTTTTACTTTTTCATGCAAGCATGTCATATTCTAATTAACTATTTATCAGCAATGATACATAAAGTTCATGTTTGTACGATTTTGTTTTTGTTAAATAATGCTCTTCTTTTAGTCGGTATTTTGGCTGCATTGAGAAAGGGCCATATTTAAATAACACCTTCATCTGTAAAACTCTCAACCACACAATCATTTTTAAATTTTCTAAATTTGGTGAGCCCTGGTCTATGTTCTAAAACCCTTTTGTTAGAAAACCATGATTATTACGAAAATTATAATTATTACAAAAAAAATTAAGAACTTTAATCCAACACAATCTTAAACTAGTTTTCTCTGGCAACAATAATAATAATCCTTTAAGGCAAACAGAAAAAAAAAAAACAAAATTATAGCTCACAAAAATATAAAAACAATAATTGTACCTCATCAAAAATCATTATAGATTATTTAGTGCTGCTCCTCTACCAGACACAGCCAAACAAACTCACAACAAGAACTTGAGAAGAAATTCAAAATTATTAAGAAAAACTTTTACTTGAAAATTTTCAATAGTAAAAGTTGAGAGAGGACGACAAAAAAAGAGAAAAGAAAGTTATAGTTTTCTTAACAGTTTTATTTTTTGCTTCAGTTGTTATTTAATGCCACCAAATTGATGACATCAGTCGTGGTAACCGTAGTCAAAATGAGACAGGGAACATTGCATTTGAATGTCTCTTTGATTTGTTATTGAAGTTGTGGCTGAAAAGTGTTTCCGGTGCACAGTGGGTCGTTAGGTAAGTGGGTCAGAAAAAAATTAAAATTAAAAAGTGTAAACAAAAAGTATGGCTATCAATAACAAGTGTCATAAAGGTGCTTTCTAACAGATCTTTTGAAAACAGTCATCTTTTTTTAAAAAAATTGTCAAACTCTTGTCGTTTATTCAGTCTGTCTTTCAAAATCATCATGTATCCGATCGATTTAAATCTTGTAATAAAATAGTTCAATATTCTGGAATACATTTTCATCTCACGTGGAGTTGATGTGAATTGGACAAAGAGATCTTGACTTGTGCCAAAAGCACAAACTACAGAGCTTTTAAAAGCTAACATTAGTCAAATTTAGAATTATTTACGCAGGAATATCATTGAAAACTGGACTTTTCAGACTCAGAGGAGCCATGTCAGAAACGATTCTAGACATAATTATATAAATTTATAAAAAACAAGTAACAAAGAGCTATAGTCGGTCAATCCCGACCATACGATACCCTTCACCACTAAGGTCAAAGGTGTTTTTTTTCCTGTATAAAGACGAATATTTGCTAAATTTTTCCATCCTACAAACATTTTCTCAAAACTTATATATTTAAGCTGGTTCCGTCATTTGGACTTATACGAGAGCTAGGGTCAAATATGGACCGATTACCTCGAAATTTATCAGATTTATTACAGTTGTTATAAAAATAATATATGCAAAAAATAAACTTAAAATTCTCACTACCTCAGATTTACAAGCATTTTAGTGTTTTTGTCTCATTTAGTGCATTTTGATAGAAGAGTTTGTATGGTCAAATGTGGACCGATTTCAACGAAATTTAGTACAGTGATTTTAGTTCACATAAGCATTATTTATTTTAAATTTCATGAAAAAATATTGATATTTGTGGCCAATATATCAATTCCGGGAAGTGGGACCTATGGGAGGTACTATTAATAAGTACCTGGTTGACCGAGCTTTGCTCGGAGGCAAATTTTAAAGTTTTTATATAAAATAAATTTAGAGGAAAGCTATTGTACAAATATTTAGTTAATTTTGAATTATTTTATTTATTTTGACCGACCAACACATAGTTTGCATAGTTTAGTTTGCACAGTTTAACTCATTAAATTTTGGAAATTGGTCATACCAACAGAAACCTCCGTCGACTCATGCGCAACAACTTTGCTGAAGATTATAGTCTGATCAAATGCACAGCTTAGGATTTAATTCATTTTGAGTAGTTTTCAGTGGCGCCACCTGAAGTAGTTCATACCAGAAACCTTTGTCTGCTTATGCATAACAACTTTGCTTATGATTATAACATGATCAAATGCACAGTTTACGATCTAATTCACTTTGAGTAATTTTCTGTGGCGAAAGCTGTCGGACTTTGCTCATTCCCATTCATAAACCTTCGTCGGCTTATTCGCAACAACTTTGCTGAAGATTATAGTATAATTAAATGTACAGCATAAGATTAAATTGACTTCGAGTAAATTTTAGTGGCGCCACCTGTCGAAATTTCTTCATACCAACTAAGAAACCTTAGTCGGCTCATGTGTAACAACTTCGCTAAAGATTGTAGCGTGATTAAATGTACAGCTTACGATTAAATGGACTTTTAGTAAGTTTCAGTAGCGCCACCTGTCGGAAATTATTCCTACCAACTAAAAAGCCTTCGCCGGCTCATGCGCTACAACTTTGCTAAAGATCATAGCATGATCAAATGTACAGTTTACGATTTAATTAATGTTTAGTAATTTTCAGTGGCGCCATCTGTCAGAAATTAGTCTTATCAACTTAAAAACCTTCGCCGGCTTATCCGCAACATCTTTGCTAAAGAGCATAACATGATCAAATTCACAGTTTACTGTTCTATAAAGAACATACATACAGACAAAAATTAATTTGTTTAAAAGGTATAACATTACTAATTTTTTACCCTTTTTATCCCCTAATTTCAAAAGGTTCGATATGCATATTTGGTACTTCTTTGGTACCAATTGAATTCGGTACATTTTATTAAAACGCAGTTAACATAATGTTCATATTCGAATTACTTTTTGAGATGTTAAGTTATCATTTTATCCCTTTTTTACCCATTTTGGCCTTAAAATCAAAAAAGTACCAAATACGTGTTTAATGTTTCTTACACATCTATTGATTGCAGTACAAAGTTTCTTTCTATATTATTTAGTTTAAAATATAAGTATGTGTTAAAAAAGTACCAAAAAAACTATTTTCACCCTTTTTACCCCCTATCGGATATAGTTTCAAAAAAGTACCAAACACCTGTCCGCTTATTTTTATAGCTGTTTAAAACGTAATTTTAATTTTGTTTCTATACCTACTACTTTAGAAGATATATCGTTTTCAATTTTTTCCCTTTTTACCCGTTTTTACCCTCTTAGATGCAAAGGTTCCAAAAGTCCCTTTTTTTCCGACCCATACATCAAAAAAGATACCCACTATCCAAATTTTATCAAAATCGTTAGAGCAGTTTTCGAGATAGCCATTCTATATATATATATATATATATATACATCAGAGTTCTGCATCAAAACATTTGAAAAGCTTTTCAACACATTCGCTTTTTTTTAGATTCAACTCTTTATTCGTTTTTGTTCACGCGAATCAAATTCGTGTAGAAACAAAAAAGACACTAAATTAAAAAAACACACAAGAGAACTGTAGAGAACTGTTGAGAGTAAAAAACTCGACACGACAACAAACAATTTCAGCAATCACAGTTTTGTTTCATAAAATATCGAATTAACACGAATCATTCGAGTTCATTTGTAGGTATATAAACATTTTTGCGTTGAAATGAAAAATAATAAAATAAAATTAATGTTTACTTTCTTATTTTTATTTTTTATTTAACTTAAAAGTTCTTTTTATTTAACTTAAAAGTTCTTTTTATTTAACTTAAAAGTTCTTAAAAAAACTAAAATTAATTAATTCTTTACTAATTTTTAAAGTTATAATAAAATGAAATATACTTTTTATTTATATTTGTGTATATTGCAAATTATCAGACTTTGAGTTTTATTATATCAATCAATATGTGACAGTTATTTTGATTTAATATTATATCAAGCAATGACTGCTTTTTATTTTGTGATTAAGTTTTTTAAGCAATTTCTGAGCGATATCTTTTAAAATTGATTTTTTAGAGCAGGAATTTTATTTTTTATATAAAATCGGAAATTTTGAAAATTTTCCATAAAAATAGGAAAATTTAAAATTTCCCATCAAAAAGGGAAATTTTTGAAATATCCTATATAAATGGGAAATTTTGGAAATTTCCCATAAACATTGAAAATTTTGAAACCTTCTTACAAAAATTTAAACTTTTAAAACTTCTTATAAAAATAGGAAATTTTTAAAAATAAAATTTTTGAAATTTCGAATAAAAAGGAAAATTTCCCATAGAAATGGGAAAAAAATTTTAAATTTCCAATAAAAATGGGAAATTTTTTAAATATCCTAAAAAACAGATATTTTAAAAAGGAAAACTTTTAAGTTTTCCAATTTTTCCATTTTTATGGAAAAGTTTTAAAATTTCCTATTTTTAAGGGATATTTTTAAAATTTCCCATTTTTATGTTAAATTTTAGAATTTTCCCATAAAACTGGGAAAATATTAAAATTTCCCATTCTTATTTTCAAAATTTCCTACTTTTATGGGAAATTTTCAAAATTGACCATTTTTATGTGAAATTTTCAAAATTTCCCATTTTTATGGCAAATTTTCAAAATTGACCATTTACATCGAAAATTTTCAAAATTTCCCTTTTTTATGTGAAATTTTCAAAATTTACCATTTTTATGGAAATTTTCAAAATTTACTATTTTTTATCGGAAATTTTCAAAATTTAACATTTTTATCGGAAATTTTCAAAATTTATTATTTTTATGGCAAATTTTCAAAATTGACCATTTTTATGTGAAATTTTCAATATTAACCATTTTTACGGAAAATTTTCTAATATTACCATTTTTATTGGAAATTTTCAAAATTTACCATTTTTATGGTAAATACAAAATATTATTATTATGCAAATACAGAATATTAAAAATATATGTATACTAACCTCTTAATTTTTTACTTCTTTCACAAAACAAAATTATCAATTAATCAATCACTTCTTTCGCAAAATGTTTTTTAATTAGCAGTTAATCAATCACTTAAAGAAGGGAATGTGCAACTGTCATTCATTTACTTAGATTGTTTTTAGAATTTTTAGTGTTACTCTCTTAATATACATGAAAGAAAAAAACACTCGTTGTAAATGAAACAAACAATGTTTTGATTCTCTTCTCATTTTTCTTTATTCGAATTGAGTTGTAACACCAAACTTGATTTTGCAGTACTCATTCGTTTCTCTTTCTTTTCTATTTTTCTTTTGCACTGATCGACACCATTTAAGAATTTTACTGTGATTTGAGATTAAGAATGTTTTGATGCAGAACTCTGATATACATACGATTATTGCTCGTTTAATAATATAAGATAAGATAAGATATACCGATTTTGACGAATTTCAATGGCCATGGTCCCACTATCAAAAAAATTATCTGCGCTTAATTTCATTAAATTATCTTTAGTATTATGACCTGTACTTTGATTACATGGTTTACATGCGGGTCCAGCCAGCCGTCCAGGCGGATGGACGGACATCGTTAAATCGACTAAGGCGTTACATACATCAGCACAAACTTATAATACCCTTTCCACCTATGGTGGTGAAGGGTATAAAAATTGCGAAACGCCCCACTGTGCACTGCTATACATATTAGGGTGACAATGAAAAATCAACTTTGGATTTTTGATGATAAATGTGAAGATTCTTTTGCCACTTGGTCTAAAATATACTTGCTGAAAATTTGAGCCAAATCGGATAACTCTATCCCGTGCACCTTTGAGGTCAAAGTTCAAATTTTGGGAAATATAGTGTATTCGCCTATATTAGAGCTAAAAAAATAGCTTTTCGATATGAATTATACCGAAATCCAATGGGATTAATGTGCCACATAGTGTAGAACTTGCATGCTGAAAATATTAGCCGAATCGTGTAACTCTATGCCGTGCACCTTTGAGGTCAAAGTTCAAATTTTGGGAAATTCTGTATATTTAACTATAATTGATTTAAAAATATCGTTTTTTTAAGTATATTCATTTAAATTGTTCAGAAACTGGATGTTTAGATATTTCTAAAAGTATTCTGAAATATTATGAGTAAATTTAACCCTTTTTTGCAACGGCTAGTTAATTCTAAAAACGAAAAACTGAAATTTTAAAACCAATATTTAAAAATATATATTTATGTGAATGTTTTTCGTATAGAAGCTAAAGTAGTATATTTTAATTGGAATAAAAATATGTTTTTAATATAAAAAGTAAGGCAACTTGAGAGGTCTTTTCCGGTAAGTTTGATTAAATGTAATCATTTCTTAAATTATTTAAATTCGCATGCTTCGTATATTGCTGTCGATAGTTTTGTTCACCGTGTGAACATGCTCCCCGCCGGTGACGAGCCTATATAAAAAAGTGAAGTTTAGTAGAAAATCCTGATTAAAAACGGTATAGTAAGGGTAAATGAATGATTTTTAAGTAAATACTTAGGGTTTTCTTTAAGGGTTAACCGGAATAGGAGCCCATTATGAGCCATCCTAGGGTCGAATCCTAGGCGATCAAGCTTCCACCATCGATACGTATAATATTGGATTTAAGGATGGAGCTATAGATATCGCCGCCAAGTTCCATCTCAAAATGTTTATTCGAATAAAAGTGTGGATCCGCCAGGGCTAAATTATCGAATTTGTCCTTAATAGATGCATTGAATGGTTTCGGGTAAGGGTATTTGGGCAACTCATTGGTAATCATCATATATATTTCATATCTTCTCAACGATGACATATTTGGAGTGATAGTCAATTTTATATATGGGACATTATCGACTTCAAATGTTTTTAATTTATAGTCATCCACAAACGTTTTCGAAATGCGAGAGGTTGAGGTGCTTGGGTTGACAATTGCCCTCACTGTAACAGAACCATCCTCGGTCATGGTGTGGACCCCAGCTGTTGGGATGAAGATCTTGTTCATTGTGGACGGTGGGTTAATAGACCGATCCGCAGCTCTTGAGGTTGAAGGAATTGGTACCGATGATTTTGCGGTTGTCCTAGCGGGTTTGTTGACCTTTGGAGGACGCATTGATCCTTGGTATTCCTGAAAAATCTTCCAGTGGGCATGTAGCATCGTATGGTGCTTCTCCTGGCAAATTCTACACCGCGCTTGATTTTTACAATCTTTTACAAGATGGTTTCTTGCCAAGCAATTCGAACAATAATGGTGTCTCTCTACGGCCTTGTATTTTTGCTGCAAATTATAGTTTGCAAACTTTTTGCAAACAATAATGCTGTGGTCAGCCTGACAGATGCCACATCCAAAGAGTCTCTTTCCGTTGTTGGAAGAAGGAGATCCCTTTGGTCTTCTATTGTTATTGGTGGATCTGTTTTGCCGACTTTGGTTTGAGAGTTGAGTTCTGTTTTGACGATATTGCTGGGTTTTGCGGTTGGGTGCCATTATCTAAATAAAATGAAATGAATAATGGAATTTTTGAAATGAGAAATGGGTTAGTGTGTTAGGGTGAACTATGAGTGTTAAATGGGTTAGTATAAGTGGTATAATGAGGTAAGTATTAATATAAGTGTTAAATAAAAAACCAAGTTTCAATAGCTTTGGTCGCTTTAAAATTCTGAAAGCGAAATTTTATTAATCTTTCAAATATTTTATAAATAATGTTTTAATTTTACCTTAGTTTTTAATAGCGGTTTCAAAACCTAATAATTTTATATGTCGCGCTTCTTGTTACCAATAGAATAATGGCGAAACTTTATTAATTCGTGATACATAAATTTAAGAAAGTTAAACAAAGGAAAAATAGCAAACAATTACCCCGTTGTATCAAGGAGGCTTAAGAAATACTTAGTTGGAAAATAAAGTAGGGTCGATAATTTAGTAACTGTCGGTTACAATTCTCCCCCCAGTAGGCCTGCTGCTCCAGAGTCCTACTCCAATATATTACCGACATCCAAAACTGCCAGTTTAACCGCAGGTCGCTCGATCAGGCCATTTTTGGTCTTAACTTGTGCTCTTCGTACTTGACCGTCTTTTGCTCTAGTTACTTCTACTACCTTTCCCTTAAGCCACGAGTTTCTTTCAGCGTTTTCATCTACCACAAGCACTATATCGCCCACATCAACTGCCTTTGCCCGTTGGGTCCATTTGCTGCGTCGGGTTAATGTAGGTAACATTTCTTTTACAAATCGTCGCCAAAATTGATTAGCAAACGTCTCACTTTGACGCAAGCACATTCTGTAGTCGATTGCTTCAAGCGAACAAAATGGTTTCGTACCATTTGAACTGCCAAGAAGGAAATGATTTGGGGTTATGGCCTCTTGGTCTTCGGTATCAAGTGAGACGTACGTTAAGGGTCTAGAGTTAACTATTAGCTCCACCTCCATAAGCGCGCTTCGTAGACTCTCATCCGTAAATTTTTGAGAGGGTGATATTTTATAGAGAATAGTTTTAATAGATCTTACCAATCTCTCCCATGCTCCCCCCATATGGGGAGCTGCTGGTGGATTGAATTTCCACGAAATGCCTTTCGATGCCATTTCTATTTGTATATCATTTAATTTTATTTTTTTTAGCTCGTCTTTCAAAAAACGATCGGCGCCACGAAAATTTGTGCCGTTGTCACTATAAATTTCAGCTGGAGTACCACGTCTGGCAATGAAATTTCTTAAGACCATTAAAAATGAATCGGTTGAAAGTGTATGAGCAATTTCGATGTGAATGGCTCTTACTGTGAGGCATGTAAAGATAACACCCCATCGCTTCAATGACTTCCTGCCAAACGTAACTGATATTGGACCAAAATAATCAACGCCGACAAACGTAAAGGGTCGCTGGAAAGCTCCCAGGCGTGCGCGAGGTAGAGGAGCCATTTGTGGCGGAAAAGGCTTAGCGGCTTCAATCTTGCACTGTTGACAATTTCTGCGAACAGTCTTAAAAATCGCTCTCAATTTCAATATAAAGTAAACTTGTCTGATTTCATTCAGCACTGTCTCATGGTTTAAATGGTGGTAAGCCCGATGATAATTCATAACTATTAAATTTGTTAAATGATGTTTACCTGGCAGTATGATAAGATCCCTTTGGGGGCCGCAAGCCGGTGTTCCATATTGCGCTCGGTTTTTAACTCTGACGATGTCATCGGCATCTAAGTAAACGTTTAGCTTATCAAAGGCACCGCCCTTGGTAATGGGTCGACCATTCTGTAGTGCTGAGTATTCATCAGCAAAACCAGCTATCTGGACCGTTTTCAGAATAAAAGTCTTCGCCTTACTAAAATGCGAAGCATTGAGCGCCTTTACAATGTTTTGTTGTCGTAGCCTTTGCTGTTGTTGTTCGATGTACATGACCCAATTCGCCACAGCTCGATGTAGTCGGTACCAGCTGGAAAAATATTCATAATTGATGGTAATTATTATCGACTTACGAGTGTGTATATAGAGGTAACGGGGTCGAATTTCTAAATTGCTAACATCTTCACAAATTTGCTCAGTCAAAGTGCAGTTATTCGGCCACTTATCTTCTGGTAGTCTTAGCCAAGAAGGGCCCTCAAACCACTCTTTATAATTTTCAGTAGGTGCTCTAAATTTTGTTGCAAAGTCAGCAACATTCATCGCGCTAGGAACCCATCGCCATTCTGCCGTGTTTGTAAATTTTAGAATTTCAGAAATACGAAACATAACAAATTGTTTGTATTTTCTAGGATCACCCGCTAACCATGCTAAGACTGTTTTTGAATCGGTCCACATTACTCTTTGTTGGAATTTAATGTTGTGGCAGCTTACGGTCTGCATGAGTCTTGCACCAATAGTTGCCGCTTGTAGCTCGAGTCGTGGTACAGAAAGGGGCCGAAGTGGGGCTACCTTTGCTTTTGCTGCAACTAGCCTTACCTCGATTTTTTTACCAATTTCTATTCGGAAATACGAAACGGCGGCATAAGCGTCTTCACTTGCGTCGACAAATGTGTGTAACTCAGCAACATAACATTCTTGTTGTAGTGAAAGCGAATAGCATCGTGGAATGGAGACTTTAGTAATTGTGGGTAAAAACGTTAACCAGTTTTTCCACTTAGTGTAGAGGGTCTCATTAAGGGACTGATCCCAATCTATACCACACCGCCATATTTCTTGAAGAATTGATTTTAAATATGACATAAAACAAGCAACGAACCCTAAGGGATCAAAAACAGACATCAAAACTTGTAAGACTTCTCGCTTGGTAGGCACAATATCCTCCTTTAAAATTGGTCGCTGAAGCCGCACAAATTTTAAATTCATTTTAAAAATGTCGGATGAAGGGTCCCAGTAAAGGCCAAGAATTTTCTCAAACTGAGCCAAATTTTCATTATTTTCAAAAGTTTTCTGTTCGGTGCCATTTGTTTCTCCCAGTGCTTCCAAAACTTCATGTGAATTTGAAGACCAGTTTCGCATATGGAAACCCCCTTTAGCATGGACTGCTCGAACACCCAGTGCCAGTTCAATTGCTTCCTTAGTTGTGTTGGTAGAGTCAATGAAGTCATCCACGTAATGCTGCTTTGTAATAGCCTCAATTACTTTTGGATTTTTGCCAAAATCGGTTGCATTTTTATCCCTCACAAAATGTGAAATGCATGGAGAGCATGAGGCACCAAAAGTGAGCACGTTGAGCTGATAAACTATTATGGAACTATTTTTGTCAAACCACAAAAAACGTTGGACACCAGCGTCTTCTTTACGCACCTTAATGCGGTGAAACATTTCAGCTATATCGCCACATATGGCTACAGCTCCCATTCGAAATTTGAACAAAATTTGCATAAGGGGCATTAGTAAGTCAGGGCCCTTCAATAAAAAATCGTTAAGGGCATAATCGCCTGATTTGGCTGCAGCGTCCCATACCAGTCGTACTTTATTTGGTTTTTGCGGGTTCCTAACAATAAACGTTGGCAAATACCATATTTTACTTTTATTTTGCTCTAAAACCGCATTAGGTAACCTTTCAGCATATCCTTTTTCCTCTAAATTAGTAATTTGTTGTTGCAAAATATCTCCAAGGGTAGGGTCACGGTCTGCTTTTTGTTTTATACACTTCAAACGCTTTAATGCTGTGGGTAAACTATTTGGCAACTCTGGCGGGTCATTCTTCCATAAAAGCCCAACCTCGTATCTACCATCCTTAAATGTACACGTTTTGTTTAAAATATCTATGGCTTGTTGATCCTCTTTTGACATGGGTGGTGTGTCTGCAAATGAGATGCCAACGCTTTCGTCAGAAAAGTACTTCTTCACCAGCCCGTGGATATCGTCACAGTTGCATTTATGAAAATTTAGTTTACCAGGTGCTGTAGAACCACCACCAAACAGAGTCCAGCCCAGTCGTGTCTTTGAGGCCACTGGTTGGTGCCATCCACCCTCACGTACCCTCATTGAAGAGATTAGATTTGCATTGTTAATCCCAATTATCATTAACGGGGTCACGTTCGCATAACCTTCTAATGGAATATTCTGAAGGTAAGTATATTTACTTTTTATATCATTTGCATTCATGGTTTCATTTGATAAATTTAAATTTTTTACAGTATATACGTTGCTGAGTGGATAAACCTTCGAATTGGGTTTAGCAGCCGAAATTCGTAAATTTAATCTCCTAGAGTCATCTTCATAACGGGTGACGTCACCAGTCCAGCGTATACACAGTGGGTCATTGATACCTTTAACGCCCAATAAGTCGGCCACTTTTTCCTCTAAAAGCGTTAGGGTCGAGCCGTCATCCATAAGGGCGTATATTGTGGCAGATTTTTTGTTACCATAAAGCGTGACTGGCACTATTCGGTAATATGACTCACCTTCACTAGAGGACCTATGGTTGTTGACAGTACCACCAGTCGCCTGATCTTCACTGTGTAATAGCGGATTATGTTGTACGGTACATCCGTTCACCCCACACTGTTTAGTAAACCAACACTTACGTCTATGGTTACCCAAACAAATTCGACACAAATTATTTGTTTTTACAATATCCCAGCGGTCGGACAAAGACAAATCTTTAAATTGTACGCAATGGGCTAACTTATGCCCCTCTAGGCATTTAACACACTGTTGCTGTTGACTCTGAGTCGTGTGTGTATTCACACGGCCCTCGTTCTTGACAGGTTTTCTTTCATGGCTGACATCAAATACGGGTATGGTTACCTTACATGTTGCCTCTGCTATCATGTACAGCCAGTCTGAAAAGTTCATTAAATTTGGCCGGGCAATATCCCTCGAATGTAAAGCCCACTGCATCACCGTGTCAGTTGGCAACTTGTCTACCAGTTCCTGCAAAAGAGTTGGATTATTAAGATAATCTTCTAATTGGGATGCTCGTATAGTTGCACATAGATTCTTAACAGCAAATGCGAACTCTATAAGGGGCTCCAATTTACCCCGTTGCAATGTATATCTGCGCACATCATCAATTAATTTTTTTATAATGCACTCGGGTCGACCATAGTACATTTTAAGGGTCCGTATTATGTCTGGAACCATTTCGGGCAGCATCAAACAATTCCGAACAGCTTCCCGAGCCTTACCTTGTAAACACTTTTGCAGTCTTACCAAGTTTTCCTCATTGGTGTAACCGGCAACACGATTGCTATACTCAAACGAACTTATAAATATCGGCCACTCTCTAGGGTCTCCATTAAATGTCGGCAGATCTCGTGGCATGTAGTGCCGTGCCATTAATTGAGTCGCTAAAATGCTCCCATTATCAGCACCTAAACTGTTTGTTAAATTAATTCTGTTATTATTGTTGATATTATTACTGCTGTAAGCAAACATATGTTCATGATTTGTCACATTTGCCCTTTGTTGTGTGACGTCATGTAAGTTGTTTTGACAATTATCATATGGTACCCTAAACTGATCGTTGCCACCTGACGTATTGTTATGGAAACCGGTTTGTGTCTGTGCTAAGTTGCGAGTTACATCACCTAGTTCAGCTACCGACCGTGTGGTGGCGCAGTTGCCTTCACGTATTAATGTTGACTGTAGCTGAAATCTGTTGTTTTTGTCATTTTGACGATTTTGTACACACGGTGGTACATCAATATTTTTATTAATTTTATTAACCACCGGCCGTATAAAATTGTCTGGTTGATGACATTCTTCAGCTTCAGCATGTAGTAACTCGTACTTACGGCGTAAAAATTCCTGCTTAAGTTGCATTTCTTCCTCCAATTGCTGCAATTGAAGTTGTTTTTTGGCACTCATGTTCGGCCAGGCAGTTGTAACTTGTTCTGGGACGTCGGTGACTGTTGCTGGGGCAGAACACCTGGGGGTCTCAATGAATTCAATGGGAGAATTATTAGTTAAGTCCCGAAGTGCAGGGTTGTGTGAGGCATTTTGTTCATTTGTTCCTGAATTACTACATTCATGACACACCCACGAAAAGACGTCGGCATCATCGTCAATATTACAGCAGCTGCTATGAAAGCAATGAAGGCACTTCGAGCAGGTTACCATGGTTCCATCGTCCGGGTCATTGCATAAGACGCAGTTGGCCGCTAGAGTCGGGTTTTCCTGTGACATATTCTTACTAGGTTAAGAATTTTAAAGAATATTGTTAAATAAAAAACCAAGTTTCAATAGCTTTGGTCGCTTTAAAATTCTGAAAGCGAAATTTTATTAATCTTTCAAATATTTTATAAATAATGTTTTAATTTTACCTTAGTTTTTAATAGCGGTTTCAAAACCTAATAATTTTATATGTCGCGCTTCTTGTTACCAATAGAATAATGGCGAAACTTTATTAATTCGTGATACATAAATTTAAGAAAGTTAAACAAAGGAAAAATAGCAAACAATTACCCCGTTGTATCAAGGAGGCTTAAGAAATACTTAGTTGGAAAATAAAGTAGGGTCGATAATTTAGTAACTGTCGGTTACAATAAGTGTGATTAGTGCAAAGTTATGAATGAGTGTAACTAGTAGTGTTAGACTAACTAGAGGGTAAAACGACAACTTTAGCTATTAGTCCAGTTAGATTGCCATCCTTCAATTCGGGTTAGTAGGGTGGTGAATTCTTCGAATGTATGCTTCGTTGTGGTTGACTTCCTCAAGTGGCTTTTGAAGCTCTTGACGCCAGCTTCCCACAAGCCTCCCATGTGTGGAGCTCCGGGTGGTATGAAATGCCACACCAAGTTTTGAAAACTACTTGCCGCGATTACTGAAATCTTGAGCTGTTTCATAAACTCAATCCGCTCTTTCTTCAGCAGTTGACTCGCTCCAACGAAGTTCGTCCCGTTATCAGAGTATATCGCGGCAGGACATCCCCGCCTCAAAAAAAATCGTGCGAAAGCTGCCATGAATGCTTGGGTAGAAAGATCTGATGTTGGTTCTAAGTATATAGCCCTTGTGGAAAATCATACGAATACGCATACGTAGCCTTTGGTGATTTTACACGATCTGGCAGCGTAAGCTTTGATTTCAAATGGTCCTGCGAAATCAACACCAGTGTTGCAAAAGGGTTTTGACAAATGCGTCCGTTCTGGAGGTAAAGCAGCCATTAGTTGGGTAGCTTGGCGATGCTTATATCGTGTGCATAGGGTACATTGATCCACAGTAAAGCGTATCAAATTCTTGAGCTTTGGAATCCAATAGCCCGAACGAATAACTCGTAACATTGCTTGATTTCCTCCGTGTAAAGTGATCAAATGAACGTGATTTGTCAGCAATCTTGCAAAGCAACCCCCGTAGCAAAAAAGGGTTAAATTTACTCATAATATTTCAGAATATTTTTAGAAATATCTAAAACATCCAGTTTCTGAACAATTTAAATGAATATACTTAAAAAAAACGATATTTTTAAATCAATTATAGTTAAATATACAGAATTTCCCAAAATTTGAACTTTGACCTCAAAGGTGCACGGCATAGAGTTACCCGATTCGGCTAATATTTTCAGCATGCATGTTCTACACTATGTGGCACATTAATCCCATTGGATTTCGGTATAATTCATATCGAAAAGCTATTTTTTAGCTCTAATATAGGCGAATACACTATATTTCCCAAAATTTGAACTTTGACCTCAAAGGTGCACGGGATAAAGTTATCAGATTTGGCTCAAATTTTCAGCAAGTATATTTTAGACCAAGTGGCAAAAGAATCTTCACATTTTTGTTTAAAATTCTGGAAAAAAATTTTTCCCATATATTTCATTGTCACCCTAATACATATGTATGTGCGGGCGTATTTCTATATGTTTAGCGGATGTGTTAAATTTGTACACACGCACACAAACACACTCTGTTGCAAATAAATCCCAGAAACCAAATGCTTAAAGTTTATGAGAATGGCTGTCATCTTTTATTCGATTTTTTGTAGCTTTTAAAGTTTTTTTCCCTTTCTTTTGCTGGCAATGATGATCATAATCATTGGGTATTTCTTTTATATTTCTCCCAATTTTTATGCAGTTTTATATTTTTTTTCATTTTCTTCTACGTTTTCGTTAAAAGTTTAAGTTACGTGCACAACTACTGAATTGAAGTTTGTGAAACAAGCAAACTTTTGAATAGATTAAGTGGAAAGTTTTTGTTCACTTTTCCTCTGCCAATGTCTCTGTAGTTTCTTTTATTGTTTGAGTTTTTCATTTATTGCAAGTCGATGATGATGATGACGATGGTGCCACTATAGTGATTGTGGTAATATTACCATTGGCATCGCCATCAGCACCATCAAAATCAGCTAAAAGGCAAAGTTAAGTCACGACAATCAATGCGGTATATAGATTTTTATTGCGCTAAATAAAGGATAATAAAAAAAATTTGTTTAAGTACTTTCGAAAGATGTATGTATGTTTTTGTACGAATGTATGTATATATGCAGATGGACCAAAGTTATTGTGTCCTACATTAAATTTTAATTACTTTATATTTAAATACCTTTTATAAATTGTACAAATTTCATTACTCAAGGTTCAAAATATTTCTTAAAAATCCATTTACATATTAAGTTTTGTTTTGTTTGGTAGCTATCAAATTATGTTCTACGGTTTTGAAAAATATTCTCTTATTTCGCTTACATGTATTGTAAAAAAAATCATCAATACATTTATAAAGAGTATCCAATAGCTTTTTTTAACGTTTTTACAATCATTCAAACAAAGTAACTTTTTTTTTTAAGTTTTTGTCTTAATATTAGTTTTTGCCTAATTAATAAAGATAGTAAAAGAACTTTCAAATTTGTTAAGCAAAAATCAGAAATATATGTTATAATATAGTTAAAACAATATTTTAAGAGGATTTTATGTAAATATTGACCTAGGTATTTCCTCCTATGAAAGGATATAACAAGCATTTCCTTATAACTTAATATACCTAGAGATTGCTTTTTTATTCTTATTAACATAATAAGTGAAATTATTATTCATTTATAAACAATTTTCTGAAATCTAATTTAACAACTTGAATTAATTATTTTTTAGGACTATAAATTTCTATAGTCACTTAAATTTCAATTTCGTTCGACATAAAAATATTGGACCAATTCAATGGTGGTGAATTCTCAAAAAGTCAAATAAACTTAATCTCAGTTTAATGCGAATGCACTAAAAATGTTTTTATTTATATATTTAATTTATAAACAATCATTCCCTAGTTTCTAAATAATGCAAGAGATTTCTACTTGGTTCGTATTAAAATAGTGAACAATTTTAATTAAGCCACTTGGGTTAAGTATTTTTCCACTTAAAATATAATTTTTACAGTCACTTAAATTAATGGCAATTGTAAATTTTGACTTTGTTCGAACATAAATGTATTAATGAATGGATTTGATGGGCCCCTTTAAAAGCTATTATACATACATAGGTGGTTTCAATTAAAAAAAATATTGGCTTAAAACTAAAGCAGAATATATATTCCAGATTCTTGAGAAATGAGCGATGACCATCTGTCTGACTGTCTGTCTATCTGAAATATTTCGGGTACCTGTATTAAGACCGGTTCTAGCTAAGTTAACGAAAGAAATTTCCCAGCCGAAGTCTTCTCTGCCAATTTCAATATCGGGAACTTCAAATCAAATGTCCACAAAAAACAAATTCAGGTCTCCCAACTTACATAACCTATTTTCTTAGTTCTAACACAATGCTCCACATAAGTAACCTGAGTGCTGCTGCTAAATTACTTAAAAACAAAAAAGGATGTGTAGATTCAATTCAAACTCATTAACAGGCATATACAACCCATGCCACTAGAAGCCGAAGACTTTTTATAATTTTCGTAAATATTACGATCATCAAACTCCATCCTGAAACTCGTGAAAATGAGTATCAAAAGCATTCAGTTCGAATTTGAATGTTAGCAAATTCGGCAAGTCGCTTTGTTAAAGAAAATATAAAAACAAAATATACAACAAACGCAAAAAAAATCCAATTTATGGCAATAAAATATACGGTTCGAGAGAACAAAGAAATATATTCCTGAATACTGTTGCCACGACACTATTATTTTTGTAACCATTATTTGAAATAAATGTAAACGAATTGGAAATTTTTTTCGAAAAGGAAATAATTTCTAATATTAAACAGTTTGATAAAAAAAAAATTTCTATAGAAAAATTTTTGAAAAAAAAAAAATTGTATAGAAATAATTTTATTAAAAAAAATATATATTTTGATAAAAAATTTTCTATAGAAAAATTTTTGATAAAAAATTTTCTATAGAAAAATTTTTGATAAAAAATTTTCTATAGAAAAATTTTTGATAAAAAATTTTCTATAGAAAAATTTTTGATAAAAAATTTTCTATAGAAAAATTTTTTACAAAAAATTTTCTATAGAAAAATTTTGATAAAAAATTTTCTATGGAAAAATGTTTGATAAAAAATTTTCTATAGAAAAATTTTTGATAAAAATTTTGTATAGAAAAATTCTTGATAAAAAAATTTTCTATAGAAAAATTTTTGACAATAAAATTTTCTACAGAAAAATTTTTGATAACAAAATTTTCTAAAGAAAAATTTTTGATAAAAAAAAAATTTCTATAGACAAATTTTTGATAAAAAAATTTCTATAGAAAAATTTTTAATAAAAAAAATTTTATATAGACAAATTTTTGATCAAATTTTTTTTATAGAAAATTGTTGATAAAAAAATGTCCTTTAGAAAAATTTTTGATAAAAAATTTCCTATGGAAATATTTTAGATAAAAAAATTTTCTATGGAAACATTTTAGATAAAAAAAAATAATTTTTCTATAGGAAAAATTTTGATAACAAAAATTTTCCATATAAAAATTTTTGATAAAAATATTTAAAACATTCAAGAAAGTGTAATAGTCTGTAAAGCCCAACCATATGATACCCTTCACCACTAAGGTCAAAGGTGTTCTGTTTTCCTGTATAAAAACAAACATTTGCTAAATTTTGCCATCATACAAACATTTTCTCAAAACTTATGTATATATTTAAGCTATTTCTTTCATTTTGACTTAAATGACAGCTAGGGTTAAATGTGGACCGTTTATCTCGAAATTGTTATTACAAAAATAATGTTTGCAAAAAATAAAATTTAAAATTCTCATTATCTTCAGATTTACGAGCGTTTTAGTGTTTTTTTTCTCATTTAGTGCTTCTTGACACATAAGTTTGTATGGGAGCTATGGTCAAATGTGGACCGACTTCAACGTAGTTTGGTGCAGTGATTTATGTTTACATAAGCAGTATTCATTTTGAATTTCTTGAAAAAATATTGATATTTGTGGCCAATATATCAATTCCTAGATGTGGGACCTATGGGAGGTACCATTAATAATGAACCGATTTCTACGAATTTCAATAGCCATAGTCTCACTCACTCAAAATGGTTATATGTGACAAATTTCATCAAATTATCTTTAGAATTACGACCTGTACTCTGATTGCATTATTTGCATGGCCAGCCAGCCAGACGGACGGACGGACTGACATCGTTAATTTGACTCGGAAATTAATTCTAAGCCTATTGGTATACCAAAAGATGGATCTAAGACAAATATTTCTATGCGTTACATACATCGGCACAAACTTATAATACCCTTTCCACCTATGGTGGTGAAGGGTATAAAAATGAACTCGAGCCTGTTTTTCAAAATTTTTTTATTTAAAATTTTTCTAAAATGTTTGATATAAACATATTCTATAGAAATTTTTCTTATCAAAAAATTTTCTATAGAAAAGTTTTTTACCAACATTTTTTTATAGAAAATTTTGGTAAAAAAAATAACAATTTTTGATAAAAAAAATTTCTATAGATTAATTTAACTATTAACTAATATAACTTTAATTATATGGTATTCTGTTTCCTTAATATTATTGAGATCGCAAAGAATAAAAATAAGTTAGTCTCAGAAATATAGGAAAGATAAAACTAGATATTTAATAACAGGACTACTGTGATAAGAGCACGCAAAATTTTAGAGCGTTTGACACAGTCAAAGTAAATGGATTAAATAAGAGCGGTGCTGCTCCAAATGACGGTCGTTAGTATTCTAAGGTTAAACATATGTAAGTTAGTTGCATACAATTCTTCTAAAAATATCATATTCAGTACATAAATATGTATTGAAATTTTCCGGAAAACCTTTATTCAATTACAGACTAAATAGTTACTGCTGTTACTATTTTCATTTATTTACGTCTAAAATCATGTTCTTTCCTTTGTGCTTTTAAATTCTTTTTACAAGAATCCAATACTTCTCTATAGGCTTCTGGATAGATTTGTATCTTGATGTACAAAAATTAAATTATTATTTAAATACCACGACTCTTTTACCTTAGTGGCAGGAGGATGTCAAATTGGGCCACAAGTACGTGACCCACAAATTGTAAAAGGCGTTTTCGTACGTACCTCATTTTTTAAAATTCTGTATTTTTCTTGAATAATGAACTAATTCCTTTATTTCTTTTGGCACAACTGCAAATTTGTTGATATTCAAGAATATTTAGAATCTTTAACTTTAGTGTTTCAAAAATTATGTCAGTACGTGCATTTCATCATCCCTCACTTAAGAGGTGTATTTTAATTTATAAAATTTTAATAAAATTCTTGGAACGATGATTTTCGATGATATTTTTAATATGCTTTCTTGAAGTTCAAACAATTTTTAAGTTCTTCGAAAATTTCAAAATTGTTTTTTGTAAGTTTTATTTCAAAATATGCCCAATTTATATGACAATAACTTCCGATACAGTTGTCATAATCATCTAGACTCAAATTAAAGCCTATTTTATGTATTATTATTATTATTATTATTATTATTATTATTATTATTATTATTATTATTATTATTATTATTATTATTATTATTATTATTATTATTATTATTATTATTATTATTATTATTTTAAAAATCATTTCTTAAAGGGCACAGGATATACTTGACTCAAAGATGTCTCAAAAAGCATATATTCCATATTCTTCTTTATTATTGTAAATATGGAATGTAATATCAATAATAAAATATAAAAAGTTAAAAGTTGGTCCATGTTTTACAAAAAGTCTATTGTTTCACGATTTCCCCATGGGCCAACTTTTTTGAGAAAATTATAAAAATGGAAGAAATGCTTTTTGAGATATCCTACGTATTAAAATGCAAAAGATCATGATTACTAAAACGCTGCAAGTATATTCAGAAAAGGCTATATTTAAAAGGCCTACAACGCTAAGTTTAAATGTAAACTTTCAAAACGCCGCTACTTATTTTGCTATCTCCTTCACAGGATTCTGTTGTCAGAACCTTGCTATTTTTGTTTGGGCTATACAGTATAAATTCTTATATTGGATTTAAAACTTTTAAATTTCAGCTTTAATATAATTTTCAATCTACCCCTTATCTCAGCTAGTTATCAATTGCAAGCAGTATTTTATTTTTATCCTTAAACGCATATGTATATGAAATTGATATTTTTTTCTTTCTTCTGCAATTTGCTTTTGCTGGTGCTCCTGTTGTCTGGATATGTTGAATATAAATCAGCAATTCATCATGCATCACTACAAATGTTGATGTGAATAAATTCTTTTTTTTTGTTTTTTGCTGATGTAAATATTGTTGATTTCCACTCGTATACCTTTGTCTGCTGCAATTCTAGTGTTTTCCTTTTTTTCCCAGTTTCCATCTTTATTCATTCGCTCAATACAAAATGCAGATGGTTGGGTAACAGACGTAAATAGGTATAGCTATTTGTTCTGAATACCAAAGGTTATTTAAAAATTACACTAGTCGGCAAGAAAATAGTTTTTTGTCATAAAGTACTTTAGTATAAGGTAAAAAAATATTTCAGCAATAGTACTAAAAGGTTTAAGGGTACCAAATTTAAGAGTAAACTGAAGTACATATTCTTAATAGTACCAGATATAATATTTAAAACTTATATTACTGAAAAACTGTTAAAATATTTTATAACAAAATTGTAGATTTCCCGATATTCTTTGAATTAAATTTTTAGGTGCGGGCGAAGTCGCAGGAGTCAATTTTCAAGATTGCAATACCCACCATCAAAAAGATTATTGGGTTTATTAACATTGTTTGTAACTTCCCTAATATTGGCTCAAAAACCAAAAGGAATGTCTGTCTGTCTGTCTGTCTGTCTGTCTATCTGTCTGTCTGTCTATCTGTCTGTCTGTCTGTCTGTCTGTCTGTCTGTCTGTCTGTCTGTCTGTCTGTCTGTCTGTCTGTCTGTCTGTCTGTCTGTCTGTCTGTCTGTCTGTCTGTCTGTCTGTCTGTCTGTCTGTCTGTCTGTCTATCTGTCTGTCTGTCTACCTAAACAAAACTTTTGGTATTAAAGTTGTACGACATTGGATTTTATTTGATCATAGGTCCCAAATAACCTCGACTAGGCGAGGAATTTTAACAGTTATGATGATTAAGTTTACAATAGAGAAAACACTGGCAGTTTATCAAATTTCATCAAAATTTGGTTAACAAAACACTTACGGAAATAGCCTAAATTCCGCCATAAATATACAGAAATGCCAAAAAATTATAAACTATTTTCACTAAATTTACCACAAGGAAGTTTTATGTCAATGCTAGCCAGTGTGTAAAATTTTATCACAATCGGTCAGTAGCTCCCATATAAAAACCTACGGAAATACAAAATTACGAAAAGGTAGGGGTTTGTGACGAACGCAAACCCCCTGTCAATCAAATCAAAACACAATAGCGCCTTAAAAAACAGAGCTAGAGGGACAAAATGTTACAAAAGTTTTTTTCGATATCTTGCAAATATTGTGTATTGAAAATGTGTGAAATCGGTTTACATTTCGTTAAAGCTCCCGTACAACCTCAACCCGGGAATCATATTCATGATTGCAAGTTGAATGCAAATGTTATAGCTATGACGATCTAATTTACAACAGAGAAGTTTTATGCAACTATTGGTCAGTATATCAAATTTTAAGGGTCCATATTTGACCAAAGCTTTAATATAAAAGCCACTCCCGGACACCACTTAAATGCCACAAACTATTATATTATAAAAAACTGTAACAGGTGTGGCTACTACAAACAAGCAAAAACAAACTTTATATAAATACCAGCACGTGATGAAATTGTGTGACAATCGGTCACCATTTAAATACAGTTCTTACATATGGGCAAATACGGAAAACATTAAGCAAGGACAAATTTTTAAAACTGTCAAAATCGCGTATTTGTCTTTATGGAAAAATTTACCATATATTGAACCTTAAGAATATAAAATGGATACAATTTTTGATTGGTCTCTTCGTGAATGACAGGGGTTTATTTACACCCATCTCGAATTTTTATACATTTTATAAAATTATAGGATTTTTAAAAGTTCATAAAAATCTCAAAAACATTAATTTAGGTATCAAGTTTCAGTATGGGCTCAAAGTCTGCTTAATTTTATACAATTAGATGTAAAAGACCCCATCGAAAGTAATTGGAGTGATATAAATAACGTCAAGCAAAGAAGGGATCACAGTGTGTAGCGTCCGTCACAGAAATAAAGGCTTTTTAACCCTAACAGTACTGATAACATTTTTATACGTAGACTCCTGATAAGACTAACTGCAGATGATAATTTGAATAGTTCTTTACAGAAAATGGAATTAACATTAAAAGTTTACTAGAAGAATTCAGAAGATATAACAGCTTTGAAAGTGTTACCTTTGCATGGCAATTAATCTGAAATCAAATCTCAAAACATATAAAGTGCATGATGGTTGCCAAAGGCCAATATTTATGTAATACACACAACCAGATTATTGCTTCACGCTTAACAGAATTGTAATTTTCTGAAGTTTATCTATTATACCAGTGCAAAGTTAAGTTTTCAAATTATTAATTAAATTCACACATTTTAAACTAAAATAAAAAAATAGAATCATATCCATTACTTTTTTATATATACAATGCCTTAATTTTCTTACTGGTACCCGGGTACCTTTATCAGTAGGGTTAGAAATATTTGACTTTCGGTGAATCCACAGCCTAAGACAAAAACTTTGAAAAGCTTAGAGAAACAAAAATCTTTAGAAAATAAATAGTTTTAGGAACTTACAATACCTCAGCTTTGTATCATTTATCGTTATAGAGATATTTAACTTTAAAGTTCGTTCGGGTACCCAGGTACCCGTGTCAGGACTGTTAGGGTTAAATTTGACTAGTGCAATTTTTAATTTTTCTACAATTGAACTTGGTTCGTAAAGAGACCATATAGTATGCTTTACATTAGGCCAAAAATATATAGATGTTAATATAGCATTTTAGAGAATAATATGTATAGAAAAACGTATAGCGTCCGTCACAGTATATATTTTTTACAAAATGATATTTATTAAATACAATATTTACGAACACCTGTCTGTCTTATTCATAAAGCAATAACACTGCTTATATTCACAGATTGCACTTATGATATTAGATGTTAAAAAATATAGAGTGGGGCAAATTTTATGCTTTTGAAATTTAATTTTTTTTTTTGATTTGACTTTTTTTGATTTTTTTGACTCTAACAGTTAACCGCAGCATTCTTTCGACGAAAAATAAGATGCAAAAAGTGTAAAACTTTAAATAGATATATGTATGTATCCGTTTTGTGAAATAATAAATTGTACACAAAATCGCATTTTAGTCGCCAATATGAAAAGGAAGTAGATGGCATTCGGGAACAAATAAAACCATTATTTTCACTAATTAACAAATTCTTAAAAAAAATATGAAAAATGAATTTTTTCCTAATAAAAAACATTCAAGTAAAAACTGTATCGTCCGTCACTGTAGCGTCCGCAACAGCTCATTAATGGATTTTTAGTGAAACTGGAATTTTTAAAATACTTTTAAGAGCTGTTTTGTAATCTTCTGATTTTCCTCTATTTTTAATGTACTTACAATTTTTTTCATTACTGTGACTGATTTGATGAAAATTGCAGAAATACGTGTTGAAAAAAGTCTCCATTTTTGTAGCGTCCGTCACAGCATTTTAAAATCGAATATCTTTTTCCTCCAAAAGAAGTATGTAAATTAATAAATGTCATTCGATAGAACAATCGATGGGATAATATTATCGGAAATCTGTGCAAAGATATCTAGTGTAGAACGGTAATGGAATACATTTAAGTACAACAAAATCCGTACAAATGTATTGTCCGTCACGCAGGATTTGCTCATATGTGACCCCGTCTAAGAAAAGAGAAAAGGTGGCTTGTGACTCAAAAACAAAATTTCGAAAAATTAGCTAAAAATTTCGAAATTTGAGTCATAAGCCACCTTTTTATAGACCAGGTCACATATTAAGAGTGCACATACGAAATTAGATAGCTAAGTCCCGGCTTATATACTGCAGATGCATTAGGAACTCCTAACAAATTATATGAAACTGTCGTATTACTATCAACATGTTTATCTTAACAACATACTAAGTACAACGAAAAGTATTTAACAGCTTATTAATATTAAACTATACCCGGTTATGGGACAAAATTTTGGGCAAAGTAAATTCTAGGGAAACCACTTAAGATATATTTAAATGTTGCACTATAAAGCTATTGCAAACGAATTTAGTCCAATTATTTTACCAACAATATCACATTTAGTCCACATGTTAAATTAGCTGCACATTCGTAGATATATGAGATAAGTTTCTAAATTTAACATAACTTGATGGTGGGTGGTGGGCACAGCCGAATATAACACTTTTACTTGTTCGTTTATGAATTAGGGGATAAAAATATACTTGAATTAGTTAATCAGCCTTATTGTAAGTATCGAATTCGTATCTTTGACTATGACATTTTTGTACTACATTTAAAAAAACGTCAATACAATTTCTTTAATCTAGTACGAAACTGTCAAATTCAGAGACATTCGTAATAAGGCTAAATAATTTACAATTGAATTTTCTAATATGAAACGTAAGTATAAAAAACAAAACAATCACAAAATCAATAAATAAATTTAAATCATAAAACTACAAGTATCACTTGCAACACATAATAAATATTTTACTAAATGAAAGATAAATAAAATCATATCACATATACAACCAATTCCATATACAACTACTCCAAGAGATTATAGAATTTGTCTACAGATTTATGAACCCAATAGAAATTCTTGTCTGTACTTTACTCTCCTGAGTATGTGTTGGAATATTTAAATAAATTGTTAAATTTTTTTTCTTATTATTCTTCTATCTTTTATTCGTTTACACATGAACATTTTCGTAGACTATATTAATAATATGAAACCATTCATTGCCATTATTTATATGCTTTCAAAATCTATGGCGTCAATAACATCTTCCAGAGTCTGTTGCCATCGATACACGAAGAGAACGAGGACAAATAAGTATAAGAAAACAACAAGGACTTGTGAATCTATTTAAAGATATGCATAAATGTATGTATGTGTGTGTATCTGAAAATATTTTCTGATACGATTTGAAACAAAATTGATTGTGTTTATTTTCAAACATTTTATTTATATATAAATTTTTTATCCTGTTTATATTCTTATAGTTTATACTTTTATATTTTGCAAATTTTCTTTTATTTCTGTATGTGCAAATATTTTTAAACACAAATTGTAGCAGATGTTTCCAATGGTTTCATTCATTTTAAACTCATAATTTTATACTTTTTGAATTTCAATGCAAAAATATTGTACAATTTTTACACCCAAGATCAAAAAGAATGGGGGTATATTGAGATTGTCATTCCGTTTGTAATTTCCTTAATATTGCCTCAAAAAACGATATATATTCTGAATCCTTATGAAATTCTAAGACGATTGAGCGATGTCCGTCTGTATGTCTGTCTGTTGAAATCACGATAACGCCTAAACAAAAGGAGCTACCTCACTGACACTTAGTAAAAACATTCTTCATCTATGAGAAAATTTTGGTATTGAAATTGGGCAAAATCGGTTAACATTTGACCATAGTTCCCGTATAAACTCGTCTAGACTGATCCCTTATTTGCAAATAAATGACAAATTATAGCAGCTATGATAACAAAACTTGGTATCTAGAAGTTTTACATAAGCAATAGGCAGCATATAAAATTTCAGAGACCGGATTTTAATACTTTTAAAACAATATTTTCATGTTTAAATCCATAAAAAAACAATCATTGAAGTTTAAAAAAATATTAAAAATCCCTCATGATTTTTATTTGTTCAAAAATTTTGTTTCTTTTTTCAATCCGATGAAAATAAAATATAAAAAAATAGTTTGGGATATTTATCAGTACAGTTCAAAATAATTTTCATCTTTTTTCATCCGATGAAAATAAATTTTGATAGAAAAAATTCAAATTTTATTTCTGTATTTGTCTGGGTATAAAGCGTCTTTAGGACGTTTAAATAGCAAAAAATTAAATTATTGTTGCAAATTTTATATTGAAATGGGTTTGGGCAACAAATGGTCGTTGCCTAAGTGCGTTTTACAGTAAAATTTTTTTTACAAATAGCGACGCGAATCAAAGAAACCACCAATAGTTCCCATTAGAACTATTATCTTTAACTTCGATGTCCTAAAACATTGCAATAAATTGAAATTCATACATTCATTGTTGAAAATTTTGAAATTTCATAAACATTTTATTTTTTCAAAGTCAAAACAGAAGTTCAAAAATAAAATAATCAATAAAATATTTTTCTGTTCGGATATTTATCGTTATAGATATTTAAAATTTTCATCATGAGGGATATTTATATTTCAAATATAAATCCCTCTTTTTTTATTTTTCGATCGAAATAAAAATAAATTTTCATCGGCAATGATATTTATACTTGATGGATTTAAAAAATAAAACGATCTCCGGTCTCTGTAAAATTTCATCGAAATCGGTTCACATTTAACCATAGCTCCAATATAAAAACTTACGAAAATAGCCTAAATTCCGATCGATCGATTGAGCGATGTCCGTCTGTCTGTCCGTCTGACTGTCCGTCTGTCTGTCTGTCTGTCTGTCTGTCCATCTATCTGTCTGTTGAAATCACGATAACTCTTAAACAAAAGGAGCTAGCTCACTGAAACTTAATAAGAACATTATTCAACTTTGAGAAAATTTTGGTATTAAAACTGGGCAAAATCGGTTATCTTTGACCATAGCTCCCGTATAACCTCGCCTACGCTAATCGCTTATTTGCTAATAAATAACAAACTATAATAGCTATGATGATAAAATTTGGTATATAGAAGTTTTGCGTAAGCCCTAGGCATATAAAATTTCATCAAAATCGGTTCATATTTAGTCATAGCTTCCAAACAAAAAACTTACGGAAACAGTCAAAATTGCACCTAAAATACACTTAAATACCAATAAATCTAAAATTATAACAGACATAATCACTAAATAAAGCAAGAGCAGGTCTTATGTCAATGCCAAGTAGTGTGCACAATTTTGTCACAATCGGTCACCATTTGACCATAGCTCCCAAATAAAAAACTTACGGAAACACAAAAATACAAAAAGAAAAGGGGGTTTATGTCCGTCTGTCCGTTAGATAAAAGCGCGATAGCGCCTTAACGAAAAGGGCTACAGCAACAAAACTTTTCAAAAGGAAGTCTTATGTGAATGCCAGCCAGTGTGCAAATTTTGTTACAATCGGTTACTATTTGACCATAACTCCCATATAAAAAACTTACGGAAACACAAAAATACAAAAAGAAAATACGGTTTACGTCCGTCTTTCAGTCTGAGAAAAGCGCGATAGCCCCTCAACTACAAGACCTAGAGAGACAAAATTTGGCATAAGTATTTTCGATATGTTATATAAATTGTGTGCAGAAAATGGGTAAAATCGGTTCACATTTAGTTAGAGCTCCCATATAACCCTGCCCCGGGAATCACATTTGTGCTGATAAATTTAATAAAATTGTAAAATCTATGACTAATAAATTTAGAACAGAGAAGTTTTATGCAACTTTCAGTCAGTATGTCAAATATTATAGGAATCGGTCCATTTTCGACCATAACTTTCATATAAAAACTGCTCCCGGTAACCACTAAAATGCCACAAACGTCAGTTAAAAGCTATTAGATTATAAACTATCTCAGCTATGGCCTCTAAATTTTGTACAAATAAACTCTATATTAATACCAGCTAGGATATTCAATTTTGTAACAATCGGTCAACATTTGGCTATAGTTCTTATATATATAACATCTCCTATTTATATCTACAATCAAAAAGATTTGGGGGTATATTTAGTATATTAAGATTGCATCTAAGAAATTAGATAGTTATCAATCAAAGTTTGGTCCAGACTTTATACACGGTAGATGCATTAGAAACTCCTAACAAAATATATGAACCTGCCGTGTTGTATCAACGTGTTTATGGCAAAACGAAACAGCTTATTAATGTAAAACTATATTCGGTTATGGAACAGCATTTTGTCCAAGGTTAATACTTGAGAAACCACTTAGATACTTTTAAATGTTGAACTATAGTAACTATACCACTACAACCGAATTTAGTCCAAATATATTACCAACAATACCACATTTGGTCAACATTTTGAATTAGCTGTACTCTCGTACAACTTGATGGTGGGTACACAAGATTCGGCACAGCCGAATATAACACTCTTACTTGTTCTATTTATCACTTGTGAGTGAGTGTCTTGCGAAGCTTTCGTTCGCTTTGAGTCTTTGAGCAAAAAATTTATATTTTCTTTTATCTTTTGCCATTAACAAAAGTACTCAATATGCACGTGTGAGTTTATAAGTGTGTGAAATTTTTATGGCTAAAAATATTGTTTATGGTATTAGTAAAGCAGTAGGTGTTTATTCTAGATATAGAACAAAACTAGAAAAGAACTAAAACAATGTTTTTGGAAATTTATAATTTTTCTTTATAAATAGAACTTAAAACCATTTCATATGAAATTTGTGACATCAATGAAAGTTGTTTTTTTTTTTAATATACCTTCTTCATTTGAATGTCTTTTTTCATTATTTTTGTCAATATTTTTTATTTATTGGTTTATTTTAAATATTATCTTGATTCAATAATTTTATTTATAGCTATTAAATGGCTATTTTTAGGCCAAGTTATTCAAGTGCTATAATTAAACTTTTTTTTTTAATTTCAGATTATACTAACTTTTTTGTTGATGTATTCAACAGAAAAGTTAATTAAATGTGGTATATAAATAATTTTTTTTAATAAAACAATATAACATTTAATTGGTAAAACAAGAATAAAAAAGTCAAAATAAGAGCCAGTGGTTTATAAAAAATTTTCACACAAGTTAATAAAAATTAAACAAAGTTGAATTGTTATTTTAATTATTTGTACGTAAATAGTTATATAATTTATATGAAAGGAAATAAACAATTAAAGAGTATTATTTGCGGCAGTGCCGAATCTTATATACCCAACATCAAATTGTGTTAAATTTAGAAACATATCTCATATAACTTCAAGGGTGCAGCTTGTTCAAAATAAGGACCAAATTCGAAAAAGTTTGATACGCTATTTGGTATTGTTGCAAAAATGGACTAAATTTGGACTAAATTCAGTTACAGTTCAACAATAAAAAGTATTTAAGAGGTTTTCCTAGTGTTTACTTTACACAAACTTTGGTGTAATAACCAGGTAAAGTTTTGATTTACAAGGAGCTATTAAGTTCTTTTCGTTGTGCTTAATAGTTAAGCCAAATAAGCTGAAAGTAATACAGGAGATCCATATACTTTGCTAGGACTAACTAATGCATTCATCCTATAAAAAGTCTGGTCCTAACATTGATTGATAGCTATCTAATTTCGTAGGTGAAATATTAATGTACTGAATGTACCTCCAAATCTTGTTGATTATATATAATAAAAGGGGATATTAAGATATATAAGAACTATAGCCAAATGTTGACCGATTGTCACATTTTATACACTGCCTTGTATTTATATTAAGCTTGTTTTAGCAAAATTTAGTGGCCATAGTTATCACAGTTTACAATTTAATAGCTTTCAACTGCTTTTTGTGATTTGCTTTGTGAGGATTTCCGTAGTAAACTTTATAAAAAAGCTATAGTTAAGAAGATTCCTAAAAAATTTGATATAATTTTATATTCTAAATTAAGTTGTTATATCTATTACAATTAGATGCAATTTATCAGCATTAATGTGATTCCGGGTTATATGGGAGCTTCAATTGAATGTGAACAGACAGACAGTCAGACAGACAGACAGACAAACAGACATCGCTTAATCTTCTTAAAATTTCATAAAGATTCAGAATATATATCGTTTTTAGTTTTTCAGCCAATATTAAGGAAATTACAAAAAATTACAAATGACAATCTCAATATACCCTCCATTCTTTTTGATGGTGGGTATAAAAGTAGTCGAAATCAGTAAATGAGATGAAAATCACTAAAATGTTCTAAAGTATAAAGATAATGGCAATTTTGTTTTTTTTTTTTGCATATCTAATTTTTGTAAAAATTGTAGTCAAATTGCTAAATTTCGACATAATCGGAAATGGCTTTAATATATAAGTCTTGAGAAAATGTTTGTAGGATGACAAAATCTAGATAATATTTGTCATATTCACGAAAAAGAACAGACCTTTGACCTTAGTGGAGAACGGTATAATATTGTCGGTATCATATTGTCATAGCACTTTCTTATTTGTTTTTTCTTAATTAGGACATACAAAAAAAAAAAAAAAATAAGAAAGTGCTATAGTCGGCCAAGCCCGACCATACGATACCCTTCACCACTATGGTAAAAGGTGTTCTTTTTTTTTGTATAAAGACAAATATTTGTAAAATTTTACCATCATACAAATATTTTCTCAAAACTTATATATTTGACTTATATGGGGGCTAGAGTCAAATATGGACCAATTATATTAAAACTTAGCAAATTTATTACAGTTTATACAAAAATTACGTATGCGAAAAATAAACTCAAAATTCTCATTATCTTCAGATTTTAGAGCCTTTTTTTTATTGGTTTTCGTCTCATTTAGTGCGTTTTGACAGAAGAGTTTGTATGGGAGCTATGGCCAAATGTGGACCGATTTCAACGAAATTCGGTACAGTGATTTAAATTTACATAGGGAGTATATGTTTTAAATTTCATGAAAAAATATTTATATTTGTGGCCAATATATCCATTCCGGAAAGTGGGACCTATGGGAGGTACCATAAATAATGCACCCATTTTGACGAATTTCAATAGCCATGCTTCCATTATCAAAAAAAAATGATCTGTGCCAAATTTCATCAAATTATCTTTAGAATTGCGACCTGTAGTTTGATTACAAGGTTTACATGGGGGTCCAGCCATCCAGCCAGCCAGCCAGACGGACGGACGGACATCACTAAATCGACTCAGAAAGTTATTATAAGCCTATTGGTATACTAAAAGGTGGGTCTAAGACAAATATTTCTATGCGTTACATACATCAGCACAAACTTATAATAACCTTTCCACCTATGGTGGTGAAGGGTATAAATATAAGCACTTTCGACCACTCCTGTACGCGATTGAGGAGGTCCAAAATAGATTTTGAAGCATCGGCCATACATGAGAATTATATTAAATGTTTGGTAGGATATATACGGTGAAGATATTCAGAAGATCAGTTGGAGATTATTATCTCTTACACCGTTTAAAAAGACAAATACACTTGAATGACGTTTTCGGCACTTAAAAAAATAAGACTAGTCCAAAGAACATCAAATGGCTTTATTAAAAGGAGCATCTGATTTATAAATAGTCATACAATCGATAAATTTATATAAAGTAATTTGATCTGCCGTTCTGTTATGAGTAAGCATACAACACTAAGTATTTGCTTTAAGTACCTATTCCTGTGATACTACAAATAGTCAATCTTCAAACTTAAAACTTCTTTCTTTAACTAAAATTGACAAAATTTGGACTAAATTTCCTTGGCAATTCCTTAACCATTTATTTTTTAAATCAAAAATAAAAGTACGATAAAGTTGCCGAAAACATGAATTGTTAGTTTTAACTTTGAAAATAAAACAACTAAAGCAAACAAAAAGGAAAGTTTTATTTTTTCTTCATAGTTTTCCTTTTTGTTTTTTTTTTCTAAAGTACAAAAGTACTTTTGCTAAAATTTTCATTCTTGATAGTTGTATGTATTTGTTGTGAAAGTTGAACAGAAATAAGAAACATTTTCTTTTCAAACTCCAAAAGTCTCGTGTTAAACAATTCAATATAAAGTTTTGGCATTTTGGGTTTCTAAAATCATAAAGAAAACGGGTTGCGAGTTTAATGATGCCATTTAGCACCTTTAAAAACGTTAAAAACTTACGTTTTATCCATTTCCTTTTCCGCTCTTGCCTTGTTAAGGAATATTAATGTTTTTTTTTTCTTCTTAGTTTTTTTTTCTTTTAAATAAATATTGCACTAAACTTTTGCTTTGCTTTGTTATAATTCTTTGGGTATATGTACAACTAAAGGAAAAGAGTGTCCCCAAAGATATTAATAACTTTTAAAGTGTAAGTGTTCAAAGTCAATACAAAAATCTTTATCAATATCCTTTTACAATAAAACACCTTTTTTAGTAATGGGTTACTCTTACGCTTCGATATAAGTTCCTTTACTCTTTGGTACAAACAAAATTTATTTGGGCACTTTTATTGAAGTTGAAATAATAAATAAAACTTGTGACTATTCGAAAAAGCAAAAAAAAAAGAAAAATTCAAGAAATTGAAATGAAATAGTACTCGTATATATAAGTAGTATAAACTATAAAAAACATATGGAAAGGAAAAATAAAAATTGTTTTACTATTTTTTTTTTAATAATATTATAAATACCAAGAACTCAGCTACGAAATTTTTATAGGGTAAGCTTAATTTCTTAAATTTTTTATTATTTAAGATCTCAAATTTTGCTATGAAAACCATTTCGATATCTAAAGTTTACTAAACAAAATTCACTTTTGAATTGTGCAAAAAGAAATTGTTTTAAAATAAAATTTTTAAGAGGGGGTTTTAAAAAATTATGAAATTTTATTAAAAAACTTTAATTTGTGTGGACGAAAATTATAGTTTTCAAAGGTATTAATCAAATTTAAATTGCCACGTTTCAATATATGATTTATACACATTTATTATCCTTTGGCCAAATATCCAAAAATGATACAAAAAGTGATATTGCAAGCTTAACTCCACTTTATCAGTTATTAATTACAATTAAATTGAGTTCATCTTTATTCAGAATCATCAATTTATCATTATTAAAATATACCAATTAGAAGTAATTCTTCCTTTATATATTATACTAAGTTTTCTAATTTAGCAGTCTTGTCTGTCGCTGTAGAGCTGGTACATAATGTTAAGGTTTTCCTTTAAAAAAGTGAAAGAAAATCTTTTTACAAATAATCGAAAACAAACAAAAAAAAAATATGCAGTTTTACAAACTTATATTTGCATTAACTTCAGAGTTATTTCACTTTTAACTCAAATCACAAAACAGTAAACAAACTTGTCTCTTACAAATATTCAGCTCTTATACGCGTCTCAATTAAAACTCTGCCACTATACCAGTTCGTCATCCTTTTATAGTAGAGAAATAAGTTTCTAGCATTTTCTGCAGTTGTAAACAAAGAGCTGCTATCGTCGATTACACTAACAATGTGGCTTACGAATGTTCATGCATGTTTCAATACATTCTTACATGATCAAGAACACACTCACTCATACGTTGTACAAATGGATTATTTGAAGCTAACAGCAACAGAGAGAGCAAGAGTAAATAAAGAGATAAATGTTGCTCTACTCTCACAGCAAAACATTAAGACAAAAATGTTGTTCTGCTTAAAAACACAAACAGAACAACAACTACACCAATAGAAACATTCTAAAAAACTAAGGGAAGAATTATAGATAGTCAACTTTGCACAATAGCTTAAAAATTCGTGACAATATTTATCTAATTCCTGATTTGAAGCTAAACTGATTAAGTTGGAACAGAAACTTTACTCAGCATTAAAGAAATTCATCGATCCAAATATTATTTGAATTATAATTTTAGACCCTAAATATTGAGGTTTGATTAGGCAGATGGCTGATGACTAAGTCAGCGTCACTTTAGTTCTAAATTGGTCCCTTTATGGTACCGTCCCTTGCAGGTAAAAAAGCTAATAATTACTAGACCACCAGTAGGGAATCGATAAATGTGTCTAAATAAATTAATGTTGGTTCAAAGGCAATATAATATAAAGATATTACACTATAAATATTTTTATTCCGTCAAATTGTAGTGCGGGAGTTTATGTGCTCTATACGCCAAAAATTCATTATGAGGAAATCGAACTTGAAGTTTTACCTTAATTTTTTTAAAAAAGTTTTTGAGATTTTTACACCATATATTTGGCATATAGAGCAAAAAAATCTGTCTTGAAGGACATGCAAGAAAACAGACACTATTTATCTTAAAAATTAGACGATAGCCGAAAACGGATTGCAGATTTAGAAAATTTAGGGTCTTAAACCTAAAGTGGCATCATTAACTCAAAATGTGTGAAATTCCGAATAGAGCACATAAACTCCCGCACGACGAAATGTGAAATTAAAGTGGATAAAAAACAGTTACAAACACATAAACGAACATACATTTCGTGAGCACGTGTATGTGCCTTAGCTTCCTCTTGTTAGATAATCATCTAAATTAGTTGTTTTTTGAATCGATAAAAGCAGCAAATTAATGTATGGAAGTGTAACATCTTTATATTATAGAGTCTTTGGTCCAATAGATCACACAACTCATGAAACAAGGATGAACCATAGTGTAAAGCAAGTGTTAGCAGTGACATATAATGTAGGTGGCTGTTTTTCCTCATCGATGTTATGACTGAACTGCGGCAGTAGTAGTTTTTTAAAGATTAATTCTATTGGCATCTATTGGCATGTGAACCGCCGTGGTATAGCAGGTTAGTCATCCGCCTAGCATACCAGAGGCCCAAGTTCGATCCCTGGCCAGACTCACTTGAAAAAATAAATTTTCAAAAAAGCGGCGGTTCACCTAATAACTCAGCTAGCCACTGGTTATTGAGTATTAGGCTATGTAAAACTTCTCTAACTAATGCATTTGCCGTTCAGAGCCGGCGTTAAAATGTAGGTCCCTTTCAATGGGTCTAAAAATAGAATCGTATGCGGCTTATTGTCTGAGAGAAGTACCACTTGTTCCAATTGGAATGTTGTCGTGGAAATTATATATAATTCTATTGGCATACAACCCAAAAACGCAATGCCCTGTTAGAATTGAGGTCAAGTTGCGAAGTTGTTACGATTGTTATGTTGGATAGGCCATATTTGCTTTGAAACTAAAGAATTGGTTTTAATGGACCAAGTGCTCTACCTGACCCGTGTAAAAATTTCCTTATTTTAAGTTTACAGGCGGATAGCGACAATCCCGTTGAATGGTCAACGCCTTCCTGGCTAAGGAGAGATTACCAGATTTAGCAAGTTTATCCGCAATGATGTTATAGGTATATTATTACAACCACGTACCCAAAAGAGTTCAATATAGCTATGCCTCGAAATCTCAGTGAGCGATGCTCGGCATTCGTGAATATCTCTGTCGTATATTCTGTGGTTTCTTATTATATAGACGATATCTCGACCTGAAGGTTACTAAATAGATCAGAGAGCTTAAAACAGATTTCCTTTCCTAACACAGTACAACACATGATTTCCGGACTCAATTCTGAAAGTTTGTTTATGAAAGTAGTCTCAAAAAGAAGAACTTCTGCATTATTCGTTTGGTCATGGTACGTCCAGTAATAATTTAAAATTAATTTGAAATTAGTAAGTATCGTATGTGGTAATTTATCACGTTTTAGGCTTACATTACGTATGATTGATATTTGGTATTTGTTTAACATTATATATTAAGTATACGCAACCAACCTTTCTAAAACAAAAGAGCCTAAAATGTGAGAAATTCCCCTATACGATACTTGCAAAGGGGTTTTCTGCATGAGTAGACTGCAATTGATGCTTTAGATACCCTAGATTAAGTGTTTAGGATCCAGGACAGTTAAGAGTAAAGTATGACCCCAAAATAATTGGTATGGTCAGTGAGCTCAAGTTTCACCCCATCCAAGAGCATGGAAGCGTAAATGTTGGTACTTTGTATTTCCTAGAAAAAAGTTCAATTTCCGTTTTGGCGGGGTTTGGTCCCAGACCATTGAAAACACTCCATTCATGTGAAATATCGGAGCTGTTTCCAGCGTATTCAAAAATTGTGACAGGGTATTTAAACATTTACCTGAGACAGGAAATACAACATCGTCCGCATATGCAATGGTTTTGAGTCCCATTTAATTCAATTCCATGAGCAGTTTATTGATAGCAATTTACCACATAAGAGGAGATAAAACTGCTTTTTGTGGAGTGCTGCGACATGCCACCTTGAAAACTGTAGCAGTGCCCATAGTCGAGCTAATGGGTCTATAGGTTAGTATTTTACCTACAAATGGGATGATTGATTTGTCAACTCCTAAGTCTTCCATTGCTGATATAATCGATTGTGGTGTAACATTATAAAGAGCACTTTCTATATCTAGAAAGCCAGCGATTGTAAATTCTTCAACGTGAGCTGTGAGCTGAATAGGAGAAACAGGTGAATTCATAAATAAAGATGAGCATCATTGGAGCGTTTTAGGGGTTTGAGGAGAAAAAAAGCTCCTATGGTTTCATGTGTGTAGTTACCTGCTTACCTGGTTTGGAAAAGAAGACTACATTGTACTTGGTCCAAGCTTTTGTTATTATTTTACTTCGTTTAGCCTTGACACCCAGTGGAGCATATTGACTCAATGGGATGTAGCTGTTGCCTGCCGTCTGCAGGTAAGAACTGTATCCAATTTCTACTTTAAACTCCTCGTGGTACAACCTGGTAACCTGAGCAACCTAGTTGAAGATGCGGTAAACAACCCGTGTCTGTCGAGGCTAATATGAGAGAAAGTTATTTTAGAGCCAATAAATGTTCAAGATAATTGTACTTGATAAAGCACGAAACTGCAGCCTTTGTTCAACAAGGCTACAAAGCGGACGTCTGTCTCGGATCGACCCACTCGGTATACAAAGGTTGCTGCTGTCTTTGGACTCATCATCCACCGTGTTAGCATTTACTATGTTTTAAGCATAAAAAGAAAAAACATTACAGAATATACTATTGAAAGGGCTAATCATGCGAGAAATCCGCCTGCTACGGCAGCTGGCTCAAGGATTTTAGAGGTGCCTAAACTATGCAAGAACATTATGATAAATAAAAGCATCTTCCGGTATATGGGGCATTAAAAAATTGGCTTTATGTTTTAGGTGGGCTGGAAAAATGCCATTCGGCCCCCTCAGCTTTGTATGGATTAAAGCTGTCAGAAGCTCATTTTATTATTTTCCAGTTTTAAGAGATCGGAATGATTTGAAAACAAAAAAATTAAAAAAAAAAATGTTTGCTATTAAATTATTTAATAGAAAATTTTTGATATGAAATTTATTCATACAGAGATTTTCTACAGGTGTTAAATCGGTTGATTGCACTACGTCCGGACTTGTCTTTCAAATGGTTACGGTTTTGTTAACACGAAAATTTGATAAAAAAAAAACTAAAATATTCTTTCAATAACGCCAAAAGTATAGATCAAAAACAGTGCCGGATACAGCCTAATATTTGAATCTAAATTTTAAGTATGTGTTCTGTTATTTTAATGTCTAATAAAGTAAATTTAGTATGAAATTTGTCCGTATTTGGGCTTTGTAGTATAAGTACTGAATAGTCACTATAATCCGTCAACAGCATAATCATACTTGCCTTAATCTTATGCTAAACCAAGCATATGCTACTCCTGTCTATTTATCTCCGCCTATGTATATATACCATTTAGCTTCCGAATATCCTATGCACTTTCCCATTGCTATTTCAAGACAGGAACGAGGCTGCAATAACCTCAAATAAAAAAGAACTGGATGGATGTCAATAGACGACATGTCAACATGATAAAAAAAATTAACAAGAAATTTAAAAAAATCTTTGCCGAAAAGTAAAGTTGAAGAGCGTAGCAAACAATTGTAACTATTGAACAAAGGCCGTCACAACAAAGAATGAAAATATTTTCTTTTTTATTTCAGTTGCTCTATGACTTCAAGCAAAAGTCCTTATCTCTTTTTATATACACGAAAAACTTGTAAATGGACTAAACTATTTTTTGTTATTTTACAGGAAAGAAAAAAATGGTTACAGACGTAATTCTTACACATTTCTATGGGCATAAAATCATGAAATGTTCAAGTATAACGTTTTTGCTGCTGCACGAAATGTCCCCTAGGGCAATTTGGACAAAAGAAGAAAAACTAACATGGGTCGCCATCATCAGCAAATGTAAAATGTCAAAAGAGTTTAACAAAATTTTTAAATTTAATTTCACATTTTAAAGAAGTGTTCATTTTCTAACTTTCAAATATTCATTTTTTCATTATCACTTTATCGTTAAATTGTAGCAAAAAAAAAAAGAATTCATAAAATATTGATGTTGCCGGAAATATATTGAAAAATTAATATAATTTAAAATAAGCTGTAACCTGTGCTTTTTATATTCTAAGACAAATGCTTAACGTTATATCCGTTAAAGCAGAAAACATATATGGGCTTAGGGACATATGGGCTATAAACACAAGCAAATGCCTGCCTAAATATGCTAATGTATTATTCTACTTCCACAGGTAATAAAAAGCTCTTTCGAAAAAAATTATTCTTTATTTAACTAATATTTCAATATGTCATAATATGAGTATAAGAAAAACTTAATATTTCCTTATCTACTCAAAATTGAAGATGCTTTTGTGAGTACGAGTGTTTAAATATTTTGTCTGTATTAAAAAAATTGTCTGTAAGTATGGGTAAAGACGATCTCTCCCACCCTTAAATACACGTGTGTAACAATGAAAAATTGCAAAATTTCATTCGTACTTTTTTTTTTTTGTTTTTGGTTCCATCTCATATTTTTCTTGTTGCTTTATGTTATAAATATGGCTTGAAGACACGACACGAAATTTTAGCAGCTGTTTCTTCAATGTTTTATTATATCGTTTGTATGTCTTTATATACATATACTTCCATGTGTTACTATATCTGTGTGCTTTGTCAGTTTACATACCATCATGCTTGAAAATCATATGTAAAGTGTAAAATGCGTTGACTTACATAAAACAATTGGTGTTGTGTCATTGTCGTAAAATAGCAAAAATTATTGAATAGGGTAGCCCTTATTATATAGTTTTTTTACAAATTTCAATTTCCTTCCCATACTCAATAATGGTTAAAATCGTTTCCATTAAAGATTTTTCTATAGAATATTTTTTCTATTAAAAAATTTTCTATAGAAAATTTTTCTATTAAAAAATTTTCTATAGAAAATTTTTCTATTAAAAAATTTTCTATAGAAAAATTTTCTATTAAAAAATTTTCTATAGAAAATTTTTCTATTAAAAAATTTTCTATAGAAAATTTTTCTATTAAAAAAATTTCTATAGAAAATTTTTCTATTAAAAAATTTTATATCGAAAATATTTTAATAAAAATTTTTTTTATTAGAAAAAATTTTCTATAGAAAATTTTTTATAGAAAAATTTTCTATAGAACAAAAATTTTCTTTAGAAATTTTTTATATTAAAAAATTTTCTTTAGAAAATTTTTTATATTCAAAAATTTTATTTAGAACATTTTTTATATTAAAAATTTTTCATTAGAAAATTTAGAAAAAATTTTCTATAGAAAATTTTTTCTTTAGAAAATTTTTATATTAAAAAATTTTTTTTGGAAAATTCTTTCAATTAAAAATTTTTCTATTGAAAATTTTTTCTATTAAAAATTTTTCTATTGAAAATTTTTTCTATTAAAAATTTTTCTATTGAAAAAATTTTCTATAGAAAATTTTTCTATTAAAAAATTTTATATCGAAAATATTTTAATAAAAATTTTTTTTATTAGAAAAAATTTTCTATAGAAAATTTTCTATAGAAAAATTTTCTATAGAACAAAAATTTTCTTTAGAAAATTTTTTATATTAAAAAATTTTCTTTAGAAAATTTTTTATATTCAAAAATTTTATTTAGAACATTTTTTATATTAAAAATTTTTCATTAGAAAATTTAGAAAAAATTTTCTATAGAAAATTTTTTCTTTAGAAAATTTTTATATTAAAAAATTTTTTTTGGAAAATTCTTTCAATTAAAAATTTTTCTATTGAAAATTTTTTCTATTAAAAATTTTTCTATTGAAAATTTTTTCTATTAAAAATTTTTCTATTAAAAATTTTTTCTATTAAAAAATTTTCTATAGAAAATTTTTTGTATTAAAAATTTTTCTATAGAAAATTTTTTCTTTAAAAAATTTTCTATACAAAATTTTTTCTATTAAAAAATTTTCTATAGAAAATTTTTTCATTAAAAAAATTTTCTATAGAAAATTTTTTCATTAAGAAAATTTTCTATAGAAAATTTTTTCATTAAAAAAATTTTCTATAGAAAATTTTCTATAGAAATTTTTTTTTAATTTTTCTTTAAAAAATTTTTTATATAAAAATTTTCTATAGAAAATTTTTTCTATTAAAATTCATTATGTTAAAATTTTTTCTATTAAAAAATGTTCAAAAATTTTCTTTGAAAAATTTTTTTTTATTAAAAAAATTTCTATAAATTTTCCACAGAAAATTTTTTCTATTGAAAAATTTTCCATAATTTTTCGTAACTTAAATTTTGTATGAAGTGTTTTTTTTTTCTAAAAATTTCAATATAAATTTCTCTCTTACAAAAAATTATATTTCTATTAAAAAATTTTCTATAGGAATTTTTTTCCATTAAAAAATTTTCTATAAAGAATAATTTTCTATAGGGGATAATCCTCCTGAAGAGATGGCCTAACCAACCATCGAAACGCGTCGATGAATTTTGGTTTCTCCGCAAACAATATTTGGCTTTTTATCAATAAATTGGTCTGTTACATTAATAAATAAATGTAACAGATTTGGAACCAAATGCGAATAGTCATTCTTTTCGAATAATATTTACATCCAGACATTTTTGTTATTTTTTGTTAAAAATATTTTTAAATAGAAAAAATTTTCTATGGAAATTTTTTTTCTATTAAAGAATTTTCTATAGAATTTTTTTTCATAGACATTTTTTTTATAGAAAAGATTTTTTATAGAAAAAATTTTCTATACAAAACATTTTCTATAGAAAAAATTGTTTCTATGACAAATTTTTTCTGTATTTTTTAATAGAAAAAATTTTCTATACAAAATTTTTTCTATTAAAAAATTTTCCATAGAAAATTTTTGTAAAAAAATTTTTTATTAAAAAATCTTCTATGAAAAATCTTTTTTAGAAAATATTCTATTTTAAAATTTTTACAAAATTTTTAATAGTATTTTCGTAACTAAAAATTTCTATGAAATATTTTTCCTTGTAAAAATTCCAATAAAAATTTTTATAGAAAATTTTTCTTTACTTTTAATTTCTACAGAATCTATTTCATTGGTAAAAATTTTTATAGAAATTTTGGCGTTATTTAAAATTTGTATAGAAAATGATTCCTTTCCTAAAAAGTCTTCAGAAGAAATTTTCTAAAAAAAGACAAGGCGATATCATTAGTTTCGCCATCATTAATTTTCTATAAAAAGATTTTCAATTTATTTGATTTTTGAAAAATTTTCCCATTGAAAACTTTGCAAAGAAAACTTTTCGTTATCAAAAGCTTTCTTTGTAAAACACGATTTAAGCATATTTATTTTCTTTTGGCTTAATAAGACCCAATAGTAAGAGATACTGCGAATTATATATAAGAATTTTCAACCTTTTTACCATTTTTATCACTTTACCATAATATTGCTATCCTTGAATAATTTTTCATTAAAAATTTAAGACTGAGATTAGAAAGAACCCAAAAGGTATCTTTATGATCTCATTGTTGTGACTATATAAACTATATAACCCAATGTTTGTCTCCAGTAATGATGATTTTCAAAAATGGTTGATAATAATCACGTTTTTGATATAATTGTAAAAGTGAACATAGGCCTTTCATATGGTCAGAACCTGTTTAGTTCTGTCCTTCTAAAACCTTGATGAACATATTCGACACTTAATATCAAACCTTGAGGAACATATTCGACACTTAATATCAATAGCTGCTTTCCTCAGTGTTGTTACCTAGTCCGCTATATTTCCAAGTGTATATATTATTTGTAACGGTTCTTGAACGGTGTTCAACCATAGGTTTCGATTTAAAATTGTAAATGACCAGAAAACTCTAATAAATGTTTAATATTAAACATCATTATTGATTTAGTATGACAAATATTTTGGGTATGCTATAAAATAAGTTTTATCATTTTGAACACTCTAATCATGATATAATTTATTGTGAACGAAAACTTATTTCTTTAGCCAAAATTTTTGATATAGTTATTATTTACAACTTAAAGTTACAAATTCTAAAAAATATATAATTATTATACAATTTAAATACTTGTACATTTTCCTGGAAGGAAATATTAACAAAAAAAAAAACTAACAACTTTACTAGTGAATTATAACTAAATAATGAAAATGCAACAATCCCATAACCTGTTGACCAATAACAACCAATGAAATGAGCCACTTTGTTGTGTGTGAATAAATTAAAGTTTTATAAAATTACCTTCATAAATATTGCAAATTTTAAGTTTTAACAAATGCACAAACAAAAAAGGGGAGAATATACTAATATAAAATTAAATATTACAAAAAAAAAAAAAGGAAAAAAAAAAACAAAAACTGAAAATAGTAATCGTGTAATGGAATTTCTCTGTAATTGTTTAGGGAAAAAACAATGGAACTTAATACCGCACAAATTGCTCTTGAATAAATTTTAAAAGTAATAAAAACAACAACGGAATAACAAAAACTAGGAAGAGTTTTATATACGGCACTGACGAATCTGGTGAGCCCTTAATTTTATGAATAAAATTTTAAAATTTTCGTTAGAGACCAACTTCGTTCTACATATATGCCGCAATTATGAATCAATAATTTAAACAATTTTTCATTTATTAGTACATTATTATAATTATCTTGTTACTTAAGTGATTAACGGTGTGGTATAAGAGCTGTGATAAAAAAGTGGAATTTATATCACCGATTACAATAAATTGTATATGTAAGTATTTATACTACAAGTTTTTTGTCTCTCTAATTTTAAGATGACTCAGGAGTTTTAGGATGACTCAGTAGTTTTAGATCGAGTTTGCAGTTTTATGATGACTCAGAATTGAGTACAAAAAAGTAACAACTATTTTCAGGGACCGAAAATAACTGTTATACCATTTTGATAGTCTGGGACCAAATTTTCATGCCTTTTAAAAATCTGATTTTTATTTTTTTAGAAAAAGAAAAATAACAGTTATTTTTTGATTTTAATTTTTTTGGGCAAAAATAAAGTTATTTTGAACTTATATTTTTTCAAGCAAATATAAAAGTTATTTTTTAACTTTTATTTTTTCGAGCATAAATAACAGTTATTTTTGATTTTTATTATTTCGAACATGAGTAAAAGTTATATTTTGACTTTTATTTTTTCGAGCAGAAATGAAAGTTTTTTTTTCCTTTTATTTTTTTGAGCAAAAATAAAAGTTATTTTTGTGTTTTCAACCCCAATTATGATTGCAAAACTCAACCCCATTAATTTTTGAGCATATGCTAATTATTTTCACTGAAAAATTATCTTTGTTTGAACATTTTTTTATGAATTTATCATGAATTTAAACAAAAATAACTTTTATTTCTGCTCGAAAAAATAAAAGTAAAAAATTATTTTTATTTCTGCTGGAAAAAATAAAAGTTAACAAATAATTTTATTCATGCTCGAAATAATAAAAGTCAAAAATAACTGTTATTTTTACTCGAAAAATAAAAGTTAAGAAGTAACTTTTACTTTTGCTTGAAAAAATAAAAGCCAACTTTTTTTTTATCGAATAAATAAATGTCAAAAAATAACTTTAATTTCTGCTCAAAAAAATAAAAGTCTTAAAATAACTTTTACGACAAAAGTTATAACAATTAGGGTCCCTGTATATTTTACCCATTCCACTTCTTTTTCTCATTTTCGAAAAAGTTCTATATATATACCTCTTATTTTCGCATTTGAATTAAACCCAAATTCAATTTTGCTTTCTAGCCGTTCGGTCTGAGCGATGATGGATCAGTTACTCGGTGAGTCATGCAGTTGTTTGAAGGTCGATATATATATAATATATACATTGTATAATATATATATGTATAATATATACATTGTATAGCAATTGATTATATAGAGGAGTGGTAGTCTTCTTTAGAATAAGACAATGTCATACAATTCGACAGTTACTCGTCAGAAGCTGTCAGAGTTCGGTTGGGAGGTTCTTTTTGAAACGTTCGCTTTTACTTTAATGGTTATTGGTAAAATATATTATTTAACATTATTCAGATATCTTAGAATGTAATTAGAACCCAAAATATATACAATATCTTAAGAAATTATTTTGGAAATTACAAACGGAATGAAAATTTGAATATACCCCCAATATTTTTGATGAAGTAATTGGTAACAAATAACTACAAATACAACTATAAACAAGTAAGAAAAGCGGTCTTGACCGTCTATATCATACCTTTCACTACTGAGGCCAAATATGGACCAACAATTAAACAAATTTTTCTTAAGTCTTACAGACATACATACATATACAATGTGCTATTTTTTCAAAATTTCGAGATTTATATCATTTCTGGCTAAGGGCCAGATATGGGAGCTAGGGTCAATTGTGAACCGATTGTTACTAAATGTTGGTTATTAGTTTATATTTACAAAATTTTTATTTTTGTACAAAGCTTAAGTAATCAAATGCAATTATCTTTAGAGTTATTAACGATTTTGTGTTTTTTTGTATATATAAACGTCTCTGGAGAATGTGTCTTATATGGGAGGTATGGTCAACTATGGGCCGATTTCTACAAAATTAACCCTAACCGTACTGATAACATTTTTATACGTAGACTCCTGATAAGGGTACCCGGGTACCCGTGAATACTAATTTTTCAGTTACGATTAAAATATTTCGCGAAATATATTTAGACTAACTGCAGAGGATAATTTGAATAGTTCTTTACAGAAAATGGAATTAACATTAAAAGTTTACTAGAAGAATTCAGAAGATATAACAGATTTGAAAGTGTTACCTTTGCATGGCTATTAATCTGAAATCAAATCTCAAAACACATAAAGTGCATGATGGTTGCCAAAGGCCAATATGTAATACACACAACCAAATTATTGCTTCACGCTTAACAGAATTGTAATTTTCTGAAGTTTATCTATTATAAAAGTGCAAAGTTAAGTTGTCAAATTATTAATTAAATGCACACATTTTAAACTAAAATAAAAAATAGAATCATATCCATTACTTTTTTATATATATAATGCCTTAATTTTCGTACTGGTACCCGGGTACCCTTATCAGGAGGGTTAGGAATATTTGACTTTCGGTGAATCCACAGCCTAAGCCAAAAACTTTGGAAAGCTTAGAGAAACAAAAATCTTTAGAAAATAAATAGTTTTAGGAACTTACAAAACCTCAACTTTGTATCATTTATCGTTAAAGAGATATTTGACTTTAAAGTTCGTTCGGGTACCCAGGTACCCGTGTCAGGAGTGTTAGGGTTAAGAACACTGATTAAAGTTATGATAAGCAATGTTTGTGGTGAATATTATTAAAATACAACTAAATTTGTAGCTATAAAGGACTAAAAACTCTATTCCGGGAAGGCATCCCTATGGGAGGTACACGAAATAGTAATCCGATTTTGCCCAAAAAGAATTGGGATCGTCCTTGGACCAAAATATGAGCCTGTTTTATCAAATTATCTTTAAAGTTACGACCTGTAGAATGATAACAAGCTTACATGGATAACCGCCCAGCCAGCCAGCCGGACGGACATCGTTAAAACAACTCAGGGAGTGATTCTAATTCCATTGGTATACTAAAAGGTGGGTCTCAGACCAATATTTCTATGTGTCACAAACCTCAGCACAAACCCAATATACCCTTTTCACCTATGGTGGTGAAGAGTATAAAAATACATTCAGAAACGAAATGCAATTTGAGTTTGCTTGTGATATCAGCAAGACCATCGCGTGCAAATGCAATCCAACAATTGCAGTAATTTTTTCTTCTATTGTTCTTGTTTTTCTTTTTGGTTAATAAAAACAAAAAATGTTAAATAATCACCCACACTAAGATAAAGATATAACCAACAGTTTTCCAGGGTCATAGTGTCGCCAGAAGTGAAAAAGTGCTTTGATAGTTTATAAAGTTGTAATATATTTGAAGTTAGACTAAAACTAATTTTTTCATAGACTGTATCGAACGTGTTCAAGTTTTTACAGAGCCTACTGAGAAGAGCGAAGAAAAATAAACATATGTTAAAAAAATAACCACTTCAGTTCTTTTGGCGACATTATAAACTTTCAATTCCGCTGGGTTTTGATATTGGGGTCTATCCAAATTTGTATACTTATATATATAAAGTAAGTTTTATATTCCTATGTTGGATTGACCAGAACCAAAACAAGTTCCTTACAATTATTTATAGGGTGAACTGTATGTAGTTGATTTCAAAATTGTAATGCGGAAATTACTATTTTTACAAATAAAATTAAAAAAAGTCATATTTAAAGAAATTTGAGAAATTTTTCATTTCCATTTTCATTTTTTGAAATTCATACAAAAACGTGACAATTACAGATTTTTTTTAATTGCGTTAGTTCTGCTATTTTACTCTATATAATAAACTTTTGAAATTAATTCGCAAAAAACGTTATTTAATTCTACAATTTTAATAAAAGTTAAATTTTTACAATTTCTTTGAATATTAAATAATAATCTTTCCTCACTCGATATTTTGAAACCTCCCATATAAGACCTATACACTCATACAGACATACAATGCAAATGAAATGAAAAACAACAATATTTTTTAGGAAAACTTCAAATTAGAATGAATTGTCAAGTTACTATTGTTGAGAAATGCACAACACATGCATTTAACCCTTTCGCAACCAAGTTTTTTCGCTAAAAGAAAACTATTTTCAAAAATTGTTTGTACATCAAAAATACAAGTTTTTAAAAATTTCGTAAAATTTTATACATTTTCAATTTTCTAAAACCATATAAATTAAAAAAAAATAATTTTAAAAATCAAGTATTGCAAGATAAAGCACAATGTCAAAAAATTTCCTAGATCTTAACGTTCTTATTACTATGTGGATGTGGGCTTATAAACTGTAGTAGAAATGTTGTCTTAAACAGTTATTAAATTTATGACTTAATTATACTTTAAAGATGCTTCAACCTTCGCGACGCACAGTAGTAGTTCATCATACAACGAAGTGCAAAAAGGAGTGATCTTTCAATGATAAAATTTGAAATACTTGTTCAGTTTTATATAGATAACAAATATTTGGTTCTTGGGGTACCTGCATTCGATCCCCATTTTTTCAAAAATTTTTCTTTCTAACTTACAAGTCGCAGTTCTCAACACAATTTGAAAAAATCCACATACGTCTATTAAATGATCCAAGAAAGAGTTACACTAATTTTGGTTGAGATCACTTGACTCTTTAATGTACCACTCAATCTAAAGAAGAGGCTTTCACTTTTTACGTGGTTATGATGGGAGTACCAAACTCAAGCCAACTTAGTTTTTGTCTAAAGAAAAACGAAAACCCTGAATTTTGTAGAGCTTTTTTGATTTCCTGATATCTTCTAAATTATATAATAGCTTATGTTACATTATGACGTAGGGGATGTTGGATACCATGTAACGGTTCTGATCGGTTTAACTTGGTAAACCCAGGCTAACCTTGGTCTATCCTTCATCTCAATTGTGGCTACTTTAACAGCCGTTAAAGTAGTGAGCAAACAAGTGCCGCGTGTTCTCCCATAAGAACGATAAAAACATGGGTCAAGGACGTCGGGCTAGTAACCCACTCCTGGAAAAATCTTACTATGAAAAAGCAAAAAATAAGACTAAGCAAACAGCTAAGAAATAAAGTCCTCTCTGTAAGAACTAAAATCACGCTCTATAAAACGCTCATACTACCCGTGTTATTGTATGGTGCTGAATCATGGGCACTTGCACAGACAGATGAAGCTATCCTTGGAGTATTTGAGAGGAAAATTCTACGAAGAATCTTTGGACCAGTCTGCGTCAACAATGAGTATCGACATCGAATGAACCATGAGCTGTATGAGTTATACGCTGACATCGACATAGTAAAACGCATTAAGCAACAGCGTCTGCGTTGGCTAGGAAAAGTCTTCGATAATGATCCAGAGGGAACGCGTAGAAGAGGGCGTCCAAAACTTCGATGGAAAGACCAAGTAGAAGAAAATCTTTTGAAACTTGGTATACGAAATTGAAGAATATGCGCACAAGATAGAGGTGCTTGGAATTCTAAAATATGCTCGGCCTTTGACCTAAACAGGTTGTAATTACAGGCCATTTAAGTAAGTAAGTAAGTAAGTTATGTTATATTCCTCTGCTGACTTAAACCAAGGTTCTGTGTCTTAATAAAATCGACATCAAGATTAATGCTCTGAGACTATATTAGACGCATGAGCTACTGAGTTTGATAAACAATTTTGGTTTTAGAACATTAGGCACATTTCAATACCATTTTTTTAACATATAATATAACTTTTTCATGAAAACAATTACGCTATTTTACAAGATAAAACTTTTTGCGTTACAATTGACCACCAATACCTTTATATACCCACCATCAAAAAGAGCAGGGGTATTTGATTAATACCCCCATTTGTAAATTAATTAATATTAACTCCAAAACCAAAAGGGATATATATTCTGAATCCTTATGAAATTATAAGAAGATTGAGTGATGTCTGTTGTCGGCACGATAAAACCTTAACGAAAGGATCACTAAAATTTGGCAAAAATATTACTCATTTCTTTGGGAATTAATTATTTGAACTTTAGAATTAATTGAAAAATTAGGTTTCATCAGGCTTGAGTTCATTTAATTTTCAAATTATTAATTTTGAAAATTGGGAAGTAAATTATGGAGAAATACTGAAAAATTATTTCTGAAGGCAGCTAGTGGATTGCAATTTCTGTCCCGCCACAGGACGTCATCAGCACTTAGCGTGCTCGACCACAGTCGAGTTGTCAAATTGCAGAGATAATCATAAATTTGACTCATTGAGTTTGATCGAACATCACTACGTGATTGTGTATTCTCCTATTACTTGTTTTGCTCGATCTTTTCACTTGAAGTTGGCATGTAGAGAAGAACAAGACTGCTGATGACGTCCTGTGGCGGGACAGAAATTGCAATCCACTAGCCGCATTGAAAAATAATTTTTCAGTTTTTCTCCATAATTTCATAATTTACTTTGCAGTTTTCAAAATTATTAATTTGAAATTTAAATGAACTCAAGCCTGGTGAAACCTAATTTTTCTATTATTAATTTCTTGAAAAAATTTTTGTATTGAAATCGGGCAAAATCAGTTCACATTTGACCATAGCTCCCGTATAACCCCGTCTAGGCTAATCGCTTATTTCCTAAGAAATGACAAATTGTAATAGCTATGATAATAAAATTTAATATATATAAGTAATATATAAGCAATAGGCAGCACATAAAATTTAATCGAAATCGGTTCACATTTAACCATAGTTCCCATACAAAAAACTTACATAAACAGCCTTAATTTCACCTAAAATACACTTAAATAAAAATAAATGATAAACTGTAATAGCTTTGGCCACTAAATTTAGCACAAGGAAGTCTTATATCAATGCCATAATCGGTCACCATTTGACCATAAGAAAACTTTCCGAAACACAAAAATACCAGAGACCGAATATTGTTTAATTTTTTAAATCAATCACGTATAAATATCATTGCCGATGAAAATTTATTTTCATTTCGATCGATGAATAAAAATGACGGATTTATATTTGAAATATAAATATCACTCGTGATGAAAATTTTAAATATCTTTAACGATAAATATCCGAACAGAAAAAAGGAAAGGTTTCCCCACCAACATTTTTTGGTTTTATCAAAAAACTATTTATTACAATAATAAATAATTGTAATAAATTGGGATTCTTAGTGCAATACACTTCAGTAAAACTTTTTAATTAAATGTTTGATGTCCCAAATTTTGATAAACCTTTTTAGAAAAACATTTTATTGATTGTTTTATTTTTAAACTTCTGTTTTGACTTTGAAAAAATAAAATATTTTTGAAATTGTAAAATTTTCAACAATGAATGTATGAATATGTTTCCAGTTAATTGGAATGTTTTAGGACATCGAAGTTAAACCTAATAGTCCTAGTAGAACTATTGGTGGTTTCTTTGACTCGCAAAACCATTTCAACATAAAATTTGCAACAATAATTGAATTTATTGTTATTTAAACGTCCTAAAGACTTTTTATACCAGGACAAATCTTCTTCTTCTGCCATCCTTGATTCCCAGTGGAGCATAGGGCCTGGGAGGATGCAGCAATTGCCTGGCGTCTCTAGCTACCAGGTAAGAACTGTATCCAATTCCCACTCTAACCTTCTCGTGGTACATCCTGTAAACCTGAGCAACCTAGTTTTAGATGCGGTAAGCAACTCGTGTGGGATTCTAGATCAGGGCTAATATAAAAGGGAGTTATCTTAGAGCGATTCCAACGTTTGTGGTCTAAGGGTATAAGATAATTACACTTGGTAAAGTACGAAAATGAAGCGTCTGTTCAGCATTTTAGTTGCGGCTGTCTCGGATCGAGTGGCTCGCTATATAAACGTGGCTTGTGTCTTTGGACCCATCACCCATCGACTTAGCACTCACGATGTTTTAAGCATGGAAATAAACAACATTACTCCAAGGGGTAATTATGCGAGAAATCCCCATACTACGGCAGTTGGCGCAAGGATTTTGCAGTTGCCTAATCTATGCAAGAACATTATGATGAATGAAACCAAATACAGAAATAAAATTTGAATATTTTCTATCAAAATTTTTTTCATCGGATGAAAAAAGATGAAAATTATTTTGAACTGATAAATATCCCAAACGATTTTTTTATTTTTTATTTTTATCGGATAGAAAAACGATACAAAATTTTTCGAACAATTAAAAATCTTTAAGGATTTTTATTAGTTTTTAAACTTCAATGATTGTTTTTGTATGGATTACAACATGAAAATATTGTTTTAAAAGTATTAATATTCGGTGTCTGAAAAATACAAAAAGAAAGAGGAGGTTTATGTCCGTCTGTCCGTCAGATAAAAGCGCAATAGCGCCTTAACGAAAAATGCTAGAGGAACAAAATTTTATAAAAATATTATCGATATCTTGAGAAAGGTATAGAAAATGGACGAAATCGGTTCACATTTAGCTAGAGCTCCCATATAACCCTGCCCCGGGAATAACATTAATGCTGATAAATTCAAAATAATTGCAATAGCTATGAGGATATAAATTGGTCCATATTCAACTACAGCACTCATATAAAAAACACTCCCGGAAACCAAAAAAAAAAAAAAATGTAGCAAAGGCCAGTCAAATGCTATTAAATTCGAAACTATGACAGCTATGACAGTGTGTAAAATTGTTGTACAATCGCTCAACATTTGGCTATAATTCTTATATATGTATCCTCTTTTTATATCTACAATCAAAAAGATTTGGAGGTCATTTGACTTTACATACGGTAGATGCAAACTCCTAACAAAATTTATGGTCCTATCGTATTACTATCAATATGTTTATCCTAACTAAATACTAAGCTTAACGAAAAGTATTTAAGAGATTATTAATGCTAAACTACACCCGGTTATAAGATCAAATTTTGTGCAAAGTAGATACTAGGGAATTGCCTACAAAATTTTATCGAGCATCCTGTGTGAAAGGCTAAAACCCAAGATGAACGAAATAATAGGGGCCTACCATTGTGGCTTTAGACCAGGTAAATCCACCACTGACCAGATCTTTACTCTGCGTCAAATCCTGGAAAAGACCCAAGAAAAGCAAATAGACACTTACCACCTCTTCGTTGACTACAAAGCTGCCTTTGACAGCCCAATACGAACAAAGCTGTATAAAGCAATGTTGTTGTGCAGGATGACATTAACTGACACAACATCGTCAGTTAAAATAGGTAAAAGCCTTTCAGAACCCTTTTTAACTAAGCGAGGTTTTAGGCAAGGCGACATTTTATCATGTGATCTCTTTAACATTTTGTTAGAGAAAATCTTGCGTGGTGCTGCAGTTAATACAACTGGCACAATTTTTAGCAGAAAGCACATGTTACTCGCTTTTGCCGATGACATTGATATTATGGGGCGCACATTGCGTGAGGTGACTGCCGCATTTTCCAGTATTGAGAAGGAATCAATGAAAATGGGTCTAGTAGTCAATGAATCCAAAACAAAACTAATGGTCTCTACTAGCAAGCAATCCACTAGAATTGGACAACACGTAACCGTGGACAACTATAGCTTCGAGGTTGTTAAAGAATTTGTCTATCTTGGTACCGCAGTAAATATAAATAATGACATAAGTATCGAAATTAAAAGAAGAATCATACTTGCCAACAGATGCTATTTCGGCCTAAGCAGGCAGCTTAGGAATAAAATCCTCTCAACAAGAACTAAAATTACGCTCTACAAAACGCTTATACTAGCAGTGTTATTATATGGTGCTGAATCATGGGCACTTGCACAAGCCGATGAAGCTGTTCTTGGAGTCTTTGAGAGGAAAATCCTACGAAAAATCTATGGTCCAATCAGCATTAACAATGAATTTCGGCATCGATTTAATCATGAGCTGTATGAGTTATTTGCTGACATTGACATAGTAAAACGCATTAAACAGCAGCGTTTGCGTTGGCTGGGACATGTGGTGCGAATGGATGAAAGTACTCCAGCAAGAAAAGTGTTTGAACATGATCCCGAGGGAACTCGAAGACGAGGACGACCGAAACTTCGATGGAAAGACCAAGTAGAAGAAAATTTAACCAAGCTTGGCTTACGAAATTATAGAATATGCGCACAAGATCGAAGCGCATGGAATTCTAAAATATGCTCGGCCTTTGACCTTAACAGGTTGTAATATATGCCATTTAAGTAAGTAAGTAAGTAAGATACTAGGGAAACCACTCAGATACTTTTAATTGTTGAACTATAAAGCTACTGCAATCGAATTTAGTCCAAATAGTTTACCAACAATACCAAGTAGCATAGCATTTTTTTCGAATTTGGCCCACATTTTGAACTAGCTGCACCCTCGTGGATATACGAGATATGTTTCTAAATTTAAATCAACTAAATGGTGGGTATATAAGATTCGGCACTGCCGAATATAACACTTTTGTTATATCTACAATCAAGAAGATTTGGAGGTACATTCAGTATATTAAGATTGTACCTACTAAATTGGATAGCCATCTATCAATGTTCAGTTCAGACTTTATATACGGTGGATGCATTACGAACTCCTAACAAAATTTAAAAACATAAGAAATTTCTGAAAAGTCTTACATTTCAAAATATTTAACAAAGCTTATATGCAATATTTGATCTCAACATGGGTTAAAAAAATAGAAGAAAAAAAAAACAGAAACTGAAAAAACCAAAATTGGTAGAAAATTTGTATGGCATTATAAAAGCAACAAGGTGGCCACATTTGCGGTAAATAGTGTTTATTGTGTTTATTGGTTATAATGTTTGCAACATGTTAACATGTAAAATGCTAAGGCAAATTATAAAGAAAGGATTCGGCAATCTAGAGAAAATGCATGAAAATAATTTTTATTTCGTTTTATCAAAAAAAAAAAAAAAAAAAAAATGGAAAATAGAACAAATTTGAGGTAAAGTAAATACAGGCTACTTAGGTATTTCCGCTAGCCTAAACTAACTTGCAACTGCAATTCACAAATATCAAAGAATTCAAACATATGGATAAAGTCTGAAACTAACAATTATGTTGAAAAAAAAATAAAAAATTAGGAAAATATACAACAAAATGTCAAAATTACACAAAACCATGAAAAAGGAATTTGTTAGTAAATTTCAAAAAAATAAGAAATAAAACTCAACAAGAAAATGAACACAAGAAATGACAACATTTTCCTGTAAATTTTATGATAGTCTAATTTTAGTTTTCTAGTGGAAACAACATTCTTGTGAACATGCAGACGACGTTTGAGACTTTTCTTTTTTTTCCCCCTGATAACTTTACTATTTGTTAACATTTCTTCCTGTTTTTCTTTTATTTGTTATTTTTTTCTATATTTATAACAATTTTTTTCTATTTTGTTTATTAGCCTTTTGTTATATGAACGAAAATTTTGTGAAAATTGTGCAACAAATAGTTGTCCCAAAAGGTCTACACTTGAAATACGTACAAAACGAACTTAGACAGGACAAAAGGTTTCATCAGATTGTCCAAAAACGTACAAACAGTGTATTTAGTTGGATGTGTGTGTGTGTCTGTGTGTTTGTCCGTGTTAGTGTTTGAAATAATAAATAGTTTTTGAGGTTCAGAAAGGCTAACGAAAAGGACATACACTTTAAACTTTTACCGGATATCCGCAGTGACACTTGGAGTGCAGCCTCTCTTCCTGTTCAGATTTTTTTTCTTTTTGTACATTCTTTTGGGTTATTTGTTTGCAAAGTTGCTCTCCTTTTTTTTTTGATTTTTATTCTTTCTTATTCATTTGATTTGAACTCGAGTTTGTTAAGAAAAGAAATTGAAGAGACAATTGTTTGTCGTGTGTGTTTGGTTGGTTGTTGGTTGGTTGGATATGTATGTCCATCCAGTTTGCCAAACACCAATGACCACTGAGCACGTTCACAATATTGGCCTTTCGAAATGGAAACAAAATAAAACAAAGTTTATTTTAAATTTGTTCTTCATTTTTTTCTTGCAAAAATAAAATACTGCATTTTGTTGCTTTGACAAGAAGAATAATAAGAAAAAATAGGTGAAATTTAGAAGTTTCTTTTTTCTATAAGAAAAAAAAAATTAGAATTTGAATGAAAATCTTGTACCATACAAAGATTTGTCATAGATAGATTTTGCATGCTTTTAGGGGATTTCCGTTTCCGATAAATCATTGTACGTTAAGTCTTCAACATTTCTTTCCTTTTTTTTTTGCAAATTTAGTATTCATCACTTTATATAAGATGCGATGAAATAATGAAACTGTTTATAAACTTTTTTGCAAAAATTTTGTATAAAGAAAGATTAAAATTATACGGAAATGATTTTCTATAGTCGAAAGGAGAAAAACTATAATTTAAATGAGTTTTTTTTTAAATGTTGTCTAATATTTTTTTAATGAATTTGATTAATTTAATAATTATATCTGAAAAAATTTAGATTAATAATATATAACCCCAGGGCTTTGTTCTTTCTCATAGTTCTTTTCTAAATGACCTTCTTTGCCAAACTTCGAATCCATTCTATCTAGTACTTATTCAGTCAATATACAAAACATGAATAATATGATACCCTCCATCTATATTTCAATATCTAAATGGGGACTTCTAAACAATGTGGATTTCAATGCCGGAAAAACCCAATGTTGTATGTTAATACATAAACGTACAACTGACAATATCGCTCCATATGTTGCCATGGGTGGTATAAATATCGAGGAATCAGAAGCTCCTGCTGTTCTGGGCATGAAATTATAGTGCGATGTCTGCTGGACTCAACATATCATTTATAGCTTTTTACTGGCGTTTGTGACAATTTTGTGTTTTCCGTGAGTGGTTTTTATATGAAAGCTATGGTCAAATATGGACTGATTCCTATAACATTTGAAATACTTACCAAAAATTGTATAAAACTTCTCTATTTAAAATTTATCAGTCCTCATAGCTACTATCATTGGATTCAATTTATCAGCAATACTATGATTCCCGGATCGGGGTTATCGGGGCTCTTACTAAATGTTAACCGATTTTTACCATTTTTAATATACGACTTTCTGAAAGAACTAAAAATACTTTTGTAGAATTTTCTTTCTGTTAAGGCCCTATTGTGCTTTCATTTGGAGGATAGGCAGACAAAAACCCCTTTCTTTTTGGAATTTTGTGCTTACGTAAATTTTTTATATATGAGATATGGTCAAATGGTGACCGCTTGTAACAAAATTTTTCACACTAGCAGGTCCAGTTGATCATTTATTGGCATTTTAGTTTATATTAGAAGGAATTTACGGTGTTTCCATAAGTGTTTTTGTATGGCAGCTATTGACGGCAGACAGACAGATAGACAAACAGAGATCGGGCAATTTCGGTTCACATTTTACCATAGCTCCCATATAACCTCGTCTAGGCTAATCGCTTATTTGATTATACAATAAATGACAAATTATACTAGCTTTGATGATGAAATATATAAAAGTTTTGGATAAGCCCTAAAAATTTCATCAAAATCGGTTCACATTTAGTCATAGCTCCCATACAAAGAACTTACGGAAACTGCCTAAATTTCACCTAAAATACACTTTAATGCCAATTAATGATTAACTGTAATAGCACAAAGAAGTCTTATATCAAGTTTGTAAAATTTTGTCACAATCGGTGACCATTTGACCATAGCTCCCATATAAAAAATTTACGGAAACACAAAAATACAAAAAGAGCAAGTAAGAAAAGCTATTAAGGTCAAATATGGACCAACATTTAAACAAGTTTTCTTTAAGTCTTAGAGACTTACATACATATACTATGTTTTATTTTTTCAAAATTTCGAGATTTACATCATTTCCGGCTAAGGGCCTGATATGGGAGCTAGATTCAATTGTGGACCGATTATTACAAAATTTTGGTTCATATTTACAAAATATTTATCTTCGTAAAGTTTGAGTAATCAAATGCAATTATTAATAGAAATATTAACGTTTTAGTGCTTTTATGTGTATTTAAACGTCTTTTGAGAATGTGTCTTGTATGAATGGTATGATCAAATATGGGCCGATTTCTACAAAATTAAGAACACTGATTAAAATTATGATAGGCAATATTTGTGCTGAATATTACTGAAATTGCAAATTTTTATTTTTTATTATATTTTTTTAAAATAAGTCCTTTTGAATGCCACCCTAATAACTCCAAGAGTTATGTTATTAAAAAAACTACATCATATGTTTCAATACAGCAGACATAAATGTATTATACATACATATGTATATAAATATACAAATTTACTCATTCCCTATATCTGATTTTATATTATTGATACCAAATAACTACATAAATATGTACACAATCTACATTTTACATATTTTATGATTTTATGATGGTGGTAAAAACGATGATGAGATGCTGCTGCTGTTGTTTTTCACTGATGATGACTGATATCATTTCGTAGAGGAAGTTATGTTGTGACTTGGTTGTACAAAGTCTCTGCACAAATGTTTGGTTGCTTGAATTTTTATTTGTGCAATACACTCCATCTTACGCTCATCTGGCGCACCACATGCTGCTTATTTGTTTCCTTGTCTTTTATTTAGGACTCGGGGTATGAAAGCAGAAAAAAAGCCTTTAAGGTAAATTATTGTAGTCGTTTGTCTGTTGTCTGTACATGTATCGTATGTGTTATATAGAAAATGGAATTCCAAATTCCCAAACATAAATACGGACAGACTTGAATGAATAAATGGCAATGCAGTGCTCAACATAAGATTTTCAATTTCTTGGTGTTGTTTTTATTTTTGTTTTTAAATTTTCCTTTCAAGATGTATAATATTTTTCAGTTATTGTTGTAAAATATTTACCAGATGTTTGTCATAAGATATCTAAAAATATAAATATTTTTCCAATATACAGATATAATAACTTAGGAGTAGAATACTCAAGCTCGAGTCGAAGCAAATGTAGGTATATGTATTTATATGAAGAATTTATTTTGGAATGTATAGAAACAGTTTTGGAAAATGAAATAGGGATATTCAAAAATTCTGTTATTTAAAATTTAATAACAAAAAATCTATTATTACGCAACCGTGTGACAATTTCTCAGGATCTTTTACCGTTATTTAGCGTCAATATGGACAAGTCTTTGACAAAACATGGATCAACCACGACAGTCAGGAGAAAAAGCTGCATCACAGTAGAACTCTCGAAAAAAAAATGGGACAATGAATAGCATCAGATTCTATTTTAAGGCTCATCGAAAGGGATGTCTTAACTCTAGCTCCGAGCAGTAAATACATCAGTTAGAAAAGTTTTACATAGCCTAATACTCAATAACCAGTAGATAGCTGAGTTACGAGGTGAACTGCTTTTTTTGAAAATTTCAAAAAATACTAATACTAATACTAATACTAATACTAATACTAATACTAATACTAATACTAATACTAATACTAATACTAATACTAATACTAATACTAATACTAATACTAATACTAATACTAATACTAATACTAATACTAATACTAATACTAATACTAATACTAATACTAATACTAATACTAATACTAATACTAATACTAATACTAATACTAATACTAATACTAATACTAATACTAATACTAATACTAATACTAATACTAATACTAATACTAATACTAATACTAATACTAATACTAATACTAATACTAATACTAATACTAATACTAATACTAATACTAATACTAATACTAATACTAATACTAATACTAATACTAATACTAATACTAATACTAATACTAATACTAATACTAATACTAATACTAATACTAATACTAATACTAATACTAATACTAATACTAATACTAATACTAATACTAATACTAATACTAATACTAATACTAATACTAATACTAATACTAATACTAATACTAATACTAATACTAATACTAATACTAATACTAATACTAATACTAATACTAATACTAATACTAATACTAATACTAATACTAATACTAATACTAATACTAATACTAATACTAATACTAATACTAATACTAATACTAATACTAATACTAATACTAATACTAATACTAATACTAATACTAATACTAATACTAATACTAATACTAATACTAATACTAATACTAATACTAATACTAATACTAATACTAATACTAATACTAATACTAATACTAATACTAATACTAATACTAATACTAATACTAATACTAATACTAATACTAATACTAATACTAATACTAATACTAATACTAATACTAATACTAATACTAATACTAATACTAATACTAATACTAATACTAATACTAATACTAATACTAATACTAATACTAATACTAATACTAATACTAATACTAATACTAATACTAATACTAATACTAATACTAATACTAATACTAATACTAATACTAATACTAATACTAATACTAATACTAATACTAATACTAATACTAATACTAATACTAATACTAATACTAATACTAATACTAATACTAATACTAATACTAATACTAATACTAATACTAATACTAATACTAATACTAATACTAATACTAATACTAATACTAATACTAATACTAATACTAATACTAATACTAATACTAATACTAATACTAATACTAATACTAATACTAATACTAATACTAATACTAATACTAATACTAATACTAATACTAATACTAATACTAATACTAATACTAATACTAATACTAATACTAATACTAATACTAATACTAATACTAATACTAATACTAATACTAATACTAATACTAATACTAATACTAATACTAATACTAATACTAATACTAATACTAATACTAATACTAATACTAATACTAATACTAATACTAATACTAATACTAATACTAATACTAATACTAATACTAATACTAATACTAATACTAATACTAATACTAATACTAATACTAATACTAATACTAATACTAATACTAATACTAATACTAATACTAATACTAATACTAATACTAATACTAATACTAATACTAATACTAATACTAATACTAATACTAATACTAATACTAATACTAATACTAATACTAATACTAATACTAATACTAATACTAATACTAATACTAATACTAATACTAATACTAATACTAATACTAATACTAATACTAATACTAATACTAATACTAATACTAATACTAATACTAATACTAATACTAATACTAATACTAATACTAATACTAATACTAATACTAATACTAATACTAATACTAATACTAATACTAATACTAATACTAATACTAATACTAATACTAATACTAATACTAATACTAATACTAATACTAATACTAATACTAATACTAATACTAATACTAATACTAATACTAATACTAATACTAATACTAATACTAATACTAATACTAATACTAATACTAATACTAATACTAATACTAATACTAATACTAATACTAATACTAATACTAATACTAATACTAATACTAATACTAATACTAATACTAATACTAATACTAATACTAATACTAATACTAATACTAATACTAATACTAATACTAATACTAATACTAATACTAATACTAATACTAATACTAATACTAATACTAATACTAATACTAATACTAATACTAATACTAATACTAATACTAATACTAATACTAATACTAATACTAATACTAATACTAATACTAATACTAATACTAATACTAATACTAATACTAATACTAATACTAATACTAATACTAATACTAATACTAATACTAATACTAATACTAATACTAATACTAATACTAATACTAATACTAATACTAATACTAATACTAATACTAATACTAATACTAATACTAATACTAATACTAATACTAATACTAATACTAATACTAATACTAATACTAATACTAATACTAATACTAATACTAATACTAATACTAATACTAATACTAATACTAATACTAATACTAATACTAATACTAATACTAATACTAATACTAATACTAATACTAATACTAATACTAATACTAATACTAATACTAATACTAATACTAATACTAATACTAATACTAATACTAATACTAATACTAATACTAATACTAATACTAATACTAATACTAATACTAATACTAATACTAATACTAATACTAATACTAATACTAATACTAATACTAATACTAATACTAATACTAATACTAATACTAATACTAATACTAATACTAATACTAATACTAATACTAATACTAATACTAATACTAATACTAATACTAATACTAATACTAATACTAATACTAATACTAATACTAATACTAATACTAATACTAATACTAATACTAATACTAATACTAATACTAATACTAATACTAATACTAATACTAATACTAATACTAATACTAATACTAATACTAATACTAATACTAATACTAATACTAATACTAATACTAATACTAATACTAATACTAATACTAATACTAATACTAATACTAATACTAATACTAATACTAATACTAATACTAATACTAATACTAATACTAATACTAATACTAATACTAATACTAATACTAATACTAATACTAATACTAATACTAATACTAATACTAATACTAATACTAATACTAATACTAATACTAATACTAATACTAATACTAATACTAATACTAATACTAATACTAATACTAATACTAATACTAATACTAATACTAATACTAATACTAATACTAATACTAATACTAATACTAATACTAATACTAATACTAATACTAATACTAATACTAATACTAATACTAATACTAATACTAATACTAATACTAATACTAATACTAATACTAATACTAATACTAATACTAATACTAATACTAATACTAATACTAATACTAATACTAATACTAATACTAATACTAATACTAATACTAATACTAATACTAATACTAATACTAATACTAATACTAATACTAATACTAATACTAATACTAATACTAATACTAATACTAATACTAATACTAATACTAATACTAATACTAATACTAATACTAATACTAATACTAATACTAATACTAATACTAATACTAATACTAATACTAATACTAATACTAATACTAATACTAATACTAATACTAATACTAATACTAATACTAATACTAATACTAATACTAATACTAATACTAATACTAATACTAATACTAATACTAATACTAATACTAATACTAATACTAATACTAATACTAATACTAATACTAATACTAATACTAATACTAATACTAATACTAATACTAATACTAATACTAATACTAATACTAATACTAATACTAATACTAATACTAATACTAATACTAATACTAATACTAATACTAATACTAATACTAATACTAATACTAATACTAATACTAATACTAATACTAATACTAATACTAATACTAATACTAATACTAATACTAATACTAATACTAATACTAATACTAATACTAATACTAATACTAATACTAATACTAATACTAATACTAATACTAATACTAATACTAATACTAATACTAATACTAATACTAATACTAATACTAATACTAATACTAATACTAATACTAATACTAATACTAATACTAATACTAATACTAATACTAATACTAATACTAATACTAATACTAATACTAATACTAATACTAATACTAATACTAATACTAATACTAATACTAATACTAATACTAATACTAATACTAATACTAATACTAATACTAATACTAATACTAATACTAATACTAATACTAATACTAATACTAATACTAATACTAATACTAATACTAATACTAATACTAATACTAATACTAATACTAATACTAATACTAATACTAATACTAATACTAATACTAATACTAATACTAATACTAATACTAATACTAATACTAATACTAATACTAATACTAATACTAATACTAATACTAATACTAATACTAATACTAATACTAATACTAATACTAATACTAATACTAATACTAATACTAATACTAATACTAATACTAATACTAATACTAATACTAATACTAATACTAATACTAATACTAATACTAATACTAATACTAATACTAATACTAATACTAATACTAATACTAATACTAATACTAATACTAATACTAATACTAATACTAATACTAATACTAATACTAATACTAATACTAATACTAATACTAATACTAATACTAATACTAATACTAATACTAATACTAATACTAATACTAATACTAATACTAATACTAATACTAATACTAATACTAATACTAATACTAATACTAATACTAATACTAATACTAATACTAATACTAATACTAATACTAATACTAATACTAATACTAATACTAATACTAATACTAATACTAATACTAATACTAATACTAATACTAATACTAATACTAATACTAATACTAATACTAATACTAATACTAATACTAATACTAATACTAATACTAATACTAATACTAATACTAATACTAATACTAATACTAATACTAATACTAATACTAATACTAATACTAATACTAATACTAATACTAATACTAATACTAATACTAATACTAATACTAATACTAATACTAATACTAATACTAATACTAATACTAATACTAATACTAATACTAATACTAATACTAATACTAATACTAATACTAATACTAATACTAATACTAATACTAATACTAATACTAATACTAATACTAATACTAATACTAATACTAATACTAATACTAATACTAATACTAATACTAATACTAATACTAATACTAATACTAATACTAATACTAATACTAATACTAATACTAATACTAATACTAATACTAATACTAATACTAATACTAATACTAATACTAATACTAATACTAATACTAATACTAATACTAATACTAATACTAATACTAATACTAATACTAATACTAATACTAATACTAATACTAATACTAATACTAATACTAATACTAATACTAATACTAATACTAATACTAATACTAATACTAATACTAATACTAATACTAATACTAATACTAATACTAATACTAATACTAATACTAATACTAATACTAATACTAATACTAATACTAATACTAATACTAATACTAATACTAATACTAATACTAATACTAATACTAATACTAATACTAATACTAATACTAATACTAATACTAATACTAATACTAATACTAATACTAATACTAATACTAATACTAATACTAATACTAATACTAATACTAATACTAATACTAATACTAATACTAATACTAATACTAATACTAATACTAATACTAATACTAATACTAATACTAATACTAATACTAATACTAATACTAATACTAATACTAATACTAATACTAATACTAATACTAATACTAATACTAATACTAATACTAATACTAATACTAATACTAATACTAATACTAATACTAATACTAATACTAATACTAATACTAATACTAATACTAATACTAATACTAATACTAATACTAATACTAATACTAATACTAATACTAATACTAATACTAATACTAATACTAATACTAATACTAATACTAATACTAATACTAATACTAATACTAATACTAATACTAATACTAATACTAATACTAATACTAATACTAATACTAATACTAATACTAATACTAATACTAATACTAATACTAATACTAATACTAATACTAATACTAATACTAATACTAATACTAATACTAATACTAATACTAATACTAATACTAATACTAATACTAATACTAATACTAATACTAATACTAATACTAATACTAATACTAATACTAATACTAATACTAATACTAATACTAATACTAATACTAATACTAATACTAATACTAATACTAATACTAATACTAATACTAATACTAATACTAATACTAATACTAATACTAATACTAATACTAATACTAATACTAATACTAATACTAATACTAATACTAATACTAATACTAATACTAATACTAATACTAATACTAATACTAATACTAATACTAATACTAATACTAATACTAATACTAATACTAATACTAATACTAATACTAATACTAATACTAATACTAATACTAATACTAATACTAATACTAATACTAATACTAATACTAATACTAATACTAATACTAATACTAATACTAATACTAATACTAATACTAATACTAATACTAATACTAATACTAATACTAATACTAATACTAATACTAATACTAATACTAATACTAATACTAATACTAATACTAATACTAATACTAATACTAATACTAATACTAATACTAATACTAATACTAATACTAATACTAATACTAATACTAATACTAATACTAATACTAATACTAATACTAATACTAATACTAATACTAATACTAATACTAATACTAATACTAATACTAATACTAATACTAATACTAATACTAATACTAATACTAATACTAATACTAATACTAATACTAATACTAATACTAATACTAATACTAATACTAATACTAATACTAATACTAATACTAATACTAATACTAATACTAATACTAATACTAATACTAATACTAATACTAATACTAATACTAATACTAATACTAATACTAATACTAATACTAATACTAATACTAATACTAATACTAATACTAATACTAATACTAATACTAATACTAATACTAATACTAATACTAATACTAATACTAATACTAATACTAATACTAATACTAATACTAATACTAATACTAATACTAATACTAATACTAATACTAATACTAATACTAATACTAATACTAATACTAATACTAATACTAATACTAATACTAATACTATACTAATACTAATACTAATACTAATACTAATACTAATACTAATACTAAATACTAATACTAATACTAATACTAATACTAATACTAATACTAATACTAATACTAATACTAATACTAATACTAATACTAATACTAATACTAATACTAATACTAATACTAATACTAATACTAATACTAATACTAATACTAATACTAATACTAATACTAATACTAATACTAATACTAATACTAATACTAATACTAATACTAATACTAATACTAATACTAATACTAATACTAATACTAATACTAATACTAATACTAATACTAATACTAATACTAATACTAATACTAATACTAATACTAATACTAATACTAATACTAATACTAATACTAATACTAATACTAATACTAATACTAATACTAATACTAATACTAATACTAATACTAATACTAATACTAATACTAATACTAATACTAATACTAATACTAATACTAATACTAATACTAATACTAATACTAATACTAATACTAATACTAACTAATACTAATACTAATACTAATACTAATACTAATACTAATACTAATACTAATACTAATACTAATACTAATACTAATACTAATACTAATACTAATACTAATACTAATACTAATACTAATACTAATACTAATACTAATACTAATACTAATACTAATACTAATACTAATACTAATACTAATACTAATACTAATACTAATACTAATACTAATACTAATACTAATACTAATACTAATACTAATACTAATACTAATACTAATACTAATACTACTAATACTAATACTAATACTAATACTAATACTAATACTAATACTAATACTAATACTAATACTAATACTAATACTAATACTAATACTAATACTAATACTAATACTAATACTAATACTAATACTAATACTAATACTAATACTAATACTAATACTAATACTAATACTAATACTAATACTAATACTAATACTAATACTAATACTAATACTAATACTAATACTAATACTAATACTAATACTAATACTAATACTAATACTAATACTAATACTAATACTAATACTAATACTAATACTAATACTAATACTAATAATACTAATACTAATACTAATACTAATACTAATACTAATACTAATACTAATACTAATACTAATACTAATACTAATACTAATACTAATACTAATACTAATACTAATACTAATACTAATACTAATACTAATACTAATACTAATACTAATACTAATACTAATACTAATACTAATACTAATACTAATACTAATACTAATACTAATACTAATACTAATACTAATACTAATACTAATACTAATACTAATACTAATACTAATACTAATACTAATACTAATACTAATACTAATACTAATACTAATACTAATACTAATACTAATACTAATACTACCCTAGCACAGATAATAAAGCAATATTTTTACCAATATAAATTTTAATATTAGTACAAAAAGTTGTATTCCTGCTAGTATTAGTTTTGGTTTTAATACCAATACAAATCATATTAGTAATATTGGATTGGTTTGTTTTTAAAATGATTAGTAATTTATTATATTTATCACAACTGTAGATACCAACGCATACGTATTCCTCTGACGAGATTGTTGGTATTTTGATAAGATAACTTATCGTTTGGTTTTTGCTATTATTTGCCAATCGAAGGCCAGTCTGAGGGGTAAGTGGTTGCTCTTTCTAGCATATACCTTGTACGAATGAATGGATGTCTTCTGCCATATTCTGTTGCAAAACTAAAATATTCCATTACTTAAAGGTGGTTTTGCTTGGTGGCTGTATAAATTTGTCAATTTAGTTTATGATTGTTTTTTTCCTATTTTTTTATTCTAAAACAAATATTTTATTTTCTACTATAAAATCGAAATAACTAAATTTTTGTTTTGTTTATTTGCCAATAGTTGAACATCGATATTACATACATAGAGGATACATCCTTCTATTTATGTTGTTATAGAGATTTTTGACAATTTGGATTTATTATATTTTTTGTTGTTGCTGATTTTTTAGTAACAGAATTTAGATTGTTAAATTTTTTTTGTTGGTTTTGTTTTGTTTAAATTACAATTTCTATTAAATTTTGTTGCTTTTGTTATTATTTGTATTATATTTAAGTTTTTTTTGTTTATAAAACAATATTTTTATTTTATATTGGAATTTCCTTTTTTTATTGTTTTTATAACAATTTAGATAAATTTCTGTTCAAATATTTATGATGGATTTTAGTCAGTCTGTTTGCTTGTCTGATAGTTGTATTTTTTTTAAAATATTGTTTTTGGTTTTGTTTGTTTTTAATATAACTTTTACAATGGTAGTAGAATAGAAATATTGAATAGAAATAAAATATTTTTATGTATTATTAAATTTGACATTAATTGTGATTTAATTTTGTATAGTAGCTCTTTTGCTTAAAGACTTTCACAAGAAAGCCCGAGAAAAGGCCTGAATATCTTTAAATCTTAACCTAAGATTTTTTGTACTTTAAATAAAAACTGGTGTAAAATTTCAAAAGTTAATCGATTATTTTGTTAAATATAATTTATATATTTTTTAAATATTTATAAAAAACCAAAACTTAACCTTTTCAGGATTATCTTTAAGAAGTTTAAAATAAATTTAATAGGATTGAAAAGTTAAAAATACCTTAAAGCAAATATTTAAACTGTGTGTACTTCGATATACTTAAAATATAAATTTCTTTTAAATAAAAAAATTAAATAATTTAAATTTTATTTAAACTAAGACTTAACATTTAAACTTTTTGATTGCCTTTCAAGAAATTTAGATATTAAAAATTCTTGGTAAACTGAAAAATTTAAGAAGATTACAAAAATCTTAAAAATTTATGCATAAATATAGAATATTGTATATGTATGTATGTTTTTTTAAAGTACTTAATAAATTCTTATGTAAGTCATTGGTTTTTTAAGTCTTCTTATTTATTTAAAATTTTTTTATTCATATTTTTAATAAACAAGTTATCATTTCACTTCCTTTGCCTGAGGTTATAAATTGTATAATCTCCATACCATCAACAATTGTTTTTGATGTCTTCTTATCTCCTCAGGTGTAAATTTGTTAAACTACTAGGCGTATAAGCATTACAGATTAAATTACCAAATTCATCATACGCTTAGTATGTTATACTTGTATCAAATTTAAGATGTCAAAAACAGAAATTACTAGCACAAGATATTTAATATTTTGGAATAATCAGCAGCAACGCAATCTTTGGACTAGTCTAGATGAATGATATGAGGATCTCAAATATAGACAGATTCAATTTAATGAAAAAACCAAAAATCGATAAACAAGAAACTTAAAAATATAAAATTAATTATAAATATTGTCACGAATTTTTAAGTAATCCGTCCCATTGTGCAAAATTTACTACTTAAAATTCTTCCTATAGTTTTTTAAAATCTTTCTGTTGGTGAAGTTGTTGTTCTGTTTGTGTCTATAAGCAGAACAACATTTTTCTCGTAATGTTTTGCTGTAAAGGTAGAGCAAACTTTTTCTCTTTATCTACACTATCTCTCTCTGTTGCTGTTAACTTCAGATAATCCATTTGTACAATATATGGATGAGTGTCTTTTTGATCATGTGAGAATGTATTGGTACATGTATGAACATTCGTAAGCCGCATAGATGACACCAGCTCTTTGTTTACATCTGCAGAAAATACTATAAACTCTCTTCTCTACTATAAAATGCTGACGAACTGATATCGTGGCCGAGTTTTTAATTAAGCTTGTAAGGGAACAGGGAGACTAAGAAAAGACTAAGAAGTTTCTGTTCACAATTTTGTGATTTGTGTTTAAAGTGAACAAAAGGAATTCCTTCCTTCGTAATAATATAATTTAGTATCTGGTTGACCGAGCATAGCTCGGAGTTCTATGATGTATTTCGCCTTTTTTTCTAAAAAGTACCAATTACTCGTCTTCTTGTTTTTTTTTTTTTAGCTGATTGAAATCAAACTTTAATTTTGTTTCCATACGTATTACTTTAAAGGTTATAATGTTGACAATTTTTTTCCCTCTATCGCATAATTTCAAAAAAGTTCCATATGCATATTTAGTATGTACTTCCTTAGTACCATATTTTATATTTTTTTTAACGCAGTTAACATTTTGTTTCTATTCATATGACCTTATGAGACGCTAAATTATCATGTTATCACTTTTTTTACCCATTTTACATCCCGAAATCAAACAAGTAAGAAAGTGCTATAGTCGGTCAAGCCCGACCATACGATACTCTTCAAGATTGAGGTCAAAAGTGTTCTTTTTCCTGTATAAAGACAAATATTTGCTAAATTTTGCCATAATACAAACATTTTCTCAAAGCTTATATTTGGTGATTTTTGTCATTTAGTGCGTTCTAACACAAGAGTTTGTATGGGAGCTATGGTCAAATGTGAACCGATTTCAACAAAATTTGGTACAATGATTTATGTTTACATAAACAGTATTTGTTTAAAATTTCATGAAAAAATATTGATATTTGTGTCCAATATATCAATTCCGGAAAGTGGGACCTATGGGAAGTACCACAAATAATAGACCGATTTCGACGAGTTTCAATAGCCATGGTCCTATTAAAAAAAAATGAAAGCTGTCAGAATTTACTCAAAAAATAACAATTTGTATTGAAAAACTGAAAAGTTAATTATACCCTACACCAACAAAGTTGGGAAGGGTATTTTGAGTTTATGCTGATATGTGTAATGCATAAAAGTATTGGCATGACACCCTTCTTTAAGTATCCCGGTCGACTTAAAATCACTTTCTGGCTCGATTCAAAGATGTCCGTCCGTCTGAACTGCTATATACAAAATTGTTGACTATTGGACCATATTTGACCTAAGTGATGTAGGGTACATCGTATGGTAAGTAAGTTTGGGTAGTTTCGTTAGAGTACGGGAACAAACATAATATAAAATATATAATATTAAAAATATCTTTAATCTGAGATCTACAAAAAACATTAAAAATCCATGTACATTCTCCAATCGATTTTTCTATCTGCTTTCGCCGTATAATAAATTGAATATTAAATTTAATTTATTTAAAAAATCCAGTAATTTAAGCTATAATCCAGATAAACCCTTTATAAGCGATTACTATCAGGTAACATATAAATAACAAAAAACGCAGACATCAATTAAATTTCAATCAAATATTTAAATTTTAATCAATATCCATGGCACGTTATACCCATTTTAGTACTTTTTTTTTGCGATTCAAACTCTAGACAAAGCCCACAAAAAAACTTAAATGCATTATTGATGAAAGTAAAAACTTAAACACTGACGAACTCGTTTACAAACTTTGTTCTTTTCTTTCTTTTTTAAATGTTTTGTAGTTCTTTTCATTTTTCATCACTTATTGGGCAAATTAAATTTTGGCCTTTTTTGTTAGCTAACAAACGAGTCCCAAAAATGTAATAAGTAATAGACCAACCAGCCTCACAGCTACTATACAAACACTCATATACATTTATAAGTAAATTTTTTGGTAAAACTGAAAGAATTATATATGTATATATAACAGGAGATTTTGTAAGAAAGAAAAAAAAAGTAAAATAAAAAAAACTTCGGCAGTTTACAACTTTTTAATAGACCATAAGAATATTAAAAACAGCAGCTAGCCGACAAATATTTACTCCTACTACTAACAACAACAACAACACCAGCAACTACCAGAAAATTTAAAAGAATTTTTCAAGGAAAAAACCCTAAACGAATTTACTACTTTTTAAGAGTCCAACACAAAAACTTAAACCTTCACAAATGACGAAGATATTCTAGTGAAGGGAAAAATTATGAGAAAGTATAAGGAAAAAAAACTTAAGCTAACTTTTGACTAACTGCCAGTTTATAGAAAAATTGCTAGGGGTTTCTTGGCCAGCTTATTTATCTGCCAGTGAAGCCTATGGTAATGGAAGATGTTTAGCAATAACACAAACTACTATAAAATATGCATAAGAGTGTCCCAAAAATTTACACATATAAGTGTTATATGTGAGGTTGAGACTAAAATTCTTTTTTTAAACCAGAAACTCTTTAAGGTTCGCTTTACAAATATAATTTATAACCTCTGCTGAAATAATTTTATCCTGTTCAGATTAATCACAGGTCTTTAAACGTTCGTCCATAAAGATATTTGGGTGAAAATGGTATGTATATAAGGAAATCTTTCTTCGAATTTTAAAGCCTTTTCACTGAATAAAAGCTTAGTTCTAAAACTTTGGGCCAGATCGGCGAGCAATTTTGTATGACGAAAAAATGAGTTCTTTTTTGTTTTTGCGAAATTTCAACTAAAAATAATTAATGTTTATATGAAAAAATAATAGAATGTTAAAGAAACATCGCTTTATTTTGCAAATCTATGACGTAGTTTTGGAGTTATTTTTATTTTCAATCGTGTAACTAAAAACGCGCCTAAGGATATGCAATATATATTTTTTTATACCCTTCACCACCATAAGTGGAAGGTATGTAACGCATAGAAATATTTGTCTTAGACCCACCTTTTAGTATACCAGGTATCACTTTCTGAGTCGATTTAGCGATGTCAGTCCGTCCGTCTGGACATCTGGCTGGCTGGACCCCCATGTAAACCATGTTATCAAAGCACAGGTCGCAGTTCTAAAGATAATTTAATGAAATTTGGCACACATCATTTATTTGATAGTGGGACCATGGTTATTAAAATTCGTTAAAATTGATCCATTATTTATGGTACCTCCCATAGGTCCCACTTCCCGGAATTAATATTTTGGCCACAAATATTAATATTTTTTCCATGAAATTTAAAAAAATATTGCTTACGTAAATCAAAACCACTGTACCAAATTTCGTTGAAATCGATCTACATTTGACCATAGCTCCCTTATAAACTCTTCTATCAAAAGGCACCAAATGAGACCAGATGTTAACCAAAATCACTGTACCAAATTTCGTTGATATTGGTTTACATTTCATCATAGCTCCCATACAAACACTTCTGTCAAAACATGAGACAAAAATCTCTAAAACGCTTTTTAATCTGAAGATAATGAGAATTTTTGGTTTATGTATATACATAATACTTGTAAAAACTGTAATCAATTTAATAAATTTCGAGATAATCGGTTCACATTTGACCCTTGGTCTCATATAAGTACAAATGACGGAAATAGCTTAAATATATAATTTTTGAGAAAATGTTTTTATGGTGTCAAAATTTAGCAAATATTTGTCTTTATACACGAAAAAGAACACCTTTTACCTTAGTGGTGAAGAGTATAGTATGGTTGGGCTTGACCGACTGTAGAACTTTCTCAACAGAATTTAACGAGTACAGTTCTTTTTTGGGTCAACTAATAGACGTGTGCCGTATACGTCTATTAGTTTACCCAAAAAAGTACTGTACTAATTTTGGTTGAAATCCGTCTACTCCTAGGGTTATTTGCCTTGGACTTACACTTAAATGCAATTTGTTTAAAAAGTTAAGCCTAAATGACTGCAACACTTTTTGCTTAAATTATCCGTAACAATTTATGTGACTTTTTCCAGAAAAATTTGAAGTTTATTCTACGATCGGTAAATTTTGTTTATTTTTTTAACTTAATCTAAACAAGTAAGAGTATACCCACCATCAAGTTGTACGAGAGTGCAGCTAATTCAAAATGTTGACCAAATGTGGTATTGTTGGTAATATATTTGGACTAAATTCGGTTGCAGTGATATAGATACTATTCAACTTTTAAAAGTATCTAAGTGGTTTCCCAAGTATTTATCTTGGACAAAATGCTGTTCCATAACCGAACATAGTTTTACATTAATAAGCTGTTTCGTTGTGCCATAAACATGTTGATAACAACATTGTAGGTTCATATATTTTATTAGAAGTCTGGACCTAACATTGATTGATAGCTATCTAATTTCGTAGATGCAATCTTAATATACTGAATTTACCTCCAAATCTGCTTTGATTGTAGATATCAAAAGGGGATGTTATATATATATAAGAATTACAGCCAAATGTTGACCGATTGTTACAAAATTTAATATCAATCAAGTTTATTTGTGCAAAATTTAGTGGCCATAGCTGACATAGTTTATAATTTAGTAGATTTTAACTGGCGTTTGTGGCATTTTAGTGTTTACCGGGAGAGGTTTTTATATAAAAGATATGGTCAAAAATGGACCGATTCCTATAAAATTTGACATAATGACTGAAAGTTGCATAAAACTTCTCTGTTCTAAACTTAGTGGTCATAGATTTCACAATTTTATTCAATTTATCAGCATAATTGTGATTTCCGGGGCAGGGTTATATGGGAGCTCGAACTAATTGTGAACCGATTTTACTCATTTTCAGCACGCAATTTCTTTAACATATCGGAAATACATTTGTCTCTCTAGCTCTTGTAGTGAAGGAGCTATCGCGCTTTTCTCTTACGAAAAGACGGACATAAACCCCATTTTGTTTTTGTATTTGGAAGCTATGGTCAAATGGTGACCGATTGTGATCAAATGACAATTTTCACACTGGTTGGCATTGACATAAGACCTATTCGTGCTAAATTTAGTGGTTATATCTTTTATAGTTTTAGATTTATTGACATTTAAGTGTATTTTAGGTGAAAATTTGGCTATTTCCGTAAGTTTTTTGTATGGGAGCTATGACTAAATGTCAACCGATTTTGATGAAATTTTATATACTGCCTAGGGCTTATGCAAAACTTCTATATGTCAAACTTTATCATCATAGCTGTTATAATTTGTCATTTATTAACAAATAAGAGATTAGCCTAGACGAGGTTATACGGGAGCTATGGTCAAATGTGAACCGATTTTACCCAATTCCAATACCGAAATTTTTTCAGAGATGAAGAATGTTTTTGCTAAGTTTCAGTGAGCTAGCTCATTTCGTTTAGGCGTTATCGTGATTTTAACAGACGGACATCGCTCAATCGTCTTAGAATTTCATAAGCATTCAGAATATATATCGTTTTTGATTTTTGAGCCAATATTAAGGAAACTACAAACGGAATGACAATCTAAATCAGCCTTACTCAGCCTTTGCACTCAGGAGCCGAGTACTAATCGGCTTTTTAACATATGTTCACAGACATAGCACGAACTGTAATCAAATTCCAATAATTGAGAAAGGAAAACAATAATATTTTACGTAGTCTCTTTGCTGCTTTCAACGAAGGAGGTTGATGTTGCTCAGATTTCTTAAATACAACAACAAACACACACGAAATTATTCAGCCTGCATTGCCAATGCAAAAATTTCTGTATATTCATATCATTGTTTTACTTTTAGCGCATTTTTTTTGATAATTAAAAAAAAATATTTGATTTTGAAAATTGTTCGATGATATTTTGATAAAGAACCTTTTTCTAAAGATTTTTTTCTTAAAAGAACTTTTGATCTAAATTTTTTTATAGAAAATTTTTCTACATAAATTTTTTATGGAAAATTTTTCTATATACATTTTTAACAAAAAAATTTTATTTCTAATTTTTTGAGACAGAAATTTTTCTACATACATTTTTTATAAAAGAATTTTCACTGTAAATTTTTAGTAAAAGATTTTTTGATGTGATTTTTTTTGGTATAAATTTTTCGATGAATTCTTTTTTATAGAAAATTTTTCAAGATAAGTTTTTTTTAAATAAAATTTATAGAAAATTTGTTTTTTTTAATTAATGGGACGCTCTTATTTACACACATTTCAGACACTTTTCATAATTTATGATAAAGCTGTAAAAAAATTTGTAAAAAAATCTTCAATCTTCACAAAAGCTGTGAAAAATATGATGAATATGAAAAGTAATATACAAATAAAATTACTATTAAAACAATATCCTCCCACATTCATTTAAATATTAAAATTTTAATTCTGTTTTTATATAAAGGATCTAAAGGTTAAAAGAAATTTTAAAAAATGTATTGTTAGTTAAACAAAATTTTGAAATGTGTAGATTCTAGCCTTTCATAAAATACTCAATAATGTAAAAAGTAGTATTAATTTTACTCAATTTGTTAACATCTTCCTATATATAGCAACGAACGTTAAATAATTACATCTTTATACTAGCGATATTTCTATCTTATCTCTATTCATTTTGCTACACTTTCACTAAGATATTGTAACTAGTAATCCCCATTAGCAACTGAAAACCCCCCAAAAAAAAACCTGCTCATTTCTTATTGTTTACCGACAATTTATGATGAAAGAAAATCTTTTCCAAAACAAATAAAAAGAAAAAAAAAGAAACTCAAAAAGGAATTCAAATGTTCAAAAAGTAAACTCGTGCTGGAAAATTATGTTGGTTTTAGTTCTCCTTCAAAATGTTCTAATAAACAAACTTTTTCGTAAAGTTTATTTCACTACCTACCATTTATGAATAGTTGCACAAATACATGCATCTACTCTGATAGACATACACACACACATACAAATACATAAGCTTAATAAAAAGGCATGAAAAGGATATAATCAAGCCAAAAATATTTAATACGAAAAAAGTGTAATGCATATCAAACAACAAGAGAAGTGAATAAGAGGACATGGCAAAATCCAGACCAAAAATTAAGTGGGAAGATTGGCCTTTTTAAAGGCCATTTGGGACCTGAAGTTTCTTGATAAATTAGTAGAAAAATTCTCTTATAAAGAAATATTGTAGAAATATTCTGAACCTTAGGGGAAGATTTTAGAAAGTTTTTCAAAAAATGTTTCAAAAGATTCTCGATCTAAAGGAAAGATTGTAAAAAGATTCTTGATAGTGGATGATTGTAGAAATATTGCTCTAGATTTACGAGAAATGGATCTCTTCGAAAGTTATCCAAGTACTAAACATGTTGCAATTAATATGATAAAGTTTTTCATTGGACTTTTTGTGAGTAGATATGTATTTGTTTAGCTATGGAGAAATTCTGATATGATTTTTAAAAAAAGCTTTTTTATAGTAATTAAAAAAAATTGTTTCTTATATTTTAGGTAGAAAATGTTTCTACATAAAATTTTTACACAAAATATCACTGCAAATTTTTTAAAGCAGATTTTTCGATGTAAATTTTTTAATAAAAATCTTTCGTTGTAAATCTTTTTATAGAAACTATTTTATATAAATTTGTCAAGAAAATTTCATATGTAAAATTTTCTATAAAAAAATTTTATATGAAAAATTTTCTATAAAAAAATTTCATATGAAAAATTTTCTATAAAAAAATTTCATATGAAAAATTTTCTATAAAAACGTTTCATATGAAAAATTTTTTACGAAAAAAAAAAAATCATATGAAATTTTCAACAAAAAAAAATTTATATGAAAATTTTTCAAAAAGAAAAATTTATATAAAAAAATGTCTATAAAAAATTTTATATGAAAAATTTACTATCAAAAATTTTATATGAAAAACAAATTTCATATCAAAAATTTTCTAAAAAAAAAATTGTATAAGAAAAATTTTATATAAAAAAATTTTATAAGAAAAATTTTATATAAAAAAATTTCATATGAAAATTTTTCTATAAAAAAAATTTGTAAGAAAAATTTTCTTGAAAAAAATTTCATATAAAAAATGTTCTATTCAAAAATCTATATGAAAAATTCTCTGTAAAAAATTTTATACAAAGTTTTTATAAAAAGATCTTTTTTTGTTGTAAATCTTTTTATTTTCCTATAAAAGATAGAATCATTTTCTACAAAAAATTTTGTAAAAAATAATATAAATATAGAAGTTTTTTCGATGTGAATTTTGTATTTAAATTGTTTTTGTGAAAATTTTTGGATACATTTTTTTTTAATTTTTATTTAATTTTTATTTGTAAATTTTCTTATTCGTCAATGTTCTTTATATTTTTTTACAAAAAATTTTCTACAATTCCAAAAATTTTCAAAGAAAAATTTTCTATCAAAAATTTAAAACCACAAGGTTTTTTAGAAAAAAAAATATATCAAAAATTATTCTATATTAAAATTTCATCGAAAAATGTATATTTCGAAAAACTTTTTTTATAGAAAATTGTTTATATAATTTTTTTTTCAAAAAAAAAAAAAAATTTGTCAATTATTTTATAGAAAATTTTTTGAAATAAAATTGTTCTACCAAAACTTTTTATTGAAAAACTTTCACAGTAAATGTTTAATAAAAGACTTTTCGATCTGTTTTTTTTTTTTGGAAATTTTTTAAAATAAAAGTCATTATTTTATACAAAATTTTCAAAGAAAATCTTTCGATTTTTTGACATAAATTTTTGTAAAAATTTGCCAATATTAATGTTTCGATATAAAGTTTTTTTTTTCAAAATAATTTTCGGTATAAATTTTTTAAAGAACATTTTTCCATCTAATTATTTAATGGCAAATGTTTTATTGCAAAATAGAAAACTACAAATTTTTTCGATGTTAATTTTTTAAAAAAAATTCTATTTGTTAATTTTTTGGATAGAAAACTTTTGATAATTTTTTTTTGATGAATTTTTTATAGAAAATTTTTCTATTTTAATTTCTATATAAATTTTTTTAGGAAATGTTTGATATACATTTTTGACATATTTTTTTTAGAAAATTTTTCGTTTTTCTTTAGAACTTTTTTCGATACAATTTTTTTTATAGAAAATTTTTTGATGAAATTTTTTTTTAGAAAATGTTTGATATTAATTTTTTAGAGACAACTTTTCGATATTAATTTTTGAAAGAACATTTTTCTACAAAAAGTTTTACACATCAATTCTTTTGCAAAAAAATAATATTTTTTTTTATAGAAATAAAAGAATTTCTTAAGATATATATTACATTTATTCCTTCTTTTTTAGTAAAGACACATGATAAAAAGTTCATCCCTTTCCAAAAAAGTACCAACATTTGTGTTGATGTATATTGATGAAAAAAAAGGTAAACAGATATAAAAATGATGTCTAAAAACTTTTAATTCAAGATAAAGAAAACCCAAAAAAAAAAAAATAAAATAAAAAAACACACAAACTACAACCAAAAGTGTGTTCAAACAGGTCTAACTCTGCTTTTATTCAAAAATTTTAAAAGCAACAAAAAATTGTGGTAAGTTTTGAGAAATATTGTTATGCACAAAGATACTTGATATTAAGGTACATAAATAGTATATTTCAAACAAAATTTCGTGTACTCAAAGTACACACACATAGACATTCAAACTCATAAGCAAAATATCTTTAGCACTGATATATAATATACACGCTTAGTTAGTTCTATAGATACAAGATACTTTCGTGCATTGACACGGTATTACAGAGGTCGTTTTACTTTTGTCTACTCCTCCGTATCAGTGGCATCATTATCCTTTTAGTTGCTTTTTTTTCCTCAGCTGCTTCTTTTTGTTCCTGTTTATAACATTATAATGGATAAATGTAGATTCTTTATCAAAACATGAACTCGCAGATATTTTGTGGGTTTTTACTTATGCTTTGTTAAGATCTATGGACAAATAGCAAGAACAAAATATAAAAAAAATCTGTAGAAAAAAGAAAGTTTTTCAAAGTGTAGTCGAGCATAAAGTAAGTAAAATGTTGAACTTTCTCTTCCTTGATATTTGTGGCTGAGTAGATGAATGACGGTGCGTATTTTACTTTGAGGGGGAGATCTTGTTTGTACAAAAGGTACATGAGTTAATAATAATGAAAATATGCTATTTTTATGTTTAAAAATGAAATTTTGGTTTCATATTTCGGCTGTTTTAATGGGGGTAGAAAAATTTAAATTTAGCAAATATATTTTTGCACGTTTTTAATAATAAGTGTGTGAAGAGAATACTAAAATAAAACTGTAACAAAGAAAATATTGTAACAGAAAATACTAAACAAAAAATTTAAAAGTACAGAATAACGATTTTAACCCTGCTCAAAGAAAAAACTCCCAATCCTGTATTAGGAGACCATTTGATCCAAATTTCTAACACACAAATTTTATTGCATTTTCCTTCTAATATACAACTGTACCTCTATTTACACGGTAGATACGTTCCCGACAAAACCGCATAAATCAAATCAAACATTATTATATTGAAAAACCGTGTTAAGCGAAACCGACTATTAATAAGCATCTTAACCCTCCGCCGTGCACATGTTTCAGTAGTCAAATACGTAGCGCATGTATTTGGCCAGATACACTATGTATTTCAATACATTAATGTGAAAAAAATATATTTTGTTTTAATAATATTATATTTTTATATCGTTAGCCAGCCAGACAGATAAATATTTGCAATTTTTTCTAAGTACCATGTACCATGTATACCAAAACAACTATACCCAGGAAAAAAATCTACTGACAAATAAAATAAGAAAAATTAATTTTTCTGTTTTATTTCAAAAAAATATTGTTTTTAAGTATGTTTCGATTAATTTCGATTCAAAAATTAATAGTTATATATATAACATTATATTATTCTGGAAATAACCAGCCGCCAAAAGAGTACCGATAAATGCCTTCAATTCCATTATTAGATTAGCTACATTCCAGTTCCCGATTACAGCTTTTCTATGGCGATTCGCTTCAGAAATTGTGTAAAACAAATGTTTTATGCATAAAATGTGTTAACGTATACCAGTTCCAATATTTGGCTCATTTTTATACCATAAAGAACCATCCTTACTAAGGAAAGGATCTTCGGTAGCATAATTGTCACTATCAAACACTTCATTTGGTTCAATAACTCAGAGTGCAAATATAATGCAGTTTCAGTTGATTTGAGTAAACAAACGCAAAAAACGTTAAAAACGCAAATTAGATACATAATTCTTCAGAAAAACTACATATGTATCTGACCAGATACATGCGCTACAAACCTACACAAATTTTTTTGTTGTTTTTTATAATATTTTTTTTTCATAAAATAATAGCTAACAATATTTTCAGAGGGTACCTGGAGACTCAAACAGCTAGATACATTATAAATTTATTTAAATCACTGTTAAATTCCTAAATGATCCGGCCAGATACATGCAAATGACGGAGGGTTAATGAGATTCCCGTGGCGGAGCTATATGGTAGCTCCAACTAAATGTGGACCGATTTCGCCCATTTTTAATACGCAACTTTTTCAAGATACCCAAAATATTTTTGCAAAATTAATTAAGACGCTATCACACTTTCATTTAACAGACATATAGACACATCTTTTTTGTGTTTTTGTGTTTCTGTAAGTTTTTATATGGAACCTATGATCAAATAGTGACCGATTGTGACAATTTTGCAAACCGGCTTGCATTGACATAAAACTTTATTGTGCTAAGATTAGTACCCATAGCTATAACAGTTTATCATTTATGGATATTTAAGTGTATTTCAGGTGGAATTTAGACCGTTTTTGTAAGTGTTTTGTATGCGAGCTACGGTTACATGAGAAAGGTTTCGATGAAATTTTATATGCTGCCTAGTCCCTTTACAAAACTTCGCTTTTCGAAATTTTACCATCATACCTCTTACAATTTGTTAATTATTAGGAAATAAGCGATTAGACTAGACTAGGTTATACAGGAGCTATGGTCAAATGTAAACCGATTGTACCTAATTTCAATACCAACATTTTGCTAGAAATATGGAATATTTTTAGGAAATTTCAGTGACCTAGCTTGTTTCCTTCAGGCGTTATCGTGCCCACAACAGACAGACAGTCGGTTAGACAGACGGAGAGACAGACAGACAGATAGACTGACAGGTATTATTAAGGAAATTAATAGCCTGTTAAGGAAATTAATAGCCTGTTAAGGAAATTAATAGCCTGTTCCGCGATCTCGAAAGATTGCTTTCGTTCTTATCCTATACGAAAGAAATTTGTTTTTCGTTTTACTAACTTTATTTTATGCGAAAGATAAGTCTAAAAACTAGTCGAAAGAAAACATTAGTATTTTCATACAAATTTCTGTTTCACTATATCGAACAAGTTACCAGCTATGCGAAAGCAAATGTCAAAATGAGTCACTTGATATTTTGCTTTCAAAGAGAAACGAACAAAAGGCTTCGAAATAGTGAAACCAAAATTAATTCGAATTCGAATTACTCACATTCCTTCGAGTAGATTTTTTTTCAAAATCGCGGAAGAGGCTATAAAAACGGAATGACAATCTCAATATACCCTCTATTCATTTCGATGTTCTAAACAATCTACCTATAAGTAATTTCCAAATTGTTTTGATTTGTTGTGTGAGAGTGCTATAGTCGGTCAATATCCTTCATCACTAAGATCAGAGGTATTCTTTTTCCTCTATAAAGACAAATATTTTCTAAATGTTGCCAACATAAAAACATTTTCTCAAAATTTATATATTTAAACTATTTCAGTCATTTGGACTTATATGAGAGCTAGGGTCAAATGTTGACCGATTGTATCGAAATTTGGCAAATTGATTACAGTTTTTACATGTATTTTGTTTGGTAAAGATAAACTCAAAATTCTCATTATCTTCAGATTTACGAGCGTTTTGGTGATTTTTGTATCATTAAGTGCGTTTAAATAAAAGAGTTTGTATTTGAGCTATGGTCAAATGTGGACAGATTTCAAAGAAATTTGGTACAGTGATTTTGGTTTATATAAGCAGTATTTGTTTTAAGTTATCTGAAAAAATATTGATATTTATGACCAAAATACCTATGGGAAGTACCATAAATGATGGATTGATTTTGATGAATTTCAATAGCCATGGTCCCTCTGTCAACAAAATTATCTGTGCCAAGTGTTATCAAATTATCTTTCCACCTATGGTGGTTAAGGGTATAACAATTTCATGTGCTAAACAAAAGCAAAACCTTCATTGATGATCGCTGTCGTCCGTGCTTATGAGCAAACCATACGAAAGTGTTGTTGATGTTGATTTTGCTGGGTGCTGTCTCTGAGTTGTTGAAACACACAGCCTATAGCTAAGCGTATTCACAAAAACAAGTAAGTAACAAGCGCATAGGGCTTGGGCACCCTTGATCTAAACTGTAACAAAGAAATGGAATTATTAAAGAAAAAAAAAATTGATTAAGTGCGGTATTGACTGCCAAGCACGATAATATTTGGGAAGTGACTCAAAAGTCGGATTCAAGCTATTTTAATATAAATTTGTTTGCAATCTGGAGATTTTATTGTTTGACTCAATATTAGAATTCCACTCTACGACATCTTTAATACTTATAAAGTTACTTCTTTATATAACCTAAATACTTATATAGATAATATAATTCAAGGATTCCTAGAAATTTAATTAAATTCCTCTTATAAAAAATAATTTCCAAATACCCACACATTAAGGTTATCTCACTTCTTTAGACCTGACAAATCCAATTTACTTTATATTTGATCCGGTTTCTGTATACAAACAATAATATGCCACATTTTCCTAAGCCGGTTCTTAAAAAATTCTCTTGAAAACATTCTCATTTCTAAAAAAAGCTTAAACAAAAAACACACAATCATTGATTTTAAATTTTTACTTTTACCAAACGCAACAAAATTGTTTCTTGTTGGCTTCCTTTGGCTTGTTTTTCTTTTGTTCAAACATTTAACGTAAAAATCCCTGTAAACAGTTTTACAAAAAATCCAAATAAAGCTGAGAACAAGAAATAATTCAGTGTATTATTGTAAGCTTTACCTAAATACGAAATGTCAAACTTCTCAACAAAAATGTTGAAATCGAATGAATGAACGAACGAATCGAGTGACTCGTTGAGTGAATGGATGAATGAATGGATAACAAAGAAAGGGATACAAGTGGCTAAGTGATGAGTTTACATTTTCTTAACAATACAAAAGTATTTATACACATTCTTACGAGGTTTTCTATATACATTGAAAGGGAAACATGTAAAAAAGAGCTTTAGTCATGCCGACTATGTTATATCTCTAAAATACGGACCAACTTAATAGAAATTTAATTTTTTTCTTAGGAGAAAAATTATAAGTACATATAATCTTTTTATCACAACAATAATTACATTCTGATACACTTAAAGTCGGGAAACGACCTAAAATGGGTTGTAGGACTTATTAAGCACATGACTTATTATGCAAAAACCTTTCACAAATGCGTCCAAGTTTAGATCAATTTGATCCAAGTTTATATCAATTCGATAAATTTGTCAACTAATCGACCAGATTTTATTTTATTTAACAGAAAATAAAAGAAAACAGATTGTGTTTTAGAATGACACATCATTTTTGATATATTTGTAAATAAAAAGCATTTTTTTTGTTAAGAATATCTTAAAAAAAACTAAAGTTGTCCACTTTTTTTGACTTCAGTAGCTTTTCATTACTTATTTTCAAATGAAAGCTTTTAAAAAATTAAGTAAATCAATTTAACAAAAAAATTTAGTTCGTAATAAAACGAGTTTAAAACTTTTTATATCAGACGAATAAACTAAAAGTTATTAAGCTTTTTATAAGTCAACGCACATTGACTTAGAATCAATATTCATTGGCCAAAACCTATATTTTTGGTGAAATAGATTCTTAAAATTTTAACGCCATCAGAAAAAACACAAATCAAAACTAAGGTAGCCGAACAATTTTGTCAAACTATTCGCAGTAGTAGCCGTGGCATGCAGCTAAAGGCAATGAATTTAAGTTAATTTAGAAATATAGGTATAAGCATATTGTTATATTTGATCTAATATTCAGGTATGTGATGTGAAACGATCGTTTTTAAATCGATCGATTTTAGATATATTTTTATGATAATTATAGGTTATTTTTCCAAAGCGTTCAAACCACATGAAAGTTAATATATAAGTCAAAAGGATCATAGACCAAACTTTATTGGGGGAAATAATGTAGGAAGTGAAGGGAGATGAAAATGAAAAATTTGTGTGTTTACTTTTGTTCAGTAGATTATTATATTTACAAACATCATTTGTAATGATTGTGTTTGTAAAATAGGTAACAAAGCGATCTGTCTAAGAGTAGGGATACTCCTCCTGAAAATGATGGTCTAACCAAACACTTTTCTTTTTAACCTTCATCTGCTCTTTGCGTAGAAAACTACGCAAACGCTTTACAATTTCTCTGTTTTTTCGGAAGTTCTAGCTTTAAGTTAACAAAAATTATTGACTTTGTAAGAAATATGATGTTGCATAATTTAAGCCATTTTTTACTCCAAAATTTTCTTTTTTATGGATTGGATAAAAAAATTTACATTGTCTACGCTCTGCGTAGTTTTCGACGCATATGGGAAAAACATATGTTTTAAGTGGGAATTTTTGATGTCATGGTTCTTTTTTGTTTATCATTGTGCTTTTAACTGATGTAGAAGTTCTTTTAGATTATTTTTTTACATATTTTACAAGAAAAACTGAAAAGAAGATGAAGAAGAATTAGTGCCAGAAGCTTTACAATCTAGCAAACTGATACATCTGTTAGTTATATAGAAGGTGCTTGCTACCTTTTTACCCTTCAAACCTTCAAAATATTAGGGGGACAACTTTACATCTGCCGTTTTTTTTTTAAATTCGAGGCATTATTTTAGGGTGCTGTCCATCGCTAACCACTAATATTTCCCATCTTTTTTCTTAACCCTCCGTCATGCGCTTTTATCTGGCCAGATCATTTAAGAATTTAACAGTAATTTAAATAAATTTACAAATATTGTTTGCTATCGTTTTATGAAAAAAAAAGATTACAAAAAAAACAACAAAAACAATTTGTGTGGATTTTTTCATCAACACATCACATATGTAGCGCATGTATCTGGCCAGATACACTTGTAGTTTGTATGAAAAATTATGTATTTTATTTGAATTTTTTAATGTTTTTTGCGTTTGTTTACTCAAATCAACTGAAACTTCACTATACTTGTAATCTGAATGATTGTAGCTTAGTACGAATTATATGCCAAATGATGACTATGCCTAAGATATCTAAAATTATTTGGTTATCGAATCAAATAAAGTGTTTAATAGTGACAATTATGCTGCTGAAGCTGCTTTCCTTAGTAAGGATGATACTTTATGGTATAAAAATGAGCTAAATATTGGAATTGGTATACGCCAACACATTTCATGCATAAAACATTTGTTATACACAATTTCTGAAGCGAATCACCGTGGAAAATCGGTAGTCAAGAACTGGAATTTAGCTAATTTAATTGGAATTGCATGCATTCATCGGTACTCTTTTGGCGGCTGGTTATTCCAACAATAATATAATATATATATATATATATATATATGTATATATATATATATATATATAATTCCCCGATAATATTCCAATTGGAACAAGGGGTACTTCTCTCAGACAATGAGCTGCATCCGATTCTATTTTTAGACTCATTGAAAGGGACCTACGGTTTTACGCCGGCTCCGAACGGCAAATGCATTAGTTAGAGAAGTTTTACATAGCCTAATACTCAATAACCAGTGGCTAGCTGAGTTATGACGTGAACCGCCGCTTTTTTGAAAATTTATTTTTCAAGTGAGTCTGGCCAGGGATCGAACTTGGGCCTCTGGTATGCTATGCGGATGACTAACCTGCTATACCACGGCGGTTCAATATATATAATATATATAACTACTAATTTTTGAATCCAAAATTATCGAAACATACTTAAAAACAATTAGTTTTTTTTTAATAAATCAGAAATTTAGTAATTCTTCTTTATTTGTCATTAATTTTTTTCTTGGGCAGTTGTTTTAGTATGTACTATTAATTCTGTTATATACTATTAATTCTATTAATCTGCCTGTCTTGCTAACAACATAGCAATTTAATATTATCAAAAAATATGTATTTTTTTCACATTAATGTATTGAAATACATAGTATATTTGGCCAGATACTCAGAAAGTGATATTCTGGCTAATCTTTCTATATGTTACAAACATCAGAACAAGCCAAAAAGAAAAATCTTGCCATCAATACTGATGTAGGGTATAGAAACTTAAGTCAAACATTGGAAAATCCTTTTGCCTTAAATAATCCCGTCGTCTATTAAGTTTTGCACAAGTGAAAGTATGTGTTTAAATATATCTTTAACACACACTCAAACAATATAAAACGAAGTTCCATTGGAGCTTTAAAAGGGATCAGACAGTTGAATTGTTAAGTGGAACAAAGACAGAAAAAAGATATAAAGCAGAAAAACAATATGAAAGTCCAGTTTTTTTTTTCAAGAATATAAAATTGTCATTTTCAAAATGTACAAGAACATTAAACAAAGAAATAATAAGAAAAGTATTTCACAATTATAATAATTATAAATAAAATTTATTTGATTAAAATTTAATTTGTATAATCTCTGGTCAGTTAAACTTTTTTATCTCCCCCTTAAATACTAGTTTCCTTCTTATAACTAAATTTATTTTTATTTGATCTGAAACAGAGAAAAAAACTACAAAGCATTTTCCTGAAAAAAAAATCCATATTAATAAAACTGAACGAAACAACTGATGTTTTAAATATAATAAAAAAAGAGGGTCGTTTGTAAAAGCATTACCGCCTTTAAAAATTAAATCAACAGAAATAAAGGACATTTACGGCGACAGAATTTCCATACAAAGGACTTCAAAAAAAAAAAGACATAAAAAAGAAGGAAAACGATTTTTTATCGTTCTTTTTAATTTTTGCAGTTTCTGTCGTTTACCGGCAAATAGAACGCATGAAAATTAACGTCTGTGGCATTTAGCTTTTTATGTTTTTCCTCTCCCTCACTTTGGGCATTTTTTTCCCATTTCAAAGTTAAGTGTTTGACTGCAGGGCGAATTTATATAAAGGCTGCCTTGCTTGCCATAAAGGCAGTTGTCCAGCCCCAACAGGCTTAAGCATTTGTAGACAATTTAAACTAAATTGGTACTTTGGCTGTATCCAAAAAAAAGAGGAAAAAACAATATACAAAAATAAGGACAAAAACCAAAAGTAGATGTTGTTGTTTTTATTTTGTGCTCTAAAGGAGGAAATTTGTTGGAAATTAAAAAGTCTAAAATTGCGGTGGTTAAGAAGATGCTTGATGTTTCAGTTCGGCTTTTCATTAGAAATTGAATTAAAGTGTATTTTAAATATGCTCCATGGAGTCATTATGGCTTAAATTACATTTGACTAATAATTTATTCACACACACATACATACACCTACACAAACATTCTCACACAGTTTTCTACTCATATATAATTAAATACATAAAACTTTGTTACTTAACAGCGGAAATGGTCTTAATGTTTATTAACCTGATTTGGCGAGGTTATGTTAATGTGTCTTTTGAAAACTTTATTATTTTTAATAAATTTTTAAACTTCTGTAACATTGGGCTTATTAAAATATCAGTTAATTTAGAGTGAATTATTTTGACAGACGAAACAAGTTTTAATGCCAAAGTTGACCTTTTTTGAAATATTGGATAATAGGAAGTTTTGGTCTTTTTAGACTCATGTAACCCCTCCAAGAATTAATACTAATTAATTAATATTAATTTTCTTTTTCACAGAAAACTCTTAAATCATTAAATCTAAAATCTTCTACAAATTTTTCAATTGATAATTTTTCGAACTAGAATTTGTTTCATTTAAAATTTTTTGATATTATAATGTTGTCATTAAAATTTAATATATCAAGTCATGCCCGTTTGAATGTAGAATGAATTCCGGGTTTTATAAGATGAATATTTTTCTATGTTCCTATGTTTATCTTTATTATATAATATATCTTTATTATATATTTAATATTTGAACAAATTTTTCAAGAAACCAGTTTTTGTTGTTAAAACAAAGATGGAGTTGACGATTTCAATTGAAAAATCGTATTTTCTAATGTTTTAAAGCATTTAAAATTTTTCGTAATCTATGTACATAAAGTGCCCTAAATAAAACAATATATACCCATGTACATTATTATTTTTTATTGCTTAATAGGAGTTAAGATAATTGATTCCATATGTGACCAAAACTTGGTAATATTCTTCGTCCACAAAATAGGGTGACAGGAAAATTTGTTTTCTTCGATTTCAAATGTTTTTCTACGGAATATTGTGACACTAGGTTCAAAAGTTTAGATCTGAAAATTTGAGCTAAATCGGACAACGTTCTATGGGCACGCATCGGGTCCAAAGTTTGAGAGCCCATTTGTATGGGGAAAAATTGGTTATTTTTTGTTTTTGCAATATTAAGAACAAAAATAAATTAATTTTACAAGAAAAATAATAGAATATAAAAGAAAACTAACACAGGGGCCAAATTATCGCATTTGATATCGATCGAAAACTCAGACTTTTAAGCAAATATTGTGAAGTATACTTTAGGGATGTTAAAAGTTACTTTGATGCAAAAAGTTTATTGAAATTTGGTATCCATTTTAATTACATAGTTTTTAAAAATATATGTTGTTCAATTAAAACTCTTTTGCTATTGTTCATCTTTTGGCAAATAACTTCAAAAAAATATTGTAAACTGTGCATCTTTTAAATAATTTTGATTACCATTAAAGTATGCTATACAAATGTTTTGAAAATATCTAAGATTTCGATCGATATCAAATGCTGTAATTTGGCCCCAGCTTTATTCAAAATCGTTAAAGACGAAAATCCATGAAGTAGTTTCGGAGTTATTCCATTTTTCCCCTGAAAATACATGTCCTTGAAAACGCGCCTAAGGATATGCACCAAAAATTATGTGTTGTAAATAAAGAAATTCCAAAGTTAGACATGATTTATCATTTAATGGCTTGTTACTAGTAAATAGTTCAGTTTTGTTTAAATATAATCAAATTTACTTATTTTTTTTTTCTTGTTGGAAAATGGTACATTTTTCTCAGGTCGGTTTGAAAAATTATTTTTTAATTTTTTGAAAATTTTGTTCAACAAATATTTCAAATTTAGAATTTGCTCTACAGTGTGATAAAACAGACAAATGGGAGAATAAAACCCAAAAAAATTAGGTCGATATCTTGAACCATTTCGCCGTACCTGCGATTTAAAATTGAAGAATTTCGCGAAAATATGAATTTTCGGCCAAATTCGAGTAAATGCTTGGTAAATTTTACTTGTATTCAATTTTAACAAAAAAAGATAGTTAATATTATTGCTTTGTTTATGAAAAACCTATGCTAAATGGTTCTTTTTTTAATATTGGACGAGATTAACTCTTTCTTCGCCGCGGTCAAATGTCAAAATTTGGATTTCCGTAAAATTTTCGTAGCGAGGTTACGAAATATTAAGTAATAGTATGTTGCACTTAAATTATTTTATATTGGTTTCCTATCAGTCAACTATTAAGGGTTTTATCCTATAGATATGAGCTCTAACAAAGCACCACACAAATAGTCCTAAAGCATTAAGTCGCAATATCTAGGGAACCAATTGACCGGCACCGGCGTGTAATAAACTGTTTATCTATCTAACTTGCATGTCAATTGGGCCATTCAAATTTCCCATAAAAAATGTTTTCCATAAAAACTATTTTCTTGTTGAATTCCTATTAACACAAATGTTACTTTGATTAATTTTTTTTTTTTGAAAGCACCTCAAATTGCTTATACGTTAGGTCCATTTTTGAAATACTTCCTCTAACAAAAAGGCCGGTATATGGCAAATAAATTCTTAATATTGGCTTCAATGCATCAATCGTTGAGGGTTTAATCCAAGGTACATGAGCTTTACTATATACGATATAGGCGTATGCCTTTGACGGACCAAAAAAAGTGAAATAAACTACTCACCGAACCTACAGCTTGATTAGGTTTTTAAAATTTCTTTATGTAGAAATTTGTTTTATTAAAATGTTTTGATATACCTCTGATATGCTAAGGTCCTTATAAATTTTATCAAAAAACTCCCATAAAACCAAGCTAAAGAAAATTTTATACCTTTAATATAATTTCATAAAGTTTATGTTTTTCTTTTATAATTTTCCTACAAAATAGCCAAATATAAAATTCGTCTAAATTTTCCAAGAAAATTTATCAAAAATAAAAAGTTGTAAAAAGTAGACACCAAATAAATTTCTCTAAACAATTTTCTTTAGCGGATTATATTTTATTAGATTTCCTTGCCTATTTATTGTCTTCTTTTTATGTCTCGAAAATTTAAGGATTCTTAGGGAAAATAATTTGAAAACATGCGGTTTAAACTTTTTTGTTGTAAAATAAATTTTTAATGGATTTTTAAATTACTAAAAGCAAAGGTAAATGGCTGGGAAGCAAAACTTTTAAAAAGTTTGTGTTGTTTTCCCAAAATTTCATTGAAGACCATAAAATGTTAACTTGTTTTTTTTTGTGAGTTTTGACTTTAAATTTTTTGTTTTTGCCTAAGTAATTCGTCATTGTAAGCGGCAGCAGCAACAGCAGCTGGGGTAACAGCTTACCAAATTAGCTACTATTATATTAATAGTTAAGGGCAGTTAACATTAAAATCGCTTGTTGATTGTGACACATTAAATGTCATTTAATTCTCTGAAACATTTTTTTAAATACTTAAGATTAATGATAATAAATTAACGGACTAATATATTTTCATTAATGTTTTAGCAGCGGTAATCCATGTCAAAGTAAACAGAAGCTGAATTTGACAATACCGAAATTAAATAATCCTGTTCATATTTATCTTATTTTGAAGGCCTGAATGTTATTTTTGTAACTACATATTACAGAAAGGCTTTAAATTTGTTTAATGAAATTAAATTGATATCAGAGTTAGTGTTTAAATTAATTATAGAGAAAAAAGGATGAGTATATTTTCAATACATGCATATTTTTGGATATGTTCGTATTTGTGATGTAGTTTTTGAGTTATCACTCAGTCATCATTTATATGAAGTTATTTGAAGAATTTATTTGAAGTTTTATAGTGCTTTTAGAAAATTTTTATCTTACATAGGACCTAAAGGAAAAAGATTGACAGTTTTGTTTTTTGGTTTTCTAAATACGTATGTACTCGTATCTTGAATACAAATAACGGTTGATTTTGCAAGAGCTTTTGAGTTTGATTAAGAAATCTTTATTTGAGTCAATATATCGATTTATAGAATTCAATGCTTAAAAATGATTTCTTGTAAATAATGACCGAGACTAAGCCTTAAATAATTTATACATTATACCACTCCTCCGAGTTTTCTCTGAACTGGAAGGTTACTTATACATATACCGTCAATCTGTAGAATGAAGTTATGCAATTGGTACTCAGCAATTGGTAGTGTGGCATTTACTACTCATTTAAATTTTGATAAAGCCTTTGAAGATTTGAGACAACATATGAATAAAACGTAAAACCGGTTTCTTAATACAATATCCAATTTGAATATCCCTAAGATACACATTCGCATGTTTGATAATGTTACCTTATGTATCGGGTGTTTTTTATTGAGGTATAGAACTTTAAGTTGGCATCACTTTTTTAACTGGCGGCCATTTTGTCAGCTGTCAAGTGATTAATATTTAGTTTGGTTTGCCATTTCATCATGAACAGGTTGACAAAAGAACAACGCTTGCAAATCGTGCAAATTTATTTCGAAAATAATGGTTCAGTTCGCGAAGATTACCGCAAGCTCCGTCCATTTTATGGTCGACATAATCGTCTATCAGAGCAATTAATTCGGTTAACCATTGATCGTTTTCGCACTACGTTTATTCTATGTAATAATACGCATCCGCAGCGACGTCGAACAGTGCGCACCGAAGAAACAATTGCCGCTGTAGAGCAAAGTGTTGAAGAGGACCCGAATGAATCGATTCGCCACTGTGCACAGCAATTGGAGCTTTGTCCATCAACTTTATGGAAGATTTTGCGCAAAGATCTTGGCTTGCGACCTTACAAGATCCAGCTTGTGCAAGAATTAAAGCCGCGAGACCATACAATGCGTCGTGATTTTGGTGTATGGGCCGAAAATGAGATTGATCTCGATGCTGATTTTCATCGCAAAATTTTGTTCAGTGATGAGGCTCATTTTTGGTTGAATGGCTACGTCAACAAGCAAAATTGCCGCATTTGGAGTGAAGAGAATCCACATGAGACCCTTGAGACGCCATTACATCCACAAAAACTGACTGTTTGGTGTGCTCTATGGGCTGGTGGAGTCATTGGGCCATACTTCTACCGAAATAATGCTGGAGAGTCAGTTACCATAAATGGAGACCGGTATAGAGCCATGATAACCGACTATTTTGTTCCCCAATTGGATGGCATGAATGTGGATGAGTTGTGGTTCCAACAAGACGACGCTACATGCCACACAGCGCACGTCACAATTGATTTATTGAAGGAAACATTCGATGAGCGCATAATTTCGCGGAATGGACCTGTCAATTGGCCACCAAGATTGTGCGATTTGACACCACTGGATTATTTTCTTTGGGGATATGTGAAGTCGCTCGTCTACGCCAACAAACCAGAAACGTTAGGGGACTTGGAAGCCAACATTCGTAGCGTTATTGCCAACATACGGCCCCATATGCTCGAAAAAGTAGTTGAAAATTGAAAATTGGACCTGTAGAATTGGCTTTATTCGAGCCAGCCGCGGCGGCCACATGCCCGAAATCATATTTAAACATTAATGGCAAAAAATTATCCTTCCAATAAAGCGAAATTGATGGACATTAAAACGATTTTCTTGTGTTTTATTTCAATTCGAAGTTCTATACCTCTAAAAAAAACACCCATTATATTTAAAGGTGGTATATGTATCAAATACTTTGATCTTCTGGAAATGAAAAGTCAGAGTGGTGTCCTGTGGAATAAACAAATTGTTTAAGTTTTTTAAGTAGCATTGAAGTGGCTTTTTAAAACGGTGTTAACGATATTTCACATAATTAAAATTTCGTTTTGAACAACTGTAAAAATAAGTGGACAGGTGTTTGGTACCTTTTTGAAACTATGCCCAATAGGGGGTAACAAGTTGTGAAAAGAGTAAAATTTTTATATTTTATGGTTGACCGATCCTTGGTCGGGGCTTTAGGATAAGCATTTTGAGGCAAATTTTAAAGTTTTCAAATATATTATTTAATTAATAGGAAAGACATCGAATACAAAAACTCAAATAATTTTGAATAATTTTATTCATTTTGTTCGATTAATACATGATCAAATGCATAGTTTACAGTTCAATTCATTTTGAATAAGTTTTACGATCTAAATCATTTTGATAAATTTTTAGTGGCGCCACCTGTCGTAAATTAGTAATGCCATCTTAAAAACCCTCGCTGGCTCATGCGCAACAACTTTGCTGAAGAGCATAACATGTTGAAATGCATAGTTTACTATCCCATGTAGCACATACAGACATTCATTTGTTTAAAAGTTATAACATTACCAATTTCCTCCAATTTTTATTCCTTAATCTTACAAAATTTCAATCTGCATATTTTTTACTTCTTTGGTACCAATTGAATACCGTATATTTTATTAAAACGCAGTTAATATCTTCTTCCTATTCATATTACTTTATGAGATTTTAAGTTATCATTTTATCCCATTTTTACCCATTTTCAAAATAGTACCAAATACGTGTTCAATATTTTTTGACATCTATTGATTCTAGTACAAAGTTCTTTTCTCTATTTTTTGGTTCAAAAGATAAGTGTGGCTTACAAATAGTACCAAAAAAACTACTTTCACAACTTGTTACCCCCTATTGGGCATAGTTTCAAAAAGGTACCAAACACCTGTCCACTTATTTTTACAGTTGTTCAAAACGTAATTTTAATTTTGTTTTTATATCTATTACTTTAGGAGATCAAAAGTTTTAATTTTTTCCCCTTTTATCCGTTTTTGCCCCTTCAGAGGCAAGGTATCCAAAAGTAAATTCTTACTCGACCTATACATCAAAAAACGTACCGTATGCTTGACCTAGTTTTATATATCAAACTAAATATTTGATCTATTTTCAAATACAATGGGTAAGATTCATCCCATAAGTGTCGAATTAATCTTTTATGTTTATTAGGTTTTACGGCTAACTAAGATATATATAAAGTTTAAGGTAAATGGAGCGATTGGTTTTCGAGATACGCGGTGGTTGGTTAACTTACTGGTGGGCAGATATGTTGAGTTTTTTCACTTTTAAAAAATTATTTTCACTTTTAGTACACTAACACCTTAATTCAAAGAATTAAGTAAAAGATTAATTAAGCAAGAGCTTTGCTTCAAAATTGCGTTAGAAATTTTAGTTCAAAATGTTTGTGTACGTACTGAGCCAATCCATCTCTGGTTTCGATGAAATTTTGTATCTGGGCAAAAGTCAAATAGTTTTTGTCAAGGTAGATTATAATGAAGGTAATTTCACTTTAAGTTACTAAATTTAATTTCACTTTCTGACAATTTTAAGGGTTCTGACATTTCAATAGAAATAAAGCTACCATATTAAGTTATGTTTTCCCTTTTTATTCATCGCTGCGTCGACAATATGAGTTATGTGTAAAAATTTAAACACTTTTTTTATTGCTCAATTTACTTTTTGTTGCATATGCGTCCACATATCTTACTGTTTAACCATTATCTAATTGTTTGTGGAGAAATAAAGCTGGATAGCATGCACACATAATTCATTTTGTTAAGTTTTTTTATTTCTAAAAAAGACACATAGCTCATGTTGTAGTCACAGCTGAAATTTGAAGTATTAGAAATTAATAAAAAAAATTCGAAATAAAATGGATGGATCTCTTTTTAGCAAAACATTGTTTTCATCATCCTTTAGTACAGGACCTCAATTTAGTAGCTTAATCTCATCCTCATTATCAGTATTTTTATTGGTTGTTTTTTTAGAGGAAATGCGCTGCACTATCAACTATAATGCTGAGAAATTGAAGTTGTGTTAAAAAATTTAAATGAATGGAGTCACTATGATGCAAAACCGCTTTCTGAAAATTCGATTTACTTTTTCGAATACTTCCTCATCCGGCAAATCCTTCTCGATTACGAAAGATGTCCCTGCCCAATTTTAATGGTGTTATTGTTTCCCTCCTGGGTCCTCTTAATGGCGTACTTCCATTAATATATTTGAATATACTTTAAGTCTAAAAATATTATCATAACTCTAAAAACATCACTCTTTAACAGGGGCATGGTCTTTGTTGCCTCCTTATTTGGCTCTAGGAACTTTCCATTAAATTTGGTAGATGAAAGAATCCCGGAGCGCGCAATTGGAAAATATCAAAAACAAAAGTCGTCAATTTCTAATTGTCTAAATTGTATTGATGCTGTAGATGTTTAAAAAGAAAAAGCACATTTTATATTCCTGTTTTCTAGAGTATGATAAGAACTAGATTATGACGATGAGTTTATACTTTTGTGTGCTTTACGGGCATGTTTATAGGCCGTAGCTAATATTATAAGGATTTCTGACACTTTGTACTTCTACTAAAATTTTATATCATATATCAAATATCATTGCTTTTAATTGTGTTATTGATCATATGATTAATCCTGACAATAACCTTCCCTTGCTGCGAAAAGGATTTTTATGAGTCTGCTTGTCTACGCTTTTCCTCTTCAATTCAGTTTGCATCTGATGCATTTTTATTTCTGTTTGCGTATTTCATTTCAAGCTAGTACTTTATTGGCTTAAGTGAACAATTTCGAGTTTGAGATTCTTCGTTTTAACAGCATTTGTTCATGTATAATTTATATTGTACACATTACACATTTTTTTTTAAATTTCCAAAAAAAACAATAAAATATTTTGTATAATGTGGTAACGTTATATTTGATATGACGTAGAAAAACAAACTTCAAAAACCCTTATTAAAATTTAATGAAAGCAAGTGAAATTACCTTCAATATATATGCCTTGGTTTTTGTTTTCGAAATTAAAAAAACTCAAACAATTTTTAAATGGCAGAAATATCGGTTTACGAGGTAGTTTGGAAACTTACATATATAATTTATTCACAAAAACTGGTATTTTGAAAAAATTACGTTTAAGTTTGCGTCATTTACACCTGTCGAATGCTATACCTATGCGGAGCACACTAATGAGATATATATCAAACGATGCGAAACTGAAAGATCTATCAATCCTTATTTTATTATTTTATAATTCCTTGAGGCGCCGAAAAATATGCGAAAAAAACTAAGAAGTGGCGAAATGGTGCTCCAAATTTTGGCAGCCATTAAGTAGTACTAAAAGTGACTTATTTAAAATTTAGAGCGACTTTATCGCGCAAGTGTGGTTTCCATTTTGTAGAACAACCACTTGGGTCCAAATGCTAAAACGAATAAAGAAGAAGAGTAACGTGAATACTTCATTCGATATTTTAACGTTTTTTTAAATTTGCATGCCAATTACGATACTATTATCTTATGTTCGATATATCCGAAGTATTGACGTTTAAAAATCATTAGTTAGATTTCTTGAACTCCTAAATGATTCGAGTTAAAAGTTAGTTTCAATTGAATTAAAACTGTTTGATTATTCCCCATTACTCATTATTTGAGTAGATAGAAAGATCTATACGAGTCAATGCTTAAAGATAATTACATGAGATGATCAAATGGTTCACATATTATACCATGCCTCCGAGTTGTCTTTATACTAGAAGGTTGCTAGTGTAACGTGAATATACAACGGCGGTTGACAGGTAATGTGGTACACCCAAAGTATAAATGTTCTTATTTCGTCGTTATAGTTCTGTTTTAAAGGGCCCCTAATTGTTTTGTCTTGAAGTTTTCGGCAACTAATTGCTAATTTTATAAAGAAAAGATTTTGTTATCAAAAGTTTTGTATAGAAAAATTTTTGATAAAAAAATTATATACAAAAATTTTTGATAAAAAAATTCCTATACAAAAATTTTTAAATAGAAAAATTTTTGGCAAAAAAGAAATTTAAAAAATTTTTCTATAAAAAAATCTTGATAAAACAATTTTCTTTAGAAAAAATTTTGATCAAAAAATTTTCTTTAGAAAAAATTTTGATCAAAAAATTTTGTTTAGAAAAATTGTTGATAAAAATATTTTCTATAGAAAAATTCTTATTAAAAAAATTTTCTATAGAAAAATTTTTGATGAAAAAATATACATTTTCACCACCATAGGTGGAAAGGGTATTATAAGTTTGTGCTGATGTATGTAACGCATAGAAATATTGTCTTAAATCTTTTAGTATATCAATAGGCTTAGAATCACTTTCTGAGTCGATTTAGCGATGTCCGTCCGTCTAGCTGGCTGGCTGGACCAACATGTAAACCTTGTAATCAAACTACAGGTCGCAATTCTAGAGATAATTTGATGAAATTTTGCACAGATCATTTGTTTGATAATGAGACTATTGCTATTGAAATTCGTCAAAATAGGTTCATTATTTATGGTACAACCCATAGGTCCCACTTCCCGGAATTGATATATTGGCCTCAGATATCAATATTTTTTTCATGAAATTTAAATCAAATAATGCTTATGTAAACTGAAATCAGTGTACAAAATTTCGGTCTACATTTGAATATAGCTCCCATAGAAATTTTTCTTTAAAAACGCACTAAATGAGACAAAAATCACTAAAACGATCGTAAATCTAAAGATAATGAGAATTTTAAGTTTATTTTTTGCAAACATAATTTTTGTAACAACCAAAATTTGCCAAATTTGATTACATCTCATATGTAAGTCCAAATGGCGGAAACAGCTTAAATGTATAAGTTTTGAGAATATGTTTGTGTGATGGCAAAATTTATAAAATATTTGTCTTTTTACAGGAAAATGAACACCTTTGACCTTAGTGGTGAATGGTATCGTATGGCCGGGCTTGACCGACTATAACACTTTCTTACTTGTTGTTTAATTAGAGATTTTTGGGAAATAAATTTTAAATTTAAGGGATAACGAATTTAGTGGAGAGGTCAAATTTGGCACTACATGGCGAAGCTTTGTTGCAAAATTTTTTGAAAAGAGCATATTTTTGAGAAGTGCCATAGGTGGACTTTTACATGAAGTTATATTAATTACTTTATTAATATAAACTATTGTTATGAATAAAACTATATTTGTCAAATAAAAACCAATTTTCTTCCTAACCTTAAATTTGCCACCCTTAATTTTAAAAATTGTTCCTTACAACAACTACATAGGTCTTATTTTAAGACCCTCCATTATTGTTCCGTTCAATATAAGAAAACTTTTCTGGTTTTGCATAATACTTTTGTTATATTCTTTTAAAAGACTCTTAACATTTCCTTTTATAACTTATTTTTTCAGTTTATAATAAAGTCTATAGTAAAAGTAATAAAAAAAAAATATTTACCAAGTATGTAAACGGTTGAAACTGTTTATTTGCTGTTCATAAAGGAAACACCTGGTGTCCAGCGAATTTAATTTGCAAATCAAAATGACATTAAAGGGAAATTGTCGACCCAAATGAGGGAAACTGTTGTTAAAAGAAACATTAAATATAAATGTATCAGTGGATGGTACTTTTATGGCACTTTAAATGAATGGTTATCGCAAAATGAAATGTTTTTATTTTGGCAAATGACATTTTTATTTTTTTCAAAATAAAAAATGTTTAAAAAAGTAAATTTTAAGTTTATGAAGTTAAATGGCTTAGTTTTTAATTTTTAATTAAAGGCATTTAAAATTGAGATGAAGATAATTAAAAGGAATTTGTAAGCGACTGTCAAAATTATGCGCTACTGTACAGCTAAATAAATAGAAAGGTTTTAGCAAATAAATCTTAAAAAGAAGACCAATAAAGAATACACGTGTATTGAAAGTTTTCAACTAAAATATTTATGTGTGTTTCAAGTACAAACTTTTTGATCGTTGTTGTGGAAACACGTTGACACACGTGTATTATTTTTTTCATCTCCTCTACCGAATTTAATTGTTCGAACCCTATTATTTCTATTTCTATTGCAGTAGAGCGTTATTTTGAATTTAAATTAAAAAGATTTAATAGAATCGCAAGTAAATAATTTAAGGCTTCAAAGTCTTAATACAAAAACTTTTTCAATTTACCACTTTATTGTTTTACAAACCAAAAAGCCAAATCATCAGTAAATATGTACAATATTTATTACGTCTATATCAAGTTTCGAGAATCTTTTCAAAAGCTTCTAAACAATTGCGGCTCATTAATTAACAGCGTAAAAGCGAAAGACTTTTCTGTTATTTGACAACTTTTCAAATGGCAAAAATTTTCGCCATCCACATACACTTGCTCAAACAAATGGCGACAAAGCGATAGGGTTATTAGCCCTAAACTCAAAACTAACGACTTTTCTAAAGCCCACAAGCATATTTGTACTATTTAATGGCCTGTTTAGTTGGCTGGCTGATGGTCGTGGTCGGTATGTCTGTCTGTCTGTCTGACGACTGATTGCGTCCTTTGGCTTTGGTTGTTAATTTATTTGTTTGCTCGTTTTGTGTCTGTATGAGTGTGAGTATCTTTGTGTTGATGGATTTCTTTTCCCCCGGAAAATTTTGTTGGCATTTTGGCTTACTTGAGCGCTAAAACTATTACTATGCCTTACTTGAAGTATTTGTAATCTGTGAGTTCGTTACTTAAGTGCAAGTTGTAAGGGTGTGGGTAGTTTTATTTATTTTACTGAAATGAAATTTGTTTTTAAGGAATATGATGACTAATATTGTTGATATACATAATTCTCTATGTTATAAAAGAATTTAAATTTGCTAAAATGACACTAGAATGAAAATGGCTTACAATAAACTTGCCTATATTTAACTATACACAATTCTATTAAAGCAATGGGTTTTCGATAGATATTACGATTTAATTATAGTTTTTAATTGAAAACAAGTCAAAATTCAAGTCTTAAAAATCCTATTGTACTAGAGTTCTTAAATCTGATCTTTTTTTGGTTTTAGAGGAGAGCAATTTTAGAACTTAAAGTAAATTTTTGAAAACTTTATCTTAATAGGTTTTGAAAGAAGTTTTGTAACCTGGGAAAATGGCTTTTATTTTTATACCCACCATCAAAAAGAATGGGGGTATATTGAGATTGTCACTCCGTTTGTAATTTCCTTAATATTGGCTCAAAAATCAAAAACGATATATATTCTGAATCCTTATGAAATTCTAAGACGATTGAGCGATGTCCGTCTGTATGTCTGTCTGTTGAAATCACGATAACGCCTAAACGAAAGGAGCTACCTCACTGACACTTAGTAGAAACATTCTTCATCTATGAGAAAATTTTGGTATTGAAATTGGGGAAAATCAGTTAACATTTGACCATAGCTCCCGTATAAACTCGTCTAGACTAATCGTTTATTTGCTAATAAATGACAAATTATAACAGCTATGATGACAAAATTTGGTATCTAGAAGTTTTACATAAGCAATAGGCAGCACAAAAAATTTCATCTAAATCGGTTCACATTTAACCATAGCTCCAATATAAAAAACTTACGAAAACAGCCTAAATTCCACCTGAAATTCACTTAAATGTCAATAATTCATAAACTGTAATAGCTTTGGCCACTAAATTTAGCACAAGGCAGTCTTGTGTAAATGCCAGTCAGTGTGCAAAATTTTGTCACAATCGGTTACCATTTGACCATAGCTCCCATATAAAAAACTTACGGAAACACAAATATACAAAAAGAAAAGGGGGTTTATGTCCATCTGTCCGTCAGATAAAAGCACGATAGCGTCTTAACTAAAAGAGCTACAGCAACAAAAGAAGTTTTATTCAACTATTGTTCAGTATATAAAATTTTAAAGGAATCGGTCCATATTTGACTATAGCTTTCATATAAAAAACACTTCCGGAAACCAAAAAATATTTAGCAAGGACCAGTTAAAAGCTATTAAATTATAAACTGTGACAGCTATTGCCACTAAATTTTGCAAAAATAAGCTTTATATAAATATCAGCCAGTGTGTGAAATTTTGTTTCAATCGGTCAATATTTGGCTATAATTCTTATATATTGGGTGGTTAAATTGTAAGGGCCGATGTTGAATGTGAACCACACCTAAACGCCAAGTTTTTTTCCGAATTTTATTTGACATTTCTCTATTTCAGACTTACTCAATTTTAACCATGGATAGATACACAATCCAACAACGTGCTAAAGTTATCCAGACTTATTATGAAAATGGGCGTTCAAATCAAAATGCATATCGTGCACTTCGTGATTTTGGTCAATTTGATCGTCCAAATGAAAAATTCGAGCAAACCGGGTCTGTAGAAGATGCGAGAGCACCAGTGCATGCTCGTACAGCTCGTACTGCAGATATTGCTCCTGTTCGCGATAGTGAGGCTGAAGAGCAGTCCACCTCAACTCGTCGTCGTGCCCAACAATTGCACCTCTCACGCTCGTCGTTGATGAACATTATGCATAAAGACTTGCATTTACAGGCTTACAAGGTGCAATTGGCTCAAGAACTAAAGCCTCTTGACCATTCCAAACGTTGTGAATGGACAGAATGGTGGCAAGAAATGGCAACAGTGGATGATCAATTTTCGAAGAAAATCATCTTTAGTGATGAGGCACATTTTCACCTCAGTGGATTCGTCAATAAACAGAATTCCCGCATTTGGGCGAATGAGAATCCTAGAGTGATTGTCGGAAAACCAATGCACCCACAAAGAGTGACTGTTTGGTGTGGTTTATGGGCTGGCGGCATCATTGGGCCGTATTTTTTCCAAAATGAGGCCGGTCAGGCAGTTACTGTTAATGGTGTTCGCTATCGTGAGATGATAACAAACTTTTTATGGCCCGAATTGGAAGATATGGATGTGGACGATATGTAGTTTTGGCAGGACGGTGCCACTTGCCACACAGCTAACGAAACAATGGCTCTTTTGCCCAACAAATTTCCGTGTTATTTCACGTAATGGCAATGTCAATTGGCCGACAAGATCATGTGATTTGACACCGTTGAACTTTTTTCTTTGGGGTTATTTGAAAGAAAAGGTGTACGTCAATAAGCCAGCAACAATTCAAGAGCAAAAGGATGAGATAATTCGGCACATTAACGGCATAGAACCTCCATTATACATCAGGGTCTTCGAAAATTTGGACCATCGGATGGAGGCGTGTCGCCGTGGTCGCGGCACCCATTTGGCCGATATTTTGTTCCATACATAATTGAGTAATACCAATATATCATAATAAAATAAAATTACAATAATTTCCTAAATAGTTTGTGTTTTATTCAAAACCAACATCGGCCCTTGAAATTTAACTACCCGATATATATATTACATCCCCTTTTTTATATCTACAATCAAAAAGATTCTGAGGTACAAGCAGCATATTAAGATTATGTATATGGCAAATGCATTAGGAACTCCTAGCAACATATATGGACCTGTCGTATTACTATAAACTTATTTATCCTAACTAAATATTAAGCTAAACGAAAAGTATTTAACAACTTATTAATGTAAAACCATACCCGTTAACGATAACGAATTTTTTTTCAAAGTAAATAAATACTAGGAAACCACACTTTTGAATGTTGAACTATAAAGCTACTGCAACCGAAGTTATATAATATGTTTCTAAATTTAACACAACTTGATGGTGGGTATATAAGATTCGGCACAGCCGAATATAACACTCTTACTTGTACTGATAACATTTTTATACGTAGACCCCTGACAAGGGTACCCGGGTACCCGTGAATACTTATTTTTCAGTTACGATTAAAATATTCCGCGAAATATATTTAGACTAACTGCAGAGGATAATTTCAATATTTCTTTACAGAAAATGGAATTAAAATTAAATGTTTACTAGAAAAATTCAGAAGATATAACAGCTTTGAAAGTATTACCTTTATATGGCTTTTGATCTGAAATCAAATCTCAAAACACATAAAGTGCTTCACCCTAAGCCAAAAACTTTGGAAAGGTTAGAGAAACAAAAATCTTTTGAAAATAAATAGTTTTAGGAACTTACAAAACCTCAACTTTGTATCATTTATCGTTAAAGAGATATTTTACTTTAAAGTTCGTTCGGGTACCCAAGTACCCGTATCAGTAGTGTTAGGGTTAAATCTTCTATTCCGAATAAATTTGCACATTGGAAAAACATAAGCAAAAAGCAATTATGCTATAATTTCTAAAAGATCTTACAAAATAATTGAAATTTTGCCCATGGATACTTTTGAGCTATTATATTAGGGTCTTTTGATGACCTAAATCGTATATAACATTACCGTATTTCTAACTGGTGGAATCTATTTGAAAGTTCTTACCACTCATTTCACCAATTGTTGAAATATAATGAATTCAATTAGTTATGTCACCATTTAAGGCTTCGACAATTTTTTATTTTATTGCAAGTGTATACATATAACACATTGGGCCATTTTATGACCCTCTATCATTTATGTAATATAAATAATAGATATATAATGTAATATGCCTATTTTATTAGTTAGTCAACCGCCTAGCATACCAGAGGTCGCAAGTTAGATCCCTAGCCAGACCCACTTGAAAAAAAAACTAAAATAGGCCAGAGAAAATTATTTTGTTCCAATTATAATGTCATGGGAATTATGTATGTAAATCCTAATGCATTAGGATTTAATCATTGTTATGGATTAAAGACAAATCAAAATTTAAGTAACAAAAATCTTGTTGCTCCAGATTTTGGTAGAGGTTATTTTAAGCCTATATTAAGCGAATCAAAACCATCGTCATAAACGACATTTTTATCAAGACCTTTATAGAACAACAAGTTAATTTTAATTTTTTTTTTTTGTTTTTATTTATTCTTTCTATATTTATTAATCGAATACCATAAAGCCATAACACCATAAATTTCCTTATAATTAAATTACGAAATTTATAAACAAATCAAATTATTTCATTTCATCACATAAATTCAGTGGGAGTTAAACGGATGAGTTCATTATCGTTAAAGGTCATTATTTGTTTTAACATTTTTGTTTTTATATAAATAGATAGACAATATTAAATGTCTATTGATTATTTCTAGTTTATCGCTTTTGTCAACATTTATTTTTGATTAATGGCTGTCGTCGTTTGTCGCTGTTGTCGCGTCATAGAGTTAAGACGGAAAAATATTAATCAAATTAAAGCAAACATAACTAAGAAAAGACAACTTGTTTTTATTTTATACCCTACACTATGCTATTTTAGATAAATATCTTGCCTGCTGAGCAAAGTCACTTTAGTGTTATTTTTCTTTTGATTGAGGATCTGCCTGTCGAGGTATCGTTAATATAAATTAGTCAAAATGGATCAATTTCCTTTAAGAATTCAATTTTGTTTGTGGTGTAGGAAGTCATAAGTTTGTATGTGGGTGTTTTTGATACTTTTCTTATTCTTTTTTAGTTTTTGTTTGTTTATTTTAACAAAATATTTTATAGACTTACGATATTTCTCCAAATGGTGCAAAGGCATCTTTTAATTGTTGAGTTTCAATTTCTGCACTTAAATCACCCACAAAAATATGAAACTGTTCTGTAAATAAATTGATATGAGAAAATGTTATTATTCAAAAGGAAATTATATTTCTGTAGAAAATTTTATTTATAACATTTGCTAAAATATTTATATACACAAAATACATATAAATTTATTGAAAGACTGTTGGTCACTTGGTGACGTATCAATTGAACAAAACATAAAGTCCTACATAAAAAGATTATTAAAAAAAAAACAGAAAATGTATTTTATCTTCAATTTAGAATCACTTTCTTAGGTAAAACCAGAGAAGTTGATTCTAAGATGTTTGATAGACTTTGAAGTTGGTATAGTAATATTTATTACTTAAGAATGACAATAGATTAGATTATTTCAGATTAGATTAGATTATTTCAGAAATATTTTTGTAGCATACTTCTAGGACAATCTAAGTAATATATATATCTATCTTTTTCTTCTTCTATATATATAAAAAAATGTCCGCGTCTGTTTGTATGTTGTTTGTTGGGAAGAATCTCCGAAACTAGCGGACAGATTTTTCTGAAATTTGTAGTAATGACAGTGTAGTATGGTGTAGCCGGTAGTCTTAATTTTTTTTGTCGAAATCTCAAGTGGGCGTGACCCCTCTCACATAACTCATTTATTAAAATGACAAATATGGATAACCGAGCGACCCGTTTTTTCTGAAATTTTGACAATATGGTAAGGTATAGTTAAAATAGGCCAGATTTTTTTTTTAAATCTCAAGTTGGCTGATCAAACCGACAGATTTTTCTGAAATTTAGACAGTGGGGTGTTAAAATAGACCAGGTTTTTTTTTCTAAAATCTCAAGTGGGCGTGACCCCTCTCATATAAGTCAGATTTTAAAAATTACAAATATGAATGATAAGATGAAAACGATTTAAAGTAATTAATTAAAGTTTTAAATGTGGATATTTTCATACTATAGGATAGTTTTTCGCTGTTTCAGTTGTTTAAAAATGGTCCAACGGGGACCTGGGATTTGAAAATGGGGATAAAATTCCCCTTTTCTTTAAAATTATATATATCTTTAAATATATATCTTTAAAATTGTATATATATACATATCAATAAAGACATTTTTTCTTTGTAAATGTTTTTTGTAGTCCAAGTTCGGATTATACATTAAGAAAAATTTACTTTTTTTAATATATCTAAAATACAAAAACGGATGCACGAATATTGGTAATATGATTGGTGTTTGATAAGTCAGTTAAATACATATATAAATAAAGGATTCAATTAAAAAATTAATAAAAATATTTCATAATTGTTCATTTTTAACGAAAGTGTTAACATAGTAATAAGTTAATAACTTTAACTACTAACCCGGGCAACGCCGGGTAAAATCAGCTAGTAACATATAAAGTTCACTTTTTACTTATTTGTCAAAAGTTTCTTGATAATAAAAGTTCCCTGATAGTAAAAGTTTCTGATAAAATTTAGTTAAGTCAAACTAAGTTTTTTGGCTTAAGAATCTCTTAAGTATGTTACACAATATTTGATTAGTATAAGTTTTCGATCTTGAGGCTCTATGCTCTACTGGGAGTCAAGGATAACAGAAGAAGAAGAAGAAGTTTTCGATCTTAGGTAAAAAACAGAAGAAGAAGTATTTGATCTAAATCGAATGCGGCGATTTGGCTCCAACTAGATTGTAGAATCGAACACTGAGAAGAAAACCTGTCAATTCGTTGCACAGTGTTATCTTAAACAGAAATTAATTTTTAAATGATTCGATTAAACTTAAGATACATTCATTATTAATTCCAAGGACGTGTGACACTAACCTATAATTAAATATTAACTTTGAATCCCCCTCTCTTGACCCAAGTGTTAAAACAATTTTCATTTCCTGCCAAACCAACTTCCTGTAATACTAACACACATACTAAATAACTGTGACGAACAGGACAAGAAAAAAAAATAAGAACATTGATTTTTTATCACCTATTTAACGAGAAATTACCTGCACAAATACTTGAAAATTTCATTTTAAACTAATAAATTTGACAAACAACTCACGTTCTACATTACACAAGTGATCCCATCATTTAATAAATTTTCCAAAAAATAATCCATCTCCCAAACATGGTTGAGAAAGTACTTACAGGAAATTTTTAGAGTAATTGTTTGAAAAATAACCAAAATTAATATTTAGACAAGTATGAGGTTTTGTTTGAGTGTCTGTGTGTTTGTGTGTGTATAGGTAAAGGCATGCTAGTGTTTGTGTAGAGATAGTAAATATTTTTGAAAACTGAAGCATACACAAGTTAAACTAAACGGAAAACAAGCAAACGGTATATATCCGGTTACCCAAAACAGAAAAAAAAACATCCTCATCATCATGGTCGTCGTCAACAGTTTTTATATATTTCATTTTTAAATTTGGGCAAAAGTAAAAATAATAAAATAAAATGAAAATGAAAAATAAAGAATGAAAATTGAAGCATTGCCGACCTTTGATAAAGTCGGGCTGTTAGTTTGGTTGCCAGTAATAGTGATAGAATATGATGATTTCACAAGCCGCCTGTTGAATGCTGCTGCTCCTAAACATTAGACAAGTGAAAATATAATCAGGCCAAACTGAAAAAAAGAAGACTAGTACTAGACTTTGATACAACAAAGAAAATGAAGAATGAATTACTGGGAAAAGAAAAACTTGTGGGTGTTAGCCAGAAAATTTATAAGAACAACAGTAGAATACAGACGAAGGACTTGAGCCAAGGAAAAACACTCAAAGATGTTTTTCTGTCTACAATCAACTAACCACAGGTTTTACTTCTCATATAAGTAGTTTTGCAAAAAAATTATTTGTATTTATTTTTCTTAAAGTTTTGTTGATTTATTTGAAGAGCAATTATAAGAGAATAATATTTTATTTAGACTTGTACTTACTTACAAAACTAGGAGTCGCTAAGAAAGCATCAGTTACTTGTGAAACTTAAATTTATATGAATTCCACTTAAATTTGTGTACATTAAAACTACACTATATATATTCTATATATATTTTATCATCATTTTATTATACCCACCATAAAAAAGAATCACGGATAAATTGAGATTCTAATTCCGTTTGTAATATGGGCTCGAAAACCAAAAGGCATACATATTCCGAATCCTTGTGAAATTCTAAGATGATTGAGCGACAACCGTCTGTCCATCTGTCCGTCTGACTGTCTGTTTAAAGCATTATAATGCCTAAAGGAATTTAAGTCACTGAAACTAAGCAAAGATATTCTTCATTTCTAGAAAAGTTTTGGTATTGAAAGTAGGCAAAATCGGTTCACATTTAGCCATAGTTCCCATTGAGCGAAAAAAAAATTATCGAAATTTACCGATCAAGGTTCAACATTTTCTGTAAAATTTCACATAAATTGTTACGCATAATTGAAGCAAAAAGTATTTCAGACGTTTAGGCGTAACTTTTTAATTAACCCTTCTACTACCCTTGGATTTGTGCCCTTCATAGGACCCTTTGGGTAAGTGTGACCCAAATATGAAATGCTAGCAAAATTTCATATTTCACATAGGATTTTTTGTTTAATTTAGGACCAGCACTCAGGGGATGACCCCTACTTATGCAATGCATTGTGTTGGAAAATAGGTTATGGGAGGGAGGATAGATGTAGTAGTGTTTATGGCATTGAATTTACCTATATTGCGACTGGCAGGGAAAACCTCTGCGGGGAATGAATTCCACATACGAACTATACGGCTGAGGAACTAATTTAATGTAGCGTGTTTTATTGGTCTTCTTCTTCTGTTATCCTTGACTCCCATTGGAGCATAGGGCCTCAAACATCCTTTTATATTGAACTCTATTGCGAGATGTTAGGCATACATCATTCCATGAATAGCTTGCTGTTTGTAACTCCGCTTCAATTGACCTTATCGACGTTCTAGCAGGTACACCAACACGACGGCCGGATTCCTACGAAGCGCTTGTCGAGCAATGTTGGTATTTGACCTTCGAAGTGTGTGGCCTATCCATCGCCATTTCCAATAACATACCTCTATAGAAGAAGGATTTTGGTTTGTAGCGTTTAGTAGATCTTCATTTTTTATGCGATTTGGCCACCATATATTAAGGATTTGCCGCAAGCATTTGTTTGCAAAGGTTTGTAGGCGCTTATCGATGGCATTTGTGCGTTTCCAAGTTTCGCAGCCGTAATACAAGATGGACTTGACATTCGAGTTATATTTTCGTAACTCAGTTGTTGTTGATATTTGCCGAGATTTCCATATAGTTCGGAGAATGCCGAATGCAGATTTTGCCTTATTAATACGCGATTCAATATCCTCATCGGCGCCACCTTTTGTAGATACCAAACTACCAAGATAATTAAAGGTATCTACACATCCAATACCCTCGTTATCCACATTGATGTGTGGCGACGGGTTTGAGCCTACAGGCATAATCTTTGTCTTGGAAATATTGATTTCCAGCCCAGCTGCCCGATATTTAACAGTAATAGCGCTGCTGTTTTCTTGAAGGTGACCTAGGCTTTGGCTTAGAAGACACGTCATCGGCGTATTTCAAGCCCTCGAGGGTGTCCATTGGATACCACGCCTACTATTCAGTGCAGTGCACATTATATTGTCGATGACAAGGATAAAAAATATGGGTGATTAGATACATCCTTGTCTTACTCCAGTAGTAACTTCGAACGGATTAGACAATTTACCTTTATCTAAAACCCGGCATTTAAAGTCGACTTACATTGTCCGAATTAAGCTCAGAATTTTCGTTGGCATGTTACGGTTTTCTAAAATTCTCCATAGATAGCTCCTGTTGACACTGTCGAAGGCCTTCATAAAGTCGATAAACGCTCGGTTAATGGGGGTGCGGATTTCATTATATTGCTCTAGTACTATTCTTACTGTGTTGATTAGATCAACACAAGATCTATTCTCTCGGAACCCAAACTGATTTTTGCGTAGTGTTTAAGAAACTTCATCAGACGTTCTACTCAAAATCACTCGACTTAGTATTTTGCTCGGTATTGGATGAAGTGTTATTCCCCTGTAGTTATTGCAGTCTTTGGAGTCACCCTTTTTTGGTGTTTTGACTAGTATACCTGCATTCCCGGAGGTTGGCGGAGCTTCTACTTTCCATATTTTACGCACAGTCTCACCGATAGTTCAACGTCACATAAAAGCATCTCCGCTGAGATATTGTCATTGCCCGGGGCCTTGTGAGGGAACCAGTCCCTAGCCTTTTTTGGGGGCATATGCTGGTAGTGGCTTATCCACGAAGTCCGACCAGAGACTTTGTCTGGTACCACGGGAGTCAGAAGCCCCTGGAATTTCGGTTCCAGTCTGACTATTGGTGTGGCCCCAGTTGGGAGCATCGTGGTGGCTGTGGTTATACCCAAAATCGCGGGTAGAACGTAAGTTCGATGTGGAGTTGCATTGCAACCGGATGCCGTACCCATAGACCGGAAGGAGGTTAGATAGCTCCGCCCCCACCAAAGGGGAAACCTTGTCCAAAAAGCATGGTTTCAATTTGGTACGGATGTATATCCGGGCGCTGGTGGACGTATTTTACCACCCGGTGTTGAGAGCACCGTGGAATAGGCCTGTACGGTAGTGTGTCCACGTAAAACCTCGACTTTCATGCCCGGGGCCTTGTTGCGTATAAGGCTTTTAATTGCATTCTTCACTTCTTGTATTGTTGGTGGGCTGTCTGAAATTCGATTAAATAAACAGTCATGGTTGGTTTCGTTTTGCACTTCTCTCAGTGCTTTTAATCCAATGGGATAATTTAATGTTGAATGGAAGTATTCCATCCATCGTATAAGTTTTATTGGTCAGAATATAAAATTTTATAGAAATCGGTCCATATTTCACCATAGCTAGTAAGTATCATATAAGAAAATTTGTCACGTTTTAGACTCTTTTGTTTTAGAAGGGTTGGTTGCATATACTTAATATGTAATTTTATCCAAATACAAAATATCAATTATACGTAATGAAAGCCTAAAAAAAAACTATAAATTAATTTTAAATTATTATTTGATGTACTATGACCAAACGAATGATGCAGAAGTTATTCTTTTTGGGGCTACTTTCATAAACAATTATCACAATTGAGTCCCGAAATCATGTGTTGTACTGTAGTAGGAACTACTTTGATGGAGAATATATAAGATTAGGAGTTTTGTTGTTCGATTCCTTTTATTTAAATGAAACTCAAAAGAATTTTCTTATTTTGTTTTTAATTATCCTGATTTTATTTTATTTATTTAAATACAAATTTAATTATATATTTATTATCATATTTATTTATCATATTTTAATTAAATATTAATGTTTTAAATTAATTTAAACTTCGCTAGGATATTTTTATCCTTTTAATAATTATAAATAATTTTTACAATGGTTTTACAATGGTTTTACAATTTTACAATTACAATTAAATATTTTTTTATAAGTTAAAGTTCACAAGGATATTTTTATAATTTAAAAATGTCCTGACACAAATTTTCACTTTATGTCCTTTCTATATCCTTTTTAATATTTTTATTTTCAAATGTTCGGACAAGGATTTGATTTTAAATATTCGGTTTAAATTTGATGTTCTTATGTTCGCAATTTTTCTGAAACTGACTCGAAACCTTCAAAATCATAATATATTTAATCAAGACTTCTAACAGAATCAAAAGCTTTTACTTGGTAACAACCATAAAAACCTGTAATATTGGGCATGCAGAATTGTGAATTCTTGTCTTTTATACAGCTTATGGGTATAGAAGAAAGAAACATGATTGTGCATGCTTAGTAACAAACACTTGTAGTAACGCCAAATCAAAAATCTGGGCATTAAGAATTTGGATACTTGTTCTACATACAAATCGAGTGTATGTAGAAAAGTATGAAAGATTGTTAATGCTGGAGAGTTATTTATGGTGGGTGCTTGACAACAGAGTGCTACTTGACAACAAAGTGCTACTCGAAAACAAAAGAAATGATAGACAACAACTATGTATCGACACATCGTGAGATACAGAGATCAATTATATCAGGAATTCATAAATATTTGTTTGTTATAAATATATTATTTTTACATGTTAAATAAGATATATATTTGCTATAGTTGGGGTATTCATTCTATGTTACAATTTGGTTATAAACATATGTTGTATATTCTTGTGTAAATATAGTCATATATGTAACTCCCCCATCGTTTGATTGACGCTCCGAGGAAACATACATACTTTTGATATAAATATTATTTTCTAGAGTTTATTTTGATAGAAAATTTATACAAACAAAAAAAAATTCATTTTCTTATTATTTTCATTATTATCCTAAAATTGATATTTAATATTTCAAATAACAAACTTATTATTATTTAATATGATCGACAATAAATACATCTTTACATATATGTTTTTTGTAAAATGTATTTGTTTTGTTTTAAGAATACAATTGTAATTTTTTATATTTCTAAATATGTATAATTTTTGAAAAAACGAATTGAATATTTTAAACATATAAAAATTATTGATTATAAACATTCCAAAATTTCTCACTAGCACTTTTTCTTTCTTTTTATATGAGACTTATAGTATTTATGACCTGTTTGCGTTATTACGTGGTCATTATCAAATCTAGTTACGGTAATTTTTTGAAATTTTGCATGATTTTTCCCACCTCTTTCACACCTTAGATAAACAGGACCAGTTTGAATTTCACATTCCTCGCGGCTTTTGTTTAGATTTGATATTGATTTTTGTTTTAATTTGAGTATTCTTTCTTTGATTTTCGGATAGTCCTCGGTTCTTATGATACCATTTTGAAAGTCGATAGGTTTGCACCCTATAGTAGAGTGTACTGTATTATTATAAAATGTAATAACCTTATACATTTTCTCCTCAACTGTGTCACTATCTCTTTCAGGATCATGTCTGAGTAGACGAATATGTTCGTTAATAGTATTATGGAGGCGTTCCACGTCAGAATTAGATGTATGATTGTTGTTTAAGGTGTAATGTATTTCAATTTGTCTTTGCCTTAGAAATTCTATTAATGGTAATGCCTTAAATCCTAACTCATTGTCAGTTATGATTTTATCAATATGACCTACGATACTAATGTATTGAACAGGAGCCCTTTTAAATTCTACCCAAGACCTGTTCTGAATTCTAATCGCTTGAGCAAATTTAGAAAATTTGTCTATTATTGTTAAAAATAATGTCTTTTCTAAACTATAAAATACGTCGATGTGTACTATTTGCTTTGGCCTATCTGGAGTTTCTGTTATTTTAAAATTTAATTTAATTGGATTGCGGTCGTATTTTTCAATGTTGCAAATATTACAATTATTAATATATTGCTGAATGCGTAATTTTAGATTTGGGTGGTATATTTTCGTCCTGAGTTGCTCAAAATTTTCATTTATCCCACGATGGTTATTTTTCTGATGTTCATTTTTAATATAGTCGTAAAGTTCATTTTCATCTACAATATCTTCAATACAATTGCTGCACTTTGCTATTAACAGTGAATTTTCTGAAAAATATTTTTCTACAGTATCTCTAAAAAGTTCAAAAATATCAGTATCCTGAATAAAAATCGCATTAACTCTTGTTGGACGAAAATAATTTTTTATAATACTAATCATGTCGGTTTCATCAAAATTTCTTGCAGATATTATTTTCCTATTATTTTTAAAAATTTCTTTATTCACTATCTTTAAAGTTGGAGAATTTGACCTTTCGATGACTATTTGGTTCCTGTACACGTTAAGTGGAGCATCGCTTATTGATATTATGTTTGAGCATGGTGGTTGAATTAAATTTATCTGGGGTCCAATTCGAGACAATGCGTCAGCATTCCCATTATTTATACCGCGCTTGTATACTATTTCGTAATCGTACTCCTCTAATTTCAGTCTCCACCTTATTAATTTTGAATTCGGCTCTTTAATTGAACAGAGCCACTGTAAGGGTTGATGATCTGTTTGTATAATGAACTTTCTTCCAAACAGATATGGGCGAAAATATGTTACGGCCCATACCACAGCTAGCAACTCCTTTTCTACTGTGCTGTAATTGGTTTCGTGTTGATTGAGCGTACTACTCGCATAACAAATTGGATGGTTGTCCTGCGATAGTACAGCACCCAATGCAAAATTACTAGCATCAGTGTTTAGGACAAACTGTTTATTGAAATTGGGATAAGCAAGAATTGGGTCATTGGTCAGAAGCATCTTAAGAGTTCTAAAACTTTCTATGTAAGCCGGATCATTTATATCAACCTTACTATCTTTTTTCAAATACCTTGTCATTGGTCTGGCGATTTTTGAATAATCTTTCATAAATTTGCGATAGTACCCACTTAGCCCCAGGAATTGCTTTATTTGCTTTTGTGTTTTCGGTAATGGATAGTTTACTACACATTCCACTTTTTTCGGATTCGGTTTTATACCGCTTTGTGTCACCACGTGACCTAAAAATTCTGTCTCTCTTTTAAAAAATTCACATTTATCGATTTGGATTTTTAAGTTTGCTGTTTTCAATCTTTCAAATACAAGCCGTAATGCATTCATGTGTTCCTGAATGGAGGTAGAATAAATGATTATGTCGTCTAGATATACCAAACAATTTTTATTCACTACATCTCCAAGAATGTCATTCATTAGCCGTTGGGATGTGGCTGGTGCCGTCTTCAGTCCGAAGGGCATTCTAACAAATTCGTAATGACCTCCTTCTACTGAAAATGCCGTCTTGTGGATATCGCGTTCGTCGATTTCAACCTGGTGAAATCCTTTAGCCAAATCCAATGTGGTAAAATACATACACCTACCTAACTTGTCTAAAATTTCTTCAATGTTTCGGATAGGGAATCGATCGTCTACTGTCTTTTCATTGAGCTTCCTATAGTCAACAACTAATCGCCACTTTTTTAACCCACTAGCATCATCTTTTTTGGGAACTATCCATATAGGAGCTGAGTACGCTGATTTGGAAGGCCTTATGATTCCACTATCTAGCATTTCTCTAATTTGTCTTTTAACTTCATCTTTGTGTATGTAGGGGTACCTATAGTTCCTTGAAAATACTGGGATTTCATCTTTAGTAATTATCCTATGCTTGATGGCGTTTGTAAAGGTCAAATTAGAATTTGTTTCATAAAACAATTCACTAAAGTCATTTAAAATAGATTTAAGATTTAATTTTTCCTCTGAGTTTAAATGATCCATTCTAATTTTTTCAAAAAGAGAGGTTTCAATATTATTTTCGTAAAGTGGATTATCGTCAACTAAATGATAATTATCGGGAGTGACTGGCCACGAATTATTTTCATTAAGGTGTATAACGTTTGGACATTTAGCAACAGTATCTATTTCAATTTTAAAATTTTGAGCATCATAAATACCTTCATTAACGATAGTTTCGCCTATATCATTGTGCTGTTTTAGGACATGAATTAGTCCACATTCAACGCTGGTAATTAACTTAACTTTTTGAAATTTCGGATACAAAAGTGGAACAATTTTGTTATTTATTTTTAATTGGTTATTATTATAATCGATCACGGCTCTATACGTACGTAGGATGTCATTGCCTATAATTCCATCATAGTCTTCATGAAATTTGCATTCTATTAGTAAAATTTTTTCGTCTATATCACCCAGTTCAGAAAACATAGGAACTTTGTAAATTGTGTTAGAAACTATTTCATTTTGCAATGTTTTTAATGTTATCATGGCAGAATCAATTTTCCACTTAGGATTGCATAAGCCTGGATTTACAATAGAATTTGTTGCTCCAGTATCTACTATAAATTTGAGTTTATTTTTTAATATTATATATGGTAATTCTCTGGAGAGGCCGGAAAAGGAAAATTTTGTGGTACGTTATTTTGAGCCAGATGGTGAGAGCTATTAATTAGATTTGAATTGTGTCTCTGATTTGATTGGTATGGATATATTTTGGAAGAACGAGTTTGAGTCATATTATCGGTAAATTCAGATGAAGAAGCGTTAAAATAAGAATTTTGGTTAGAAGAGTTCGGAATATAGTTTGTGGCATTAGGATATGATACATTCTGAGATATAGCCATTTCTTGGAAATTATTTGGGGTATTGAAATTTCGAATTACATTAATATCCATTGGTTCTGGAATAGGTGGTCCATAAAAAGAATTACTATTCTGAAATATAGCCATATCTTGGAAATTATTTGGTGTATTCAAGTTTCGAATAACATTAATATCCATTGGTTCTGGAATAGGTTGTCTACAAACAGAATTACGATTCTGATTTTGAAAATTTCGGCTATAGTTTTGATTGCTAACATTACGGGGATTGTTGCTAAAGCTATTGTTTTGATTAAAATTTAAATTACTTCGGTTATCGTTGTTGTTGTTACTATTCTGTTGATAGCCATTGTTATAATAGGATCTTTTAAAGTGGTTGTTATTCAAATTATTTTCATACCCGGTTCCATTCCTATTGAAACTTACACTCGGACGTGATTGAATATTTCCATTATTTGAGACGCCCTTAAAATTTCTGTTATTGTTATTGCTAGTCCTATTACCAAAGTTACCGTTTTTCTCGATGTTTCCATAATTAGCGTATCCTGACGTGAAAAGAATATTCACAGCTTCCTCAAGTGTTTCCGGATTCCTACATGCTAATATGGTTTTCATCGGTTCGGGTATTTTTTCTCTAAAGATATTCAGAGCAGTCCTCATATTATTCCTAGCAATTTGTTCACTGTTGACGTTTAATCCTAAGTCCGTCACTGTTTTGTTATTCAAACTTCTCAGCTTGTCCTTTATTTCATTGTAGAAGTCTATCACGTTTGTTTTAAAAACTACAGACCGAAGATTATCGTAGAGTTGTTCTACGCTCTGATTTTCACCAAAGTAATTAATTAAAATGGACTTAATTTCCGGCCAATTTTGAGCATGAAAATTAATTTCAATTGCTTCCTTAGCTTTACCGTCAAACCTACTTTTGATCAAATCAACAAAAAGCATTTGTGAAGGTTCATCATATTGTGTAAAAAGGGGATTTATTCTATCAACTAGAGATATGAATGTATAAAGGTCTTTCTTGTTTCCTGAAAAAATAGGCAATTTCTCTAAAAACCTAATGGGATCCAGAGTAGCTGGAATGAAAGGAACATTTCCATGTGCCATTTTTAATTTATAATACGTATGTATTTATTTGAGCAAAATATAAATCTTTAATAACCGAGTTCAAAATCGTAAATACGTAAGTTATGTAAAAAGAAAGAAATTTTGCCGTAATATCGAAATACAGCAAGAAAAATTTTATATAATATTTAAATAATGTAATGTTTGAAAGATAATACTTAGTAAAAATGTAAAATACTTATTTGCTGCTCCTTTCTCCTTTCTTCAATGGATGTCCTCGTTTACTGGGTATAGTAATATTGCCTCTGAACTTAGTCGTCCTTCGGAAATTTAAGCTTTTTGTTTAAATAATTTATTTTTCTTTTAGCTTTATTTGTATCTATGTCCTTTAAATGGAGTTATATAGGAAACGTTCATGTATGTAGTTTTTTTTTAATTTATTATAAATTTTTAATTTGTTTTTTAGAAAAAAAATTTCACTTTTTTTTTATTTGATTATAAAAATATTTCTAATCGTTATAATATTATTAATCGTTAAATTTTATTTATATATGTCTTTTAAATGTTTTATTTGGATATACGTTAGGAACAATAAAAGTTTAATTTTTTCACCATTGCCTTTTAAGTTCAATTCAAATTTTATTAACTGTTCATAAAAACAAATACTTTTTTTCACATAAATGTTTATAAGGAACTATCCACTTTATATTTATTCAAAATTTGAGCGTTGTCGCTTCAAACAAATGTTCACAAAGGAATGAACAGTTTGACATTGAAATGTCTATTATCCTTTAAATTTTACTATGTATATTAATTAGTCAAACAGTCTTAAGGATAATTGGGCATCCTACCGACTGCGCCAGTTTTGTTGTTCGATTCCTTTTATTTAAATGAAACTCAAAAGAATTTTCTTATTTTGTTTTTAATTATCCTGATTTTATTTTATTTATTTAAATACAAATTTAATTATATATTTATTATCATATTTATTTATCATATTTTAATTAAATATTAATGTTTTAAATTAATTTAAACTTCGCTAGGATATTTTTATCCTTTTAATAATTATAAATAATTTTTACAATGGTTTTACAATGGTTTTACAATTTTACAATTACAATTAAATATTTTTTTATAAGTTAAAGTTCACAAGGATATTTTTATAATTTAAAAATGTCCTGACACAAATTTTCACTTTATGTCCTTTCTATATCCTTTTTAATATTTTTATTTTCAAATGTTCGGACAAGGATTTGATTTTAAATATTCGGTTTAAATTTGATGTTCTTATGTTCGCAATTTTTCTGAAACTGACTCGAAACCTTCAAAATCATAATATATTTAATCAAGACTTCTAACAGAATCAAAAGCTTTTACTTGGTAACAACCATAAAAACCTGTAATATTGGGCATGCAGAATTGTGAATTCTTGTCTTTTATACAGCTTATGGGTATAGAAGAAAGAAACATGATTGTGCATGCTTAGTAACAAACACTTGTAGTAACGCCAAATCAAAAATCTGGGCATTAAGAATTTGGATACTTGTTCTACATACAAATCGAGTGTATGTAGAAAAGTATGAAAGATTGTTAATGCTGGAGAGTTATTTATGGTGGGTGCTTGACAACAGAGTGCTACTTGACAACAAAGTGCTACTCGAAAACAAAAGAAATGATAGACAACAACTATGTATCGACACATCGTGAGATACAGAGATCAATTATATCAGGAATTCATAAATATTTGTTTGTTATAAATATATTATTTTTACATGTTAAATAAGATATATATTTGCTATAGTTGGGGTATTCATTCTATGTTACAATTTGGTTATAAACATATGTTGTATATTCTTGTGTAAATATAGTCATATATGTAACTATTAGGCACAGCCGAATATAACACTCTTACTTGTTCTGAATGAAATCATTAATTGTGAGAGAATGAAAAAAGTAAATTTTATATGACAAAAACTGTCCCAAACTTGTAAGCGTTTTCTAAAGAAAAGTTAAGGTACGCTCAAGACTTATAACAAAAACCTTGGGATTGATAAGTCTTAACTAGAAAAGTTTGATCTTAAGTTTTCTTTAAAAAACGATCGCAAACTATTTTTTACATAACAAGAGCAACAGCCAACTTTTATACAGAAAATTATAATAAACCACAACATTTCTTAAAAAACTATTCACTTTGGTGTATATATTCGTAAAAATATATTCGCCAAAATTTCCATAGAGAACTATAGCGATCACCAACTTTTCTTTTACTAACATTGACTAAAATCCTAATTTGAATATTCTGAAGAGCTTACAGATAAACATACAGCTTATTTTTTTTAAACAAATTTTCAACCAAGCCACGCAAATGTTGCCAAAAACCACTACTTAATATATAAAACACTTGAGCATTACTTGAAACCGCTTATAATATCGTTCTACGTATAGTTTTTTTTTTTGGCATAAAAACATGGCATTTTACATGGAGTACATTTAATACTCATAACTATTTAGCACAATTACATTCTTACTCATGGCCTGACACACATATGCATACAAATGTTGTGGATATAAAACCGGAAATACCTATACATATGTATGTACACAGAGTGTATAGAAGACACGATTACTCATCAAACTACTTATTTACATAGAAGCAAAAAAAAAAAAGAAAAAACAAACAAATACACCTCCAAAACACATAATAAACTGACAGTATGAAAGCATAATTTCCGCTAAAATACATCAAAATGTATGGGTTTTATGTAAAATATATTTAAATACAGGTATCAACCTTTATACAGACAACTAAACAGACAGACTTGTAGCTAGTCATATGCATGCGTAGTCAAACACATGCATTTAAAGAGCACAGTGGGAGAATTTTTTAAAAATTAAAATTTTAAAATGTTCTCATTAGTGATCGTTTATGTCGTATAAAAAAATGTTGTATGCGATAGCCATAGTAGTCTATAGAAAAGTTGGCGATAGCCTATGTTTTGTACAGAAAAGTTGGCGATAGCCCCAGTTTTCTATAGAAAAGTTGGCGACAGCCCTAGTTTTCTATAGAAAAGTTGGCGATAGCCATAGTTTTTTTTAGAAAAGTAGTCTAAGTTTTCTACAGAAAAGTTGACGATAGCGTAAGTTTTCTTAAGAAAAGTAGACAATAGCCTAAGTTTTCTATAGAAAAGTTGGTGATAGCCTAAGTTTTCTAAAGTTTTCTATAGAAAAGTTTGCGATAGCCTAAGTTTTCTATAGAAAAGTTGGCGATAGCCTAAGTTTTCTATAGAAAAGTTGGCGATAGCCTAAGTTTTCAATAGAAAAGATGGTGGTAGCCTAAGTTTTCTATACAAAAGTTTGCGATAGCCTAAGTTTTCTATAGAAAAGTTGGCGATAGCCTAAGTTTTCTATAGAAAAGTTGGCGATAGCCTAAGTTTTCTATAGAATTGGTGATAGCCTAAGTTTTCTATAGAAAAGTTGGCGATAGACAATGTTTTCTATAAAAAATTTCCCTATAGCTTATTTTTTCTATAGAAAAGTTTACGAAAGCTTATTTTTTCAATAGAAAAGTTGACGATAGCCTATGTTTTCAAAAGAAATGTTGCAAATAGCCTATGTTTTTTATAGAAAAGTTGGCGATAGCTTACATATGCTATAAAAGAGTTGACCATAACTTATGTTTTCTATGGAAAAGTTGAATTTAGCCTATATTTCCTATAGAAAAGTTGCCAATAGCCCTAAATTCATTTGAAAAAAATTTAAGTAGGTCTTAGTAAACTTTTACTTTCCGACCACTGTACTGTATTTTTTGCATATCATGTCTTTCATTTAAATGTTTATAAGTCTGTCTATTCGTCTGTCGGCAACCATATTGTTGTGATAGTTTTGTGTGTAAGTTTATATATTGCTGTCAGTTTTTTTACCGTTGTCTATATTTTAATTGTTTGTGTATTTGTTTATATTTATTTGTATTTGTTTAACTACTTTTGCGGTTTGCCATGTACGTGTACATTTTTAACATTTTGGCCAGTGTCCAAAAATAAAAGTAGCAGCAACAAAAAAACATAGACATACATACATTGTATTTATTATAATAAACATCAACTATCACTTATCTACCACATACTCTTAAATTTTAAAGATTTACATGTGTGGGTGTCTAAAAAATCATGTAAATAAATTTTAAGTATTTATTCACATTAGCTCCGACAGACAACCCACTCTTGAGTTTTTTTTATGTGAATTCTTATATATTTTCTAAATCTTCTTTTTTGTCTACCTCTAGCTTATTCTTTTTCATTTAAATTTTTTTCCTCAAAACGATTTATTTAAACTAAATTGTCTACTTGTGTAAACACTCGAATTACAAATTTATTCCATCATATCCATAATTTCTTCCAAAAAACATTATTTCTTTCTTTTGTTTGACCCTTTTTTCGTTTTCAAGAATGGACCTTAAGCCTTACAGTGATTACCTGTTGTATTGTATTGTATTCTCTTGTATGCCCACAAAGCCACAAGGTATTAAAAGCTTGTGGATCTTTCAGAATCTCGAAGACATATTAGTAGTTTAACAGGTATGTAAGTATGTCTTTTTAAGGTCAGATTTTGATGTATGTTATAGTTAAGGAAAAAGCCTTTTCCTTAAAGCTTAAAATGTCATTAAAATTTAAAGCAATATAACAAAGATGGTTTATTTCAATATAAAACTAAAGGAAAGATTTAAAATGTTGCTGGAAATTTTAGGCCATTTCTGCGAAAGAGCTTAGAATGCAGTTATATTGGAAAACGATAGGATAAGCTCAATTTGAAATTAATTTTATATTCCTTTGGAAATTTTTCTATAAGAATCTACGGCCATTGCCAACATTTCAAAGGAAATCTGCCTAGCGTCAACCTTTCTATAGAAAAAAACTAGAGCTATCGCCAACCTTTCTATAGAAAACTAGGGCTATCGCCAACTTTTCTATAGAAAACTAGGGCTATCGCCAACTTTTCTATAGAAACCTAGGACTATCGCCAATTTTTCTATAGAAAACTAGGGCTATCGCCAACTTTTCTATAGAAAACTAGGGCTATCGCCAACTTTTCTATAGAAAACTAGGGCTATCGCCAACTTTTCTATAGAAAACTAGGGCTATCGCCAACTTTTCTATAGAAAACTAGGGCTATCGCCAACTTTTCTATAGAAAACTAGGGCTATCGCCAACTTTTCTATAGAAAACTAGGGCTATCGCCAACTTTTCTATAGAAAACTAGGGCTATCGCCAACTTTTCTATAGAAAACTAGGGCTATCGCCAACTTTTCTATAGAAAACTAGGGCTATCGCCAACTTTTCTATAGAAAACTAGGGCTATCGCCAACTTTTCTATAGAAAACTAGGGCTATCGCCAACTTTTCTATAGAAAACTAGGGCTATCGCCAACTTTTCTATAGAAAACTAGGGCTATCGCCAACTTTTCTATAGAAAACTAGGGCTATCGCCAACTTTTCTATAGAAAACTAGGGCTATCGCCAACTTTTCTATAGAAAACTAGGGCTATCGCCAACTTTTCTATAGAAAACTAGGGCTATCGCCAACTTTTCTATAGAAAACTAGGGCTATCGCCAACTTTTCTATAGAAAACTAGGGCTATCGCCAACTTTTCTATAGAAAACTAGGGCTATCGCCAACTTTTCTATAGAAAACTAGGGCTATCGCCAACTTTTCTATAGAAAACTAGGGCTATCGCCAACTTTTCTATAGAAAACTAGGGCTATCGCCAACTTTTCTATAGAAAACTAGGGCTATCGCCAACTTTTCTATAGAAAACTAGGGCTATCGCCAACTTTTCTATAGAAAACTAGGGCTATCGCCAACTTTTCTATAGAAAACTAGGGCTATCGCCAACTTTTCTATAGAAAACTAGGGCTATCGCCAACTTTTCTATAGAAAACTAGGGCTATCGCCAACTTTTCTACAGAAAACTAGGGCTATAGCCAACCTTTCTATAGAAAACTATGGCTTTCGCCAATTTTTCTATAGAAAACTATGGCTTTCGCCAACTTTTCTATAGAAAGCTATGGCTTTCGCCAACTTTTCTATAGAAAACTATGGCTTTCGCCAACTTTTCTATAGAAAACTATGGCTTTCGCCAACTTTTCAATAGAAAACTATGGCTTTCGCCAACTTTTCTATAGAAAACTATGGCTTTCGCCAACTTTTCTATAGAAAACTATGGCTTTCGCCAACTTTTCTATAGAAAACTATGGCTTTCGCCAACTTTTCTATAGAAAACTATGGCTTTCGCCAACTTTTCTATAGAAAACTATGGCTTTCGCCAACTTTTCTATAGAAAACTATGGCTTTCGCCATCTTTTCTGTAGAAAACTATGGCTTTCGCCATAATAATGGCTTTTGCCAACTATTGCTATCACTAATTATTTATATTCCTCCAAAGCCATATCTTTTCATTTATAAATACACCTGAGTGCTTATAGAAACGAATTTAAATGACCTCAATTTAAAGTGATAAAACCTGGTCAAAGACCAAAGTATTTGATAATTCAGACACACTTTCTTATAAAAAAATGCACCATTTTGAAATACTCACACATTTACAGAATTGTCTAGGAAAAGCACCACTTCATTTTTACCCCATATAAATTAGTAAATGCACGTTAAGAAAATTCTGCTGAAATATGTTGACAATCATACTACGACGGCCATGTTATGTTTAAAGATTCAATCTTTTTTAGTGGAATAGTAATTTTGAACACAATCATAGAATATCTCCTGCCTATTATGATCTGTGCTGCTATGTATTTTCTTTAAGTGTATATTTATAATAGTGAGTCAGTATCGGTATATGTAAAAGCTTAAATATTCAAACAAAGTCCATAAATAGAGAGTCGTAATGGCATTTGCTAGTTGCAAAAGGACATTGACAAAATGGTCTCAAAAGGTCAGTCGTGAGTGAATGTGCGAATATGTTTGGCTGATGGCTGTAAATATAAAGTTGTCTAAATGTGCAAAAGTGTACGAGTGTGTGAAGGTTTATATGTATGTAAACCAAATACATTGTAATAATAAATGCGCGTAGAACCAGAACTTTGGACGTACTTATCACGATTATGTAATAAAATAACAATGCAACTAACGGTAAAGGCATAAAATAAAACAAAAATAACAACAAAAATTATAAGTATTTGTTTTCTAAATTATATTGTAAATCAACATTGGACACACACTTTTATTAAGCAATTTCCATTGCTTGTCCTTTGGCTGATGTCGTTGTCGATGTAGTCGTTTTTTTTTATTTTTGTTTGTTTTTAATGTTAACTTTTACAGACATTATTTTGTCCATGATTTGATTTTATTTAATTTTACGATTTTTTTCCCGTAAAAGTCTTGTTGGTTCTTTAGAAATTTGCTGCTACAAACCAATAAAATTTATCAAGTTTTTGTTGTTTATTTTATATTTTTAATAGGAAAATTTCCAATTTAAAAATTTATGTTGCCCAGTTTGTTTTAGTGTGTTTTTTTTCATGCCGCTTTTATTATCCCAGCTAGACATCATAACTTTTAAATAATGGCCTTTTCTAAAATTGGGTGTTGGTATGCGTGTAATTTTTGAAATTCTTTATTACAACATGGTTTGTTATAATGCGAATTTTATGCGTTTTAATTGGGAACTTGTTGAGATTATTTTTTTCTAGAGCATTCTTCGATTTTGTTGCTGGAGTTTTACAAGCACAGTGGTCTTAATATAAAAAAATTTAGTTTGAATTAGAAATTGAACTCAACTGAGGTTAAATTTAGGTGGACTTCAATGTACATATTTGTATCAATTTTTTTTTAACTGTGTCTCATTTTATTAAAAATTGAAAACTTTACTTTGACTACAAACTTTTCATAATACACCCAAAATTGTAAACTGTCTCAGAAATTTAATTTTGTAAGCTTCTAACTTACTCTAAATTTAAAATACTTTTCCCTCCGATGAACTATAGTACTACTAGTCATTTTTTGACCACAGCTATTGATGGAGTTCTATAGCAAAGAGTCTAGATATTGAGCATCAATTTTGGTTTTCAAGAAAAAGTTATATCTGTTATAAAAAAGGGATTGAAATTTGTTTAATGTTCTAAAACAAAAAGTGATGACCTTTTTGATCAAACTCAAACCCTCATGTATCGAATATAGTTTTACAGCTCTAATCTTGATGTCGATTTAATTTAGGTACAGAACCTTGGTTTTAGTAAGCAGAAGAAAATAACTTAATCTCTTATATGTTTAAGGAGATATCAGGAAATGAAAAAAGCTCCACAAAATTCAGTGTTTTCGTTTTTCCTTTTTCCTATGTTGGCTCGGTTAAGCTCGGTCCTCCCTACAAAACCATGTAAAAGGCGAAAGTCTCTTCTTTAGAATGAGCGATAAAAATTTACAGAAATTTACCGATCGTAGAACAAAGTTCAAAATTTTCTGAAAAAAGTCATATAAATTGTTACGCATAAGTTAAGCAAAAAGTGTTGCAGTCATTTAGGCGTAACTTTTTAATCAATTTGCATTTAAGTGTTAGTCCAAGGCAGGTTCACCTAGGAGTGGACGGATTTCAACTAAAATGAGTAAAACTCTTGTTTAGGTCAACTTATAGACGTGTGCGGAATTTCATCAAATTCTTTATATTATATATTGAGAAGTAAAATAAGTGAAAAATTGGGGTCTAAGGCATGTGCCACAAGGAGTGGGCGGATTTCATCCAAATTTAGTAGAGCTCTTTACTATATAAACTAATAGATGTGTGACGAATTTAATTTAATTTTGTTGAGAATTTCTGCAAGTACATTAAGAACAAAAATAAATGAAAAATAGGGGTCCAAAAGACCAAAATAGCATAACCCTTTCCTAGATCAAGTAGTAGAAATTCTGTTAGGAATTGCGTCTTACACATTAAAAAAAAATTGGTGAAAATGGGTTTCCGAGGCAGGTAACCAAGGATTCAAGTGATTTCAACCAAAATAAGTAGACATATTTTTATTATTATATTACAGATCAACTAATAGACGTGTGCCAAATCTCATCAAATTATGTTGAGAATTGCGGATTGTATATTAAGAAGATAAAAAAGTGAAAAATAGGGGTCCAAGACAGGTACCTCAAGGAGTCGACTAAATTCGCCAAAATCTTTTCTAAATGATTGAATATACGTATGTTGGATTTTATCAAATTCTGTTTAGAATTACGACTTGTACATTCAAAAGAAAACTGGGTGAAAAATGGGTGTACAAGGCGGGTACCCCAAAAAGTCGACAAATTTCAACCAAAATTAGTGGACCTATTTATTGAAGGTATTAATAGACGTATGTCGAATTTCATCAAATTCCATTTAGAATAGCGACTTCTACATTGAGAACGAAAATAGGTGAAAATTAGAATCCAAGACTGGTACCCCAAGGAGTCGACGGATTTCGATAATTTTTTGAATAATTCTTATCTATATAAAAGTGAAAAAGTATGCAAAATCGTTGTTCACTCCTTCTGTTTGTTTGCACTTCGATGTATGAAGAAATACCACTGTGCGACGTTAGAACTGTGTACAACTAGAACAGAAAAATATCGCATTCGGATTTTGTGTAACATATCTAATGGATTTTTAAAATAATTTACATTGCAAAAAGTTTAATAAAATTTGACATCTAAACATATCCATTTGGTTGTCAAAACATTAGGTTTAAATAAAATTTTTTTTACTATCAGGGAACTTTTGACAAATAAGATCCAATATAGTTAAACTTATATGTTATACATTATTAAGATAATCCTAAAAGTACGCTACACAAATGTTTCTGAAATATCTTACATTTCGATCGATATCGAATGATACGATTTGGTCCCAGGGGCCAGATTACGGCATTCGATATCGATCGAAATCTTAGATATTTTCAAAATATTTGTATATCAAACTTTAAGGATAATCAAAATTATTTAAAAGATGCACAGTTTACTATATTTTTTAAAGTTTATTGCCAAAAGATGAACAATAGTAAAAGAGTTTTAATCGAACAATATATATTTTTAAAAACAAATCAAAATGGATACCAAATTTCAATAAACTTTTTGAATCGAAGTAACTTTGAACATCCCTGAAGTATACTTCACAATATTCGCTTAAAAGTTTGAGTTTTCGATCGATATCGAATGCGGTAATTTGTCCCCAGAACTTGGCACAAATTTCTGTATTTGATATCGATCGAAATCTCAGACTTAAAAGAAAATATTTTGTAACATAACTTAGGGGCTTGAAAATAATTTATTTTGGAAAAACTTTAAATAAAAGTGCCATCTAAACATATCCGTTTGTCTGTTGAAACATTTAGTTTTAATGAAATTCTTTCACTATCAGAGAAGTTTTGACAAAAAAGTTGCAATGTAGTAAACCTTATATGTTATATTTTATTTACATTACTCCAAAATTATGCTAAAGGCGCCGATTTGGCCCCCCGATTCCACAACATTTCATTAATCAATCAGCACCCACTGTGCACAGCCAATGTGCATTCATAAAATATTTGCCAGCACTTCTATTTGCAATTTAGAAACAGCAACGAAAAAGCAAATCAAAAAATGTCAATGACTTAATTTGTTGTGCCTGAGTGGTAATAGGATGTTGGGACCGCTGTTTTTATAGCCTCTTTTATATTTGTTGTTTAAAATAATTGAATGAAAAGCTTACGAACATCAAGTATTGGCATGCTGAGTGCTCGTAAAAATGTTTCATATTATTTGTTTCACTTGATGATGATGATGATGGTTAAAAGTTCTAACATATACATATGGATGTATATATATATGTAAGTGCTTCATGTATATGGCAGTTTATTCAGACATTCTATCCATTACCGACAATCCACGCAATAGACCAGCTTAGCGGGAGATAATTCAAAATAAAAAAAATAAACATACATTTGAAGTTCATAACCCAGTGAACAATGGAAAAGAGAAGGCGAGTTTGGAGGTTAAAATTCTAAATAATGATTTTACTTATTTTGAGTTATTAATTATTTCTAGTTATATTTACTCTCATAATTAGGAAATTTTTACAGTTTTGCTATCGTTTATTTGGAATTGTGTGGTATATTTTAAATTTCACTCAACCCTCGTATACATATCTATATATCCACTGGTCATCACTAGATACTTCTGATTCATTTCAAACCATCATCACCAGCCACTACCGATAGTGTCAGGCCTTATGTCCTTATCCGGTATCGTGTTGATGGTTATATTGTACAACGATTGATATTGCGTATGTTAAAATATTTTCTATTTTTGTTTTTCTTCTCCACCAACACCAACAAACAAAAAAAAAACATCAGTATTCATTTGATAATATTTGAAAAGAGTAAAAAAGATTTTTTTCTATTCCACATTTGGCCTTTAAATACAAATTGTTTAAATGAAAAAAACAACTGCTTTACAAAACTTTGTTTTTCAACGGATTTTGTATAGATACAGCTGCAATTCTAAATTATCAACTATAAATAGCCAAACAATTCACTTTTGCACAGGACTATAAATTGAAGCACAAATACAAACAAACCGAAATACATATTCTACAATAAATCCCTATTTACCCTAAATAAAAGTGTCAGTCCATATGTTTTTTTGACACTAAATTGATGAATTGATGCAAAAATGGCAATACATTAAGGTTTGTCAACATACAAGCTGGACAATGAATTAATCGGTTTGTTGAAAAATTTTAAAATTAATTTAGTATTACTGATCCCTGACCTTAGTCTGATTTCGCATTTTATTTTTCAAAAGCTTTAGAAGTACTCTTTATGTTAAGTTTTGCTGGTAAAGTTTATTATATCAAATATTTTCTATTTTTTTTTCCAAAGAAGCCCATTTCTGAGTCCAAATCGAATTATTCAATATCGCACGAAAACTCAGACTTTTGAGCAAATTTTGTGTAACATACTTTTAGGGATTTTAGAAATAACTTATTTTGGAAAAAAGTTTAATAAAATTTATTATCTAAACATATACGTTTGTTTGTCAAAGTATTTGATTAAATTTAAATTCATTTACTATCAGAGAACGTTTTGCAAATAAGTAACAATGTAGTAAACTTTTATATTATATATGTATTATTTAGATATTATAAAGATTACCCTAAAAGTATACTACACAAATGTTTGTGAAATATTTGATATTTCGATATCAAATGCGGCGATTTGGCCCTTGGTTGAATGGATACGTAAAAAAAACAGTATTGCTGCATTTGAAGTAAGAGCAATCCATAAGCTTTTGTCGAAATACCATAAAATCCATAAAAATTAATACTCGATGCGTTTTGTGGTCTGGCGGAGTTATTGGCCCATATGTCTTCAAAAATTATTATGATTCAGACCAATAGTAAATGGTATAGGGATATGATTCAAAATTGTTTGTACCTTTTTTACCTGGCATTTGTCTAGCTTATAGGTGGTTCCAACAGGATGGAGAAACATGCAGTGGGGCAACACAATTTTATATTATTTCATAATTTATTGGTCACCACGATTGTGTGATTTAAAGCCATTGAAATATTTTATTTGGCGTTATGTTAAGTCTCTTTTCTATGTTAATAAACCATAGACAATTGAACAACTGGGGCCAAATTACCGCATTCTATATAGATCGAAAACTCAGACCTTTAAGCGAATATTATAAAGTATACTTTAGAGTAGTTCAAAGTCACTTCGATGCAAAAAGTTTATTGAAATTTGGTGTCCATTTTGATTCGTTTTTAAAACCATATAGTGCAGTTAAAACTCTTTTACTATTGTTCATCTTTTGGAAATAACTTCTAAAAAATATAGTAAACTGTGCATATTTTTAATAATTTTGCATATTCTTAAAGTATGCTATACAAATATTTTGAAAATAGCCAAGATTTCGATCGATATCGAATGCCGTAACATGGCCCCTGGATATCAAAATTGAAAAGTTATCGGAATTTCAAAATTTTTCGTTCGACATTTTTTTAAGATTTTAATTCTATAAAGTCATTTTTAACTTACAATTAATCTTTATAGATAGATTTGACAAAAAAGTGACTTTAAATTAGGAAAAAAATCTTAAAGAAAATTTTCGTCCAATCATATCATACTTTTGTATCATTAGGAAAAACAAAAGTTATTTTTAGGCTTACTAATATATTATTGATCCGTAGCTTTGACAAGTACCAGGTGTACTTTGACATTTTGTCGACCTTCATTTATATTACTCTGACCGATACTAATATAAAAATTAGCCTTTTAATGTTTTTTTTTGTTATTTTAGGTGATCTGTTCATATATTTAAAGCTTTTTTAAGTAAATAAAAAATTTCAATCTTTAATTTATATAAAATTTATCAGGTAAATTTAATAACATTAAAAATTTCATTAAAAAAAATAAACCGGATTATTTTTAAAGTTGTTTTAAACAAATTGTTTAAAATTAAGCAAAAACTGTGGTAAATTGAAATTAAATCCATTTAAAATAATGAATCAAGCCAGACCATGTGATACACTACACCAGTAAGGCCAAATGTGATAGTCATATAATTAAAAAGCTCTTTTTGTGCTTAGGTACATATATATGTATGTTTGATTTTAAGACCAGGGGCCAAATTACCGCATTCGATATCGATCGAAAACTCTGACTTTTAAGCGAATATTGTAAAGTATACTTTAGGGATGTTCAAAGTTACTTCGATGCAAAAAGTTTATTGAAATTTGGTCTCCATTTTGATTCGTTTTTATTAAAACTCTTTTACTATTGTTCATCTTTTGGCAAATAACTTCAAAAAAATATAGTAAACTGTGCATCTTTTAAATAATTTTGATTATCCTTAAAGTATGCTATACAAATGTTTTGAAAATATTTAAGATTTCGATCGATATCGAATGCCTTAATTTGGTCCTAGGAGTCTTATATGTTTTCTAGGGATTCAAGTTTTATTATAAAATTTATTATTTATAATAAATTTCCTATAAAAATTTAAAGTTTTAGAAAAATTTTCTATAAAAATTAGAAATTTTTGAAAAACTTCTATAAAAATAAGAAACTTTTGAAAATTTTGCCATAAAAATGGGAAAATTCTTAATAAAATAAGAAATTTTTCAAAAGTTTCTTAAAAAAAGGCAAATTGTGTAAAAAATTTCACATGAAAATAAGAAAATTTTGAAAAACTTCCTATAAAAATAAGAAATTAAAAAAAAAATTCTATCAAAATATGAAGTATTTTAAAAATTTCTATAAAAATATGACATTTTAATAAATTTCCTATAAAATAAAAAATTTCCGCAATATATTAGAAATTTTTGAAAAATTTTCTCCAAAAATAAAAAAATGTGAAAAATTTCTTACAAAAATAAGAAATTTTTGAAAAGTTTTCAACAAAAATAAAAACTGTTGAAAAATTTTTGAAAAATTTCCTATAAAAATCAGAAATTTTTGAAAAATTTCCTATAAAAATAAGAAATTTTTGAAAAATTTCCTATAAAAATAAGAAATTTTTGAAAAATTTCCTATAAAAATCAGAAATTTTTGAAAAATTTCCTATAGAAATAAGAAATTTATGAAAAATTTCCTATAAAAATAAGAAATTTTTGAAAAATTTCCTAAAAAATAAGAAATTTTTGAGAAATTTCCTATAAAAATAAGAAATTTTTGAAAAATTTCCTATAAAAATAAGAAATTTTTGAAAAATTTCCTATAAAAATAAGAAATTTTTGAAAAATTTCCTATAAAAATAAGAAATTTTTGAAAAATTTCCTATAAAAGTAAGAAATTTTTGAAAAAATTCCTATAAAAATAAGAAATTTTTGAAAAATTTCCTATAAAATTAAGAAATTTTTTAAAAATTTCCCATAAAAATAAGAAATTTTTGAAAATTTTTCTATAAATATTAGAGATTTTCGAAAACTTTCCTGTAAAAATTAGAAATTTTTAAAAATATTTTCTTATAAAAATATTTTTTTTTTAAATTTATTATAAAAATAAAAAATGTTTTTAAAAATTTCTTATAAGTATAAAAATTTTTTTAAAATTTTCTACAAAACTAAGAAATTTTTTATAATTTTCCTACAAAATATAAGAAACTGTTGAGAAATGTCCTATGAAAATAAGAAATTTTTGAAAAATATTCTATAAAAAAATTTCCTATAAAAATAAGGAATTTTTGAAAAAAAAATTCCCATAAAAATAAGAATTCTTTAAAAAATTTTATATAAAAATTTGAAATTCTTGAAAAATTTTGTATAAAAATAAGAAATTTTTGAAAAAAAAATTTTGAAAAAAAAAATTAATTTTGAAAAAAAAATCCTCAAAAATAAGAAATTTTTGGGAAATTTAAAAAAAAAAGAAATCTTTGAAAAAAATCTCAAAAAAGTATGAAATTAAAAAAAAAATTCCCATAAAATTAAGAAATATTTGAAAAATTTCTTACTAAAATTAGAAATTTATTTTTTTTTTTAATTTCCTATATAAATAAAAAATTTTTAAAAAATTTTGTATAAAAAGAAGAAATTATTAAAAAAAATCCTATTTTATAGAAATATAGAAATTTTTTAAAAATTTCATATAAAAATAACAATTTTTTTACAAATTCTTTATGAAAAAATGAAATTTTTTAAAAATTTTCTATAAAAATTGGAATTTCTTCTAAAATTTTCTATAAAAATAAGAAATTTTTGAAGATTTCCTTAAAAAAATAAGAAATTTTTGAAAAATTTCCTAAGAAAATTAAAAATTTTTTAAAAAAAATAAGAAACTTTTGAAAAAATTCTTTAAAAAATAAAAAAATGTTGAAAAATTTCTTTAAAAAATTAAAAATTTCTGAAAAAATATTCTCAAAATATATGAAATTTTTGAAAAATTTAAATAAAAGAAACCATTTTTTAAAAAATAAGTTTGCATGGACTAAAAGGTGTCCTGAATTGATAGCTATGCCAAATATGGAAATCAGATCAATATTTCTATGCGTTACTAACATCAGCATAAACTAATAATGCCCTCATTACTGATGGTTGTATAAAGCATAAATACTATTAAAAATTTATTTGAATATAAAATTGTTATTATAAATTGTAATTTTAGTTTAACAAACGGTAACCCGCTGAGTATTAGTTAGTTTTGAATGATGTTAGACAATAAAAAATGTTCTAAATACTTGATTAAAAAAACAAAATAGATAATAAATTAAATTGACAGGCTATTTGCAATCAATTTTATATTTAGGAAAGCGTGTGTTGGGGATGTGGGTAATTGTGGAAGAATAAAAAATTAAATTAAAACATATACAGTTATGAGTAAAGCTGACGGATTTCTGACATAACCTAAAAATTGTTAGAAATTTGATATCGATTTGACGATATTTTTAAGCAAATGCTAAAGACAGCGATGGCCCTTAATATTAAACAAACAAAGAATTAATTTGATATTAACCAATCAATAGTTATAGGACACTAAATTCTATCAACACATATAAACCACATACAAAAATTATAGACAGAATAAAAATACTTTATCTGCTGTTCGTGTAAGTGACCACCTCTGATCGACACCCACACACTTATAAGCTTGATTAATGAACTTACACTTATTTTTAAACAAAAAAGATAAGTTCCGAATGATATTGCTAGATACGACACAAATTATATGTGTCTCTCTTTTTTAACATTGACTGTATTTTCAAATATTCAAAAAAGTTTTAGCAAACTTAATCTGCAAACTAATACATTTAAATTTAATTTCACTACAATTTAATCAGAGTTTACGTAGTTTTTTTTTGCCATTTCTATCTGTAAACTCATGATAATCTAAAATAAATTTATTGGGTTAATAGTTTTTTTAGCCTCGTTTTCTATTCGCACAGATAAAATAAATGCATTTTTTTTTCAACACACATACACACACTCGCACACATTTTTTCCTGCATTAAATTTAATAAAAACTCATTTAAAAGTTTTTTTTTTTATTTTAAATGAATTGGAAAAAACAACGAAAAATAGAAACTCAGTACTAAACTCTTAAATGACCATTAAACAAATTGTAAAAAATTATATGGGGAAATGTATAATAAAAATGGAAATGTCCTTCAATTGGTGAAAAAAAAGCTAAAAGCGTAAAAAAATGGAGAATGAAAAAAAAAATAACACATAAAATCAATAATTTTCCACTTCATAAATAGAAATGAAATATAAAACATGGTTTCATTTAATAAATTGTTCTTATTGATAAATTATAAATAGTTTTATAACCCTCGAATCATTTTGAAAGCACTTCATCATAAACAGCAAAAACAGAAATTGAACAGAGGAGATCAAGTAAATAGCATAGGCAAGAATTGTTAATTTATATTATAGCCAATAAATTTTCTATGAAGATAATATTTTTTTAACAATAATTTTTTTATAAGTTTCCTATAAGACTACGAAATTATTGAAAAACTTTCTATAAAAATTAGAAATTTTTGAAAAATTTCCTATGAAAATAAAAAGTTTTTGAAAAACCTATAAAAAAAAAAAGAAAATTTTGAAAAAATTCCTATAAAAAAAAACAAGTTTTTGAAAAATTTCTTATAAAAATAAGAAATTTTTGAAAATTTTCCTATCAAAATAAATAATTTTTGAAAAATTTTCTGTAAAAATAAGAAATATTTGAAAAATTCCTATAAAAATAAAAATTTTTTAAAATTTCCTGTAAAAATAAGAAATTTTTTAAAAATTTCATGTAAGAATAAGAAAGTTTTAAAAAATTCCTATAAACCTTAGAATTTTTTAAAAAAAATTCCCATCAAAATAAAAAAATAGAAAAATTTCCTATAAAAATAAGAAATTTTTGAAAAATTTCCTATAAAAATAAGTGATTTTTAAAAAAAATCCCAAAAGAAAGAAATTTTTGAAAATATCCCAAAAAAAATAAAAAATTTTGTAAAAACTTGCTACAAAAACAAGAAATTTTTGAAAATTTTTCTATAAAAATAAGAAATTTTTGAAAAATTTCCTATAAACATAAGAAATTTTCAAAAAATTTCCTATAAAAATAAGAAATTTTTGAAAATATCCCAAAAAAAATATGAAATTTTTTAAAAACTTTCTATAAAAACAAGAAATTTTTGAAAAGTTTCCTATAAAAATAAAAAATTTTTGAAAAATTTCCAATAAAGCTAAGAATTATTTTTAAAAATTTCCTATAAAAATAAGAAATTTTCGAAAAATTTCCCACAAAAATAATAAAATTTTGAAAAATTTCCTACAAAAATAAGAAATTTTTGAAAAATTCCAATAAAAATAAAAATAATTTTTAAAAATTTCCTATAAACATAAGAAATTTTCAAAAAATAAGAAATTTTTGAAAAATTTCCTATAAAAATAAGAAATTTTTTGAAAAATTTCCTATAAAAATAAGAAATTTTTGAAAAATTTTCGATAGAAATAAGAATTTTTTGAAAAATTTCCTATAAAATAAGAAATTTTTGAAAAATTTCCGATAGAAATAAGAATTTTTTGAAAAATTTCCTATAAAAATAAAAAATTTTTGAAAAATAAGAAATTTTTGAAAAATAAAAAATTTTTGAAAAATAAGAAATTTTTGAAAAATAAGAAATTTTTGAAAAATAAGAAATTTTTGAAAAATTTTCTAAAAGAATAAGAAATTTTTGAAAAATTTCCTATAAAAATAAGAAATTTTTGAAAAATTTCCTATAAAAATAAGAAATTTTTGAAAAATTTTCGATAGAAATAAGAATTTTTGAAAAATTTCCTATAAAATAAGAAATTTTTGAAAAACTTCCGATGGAAATACGAATTTTTTGAAAAATTTCCTATAAAAATAAGAAATTTTGAAAAAAATTCCTATAAAAATAAGAAATTTTTGAAAAATTTCCTATAAAATTAAGAAATTTTTGAAAAATTTCCTATAAAAATAAGAAATTTTTGAAAAAACAAGAAATTTTTGAAAAATTTCCTATAAAAATAAGAAATTTTTGAAAAATTTCCTATAAAAATAAGAAATTTTTGAAAAATTTCCTATAAAAATTAGAAATTTTTGAAAAATTTCCTATAAAATAAGAAATTTTTGAAAAATTTCCTATAAAAACAAGAAGTTCTTGAAAAACTTCCTATAAAAATATAAAATTTTTTGAAAAATTTCCTATAAAAATAAGAAATTTTTAAAAATTTCCTATAAAGATAAGAAAGTTTTGAATAATTTTCTATAAAAATAAGTAATTTTTGAAAAATGCCCTATAGAAATAAGAAATCTTTTAAAAATTGTCTATAAAAATAAGAAATTTTTTCTATAAAAATTTGATTTCTCTTTAATTTATTTTCATTTATATGTGAGCTGATATTTTTTACATAGATATATTATTTGATATCTATAAATAGCTTCAAGATTCAAAAGAAAAACAAAAATCACAAAAAAATCGAATATATAATAATTTGTTTTATATATTTAATGATTTTATTATGCCGGCAAGTTTACCCTCACACTAGCAGACAATCACACGTACACAAAAACAAAACCTTACTAACACACTATTACTTCGATTTAAATGTTGACAATGTTCCCGATATGGCGTCATTTCTTGTCAATTAATGTCTGCCTGTTTGTCATCATCATCATGACTGTCAACACCATCAGCGCCATTTGATTTTATGTATCTGTGCGTTTCTGACTGTTTTCTTATATGATTACACAATTTCGTTGGATCCGATGCTTATACTCCTATATTGGCTCTTTGTCGTTGTTGATGTAAGTACGTCTCATATCAGTTTTGCATAACGATATCATTAATAATGTGGCTGGCTTTTAAAACAGATTTTATTATCATATCATAAGTTTTTTTTGTTGACTTTTTTATTTTTTTTCTTTGATATTGTCGGCAATTGTCCTTATGTTAGTGTAGAGTAAAAATATGTCATTCTAGAGAATAATTTGCTTCTTAAAGGAAGTAGATAGTTGTTATTTAGTTACTCATACAAAGAGGATGTTAACGTTATAAGTATAAGAATTTTGTGGTTTATTATTTTAAATAAACCTATATCATCTAAAAAAAATTGATTTATAAAATTTCCAGAAGCTTTAACATCACGTATTTAGAAATTTTCTATACCTTAAAGGAAATGTAAAACATTACAAAACTTTTATCAAAATTACAAGCATCAAAGTTTTTTTTGAGAAATATTTCAAAAACTTCTTTTCAAGTTTTTAAGATGTATAGCCATAACTGATTTAGACGAAAAATTTCTATAAATGTTAGTAAACCATTTAAGTTAAACATTTTAAATGTAAAACATTTTTACCTACATACAAATTTCATTTACTTTGTTGCCAGCAATTCAAATTTAACTAAATAACCTTAATAAGAAACAAGAAACTTAAAAGAAAAAAAAAATATGAAAAAAAAACTTTGTTCTTGTCTTATTCTATTTTTGGCTTTAAAAAGTTCAAAACACTCGTAAATAGTCAAAAATACTCAGCAGAGCAACAATAATAGAAAAGGAAAACTTTTTTCTTTATGTTAGGATACAATACAAAGAAGTTTTATGTAAAACATATAAAAAACTTCCCATTGTATTATATTAAATTTGGGGAAATCATCTAAACTTCATTTACTTTAAATCAGATTTCACGAGTAAGGGAGAAAAATTAAACAATAAGAAAAATTTGGTTAAAAAAACCACAAAATATACCAAAATCACGTGACCCAAATTGATAAAGTTACAAAACTTAAGTTGTATTAAGAGGAAAATAAAAAAGTGTATAAATTATATTAATAATAATTGCGGCAACCGTTCCACATTGCTAAAAAAATTTATGAAAAATTTTTATAAATTTAAAAATTTCTTATTTTTAAAGGAAATTTTTCAAAAAATTTCTTATTTTTATAGGAAAATTTAAAAAAAATTTCTTATCTTTATAGGAAAATTTTCAAAAATTTCTTATTTTTATAGGAAATTTTTAAAAAATTTCTTATTTTTATAGGAAATTTTTCAAAAATTTCTTAGTTTTATTGGAAAATTTTCAAAAATTTTTATGTTTTATAGAAAATCTTTCAAAAATTTCTCAGTTTTATAGAATTTTTTTTAAATTTCTTAGTTTTATAGAAAATTTTTCAAAATGTTCTTATGTAATCAATTTTTCAAAAATTTCTTATTTCTATAGGAAATTTTTCAGAAATGTCTTAATTTTATACGAAATTTTTCCAAAATTTCTTATTTCTTTAGGGAATTTTTCAAAAATTTCTTATTTTTAAAGGAAATTTTTTAAAATTTCCTATTTTTAAAGGAAATTTTTTAAAAAATTATTATTTCTATACGAAATTTTTTTTTTTAAATTTATTATTTTAAAAAGAAAATTTTTTTATTTTTGTAGAAAATTTTTCAAAATTTTTTTTTGATAGAAAATTTTTCAAAAGTTTCTTATTTTTATAGGAAACTTTTCAAAAATTTCTTACTTCTACAAATAATTTTTCAAAAACTTCTTATTTTTATAAGAAATTTTTAAAAAATTTCTTATTTTTACTGGAAATTCTTAAAAAGATTCTTATTTTTATAGGAAGTTTTCCAAAAATTTCTTATTTTTATAAGAAATTCTTCAAAAAATTAAAATTTTTGAAGGAAATTTGTTATTTTTATAGGAAATTGTTCAAAATTGTTTAAAAATTTCTTATTTTTGTAAGAAATTTTTCAAAAATTTTTCATTTTTATAGGAAAATTTTTCAAAATTTTCTTAATTTTATATAAAATTTTTCAAAAATTTCTTATTTTTAAAGAAAATTTTTCAAAATATTTTTATTTTTACAGGAAATTTTTCAAAAATTTCTTATTTTTATAGGAAATTTTTCAAAAAATTTTTATTTTTATAGGAAGTTTTTCAAAAATTTCTTATTTTTATAGGAAATTTTTAAAAAAATTCTTATTTTGATAGGACGTTTTTCAAAAATTTCTTAGTTTAATAGGAAATTTTTCAAAAATTTCTTATTTTTTCAGAAAATTTTTTAAAAATTTGTTATTTTTATGGGAATTTATTCAAAAATTTCTTATTTTTTAGGAAAGTTTTCAAAAATTTCCTATTTTTTATAGGAAATTTTTCAAAAATTTCTTATTTTGATGGGACATTTTTCAAAAATTTCTTCGGTTTATAGGAATTTTTTCAAAAATTTCTTATTTTTTCAGAAAATTTTTCAAAGATTTCTTATTTTTATAAGAATCTTTCAAAAATTTCTTATTTTTATAAGAAACTTTCAAAAATTTCTTATTTTTATAAGAAATTTTTTCAAATATTTCTTGTTTTTACAGGAAAATTCTTATTTTTTAAAAAAAGTTTCTTAATTTTTAATTGATTTAATTTTCAGCGGCGGCATGTGGCGAAAACTAGTATCACTAAGTTAGGAATTTTTTTTAATAATTTCATATTTTTTATTAATTTTTTTTAGATTCTTTTTTTTATATGATATTTATGAACAGTTAATATTTTAATAGACACATTTTTAAAAATTTCCGATTTTTATAGGAAATTTTTAAAGTTTTCTTATTTTTGTAGAAATATTTTTTAAAATGTTTTTATTTCCATAGATATTTTTTTATGTTCATAATAAATTTTTCAAAATTTCTTGTTTTCATATAAAATATCTTATTTTTTTTTGGGAAATATTTCAGAAATTTCTTATTTTTATAGGAAAGTCTCTAAAAATTTCTTATTTTTATATTAAAGTTTTAAGAAATTTCTTAAATATTTTTCCATTTTTATGTAAAAATTTTAAATTATTTCTAGATAATATTTTAAATAGTATTTTATGTTATTGTTATTCACTAGAAAATTTTGTCAATTATTTGCTTTAAATTCATATTATTTTCCTTTCTAAAAACGGAAAAGTTTTTTAATATTATCCCTACAAAAATTACAAATTTGTCTTTAGGATATTTTCATATTTTGGATTGTATTAAGTTTAGCATTTAAATAAGTTTTTTGAGTTGCAATTGCTACGATGGCTCATAAACATTTCAAATGATTTTTTTTATTGTTATTGTTTGAAAAAAAGTTATTTTATCAAACTTTTTCAAAGTGATTTTGGGATATTTTAGTCAAACACTTTAAACTATTGTGAGGCTGAAGTAAATTGTATATTTACTTTTATTTGAAATTGTTTTTCCTAAAGTAGAAGCATATTTTAAGGTTAAAATAAGCATGGATTTGAAATATAATTTTTTCAATATTTAAGAATTGAATAGCGTGATAGTGTTTATATAGGTTATGTCACATCTAAGACTTTGTTCTTAAGGTGGCTTAAAAAAATCTTAATTGAATCTAAATAAAAATATATATGTATGTATATTTTCTACATTTTACAAAAAGTTTATCGTCTTGCTTCTTTGACTTTGATATTTATTTGTTTCTTAATTCAAACTAAAAACTTAACACGAAAATACAATTTCTTTTTTTAATTTTAACAAATTATATTTTTAAATTTTATTTAAGATTATCTGCATGCATATGCATGACAGTGCATGCATATCTAAATATAAGTATTTGTCCTTGTTGAAAATAAAAACCAATGCATGCGAAAACAAACACTTAAATTACTTGTAACTATTAAAATTGTTCATGATGCGAGTACCATTTACATATTTATGCTTCCATAAGTTTTAAAATCTTGACGGAAGATACTAGTACACTATTATTTTAGTAATAACTAGAAATCTGGATGTCAAGATAGATATGCTAGATATTTATACCCTATATATAACAAATTGTGTAGTTTCTCAATATAGTTAAGAAACAAGTTATATAGTACGTATAGCCTGTTATCATTCGCCACTTGGGTCATATGTGGTCTAATAGTCAACAAATATAAAAGCTCACTTTTAATGCACAGACACAAAGCTATAGCGAAAATAAATTTTCAACAATTTCATATTTTTATAAAAAATTAAAAAAAAATTTATTTTTATTTCTTTTTTTTTAAATTTCTAATTTTTATAGGAAATGTTGATTTTTTAAATTTTTATCTTATTAGGAATTTTTCTAAAACTTCTTATCTTTATAGGAAATTTTTACAAAATTTATTGAAAATTTCTTATTTTTATCGAAAAATTTTATTGTTCTTAAAAAAATTTTTAAACTGTTCAAAAATTTATTATTTTAACAGGAAATTTAAAAAAAAAATGTCTTAGTTCTATTGGAAATTTTTTAAAAATTTCTTATTTTTACAAGAATTTTTTTTAAATTTCTCGTTTTAACTTTCAAATTAATTGAAATTTTTATAAGAATTTTTTCAAAAAATTTGTATTTTTTTTTTAATGTTTCAAAATCTTTTTATTTTTATCAAATAATTTTCAAAAATTTCTTATTTTTATAAGAAATTTTTCAAATATTAATGTTTAAAGGAAACTTTTCAAAAATTTCTTATTTTTATAGGAAATTTTTCAAAGATTCTTAATTTTTATAGGAAATTTTTCAAAAATTTCTTATTTTTAAGGATTTTTTTTTAAAGATTTTTAATTTTTATAGGAAATTAAAAAAAAAAATTCGTATTTTTATACAATATTTGTTAAAATAGTAATACTTATAGGAAAATTTTCCACACTTTCTTATTTATATAGAAATTTTCAAAAAATTTTTATATATGATGAAAATTTTTCAAATTTTTTTTTTTTTTAATTTTTTGTTTTTATAATTTTTTTTAATTTCTTACTTTTATAGAAAATTTTTAGAAAATTTTCAAAAATTTCTTAATTTTATAGGAAAATTTCTTATTTTTATAGGAGATTTTTAAAAAAATGTATTAAAACTTTTTCAAAAATTTCTTATTTTTATAGCAAAATTTTTAATTTTGTAGGATTTATTTCAAAAATTTCTTATTTTTGTAGAAATTTTTTTAAAAAGTTCTAATTTTTGTAGGAAGTTTTTTAAAATATTCTTATTTTTATAGGAATTTTTAAAAAATTTCTTATTTTTACAGAAAATTTTTCAAAAATTTCTTATTTTTATAGGAAAAGTAAAAAAAAATGATTTTTTAAAAATTGTTCAAAAAATTCCTATTTTTATAGCAAATTTTTTAATTTTATAGGAATTTCTTTAAAACTTTCTTATTTTTATAGAAATTTTTTTAAAAAGTTTTAATTTTTGTAGAAAGTTTTTCAAATTATTTTTATTTTTATAGGAATTTTTCAAAAATGTATTATTTTTATAGAAAAGTTTTCAAAAATTTCTTATTTTTTAAAGAAATTTTTTTTTAAATAATCTATCTATAATTATAATCTATAATCTTTATAGGAAATTTTTTTAAGTAAGAAATTTTTCTAAAATTTCTTATATTTATGGGAAATTTTTCAAAAGTTTCTTCTTTTTATAGGAAATTTTTAAAAAAATTTCTTATTTATACAGACAATTTTTAAAAGATTTCTTAGTTTTATTTGAAATTTGTCAAAAATTTCTTTTGTTTACAGGAAAATTTTATAAATTTCTTTTATTTATAGGAATTTTTTTTTAAATATTTCTTAACTTTGTAGGAAATTTTTAAAATTTTTTTATTTTTATAGGAAAATTTTCGAAAATCTCTTATTTTTTATAGGGTATTTTTCGAAAACTCTTATTTGATAAGAACGTTTTTTAAAATTTCTTATTTTTATAGAATTTTCATTTTTATAGAATATTTTTAGAAAATTGTTTTTTTTTATAGGAAATTCTTTTTTTTTTTTGTAGGAAGTTTTCCAATAAAATCTTGTTTTTATAGAAAATTTTCAAAAATTTCTTATGATAGCAAATTTTTTAAAAAATTTCTTATTTTTATAGGATATTTTTCAAAAATTTCTTATTTTTATAGGATTTTTTTCAAATATTTCTTATTTTTATAGGAAATTTTTCAAAAATTTCTTATTTTTATAGAAAATTTTTCAAAAATTTCTTATTTTTGTAGGAAATTTTTGAAAAATTTCTTATTCTTATAGGAAATTATTCAAAAGATTCTTATTTTTATAGGAAATTTTTCAAAAATTTTCTTACTTTTATAGGAAATTTTTTATTTTTGTAAGAAATTTTTCTTAAGTTTCTTATTTTTGTAAGAAATTTTTCAAAAATTTCTTATTTTTGTAAGAAATTTTTCAAAAATTTCTTATTTTTTAACGACATTTTTAAAAAATTTCTAACTTTTTAAAGAATTATTTATAAGAAATTAATCAAAAATTTCTTATTTTTATAGGAAATTTTTCAAAAATTTCTTATTTTTATAGGAAATTTTTGAAAAATTTCTTATTTTTATAGGAAATTTTTCAAAAATTCCTTATTTTTATAGGAAATTTTTTAAAATTTCTTATGTTTATAGGAAATTTTTCAAAAATTTTTTATTTTTATATGTAATTTTTCAAAAATTTCTTACTTTTTTAAAAATTTATTAAGTTTTTTTTTTTTATATAAAATTTTTTAAAAATTTTTTTTTATAGGAAATTTTTCAAAATTTTTATAAGACATTTTTTAAAAAATATCTTTTTTTAAGGAAAATTACATGTTGACTTGTTATGTTGGAATGTAAGGTGCATTTTAATTTGTCTACATATTTGTTTGTAAAATTTACTTGGATAGACATTTGTTACTTAACATTTTGCAATATTTTCTAAATTTGTGTTTTATTCCTTTGCTTTCCTAAAATATAAGGCATATAATGATTATACAGTCATATTCAGAAAATTAAGTATTTCATTACAAATTCATTCAATATTTTTATATCAAAATCCTTCATATGCAAAATGTAAGAATGGAAGTAAAACACAAGTTGCAATTGCATTTATTCATAGAGCAAGGGACCAAACAGTTTTACATGTTAATTCTGTAGAAACGTTTTTAATTTTAGTTTTATATTTTCTCTAATTGCAAAACATGTAATTTTTGTCGTGCACATTTTGGCATCAAGTGTTTCATTTTTTCTAGTTTTTTTTTAGTTTTTGTTTTTTTTTTTTAGTTTTTTCACTTAGATTGTAAAATATTTTGTTTATCAAGATTTATAGGTATGAACACGAGCAATGCACTAGTTTATGATAATTGTTATTAAATTAAATTTTCCTGAATCTCGTTTTCAATTTTTTTTTTACTGTTTCAATGCTATAATTACTTATATTTGTAGGTTTAGAGCTTTGGAAGATTAGGAAATTTAAATTATTTTATATCTAAAGTTATTTTATATCTAAAAAGATATAAAGCTTATGTTCACACTAGGTTTCTTAGAACCAAAAGTTATATCATTCTTCTAGTTTGAAAATTGAAACCTGTTATTTGCACTGATGAAAATCCTCTCAATTTTCGAATTCTACTGATCGAAAGCTCATTATATAGAACAGATTTCTGTAGATAACTCCTCCAATTGAATTGAAAAATGGTCTCTATTTTCGAATTCTACTGATCGAAAGCTCATTCTATAGAACAGATTTCTGTAGAAAACTCCTCCCATTGAATAGATCTTTTGAAAAGATCTTCCACATCGAAGAAAATTTTGATAGAAAACTTTTTTTGTATAACTTTTTCCGCTTTAAGAGCTTTCCTTCAAAATGAATCAGAATTGTTTTTAAGACATTTGTTTAAGTTTATTTAAATATACTTGCGTGTATTTATATTTAAGAAAAACGGTCAAAAAGTCGTCATGTCATACAGAATTTACTTAAGCCTTTCCGATTTGTGCGGTCAGTGCTTGTCTGTTTACTTTTCTCATGTTTTTTGATGTCTATGGCCAGAACAGTTTGCAAGCATTTACTTAAGTTACAAGTAACATACATTTTATCATATACAAATGCAATGTTAAAGTTATTTTTAAATACTACATGGTAAATTTGTAGTTATACATATGTGCTTATATGTACTATCTTTTCAATATCGCAAACAACACAAATTTATTTATTTACAACAGACCATCACATGCCTGTTAAAATGGGGTAAAATAACAGCTACAAAAACTGCAGCTGATAGACAAAGTTGGCCAACCAGTTTTACAAAACAAGCTTACTTACATGACTAACTATCAATATGAAATCACTTGAGTGCTTAAAAATACATTGAAATGTATACATGTATTTATTTACACATACCAATCAAAAGCTCTGTAAAAAAACATGTCAAATCATAGTTATATGATTCTCATAGATAGACCTGCAGAAATACAGATAGCAAAAGTTCCACATAGTTATAAACACTCATACATATGTATCTAAAGTTAGGTATTAAGTTATAGACAAACCATCAGAGCTTTTTATATTAAGTTTCCTGTTGTATACACAAAATTTCCTTTTTATTTTTCAATCATGTCAAATTGTCATATCGCATTTACACGCTAACAAGGTGTTCAATATGTTGTTCCTTGCCACTGCTACAATTGCCCTTACCGAAAGGATATAAAAGAAGACATAAATGTGGAAGTTATCAGTTACTTTGTTAACATTTCATTGTGTGAGTGTATTTGAGCATTTATTTATACTGAAGTTGTCTTATTCAATGGCTTTAGTTTTTAGCATTTTAGTATAAAATAATAAAAAAAATCGCTTTGATAGTTAAAGTGCTTAGAATTGTTAGTTTCGAACAAAAACAGATAAAATTAAATGACATTTAATAAAAAGATCGAATTATAGCTTTTTACAGATAACTTAAACAGATGTATTTAATGGTATTGAAATCAAAATTAAAAAATAATTTCCTACAAGTAAGAATGTGTCGAATCTTATACACCCACTATCAAATTGTGTTAAATTTAAAAATATATCTCGCATATTAATTAAAAACTAGCGTATCCTGCGGTCGATACAATCGACCGTCATCTAGTTCATTGTGAATACAAATTTCCCGTGCTGTGGCTTAGTTGGTTAGCACGTAATATCACATTGAGCCTGAGTTCGATCCCCGGTCTCGGCAACAACAATTTCTGTAATTATTAATTTCTATTAAATTTAAGGCCCTATGCTCCACTGGGAGTCAATGATAACAGAATTAAAATTATTAATTACCACAGCATCTTCCGTCGGCAGTAAGACTACAGCAATAATACGCCGTTTACAAAAAATAAATAAAATTGGCTGTAAAACAAAAAATGCGTCTAAACAACAACAAATGGCGCAACTTCACTGTTCTAAAAATAGATATACCTTTCTCTTCCCTTCCATCCCATTTCCAAATAAGGTTACCCAATTCGTATACACTCCATATGCAATTGTATAGGCAGTATTTGCCTGAGTGCTACTTCTCTATAAAAAGAAAACTCATACAATCAGGGCTTTAAGTCAAAAATGACAGTGTCGATGTAGCAAGTTTTTAAAATTGCTCGGGCTAAACTGATATGTGGAGAAATTTATCTCATTGATTTCTATGTCACTCCATACAACAGAGCGTCGAATTGGCCAAATTGGCAAAACTATAATTCTCTCGAAGAGTTTACTGATTCAAGATATTCCATAATAAACCGTTTTTGCATCTTCAGAAGTAAATAAGAAGAAAAAAGTGTTAGACTTAGTAGCTCTTATCAAAACATCTTGCGTTATCGATGTCAAAATGCTCTGTGAAATGATGAACAGATAAACTTGTAAGCATTACTAACGGACTGACAAAAATGATAGAGAAATCAAGGTCTTATTTAACTTTTTAACAAAGATCCTAATATTTAAAATTTATTATCATTTTACTGCATAATTAACCGTGAAAACCACGAAGTACTTGGAATCTGTAAAAGCTTACAGTTTTAAACCTTTCCAGTCGCAATGCAAGATTTTCCTTTTAATATTCCTTCCAGATATTATAGCATTTTCTAAACATTAATCAGTTTTGAATTTACATTTGATTCAGACCGATCACTTAATTCCTTTTCTTGATAATAATCTGTAATTATTATAAACTTTCCTTCAAAAGACTATTTTTTTAATCGGTAACATCCTTTTTGGGTATAACTCACAATGTTCTTATCCAACTCTTTACTACTGTGACTCTCAAAAAAATTGGCATTGTAAAATAGCTCTTAATGATCTCATGCGTGCCCTTAACTGTAATATTATTTAATTTTTTAACACAATATTTATTCCTCAATCACTCGAAGATTTAATCCCAATATTTCGAATTTGAAAGGTTTACATTTTAAGCACTTTTTTTGTCAAATCTTCCAAAATATTAATTTTGTCTTTCACTCCCTCACCACAAATAATACCAATAATTTTTGTTGCTATTATTTAACAAAACAAAAACATTTATTTAATTGTAATAAAATACTATTTTTTTTGTCTTTGTCTACCACTATCTCCCCACAAATATACTCTTTTATTCTCATCACTCACCAAAAATAATAAAAACAAAAGAAAACATGTTCGCATACAATTTCATTTGTTTGATTCTTAATAGTGAATTTCATATGCATGTGATTTTTCTTTATTGTGTTAGTAAGATTTTTAAATACCAAACCGATTTTTGAAAACTGAACCGATTTTAATAAAATATAGATTCGTCTGATCTACGGAAAAATACCTTTCAAATGGTATAAAATTTTCCAGAAATGAGTGTATAATTAAAGCGTAAAAGGGGATAATAAATGGGTACTTGCGTATTAATATTATAGATGTGGACCAAATTCGAAAAAAAAAATGATTACGCTAGTTGGTATTGTTAGTAAAATATTTGGACTGAATTCGGATGCAGTAGCTATGTAGTTCAACAGTAAAAAGTATCTAAGTGATTTTTCTAGTATATACTTTGCACAAAATTTAGTCCTACAAACGGATTAGTTTTATATTATAAGCTTTAAAATACTGTTTCTTATTAGGCCAAACTCCTTGAAAGTAATACATTTTGGTCTATATATTTTGTTTGTAGTTCCCAATGCATCCAACGTATATAAAGTCTGGACTTAACATAGATTAAGAGCTGTCGAACTTCGTAGGTGCATTCTGAATATACTGAATGTACCTCTAAAACTTTTGATTTTAGAAAATAAAAAAGGGGTTGTTAAGTACGTAAGAATTTTAGTTAAATGGTGACCGATTGTCACAAGATTTTATACAATGGCTGGTATTTATAAAGTTTACATTTTATTAGCTTTTAGTGGCCATAGCTGTAATAGTTTCTAATTTAATACCTTTTAACTGGCCTTTATTATTTTTTTTTTTTTTTTGGTTTCCGGAAGTGGTTTTTATATGAAACCTATAGTCAAATATGTTGGAAATACAAAATGTACTTTAAAAATTATAACTTTTGAATATTTTTTAATCATATAATCTATGTTTTTAGTTTTCAGAAAATATCAAATTTTGTAAAAAAATTTTTTTTTCTATTTTTTCACTGCAAAGAAAAACGCTTAGTTTTTATTTCCAAGAAAATATAGACCGATTGCAATAAAATTTGATATACTGACTAATAGTTGCATAAAACTTCTCTTTATAAAATTGAGTCCTCATAGCTATTATAATTGTATACAATTTATCAGCATTAATGTAATTAATAGGTTGCGGTTATATGGGAGCTCTTACTAAATTTCAACTGAGTTGGCCCATTTTCAATACACATCTTTCTGAAGATATCGAAAATACTTTTGCAAAATTTTGTTCCTCATGCTTTTTCCGTTAAGGCGCTATCGCACTTTTATCTGCCGGACATAAAGCCCCCTTTCTTTTTGTATTTTTGTGTTACCGTAAGTTTTTATATGGGAGCTATGGTCAAATGGTGACCTATTATAACAAAATTTGGCACAATGGCTGGTAATCACATAAGACATTCTTGTGCTAAATTTAGTGGTCATAACTATTATAATTTTTCATCTATTGACTTTTAAGTATATTTTAGGTGGAATTTAGGCTACTTCCATAAATGTTTCGTATGGAAGCTATGGTTAACTGTAAACCGATTTCGAAGAAATGGTATATGCTATCCTAGCGCTTATGTAAAGCTTCTGTATACTAAATTATATTTTTAGAGCTTTTATAATTTGTCATTTATTCGCAAATAGACGAAAACCCTATACGGGAGCTATGGTGAAATGAGTTTCAGTGACCTAGCTCCTATCGTCTAGGCGTTATCGTGCTGACAACAGACTGACAGACGGACAGACAGACAGACAGACAGACAGACAGACAGATATTATGCAAATTTAATATCTGTCTGTTGATGTATTCACGTTTTTTCATGTTTCGTCTTCTTCATTCGTTTCAACATTTGGAACCAAGTCGCTGTTCTACGAAATATTCGCAACACTTGGGGGATAAATCCATTGCCCCTAAATTTTAATTTTGTCACTTCTTACACTACTTAATGGAGGACAAAATTTGAAGCAAGGAATTCAACAAAAATGGATAAGAATTGTTAGATCATTCGTTTTGACATCGTTTGATAAAAATCTTATTTATATGCTCCATATAGGTAAAGCATAAGACAATAAATGATGTAAGACAATAAATAATGTGAACTAAATGACATAAAATTTAAAGTACATTTTTCAAAATATCAGTTTTTCGTGGGACACATCCACAACTATGTCTGAAAATTTCCAAACTACCGCGTAAATCGACTATTTTGCCATTGAACCGCCGAGCTATAGCAGGTTAGTCATCCGCCTAGTATACCAGAGGCCCAAGTTCGATCCCTGTCCAGACTCACTTGAAAAAATAAATTTTCAAAAAAGCGGCATTTGACCTCATAACTCAGCTAGGCACTGGTTATTGAGTATTAGGCTATGTAGAACTTCTCTTACTAATGCATTTGCCGTTTGGAGCCGGAGTTAAAATGTAGGTCCCTTTCAATGAGTCTAAAAATAGAATCGGATGCAGCTCATTGTCTGAGAGAAGTACCGCTTGTGTCAATTGGAATGTTGTCGAAGAATTATATATATATATTGGCATTTAGCACCTAATAGCAAATGGATCAGAAATAGTCTTGAAGCTATTTTCAAAAGGCTTTACTTTAGATCTGAAGCACACGATTTGATGGACCAAATTTGAATTTTATATCTTAAAAAAATATTAACCTATTCAAACTTATATATAATAAAAAGTTGTTTTAAATTATTCTTGTAAGTAAGTTAAAGCAGCAGAATCTACTAAAGCTCAAATTTTGTAAAATTTAGCTAAAATTTTGGTTAAAAAAAAACAAAAATATTTTCTTTGTTCACTTCCATAATTGCATTATTTCTTCATGTTAATTCATGTATAAGGTACACAAAATGACAAAATTCCTAAAAATAAATAAGTTGTGTCCAATTATCATAAAACTAAATAACAAAACATTTTTTTTTTAACTATTTTTAGACATTTGTATTTAACCCTTTTCCACCCCCCCCCCCCCTACATTTCAAAACACGATTTACACACATTTAATACCCCTTGGGTCAATATGATCCAACAATCTATTTCAAGCTTAATTCCATTTTAAAAATTTTTTTTCTCCTATTAAGTTCTCTTCATCATTCAGCCGACGAAAGAGATAATGAACAAAAAAAAAATAAAATATTTTCAAATATGATAGATGTATTAGAGTATATCTCCTACGTCATGTGGACTTAAATGAATCCTGACTGGAATTTTTATAAAAACTTCAGAACCAAGCTTTATCTAGTAGAACTTGAAGATCACTGACGTTTGATATAGTTTAGCACGGAGCACTTCTATCAAAACTTATTGTCTTTAGTGTCGGTAATAATATCTCTCGGCTTATATCGAGCTTCTCCAGAGATCGCTCTATACGAGTTGTTATAGATAGGTTCTCTCCAAGATTAATTCAGGGGTACCGCAAACTATGTTCTTTCTCCAACTCTATTTCTTATCTTTATAAATGACCTTCTACGTCAAACTTTCAATCCTATCTACTCTTTTGTAGATGATAGTAATATTTGCCATTCATATTCATTCAATCGTAGGCCAAGCCTTCTTGAGTTTGGCGATATGAAACAATACATGAATTGATCATTAAATCGAGATTTAGAAACAATTTCAGAATAGGGTTGTGCTAATAGATGTCGTATGCTTACGCACAAACGCGAGGCAAACCATGTTTCTTCATCTGTATTAATGGGTGGTGTACATAATGAGGAATCAAATGATCTTGATGTTCTGGGCATGAAAATTCAACGTGATGTCCGTACGATAAAATACATCTTTCAAGTGACGTAAGAAGCACTTGACTTGGTTTTCTAAACCGGTGCAAGATATATTTCTCTCCATCTGATCTCCTTACTATTTATACCACCTTATGTATGGGTCGGTGCTTCATAGTCTATTTTAGAGCTTCTAGACCGACTGCAGGAAATGGCGAAAGTGTTAATCGGGGCAGTGGGGTATCCAACTCTATTAATTTACAGGAGCACCGTCGCAATTGTGAGTTATATCACACTGTTCTATTGTTAATACTTCGGAATGTGCTCTAACGACATCAGAGAACTCGTTCCCGAAACTCGCAATACACGTCATTCTGTTAGACCTCATTAATTTTTGGTCGATTAGCCGGTAGACCGAACACTACGCTACATAAAATACATTTTTCAGACATATATGGAAAAAAAGTTTTTCCTGCCAGTTGCAATGCAGGTAAATTTAAAGCCATAAACACTACTCCATCTATACTTCCTTCCATATCCTATTTTCCTACTTCCAACACAATGCATTACATAAGTAGGAGTCATCCCCTGAGTGCTAGTCCTAAATTAAAAATAAATCCTATGTTAAATATGAAATTTTGTTAATATATAATTGTTGGGTCATATTGACCCAAAGGGTAATATGAAGGGAACAAATCCAAGGAAAGTAGAAGGGTTACAAAGTCATAAATTCTGCGTGCATCGCGTAAAATCATTAACGCGAACGGAATTTACATTCACTAATAAAACCCTAAAGAATATTTTGTGTGCTATTACAAATTTTTTTGACCATTTGATTTTCACCCATATATAAATACTTGTACAATACAATACAATACAATACGATACGTATACTTGATATATATAATAGTCAAACACTTCATATTACGTATTCGCCACATATGACAATTATACTTGTATAAGTTGTTTTAATAAGAAGTTTCGTTACTAATATGTAAATAATGAGATTATTTTGAAGTTTATTTGTTTATTTGTTTGTTTGCAAATAATCTAATATAAAATCTTAGTTGCTTAACTGTTTTTGGTCCGTATAATTAAAATATAAAAATTTAGCGGTAATTGACGAGTTATAGAACTTTACTGCATAAACATTTTTTGTAAAAAGTTAAATTGAAATTAATTTTGAATTAACTCTTTTTATGGGAATAAGTGCAATATGTACATTTATTATAATAATGTAATTGTGTGTGTTATCTTCAACTATTTACCTTACTTTTAAATATTTAGGCAGCTGTTCGTTCATCTTACCTAAAAAAAAAGAAAAACAATAATTTTAGTATTTATTTAAGACACTAGAAATACATATTTAGTGAATTCTAAACTAACTTTAGTTTGATTTTCATTAGTAAATTATTTATTTAAAAAAATTTAAATTCCATAAAAAAAATTAACAAATAATTCAAAAAGTTCTTATTTAACCAAAAAATCATATATAAATGAAAACAAAGAAAAAAAAACGATAAAAAAAATTTAAATCCCCAATATTATGCTTATTTTAAAAATTTATATTTGTCTTGAAACTTTTGTTAAATACTAAAACACAAATAGAGAGAGAGATGTGAAATAGAAATAAATAAAAAAAAAATCAAAAAATTATGCAAATTTGCAGCTGTTAAATATTATTCTAAATATAATAACTTTCCGTGTGGTTTTGAATTAATTTACATTTTCAAACAACAATAAATTTTGAAAAAGGGTTCCAAAGTACTAAATACAATAGATGAAAAATGTAGAAGGCACACACATATTAGACGAGTATATGTATAATCCCAGGAGTTTCCAAATGAAAGCGTGTCTTTGAAATTAGTAATTTGTATATACATATATGTATATGTACTTTAGTTACAAGAAGTGAAGGCAGATTAAATCACACCTTGCTTATTTTTATAGTAATATGTATAGAAAAAAGTACATCACTTCATCAATTTAGAACTGCTGGGTATATGCAATACATCTTTATGTCGTCATAATTCAAATGAAGAGTATTTGTCTATGTGTGTAGTTTAAAGGAATACAAATTTTGGATACAAAATAAATTTGTTACGTTTTATTTGTATACCCTACACCACCATATATGGGAAGTATATTTTTAAGTAAACACTTCCTCAGTCAAACTAAAAAATTGTTAAGTTTTCCGGCTAGGACTGACTTTTCGGAAATAAGCTTTCGAATTTTAGTAAATTTTCTTCTTTTTATAGGCAATTTTTCAAAACTTTCTTATTTTTTTAGGGAATTTTTCATAAATCTCTTATTTTTATAGAAATTTTTAAACAATTTCTCATTATTATAAGAAATTTTTTAAAAATTTCTTAGTTTTATATTAAATTTTTGAAAATTTTCTTATTTTTATATGAAATTTTTGAAAAATTTCTTCTTTTTATAGGCAATTTTTTAAAACTTTCTTATTTTTTAGGGAATTTTCGAAAAATTTCTTATTTTTATACGAAATTTTCGAAAAATTTCTTATTTTTATAGGAAATTTTCGAAAAATTTTTATTTTTAAAGGAAAATTTTAAAAAATTTCTTATTTTTATAGGAAATTTTTGAAAAACTTCTTATTTTTATAGGAAACTTTTGAAAAATTTCTTATTTTTATAGGAAATTTTTGAAAAATTTCTTATTTTTTTTTAGAAAATTTTTGAAAAAATTCTTGCTTTTATAGGAAATTTTTAAAAAATTTCTTATTTTTATAGGAAATTTTTGAAGCATTTCTTATCTTTATAGAAACTTTTTCAAAAATTTCTTATTTTAATAGGAAATTTTTCAAAAATATAATATTTTTATAGAAAATTTTCCAACTATTTATTTTTATAGGAATATTTTCACATTATTTTTATTTTTTACAAATTTTTACAAAAATTTTTTATATTTTTATTTGTTATAGAATTTTTTCAAAAATTTCTTATTTTTTTAGGAAATTTTTCAAACGATTCTTATTTTTATAGGAAATTTTTCAAAAATTTTTTATTTTTATAGGAAATTTCTCAAAAATTTCTTGTTTTTATAGGAACTTTTTTCAAAAAATTTTTATTTTGATATGAAATTTTTTAAAAATTCTTGTTTTTATAGGAAATTTTTAATTTTTTTAAGGAAAATTTTCAAATATTTCTAATTTTTATAGAAAATTTTTCAAAAATTTCCTATTTTTATAAGAGATTGTTTAAAAATTGCATATTATTATAGGAATATTTTTAAAAATTTCTTATTGTTATAGGAAAACTTTCAAAAAATTATTATTTTTATAAGAGTTTTTTCAAAAATTGCTTATTTTTATAGAAAGTATTTCAAAAATTTCTTATTTTTTTAGGAAATTTATCAAAAATTTCTTATTTTTATAGGAAATTTTTCAAAAATTTCTTATTTTTAGAGGAAATTTTTAGAAAATGTCTTATTTTTAAAGGGAATTTTTTAAAAATATCTTATTTTCTAAGTTTTCAAAAATTTCTTATTTTTATAGCAAATTTTTTAAAAATTACTTATTTTTATATATAATTTTTAAAAAGATTTTTAATTTTAAAGGAAATTTTTCAAAAAAAAAATATTTTTATAGGAAATTAAAAAGAAGAAATTATTTTTATAGGAACTTTTATAAAATTTTTATAAGAATTTATTTTTTTAATGAAATTTTTAAAAATTTCCTATTTAATAAAGAAATTTTTATAAATTTCCTATTTTATTAAGAAATTTTCAAAATTTTCTTATTTTATAGAAAATTTTTTAAAAATATTTTATTTTTAAAGGAAATTTTTAAAAATTTCATATTTGTATTAGAAATTTTTAAAAAATTCATTATTTTCATTATAAAATTTTTTCAAAATTTGTTATTTTGATAGGAAATTTTTCCAAAAATGTCTGATTTTTTTTTTTTGGATATTTCTGAAATATGTCTTATTTTTAAAGGAAAATCTGAAATATTTCTTATTTTTAAAGGAAATTTTTCAAAAATTTCTTATTTTTATACGAAATTTTTCAAAAACTTCCTATAAAAATAAGACATTTTTGAAAAAGTCTTTTTTTTTGAATAGGAAATTTGTCAAAAATTCCTTATTTTAAAAGGAAATTTTTCAAAAATTTTATATTTTAATCGGAAGTTTTTCAAAAATTTTATATTTTTATAGGAAATTTGTCAAAAATGTCTTATTTTTATAGGAAATTTTTCAAAAATTTCTTATTTAAATAGGAAATTTTTCAAAAATTTCTTATTTTAATTGGAAATTTTTCAAAAATTTCTTATTTTAATAGGAAATTTTTCAAAAATTTCTTTTTTTAATAGGAAATTTTTCAAAAATTTCTTGTTTTAATAGGAAATTTTTCAAAAATTTCTTATTTTGAAAGGAACTTTTTCAAAAATTTCTTATTTAATAGGACATTTTTTAAAAATTTCCTATTTTTATAATAGTAGAGTACCGAATTGTAGGTCTTTACTTTCTCATTTAGTTTTTTTTTTTTACAAAAAATTATGTTACAAAATTTTTGTGCTAATATTAAAAGCATAAAGACCGAATTTGGAATTATATAAAATTCATCTGTATTTATTTTCACAAACACATACAATTTAGCAAATCTAGTACGTTTGTGTATGTGTATTTATGCAAATCATTCAAATTTGTCTGTTAATTTTTAATGAACATTTTCCGCATTATTGTTAGAGTTTGAAGGGCATACAAAAAAAATATTTCTGTGAATATAATTATAATATATAATAAAATAATTATACGCTAATAATAGCAGCATAAAGGTTCAAAAATAAATTTTTCTCACAAAATTTTCCTGAACCAAATTGTTTCGACAATTTTTTTTTCCAAAACTTGCTTCAAAATTCACATAACGAGATCCCAAAAAAAGAAAGTTTTACGCTTATTTGTTGCTCACATAACTTTTGTCTGTACACATTTGATATAAAAGTGCCAATGATGAAAACGGCTTAGATACAATATTCGGTATTTTTGCGTTATTACATTTTTTGTTAAAAAAAATTTTAATTTTATTTGTGAATTTTTTGGACAAAAGGCTCGTTTTATTTGAAATATTCTTTGATTTTTAAAGAGTTTTAAATAAATTAAATACTTTAAGTTTTTCATTAAAAAAAATATATTTTTTAATTAAGGCTTAAATAACTTAGAGTCCGTCTAACATGTGTGAAAAATTTGGGAGAATCTTTACCAAAGATATGATAATATATAAAATTTTGTAAAAAAAAATTAAAAGTAACCAATTGAAACAATTGGCTGTTTTTATGATCAGAAGACCATAATAATAAACAAAATGTAAACAAATTGTAGTCCACGGGAATACAAAATTCGTAATTTTTGCACATTGACTTATAATAAAGTCATATTTATGTCCAAAGAAATCTATAATCAACTCTAATTACAATTAATATTTATCCTTTTAATACAATTTTTTCTTCTTCATATATTAAAAAATAAATTTTAATATCTGGCTTAAATTAATGTTGTTCAACATTGAAAACCTTTTAGTTTGCATATTTTAATAAAACACAAACTGACTTTTTAAATAGTATTAATTCCTTGGTGGACTAGAGGAAAAATGCGTTATATTCTCCATTAAATTATACCCAGGGGCACTTTTCCATTTTTTTTACTTTCCTGCGAAAAATACTGAACACCTTAATGGCAAAATGAGTGGCAACAGTGGCAGTAAAAGCAAAAGAAGTTGTCTAATTTATATTTCTATGGTATTTGAGTGTTTGTTTGTGTGAGTGTGAATGTTGTTAAATTTTAATTTAAATTTTTTTCCAAGTTGTTTGTTTTCTATTTTTTATTTTTCATTAAATAAATTCTACCCTGGACACCATGCCCATCATTTTTCATATATTAAATAGAAGTTACATTGTATGTATTTTACAAATTTCTGCTTTTTCAGCTTTTCTCGTTTTTTCTCGCTTAAAACATTGTTTAGAGTTCATTATAAGGAAAGTATGGGAAAATGTTGTAAAAAAGTACAAAAACAACAACAAATTATAAAAGTAGCAGAGTATAAAACTCGTGACTACTAATGGTTTTACCTGTTTCTATTTTTTTAACATTTGTTTTAGAAAACAAAAAAAAAATGGAATAGTATAGAGAAATTGCTCAGGTTTTTTTCCAAACACTTTTATTAAGTTTTTCTCTGAACGAGTAAAATTTTCTTTTGCCACAAATTGCAAACTTTTAACTTTAGCAGTTAGACAAGATTGCAATATTACAAGACATATCACTGACAATAGTAACCCAGAAAAAAATTGTTTAATAATTTAAAATTGTGACTATTTTTGCCTATTTTTCTTATAGAAAATTTTTCAACATAAAAATTTTTATAGCAAATTTTTCGATATAAAAATTTTTTCAACAAAAAAATTGTAATAGAATTTTTTTCAACAAAAAATAATTTTTATAACAATTTTTCATTATTTGGAAATTAATTTTAGAACTTTAGAATTAATTGATAAATTAGGTTTCTTCAGGCTTGAGTTCATTTAATTTTCAAATTATTAATTTTGAAAATTGGAAAGTAAATTTAAAATTGGAAAGTAAATTTTTAGATAAAAAAATTTGTGGAAAATTTTTCGGCAGAAATTTTCAAAGAAAAGTACGACACCAAAATTTTCATAGACAATTTATTCACATAAGAAAATTTTTAGACAAACAAATATATAAAGCATATATAGTTTTAAGGAATAATAAGAAATTTTTTCGACAAAAAAAAATTTTTTATAGAAATTTTTCGATTACAAACATTTTATAGAAAATTTTTCGGCAGAAATGTTTACAGAAAATTCCGACATAAAAAATTCCACATAAAAATAATTATAGAAAATATTGTGGCATAAACATTTTTATAGAAAATTTGTCAACATAAAATTTTTTATAGAAAATATAAAAAATTAAAAACAAATTTTTATAGAAAATTTTTTAACACAAAAAAATGTATAGAAAATTTTTCGACATAAAAATTTTTGAACAAAAATATTTGTATAGAAAATTTTTGAACATTAAAATTTTTATAGAAAATTTGTGGACATAAAAATTTGTATAGAAAATTTTTCAATATAAAAATTTGAGAGAAAATTTTTTGACATAAAAATTTTTCAACATAAAAATTTTTATAGAAAACTTTTAGCATAAAAATTTTTATAGAATATTTTATGATTTTTAAATTTTTTTATATAATATGTACAGAAAATTTTTGTACATCAACGTTTTTATAGACAATTTTTAGACATACGAATTTTTAGTGAAAACTTTTCGACATACAATTTTTTTTAGAAAATTATTTGAAGTAAAAATTTTTTGAAAAATTTTTGACATAAACATTTTTATAGAAAAATTGTCGACATAAAAAATGTTATAGACAACTTTTTCTGCATAAACATTTTTATAGAAAATTTTTTGACACAAATGTTTATAGAAAATTTTTCCACACAAAACTTTTATAGAAAATTCTTTGACATAAATAATTTTTAGTCATAAAAATTTTTATATCAAATTGTTTACATATTCTTTAAAAATTTTTATAGAAAATTTGTCGACATAAAAATTTTTATAGAAACCTTGTCGATTTACAAAAATTTTTAAAAAAGTTTTGCAACATAAAAATTAAATGTTTAAAAAAATTTCCTATAAAAAAAGAAAATTTTGAAAATTTTCCTATAAAAATCTGAAATTTTTGAAAAGATTCCTATAAAAATTAGAAATATGAAATTTTCATAAAAGTAAGAATATTTTGAAAAATTTCTATAAAAATTAAAAATTTTTGAAAAACTTCCTAAAAAGAATAAGAAATTTAAAAAAAATTTTTTTTTTAAAATAAAAATTTTTTGAAAAAATTCCTATAAAAATGAAAGCTTTTCTATAAAAATAAGAAATTTTAAAAAACTTCGTATAAAAATAAAAAATTTTTATAAAATTTTCTAAAAAAATAAGAAATTTTCCTACAAAAATAAGACATTTTGAAAAAATTCCTATAAAAATTAGAAATTTTTTAAATTTAAAATTTTCATAAAAATAAGAATTTTTTGAAAAATTTCATAAAAAAAAAAAGAAATTTTTGAGAAATTTCCTATAAAAATAAGAAATTTTTTAAAAAATTTCTATAAACATGAAAGCTTTTCTATAAAAATAAAAAAATTTGTAAAAAATTTCCTATAAATATAAAAAATTTTTCTAAAAAATAAGAAATTTTTGAAAAATTTCTATAAAAATAAGAAATCTTTGAAAAATTTTCTATGAAAAAAAGAAGCTTTGTAAAAATTTCCTATAAAAAAAAAATTGTAATCATTTCCGATAAAAATAAGAAGTTTTTTAAAAAATTCCAATTGTTGAAAAATTTCCTATAAAAATAAAAACTTTTAAAAAAATTCTTATGAAAATAAGAAATTTTTGAAAAAAATTCCTATAAAAACAAAATATTTTTGGAAAATTTCCTATAAAAATTAGAAATTTTTTAAAAATTTCCCATAAAAATCAGAAAATTTTGTAAAATTTCCTATAAAAATAAAGAATTTTTTAAAAAATGTCCTCTAAAAATAAGAAATTAAAAAAAAATTCTATAAGTAATTTTTGAATAATTTACTATACCAATAAAAAATTTTTGAAAAATTTACTAAAAATTTTTTTTTTTTAATTTCCTGTAAAAATCGGAAATTTTTTAAAAATTTAATATAAAAGTAAAAAACTACATTTTTTGAAAAATTTGTTATAAAAATAAGAAAGTTTTAAAAAATTGATTATAAAATTAAGAAAGTTTGAAAAATATTTCCTCGAAAATAAGAAATTCTTAAAAATTTCCTATAAAAATAAGAAATTTTTTAAAAATTTGCTATCAAAATAAGAAATTTTTGAAAAATTTCCTACAAAAATAAGAAAGTTTTAAAAAATTTTCTATAAAATTAAGAAAGTTTGAAAAATATTTCCTCGAAAATAAGAAATTCTTAAAAATTGCCTATAAAAATAAGAAATTCTTAAAAATTGCCTATAAAAATAAGAAATTTTTGAAAAATTTGCTATAAAAATAAGAAATTTTTGAAAAATTTGCTATAAAAATAAGAAATTTTTGAAAAATTTCCTATAAAAAAAAGAAATTTTTAAAAAATTTCCTATAAAAATAAGAAATTTTTGAAAAATTTCCTATAGAAATAAGAAATTTTTAAAAAATTTCCTATAGAAATAAGAAATTTTTGAAAAATTTCCTATAGAAATAAGAAACTTTGGAGGGTCAAGCCAGCAGCTCTGACAGAAGGACGGATTGACATCGTCTAAGTGCATGAGGCTTTAAAGGTGTGTCTGCGATCAATATTTCTGTACATAACCTACATCAGCGCAAACTTATAATACCCTATCTAACAATGGTGGTATAAAAATATAGTAGTCATCAAGTATTACTAGAAAAGTTGAATCTTGCGAACTATTATAATTAATAGAAATACTCAAAGATCTATGTGACACATAGCAATGTGGAACAAGTTGACTCTCGAAGACGAGGTTGTTGATCTGTACTTCAGAAACTATATCTAAATCACTTAAAGATAAAAATAGTAATTTTCAAATATACAGAATTTAAAATAATTATTTGAGTAAATAGAAACTTTTTGCTGGGTAGAGATGGTTAAACTAAGTCTAAACAAAACTTATACCATTGAACAGTGAAAAGTGTTTGTTGTTAGTTGTGTTTCTGCTACTACAGACTAACAGGTGTAATAGCTGCAGCTGGAAGAGTAAGTCAAGCTGCTGACTGCTAACTGTTCAAACTTTGTACATTGTACTTTAGTTTCGCATTAAATTGTGGTAACAAAGATGTAGTTTGCATCCCTTTTTCTATAGCTCTATTTTTGTACCCTACATAATATTTTTGTGACGATTTCTTCTTTAATATCAATTTCGACAATTTTTTTTATGACTAATCTTATGTATGCCATTGAATTTGCTTATACACAATCATTCTAGCCGAAATATCTTAATTTCTTTAAATTTTTTTGAAAACTTTATTTATGGTGTAAAGATAAAATGAAGCACATCTGCTGGCTTCGATAAATTTGTAAATTTGATACATTATTTAAAATACAGAAGTTCAAGTCTATCTCCATATATTTTTATAATCCACTAAAGCTAAATATTTTAGCTTTTTAAAAGTAATATCAATATTGAGGATATATTGATGAATTGGTCGGATTACACCACTTTTACCTTCTTCCTTGTTTTGGAAAGTTTATAGAAATGAAAATATAAATATGGAAAAGAAACTTTTTTTAAAAGAGCTTGCAAAAAAATTCCACATATAATGGAAATTTACTGCACTCAAGTAAAAATAATAAATAAACAAAGGATATGGCAAGAAAATGTTTCCCCTTAGCGCTGATGAGGGAAATGTTTTTATGTTTTTTTTTTTTTCTTCAAATAAAATATGCAAATAGCTGTAAAACATTTATTAATATTTTATTAACCTCTAAGTCGTTTTCGTTAACTCTAATGGTGACAAAATCGATAGCTACGCATTAGCATAAGAAAAAAATTTGAAATTGATTTTTTTTTTAAATTAAAAAAAAATCTTACTATCAGTTTTTATAACATAATCATCAAATTTGATGTATATAACGCATAGAAATATTTGTCTTAGATCCACCTTTTAGTATACCAATAGGTTTATAATTACTTTCTGGGTCAATTAAGCGATGTCAGACCCTCCGTCCGTCCTTCTGGGTGGATGGCAGGCTGGCCCCCACTTAAACCATATAATCAAAGTACAAGTCTTAATTCTAAAGATAATTTAACGAAATTTGGCACAGATCATTTTTTTTGATGGTGGAACCACGGCTATTGAAATATGTCAAAATCGCTCAATTTTTATGGTACTTCCCATAGGTCTCACTTCCCGGAATTGATCTTTTGGCCTTAAACATTAATATTATTTCATAAAATTTAAAAAACCATACTGCTTAAGTAACCAAAATCATTGTACCAAATTTCGTTGAAATCAGTCCACATTTGACCATAGCTCCCATACAAACTCATCTGTCAAGGCAGCCAGCTGTCCAGCCAGACAGACGGACTGACTGATGTCACTAAATCGATTCAGAAAATGATTCTAAGTCTATTGATGTACTAAAAGGTGGGCCTATGACAAATATTTCTATGCGTTACATATATCAGCACAAATTTATAATACCTTTTCTACATATGGTGGTGAAGGGTATAATAACTTATCCATAGAATTTTAAATCTTAGGAGGTGGTTTCCCCTTAAGATTTAAAATTCAAATTAAAAAAATAGTGGTGGTAAATTGTAGAGCAAAATGTTTCGTTTTGTGGAGTAGTGACAAAGGCTCTCGATACATGGCAAGATTTTAATTTTCTTCCATATTAAAGAAACTTGATTAAATTCTTTAAAAGCCCTGGCCTCAAAAAAAAAAAACTGATGTGATAAAAATTTATAAATTAAAATAATTTAATTTTTATTCATTTTATTTTTTAAGTTTGAGTTTTTTTTTGTATATGTAATACATTTGTACGTATTAATGCTTGTGTGTAAGTGTATTGCTATTGTTTTTAACAAAAATTTGTTTGTTGCTGTTGTTATTGTAGTTGCCATAGTTGTTGCCATTTTAATCTGTGTACCGCAATCAGTGCAACTGAAAAGCCACAAAACGCATTACAACTTGTGACATATCATCAGATAGTTATTTATCACAGCGCACATACACATACATATACGTATTTATAAATATATGTTGTATATCGTCAACAATGCCAACATTTGTTTGCAATCATGTCCTTTTTTTAAATTTTTTGCTATGTTTAATTCTTTTTTAATTATACCCTATACCAGCATAGGTGAAGAGAGGTATTTTGGATTTGCTTGAAAGTTTGTAACATTTTGAAAGAAAATTGTAATGTTTTTTAAAAGCTTAAATAATAGTTCATAAACTTTACAATTTTTGCCAATTTAATACTGTGCGAGCTTCTTAACGTTAGAATAATTACGGTGTTAACTTTACATTTATTTAGAATATAATAACCAATGAAGAAGTTCTTATTGGCATCTAACGAGGTGAACATGAGAGATACAAATCGGTTAATATTTTTCAACAATTTATTGATGCAATTAAATGCAATTAAATACTAAACATACAAAACAGAATAAAACTTTTTTAATTTATTGTACAACACTTGATCTCCGTTGTGTAGGGTCACCATAATTTCTTAATGGTTTTCTATGCATATTAGTTCAAAACAGACACAAAAAGTACACAAACATAGCTTTTAATGCTCACATATACAAAAAAGACCACCCTTATCTATGCAAATTGGCTTTATATAAACTATTAATAAATTTATCAAAGGTCTATTAAAAGAATTAAAAATTTCCTATCAAAAAAAATAAAAAATTTTATAAAATTTCTTGTAAAACTAAGAAACTTTTCGAAAATGTTTCTACAAAAATAAGAAATTTTTGAAAAATTTCCTATAAGAATAAGTAATTTTTGAAAATTTTCTTATAAAAAAAAATAAATTTTAAAAAATTTTCTATAATAAATAAGAAATTTTTGAAAATTTTCCTATAAAAACAAGAAATTTTTGAAAAATTTTCTATAAAAATAAGAAATTTTTGAAAATTTTCCTATAAAAACTAGAAATTTTTGAGAATTTTACTATAAAAATATAAACTTTTGAAAAATGTTCTATAAAATTTAGAGACTTTTATAAAATTTTCAATAAAAATAATTCGTTTTTTCCTATAAAACTAATAAATTTTTGAAAAATTTCTTATAAAAATGGGAAATTTTTGAAAAATTTCGGTTTTTCATAGGAAATTTTTGAAAAATATCCTATTTTTTATAGGACATTAAAAAAAATTTTCCCATTTTTATAAGAAATTTTTCAAAAATTTATTATTTTTATAGGAAAAAACGCAAAAACACAAATAAAAATTTTTCAAAAATTTAGTATAAAAAAAGAAATTTTCCAAAAAAAATTTTCTAAAAATAGGAAATTTAAAAAAAAAATTCTATGAAAATGGGAAATTTTTGAAAATATGAAGTTTTTGAAAATTCTCCGATCAAAATTTTTGAATAATTTCCTAAAAAAATTTTTTTTTTAATTTCTTATAAAAATAAGAAATTTTTGAAAAACTTTCAATAAAAATTGGAAAATTTTGAAAAAAATTTCTACAAAAGTAAAAAATTTTGAAAAATTTTTATCAAAATAAGAGATTTGTGAAAAATTTCCTATAAAAATAAGAAATTTTTGCAAAATTTTCTAAAAAAATAAGAAATTTTTCTTGTAAAAATAAGAAATTATTGAATATAAAAATAGGAAATTTTTAAAAAATTTCCTATCAAACTAAGAAATTTTTAAAAATTCCCTATAAAAATAAAAAAATTTTGAAAAATTTTCTATAAAAATAATAAAGTTTTTTAAAATTTTCTGTACACATAAGAATTTTTTTAAAAATTTCATATCAAAATAAGAAATTTTTTAAAAACCTTCTATAAAAATAAGAAATTTTTGAATAGTTTCCAATAAAAAAAGAAATTTTAAAAAAGTTTACTATAAAAATAAGAAATTTTTAAGAAGTTGTCTATAAAAGTAAAAAATTGTTGAAAAATTTCCTATAAAATTAGGAAATTTTTAAAAAGTTTTCTTTAAAAATAGGAAAATTTTGGAAAACTTTCTATAAAATTTTTGAATTTTTTTCATAAATTTTTGAAAATTTTCCTATAAAAATAGTAAATTTTCTAAAAATTTCCTATAAAAATAGTAAATTTTTTAAAAATTTCCTATGAAAATAGTAAATTTTTGAAAAATTTCCTATGAAAATAGTAAATTTTTGAAAATTTTCCTATAAAAATAGGAAATTTTTTTTTTAAATTTCCTATAAAAAGAGGAAGTTTTTGAAAAATTTCCTATAAAAATAGGAAAATTTTGAAAGATTTATAAAAATAGGAAATTTTTGAAAACTTCCCTATAAAAATAGGAAATTTTTGAAAACTTCCCTATAAAAATAGGAAATTTTTGAAAAATTTCCTATAAAAATAGGAAATTTTTGAAAAATTTCCTATAAAAATAGGAAATTTTTGAAAAATTTCCTATAAAAATAGGAAATTTTTGAAAATTTTCCTATAAAAATTGAAAATTTTCGAAAATTTTCCTATAAAAATAGGAAATTTTTGAAAAATTTCCTATAAAAATAGGAAATTTTTGAAAATTTTCCTATAAAAATAGGAAATTTTTGAAAAATTTCCTATAAAAATAGGAAACTTTTGAAAAATTTCCTATAAAAATAGGAATTTTTTTCAAAATTTCCTATAAAAAGAGGAAATTTTTGAAAAAATTCCTATAAAAATAGGAAATTTTTCAAACTTTTTTCTTATTTTTATAGTAAATTTTTTAAAAATTTACTATAGAAATAAGAAATTTTTCAAAAATTTCCTATAAAAATATGAAATTTTTGAAAAATTTCCTCTAAAAATAAGAAATTTTTGAAAATTTTCTATAAAAATAATAAAGTTTTTTAAAATTTTCTGTACACATAAGAATTTTTTTAAAAATTTCATATCAAAATAAGAAATTTTTTAAAAACCTTCTATAAAAATAAGAAATTTTTGAATAGTTTCCAATAAAAAAAGAAATTTTAAAAAAGTTTACTATAAAAATAAGAAATTTTTAAGAAGTTGTCTATAAAAGTAAAAAATTGTTGAAAAATTTCCTATAAAATTAGGAAATTTTTAAAAAGTTTTCTTTAAAAATAGGAAAATTTTGGAAAACTTTCTATAAAATTTTTGAATTTTTTTCATAAATTTTTGAAAATTTTCCTATAAAAATAGTAAATTTTCTAAAAATTTCCTATAAAAATAGTAAATTTTTTAAAAATTTCCTATGAAAATAGTAAATTTTTGAAAAATTTCCTATGAAAATAGTAAATTTTTGAAAATTTTCCTATAAAAATAGGAAATTTTTTTTTTAAATTTCCTATAAAAAGAGGAAGTTTTTGAAAAATTTCCTATAAAAATAGGAAAATTTTGAAAGATTTATAAAAATAGGAAATTTTTGAAAACTTCCCTATAAAAATAGGAAATTTTTGAAAACTTCCCTATAAAAATAGGAAATTTTTGAAAAATTTCCTATAAAAATAGGAAATTTTTGAAAAATTTCCTATAAAAATAGGAAATTTTTGAAAAATTTCCTATAAAAATAGGAAATTTTTGAAAATTTTCCTATAAAAATTGAAAATTTTCGAAAATTTTCCTATAAAAATAGGAAATTTTTGAAAAATTTCCTATAAAAATAGGAAATTTTTGAAAATTTTCCTATAAAAATAGGAAATTTTTGAAAAATTTCCTATAAAAATAGGAAACTTTTGAAAAATTTCCTATAAAAATAGGAATTTTTTTCAAAATTTCCTATAAAAAGAGGAAATTTTTGAAAAAATTCCTATAAAAATAGGAAATTTTTCAAACTTTTTTCTTATTTTTATAGTAAATTTTTTAAAAATTTACTATAGAAATAAGAAATTTTTCAAAAATTTCCTATAAAAATATGAAATTTTTGAAAAATTTCCTCTAAAAATAAGAAATTTTTGAAAATTTTCTTATTTCTATAGTAAATTTTTAAAAAATTTACTATAAAAATAGTTAATAATTGAAAAATTTCCTACAAAAATAGGTAATTTTTTAAAAATGGCCTATAAAAATGGCTAATTTTTTGAAATTTTAATAATAATAGAAAATTTTTGAAAAAATTTCTACAAAAATAGGAATTTTTGAAAAATTTTTTGTAAATAGTGGACATTTTTGAAAAATTTCATATTAAAAAAGGATTTTTTTGAAAAAATTACTATCAAAATAGGAAAATTTTCGAAAAATTCCTATAAAAATGTGTAGCTTTAGAAATTTTTGCTATAAAAATAGGAAATTAAAAAAAATCACCTAAAACAATATAAAGTTTTTGAAAAATGAATTATAAAAATAAATGACTTAAAAAAAATCTTCATATAAATTGTAATATTTTTTTATAAAAATAAGAAATTTTGTATAAAAGTAAGAAATTTCTGAAAAATTTTCTATTAAAAAGAAGAAATTTTTGATAAATTTCCTTTAAAAACAAAAGACTTTGGAAAAAACGTTATATATTCAAAAGCGAGTAATAAAATTTGAATTTGTTTTAGATCAGCTACAAAAATAAAGGAAGCTTATATTAAATATTTCTATATAAATACTTGGAGTAAAGTATTAATTTGTCGGATTTAATCGATTTTAAGATTTTTCATTGTTTACTAGTTACTACTTAAATATATATTTAAATGTATTTGTGCAAGAGTGTTCCCATCAGTTTCAGTCAAATCTGTTCTCCAAATCTTTGATATATTCTTTCTATTATCTGTAAAATAGCTTCTTTTTAAATTACGATTAGTCTAAACAAAACAAAAATTTAACCACAATTAGAAGCTTAAACTGCTATCGAAAGGTTTCTTTAATTTTGAACTGATGGGCTAATGCATTCAATAATTTCACTTGTATTTGATTATACAATCTGAACAATTTACCCTGACATGTCAGCATGATGGTGTTTGTCCTGACATGAATGCCTAGCAGATGAATAAGATGCGAATAGTTTGGTAAATATTATAAAATTAAACAAAGATACTTTCATTAAAACTTTTATATGAAAAAAAAATAAATAATTTTATTTAACTTTAGTTCATAAATGTTTGTTAAAAAACAACATTAAGCGGTTAATGAACATACAAAAATTACAAATATTTTAATACGATTAAGTTTGTCTATAGATTTGTATGAGTATTACAATAAATTTATAAAATTTATTGGATGTTTTAATTGAACACAACTGAGTTAAGGTATAATTGATGGAAAATACCTAGACAATTTTGTTGAGCCTTCATAGTTTTTTTTTATATACATATAAATATATTTTTTTTTTTTATTAGAATAAATAATGAATTTTTTAAATTTTTGAATTACCCTAATGTTAAGTTAGCATTAAGATAAATTTTAATTTACATTTAGCTTACATTGTAAGCGGTAACTGTTTTTTGCTGAATTTTAATATATGCTTTTGTGTAAATGGAAACAGCTAAAAAAGTAAATAAAAAGTTGAAGTTACTTGCAGTTTTAAAATCATAGCAATCGGTTGTTTTATTTTCGTGTCAAGTTTTTTTTCACCGTGCCCAACTTAAATTATAATTTATTTAATTTAATAAAAATCCTAAAAAATATTAGGAAAAAACATTTTGGCGCCCGAGCAGGGACCTGTGAAAAACTTAAAAATAAAATAAAATAAACAATAAAACAAACATAAAAACATTTAAAGTTTTTTAAAAAATTTAAAGTGTTAATTTTTAGTAAATTTATTTCAACAAATACAAATAAATAAAACATTAACAAATAAATTAAACAAAAACAGTTTAACCAAAAACGAAACAATTCACATAACAATTACAACACATCGCAATTTGTTTCTTCTGTGATCTTCATCTTTCTTCTATCCAGATGCCCCGCTGTGATTGCATCCTTTGTAGAGCTGAGAGACGTAACCAGGAGAGTGATTCCAATCAACAGGTAAAAGTGTAAAAAATATTGTGTTACAACCTTAAATTTTGTAAATTAATCATATTTAAGAGATTTTTGTAATTTATTCAAAAATTAATTCACTGCAAGTCGAACACAATAATATTTTTTACACTTATAAATCTTTGAAACATTTATTTATTTATAAAAAACCACCCTTAAAAGTGAAACTCGCGAGTGTTAAAATTATTGTTTGTAATAAATATACACACACACGCACGATCGTATTATTTGTCTCTTTGCGAATTAAAAGACAAATATATTTATTCTTATTTTACCGTCGGTACTGCAATTGTTTTAAAATAATTTTTTATCGCGTTAAAATTACACAAAAATATTCGCGAGTGTTAATTTATTTAATTATAAAACATTTAATTAACGCTATTACTTCTTTTTCGTTTATTCTTTATTTCTTTATTCGTTATTCTCGGAGAACACATTTCAACTCCACATACACAAACCTTTTGTTTTTATTTATATCAGCTGTCATCAGTGAGTCGCATTTACACTGTGTGTCGTGTGCATTTATACTAGGAGTGCATTTACACGACGTGTACATTAAGGGTGCATTTACACGTGGTGTATTCAAGTTCTTAATAATTTCTTTTAGAAAATTAATATTGCGCGTTTACACTAGCGGTGATAATTATTATAATTTGATTAATATTTATCCTGAAATAAATTAAATTTTCTTGGAAAATAAATATTTTTGGAAATATTATTTTACCAAAGGCTGATTTAAGTGGAGTTGATAGAAAGTAAATAAATTATTTTTATTTTCATAAAAAAGTGGTAGAAATATTATTGCGACTAAACGAAAAAAGTTTCAGAAATCGTTTCCGAATATTGTGTAGCCGACGAGAGAGAAATTAATTTAAAATTTTATTGATTTTTTTCGTAATTCTTTTTACCAAAGCGGGATTTATTTCATTTTAACAATCCACTAAATTATTTTGGATAAATTTGTTAACTTGCTTTGAGGAATTAATTTAATTTTGCAATGACTAGTAGAAAACGCCAAGAATCTCCTTCCAAGTCGGAACCATTGGAGAAATTACTTTCAAAAAAGGCAAAAGTCGTGCAAAATATTGAAAGGATTCGTAAATCCATTATGGAAAAGACGATTTCATTCAATCCGATTGAATTAGAGTGTCGTTTAGATATTTTGAAAAATTATATGGATCAAGCTTTGAAGCTCCAATCAGAGGTCGAAAATATTGATCCTGACAATGATGATAGAGGTGAGATTGAAGATATTTGCGTGACTACTAAATCATTGTTTCTGGGCATTTTATCTAAACATCGCAAATCAAGTGTACCCGAAACTTCGTTTAGTGTTCAATCTCATCAATCTAGACTTCCAAACATGAGGCTTCCTAAATTTAGCGGTAAATATGCCGATTATAAAAATTTCATAAGCTTGTTTGAGAACTTGGTCCATAATGATCCGACGTTGACAGACATAGAAAAATTTAATCATTTAATATCATGTTTGTCCGAAGAAGCTTTAGGAACTGTAAAAGCTTTTCAGATTTCAGAAGAAAATTATCCCAAAGCATTAGCCAGCTTAAAAAGGGTTTATGACAATGAATGTCTAATATTCTTTGATAATATATCAAAACTGTTCGATCTTCCTGAGATTCCAAAACCTTCGGCTTCTGCTTTGCGTAACATGATAGATACAGTTTCTGCAATTTACGATTCATTATTATCTATAGGCGATGATAAGAAAATAACAAATGCAATTTTAATACATTTTGTGATGTCAAAAGTAGATCCAGCGACCAAATCAAAATGGGAAGAACAGCTTGATTACGAAAAGCTGCCTTTGTGGTCAGACTGTGAGGCCGCCTTGAACAAACGCTATCAGCATATTGCTGCTGATGAATCTTCTAGTTCAAGACCGAGGTTTAATAAGAACAAAACGGACAATTATTCTAAGAAAACTAATAAGACATCACTTAATGTTACAAAAGCCAAACAATCTGCTGACAAATGTCTATTTTGCAAGTCAAGTCAACATGAAATTGATAGTTGCCCTTCATTTACTGCTGAGCCTGTACATCAAAGATTTAATTTCATTAAATCTGTACCAGCTTGTATTAATTGTTTGAAAAAGGGCCATACAGTAGCAAGATGTACATCATCAAAGTGTAGAATTTGTAATGGTTCTCATAATTCACTATTACATAGATATAATACAAGTTCTAATAACAATAATAATTCTACAAGTAACTATGATCAGCCGTCTACTTCTCATGCGTCGGTGAATTATTCATCAGCCAATGAAAGAATTATTCTGGCGACGGCTGTAGTGAAAGTAAGAAATAGTTCTGGACATTTCATACTTGCTAGAGCTCTTTTAGATTCCGGTTCTCAACCGAACTTGATAACTGAGGAACTTGCACAGCTACTCCGACTAAAACGTGAAGGAGGCAGATTAAATTTAAATGGCATAAGCGAAACAAGTTCATTTTCCAAATCTTGTATTGATTTAACTGTCACGTCGAGGGTTAATTCTACCCAATTTACTTCTAAGTTTTGGGTACTGAGGTCTATTACAACTCTGCAACCTGATAATAAAATAAGTACAACTAGCTTAAAAATTCCAAAGAATATAGAATTAGCTGATCCTTGTTTTTATAAGCCACAAAAAATCGATTTACTGATTGGCGCAGAAATATTTTTTGATTTAATGTGCGTTGGTCAAATAAAGACTGGTCCGAGCCTTCCAATCTTGCAAAAGACTTCGCTTGGTTGGATTGTTACAGGAAAGTATCATCAATCAAAGGGCTCCCAGAATACTAAAGTTTTTCATTTGAACACTTCGATAGAAAACGAGAATAATGTTGATTCTATCGTCAAAAAATTTTGGGAATTGGAAGAAATTCCAAATGAACCAAGGAAAATTTACTCAGAAGAACAGCAACGATGTGAGGAAATGTTTAGGAATTCCATTCGACGTTTATCGTCAGGACGATTTGAAGTCTCATTGCCTTTCAAATCTGATACAAATCAATTAGGATTGTCCTTCGAAACCGCAAAACGACGTTTTCTTTCATTGGAACGAAGAATTTCCAGAGATTGCGTTATGAAAGAAATGTATCACGATTTCATGAAAGAGTATTCCGATTTAGGTCACATGTCAATATTAGACAAAATACCAGAGCTTCCTCACTATTTTATTCCACATCAATGTGTGTTGCGACCTCAAAGTACAACTACCAAGTTACGAGTAGTTTTTGATGCTTCGTGTAAAACTTCCTCACAAGTATCACTCAATGACTTATTGATGGTTGGTCCAACAGTTCAAGAGGAGTTATATTCAACATTAATCCGTTTTCGACTACATAAATACGCTATCACTGCAGATATTGAAAAAATGTATCGTCAGGTATTAGTTGGCGAAAATGACAGGAATTATCAATTGATCCTTTGGCGAGAGAATCCATCTGATGTATTACAAGTATTTAGGTTAAATACTGTTACCTACGGCACGGCTTCAGCGCCATTTTTAGCCATCAGATGTCTGATTCACCTAAGCGATATAAACAAAGAGACTTTACCGATTGGTTCGGAAGTTATTCGCAGTGATTTTTATGTAGATGATTTGTTGACTGGTGCTGATAGTTATGAAAAGTTAGAAGTAATTCGTGATCAAGTCACTGAAATTTTAAGCTCAGCCGGATTGAATCTAACAAAATGGTGTTCAAATCATCCGAAATTTCTAAATGTTGTTGAAAAGGATAAATTATTACACAGTGATTCCGATTCGGCCAAAGCTCTTGGTATACATTGGGTGCCGAAGAATGACACATTCAAGTTTCATTTGGAAGACAATTTTCAGAATTTAAAAGCTACGAAAAGAAACATTTTATCTGTTTCTTCGCGCTTATTTGATCCTCTCGGTCTTTTATGCCCAATAGTTACAAAATCGAAAATGTTATTACAAGAGCTTTGGATTCAAAAACTTGACTGGGATGAGTCTATTCCTATGAGACTAACTACTTCATGGGAAAACTTCAAGTCTAATTTAATGGAACTTGGCTCAATAACAATCCCAAGATTCGTCCACACAACTTCAAAATCGAAAATTCAAATTCATGGATTTGCAGATGCATCAATTAGAGCATATGGATGTTGCATTTATATCAGAAGTTCTGAAGCAAATAAAATTGTTTCAAGGCTGCTTACAGCTAAATCGAAAGTTGCGCCTCTTAAGACTAAATCTCTTCCGAGACTTGAGTTGTGCGCTGCGCATCTATTGGCAAAATTGTGGAATCGGATTAAGTTTATGTTAAATATTGAAATCGAGAGTGTTAATTTCTGGACAGATTCAGAAATAACCTTGCACTGGATTAAAACACATCCATCCTCTCTCGCAACTTTTGTTTCGAATAGAGTTGCTGAGATACAAGAATGGTCAGAATACGTTTCATGGCGTCATGTGCCAACTAAACAAAATCCAGCTGACATTGTTTCTAGAGGATGTGATGTGAATGAAATTAAAAGTTCAATATGGTTTGAAGGACCTTCGTTTTTGTTAAGCGATAGTGTCGATTGGCCTGTTAATGAACATTTCGAGTTAACAGAGAACCAAAAATTGTTAGAAAAAAGGAAAGTAAATGTGTTTTTGGCAGTAGAGGATAAACAAAACTGTTTGTTAGATCTTATAGAAAAGTTTTCCTCATATAAGAAATTATTGCGGATTGTTGCTTTCATTTTCAGATTTGTTGATCGTCTGAAGAAACGCAATATTGAGGTTAATTTTACACCTACTGCAAAAGAATTAAAATGGTCGTTCCATAGATTAGTGGAGGCAATCCAGAAAAGTAGCTTTTCTGAGGAAATAGTAAAAATTCAAAAGTCTTTAGCCTTGCCATCTAATATTCAAAGGTTGACGCCATTTATTCATGCATTTACCGAAGAAAAAAGATCGTTCTCATTATTAAGGGTAGGTGGGAGATTGCTTAATGCAGATTTGGATTATAACACCAAATTCCCACTCTTATTACCGAAAGGAAATAGCTTTGTAACACTTTATTTGCGACATCTTCATTTCAGCAATTGTCATGCCGGTACAAGAGCTCTTGTATCTCTCTGTCGGGAGAATATATGGCTAATCAATGCTAAAGAAGAATGTAATAGAATAGTTCGCAAATGTGTACATTGCTTTCGCTATAAACCGAAATTAATGTCCCAAATAATGGGAAATTTGCCCACTAATAGAGTGAGAGCTACTCGGCCATTTTTGTTCGTCGGTGTAGACTTTTGTGGTCCCGTTAACGTGTCATTAAGAATACGTGGTAGACCACCAATAAAAATGTTTATAGCGGTTTTCGTGTGTTTCACTTCGAAGGCGGTACATTTAGAGTTAGTATCTGATCTTTCTACTGATTCTTTTCTTCTTTCATTTAAAAGGTTCACCGCCAGGAGAGGTCTTCCCAGCACTGTTTATTGCGACAACGGAACCAACTTCGTGGGGGCCGATCGAGTAATGAAGGAGGTACATCGCAGCAGCAAGCAGGCCGTAGAATCATACGCAGCGTCGTCCGGGGTGAGGTTCAGCTTCATACCACCTCGGGCGCCTCATTTCGGAGGACTGTGGGAAGCCGCAGTCAAGCAAGCGAAGTTCCTACTTCTGCGAGCAGTCGGCAACGCATCGCTAACGCAGGAAGAAATGGGAACCATGCTAGCGGAAGTAGAGGCGGTGCTCAACAGTCGGCCAATAGCACCGCTGTCTCCAGACCCGAACGATGGAGAAGCTCTGACTCCAGCTCATCTTCTAATCGGAGAGGGTCTGCGTTCGCTGCCGCACGTATCCGAAGAAGACGTGACAGGCAAAGAGGGGAGGTTATGGAAGCGTTGGCGTCTGCTTTGCGCTCTCAAGCAGACATTCTGGCAACATTGGTCTCGAGATTACATTCTGGGGCTTCAGGGCAAAGCCAAGTGGAACGAGGCGAAGCCCAACCTCAGAATAGGTCAAGTGGTAGTAATCCACGAGGACAATTGCCCGCCACAACAATGGCTGACCGGGAGAGTCGTGCACGTCGTCGAAGGCGAAGACGGCAAGGTCAGAGTGGCGGAGGTCAAGACCAGAACCGGCATTTATAAACGGCCGATTCAAAAGCTGGCGCCCCTTCCTTATGATTGAAGACATTCCAGTCGTTCAATGGGGCCGGAATGTTGAGCCTTCATAGTTTTTTTTTATATACATATAAATATATTTTTTTTTTTTATTAGAATAAATAATGAATTTTTTAAATTTTTGAATTACCCTAATGTTAAGTTAGCATTAAGATAAATTTTAATTTACATTTAGCTTACATTGTAAGCGGTAACTGTTTTTTGCTGAATTTTAATATATGCTTTTGTGTAAATGGAAACAGCTAAAAAAGTAAATAAAAAGTTGAAGTTACTTGCAGTTTTAAAATCATAGCAATCGGTTGTTTTATTTTCGTGTCAAGTTTTTTTTCACCGTGCCCAACTTAAATTATAATTTATTTAATTTAATAAAAATCCTAAAAAATATTAGGAAAAAACAAGTAAATGTTTAAGTAAATGTTTAACATTCTTAATATAAAATTTAAATTCAAAGTATTCTTTGGCGTATACATAAATTTTATTTTGTTTTTGCTTTTATATTTTAATTTATAACCTCTGTCTCTCTGTACGGCAGAACATAAAATAAAGCCACATTTTAGTATTCATGACAATGTCAAGTATATCCGGCAAAGGGAAATAGTGGGATCTTAGCTATTTGATTTTATTCTTATATTACTCTCGGTCCCTAATGAAAAAAGTATCTACTGCTATTTTGTTTGCGGTATTACTTGCTATTGGAAATATTTTCCTATATGTTCACAAGCATTACAATCTACCACAATCGAACGAACTGGGGATCATAAATTTGAATTTTTTCTCATGTATTGGATTAAATCTACAATCTTGGTTTGTTGCACATGGTAAAAAGGGACACTTTTCCTATTCACGTACCACAATAACTTTAAATTTATTTTCGTTATATCTTAACAATTTTACAATCCAGTGGAAATCGTGTGGGACAATGTTGTCAATGGTTTTTTTTGGCGATTTTATTAAAATTTTATAATTGTAATAAAGGAAATCCCATTTACACTATACATAGGTCAAATATATCTATCTAAATAATAAACATTCTCTTGGTATATAGTATGAACCTTATCTAATTTAATGGATGTTAGGATGTATTTATATTTATATGTTGTAATGCAATTCATGACTCTATTTGCTGCCCAAAATGGTGTCAATGAGTTTTTCCTTTTTTATATCACAAAGTTTGATCACACCAGATTCTTTTAAGAATTACTATGCATTTTTCTACTTCACAAATTTTGTCTGCATTTTTTCATTGAAATTTTCTATTAAATATGCACGACTTTTTTACACTCTTTGAAAAACTTTGGATACTTTACATGACCAAAACATTTACAGTTTTTTATTTTTGCATCTTAAAAAATAATTTCTTAAAAACACTTAAAAAAACGGAACATAAAAAGTAAAACTTTCACAATATAAGACAAATAACACAAACCTATACCCTACACTTTTTAATTTTTGAAAAATAAGAAATTTAAAAAAAAGATTAAAAAAAAAATAAATTTTGAAAAATTTCCCATTAAAAATAAGAAATTTTTGAAAAATTTCGTGTAGAAACAAGATTTTTTTTTTAAATTTAATATACAAATAAGATTTTTTTGAAAAAATTTCCTATAAAAATAAGAAAATTTTGTAAAATTTTAAATAATAATAAGAAATTTTTGAAAATTTCCTATGAACATAAGAATCTTTTTTTAAAATTTCCTACGAAAATGAGAAATTTTTGAAAAATTCCTTCAAAAATAAGAAATTTTTGACAATTTTCTATAAAAATATGAAATTTTTAAAAATTTCTTATAAAAATAAAAAATTTATTCAAAAAAATTTTTTTATTTTTATAAAAATAAAAAATTTTTAAAAAATTTCCTATAAAAATAAGAAATTTTTAAAAAATTTCTTATAAAATAAGAAATTTTTAAAAAATTTTGTATAAAAATAAGAAATTTTTAAAAAATTTCTTATATAAATAAAAATTGTTAAAAAAGTCCTATAAAAAAAAGAAATTTTTAAAAAATGTCCTATAAAAATAAGAAATTTTTAAAAAATGTCCTAAAAAAATAAGAAATTTTTAAAAAATTTCCTACAAAAATAAGGAATTTTTAAAAAAATTCCTATAAAAATAAGAAATTTTTAAAAAATTTCCTATAAAAATAAGAAATTTTTAAAAAATTTCCTATAAAAATACGAAATTTAAAAAAAAATTTCTATAAAAATAAGAAATTTTTATAGGAAAATATTAAAAAATTTTGTATTTTTAATCAAAATTTTTCAAGACTTTAGTATTTTTATGGAAACTTTTCAAAAGTTAAATTTTTTTTTAGTAAATTTTTTAAACAATTTTTATTTTTATAGAAAATTTTTCAAAAATTTCCTAATTTTGTAGGAAATTTTACTAAAATTTCTTAGTTTTATAGGAAATTTCTCAAAAGTTTCTTATTTTTAGAAAAAATTTTTAAAAAACTTCTAAATTTCATATGAAACTTTACAAAAATTTTTTATTTTTATAGAAAATTTTTCAAAAATTTCTTATTTTTATAGGAACTTTGTCAAAAATTTCTTATTTTTATACGATTTTTTTTAAATTTCTTATTTTATAGAATTTAAAAAAAAAAAAATATTTTCATAGAAAATTTTTGGAAAATTAGTATTTTTAGAGAAAATTTTTGAAAAATTTCTTATTTTTATAGAATGTTTTTTGAAAAAGTTATTATTTTTAAAGGAAAATTTTAAAAGATTTCTCATTTTTTTAAAAAAATATTCGTAATTTCTTATTTGAAATTTTTCATAATTTTCTTGTTTTTATAGGAAGTTTTTCTAAAATTTCTTAGTTTTATATTAAATTTTTCTAAAATTTTTAAAAAATTTCCAATAAAAATAAGAAATTTTTTAAAAATTTTCTTTGAAAATAAGAAATTTTTGAAAATGTTCCTATAAAATTATGAAGTTATTGAAAAATTTTCTATAAAAATAAGAAATTTTTGAAAAAGTTTTTATAAAAAAAGAAATCTTTAATTTTTTTTTTATAAAAAAACTAAATTTTTTAAAAATTTTCTATAAAAATAAGCATATTTAAAAAAAAACTTCCTAAAAAAATCAAAAAATTTTGAAAATTTCCTACAAAATTTAGAACATTTTGCAAAATTTCTTAAACAATCAAGAAATTTTTGTTAAATTTTCTATACAAATAAGAAATTTTTGTTAACTTTTCTATACAAATAAGAAATTTTTGAAAAATTTCCTATAAAAATAAGAAATTTTTGAAAAATTTCCTATAAAAATAAGAAACTTTTGAAAAATTTCCTACAAAAATAAGAATTTTTTGAAAAATTTCCTATAAAAATAAGAAATTTTTAAATAATCTAACAAACAAATAAGAAATTTTTGAAAAATTTCCTATAAAAATATTTTTAAAATTGTTTTTAAGAAAATCTGTGTAACAACCACATCATGAAACTTAATAGACTAGAGTTTAATTCTTTGGCTATAAAATGAGGAAAATCAAAAAATGTTATTGTATGTACTAAACTGTAAAAAGTAGTGAAACTGCAAAAGAAAATTGCACAAATGACATTGAAAAATGTAAAAATTATGCAGAATATACTGCAGATTATAAAAAATAAGAAAAATTGCAATGTCGTAGTAAAAGTTTTGTAATTTAACAATTTTTTTTCTTCACTTGGTTTTTTTGTTATTTATTTATATCCTTAAGATCGCACAGACACACTTCCAAATATATGTATGTGCATATTCTTATGTATATGTTTGTAAGTATTTATGTGTTACCCCACATATGGCAGAGTATTAGTATTATAAGTTTGGCAACGATGAAATATAAAGTTTGTATAAAAACCCAAATGAATCCGTTTTAGAAAATTTAATTTCAAACTTAAATAAAACATTCGCTCGTGTGTGTGTGTGAATGTTTTTACTTGAAATTGTGTGTTTGTGTTAAAAAACGGATATTAATATTTTGCTTTCAAAAGGATTAAACGTTTTTTTTTTGGGTTTAATTTTTGTGACTTTGGGAATTTATAAAATATTTGAAAAGAAAAATACTGTCTGGGAATATTTAAATTAAAGAAAAATTATTTACCAAGTAAGTATGATAAGAATTTGGATGTGGAATAGATTAATTAAGATTTTTTATGCTTGAATTGTTGCATTATTTAATATTAAGAAAGCTTATACCCCTTTATAATTTCAAAAAGAAAAACTTTACATATCTCAACCCCTATGCACGGCTTTTGTTGTTGACATCATGTTTTCTCTACTCATTGTTTTAAATCCCAGCAGTTTCTGGCTTAAGGACCTTATTCCAACCAAGTTAAGTGATAAGTCACTTTAGCGGTAAGCGCAAATGGAACTGCTGGGTACCCTACAAAGATTACAAAGTCTACAATTACTCGTACATTTATGTAAAACTTTGTATTTTATTATTTGTCTTTAACACTTGTTAATTGTCTGAGTGATGAGAAATGTTTTGAAAGTAACGTGTCAACGTCTTGAATTGTTATACAAATAGTAAATAAATGTATAAACAAGCAAATAAATGAATAAATAAAAACTATATAATTGTAAAGAACTCAAACAGAAGAATATTTGCAAGAACAAAGAACTAAAATCACGGCAATTAGTTAGTTTTAGAGAAAACTGTTGTTTTTTGAGTGAAATTTTAATGTAAATACACATATGAATATTTAAAAAGAATTTAAGAATTTAAAGAAATGTTTCTTTAAATTTGTCATAAATAAAATTCTATGGTATGAATATGTGACACCCCACTTCTTTGAGTTAAAATCTGGAAAGAAATGCAAAAGGTTTTTTGGAGACTTATATATGTTCATCTGTTAAAGTCAACGATTTTTAAATTTAAGTTCTCACTATAAAAATTTCAGATTCTAGAAATTTTTTAACTTGAAAAACAAAATCTTATATCGAAGGGTTTTTACTTGGGGAAATTTTTGTAAATATTTAATTTTTCAATTTGAAGAGACCCTTCTTGTATGCAAAATGTTATAAAAAAATTAAAAAAAAATTTTATTTTTACACGAAATTTTTCAAAAATTTCTTATTTTTATACACAATTTGTCAAACAATTCTTAATTTTATGGGAAATTTTTCAAAAATTTTTTATTTTTATAGGAAATTATTAAAAAAAATAACTTTTATAATTCTTCAAAAATTTCTTATTTATTCTAAAAGTTTTTCAAAAATTTCTTATTTATATAGGCAATTTTTTAAAATATTCTTATTTTTATATGAAATTTTTCAAAAAATTTTTATTTTTATAGGAAATTTTTAAAAAACTTCTTATTTTTACAGGAAATTTTTAAAAAATTTCTTATTTTTATAAGAAATTTTTTAAAATTTCTTATTTTAATAGGAAATTTTTAAAAAAATTCTTATATTTATATGCAATTTTTCAAAAAATTCTTATTTTCATAGGAAAATTTTCCAAAATTTCTTACTTTTATAGAAAATTATGAAAAAAATGTATCTCTTTTTTAGAAAATTCTTCAAAAATTTCATATTGAATTTATAAGCTTTTCAAAAATTTCTTATTTTTATTAGAAATTTTTCACAATTTCAGATTTTTATAGGAAAATTTTAAAAAATTTCTTATTTTTATAGGAAATTTTTCAAAAATTTATTTTTTTTTATAGAAAATGTTTCAAACAATTCTTAATTTTATAGGAAATTTTTAAAAATATTCTTATTTTTATACGAAATTTTTTGAAAATTTCATATCTTTACAGGAATTTAAAAAAAAATCTTATTTTTAAACGAAATTTTTCAAAAAAATTTTATTTTCATAGGAAATTTTTCAAAAGTTTCTTATTTTTATAAGAAATTATTAAAAAAAAAAAATTATCTTTTTTATAGAAAATTTTTGAACAATTTCTTATTTATTTTAGAAATTTTGCAAAAATTTCTTATTCTTCATAGAAATTTTTCAAAAATTTCAGATTTTTATAAGAAATTTTTCAAAAATTTCTTACTTTAATAGAAAAATTTTCAAACAATTCTTATTTTTATGGGAAATTTTTTAAAATATTCTTATTTTATATGATATTTTTCTAATTTTTTTTTTATATTCAATTTTTCTAATTTTTCATAAAAATTTTCATAAGAAAAATTTTCTATAAAAATTTTTCATATGAAAAATTTTCTATAAAAATATTTCATATGAAAAATTTTCTATAAAAATATTTTATATGAAAAATTTTCTATAAAAATATTTCATATGAAAAATTTTCTATTAAAATATTTCATATGAAAAATTTTCTATAAAAATATTTCATATGAAAAATTTTCTATAAAAATATTTCATATGAAAAATTTTCTATAAAAATATTTCATATGAAAAATTTTTTATAAAAATATTACATATGAAAAATTTTCTATAAAAATATTTCACATGAAAAAATTTCTATAAAAAATTTCATTTGAAACATTTTCTATAAAAATATTTCATATGAAAAATTTTCTATAAAAATATTTTATATGAAAAATTTTCTATAAAAATATTTCATATGAAAAATTTTCTATAAAAATTTTCATATGAAAAATTTTCTATAAAAATTTTCATATGAAAAATTTTGTATAAAAATTTTCATATGAAAAATTTTCTATAAAAATTTTCATATGAAAAATTTTGTATAAAAATTTTCATATGAAAAATTTTGTATAAAAATTTTCATATGAAAAATTTTTTATAAAAAATTTTATATAAAAAATTTTTTATAAAAATTTTTATATAAAAAATTTTTTATAAAAATTTTTATATGAAAAATTCTCTATAAAAATTTTTATATGAAAAAGTTTCTATAAAAATTTTTATATGAAAAAGTTTCTATAAAAATTTTAATATGAAAAATTTTCTATAAAAATTTTCATATGAAAAATTTTCTATAAAAATTTTCATATGAAAAATTTTCTATAAAAATTTTCATATGAAAAATTTTCTATAAAAATTTTCATATGAAAAATTTTCTATAAAAATTTTCATATGAAAAATTTTCTATAAAAATTTTCATATGAAAAATTTTCTATAAAAATTTTCATATGAAAAATTTTCTATAAAAATTTTCATATGAAAAAATTTCTATAAAAATTTTCATATGAAGAATTTTCTATAAAAATTTTCATATGAAGAATTTTCTATAAAAATTTTCTCATGAAGAATTTTCTATAAAAATTTTAAAATGAAGAATTTTTTATAAAAATTTTCACATGAAAAATTTTCTATAAATATTTTCATATGGAAATTTTCTATAAAAATTTTCATATGAAAAATTTTCATATGAAAAATTTTCTATAAAAGTTTTCATATGAAAAATTATCTATAAAAATTCTGATATAAAAAATTTTCTATAAAAAGTTTCATATGAAAAATTTTTTAATGAAAATTTTTATATGAAAAATTTGTATATGAAAAATTTTCTATAAAAATTTTCGTATGAAAAATTTTCATATGAAAAATTTTGATGTGAAAAATTTTCTATAAAATTTTTCATAAAAAAACTTTTTAAAAAATTTTTCATAAAAAATTTTTTGTAGAAAATTTTTCATATAAAATTTTTGTAGAAAATTTTTCATATCAAAAATTTTCTACAAAATTTTTCATATGAAAAATTTCTATAAATTTTTATATGAAAAACTTTCTATAAAGATTTTTGTAGAAAGTTTTTCAGATAAAAATTTTTATATGAAACATTTTTTATAAAAGGTTTTTTCTATAAAAAATTTCATATGAAAAATTCTCTTTAAAAACTTTTATATGAAAATTTTTCTATAGAAATTTTAATAAAATATTATACGTGATGTAAAATGCACAAAATATTTAGTAAATTCTTTTTATATTTTATATATTTTTTGGCTTTATTAGTTTTGTCCTTCCAATACCTTACCTTTCCTTTACGTTAAAAATCTATACGATCTTCGAAATTACATGTTCATTTCTTATTTCTTATATAAACTTCCATTATTGCTGATTACCTAAAGACCCATTTTGTTACACCCTCAATTTGCTTTAAAATAACAACTTTGGATGCATTTTATAAATTTTATACATGGAATCCTAGACAAATCAAATTTATTTGTCCAAATAAATAAAGTCATATAAACGTTCAATGAAGTCGTAGACGTAAAATGAACTAAAACCTGCAATTTTCTTACAAACAAATTGTCAACCATTACACCTTTTCCTTACGTTTACATGTGAAAAACTGGAGAGACGTGAAAGAAATGGAAGGGTAATTGTATAATTTGTAGTTGCCATCAAATACACTATATCTAGAAAGTGTACAAAAGATTGCTGTTGCCAGAAACAGGGTGATTGAAAACTAGGTGTTTTATAGAGATCAAAACATTTGAAAATGCTTAAATATATAAGTCTTCTATAATTAAAGTTAACTTTCAAAAAATAGCTTTTAAGGTGAAAAAGTCTGAAAATTAAGTATCAAACTTTTTTGTTACCCGTTTTGTATCCAAAACCACGTACAACATATGAATAAGTAGTCAATTTGTAATGTTGACTTTTAAGGAAATTGAAACATCAATAAAATGCGGCTCAGTTAGAGGTTTTTCGGTAAATACAAATTTGCAAGTGCATTCATTCCTAATGATAGAGTTTTCCTTATTGCCGTTAACTTTCAACAACACTCAAATATTCTTTTAGAGGATTCAATGTTAAGGAAATACAATTTAATAATAGATAAGTAATTCCAGTTAATTTAAGGGTGTGGAAATTCTAGTATTAAATACTTTATATAATTTGTTTAAAATTATATAGAATTCTTGATTAAATAGCAGATTTAGAAGAGAATTTTAATAGAATATCCAAAAAATCAATATATTCACTTATTCGTAAACTTTTTGGTACGGTATCCCTTTATTTTACCAATTACAAACTGATCGTCCATTCATAATAACGCTTTTGTTATGAACTGTTGATATATACACTTTTGGCAATTATTTCTTTTATAATTACTCAGTTTTAATAATTACACATAATAACTTAAATACTTATGCAGTCTCAAACCTCACAACATCATACCATTTATCACGGTATTTTATACAACTTCATTTGATCAAACACGGTCGTATAGTCTGCATCTATAAAAAACAGTTTAATCAAAAAGTTTTTTGGGAATAAACAATTTTTTTCTTATAAACCAATTTTTAATATGGGCAAATCTGAAAAGCATTAAACCAAGCACAAAATTTTAAAACTATTAAAATCACATATATAAGCTTATGGAAAAACTAAGCATATATTGATCTTTTAGAATAAATAATGGATACAATTTTTGATTGCACTTTTTGTGAATTACTGGCTTTTATTTGCACCCACCTCGAATTTTGATAAATATTTTAAAATAATCGGTTTTTTAAAAGTTGATTAAAATCGCAGAAACATCCTTTTAGTTATGAAGTTTCATTAGGGGCTCAGAGTCTGCTTAATTTTATATAATGAGATGTAAAAGACCCCAAAAAAAGTAATTGGAGTTATATAAATAACGTCAAGTGAAAAAGGGCTCACAGTGTATAGCGTCCGTCACAGGAATAAAGTTTTTTTTTTATTTAACTAGTGTCATTTTTCTTTTTTGCTAAAAATGAATGGATGTTAATAAAGCATTTTACAGAATAATATGTATAGGAAAGTGCGTAGCGTCCGTCACAGTAAAAATATATTACAAAACGATATTTATTAAATACAATATTTACGAACACATATCTGTCCTATTCATAAAGCAATAACACTCTCTATTAAATTTAAGGCATTAAGTGTTAAAAAAACATACAGTGGGGCAAATTTGATGCTTTTGAACAAATTTTTTTTTGGATTTTTGGTAACTCTAACTTTAAATATATATAAAAATTGTGCACAAAAATCGTATTTTAACCGCGAAAATAAAGAAGAAGGAGATGAAATTTGGGAACAAATAACACTATTATTTTCACTGATTTACGAACCCTTAAAAAATATGAAACATGAATCTTTTCTAATAAAAAACATTCAAAAAGATTAGACTGCTCTTGCCGAGCGTTGTCATGATTGAAGTTTATGTCCTCGCATCTTGTTGAATATTTTTTTCGTTTATCTTGTCAAGACACATAATTTGACATTATTGTAGCGATTGAAAATAATGTCTGATTAAGCTTTGGTCTCCATCGAATATTATAATTATAGATATTAACAATCCAAAATTCCGTATTTAATATTTATTTATAAAAACCATATTTCATAGTTATGCCGTATGTTTCCCAAATCGAAATTTCCAACAATGTACACCCAAGAAGAATAAATTTTAGAAAGAACGGCGTCTTGCGATATCCCCGAATAAGTATGAAATTAGTGCAATTCTGAAGATTCTCGATATTCCTGCATATTGTGAAATTCTTACCGATACTAAAAGCAATAAGTTGGATATAGTAAGCTATTCTTCACTCTATCAAATGCCCTATTTTTATCGAGAGCTATACATTTTTTTTTTTCGCCAAAACTGTGAATAGAATGCTATCATATATAATATATCTCCATATATTTAAGTGCACTTTCATATAATTGCTAGTCGTAACCCTTTTCGGAAAAGGCGTTTCAATATCAACCTCCCAACACACATTAAATTCACCAGCATTTTCTAGAGTGCAGAAAAGTAGGGTAAGCCACCTGTCGGAAATTGTTCATACCACTGAGAAACCATAGTCAGCTTATGCGTAATAGCTTCGCTAAAGACAATAGCATGATCAAATATACAGTTTATGATTAAATTAATTTTAAATAATTTTCAGTGGCGCCACTTTTGTCGTCGCATGAGCAAAAACTTTAGATAAAAATCATTGCATGAGCATAGTTTACGATTATATAAAGAACATACAGACAGAAAAACATTAATAAACATAATTTGTTTAAAACTTATAAGTTTACCAATTTTTCCCCCTTTTATCCCATAATTTCTAAAAAGTTGCATATGCATATTTGGTACTTGGTACCAATTAAATTCGGTACTTTTTATAAAAATGCTCAGATTCATATTACTTCATGAGGTGTTAAGTTATCATTTTATCCCTTTTTGATCCATTTTGGTATCCGAAATCAAAAAAATACCAAATATGTGTTCAATATTTTTACCACCATAGGTGGAAAGGGTATTATAAGTTTGTGCTGATATATGTAACGCATGGAAATATTTGTCTTAGACCCACCTTTTAGTATACCAATAGGCTAAGAATCACATTCTGAGTCGATTTAGCGATGTCCGTCCGTCCACCCGTCCACCCGTCCGGCTGGCTGGCTGGACCCCCATCTAAACCTTGTAATCAAACTATAAGTCGCAATTCTAAAGATAAATTAATAAAATTTGGCACAGGTAATTCTTTTGATAATGGGATCATGGCTATTGAAATTGGTCAAAATGAGTCCATTATTTATGGTACCTCCCATAGGTCCCACTTCCCGGAATCGATATATTGGCCTCAAATATCAATATTTTTTCATGAAATTTAAACCAAATACTTCTTATGTAAACATAAATCACTGTACCAAATTTCGTTAAAATCGGTCCACATTTGACCATAGCACCCATGCAAACATTTTTTAAAAATGCACTAAATGAGACAAAAATCACTAAAACGCTCGTAAATCTAATGATAAGGAGAATTTTAAGTTTAGTTTTTGCGTACATAATTTTTGTAACAACTGTAATCAATTTGCCAAATCTCGAGATAATCGGTCTACATTTCACCCTAACTCTTATATAAGTCCAAATGACGGAAATAGCTTAAATATATAAGTTTTGTGAAAATGTTTGTATGAAGGCAAAATTTAGCTAATATCTGTCTTTATACAGAATAAAGAACACCTTTGACCTTAGTGGTGAAGGGTATCTTATGGTCGGGCAAGACCGACTATAGCACTTTCTTACTTGTTATAATCGTTTCTTAGTTTGGTCACATACAAAGTTTTTTTTGACAATATTTAAAAAGGCTTTCCAGTGCGAACCGCCGTGGTATAGCAGGTTAGTCATCCGCCTAGCATACCAGAGGTCCCAAGTTCGATCCCTGGCCAGACCCACTTGAAAAATAAATTTTCAAAAACTCAGCTAGGCACTGGTTATTGAGTAATTAGGCTATGAGAAACCTCTCTAACTAATGAACTTGCCGTTCGGAGCCGGAGTTAAAACGTAGGTTCCTTTCAATGAGTCTAAAAATAGAATTGGATGCAGCTCATTGTCTGAAAGAAGTACCACTTGTTCCAATTGGAATGTTGTCGTGGAAATTATTATTATTTCCAGTGAGATTTTTTTAATGCAAAACTTTTTTTTTATATCGGTATGCTTTCACTTTTATTTAACAGTAATAACAACAAGTAAGAAAGCGCTATAGTCGGTCAAGCCCGACCATATGATAACCTTCACCACTAAGGTCAAAGGTGTTCTTTTTCCTGTATAAAGACAAATATTTGCTAAATTTTGCTATCATGCAAACATTTTCTCAAAAGTTTTATATTCAACCTGTTTCCGTCATTTGGACTTATATGAAAGCTTGGGTTAAATGTGGACCGATTATCTCGAAATTTCGCAAATTAATTACAGTTGTTACAAAAATTGTGTATGCAAAAACTAAACTCAAAATTTGTAAAATCTTTAGATTTACGAGCGTTTTTGAGATTTGTTTGTCAAATTTAGTGCGTTTTTAAAGAAGAGTTTGTATGGAGCTGTGGTCAAATGTGGACCGATTTCATCGAAATTTGGTGCAGTTGTTTAAGTTTACATAAGCAGTGTTTGTTTTAAATTTCATGAAAAATATTGATATTTGTGGCCAATATATCAATTCCGTGAAGTGGGACCTATGGGAGGTACCATAAATAATGGCCCGATTTTGACCAATTTCAATGGTCATGGTCCCATTATCAAAAAAATATCTCTGCCAAATTTCATCAAATTGTCTTTAGAATTGCGACCTGTAGTTTAATTACAAAGTTTACATGGGGTTTCAGCCAGCCAGCCAGACGGACGGACGGATATCGCTAAATCGACTCAGAAAGTGATTCTAAGTCTATTGGTATACTAAAATACAAATATTTCTATGCGTTACATACATCAGCACAAACTTATTATACCCTTTCCACCTATGGTGGTGAGGGGTATAATTACGACAATTTTTGTTTTTGTCATACAAGTAATTAATACTTATTGCACCTAGACTGGTGTAGGGTGTAAATATCGTTGTACTCGTTACAACTGTGGATATGCATATGGATATTTATTTTCTTTGTTTAATTAAAAAAAAAACTTTAATGATGGGGAATACAATTAAGGTAAAATTAATTTACATATTGTATAATTAAATATACAGGTTTTATTAAATTAATAAATGGAATAATAAACATATCCATGCGAGAGTGGATATCAAAAGAGTTCAGGCGCTTTTTAACTTTTAAATAATTTCGTAGGAACCTGTAGAAATCATTATTTCTATAAACGATTTCATCAAAATTTCTTTACAATTAAAGTTTTAAAATGGGTCAATAACGATGATTTTTTTATTTTAATGACCATAAGCCATATTCATAGTGGCTACGTGGCGTATGAAATATTTGCCAAAAATATATAAATGATTATTACTCATACGCATGGGTTAACATTTTTGAGTACTTTTCCAAAGAACCAATTTTGATAGCTTTAACAATTAAACTTACATATTTCAAACAAGAATGTTAAGTAAGCCTGTAAGAGCAGCAGGAGCTATAAATGTCAATTACATATACATGCAATTTTGCAAAAAGTATGAAAATTTGTTGGTGATGATGTTGTAAATTCTGGAAATTTGAATCGTTTATATTATAACAGTCAATTGAATGTTAATGATTGAAAAAGAAAAAGATTACTTATAAAATTTATGAATTTAAATCGTTATTTTTAAATCAAAATTAAACCCCAAAAAGGTCTAGCTTTTGGGTTTGTTATTTTTTATTTTCTTTTATAAATTTTTAATATAAATACGTTTCATTTTCAAAATATAATTTTGACTTTTATGATTTACTATGTCTAACCCCTTTTGTATATTGTTTTAATATGTATAACATTACAACAACATTTTTATTTAAGTAGCAGAATTTGTTATTTGATTTTTTTCTACATTTATGTACATACATTTGCACATAAATATATCAAATATTTCCAGTTTTATATAGAAATTGTTTCAAGTGTCGAAAAAAATTTAATATTTTATAAATTCATAAATTGCTTTTTTTATTTTTTCATATGGTACACCTAAGTGAACTTTAGATTTAACGATGCGTAATAATTCAACTTCTATGCTTTATGGATTTATACCCCTTTATATGTATAGGTATATCACAAATACATATATGTATGAACGTTAGACTGTCCCACGTTCTTTTTGATCCGAAAAATTTGAATTCGGCAAATTGAAGTCTCATGTACGGTGAAATTTTTGTCTACTAAAGTGACATTTTTTTCTCCATAAGCATGTCGTATTAAAATTTTGAGGCAAACTCCAAAACTATTCCATCTGTTCTTGAATTTTTGGACCTTATGGTAGCAATAAAAAAAAATTATTGGTTGCCATACAAATGAGTCTATGCCTTTTTGCAATTAAGTTGGTGTGGGTTCCTGTAGTCCTTGGCTCAACAAATTTATTTTACAATCCGAAAATAAGAGTTCAATAAAAAAATTAATTTAAAATTGCTGATATTTTGGAGAAATCTTCAAAAGCATGACTTCTAGAGTAAATATTAAGCACATGCTTTTGGAATTTTTTAGTTAGTGGTAAAAGTTTTACTATCTCCAAACTTTCGCTCTATTTAAACCTTTCATCCCCATAGCTGGGAGTGGTATATTGGGTTTGTACTGATATTTTTAAGGTATATGAATATGAGTAGGTGTCATACTCTTTAAATCGACTGAGAATTACTTTAATATAACGATGTTTTTTTTCTACCATTATGACAAACAATCAGTGGTTGATGGTACTAGGAAAACATTTTATTGGCAGCAGGATAGGGCAAAGTAGAAATCTTTGTATCAGGTCCCATTGGTCAGAAATGATATTCGTCTCATGACTGGCTGGCACTTTATTTCCTCACAAGAACATCCATAAATGCACTTGGGTGACCCCGGATCATATAACCGAAAACCAGATAGAACATTTTGCAATAAGAAAAATGTTGAGAGGGTTTCTGTTGGATGTAAGAAATAAGATGGGTGCTGATATTGGAAGATATCGTCATCTGATTGTGGCTAAAGTTCGGCTTAGGTTGAAAGGAGTGTCACATAAACAAACTATTAGCAGAAAAAACTTAATTTACAGAGTGAATTCATCTGAAGTTGCTGCTTAAGATTCCTACGATTTGGGCCATAAAATATGTCCCGTGGATTTCGCTGCGAAATTGGTTATAATGAAGATCAATTATGTCATGGATTTCTTATAAAAAGTGTCAGTTAATTGAAGAAAGAAGACGAGCCAAAGCAAAAGCAAATGATGCCAAAACCCGTCTACCAAAGTAGTACCGATAAAACAGTGTTAAAAAAGCCATATTGCGGAGATGCATTCGCCCTCCCCTGTACATTTTAAGGAGATCAGTTGGAGTGATGTATTTCATGCACCGTTTTAGAAAACCTAGGCACTTGAATGCTTCTTTCGACTCTTGAAAAATGTGTTTAATCCAAAGGACATCACATTGAGTTCTAATACCCAGAACATCAGATTCCTGAATATTTACACCATCCATGAATATAAATTAAGCAACATGATGTGCCGTGCATTTATGCGTAAGCTTACAACACAGAGTCGAGTCTATTTACACGTCCCCATTCGAAAACGTGTTCGAAATTGCGATTTAATGATTTATTCATGTTTTGTCTCATAGCCACAATCTGTGGAAGATCCTGTCTATGATTAAATGAATACGAATGGCAAATATTATTACCATCTACAAAAGAAAAGATAGGATTGGAAGTTTGACATAGAAGGTCGTTAATGAATATAGGAATTAGAGTATGAGAAAGAACAGAGCCTTGCGGTACTCCTGAATTGATCTTGAACTCGTTTAATGAGATCCCATCTACTACAACTCATATAGTGCAATCAATGAGAAAGCTCGATATAAATCGAGAGAAGGTAAAAGTTTTGATAAAAGTAAACCATGCCACATTCTATCGAACGTCTTGGAAATATCTAGAGCCAGAACTTTACTTTCGCCAAAATGATGAATGGATCGGCACCACCCTTTTAAGGGATTGGCGTTACATTAGCAATCTTCCAACACACAGGAAATTCACCGGCATGGTATAAGATACTGAAAGGGTTCGCTAATAGACGAGCTAGCGTCGAATAGCACTGCTTTAAGACCAGCGCTGGAATACCATCAGGCCCTAAAAACTTGTTTATGTTAAGATTTAATAAAACCCAACAACAACGCATTCTGCTGTATCCTTAATGAAAGTTAGCAACGCAAACCTATAAGTATTAAGGTAGAAGTTCGCCAAGATTGTGCGCTATCTCACTGATATTCCATATGTCACTCGATATCTGAGAAACATGGTATCTCGTGGGGTCTTCACGATAGATTAGATGACATCGAGTCATTAGCCTAATCGCTGTCATCTAATCTATCATGAAGACCTCAAGAGATACCATGTTTCTCAGATATCGAGTGACATATGGAATATCCGTGAGATAGCACACAATCTTGGCAAACTCCTACCTTAATATTTATAGGTTTGCTCTACTAACTTTCATAAAGGATACAGCAGGATGCGTATCCTTTATTTCAGGGCCTGATGGTACTCCAGCGCTGGTCTTTAAGTACTCTTCGACGCTAGCTTTACCATTAGCCAACCCCTCCAGTACCTTATACCATGCCGGTGAATTTCCAGTATATAAGAGGTTGCTAATGTAACGCCAATCCCTGTAAAGGGTGGTGCCGTTCCATGTATGTGTTTTTTCTCACCTTTTTCACTATAAGCAATACAAAATTTGAACTCACTTAATGAATTCAAATGTTATATTGCTGGTCAATATATTAGATACGTGAAAGTGGTGAAAGCGAAGAAGATATCCTAAATATATAAAATTCTTTAACACTAATGTTTTGGAAGTGCTCTTATATGGCTATGAGATATGGAATATTTCGAATCGAGAGATGCCTCTGAAGCATTTTGAGAATTTTCTGGCCCGTTACAATTTCAAATCAAGATTGCGCACCAATCAAGAACCATTACCAACTTTCGGTCGTAATCGGAAATGCGGTTGGCTAAAAAATACACTTAGAAGGCCAGCTATTGATATAAGTCGTCAAGCCATCGATTGTAATCCCCAGGGTTTCAGAAGGTCGGAAGACACATAGTGCCGGCAAACTCTGAAGGAGTTCGAAATATCATAAACGAGATGAAAGTGATGACTACCGGTAAACACACGTAGATGGAAAACATTTGTTTAGGCCCTATGTTCCGCAAGGAACCAAAGGTCTTAATATGTATTAGACTTTATTCAAGGGTTACAATTAAGTAGCTCCCTTACATTTACTAGCACTTGAGAAATGAGCCGGTCTAAAGTGTATAAATAAATGGAATGTTGTATAAGAGGGTTGGGTGACAATGTTCTTTTCTTTGAAAAAAAAAATGATTTTTTTTCTATATACATAGAAAAAATGGATATGTTACAAAAGTAGATAAATATGATATCAAATATTTTTTTAAAACTAATTCATAAGAATAATAAAAAAACCTTCACTTTTAAAAAGTTTGAATTTAATTCCTTTAACTTCTCACACAATCCTCGTATTAATAAATAAAAATCTCTACATTCAGGTATATTTTTAAATTAAAATATATGCAAAAAAATGAAAAAAAAAAAATCAGTTTGACAACATTTATTCCCAAAAATAAAATATCACAACTTATAACAATATGAAATGAATACTCATGTAAATTTACGTGTACGTCGTAGCTAGCATCAAGTCATGTATGTAGAGCAAAAATAATCAAAATAAAAACTCATTTGATAGACAGCAGCGCACACACACATACATAAAAAGCTATGGAGAAGCAGCAGCAATTGAGAAACAACAAGTATAAATCATTATTTTTACTTTAACTCCTTACCCCCGGGCCATATATCTCTTTCTTGTTTTCTCAGATATTCCACACCAAAACAAAGAAAAAAACAACGACTGAAAGAAGAAAAAAAAAAGAATTTGAATGAACGAACATCTCTTGATCTCCATTGAACTATAAATGCTACAAATGTCAAAAAAGTCAAGTATTTCATAGCTGGGGTCACTTATTTATTCGTCCCACACACAAATTGGACAAACGACACGCATTTTAACTTACACATATGAGTACATCTACCGCTAGAATTATACTAGCATGATTGGATATTTATGCAAGTATTGTGAGGATGTACCTCTGTGTCTGTGTGTATTCCAGCATATGCATTGGTGGCTACATTTGCCATAGTGCATCACAAAGTAGAAATAAAACCAAAAAGAAGGTATAGTCAAACCAGTCGATATCATACCCTACAATAGTGAATGACAGGATAATTCTTGTAATTTTGAAAAACATTTTTTGTTAAATTTGTGTGAAATGTTGACTTTACAGGAAAAACTTAAACTTAGTTGAAATAAGTTTAAAAGATGTGAAATACTAAATTGTTTAAAAGTAATTTCCTTTCAATCCTGTACTTTCTTTAAAACTCACATCGCGGTTAAAAAAGGAGTTTTAGATTTTCACACAGGCCACATACAAATGTAGTTATGTATGTAGTTATCCTCTAAGCAGTATAACAAACTTACAATACCTTTCCTTATACATATTCCTATAGGGAATTCAAAATAGAACCATTGGACAGACAGTTCAAATGAAATAAAGTAAAAAATAAGCGCTAGAGTGGATAAAACAAAACCAAAAAAAAAAGGAGAAAGGAGAAAAACAACAACTCTATGGAAAAATACCGCCTGAGAATAATGTCATATGCAAAATAAATGGTTTTGAAATGAGTGAGTGTCTGAGTGACAGATGAAATTTATTTATTTCCATTTTTTTTAACACAGGAAATTTACTCATTTTTTTCATTTTATGTTTGTAGTCAAGTCAAAAAATTTAATGTTTATTTATGGATTACAATTGTAAGTATTTATTTGAAAACAAATTTAGGGCTAACATACTAAGCGTCTAAGTGTGAAAATAATTTAATTTATTTAAAATAAAACTTTGATATTACATTATATCAATTTAAGCCAAATAAATACAAAAAGGGGGTCACTTTAAAAACAAAATACATAAGAAAGTGTTTTAGCAGGTCAAGAACGTATAACTCATTACCCTGTATAATTCAGGTCGTCCAATTGTCAACAAATTTATAAGTTTTGTTAAATACTAAATGACATATGTGTTTTGCACTAGTTCTACTCAAAATTTTTAAATTCTCACTTTTTGAAAAAAATCTATGTACTATGGTCATATCCACCCACTGTAAACATTTTACATAACTTCCTCTACGATTTCGACAAAAAATTAAAAAGTATTTTAAAACGATCCTGAGTAAACTCGTAAAAGAGGATGTCCGAAAATTCTTTGGAAAGACCAAGTAGAGGAACATCTTTCAAAACTTGGCATACGAAATTGAAAATTATGCAAACAAAATCGAGGACCATGGAATTTTAAAATATACTTCTAATGGAGCTTAACCTTGAAGTGTATACCTGATCTGGCAAGGCATTTTTAACTTCTTTTTCTACTTTTTTTTATCAAAGTGTTATTTACAAGATGAAAAATTGTTTTTTTACAAGAAGAAAAAGTATGAGTTTAAACTTCGTTGGAGTGGCAATTGACCTATTTTTGGACTCATTGAAAGGCACCTATGTTTCACCTTCGTCTTTGAATGGCAAATGCATTAGTTAAAGCAGTTTCGCATAGCCTAATACTCAATAACTAGTGACTATAGCTGAGTTATGAGGTGAACCGATTTTTTTTAAATTTATTTTTTTAAGTGGTTCTGGCCGCGGATCCAAGTTGGTACCTCTGGTATTCTTGAATCACCTGCTATTCTATGACGCACGGTGGCTCAGAATAAATTTTCACTGGACAAAACCAATATTTTTCCTTGATATAGTTTCTTAAAATGTTTATGTCATCAGCTGGGAAACAGATCAGGGGCCAAATTACCGCATTCGGTATCGATCGAAAACTCAGACTTTTAAGCGAATATTGTGAAGTATACTTTTGGGATGTTCAAAGTTACTTCGATGCAAAAAGTTTATTGAAATTTGGTATTCATTTTGATTCGTTTTTAAAAATATATATTGTTCAATTAAAACTCATTTACTATTGTTCATCTTTTGGTAAATAACTTCCAAAAAATATAGTAAACTGTGCATCTCTTAAATAATTTTGATTATCCCTAAAGTATGCTTTACAAATGTTGTGAAAATATATAAGATTTCGATCAATATCGAATGCCGTAATTTGGCCCCAGAACTAAGGTAGCTAAAAAATGTTGTCAAAATATTATCAATGCTGAAAGCAAAGAATTTCAGTTAATTTTGAAAGATAAAGAAATTTTTAATTATTAATCTCATATTGATTACAATTTCTTGAAAATTATTTGATTAATAATGGGCTTCGGTTTTTTTTTGCTATGTCGTGTGAACTGTTGTTTTTAACAAATGGTATTCGCGGACCCTGTATAATTTGTAGTAAGTGTGTAGTATAATAAATTTGAAAACCCCATATATTCATCAAATTTCAAGTTTCATAACGTATAACTTTTAAAGAACCAAAAAAGAAAGAAAATCGATATTGTCCGAAGAATATCAACAGTGTTTTCCTTTAGCTGTTGTAAACATTGTAACCGCCCAGACCTGCCCGTAAAACACTTTTGTTATTTTAAGAATATACTCAAAATTTTTGCAAATAAAATTCTATCAGAATTGCTATTAATTTTTCGTATGCATACATTAACAAAAAAATATACATTCAATATTCGCGAAATTTTTCACATAAAAAATTGTTTTCAAAAACCTTTTCTACTTCCCAAACACAAACCTAATTTCGTGCACGTATAATTTACAATAATACAATCCCTAATCTAAAAGGATTATATATGTTTTCCATATTAGAAAATAGCAATTTAAAAATATTTTAATTATAAATTTAATGCCTGCGATTAATATTTTTAAAAAGATTTTTCTTCTAATACTTTGGTAATTTTAAAGAATACTATACAAAGAATATAAGAATCAAAATTTTTTCCTCAAAGACTAAAAATTCAACTCTAGTGCTACGGTGGTGAATGTTTTAAATATTAAAATAACTAGTTGGTATTAAACCATTTTACAAGAATACATAAAATTTTACTTTATCTAAACTATCGCAATTTATTGTTTTAAAAAATTCCACAATTCATTTAAATTAGTGATATATTGTTGCTTGAAGGCAACAACAAACAACATTTTTAAAAAATGTTAATATTACCAGAAAAATGTTAATCCATACGTATGAGTATGTCAGTAAAATGCACATTCATCATACGCAACATATTCCTTTCTAGTTTTCAAAGAAACTGTTGGAAAACATTTTGACGGACTACAGTATTGATATATAATATTTGTAATATTTACATCTGTTTATAGCGGGACCGTTTAAATTTTGTTAGTTCATGTTTATCAACTTCAATCTATGAAAGATAAAAACTTGGCTCATAAAATTCTGATGTTGGACTTGTTATAGACAGATAAAAATGTTGTAATAATTTGGTTCAAGGAAAAAATACCTTATCTTCTATAAGTTAACCTTAATGTTTACAACCAAAAAAATTATATTATATATACAACCAGCATACCCGGGTATGTCATACAGTTTATAAGGGAATTTGTATAGACTGAACAACAGTTTTGTGTTTATATCAATAAATTAAGGCCCTTGCATTCCATTTCATAAAAAAGAAAGCCATTTGATGCATCGGAATACTTTTATTAGTATTCTTCTCGGAACACTTTTACTAGCTGACGTCAGACATTCAAATATCGTCCATGCAATTGTCTTATGTTAAACTAATTGACATCCCTTGCATTGTGCATCGATGGGTACTTAACGATTTTTTTGCAATAAGCCGTTTTATAAGATAAGATAAGGACAATAGGCGGAAATATCGCAAGGAATGTGATAAATCAACAGCCGTATTCCAGGTGGTAAACAGAAACCTACAAAACAACTATATAGCAGGATCTAACATCACTGTTGATGAACACAGTCCTCACCGTGGTAGAACTGGATTCACGCAATATATTCATTCGATGCTGAAAAAATATGGGATAAAGGTATGGTGGGCTTGTGTTTCTCTTACATCTTATCCACTGAGGGGACAGCTAAATACTGAGTTGGTGCCTTCTGCAGAAAGGGGAAAAGCAGGGTGAACAAGTCGTTTAATGCGGAAGAAACATTGGGTACCGTCAACAAAAGGCAAACATTTGTTCTGGCTAAATTTTATTATCAAAAAGAAAGAGAAGTAGAATCTTTAGTCTTTGGATTTAGTAATTATATATTTATAAAAAAACAAGTCCATTGAGCTTTTATCCACATCTCATTTCAACATTAAAGTTGAAGGTGCAAACCGAAACCAGTTATGATGTTAGATTACAATAATTGTAAATGGTCTTAAATCCTCTACAAACAGTAGAAGAATTATACTTAAAAATCTTAGTGAACAATTAGATATGAAGGAAATTCAGATCCGTCCATAAGATCCTCAAATAATGAGGCATTTTTTATCACGCTGCATAGTTGAGTTTATTTTAGTAAAATCAAATTATGATTCAGTAATTGTTCCAGACGAACTTGATGACACCAGAAGCACAAACGAAATTGCTATGTGTAAAATAAAAGGAGATCTACAAAAAATGCTTGCAAAGGATGTCAAAGATCAGTCTGTGCGGAATTTGCCATACATGCTCAAACAAAAAAAAAATTGGAAAAAAACTACTTAACATTTTCGTAGGTATCTCTATTTTTTTTTATAAAGAGATGTTATTTTTAACGATATATATATCAATGACATATGTATTAAGCATTTTGTACATATTTTTTTCATCTTCACTCAAAAAATTATTTGATTTGTTTCGTGCATACCCGGGTATGTCGGTTGTATGGTAAATGGGTAAATCTCAAAAACTACTCGTAGATTTTTTCAAAAAAAAAAAAATAAAATAAATAAATTATTTTTTTAAACATTAAAAAACTATATTTTATAAGCGTATTTAAAATTTCAAGTCGATACCTTATTCGGTGACCAAAATATATCAAATTGAAAATGAAAAACATACCCGGGTAGGTGGTTGTAGACATAATGGTAAATAGTTGAGTTTTTATATTTTGTGATATAAGTAAAAGTATTATCTAACACTTTTTTTTTAATACACCCTTCGTATTTGTCAATTTTGTTTTTTCTTATTCGTAACTTTTTTGTCCTCCAGACAATAACGGATGTATATTAAAATATATATAATAATTTCATATATATTTACAACCAAATTTTATCATTTTTTAATTTTTAATAGATAAAATTATTATTATTATTATTTAGCTTTAACATATAAATTCATTATACTTTTTATATGTTCTTTATATTATTATTAGTTTTTTCATACAGAAATTCTTGTTAAATGTTACAAAAAGTTTCAATTCATTAAAATACTTAGCTTAGTTAAATTTAATATTGTTATGAATAAATTATTTATTTGCCTTATTCTTTAGAAATTTGCCGTGATAAAACTAAAACTTCCGAGAATTGACCTCTAACAATCAATTCAATCATTTTGCTTTTCTAACAACTAATTAAATCCGTTAGACATTATCTAATAAACTTTTGTATTCACTTGTTTTAAAAATTTAACAATAAAGGATTTAAAAAATGATGTATTGTAATAAAAATTTATTTTATTAAAGGATTTAAATCAATTAAGCTTTTATGGAATTACGTTGAAATAGTTATGAGAGTGAACGCTTATATGAGGTTTTGAATAAAGCGCAATTAAAAATTTTAGCCATAGATTAATGAATTATATAAAGGCTGAATTATGAAAGGCTTAAATTAATTTGCGAAACTAATATTTGTATTTATTTAAATAACAATATAACACAATTTATATTGTATGTATACATATATTTGTATAGAATAACCAATTATCAGTTTCTGCTTTAGTTTTTGTTTCATTTTGGTACCACCAGTTTCATGTGAACATGAGACTTACTTCTAAACAAAGCTTCTTTTACTGTTTTGTGTTTAACTGGTTAACTTTTTCTTGTACACGTTTCAAAAGTCAAATAATTTAATAAATGAATTAAGGTCACCATTTAGTTATTTTCGAAATAACTTAGGCATTTTTTTCAATTAAAAATTTTTATTAAAACTCACCAATAAACTCAAGTAATACTCAAAGTAATACAAACGCTTACCTAAAAATAAATAAAAACAAACAGAATTAATAATATATGTGTTATTAAATTATCATATCGCACTTGTTCAACAAGAGGGTATTAACTCAAAATTTTTAAATTTTCACCTTTTAAAAGAAATTGATGTGCAGTAGTCTTATCTACCCACTGTAAAAATCTGGCATCATTTTCAAAATAATTTCACCAAAAAAAAAAACTACAGTTTTACCCCTCTTCCTTATATGAAAGTTGTACTAAAATAAAATAGTTTTTTGACTCTACTGAAAATTTATCATTTTTGAAACATTTGTAAATCAAGTATTTTTATCTTACTAGCTTTTTATTGCTTATTCATATATACAAGTTCTCAAAAGTTTATATCAATCAAATCAAATTTTTCACTTTTCACACCGGAAAAAAGGGTTAAGTATACCCAAGTTTTACTTTATATAAACATTATTAAAATTAAACATAAATAATATTTATGAAGCATTTACATAAATTCTGATCAAAAAATTACTATTTTTTGCGAAATTCGCCGAACTCGAACACAAGCTACGGGGAAATGATTTAAGCAATTGACCTCAGTTTTCTGAGTTCTATTGTCTTATTTATATATTTTATTACACCGAAAAACTAAGAAATAAGTTTTGAAAACCACCGAATATGAAAAAAACTAAGTAAATATTTTTATGTTTTAACAAAATTAAACTACTAATTACTCACAAGTCTTGAAATGATAAATCATGTCTTACTTTAACAGTTTTTGTCCCAAGTAATTTTGTTCAGCGGTTTATCCTTAGGCGTGTGGTCAAGGACACAAGTTTTAGGGGAGAAATGGCAATAACTCCGAAACTGTCTTATGGATTTCAACTTCAGACTTCAAGGAAAGCTGCATTAAATAACTTTTAAATTTCATTGTCTTTTATTTTACAAATAAATTTTAAATGAACAAAATGTAGCAAAAACTGCGAAACAATCATTTTTCCGCATAACAAATGGGCTCAAAAACTTTGGGCCCGTGGCGAGGATTCGTTTCCTTAAAAGAAAACAATAATATTTTGCACAAGTTTGATTGACATAATTTGGTCACATAATTTTATTATTAGAAGTCGATCAGAGACAAAAGTCAAAAAACTATCCACCCTTGGACTAACTCTTAAATGCAATATGATTAAAAAGTTACGCCTAAACGACTGCAACACTTTTTGCTCAAATTATGCGTAACAATTTATATGACTTTTTTCAGAAAATTTTGAGCTTTGTTTTACGATCAGTAAATTTCGGCAAATTTTATTCGCTCAGTCTACAGAAGAGACTTTCGCCTATCATGAGGTAACGTTGGGAGCACCGAGTAGAACCGATCCAACTTAGTTTTTGCAAAAAAAAAAAAAAAACGAAAACACTAAATTTTGTAGAACTTTTTTTACTTCCAGATATCTCCTAAACTACATACGAAATTAAGTTATTTTCTTCTGCTGACTAAAACCAAGGTTCTGTATCTTAATTAAATCGATATCAATATTAAAGCTGCGAAGCTATATTCGATGCATGAGCTACTATGTTTGATTAGAAATTTCATCACTTTTTGTTTAAGAACATTAGCACATTTTCATACCTTTTTTAAACACATACTATAACTTTTTCTGCAAAACAAAAATTGATCCTTAATACCTAAACTCTTGTCTATAGAACTGCATCATTTGATTTTTCAAATGCTGTGGACAAAAAATGACTTTTTTGCAGCAGACATACCATTGTGCACCGTGTTCAAGCTTTTTTTTATTATTTTTTTCTCTTTATGAGGAAGACTTAGAACTCATTTTTAAATTATAATATATTGTAGTGTTGTAATTTAAATTTTTATGCAGATAGCACAGGCCAATAAAAAAATAGAAATCGTAGTTAGTTCCTTTTTGTTTGACAAGCAGGGAAAATTTAAAATTCAAATTTAATTTTGCTTGACATCACATCAGCTTCTGAAGAAGTCACTAGTCAACTTAACCATATGTCATTCAACTCGATAATGCCCCGTCTTTACTGACACAAATATGTATTTATATAGTCTTTATAGTTAGAGTCTTTTAGAATATTTTCTACCCAAACGGAGCCCCATCTGCCTGGAATGAATACACCATCTCGCAAAAGCTCATCTGTCATTTTTTAATTTTTATACCGGTACCCTTCGAGCTACAAATAGCTGTAGGTCTCAAAGTAGAAACCGAAGCCGATTTTTTTTGAGTAGAGAGCCGTCGACCTTATTACAAGTCAATATACTACCTTTAATCAGGAGTTGTCATAGTAGATATATACCTCGAGAAACTAGTAAAGCGTTATCTAGCAATTGATCAGTAGTACGTTATATATAAGGTATCTTGTAAAAGATCACCATAACTATTGTTCGAAAAATGTGATAGCTCCCCTCCTATAATATAATAGCTCTCCTGAAGTAACCTGCGCATTGATAATATCCTATAGTATAATTGGACTTTCTTCCACTGATCAATGTTAGGCTTTTATCCCCATTGCTTCTCAATTACCCATTTGGACACGCATAGTAAAGGTCTTTTTTATACCTTCATATTGCATTTTTTATCCAGTAGGAATCCAAGGTACTTGGAACAGTCCGCAGTTTTTTTTTATTTTTTTTAATATTTTTTTATATCACTTTAATTGTTTTTAGAAATTCAATCATTTACAGTTTTTCAAATATATAATGAATATGTGAATAATAAAACTCTGAATGAAAGACAAAATTCTGCGAACGTCTTAAGGGAATTAGAAATCAATACAAAATATATGAGACTTAAGAACAACTAAAAAAATACAAATATTTGCAAACGTACTTACTTATAAAGACATACTCGTACACTAATACGAAAGCAAATATTTGTATATTATATTCTCAAGATTATGTATTTGTGTCTGCGTAAAATAGATTTGTAAATAAGTATGTAATTTACTTAACATGAGTATGTAAATACTAATGAAAACCTGGAAAGTACTTTAAGCTTAAAAAAATGAGGAATTTAATCGTAGACTAGTTCCGTTTTTTTTTTCTAATGAAAATGAAGAAATAAAAATTTCATATTCGCAAGTATGTATTTAGTTATATTTACAATATACATCTATTTCTTATCCTCAAGGATTTTAACTTATACACATACTTAAACACATATTACCACATATTTATTTACACATCTATATGGAATACATAAAAATCTTTTGACAAATAATTGCATAAGTGTGTGTAAATGTAAAAATACATATGTATATATGTGTATGTGTGTACTTACGGTTATGTATACGTTAAAAGTATCAAAATGTTGACATTTAGCAAATATTTACAAGTATGTCAAGTAGAATGTTTGAGTGTATGTATTTATGTTAAACTCAAAGGGATTCTATGAAGAATAAATTTAAATGAAGTACATACTGTGTGTAAACGATCAAATACAAAAGGGAATTATGACTAGAGCATCTATAGAATGTACTTAAATAATAGTAGTAGTGGTAGTTGGATGTAAAATGTTTTTACTCGTTTTCATAGTTTATAGAACGAATTTATTTAATTATTTGCAAGTATGTTATGTGTATAGTATTTACTTTTAATTAAAATTTTCTTCAGTTGGTCATAAGAAATTTGAGACGATTAAAGAAGCTTCATATTATACTGGGAGAAATTTAAGTTTTTATTTAGGTTGGTTGGCATTAAATGATATGTTTATATGTTACACGACATTAGGATTTGTATCGTATGATGAGGATTTCAAATCTGTGATTAAAATTTTGTAAAATATATATATAAAAAGATTATACCAAATTGTTTCATACCAATTTAAACTTTTTTACTATTGTTCATCTTTTGGCAAATAACTGCAAAAAAATATAGTAAACTCTGCATCTTTTAAATAATTTGGATTATCCTTAAAGTATGCTATACAAATATTTTGAAAATATGTAAAATTCGATATGTCCCCATAATTTGTCCCCGTAATTTGGCCCCAGGTACCCTAAGCAGTGCATGGATTTCAACCAAAATTAGTAGAAATCTTTGTTGGATAAACTTATAAACGTTTGCCGAATTTTGTGAAATTTTGTTGAGAATTCCGGCTTATACATTGAAAGCAAAAATTAGTGAAATAATTTGGGTTCAAGGCAGTTACCTCAAAGGGTCAAGGGATCTCAACTAAAATAAGTATAACTTTTCTAAAGTCAATTACTAGACGTTCGCCGATATTTTTCAAATGCTGTTAAGAATTGCGGATTATACATTAAGAAAAAAAAAACAGGTGAAATTGGGGATCCAAGACAGGTACCCCAAAGGAGTCGACTTATTTCAACCAAAATTAGTGGAACCGTTTTAAATATTAATTTATTAAATTTACTAATCATAAAACAAAGTTCAAAATTTTCTGCAAAGTCACTTTAATTCTTGTGCATAATTTAAGTAAAAAGTGTTGCAGTCATCTAGGCGTAACTTTTCAATCAAATTGCATTGAAGTTTTAGTCTAAGGCAGGTACACCTAGGAGTAGACAGATTTCAACCAAAATTAGTACAGCTCTTGTTTAGGTCAACTTATAGTCGTGTGCGGATTTTAATCAAATTTTGTTAAGAACTGCACTAGTATATCAAAAATAAAAATATGTGAAAATTGGGATCCAAGGAACGTATCAGAAGGAGTCGTCGAGTTTTAACTTAAATTAGTTGACCTCCTTTTTGAGTAAATTAATAGACGTGTGTCAAATTTCATGAAGTTCTGTTAGAAAAATAGGTGAAAAAATTGCCGTTCAAGGCAGGTTTTTCAAGGAGTCAACGAATTACAACCAAAATTGGTAAAGCCCTTTTTTGAGTAAATCAATAGACGAGCGTTGAATTTCAAATAATTTGGGTTGAAATTGCGACTTGTATATTGAGAAGAAAGATTGGTGAAAAATTGGGGACCGAAGGCAGGTACCACAAGATGTCAATGGATTTCGAAAATTTTGTGAAATGTTGTTATCTATGATGTATGATGAAGTACCACTGTGCTCCATGAAAAAATTTTGAGGTCAAATATCAAAGTCATAAAATATGTATTCAATTTAAAACAGATTTCAATTTAATATCTGTTGTTGTTGTTATTGAACTATCTAACTAGAAAAGGATAACAATGTTTCAATTTTTTGACACTCAAACTTCTTAAATTAGTCAAATATTAAAAAAAACAATAAAAATATATGAACTAAAGGAAAATTATCAATTTTAAAATAATAATTGAAAAAAAAAAACGAAAATAATAAGTTTGTAAAATTTTTCATTACTTCCACATGAAACTCATTAAGCTAATAATTGACATCCGTTTCCTCTTTCACTTTTTGTTTTTGACTTGACTGCTTCCCTTTTGCAAGAACTTAAAACACGCTCTCATTTTCATGCTTTCCTTTGGCTTTTATCTATAGGGTATAAGTATTTCTTTCCTTTTTTTTTTTGTTCTTATTTGGTTGATGAACATTATAAAAATGTATAAGTATTTAACAATGTGAAAATATTTTACTTATACAAATTTATGTTTGTACAATATATTCGCTTAAAAGAATATTTTTTTCAATTTTTCACCAATTTTTAACAGTTTTTTTTATTTGTAGTTGCTGGCTATTTCTTTCCTTTTTTTTATTTTCATTTTCTGTTCGCTTTCAACTCAATTTTTATCCTTTTATATCGTTGAAAGTACGTGTCACGTCATCAGTCAACTTCAAGTCTTAAGTAGAACGTATGTAGTACATGTTCTATGGAGGCTACATTTAAACATACACCCATAAAAATTGGCACCCATACCCATACAAGACAAAACTTTATATGTGTAACAAAGTTTTTTTTACATCTCTTAATTTCTTTCATTTTATTTTTTTTGTAGATTTCGAGGGTAAAATTTCAAAAAAAAATAAAAAGTAGAGAAAAGTTTAAATAAAAGAATTTCAGTTTCGTATCAGAGTACGTGTGAGAATGCCTGAGTGTGTGCGTGGCTGCCACCACAGTTAATTATTTTACATTAAATTAAATAATGATACACTTTTGCAGACCTTCTGTCGATGCAAAGAAGAAATTTTAAACAGCCAGGAATTTCTGCTGCTGCTGTCGTTGCTCCTCCTGCCTGCCATCGAAATGATGAAGAGTTATGTAAGTGGTATGTAAAAGTATGAAAAGAAAAAGCCGAAAACGTGACATAATTTACATATTATATTAAAGTTGCTGTTCAGTATACCCCCCATTTGCCACCTCTTTGCCATACTCTATCACCGCGATTCTTTATATTTTATTTATTTCATTTTTTATTATTTCGTTAGCCTTCTTTAAGTAGTTTTATTTCAATTTTTATTTTATTTTCTGCAGAAATATTGTTGTGTAAATGTTTTATATAAATTTCTTTACATTTACATATTTAATATAACTTACAAATACATATGTTGTTGTGTATTATTTACATATAGGTTAATTTTTTGAATGTGTAAATGAGGCCGGCTCGCAAAAAACTTGTACCAGTCCACAGAAAATATTTAAGTTTGATCGATTTTATATTAATTTTTAGAAAAATCTTTGTTTAATACCAAAAGTTGCATTTTTATTGTGACTACAAACAGTGCAATTTGTTAACTTTGCTTCGAGGTATGTGAAACCCCATATTAATGTTCTGAGCGTTGCACAGTGCGAAAAGTAGAGCAGTGAAATTTGACACACTTGTTAAGTTTTATATAGATAAGAAAAATTCAAAAGGAACTTTGAAATCCGTCGACTCCTTGCGGTACCTCCCTTGGATGCCCAGCTTTTCACCTATTTTCTTCTTAATATATTACCAGTATCTTCAACAATATTTTCACACTTTAATTATTTAACCCACTAATGTGCTCTACTAATTTTGGTTGAAATCCGTTGACAACTCCCTTGGATCCCCAGCTTTTCACCTAATTTTCTTCTTAATGTATTACCAGTATTTTTAACAATATTTTCACACTTAACCCACTAAAGTGCTCTACTAATTTTGGTTGAAATCCGTTGACTACTTGGGGTACCTGAATTGCAAACCCCATTTTAATGTACTTTATTATTAAACTATAAGCCGTAACTCTCAACAAAATTTAATGAACTTTGGCAAAAAAGAATTCTACCAATTGTGATTAAAATTCATCGACTCCTTGGAGAACCTTCCTTGGACCCAAATTTTTTCATGTATTTGCATTCTTAATCTATATGCCGTACTCTCAACAACGTTGTCTATAATAGCCATCAATAACTTATTTATAAATAATAAAAGAACTAATATAAGGATTAATAACTACAATTTGATTAAAACGTAAAGCCTGAAGGTATACAATACTTTTTTATTATAAGGAATATTCTTGACTATTTTTTATAAGTTTAGATTTTTCCAAAAAATTGACAAAAATTGGTGATTTTTTTTAACTAATTCGATAGAAAAGCCTTTTGCCTTTCATTTTATTACAAATGTTTTCATATAAAAAAATTTTCTACATACAAAAATTTTCTATAGAAATTTTTTCATATAGAAAAATTTTCTATAGAAATTTTTTCATATAGAAAAATTTCCTATAGAAATTTTTTCATATAGAAAAATTTCCTATGAAAATTTTTTCATACAGAAAAATTTTCTATAGAAATTTTTTCATATACAAAAATTTTTTATAGAAATTTTTTCATATACAAAAATTTTCTATAGAAATTTTTTCATATACAAAAATTTTCTATAGAAATTTTTTCATATAGAAAAATTTTCCATAGAAATTTTTTCACATCGGAAAATTTTTTTCATATAGAAAAATTTTCTATAGAAATTTTTTCATATAGAAAAATTTTCTATAGAAATTTTTTCATATAGAAAAATTTCCTATAGAAATTTTTTTTATATAGAAATTTTTTTATATCGAAAAATTTTCTAATGAAAATATTTTTCATATATTTCTATTTTGTATAGAATATTTTTCATATAGAAAAATTTTCTACAGAAATTTTTTCATTTAGAAAAAAATTTTGTGTAGAAATTTTTTCATACAAAAAAAAATTCTATAGAAATTTTTTTATACAGAAAAAAATTCTATAGAAATTTTTTCATACAGAAAAAAATTCGATAGAAATTTTTTCATACAGAAAAATTTCTATAGAAATTTTTTCATTCAGAAAAAAATTTCGTATAGAAATTTTTTCATACAAAAAAAAAATTCTATAGAAATTTTTTTATACAGAAAAAAATTCTATAGAAATTTTTTCATACAGAAAATTTTCTATAGACATTTTTTCATACAGAAAATTTTCTATAGACATTTTTTCATACAGAAAATTTTCCATAGAAATTTTTTCACACAGAAAAAATTTATATTATTTTTCTATAGAAATTTTTTCATATAGAAAATTTTATAGAGATATTTTTTTATATAGAAACATTTTAATTTTTTCATGTAGAAAAATTTTCTATAGAATAATATTGATGTAGAAAAATTTTGTATAAAATATTTTTCGTATAGAAAAATTTTCAATAGGATCCATGGTTAGAACCTCTAACAGAGCAAATTGTTGGAGTTACTAAGATTTTTTCAAAAATTAATATATAGATTCCCGGAAAACAAAACAACTTTGTCGGGTAAGTGAGGTATTGGGTAAAAGCCGAAAATGTTTTCAATGGTGATTTGTAGGCAGAACATCTCAAAGAGAGAGTTGGTGGAGTTATTAAAATTTTTCAAAATTGAATATGGACTATGCTTAGGAGGATTCAACAAATAAGGAATCGGGTTGTAGCTAAGGATATTATTTATGGGGACCTATAGGTAGAACCTCTAACGAGATGTGTCATTTTTTATAAATTCCGTTTTTTGAGCTGTTTTTTCAAAGTTTTTAATTTTAGTAAAATAAAAGGTAAAACCTCTATATTAGTAATTAAAGGATAAGTCAATTAAATTTAAAGTCTTGCAAAAATTGTATATAAATTCAAATGTAGTGCTGCGAAATAGCAATTGTGTAACGTAGGATTTTAAAGTGGTATCGGGCTGTTAAAAGTAGCTTCTTAGTTCACGAAGGGGTGATATATTTCTATTTGTTTCCCTTGGCTCATACCCAGGATTTGACATACTCTGAATTTCCGGTCAGTGGAACATTAAGCTGGTTCTAGTTATTTATGTACCTTTTAGTTTACCTGAAAAGACACAATTACAAAAATCCTTCGTTTGGTGTTTAAATTTCTAGTAAAATTTTTGAGCTTTAAACTTTATTAGATCTCGTTAGCATCTAAATTTCATCAAATACATGTTTTTTAATTTCTTTCTTCTTTCTTCGGTATGGGCCTTTGTGTTCCTTCCTTAGCTCCCGACGCTTTTCTAGTTTTACACTTGTAACTACTGACTGTAGAGTTGCCATTTCTCTCAAAAGTGGCATTAATTCTAGAAAGCGAGAGAAGTGGAGAGAAATTAAAAACATACTATTTTACCTACACCAATACTTATACTAAATATTTAATTGCAAGCATATAATATTATTTCTGAATTAACCCTTAAACTTCCAAATGCAAATACTTACTTCCTTTGTTACATTTACATTAAGTCCTGATAAAGCTCCCAAAATGCATTTATATACATATGTGTTACTTTTATATGTAAATTCGAAAAATATTGATTATGCTTTGAAATTAATTTAATTACCTTTACAAGGATTTTCTTTTATAACAATTCACTTCCGCTTCAATAATACTTGTACGATAATTACAATTACATACTCATTATTACATCCTTGTACTAAAATTTGCTTTTGTTGTTTGCAACTATACAAATCCTTAGATACAAGTACATATGCAGTTATTTTTTGACATTGGGACGTAATTATACGCATTTGGAAAATTGTTATATGAACATAAGCTTTTTTAGTATGTAAGAAACTCTTTAGATAACTTAGATTTAATTATATTTAATAATATAATTAAAATGGATTTTTGTATAAATAATATAAGACAATGTACAATAAAAACAAAAATTTGAATATTATGAAAATTGCATTTGATTTCGAAGTTTATGTCTTTGGATTATTTTAGGGGAATTATAATCTACCCACTTTTAAACACACTTACTACAAATTATCTGCATAGTAATCTAAATATTTAAGTATTTTGTAAAATTAGAAAAGGTTTAAAAACACACTATTAAATAAACTTCTATATAATTGTTTAGTCTATTACAACGATATGAATGTTTCCTTTAATGCATAAACTTTAAATACCTTTTGACCTATTTCATGATTCAAGCTCATTTTCTAACGAAATTTTTTCATATAGAAAAATTTTCTTTAGAAATTTGTTCATATAGAAAAATTTTCTATAAAAATTTTTTCAGATAGAAAATTTTTCTACAGAAATTTTTTCATATAGAAAAATTTTCTATAGAAATTTTTTCATATAGAAAAATATTCTATAGAAATTTTTTCATATACAAACATTTTCTATATTAATTTTATTATATAGAAAAATTGTTTATAGAAATTTTTTTCTATAGAACAATTTTTTATAGAAACTTTTTCATATAGAAACAATTTTATAGATATATCTTCATACAGAATTTTTTTATCGAAATTTTTTCATATAGAGACATTTTCTATAGAAATTTTTTCATATAGAATAATTTTCTATAGAAATTTGTTTGTTAAATTTTTTAAATTAAATAAATTTTGTTATTCAAAAAAAATTTTTATAGAAACTATTTTATAAAGAAAAATTTTCTATAGAAATTTCTGTATTAAAAAAATTTTTCTATATAAATTTTTTCATATAGAAAAATTCTGTACATAAATTTTCTAATTAAATTTTTTCATATATAAAAATTTTCTGTAGAATTTTATTCATATGGAAAAAATTTTTAAAGAAATTTTTTCATATAGAAAAATTTTCTATATAAATTTTTTCATAAACAAAAATTTTCTATACAAATTTCTGCATATACAAAAATTTTCTGAAGACATTTTTTTCATATAGAAAAAATTTAATAGAAATTTTTACATATAGAAAATTTTCTATAGAAATTTTTTCATATAGAAAAATTTTCTATGGAATTTTTTTCATATAGCAAAATTTTCTATAGAAATTTTCTCATATGGAAAAATTTTCTATAGAATTTTTTTCTAAAGAAAAATTTTTATATAGAACAATTTTCTATAGACATTTTTTCATATAAAAAATTTTTCTATATGAAAAAAATTATTAATAATTTATATTAATCTATAAAATTTTTTTATAAAGAAAAATTTTCTAAAGAAATTTTTCATATAGAAAAATTTTTTATAGAAATTTGTTTTATATAGAAAAAGTTTTAGTAGAAATTTTTTTATTTAGAAAAATTTTCCATAGAAATTTTTTCATATAGAAAAATTTTCTATTTTTCACATAGAAATTTTTTCATATAGAAAAATTTTCTAAAGAAATTTTTTCATATAGAAAAATTTTCTTTAGCAATTTTTTCATATAGAAAAATTTTCTTTAGCAATTTTTTCATATAGAAAAATTTTCTATACACATATTTTATATAAAAAAATTTTCTTTACAAATTTTTTCATATAGAAAAATTTCCTATAGAAATTTTTTCATATAGAAAAATTTTCTAGAAAAATTTTTTCATATAGAAAAATTTTCTATAGAATTTTTTTCATATAGAAAAATTTTCGATAGAAATTTTTTCATATAGAAAAATTTTCTATACAAATTTTTTCATATAGAAAAATTTTCTATAGAAATTTTTTCACATAGAAAAATTTTCTATAGAAATTTTTGTTATATAAAAAAAATGTCGATATATATAGAAAAAAATTCTGTAAAAAATTTTTTCATATTGAAAAATTTTCTATAGAAATTTTTTTATATAAAAAAATTTTCTATAGAAATTTTTACACATAGAAAAATTTTCTATAAAAATTTTCTCATGTAGAAAAGTTTTCTAGAGAAATTTTTTTGTATAAAAAAATTTTGGATAGAAATTTTTTTTTATATACAAAAATTTTTTCATATAGAAAAGTTTTCTATATAAAATTATAAAACTATTTGTTGGTTTCTGTATTTTTCAGCTTTTTAAGGAAAGCAATTTCTAGTATAAAAAAATTTCTTTTTACTAAGTACTTATTTTGCTCTATATATTAAAACTTTTGCAACTAAAGCGAAAATATTTAAATACGTTCTTGATTCATTTTTTTTTTCATAAAAAAACCTCTTCACTTTCTTTGGAAACTTAATTTAAAAAAAAAAATTCAAAATACAATTTCCTTTGAACATACTCGTATCTATATTTAAAACCGTATTTGTGTGATATCATTTATTTAGTTTAAAAATATTCATATGTACGAATGTTTTTGGTAGTCACGTATTTAAGTTTCAAATTTGAAATGATGGTGTGCGTGTCCTTTTTTATACATATTTCGCTTTCATTTCTTGAAATCTCGACATTTAACACAACGACATAAAATGAAAAAAAAGAAAAAAAAAACACTTACAAAGAAGAAATGTAAATTTCCTTTTTCTTGTTAAGCAACTATGAGGAGTAAACTGAAAATGCATTTTCTTTATGAGGTTTTATTTTGACTATTTGCTACAATTGCCAAAAATTGTATAATCATAAAAATGAAACTTGTAGCAGTGAGAGGTAAAGTGACGGGGGAAAACAAACAAAAAAAAAAGTCGAATCGAGTAACATAAAAAAATCTGTAGATACGCAATCAACTTTATTACATCTTAGAATGAAAATTACTAACAACAAAAATAAATACAATAAAAAACATATATTTATTTAAACAAAATATAAAACAAACGCTGAAATGAGTTTCAAGCCATCAAAAAATAGTTGTTATATATTAAATGTAGTAGCAATGATGGTTGGGATTGCGACCAGTTACAATTTCCAGAGCAAAAGATGCTTACAAAAAAAAAACGACAACTTGTGACGCCTTTGTTCTTGTCGTCTCTTCAATACATAGACACATACATACATATTAAGCAGGCTGATAGACGGACGAAAGGACAGACAGTCACTTAACTAAAATGTTTGGACGAACCTTTAAAACAGTACAAACAGACAGACAGAGTTATAAACATTTTACAATGATATCAAGTGGAGACAATAAAACAACATTTTAAAAGACAAAACTATCAGTCTATGACAAATACATACAACTAGTACAACAACATCACTATCAGCAGCAACAGCAACTACAACAACATATACTACAATATCAGAGCCAGTTGTATTAAGAGCAATAACAACAACTATAAAATAACTTTTATACTACAATATTGTATTTATTTACAACACTATTATAGTGACAGGCCATCATTTAGTCCTCCATTCATTTGGCTGCGAGAGAAGATTTTGTGACTGGTTATAAATAACGAAATAGAGTTTGAATATGTTTTTATACCCTTCACCACTATAAGTTGTTAGGGTATATATGGTATATGCTGATGCTTGTAACACGTAAGTGCATATACGTACAAATTCAATATATGCAACACGATTGACTCCGAATGCCTTACTGCGACGATTTTACGATATCGGTACAGAATTACTGTTGAGCGGGTGAATGGTGTGCTGTCTGACTACTGTCACTCTTATAGCTACGAAGATCCTTTCGGACATCCATTCTAGGGGACATAACTCCGTTAAATGGTGGTTCGGATGATCTGTACGATATCACCTTAGAAAGAACTGCTTTGTTAACATTTGGCTAACCACATGTGAGCTAGTTTCAGCTTGTTGGCTATCTATCACAGCCTGATATTATCCTGGGGGGTGTATTTTGGCACATTTGGAGTCCACAAGGCTGCAGCATAATTTGCCATTGACTTTTCCCCAAGCGCTTCCTGCTAGCGACTTGAGTATCTTATTTGTACTGCGTACTTTATCGCAAGTTGATATGTGATGAGGACGAGTATAAGCTGTCGAATTTCACTTTTAATATTTTTAGGTTTTCATCGATATTTTTACACCCTTAATATTTTTAACTAAAAATATCTATCTGTCTGTCTACTTTGTTCTCTTGTATTAAGCGATGTGTCCTATTTTTGGATGAATGGATTATATGTCGATATTTTCAACTTTTGTGGTTTGAATTGAATGATCTAGGTCCCAACGATATGTGATTTCAAAAGGCCATCGCTACGCACAGTGATATTTCTTCATACATACAACTGCAAATGATAGCAGGAATGATCCTACAACGATGAAATTTGATACACTTATTTAGTTTTATACAGATAAATAAATTCAAAAAAACTTTGAAATCCATCTACCCTTTGGGTTAGCCTCCCGTGGAACCCAATATTTTCGCTTATTTTTTTTTTTCTCAATGTATAACCGGTAATTTTCACCAGAATTTCATGAAATTATGCGCAACTCTATTGCTTGACCCAAAAAAGTGCCTCTCTAATTTTTGTTGAAATAGAAAAAAACTCCTTGGGTTGCCTCCCTTGGACCTCCATATTTTTAATTATTTTTATTCTCAATGAATAAAATAGAAATTGATACAATTTGACACACTTCTGTTTCCTGATACAAAAGTTAGCTCTAATAGTTTTGGTTGAAATCCGTCCACTCCTTGGGGTACCTCCCTTGGACCCCAATTTTCTCACTTAATTTCCTTCTCAATGTATAACCTGCAATTTTCAATAGAATTTGATAAAATTTGACACACCCCTATTTGTTAGATGCAAAAAAGAGCCCCATTAATTTTAGTTGAAATTCAATAACTCCTTGGAGTACCTCCACTGGACCATTATTTTTCACTTATTTTCCTTCTCAATGTATAAAACGCAATTTTTTAATAGAATTTGATGAAATTCGGTACACTTTTATTTTTTGACCCAAGAAAGAGCTCAACTAATTCTAATTGAAATCCGTTTACTTCTTGGAATACCTGCCTTGGACCCCTAGTTTTTTATGTATTTTTATTCTCAATGATTAAAGCAAAGTTCTCAATAAAATGTAATGAAATTCGTCACATGCCTATTAGTTGATCCAAGAAAGAACACTACTAATTTTTCTTGAAATCCGTAGACTCCTAAAGTAAATCTCAAGATAATATAATTTGATTAATAACTGCAGTTTAATTAAAAATTGAAGCTTGAAGGTATGCAATGCTTTTTTATTTTAAGCATTATTCCAGACTTTTTTTAAATAAAAATGACACCTTTATTTTGCCAGTTAAAATATTGTTTATACATAAGTCTTTAAATTTCAATAATTTTACCATAAATTTATGTTTCACAACATTCAGCTGTCTTCAACCGATTTTCTATATATTTATATATAATATAAAAAATACAGATTTTTCATTGTCAAATTCTTCGTTATAGAATGGCATTATTAGATTTTTGGAAATTGATAGTCAAAAAATGAATTTTTTGTAATCCATTGTCATCTCAAGTGGAGATAATTGTAACTGGTCAGCAAAGTCGACCTGAATAAGTCAAAAATATCTGAATAAGAAAAAAAAAAACGGAATATTGCCACTTTAAATGCCTTTCTGCCTGTCATGGAATTATATGTAAGTTTGTGCTGATGTTTGTAACACATGGAAATAATGGTCTAAGATCCACCTTTAAGTATACCAATAGACTTAGAATCACTTCATGAGCCGATTTAGCGATGTGAGTCCTTCCGTCCGTCCATCCGTCTGTCTGGCTGGACCCCCAAGTAAATCCTTTATTCAATGTATAGGTCGCAATTCTATAGATAATGAGATGAAATTCGGCACATATAATTTTTGGATAGTGCCTATTTAAATTCGTCAAAATTGGCCCATTATTTATGGTACCTCCCATAGGTCCCACTTCCCGGAATTAATATTTTGGCCACAAATGTTAATATTTTTTCATGAAACTTAAAATGAATACTGCTTTACGGTTCATATTTGACTATAGTTCCCATAAAAACTCTTCTATAAAAATGCTTTTAATCAGACAAAAAAAAACCAAGAAGTATAAAGTATTAAAGGGTATCATATGGTCGGGCTTGACCGACTATAGTACTTTCTTACTTGTTTTTTTTTTTTTCTAAAATTGCATTTGAGCGTGAAACAAATAAATTGTTATTTTACTTAAATAACGGAAATTTTCCATCTCAAGTCTTTTAGTTAAGTTTTGTACAGAATTCTTGAAAAGAGTTTATAGTCGTAAAGAGCCTGTGGTAAGCAAATATTATTTGAAGAAATTAATTATATAATATTTGCTATAAGTGCAATTTGTCTTTAGGAAAAACAAAACTAATACCTTATATCACTATAAGTGTGGAGAGTTAATGTGATCTGTTCTAAGAAGACCTTCAAATCTGTATGATTTCTATGTCGACCAGTTCTAAAAACACCTAGGACCGGAACAAATTTTCTTATTTCTTGAGAAACTAAGGCATTGAAGTTGGGCTCCATCAGTAGACATTTGACCATATCTCTCACATAAACTACTTACGTAAACATATTTATATTGTTTCAGTCATTTGAAAGCACGATAGTGCCCTAAAGAATAATAACCTCTTACTTTGTTCTTCAAAATTTTTTAATCCAAAGAAATATTTTTTTTTACAAATGCTCATACTGACTTCATATTCTAGAATCACACTAAATTTTTGCATTTGCCTTTAATTATTTTAAAATTTTATTTATTTTTTTATTTCAGGCAGAAAAAACAACTCAAGTTTTAAAATTCTTAAAAAACTGTTTGCCTAATAACTTAAATTAAACATAATCAACTTTATTAATATCCACTTATTAAAAACTACTTTCAAATATTAGAATTTAAAAATAATTTCCTTTTAAATAAAAAAAAATAATTTTATTCCTTCATTTTACAATTCATTTGAATTTTTTAAGAGCACAAGCTGTTTAAATAAAACTGAAGACTAAAGCAATCTTAACATACATATAAAGTAGCTTAAGTACAGAAGGCAGAAAAAAATGGCAAATTTTTAATTAGCTTCAATACATCCATGATACTTGAGACTTTGGAGCTGATGTTTCATTAATTGTAGTTTGCAAGTTTTTTCTTTTTAGTTTTTTTGAATTTATTTTTTTTTTTTTTGTTTTTCTCAACTGATTTTCCAGCATGCAATTTTTGATTTCCTCTGATAGTTTAGCCTGTGCCATGCCTTACAACTACATCCACAGCTACAGCTATGCTGAAATATTTGTTGATATTTGAGTTTTACTTTTTCTATCTCAGCTAGAGATATCCCTATACCCGTTTCCTATATTCCTCATTCTTCGTTCACCCTCTCTTTCTCTTAGTTTTTTACAGTTGTCTGCATAATTCATTAAATATTTTGTTGTTGTGCCAGTTTTTCTGTAATTGTAATTGTAGTGGAGTGTTTGCTTTATGTTTTATCAAAACTTTTCCTGTAAATTTGCAAGTTTTTGTGTGTTTGTTCAGAATGTAAAAGGGATAAAATGGAAAAAAACTTTGATTTAGTTAAAAAAAAACTGTATAATGCTCTAACTCTGCCGTCGCTATTGTAAGAAGGGTTAAGTACCAGTTTGCTTAATTAAATGAAATTTAAGGCTTTTTGTGTTGCATTTTAATTGAAATGCAATATTTTAAATAGTTTAATATTTGTGTTTTTTCTTCTAGCAAATAAAGTAGCAAAGGAATTGTGCAGGTAAATAACAAGGATTAAAATAATAGAGTTTAAGCCTGAAATGCTTTAAGGATCGACACATTATTTTATAAGTTTTGGAGTTATTTAGCGGCTTACCAAAATTATACAAATTAATTAATATAATTAAGTGAGAGTCAAATTATTATGGACAAGTTTTCTATAGAAAAATTGATGACTGGACAAGTTTTCTATAGAAAAGTTGACGACAGGTTAAGTTTTCTATAGTAAAGTTGACGATAGAATAAGTTTTCTATAGAAAAGTTGACGATAGGATAAGCTTTCTATAGAAAAGTTGACGATGGGATAAATTTTCTATAGAAAAGTTGACGACAGGATAAGTTTTCTATAGAAAATTTGACGACAGGATAAGTTTTCTATAAAAAATTTGACGACAGGATAAGTTTTCTATAGAAAATTTGACGACAGGATAAGTTTTCTATAGAAAATTTGACGACATTATAAGTTTTCTATAGAAAAGTTGACGATAGGATAAGTTTCCTATAGAAAAGTTGACGATTGGATAAGTTTTCTATAGAAAAGTTGACGATAGGATAAGATTTCTATAGAAAAGTTGACGATTGGTCAAGCTTTCTATAGAAAAGTTGACGATTGGTCAAGTTTTCTATAGAAAAGTTGACGATTGGTCAAGTTTTCTATAGAAAAGTTGACGATTGGTCAAGTTTTCTATAGAAAAGTTGACGATTGGTCAAGTTTTCTATAAAAAAGTTGACGATTGGTCAAGTTTTCTATAGAAAAGTTGACGATTGGTCAAGTTTTCTATAGAAAAGTTGACGATTGGTCAAGTTTTCTATAGAAAAGTTGACGATTGGTCAAGTTTTCTATAGAAAAGTTGACGATTGGTCAAGTTTTCTATAGAAAAGTTGACGATTGGTCAAGTTTTCTATAGAAAAGTTGACGATTGGTCAGGTTTTCTATAGAAAAGTTGACGATTGGTCAAGTTTTCTATAGAAAAGTTGACGATTGGTCAAGTTTTCTATAGAAAAGTTGACGATTGGTCAAGTTTTCTATAGAAAAGTTGACGATTGGTCAAGTTTTCTATAGAAAAGTTGACGATTGGTCAAGTTTTCTATAGAAAAGTTGACGATTGGTCAAGTTTTCTATAGAAAAGTTGACGATTGGTCAAGTTTTCTATAGAAAAGGTGACGATTGGTCAAGTTTTCTATAGAAAAGTTGACGATTGGTCAAGTTTTCTATAGAAAAGTTGACTATTGGTCAAGTTTTCTATAGAAAAGTTGACGATTGGTCAAGTTTTCTATAGAAAAGTTGACGATTGGTCAAGTTTTCTATAGAAAAGTTGACGATTGGTCAAGTTTTCTATAGAAAAGTTGACGATAGGACAAGTTTTTTATAGAAAAGTTGAAGACAGGACAAGTTTTCTATAGAAAAGTTGACGACAGAATAAGTTTTGTATAGAAAAGTTGACGATAACATAAGTTTTGTAGAGAAAAGTTGACTACAGCATAAGTATTTAATAGAAACGTTAACGACAGCATAAGTTTTCTATAGAAAAGTTCACTATAGAGCAAACATTCCATAGAGAAGCTGATGAGAAGTTAAGTTTATTATAGAAAAGTTGGTGACAGGTTAAGTTTTGTAAAGAAAAGTAGACAACAGATAAAGTTTTCTATAGCGAAGTTGATGATAGGATAAGTTTTGTATAGAACCGTTGACGATAGGACAAGCATAATTACTAGCATTAGTTTGGTTTTCCTGAGTTCTAGTGAATTAGTTAGCCTGTGTGACAGCCAATAGCGTCATAAACTTTTCAATGTTCTTAAATTATATAATCTTTCCTAAATTAAAAGAGAGACATTTTAAATTCTTTGCCGTTTTGCAAAGTATTTTAAAGAAATTTAAATGCTAAAATACTAAAACCATCTTCTAAAATGCATAAGGCTAAAGTACATTAATCAAATGCAAAACTGTAAAATTATATAAAAGAAAGAAAACGAAAACTAAAACAGAAACTATGGGAGAAAAGCCAACAACATCTATGATGGTCAAGCAAAAACGAAGAAAAAAAATAAACAAAACAGAACAAAAAACAACAAAACAGAATTGAAACAAAAATAAATTTAAATGTAAATTTACAAAAACATCAACAACATAATGTACCCGTAAATAGAAATATACAGCTGCAGCAACAGCAAAAACAACAACATAAACAAAAAATATATATTAAAAAATGCTTTTATCTTTAATTTAACTGAAAGTTAAGTGAAAAGGCCTTCAAGCTTTTGCCCATCATATACAAAACATAAAACAAGTACAAAAAAGTTAAAAAAAGTGAATAAGACTAAAAAGTCAAATATTAAAATATACATAAATATATACAAAAATTCGTATACAAGTTAATAAACAAATGTCCGTAGAAACAATCATACTTGCATACTAACATACATATGTATGTATTTACCCATTGTAACACACTTTAAATTTTACATTCATAGATTTTGTACTTCTACTATTTAACTGTTTCTATATTATCTACATATAGACTTTCTACATAACATATTTGCATTTTTTGGCAGCTTATAAAGCTTTAATACAAAAAACAACAACAACACTTAAAAAGCTAAAAAAATACAAAAAAATCTAAAATGGGGGGCACTACAGGCCACTCGTATATATGAAGCCTAACACACTAACACATGTAGTTCTTATTTAAAAAAGAGTGGCTCGATCTTTATACAAATAAAAAAAAAATCAATGATTGATTTTAAGACACTTTTTTGAAAAAAAAAATTGACCGGGGACACTCCCCTAATGAAGAAATTTGGCAAAATGTTTGGCTCGAATAAATAAGATGTGTTTTTAGTATCGTTAAGAAAGTTTTTAAGAAAATAATTTCAAATCGAAACAACTTGACCTCATGCTCATGGAAATTCTGAATATTTTAGGAAAAGATTTAAGAGTTTTCGTTTTTATAAAAATTTCCAAAAATTCTTTCTTTCTTTAAAATTTTTTTTTATAGGAATTTTTCAAAAACTGTATATTTTTATAGGAAATTTTGAAATTTTTTTTTTGTAATAGGAAATTTTAAAAATTGTTCTTTTTTCAAGAAATTTAAAACAATTTCTTTTTTTATAGACAATTTTTCAAAAATTTCTTTTTTTTATTCGAAGTTTTTAAAAAATGTATATTTTTATAGAATATTTTTAAAAAATTAGAAACATTTTGACAATTTAATATTTTTATAGGAAATTTTTTTAATTTTAATAGAAAAATTTTCAAACATTTCTTATTTTTATAGGAAACTTTTTAAAAATTTCTTATTTTTATAGGAATTGTTTCAAAAATTTCTCATTTTTTAGAAAATTTTTCAAAAATTTCTTATTTTTATAGGAAATTTTTCAAAAATGTCTTATTTTTATAGGATATTTTTAATAAATTTCTAACTTCTATAGAAAATTTTTAAAAATTTCTTATTTTTATGAGAAATTTAAAAAAAAATCTTATTTTTATAGCAATTTTTCAAAATTTTTCTAAAAATTGTTTAGTTTTACTGAAACTTTCTTATTTTTATAGGAAATTTTCCTAAAATTTCGTATTTTTAAAGGAAATTTTTCAAAAATTTCTTATTTTTATAGGAATTTTTTCAAAAATTTCTTATTTTTATAGGAATTTTTTCAAAAATTTCTTATTTTGATAGGAAATTTTTGAAAAATTTTTTATTTTTATAGGAAATTTTTCAAAAATGTCTTATTTTTATAGGAAATTTTTCAAAAAGTTCTTATTTTTATAGAAAATTTTTCAAAAATTTCTTACTTTTATAGGAAATTTTTCAAAAATTTCTTATTTTTATAGGAAATTTTTCAAAAATTTCTTATTTTTATAGGAAATTTTTCAAAAATGTCTTACTTTTATAGAAGACTTTTCAAAAATTTCTTATTTTTATATAAAATTTAAAAAAATAACCTTATTTTTATTGCAATTTTTCAAAATTTGTTTATTTTTACTGAAACTTTCTTATCCTTATGAGAATTTTTTCAAAATTTCTTATTTGTATAGGAAATTTTTCAAAAATATCTTATTTTTATAGGAAATTTTTCAAAAATTTCTTATTTTTATAGGAAATTGTTTAAAAATTTCGTATTTTTGTAGGAAATTTTTCAAAAATTTCGTATTTTTATAGAAAATTTTTGAAAATTTTCGTATTTTTATAGGAAATTTTTCAAAAATTTCTTATTTTTATTGGAAATTTTTCAAAAAATTTTTATTTTTATAGGAATCTAGCTGAACCCGTCCGCGTTGTAAATAAAAAATCAGACTTCAAAGTGTCACCCGCGTGGAGTTTCTGAAGATTCCCTGAAAATTTCATCAAAATCAGCCCCGCCGTTTTGGAGTCCATACATTGCATACTTAAACACGCCCATTTTTATTTATATAGATTATAGACATTTTTCCAAAAAATTCTTATTTTTATAGGAAATTTTTCAAAAATTTCTTATTTTTATAGGAAATTTTTCAAAAGTTTCTTATTTTTATAGGAAATTTTTCAAAAATTTCTTATTTTTATAGGAAAGTTTTCAAAAATTTCATATTTTTATAGGAAATTATTCAAAAATTTCTTATTTTTATTGGAAATTTTTCAAAAATTTCTTATTTTTATAGGAAATTTTTGACAATTTCTTATTCAGTTTGGGTAGCTGTTGGCGCCGGTCTATTAAGCATACATAGGCACTTTTTGATACTGTAACTTGTAACATGCATACCTTAATAGATCTGTTCAAAGAAAGACGAACAAATAACAGAAGGGAGTAACCATATAAGAGATGGAGGAATACTTCTCGGGTTAAAAAAAATACCGCCGAGTCTAGTGTTGAATTTTCACAAAAATTATTTATTTACTAGTCAGTACAGTGAATAAATAAACTTTAAATGATTTAAATTATAGTTATTTATATGGTTTTCAAAATAGTTAAAAATAGTTATTAATACTTTATTTGTTAAGTAACACAATTTTTTAAAGAAAATACATTTAGGTACCGTGTATATTATTTTCTTTAAAAACTAACATACACAGGAACATTCAAAATTCGTCCATTACTGTAAACTTTTCCATTACTGCAAACTATATTTATTTATGTATAAATTGTTTGTGCATGTACTAAATAAATAAAAATGCAGTGAGAGTTTTTCACTTAACCACCATAAAAAGGCTACAAAAAAATCTGCAAAAAGAAGTCAAAAAACTAAAAACACGTTTATTATTTCCATAACATTTAATATAAAAAAGCATAAGAAAAAATTTGGTAATTGGGTGCATACATAAAAACAACACCATAAAAATATAATAAATTAAATAAAACTTACGAGGTTATTTTTTAATTTAGTTTTAAACGTGGTTAGGACATTAACAGGTTAACAAAATATTTTTTTTGAAAGTGTAAATCGAAAGATTTTCTATTTTTAATATTTATATTCAAAAATTTTTCTTTTAGTAAATAATTTTCTAGAATTTTAAGATAGAAAAATTCTTTATATCGAAAATTCTAAAGTTTAAAAATTTTTGTGTGCCATTTTTTAAACGAAAGATTTCAATAAAAGAATTTTTTTAACGAAAATCTTTTATACAAAATTGTTTTCTTAAAGATGTCAACTTTTGTCTAGTAACTTTTTGTATTAAAATTCAACTTTATATATGAATTATATTTCATCGAATTTAAAGTTTTGTAAAAAGATTTAATTAAAAAAGCTTTTTTGGAAATTTTCTTGCCAAAAACAATTTCTTTAAATTTTCTCCTATGATATTTGTATAACAAATTTAAAAAAAAAATTTTTCTTTAAGTGTAAATAAAAATTTTGTTCTAAAATTTTTTATCGAAATATTTTCTGCCAATAATAATTTTATACAAAAAAATTCTCTACAATTTTTGGTTTTTTAAATTTTGTATACAAATTTATTACTAGAAAATTTTCTATAAAAGTTTTAAACCAAAAAATTGTCTATAAACATTCCAAACCAAAAAATTTTATACCAAAAAATTTTCTATAAAAATTAATATAAAAATCAAAAAATTTCTTATAAAAATTACATACCTAAAAATTTTCTATACAAATTTTGTACCGAAAAATTTTCTGTAGAAATTTTGCACCGAAAAATTTTTTATAAAAATTATCTATAAAAATTTTATGCCAAAAATTTTCTGTACAAATTTTATATCAAAAATTTTTAAGAAATTAATTTTTATTTGAACCAAGAATTTATGCTAAGAGGTTGTGGGTTGTCTCCATTACCAGCTGACAGTTGGCTAAGTACAAAGTAAATGTAGATTAATAAAATATAGGAATACAAAACATAAAGGAAAAAACTATGGTGGATAAGTTCGTCTAACTGAATCGATCATATGGTCATAGGTGAAATAGAAATGAGTGTTAACATAATTCTCGTTTTCAATTTCGCTTAAGAATTCAGTTAAATAGATGACCTTAACTACTGGCATCTAACAGTTGGTGACGCAGTGTGCTGATGAAGTCCGTAGCGGGACAGAAAATGCAGCATTCCACACTGCTAAGTGTCACATAGTTTTTTCAGTATTTTTAAAAAAACTATTAATCTAATTTAAAAATCATAAAAATTATTAAAAATAAAAAATAAAAATTTATGATGTGAACCTGAACCCGGATTCGAACCCACAATCTCTTAGCAAAAAATTTTATGTAAAAAAATTTCGTATTAAAATTTCATGCCAAGAAGAAATATTGTCTCGAAAAATTTTTCATATAAATTTTAGATCAAAGAATTTTATACCAAAAAAAATTTCCATAAAAATTTTGTATCAAAAAATTTTTGATACAAATTTTGTACCGAAAAATTTTGTATTAAATATTAATACCAAAACTTTTCTATAAAAATTGTTCAACAAAAAATTTTATACAAAAAAATTTTCTTTTAAAACTTAAAACCGAAAAATTTTCTATAAAAACTTTTAACCAAAAAATTTTCTACAAAAATTTTTAACAAAAAATTTTCTATTAAAATTTAATACCGACAAATTTTCTATAAAAATTTTTTACCAAAAAATTTTCTATAAAAAATAGTATGCTAAACAATTTTCTATGCAAATTTTAAATAAAATTTCATATTAATATTTTATACCGAAAAATATTGTCTTGAAAAATTTTTCATAAAAATATTATATGAAACAATTTTATACCAAAAAATTTTTCATAAAAATTTTATACAAAAAAAAAAAAAAAATTTTAAATTTGATAACAAAATTTTATACCAAAAAATTTTCTATTAAAATTTAATACCGAATATTTTTCTATAAAAATTTTATACCAAACAATTTTCTAAAAAAATTTTACACCAAAAATTTTTTTTATTAAAATTTGATAACAAAACTTTTATACCAAAACATTTTCTACTTAAATTTGGAACCGAAAAATTTTCTATAGAACTTTTTTACCAAAAATTTTTTATAAAAATTTTATACCAAAAAATTTTCTATTAAAATTTAATACCGAATATTTTTCTATAAATATTTTATACCAAGAAATTTTCTTTAAAAATTTGATGCTAAAGAATTTTCTATACAAATTTTATATCAAAAAATTGTATATAAAAAAATTTCATATTAAAATTTCCTGTTAAAATTTGATAGCAAAACTTTTCGATAGAAATTTCTAACAAAAAAATTTATACCAAAAAATTTTCTTTTAGAATTTAAAACCGAAAAAATTTCTATAAAAATGTTGTACCAACAAGTTTTATACTAAACAATTTCTATACAAATTTTATACCAAACAATTTTATATAAAAAAATTTCATACTAAAATTTTTTACCAAAAAATATTGTCTCGAAAAATTTTATACAAAAGAATCTTTTGCCAAAAAATTTTCTATTAAAATTTGATACCAGAACATTTCGATAGGAATTGTTAAACAAAAAATTTTATACCAAAATATTTTCTTTTAAAATTTGAAACCAAATAATTTTCTATAAAAAATTTTGACCAAAAAATTTTTTGCTAAAAAATTTTCTATAAAAATTTTGTACCAAAAAATTTCATATTAAAAAAATTGTCTATTAAAATTTGACACCAAAACTTTTCTATAGAAATTCTATAATAAAAAATTACCAAAAAATTGTTTATTAAAATTTAATACTGAACATTTTTCTATAAATTTTTTTTACCGAAAAACTTTGTATACAAATTTTATTCTAAACAAGTTTTCATACAAATTTTATACCAAAAAATATATTTTATAAAAAAATTTAATTCCTTTATATTTTATAAAAAAAATCTAATAAAATTTAATACTAAAAAATTTTCTATACAAATTTCATACAAAAATATTTTATATTAAAAAATTTAATACAAAAAAATTTTATCCCGAAACATAAAAATTGTATATCAAAGAATTTTACACCAAAAAATGTTCCATTAAAGATTTATACCAAAAAATTGTTTATTAAAATTGATACCGAAAAATTTTTTGTAGAAATTAGGTACCAACAAATTTTGTACCGAAAAATTTTCTATAAAAATTATGTCCCGAAAGATTTTCTAACGAAATTTGTATCGCAAAATTTTCTTTTAAATTTATTTAGCAAAAAAATTGTATACCCAAAATTTTTTTATAAAAAATTTTGTACCGAAAATTTTTTATAAAAATTTTATATTAAATTTGTGTTCCTAGTTTATATCAAAAGTTTATTTTTAATTCCAAAGTAAAACGGAATAGATCGAAAACTATACATTATATCTAATTTGCGAGACAAAATAAATAGGTATTATAATGTCTATGCAAAATATGAAAATAAACCGAAAACTAACGTCTAAATAGTATTAAGCTCATAAGGCTTCAAAGTATATTCTGGACCCTCTCGACCGCATTGGAGCTTCTTGTCCGCCTTTGAATTATACTATACAACTTCCATGATGTATGCATTATTTTCTGATATAAAATTTTGTGTAATTATGTCGATTTCCAGTAAATTTTAATATATTTAGCGTTCTTCACTTTCCTGTTAACAATTCGATAATATCTTCATATATCATTACACAAAAAAACAACTTAAGATCTATTCTCTTTCATTTCATTTCAAAAACTTTCTTGATTACTTTTATTTGTTTGAAAAATTATTAAATGTTATTTTCGAAATTGTTTTCATGTTGAGCACACAAATAAAATACGTTAATAAACTTAAAAATAATTTAAGCTATCAATAAACAAAAAAAAATACACAGAAATCTCTACGATATCGTAAATATGTAATTCAAGCAAAAACGTAGCAACCAGCCGAATGAAAAGAATATCGCAGAAAAAGTTCAACAACATAAATATGAACTTGAACAATGATAAAGTCATCGAAGAAAATGACGACAGAAAAGTGATTAAAAACAAGAAACTAAAATGAACATTAAGAAACAACTTTAAAGATCCTGTTTAAGACTACAAGAAGATTAAAATGAACTATTGCACCCACCAAGATGACAACAGCAACAAGAAAATGGAAAGCAATAAAAAACGACTCATGTTACATTAATAAGGACAAAAACTGAGGAAAATATAAAAAAAGGATAGTTTATAAAAAAAATATATATAGATATATATACGTATTTTATGAGAGATAACGACGATAACAATAAGAAAATGGGGTAAAGCAAAAAAATTAAACCGTTGAGAAAAAAAAAAAATAAGCGAAAACAATAGCAATAACAACTCTATAACAAAAGCAAAACGATGAAAACAAAACGGAAACGGAAGGAAGACGAACGAAAAAATATACAGCAAATTCTTCCGTTTTCATTTAAAAACTTATTAGTTTTTGCTCGTTAACGGTACTTAAAAAGAGTAAAATAAATAATAAAAAATAGACAAGAAAAAAAACGCCAGCAACAACAAAGAAAACTTTAGCAAAAATACCCCCAAACTTAAAATGAATCAGAAAAGGGTTGCAGAAGGTTAACATAAGATTAGTAACCATAACAAACGAGCAATAAAGCGAAGTGTTTGAACAACAAAAACAACGACTAAACTTAAAAAGGAAAATGGTTATGGGGTGGTATAACAAATACCACCAAAGGGGGAATTTTGTGATTCCAAAACACTAAACATGGCTTCATAATGAATTGGACTAGGAGCTATAGGGTATGTCCGTATAAATGTATGTAAGCGCAATTGTGACTAGTTGTGCATTGGCGTAGCAATAACTTTATAAACCAACAAAAATTAACACCAGAAAACCAAAAAATAATCAACACAAAAAAAAACTAAAATCTGGCTGCAAAAATAACAACAACAGCTCCTCAGAAAATTACTAAGACAACAAAAAACACATGAACAACAATAATAATAGCAACAACATCCAAAATGAACAACGCAGACCAACTTAAGAACATTAAAATAGCAAAATAATCCAGAACAACTGAAAAATATACATACAAACACACATACATATATCTATTTTTATGGTTAGGTATGTGTTACGTACAATAGATATACTACCAAGAATTATTTCATAATATTAAAAACGTTAAGTAAAATAACTATGAAGAGTAAGTAAACATTGGATGAACAAACTATTATATTCTGTGCATGTAGATATGTACCTCTGAATGTACCACAAAAAACTAAACGAAAAATAGCAAAAATAATAGAAAAACATACAGACATTTTAAATTTGTATTCGTGTGTATATAATCTGCTGTATTTTATGGTTGCAATACCCGGCAACAACAATGCACTTTACACAACACTTACAACAATAAGTACACAAAACATTACAGAAACAGGAGCAGCAGCATCATCTTCAACAGAGTAGAAGACTATTGCCAGCAAGCCAGTAATATCAACTCTCATTCATACATTTACAAAACCCATTCACAGGAACACCCTAAAACGACTACTACTACTATATTTAATGCACAGTAAATACATCTATACGAAGTGGAATTTAAAAGTACACAAAAATAGAAAAACACAACTAGAAAAGAATTAGAAAAGAACTGAAATACAACTAGAACAGAACTAGAACAGAATAGTCTTCTACTCTGTTGAACGGAACTAGAACAGAACTAGTACAGAACTAGAACAGAACTAGAACAGAACTAGAACAGAACTAGAACAGAACTAGAACAGAACTAGAACAGAACTAGAACAGAACTAGAACAGAACTAGAACAGAACTAGAACAGAACTAGAACAGAACTAGAACAGAACTAGAACAGAACTAGAACAGAACTAGAACAGAACTAGAACAGAACTAGAACAGAACTAGAACAGAACTAGAACAGAACTAGAACAGAACTAGAACAGAACTAGAACAGAACTAGAACAGAACTAGAACAGAACTAGAACAGAACTAGAACAGAACTAGAACAGAACTAGAACAGAACTAGAACAGAACTAGAACAGAACTAGAACAGAACTAGAACAGAACTAGAACAGAACTAGAACAGAACTAGAACAGAACTAGAACAGAACTAGAACAGAACTAGAACAGAACTAGAACAGAACTAGAACAGAACTAGAACAGAACTAGAACAGAACTAGAACAGAACTAGAACAGAACTAGAACAGAACTAGAACAGAACTAGAACAGAACTAGAACAGAACTAGAACAGAACTAGAACAGAACTAGAACAGAACTAGAACAGAACTAGAACAGAACTAGAACAGAACTAGAACAGAACTAGAACAGAACTAGAACAGAACTAGAACAGAACTAGAACAGAACTAGAACAGAGCTAGAACAGAACTAAAACAGAACTAGAACAGAAATATTTGTGTGTAGTTTTCAAACCGCCCACTTAAATTGTTTGCTGAATTTCTGCAAGTCTTTTTGTTTAAAATTTTTTTTGTTTGCTGGTGTATGTATGTGTTTGGCTGCACTATGGTGTTGCTGATGTGCATCAAACTGAAAATGATTGATTCAACTTTAAAATTGTATGAGCTTTAGTTTAGTACCATTAAATAATGTGTATATTAGTTGTTGTATTTAGTTGGTTTTTGTATTGTGATGCTATTGTGGTTGTTGTTATTAAGACAGAATACTTACACTAGAAAAAAATACAAAAGCTATGAGGCAAGGGTGGTATGCCATATTATTAAGTATTAAATACAACAAACCAATTGTTTTTACTTTCTTTACACCATTTCAAGCTTTTTGTTTTTTTTTTGCTTTTGTTTAGTCAAACGTTCCAAAAAATAGGAAGAAGGTAATGAAAACTCATTGAAAATATTAAAGACAGGAACAAATATAATACACATATACATGTACATATCAGCACGTTTTTATTAATACACTTATGTTTTACCATGTATTTGAACAGTGGAATGCTATATACATATATAGTCACCTAAAATGCAAAAGGATGTAACTTAACTTCTAGTGTTTTTACAGGAGAAGCAAAAAACGTTATTACTTTTAACCGCCGTCATGCACATGTATCTGGCCAGATCATTTGCGAATTTAACAGTGATTTAAATAAATTTTACGTTTGTTTACTCAAATCAACTGAAACTGCACTATATTTGCACTCTGACTTATTGTAGCTTAGTAAATTATATGCCAAATGATGACTTTGCCTAAGATATCGAAAATTATTTCGTTATCGAACCAAATAAAATATCTCTTTTCTTTACTGCAATAATAGGTTGTTAGTTTAATGTGTCTTTAATTTATTTTCTTTTGCTAAGGCTAATTTGTCGATTTAAATTTTAAATGTTTGTTTAGTTTGTAGTAGTAGCTATATAGATATGTGTGCATACCTATTTTGCACAAGATTTTCGATAAATTTAAGACAACTATTTAAAAACTAGTAAACATACCCAGCAAAACATTTAAAGAATATACTTAAAATTAATTTAAAATAAAAATCATTGTTGACCCGGTTCACATTGCGTTGCCAATAGTCTAGAATCGTAGCATTTTTGAAATAGTATGACAAAAGGAAAAATCTTCCATATTATTTCTATACAAATGATTTTATTACTGCGCCGCACAGTCGTATTTCTTCATACATCGAAGTGCAAAAAATAGTGTCCCCTCAACGATTAAATTTTTCATACTTGTTTAGTTGTATATATATAAGAAAAATTTAAAAATTTTTGTAATCCGTCTATTTTTTAGGATACCTTAGGTGCCTTAGCCCCCCATTTTGCACCTATTTTTTCTTCTCAATATTCAAGTTTCAATTTCAAACAGAATTTGGTAAAAATTCATTAATTTAAAAAAGAGGTTTGCTGATTTTAGTTGAGATTTGTAGACTCCTTCGGGTACCTGATTTGGAATTAGATGTATTCGGCACGCATCCATTGACCAAAAACAGAGCTTCACAAATTTTTGTTATAATCCTATGGGACTTACACTAAACCCTCATGTGTATACAAAAAAAAAAATTAAAAACACCTTTAACCTTTGTGTCAACAGCAGAACTGTTCTACGCACGTCAACGGCAACATACCTGGGTATGTTCATACGTTTTATATGGGATATGACGTGTCGTTAGCATATTTAACTCATTTGTTGCAATTTTTATTGTTGTTGTTTTAATTGTTAGTGTGTTAAATGCAGCAATAAATACTTTCTTTGCCTATCCAGTGGGATACGAAAAAGAAACGTCAAACAAAGTCCATCTTCTATGCTTTAGTCAAAAAAGTTCTTGTCAAAACAGGCACTTACATATATGATAGGATAATGTATTGATGCAAAGATTTCATTCTTTGAGGTTTGACCATCAAATTTATTTTATATTTGTAATATGAAGTAAAAAGAAGTTTATTTTGTGGAAATTAAAAATATTACAAGTGAAATGGCAGATTGTGAATGACTTACTCCAAGAAATATAAGCTCACTATCTTTCGAAGAACAACAGGTATATATTCATCAAATGCTTAAAAAGAGCCAAGAAGAAATAAGTGACCATGATTCAATGATGGTGATGAGGCTTTAGGTGATATTGGCCATGGCGAATCAAACGCTGAAGAACCCACGTTACCAGAATATGACCCAGAGGACGACAGTGATTTTGACGAAGAATTTGAAGATGCACTGAAAATGGCGACTTTTTTACTGCCAGAGATGGTAATATTTGGTATTTAATACAACCACAATACGTAAAATTCCGTACATACAACATTCAAAGAAGTACACAATCTGGACCAGTACGTGCAGCGAAAAGTTTGACTATTGCAGAAACGTTCAAAATAATATTGTCAGACGAAACATGTGACATAATTATTCATGAATCAAATCGAAAGTCAACAAAAGGCATTCTTACAAGCAGCATCTGCCAACCCTAAAAAATGTGAGGCTGAATCATCAATGTTTGGGTTATGCAATAACGTTACAATGTGCTCGTATGTACCTAAGAAAAATAGGGCAATTGTAATATTGTCTACTGCTCATTTACAACAGAAGCGGTCGGTCCTAAGAAGAAACCATTGCTTATATTGGACTACAACAACATCAAACGTGGCGTTGATAACATGGACAAACGTTTGTCCGAAACGGTGAACAAATAGATACCCTTTTGCTTTTTTATAATATTGTTGCTGTGCTTGCTGCATACATAATTATGTATATATATATATTATATTATAATATACTTTGAGAACAACATATACCTAAAGGCATCTACAAACCGCCGTAGCATGGAGTGGTCTTTCAACTCGGAACGCCATCAAAGCCATGCTAGGTAGCCCCATCCGAGTTCTGGATGCTGGAGCACATGAAGCAAAGGAACGTAATAGTTCAGGCCGCCTGAAAGAAAAGGGGAATTGAAACATCTGCTCGAAACGTGGCCGTCCTCATAAGGCGTGCATATTGTACATAAGAGCAGTATACACAGAGCATTCTAAAGACTTGGCACAATGTGATAGATGTATTTGAATTCATAATTTTAATTACAAATAATTATATTATTAACTTATTACAAAAATTAACTGAAAAGAACCCATTCTTGTGAATTACATCATTATATTTCCATGCATTTTAGTATACATACCCAGGTTTGTTTGCTGTTGATGTAAAGGTGCAACTTTGTAAATGGACTTTATCTTCCAAATGGATACTTCAGTCCTAACCAAACTTAATGCTATTACGTAAAACAGTTTTGGCTAGGCAATCACGAAATTTCAAGTCGATCTGATTATTCAGTTTTGAGCTACAGCGTCTTAAAAACGGAAAACATACCCAGGTATCTTACCGTTGACACAAAGGTTAATAGCACGGCAAAGGTAACCGGGTACCAATGCTGAAAAATTATTGGAAACAAACATTTTTGGAGAAAATTAATGCTTGATCTTGGAAAATAAGTCTAAGAATTACAATGCGAATTCAACTTGGCAGTTGTAAGGATACAAGTCAAGGCAAATATATATCTATACCATATATTTGTATAACGTAAATTAAGTTTCGTACTACAGGAAGATGTAGCCCCCAATTTTTCTACATTTGACTCCAATAATCCAAATACATGATACCTTAAAATCGGTTAAAGACTTTCCCAAGAATAAAGAGTTTTCTTAACTATCATATGTCCTTGAAACTCTACTGAGCATATGCAATAAAAAAAATTTATTGAAAAAGAAATTTGACTAGTTTTATTTATTTATATCCCTTAGATATTGAAATACTTATTGTTGATACAATTGGGCTAACGTTATGTCACTTTTACACAGGACGAAAAAAAAATATTTTTTCATACCGATTTAAAAACTCCTTTTTTTTTGTTCTTTTAAATAAATTGTTCAACAAATTTTAAAAAAGTAAAAAAAGTTTCAGGTATAGTTAAAACCCCCTGCAGATTATCACTAAGAAAGAACTAGAGTGATATATTTAACGGCTCAGTCGTACCTGCTACTTTAAATCAAGTTATAAAAGGGCACGTAAATTGTTATATACTAGAAGCTTTTACAAACGGAACCGAAATTATGATTGCTTTAATGGATAGGAATATATATTAGAAAATTGGTTTAAATTGGATTTTACTAACTCTTTTATAACCAGGGTCTAGAATAAAGTTAAAAAAAATAGAAACTATGTCTAAAACAAAGAAAATCATGCAAACCTTTTTTCTACATAAATATTCGAACATAAAATATTTGTAGCTATTTTGTCTTATTTTTCTTTAACATATTTTTTCATATATAATGTATGAATGTACCCAGATACCTTGCCGTATCGTTAAGGGTGTAAGAATTTAATTGGACCACTACTACTATACAATATAATTTTTTAGCTTAAAAGTAATAATAATTTAAACAATTTCAATAGTTAGAAGTTTTCAAGAAGTTTGGAATTTGTGAACAATCTGTTTCCAAAAGGTTAAGATGTAAGTGCTAAAGTTACGCCTAAATGACTGCAACACTTTTTGCTTAAATTATGCGTAACAATTTATGTGGCTTTTTGCAGAAAATTTTAAACTTTGTTTTACGATCAGTAAATTTCGGTGAATTTTTTTCACTCAATCTATCAACATTAAAGTGTTGCAACTATATTCGATGCATGAGCTACTGGGTTTGATGAAAAATTTCATCACTTTTCATTTTAGAACATTAAGTACATTTCTGTACCTTTTTTATAACACATAATATAATTTTTTCTTGAAAACAATTATTGATCCTTGATATCTTGATATCTAGGGTCTTCTCTATAGAACTATATCATTAAATTTTTCAAAAGCGGTGGTCAAAAAATGGCTTTTTTGCAGCAGAAATACCATAGTGCGATACTAGACTTTTTGCAACGGATATTGTTTAAAAACTTAAAGTTATTATAATAATAATTAAGACTATAATAACACTTTTTTATCCAAACTGTAAAAATCTTATGTCATTTTCTTCATTATTTCACCAAAAAAATTTAATTTGACTCCTTTTGATTGATATGAAAGTAATAATGAAAAAAAGTTCTTTGTCTATTGAAAAGTGACAAATTTTGAATTGTATGTGTCTAAAGGAGTAAGTGCGATTTGTTTGCTGGGCAAATACAAATCTATGTATGTATCTATGTTGCTCATTAAGCAAGTTGTAGGTAAGTATGTAAAAAGATTTATAGTGATTTATTTTCGTTCGGTTTATTTATTTTTTCTTATCACCTTTCCTCTGTTTTAGTTCATTTTTTTTTTTCTATTCTTTTGCAATTTTCTTTTACCTTATTTAAAGTTTCCCCTAGTTTTAACCGGAATTTATCAATAAACAGTATAAAACGGACGTAAATAGTTGTTTCCATAGTCCCTGCTCCTTAAACTGTTTGGTTTAATGTGTAGGAAAGTGTGGCATGTTAGTGTGTGTGTAAGCCAATGCATTGGTATTTGTAAATTTGTGTGTATTTCTAAGAGTTTTAAAGAATCATCACCTTTCTGCATTGGAAAAAGTTTTACTTTAAACTCTCTGCTGTTTCTACTAATTTCAGAAATAATTACAGAAATAAATTTATGTTATTTTTTCGTTAAATTAATGTTCTTTTTCTTTCTGCACTTTAGTTTTTTTTCCAATTCTGTACTGCTCTGGTCTTAACACTATTGTTTCAAGTTTAGCACTTTTAAGATTTATGTCTTTAATGCTTTGGCTATACTAGATGTAACTGCAGGTAAATCAATGAAGTAAACCAAAGAAATGGAAAAAATAAACTAATGAATTTAAAAATGTTTGATTTTAAAAGTCAAGTTTAAGAAGTGTAAAGATAAATAGAATTAAAATTGAAAACCAATAAATGAGCTCAGAAATAAATGCTGAATCAGTTGAAAATCAATTAAAATTTTAAAATACAGAGCAGTGGTTGATTTTGAGTTTTAATATATCAAACGTTCTTAGTTAATATTATATTCTTGCGAAAATAATAACATTTTTTTATTTATTTGGCATTAACACTATTTTTTTGACAAGTTAGTTTTCAACAATAGCTTATCAAAAACTTATCTGTAACCTAACTATAATAACGGTTGTATTTATATGATTAAAACAATTTCTAAAAATTTTTTATTTTTAAAAAGAAATTTTTAAAAAATTTCTTATTTTTATAGGAACATTTTTTAAAATTTCTTATTTTTAAAGGAAATTTTTTAAAAACTTTCTTGTTTTTATAGCAAATCTTTCAAAAATTTCTTATTTTTATAGGAAATTTTTCAAAAAATTTCTTATTTTTATAGGAAATTTTTCAAAACTTTTCTTTATTTTTATAGGAAATTTTTCAAAAATTTCTTATTTTTATAGCAAAATTTATCAAAACTTTCTTATTTTTATAAAAAATTTTTCAAATTTTTTTTACTTTTATAGGAAACTTTTAAAAGCTATCTTATTTTTAGGAAATTTTTCCCAAATTTTTTATTTTTATAGGAAATTTTTCAAAGATTTCTTATTTCTATTCTTATTTTTATAAGAAATTTTTCACAAATTTCTTATTTTTATAAGAAAATTTTTAAAAATTTCTTATTTTTATAAGAAATTTTTCAAAAATTTCTTATTTTTATAAGAAATTTTTCAAAAATTTCTTATTTTTATAAGAAATTTTTCAAAAATTTCTTATTTTTATAAGAAATTTTTCAAAAATTTCTTATTTTTATAAGAAATTTTTCAAAAATTTCTTATTTTTATAAGAAATTTTTCAAAAATTTCTTATTTTTATAAGAAATTTTTCAAAAATTTCTTATTTTTATAAGAAATTTTTCAAAAATTTCTTATTTTTATAAGAAACTTTTCAAAAACTTCTTATTTTTATAAGAAATTTTTCAAAAATTTCTTATTTTTATAAGAAATTTTTCAAAAATTTTATATTTTTATAAGAAAATTTTCAAAAATTTATTATTTTTAAAGAAAATCTTTTTAAAAAATTTCTTATTTTAATTGGAAAATTTTCAAAAATTTCTTATTTTTATTTCAAAAATTTCTTATTTTTATAAGAAATTTTTCAAAAATTCCTTATTTTTTTAAGAAATTTTTCAAAAATTTTTTATTTTTATAAGGAATTTTTCAAAGATTTCTTATTTTTATTAAAAATTTTTGAAAAATTTCTTATTTTCATAAGAAATTTTTCAAAAATTTCTTATTTTTATAAGAAATTTTTCAAAAATTTCTTGTTTTTATAACAAATTTTTAAAAAAATTCTTATTTTTGTAAGAAACTTTTCAAAAATTTCTTATTTTCACAAGAATTTTTTCAAAAATTTCTTATTTTTAGAGAAATTTTTGAAAAAATTTCTTGTTTTTATAAGAAACTTTTCAAAACTTTCTTCTTTTTACAAGAAATTTTTCAAAAATTTCTTATTTTTATAAGAAATTTTTCAAAAATTTCTTTTTTTGATAAGAAATTTTTCAAAAATTTCTTATTTTTATAAGAAATTTTTCAAAAATTTCTTATTTTTATAAGAAATTTTTCAAAAATTTCTTATTTTTATAAGAAATTTTTCAAAAATTTCTTATTTTTATAAGAAATTTTTCAAAAATTTCTTATTTCTATAAGAAATTTTTCAAAAATTTCTTATTTTTATAAGAAATTTTTCAAAAATTCCTTATTTTTATAAGAAATTTTTCAAAAATTTCTTTTTTTTATAAGAAATTTTTCAAAAATTTCTTATTTCTATAAGAAATTTTTCAAAAATTTCTTATTTTTATAAGAAATTTTTCAAAAATTTCTTATTTTTTTTTAATTTCTTATTTTTATAGGAAATTTTTGAAAATTTTATTATTTTTATATTAAATTTTTTAATTTTTTTAGGATATTTATCAAAAGTTTTTATTTTATTTAATAGGGAATTTTTCAAACGTTTGTTATTTTTATATGAAATATTTAAAAAATTTCTTATTTATATAGAAAATTGTTCAAAATTTCTAACTTTTATGCGAATTTTTTAAAAAATTTCTTATTTTTATATTTTTAAAAATTTCTTATTTTTATATTTTCAAAAATTTCTTGTTGTTTGGAAATTTTTCAAAAATTTCTTGTTTCTATAGAAAATTGTTCAAAAATATCTTATTTTTATGCATTTTTTTTTAATTTCTAATTTTTATAAGAAATTTTTCAAAAATTTATTACTTTGATGGAAAATTTTTAAAAAATTTCTTTCTTTCATGTGAAATTTTTCATAGTTTTCTTTTTTTTTAACTTCTTACAAAATATATATTTCAATAAAAATATTTAATACCTCACTGACTGTCAATATTCTGCAGATGTATATTCAATTTTAAGCCTGGGTTAATGATGCTTTAACATTGAATAGTTAGAGCTTTTTTCTACAGAACATGCAACACAAAAAAATGGCAGTAATTTAAAACAGGATATTCAAATTTTTTGTTTGGTTAACTCAAAGAAGAAAAAAAGCAAACAAACAATCATCAGTCGTCAACACCATTACTGACATTAACAGCACGCAGACAATGCTCAGTGTGGCAAACAAACTAACAGACAGTTGGTTACAAAAAAACAACAACACTCGAATTATACATATATACAAAAAGAATCTACTAACAGAAATAACAATTGAAATCAAACCAAAAAAGGAAATAACAAAAAAATAAAAAAAACTTGCAACCAACAAAATAATGCAAGTCTAGTGTAAAGCAGCATGTGTTGTTTCTATATGCATTCACTGAAAATGTCGAAAAAAATCAACTTTAACAAATAGCAAAAAGTGAAAGAGAAAATCTTATTTTCTATGCTACTGCCAGCCAAATGCCAAATTCAGCAATGAATTGTAAACTTTTCGTTTTGTTATTTTTATTTCAAGTGAAATGAAAGCAGGAAAAATCTACTTTTAACTTGAATTTGTTTTTCTATATGATCAAAAGCACATACACACAAGTTAACATACTCCCAACGCCATAGTTTTACACACATGCTATTTCCAATACTCAATGGTAACTACAAGTACATACAAACTTTAGCAGCTTTCCATTTTTTTGTGCAACTCTTTTAAACCCAATATGTTAGCCATTGTTGTGTGGGTGTTGTTTGTATGTAAATGCATATGTGTATTTTAGATTTTTTACAAGTTAACTTATTTTTAACGTTTTTTATGTTTGCTTTTCTATGTATTTTCTATTTTCTCTAAACAAAAAGACTGAGCATTTAGTACAACAACAATTACAACTACAAAAAAACACATTGTTCTATGTGTTGTATTTGGTGGTAATAAAACAACGCGATGAGTTGGTGTTTGATAATTTTTTGCTATTGCACAATTTGTCTGTGTACACCAGCTATTTAAGCCATTTTTTATTATTCTAAATGGAGGTTTTTTGTTTTAATTGTTTTGTTAGTGAATCTAGAAAAAAAAATGGAAATAGAAAATTTTCCACGAGTTACATATTTATTTGCCATTTATAAAGATTTATTTGGAAGAACTTAAAAATTAGCGTAAATAGAAAACTGTTTATTTTGTAAATTTAAAGAAAGATTTATTGTTTCTGGGATCTAGAGTTTTTTTTACGACATGTATTAGTTTTGTTAGTTTTTGTATATTTGATTTATAAATCATCATTATTGCAATAGACTGCTTTAGTAAAACTTTTCTGGATTAATATTTTAAACTAAATCCAGGAATATATTGCTAAACCCATCACAATTATTGGTGGAAAGGGTATATTGGGTTTGAGCAGATGTTTTGTAATGAATAGAAATATTAGTCTCATAGCAATCTTTAAGTAATTAGGTTCTATAATTTTGAGACGATCAGCAAAATCATTGGACTGCACAATGGAATTTCTTCATACATCCAACTCAAAAGATAGCAGGAGTGATCCTACAATGAAGAAATTTGACACACTTTTTTTGTTTTATATAGATAAGAAGCATTCAAAAAAACTTTGAAATCCGTCGACTCCATGGGGTACCTTCCTTGGACCATATTTTTTTTCTACTTATTTTTCCTCTCAATGTATAACCCGCAATTTTGAACAGAATTTGGTAAAACTAGGCACACTTCCATTGTTTGGTATAGGAAAGAGCTCTTTTGATTGAAACCAGTCGAATCTTTGGGATAAATACATCCTTTAGACCTCCACTTGTGTACGCTTCACCGCCATAGGTGGAAAGGGTATTATACGTTTGTGCTGATGTATGCAACGCATTGAAATATTTGTCTCAGACCCACCTTTTAGTATACCAATAGGCTCACTTTCTGAGTCGACTTAGCGATGTCCGTCCGTCCGTCTGGCTGGACGACCCCCATGTAAAGTTTGTAATCAAACTACAGATCGCAATTCGAAATATAATTTGATGAACTTAGGCACAGATAATTTTTTTGATAACTAATTTTGGCTATTGAAATTCGTCGAAAACGGTCCATTATTCATAGTACCTCCCATAGGTCCCACTTCCCGGAATTGATATACTGGCCACAAGTATCAACATTTTTTCATGAAATTTAAATAAAATACTGCTTATATAAACTTAAATCACTGTACCAAATTTTGTTGAAATCGGTCTACACTTGACCATAGCTCCCATACAAACTCTTTTCTAAAAACTCACAAAATGAGACAAAATTCACTAAAACGCTCACAAATCCGAAGATAATGAGAATTTTAAGTTTATTTTTTTGCATACATAATTTTTGTAACAACTGTAATCAATTTGCAAAATTTCGAGATAATCGGTTCACATTTGACCCTAGCTCTCATATAAGTCCAAATGGCGGAAACAGCTAAAACGTATACGTTTTTAGAATATGTTTTTATGATGGCAAAATTTAACAAATATTTGTCTTTGTACAGGAAAAAGAACACCTTTGACCTCAGTGGTGAAGGGTAACCTATGGCTGGGTTTGACCGACTGTAGCACTTTCTTACTTGTTTTCACTTATTTTACTTCTCAAAGTATAAACCGCAATATGCAACAGAATTTGATAAAATTCAGCACAATTATATTATTTGATTTATTAAAGAGATTTTATAATTTTGGTTGAAATCCGTCGACTTCTTGGGGTACTTCACTTGGACCCCATTTTTTCACTTGTTTTTCTTTTCAATGATTTAGCGGCAATTTTCATCAAAATTTTATGTAATTCAGCATCCATAAATTTTTTAATCTAAGAAAGAGCTTTACTAATTTTTTATTGAAGTCTGTCGTCCCCTTGAGGTACCAACTTTGGACCCCCATTTTTCACTTATTTTTCTTTTCAATGTATAACACCCGATTTTTAACATAATTTCTTCTATTATTTGAAATTTTATAATTTTGTTTGAAATCCGTCGACTTCTTGGGGTACTTCACTTGGACCTCATTTTTTCACTTGTTTTTCTTTTCAATGATTTACCGGAAATTTTCATCAAAATTTTATGTAATTCAGCATCCATCAATTTTTTTAATCTAAGAAAGAGCTTTACTAATTTTTTATTGAAGTCTGTCGTCCCCTTGAGGTACCAACTTTGGACCCCCATTTTTCACTTATTTTTCTTATCAATGTATAACATCCGATTTTTAACATAATTTCTTCTATTATTTGAAATAGGAAAGAGCTCCAATTATGGACGAAGTCCGTCGACCAATATTTTTTCCTCTATTTTTATTTTCAATCTATAAGCCGTAATTCTCAGCAGCGTTGCTTTTTTATTAAAACATATTTTTTTTTTAATTTCTTATGCACTTTTTCAAAATAGCTTATTAACTAATTGTTATAAAAGAATCAATGTTAAGATTTATAACTCCAATTAAAAGTTAAGCCTGAAGGTATGCAATGCTTTTTTATTAAAAGCAATATTCATGACTTTTTTACTAAACTTTGATTTTTTTAAAAGACTGACAAAAGTTGGTGATTTTTTTTTGCTTATTCGAAAGAAAAGCCTTTTGCCTTCATTCGATTATACTGAGAGCATGGAGGTACCCCGATCTTACGAACTTTTTCTCCAACGAAAACAGCCAATGCTGAATTTTATAGGGCGTACGCAATGAACTTTTCCTTTTCTTTAGAACAAAAACAAGATCTCAGGCTTAATTAAAATTAACACCCACATTTTGCTATTCGAAATATATTTGATACATAGGTCATTAAATTTCAATAATATTACCATTAATTTTCGTTTCACAATATTCAGCTGGCCAGATTCTTCTCTATAAAATGGCATTATTAGATTGTCTAAAAATGGTAGTCAAAAATGCCTTTTTCCATCAGAAATACCATAGTGGACCGCCACACAGGAAAAGTTGTTTTAGCCACTATTAGCTTCAAATTTACATAAGCTTGAGTAGCAAAAGTATTATTTATAGTAACCGAAATCAGTTGTGTTGAAACCTGATAATACTTTCCATAAGAAACCAACTCTTAAAAACTTAAAAATATAACACCTGTTCAATATCTTTGTTCGTATGAATTAAAAAAAAAATCTCAAAATGAATGTCTCTAATTTACATGACACATTATCACATAAAAAACGTCTCAAGTCAAATACCTCATAAAGAACGAAAGAAAAGAACGACAATGTCTGAAAGAAAGAAATGGAATATTTAATGACACCTGGATTTTTATTTAATTTTATGCTGTCAACCACAATGTGACTTATTTGTCAAAATTTCTAATCGCAAAAGCAACAATAACGACAAAAAATAAAAGCAACAGAAAATCGCAAAGGAATTGTAGAAAGAAAAAAAAACAACAACCACAAAACATGATAAAATGTGAACCTTTACATTATAATCTAAACAATTTCCTTCCTATTTTGCTACCGACAAATACATTGGCCCTATAATTCAAATAACCCAAACAACTGACAGTGTTAAAATTACAATTTCAAGATAAATAAATATTGAAATATTTTTGACTGAATAAAAGGTAAATAACATTGAAGACGTGGCTAGAAATAAAGAAAATAAATAAATAAAAAGAAAATAAAATAGAACAGCAAATTGAGGTGAATTGAAGTGAAAAAGAAAATAGACGGAAATGTTCGACATCGGCGACAATAACAAATTGATTTCATTTATTTTCCTTGTTTCACATTCATTCACACACTCACAGAAACCCTCGTAGAGTCATTTGTACTTTATACAAACAAGGTTAATTTTATAGGGAAAATTAGTTTACTTCTATTTGTATTTTAGTTGGTGAACAAAAATCTAGGAAGTCTAGTTATTTAAGTAAAAAGGTCTGCTGGAAAATTTTAATTAAATTAAGAGATCTTTTGCTTCATAAGGCAGACTTTACGAATTTGTTTAAGACTTTGCTTTTAAATCAATATAAATAAGTTGTTTATTAAAATTTATTTATTTAAGTGAAGACAAAAGGATATATTCATAAAAGATAAAATCAATACCTGCACAAAAAAAAAATTTTAACAATTTCTTGTTTTTTAGAATTTTTTTTTAAATTTCTTATTTTTTAGAAATTAAAAAAAAATAAATTTTTAAGTTTTATATTAGATTTTTCAAAAACTTTTGTATAAGAAATTTATTAAAAATTTTTTATTTTTATAGGAAATTTTTAAAAATTTTCTTATTTTTATAGGAAATTTTTCAAAAATTTCTTATACTAAATTTTTCAAAAATTTCTTTTACTAAATTTTTTATAATACTCTTATTTTTTTAGACAATTTTTAAAAAATTTAATATTTTTATAAACAAATTTTCAAAAATTTCTTATTTTTAGGACATTTTTCATTTTTTTTTTTAATTTCTTATTTTTATAGGAAATTTTTAAAATATTTATTATTTTTAAAAAATTTCTTATTTTATAGAAAATTTAAAAAAATGTCTTATTTTTATAGAAAGTTTTTCAAAAATTTCTTACTTTTACAGAAATTATTTAACAATTTTTATAGGAAATTTTTTTTAAAATATCTTACTTTGATCCAAAATTTTTGAAAAATTTCTAACTTTTAAAGAAAATTTTTGAAAAAATACTTATTTTTATAAGAAATATTTGAAAAATTTCTTATTTTTATAGGAAATAATTCAAAAATTTCTTATTTTTATAGCAATTTTTTTCAAAAATTTCTTATGTTTATAGGAAATTAAAAAAAAAAAATTATGTTTATAGCAAACTTTCAAAAATTTATCATTTTTATAGAAAATTTTTCAAAAAATTTCTTATTTTTGTGGGAAATTTTTCAAAAATTTCTTATTTTTATATAAAAATTTCTTATTTTTTTAGGAAATTTTACAAAAATTTAAAATTTTTTTTAGGATATTTTTCAAAATTTTTTTATTTTTATAGTAAATTTTTCAAAAATTTTTTATACTAAATTATTCAAAAATTTCTTATAGTAAATTTTTAATAAATTTTTTATTTTTATAGGAAATTTTTAAAAAATTTCATATTTTTATAAAAACATTTTCAAAAATTCTTATTTACATTTACTTATACATTTTTCAAAAAAAAAAAAAAAAATCTCATTTTTATAAGAAATTTTTAAAATATTTCTTATTTTAAAAAATTTCTTATTTGTATAGGAAATTAAAAAAAAATGTCTTATTTTTATAGAAAGTTTTTCAAAACTTTCTTACTTTTATAGAAATTATTTTAAAAAAATTTATTGATAATTTTTCAAAAATTACTTATTTTTATTGAAAAGTTTTCAAAAATTTCTTATTTTTACAGAAAAGTTTTCAAAACTTTTTTATTTTTATAGGAAATTTTCAAAAATTTCTTATTTTTATATATAAATTCTTATTTTTACGGGAAAATTTTCAAAAATTTCAAATTTTTTTAAGGAAATTTTTCAAAAATGTCTTATTTTGATAGAAATTTTTCAAAAATTTTCTTATTTTTATGTGAAATTTTTCAAAATTTTTTTTTATTTTTATTGAAATTTTTTCAAAAATTTCTTATTTTTATAGGAAATTTTTCAAAAATTTCTTATTTTTATAGGAAATTTTTCAAAAATTTCTTATTTTTTTAGGAAATTTTTCAAAAATTTCTTATTTTTATAGGAAATTTTTCAAAAATTTCTTATTTTTATAGGAAATTTTTCAAAAATTTCTTATTTTTATAGGAAATTTTTCAAAAATTTCTTATTTTTATAGGAAATTTTTCAATAATTTCTTATTTTTATAGGAAATATTTCAAAAATTTCTTATTTTTATAGGAAATTTTTCAAAAATTTCTTATTTTTATAGGAAATTTTTCAATAATTCCTTATTTTTATAGGAAATTTTTTAAAAATTTCTTATTTTTATAGAAAATTTTTTCAAAAATAAAAATAAGAAATTTTTGAAAAATTTCTTATTTGTATAGGAAAATTTTATTAGAATATTTTTGACATTTTTATGGAGGATTTTAAAAAGTGTTGTTATTCCTAAAGGAAATTTTTGAATTTTTTTTTTAATTTTTATAAGAACTTTGTCAACATTTTTATTTTTATAAGAAATTTTTAAATTTAAAAAATTTCTTGTATTTTGAGAAAATTTTTTAAAAATTTCTTAACTTAATTGGAAATTAATTAGAAATATTTCAAAAATTTATTTTTTTTATAGGAAATATTTAAAAGATTTCTTATTTTTTAAGCCTTATGAGAAATTTTTCAAAAGTTTGTTGTTTTTATAGAAATCGGTTCACAAATTTCTTATTTTTATAGGAAACTTTTAAAAAATTTCTTGGTTTTATTGGACTTTTTTTTAATGTTTTGTTTTTATAGAAAATTTTTCGAAAATTTTCCAAAAATTTCATTTTTTATATGACATTTTTCAAAAGTTTTTTTATAGGAAATTTTTCAAAAATTTCTTATTTTTTGAAAAGCTTTTAAAAAAATTTATAAGTTTTGTAGAAAATTGTTTAAAATTTCTTTCTTTTTATAGGGAATTTTTGGAAAATTTCTTATTTTTATAACGAATTTTTTAAAAATTTGTTATTTTTATAGCAAACTAAAAAAATCTTATGTTTGTAGGAAAGTTTTAAATAAATGTTTGTTTTTATGTAAGTTTTTTCGAAATATTTATGTTTTTGTTTCAGAATAAAATTATAGCAAAAAATTGATTACCTTTTGATTGATTTGAATTATATATTTTTATTAAATATAGAAAATTCCTATTTACCTGCAAATAAAATCGAAAAAAATTATTTATTTAATTAAAATTTAATATGTTTGAGTCAAAATAATTAATAATACTTGGAAATGATTGTAAATAATTGATATTGAATATTTTCAAAAGTAACAAAAACAATGAATTAATGAAATTAATGATTCTTGGTATTAGAATTATTGATTCATGGTATTAAAATTTTTAAAGTTTTTAATATAATACATTTAATAAATTTTAACAATATCAAAAATATTTCCATTTAAATTTATTATATTCTGTTTAACAATAAACAAAGAAATTGATTAAATTAATACATGTTTTTTCTAACTTCCTTTAAAAATATTTCTTTAGTAAAAATTGTACATTTAAATAAAGTTATAATTTAATAAAATATTAACTTATGTTTTTCTTTTATTTTAAATCACTTTTAACTTGCATTTGAAAGTAGGTCGACCTTTCGTTGCTTCTATTAAATTCGTCATTACTTTTTTCGTTACTTATTCATCCATTCACTTACTTTTTCATTTTAATAACTTTGTAATAAGCACAAAGTAAAAAAAATTAATTGGGCATGCCTTAGGCTCGAAGAAGAACAGAAGCAAAATAAAATGTTTTATGTATTTTTGTAAATACATATAGAATTATAGTAACAAACAACAAGAAACAAGTAAGGAAGTGTTGGTTAGATTGTGTCGAGCCTGACTCTATGATACCCTGCATTATTGCTAAAAAAATACCCTTTTAAAAAAGTAGTTTCAATGCTATTAAAATATCTGTGTTCCAAAAAGAGTGTTTTGTGCGACAAATAACACCTTTTGTTCGATTTTATTGTCTTAAATTCGTAAAAGTTGTAATTGTTATATTGTTTAAAATGGACTGCAAAAAAATAACATGAAAATATTATTTACTTATTTAAAAAAAAAATCATTACGCCTTTAAAAAAAATCTGTAATTTGTCCCTCGTACCCTTTTAAATGCCCCTTAGCTGTATAATTAAGACCTGAAAATTTGAAGAACCCTGGATCATTAAGAAAAGTGATCGAACAGAAAGAAAAGAAAAGAAAAGAAAATAAAATAAAGCAACTTTTTTAAAAAGCGCTTAATATGGAAAAGCTTAAGGTAAAATGTTTTTATAAATACTTTTAAACTAAAGTCATATAAAAGACTAGATCGCAATTTGGTATAAATATAATTAAGTGGAAAAAAAAGAGCAAAAACAAATAACTTAAGTTTCGTAGAAAGTTATACCTAATGATACAACTTAATTGCTGTCAGGCTTTATACATCTTTTTGTCCAAGAATTATTTTGTTTCTTAAAAAGGAGGCAAATCAGAATAAATTTTCAAAGAATTTTTTTGTGATGCAAGCAATTTGCATTTGTGATAAAACAAGCATGATAAAGACTTAAATTTTTTAAACGGAGGACCTGAAAACACGGCTTATACCATTCTGAAAACAGCACAGAGTTTCAAATTACCCCCGTCCCGATTTGGCATCATGCAAATGCAAAATAGAGTCTTGAGTAGTATTTAAAGAATAATGAAATTTTTGTCCATAACTTGGGGCTTAAAAAGAAATTTAAGAATAGAATGGACAAAATATGCCCAATTTAATAGAAACAACAAATTATCTTTAGTGAAAAAAAAAAAATTGTAAAAAAACAATATGTCAATATTTGCATTTAATAGCAATTAACTAGACAGCAATTCAGAGCCACGAAAGGATAATGATTAGTTCATAAATTATATTTCTTTTAATTCTGATACTTCTAAAATTATAGGCGACCAATTTTTTTCGTTCTGTTTTTATAATAAAATAAATATTTTCCTTACTTAAATTTGCCAAATCTCCACGTTCAGTATCTTTCGAAATGTAAGATATTTTTATTTTTAGGATAATACATTGTAGCTTATTTGTCGAAAGTTCTCTAATATTTGCTTAAAAAAGAGATTACATTTTTTTGATATTGTGAGGTTAAGTCTTCTGACATGCAACCCCCCAAAAAAAAAAAAAACGCAATGCTCTGTTAAGATTAAGATTAATTTGCAGTTTCTCGCCATCTCGTTAACAAATGCCCTTATTCGTTAGCAAGAACAGGAGCCTAATTACCGCATTCGATATCGATCGAAAACTCAGACTTTTAAGCAAATATTATGAAGTATACTTTAGGGATGTTAAAAGTTACTTCGATACAAAAAGTTTATTGAACACATAGTTCAATTAAAACTCTCTTACTATTGTTCATTTTTTGGCAAATAACTTCAAAAAAATATAGTAAACTGTGCATCTTTTTAATAATTTTGATTATCCCTAAAGTATGTTATACAAATGTTTTGAAAATATCTAAGATTTCGTTCGAAATCAAATGCGGTAATTTGGCCCCAGATGTCGTATGGACATTAGATAGGGACTTTATTAAAGAATGACTGTCGGTCGAATATCCCTGTCGTATATTCTGTTGTTTCTTATCCAATTAAATGATTTGTAAATGACCGATATCTTAGCTTGAGGAATACTACATGCATTAAAAAGCCTAAAACAAATTTTCTTCCTTAATAGCTGGATTTTTTTTTTACTAAAATCCGCCTGTCTATACCTCCAAACATCCGTCATCAAGGGATCTTTAGAGATAGTTGTAGTAAAGGATTTGTTAAAGTGGGGGTGGATATGCAGTAGTCAATGTAGACAGGGATATAAGTAATTTTATCGAGACTAGTGGAGTGTCCTATTGATAAGTTGGTAGTGCTAGGTCGGACAGCAGAGAAACTTGTTGTACTATTAACTCGACTGGGTGCCAATTAAGAATGACAAACAGTACCTAAGATTTTGTGGTTCGGACGATCTTAATACAAAAAGCCCTCAGGTTTGTCTTTATAAAAGCAGGTCATCAGACCTGCCCATCGTAGATTAGTTTAGGCTTGACAATCATATCCAAGAGCTAGGCAGTGTTGATAGGATTAAGTCCTCAAGTTTTTCCTCTGGCCCCTTTACATGAATAGAATGCAGTGGATACTTTAGATATTCTAAATTGTGTGTTAAGGCTCCAGCATAGTTTTGAATCTAGAATGGCTTCATTTGTAGTACCTCGACATGCTACTTTGTGGACTGCAACAGTGCTCATGGTTAAGCTAACGGCACTGTAGGTAGGTAGCTTATCTAAAAAAGAAATAATAGACTTATCGATTCCTAGGTCCTCCATTGCCGACATAATCGACTCTGATTTTATATTGTTAAAGGCGCCTTCTATGTCTAGGAAGGTGGCAGGTGTGAATTCACCGAACTCAAGAGATTTTTCAATGTGACTAACTAGTGACTGAAGAGCAGTATCAACAGATTTGCCTTTGTTGTAGGTATGCTATGAGCTAGAAAGGAGATTTGGATCAATTGATGAGCGTAGATGCGCTCCAAAGTTTTAAGAAGTAAGAATCAAATACTAAAGGGTCTAAAGTACTACGTTTTCCTTTGTGTGGATTTACCTTTTTTTTGGAAATAAAGACAACGTTTTACCTGGGTCCAGGCTTAAGGTATATAAGAAAGCTTGAATTAATTATTCATTATATCACAATTAGCCGGGCATAAGGAAATCGTCGTTATGTTGCAGATTGGCTGGAATGAGATACCATCAGAACCAGCAGCTTTATACGAATTTCTGGTGGGATTGGTATATACAAATTTGTTAACAATATTTAGTTCTGACATTATTCCAAAGAAATAAGAGGCCATTAAAAAATCTCCGTTTCGGAAAGTCAAAATAATGAATGTATTTCGATGGTAGTTGTCTTACTAAAGGCTTTCGCCGGCCTTCGAGTTTCATCTCTTTTTGTATTAAGTACAAAAGACTTCAGAAGTTAAGCTATATTTTGATACACTTGGAGATATTTTCTACAAGATTTATAAAAATAAATTCCAGAAATAAAAATTCAGAAACAAATCATAAAAATCAGTAGAAAAACGCTTTCTGTATTACAATTGCCTCTTTTTTTACATTAATACTTAAGCATCTATATTTTTTATTGCAAATTAAAAACTATAAATATTGAGGTAAAAGTATTAACAATATTTATTACCCGTTTTTCATTTACCTGTTACAAATATCATCCCATAATAAACTATACCGCAAAGTGGCATAAGAAAAAAAGATCGTAAAAATAAATAAGACGACATAAAAGAAATGTATTTAATTTTCCTGCACGTTTATAGTGTGCTCTTAATAATGGTTGATGTAGCAATTGTATCCCAGCAAAAAATATTTCATTGATTGAACATTTTAACATGTAGTTAAAATATTTCGAATAGACTTGTTAATATAATGAGCATTTGTTAAATTTATATATGGACAAGGCCGCGGAAAAAGGGAATTCAATGAAAATTTTTTTTCTTATTATCTAGTGCTTTTGTAATTGTCATTTGTTTGTTTACAGTCCAAAGTCTCACAAAACAAAGAGAGTACATTTGTGAAGTATTAATATATCAAAATTTTTGAGCATCGGTTTCTATTTTATTTTATTTAATTTTTACTTTACAACTTTATGAGAAAATAATTTCACTTAATATTATTTTTGAAAGAATTTACGTACCTACTGAATAGTATAATCAAACATGAAGTGATGTTGTTTTTTTTATCCAATAAAAAATAAACAAATAACATTTTTTAAGTAAATTTTAGTGTTTTATTTATTCACATTGGTCGTTTTTGCATGGCTCCTAAGTAAGAGAACTTTATGTGTTGTTCCAGTCTTTTTTTTGGTTACGTTCCAGTCTCGCATTTTTGCATCCAAAACAACTATAAATGCAATTTTTTATAAATTTTTTGTGCGTAGAGTATTCTTTGATCTTTCACCTACGATATGTTAGAGGGAAATGTGTAAAGGTTTTTGAAAACATTACGAAATTTTGGAAAATGTTGTACAAGCTCTTAGACCACTTCTCTTTTAGTGTGACTTTCCAGTTGACTTCAAATGGCTGTAACTTTTAATTTGCAAGAAATAGAAGCACATTTTTTTGCGCCAAAGTTACAGCCTGAGAATATATTTTGAGTGAACAAAAGTTATCGCGTTTGCGTAGAAAACTACGCAAACGCTGCATAATTTTTTTTTTTTGGAAGTGCTAGTTAAGTTAACAAAATTTATTGACTTTGTAAGTAACATGATTTTGCATAATTTAAGGCATTTTTTACTCCGAAATTTTCTTTTTTATGGACTGGGTCAAAAAAGTTACGTTGTCTACCCTTGCGTAGTTTTCTACGCATATGGGAAAAAACATACGTTTTTGGTGTGAATTTTTGATGTCATGGCTCTTTTTTGTCAATCATTGTGATTTAAACACATGGAAAAGTTCTTTTTGATTATTATTTTTACACCATTCACAAGAAAAACTAAAAATAAGATGAAGAAGAATTAGTGCCAGAATCTTCATAATCTAGTTAAGTGATATATCTACTAGTTATATATAAGGTGCTTGCTATCTTTTTACCCTTGAAACCTTCAAAATATTAGGTTAACAACTTTACTTCTGTCGTTTTTATCCGAAATTCAAGGCCTTATTATAGGGTGCTGTCTATCGCTGACCACTACTATTTCCCACCTTTCGGAAGGCGTACTATTGAGTATAAGTTTATGCTAACGAAATCAGTACCAACATATGTTGTTTTGAACTAAGTTTATGACAAAGGGTAATGGTTTTTCCCCATATAGCCTAATTTAAGACTTCGAAATGCAAAAAAAGCTTTTTCGTCTACCAAATAAATTTAAATTACTTTTTCTAACTGTTTCCCCCCAGAGTTTTTAAAATTCTATACCAAAAACTATAAATAATATTGCATGCGTAGAAAACTACGCAAAGTTAGACAACGTAATTTTTTTTAGGAGTAGATGAAGGTTAAGTTACTTTTTTTTAAGAGTTTAAAAATGTGCTGAAATCAATTAGTCGTATTTTCTACTGGGTTTATTACAATTTTTCATTGTAGTAGTTGTAAGGTTAATGGTAGAAAAATCTTGTGGATAAGAGAGGTGCATATGACTTTTTTTTGTTATTTGTAAAAAAAAAAAAATACAAAAAATTAATGAATAAATGATGTTGTATTTTTCACTTCGTATTTCATTTCATTTAATATTTCTTCTTTTCACTTGAATTTTTCTTTTTCTTTGAATATATGTCATTTAAAGCATGAACTTAGCAATAACAGTAGCAACAGAGAGAAATGCAATAAAAAAATTGTATGCTTGTATGAACTGCAAGTGGATACATATGTATATATGTATATTTTGACTACAAAGTCCTTTTTTCTTTTGCTGTTGTGGTTATATATTTTGTTTTTTTTCGTTAACCTTTTCACGGTTTTAAAAAGCTAAAGTTCCCTCTACAATTATGAGCTTGTTATTTTTTTAATTACAAAATATTTCACTTTTTTTCTTATTTATGCCAACATTTACATATTTTCTCTATCTTTCGAGAACATCAATACATGTATACATGTCAAGCATGTAAATGTGCAAAACTTAAAAGGATTTCGTTGACATATATATTTGTATGTTTAAAAGACATAATTATAGAAAATTTTTAAATTAAGATTTAGTTTAAGTTGGCTGGAAAAAAGCATGGAAGTAGTGGTATATTTGAATCTTGAATAATTCATACATATTTACATATATTTCTTAAAAAGGAAAATTTTGAATTAATGTTAATACGGAAACATTTGTAAGATAATTGTAAACAAATTAAAATACATTTTTATGTTATACACGTGTATACATAATTGATTGTTTACAGATAAAGAAAAATTTCTATGTGTGAGTTGTACATGAATGAAGGTTTCATATTTTCATAATGCTCCAAAATTTGAATTTTAAGGAAATTTTTTTATAATACTTGCTGATTTTATCCGGTGTTGCCCGGGTTGGCAGTTAAAATTTTTATCTTATTACTGTGTTTCTTTAAAAATTAACAATTATGAAATATTTTTATTAATTTTTTAATTGAATCCTATATTAATGTTTTTGCATATATATTTAATTGACTTTTGTGAATGGCAGTACTCCTCATTAATAAATAAATATTAAACAACATATTAAACAACATACAGACAAACATACGCAAAAATTTGTTTAAATTTAGAAATTATCGAAAAACTATCAAAGAATCGTCAAATAATCATTAAACAGTCATCGGTCAATCGTGAAATAACTATCGAACAATGATTAAAAATCATTGAATAGTCGTCAGTCAATCATCAAACAACCTTAAATCAATCTTTAAAAAATCTTCAAACTTCTGTCATAAAATCGCTAGTTAATCGTGAAACAAACATTAAAAATCTTCAAACAGTCATCAGTCAATCAATCATCAAACAACTGTCAAACAATCGTCAAAATCAAATAATCATGAAAAATCTTCAGACAATCGTCAGTTAAACTATTATCAAACACAGATCATATTACCAATATTCGTGCATCCGCTTTCCTATTTTAGATAAATCAAAAAAAGAGGTCGTAAAAGTGGAAATGTTAAACTTTTATAAATGTTAAATCCTAATTTGGACTAAAAACAAATATTTTAGAAAGAAAAAAATGTCTTCATTTGTCCAGCCGTTCTCAAGATATACAATTTTAAAGAAAATGGGAAGTTGATCAGAATTTTTAAGTTCCCAGGTCCTCGTTGGTCCATTTTAAAAAAATAAAACAAACGAAAAACTATCCTGTAGTATGAAAATATCCACATATAAAACATCAATTAATTGGGTTAAATCGGTTTCATCTTATCATCCATATTTGTCATTTCTAATATTTTACTTATATGGGAGGGGTCACGCCCATTTGAGATTAAAAAACAAACCAAGCCTATTTTACCCACCGATCACACACATACAATCAAAATTTCTGAAAAATCGGTAATCCGTATTTGTCATTTTTAATATTTGACTTATATGGGAGGGGTCACGCCTATTTGAGATTTCAAAAGAAAACCTTACCTACTTTACCCACCAGTTACACCTTAACATATTTCAAAATTTCAGAAAAATCGGTAAGCTCGGTCATCTATATTTTTAATATATGAATTATATAGGAGCGGTCACGCCTGCTTGAGATTTTAGAAAAAAAAACCTTGCTTATATGAACCATCGGTCACACCTTACCATACTGTCAAAATGTTAGAAAAATTGGTCGGCAGGGTCATCCATATTTGTCATTTTTAATATATGACTTATGTAGGAGGGGTTACGCCCACTTGAGATTTCAGAAAAAACCTAGCCTATTTTAACTACCGGTCAAGCCTTAGACAGTGGTCTAAATTTCAGAAAAATCGGTCGATTTGATCATTCATATTTATAATTTTTAATATCTAATTTATATGGGAGGGGTCACGCCCACTTGAGATTTCAATAAAAAAATCTGGCCTTTATTTACCACCGGTCACACCATACCACGCTGTCAAAATTGCAGAAAAATCGGTCCGATACTTTTGGAGACCCTTCCCAACAAACAACATACAAATAGACAAACAGACGCTAACATTTTTTTATAGATATAGAATTATAGATTAATGTCTGCGCATAAAATGTACAATTTATTTTAATAAAGTATTATTATATCTAGGAATTTGACATACATAACATTATAGCATTATTAAAAAAATTATATAGTTCTTTCAAAAGCTTTCTTTTCGTTTCAGCAAATTCCCAGCATAAGGCGATAATGCAAGAGATGAGGTACATCAACAGAAATGACATGACATGTTTACATCAACAGAAAGGGAATTTTATACACTTTTAAGTGTTTTTTGTTATTTTTTATAAAAAGTTTTCGAAATTGAAAAAATCTTTTGTATCGGTTTAAATTGTCAAAAGTTATACGCACCCAAATATTTTACATACCCGAAATAGGCAATTTTGCTCCACTGTAGAGTTCATTGTGCTACTGATAGATACGTCCCTAAATATCAGTCTTAAAGTATAACTTCTCCTCTATCGATGTTTTGAATTTCGTCGAAATCCGTTTAGTAGTTTAGAAACTGTTGAGTTAATACCAAAAAAACCTCATATGCCATTTGCAATGAATCAATGAAGATATTGTAGCGTATGATTTATTTCTATGTTCACACATTTTTTCTTAGTACTTATACGCAATCAAGTCAGGCCTAATAATAAAGACATTGTGGCCTATGATTTATTTTTGTAAGTATCAAATTTTTTTTTAACTGATGATATACAACAGTTTAAAATCAAGCCTAAAAGTATGCAGTATGTTTTTATATTTTTCAAAAAAACGCAAGAATGATTAAATTATTGAAATGAAATGAATCAAAGATGAAACCATAAACTATTTTTTTCGATTTTAATGCCTAAAAATTAAACAGAAAATATTGAAAAACCAAATAATGAACACTATAATGTTTTACCTACTGCTGAAAACAAAAAAAAAAAGAATAATCACAATTCGTTGTTGGCAGCCAATGAATAGTACATAAGTTTAAACTTCCTCAAAGAGACAATACAATTCATTGTCTTAAATGAAATGAATGCCACTTAGAAAACTCATGCATACGAAAGTAAGCTAAAGCCTAGATACATTTCGACATAATACAAAAATATACAGCAACAATGACTTGATAACATTGTGTTGCTGTATTACCAACAATGCCTTGTTGCTGTTGTAGTTATTGTTGTTATTGTTATCTTAGTGTTGATGATATAAATTGCGCTGCTCAAAATACTAAACCAAAATACTAATGAATAAAACACATTGCATTCTCCCGTTTTAAGGTTGTTTTTTTTTCTGTGCTTAAGCTAACACCAAAAGAAATGAAAATCAAGTCAAGTAAGGAAAATGAGAACGAAAAAAAAGTATAGAAAAATTAGGAAACTAAATTCTATAGAACATGCAACTAAAGTAAGCAATAGTTATAGACAAAGTTCAATAATGTTGGTGCATGAGAAGAATAAGAATTAGGAAATGATAAAAAGAAAAAAAAAAGCAAGCGCAAGAATATATAAATAAATGTAAAACAAAAGTAGTTAAGCGGCAAGAACAAAAAAAAACTTAAATAGTAGCAACAATAATGACATAAATGGCAAAAACCATTTACTGTGTGTAAGGAATACTTTGAGGTATTTTAAAAAAGTGCTTTATTTCTAAATCCAAAAATATTTAATTAGATTGATCTAGACATGATCCATATTATATGTTCAGAAATATTTACATTTGAGTTTAACTCAAAATAGTGGAAACACCATTTAAAGAAAAAATTACTTAAAAGAAATATCCTACCATAGTGCAATACGTACTCCATTTTAAGCCATTTTAACAATAGCAAAAAAAGGCAAAAACTACTTACAAAGAAATCTATAAGTTTTCACTACTATCTACTTCTTGAATGTCTAATAAATACTTATAGATAATAGCGGCAGTGACTACCCAGACGAAAGAAAGGTATGGAAACAATAGAAACCAGTCCGTCGTTGAAGGAAAATAGAACAAAAAAAAAAGTAGAAAAAAAAACATGGCACTCATCATCCTCATCATTGTGCTGTTGTTTTAGCTGCTAAAGTAAAGAACAACAGTAAGTGCAGAATGCTAATCGATTAATGATGAAAATTAAAATTCGACTAGAACAAGAAAAATAAACAATAGCTAAAACAGAACAACAATAACAACGACAATAGAAGAAGCAAGAATCAACACAGTAAAATAACAAAAAAAAAAAAAAAACTCCAGCAAAACTTTATAGAATAACTCATAGATCTAGTCAGGAAAATCAGCTTAAGGAAACATGTGCTGCTCTTTCCCTTCCTCAAACCCTCCCTACTTCAAACCCTCCCTCCCTCTAGCTACTCAAACCCATTCGACCTTTCTTATACTATAACCCCTAACAACTATTCCCTTAGTTATCAAAAAAAAAAAAAAAAAAAAAAAAAACAGCTAAGTGCACTAAGAAAATTTACGAGAAAAATGTTACTCAAAATATAAAATAGTAAACATGATAGCATCCTCTTTGCTCCAGCTAATGTAACATTATTGGTTTAAGAAATTCCAACAATATATCTTGTATTGGATTCTACTATCTACTGATAGCATTTTCCTGGGTTAGTGCTACATAAGTAAAAGCAAAACGATTTAATCTCTTTTACAAAACCCATGCCATAGAATAATGGCTATTGGAGGAGGTTTTGCTTTCCTGTCGTCTTTTTCATCCTTTTCTTCCTTGAAAAGTGCTTAAGAAAATGTGGCGCGAACATTTTTTTCTTCATTTAGTCTTGTATCATTTAACTCATCATTGAAGATCTTTTTTTTAAGGATGGACGAGAGATGTCCAATATTAGAGTGAAAGGTGAGGGCCAGAAAACGTCAACATAAAAATATGATTTTTGGAGAATTTCTTATGAAAATAGGAAACCTTTGGAAATTTTTTTTTTTAAATTTCCTAATAAAATAGGAAAATTACCTATAAAAATATAAAATTTTTGGAAAATTTCCTATAAAATTAGGAAATTTTTGGAAAATTTCCTACAAAAATGGAAAATTTTCGGAAAATTTCCTATAAAAATAAAATATTTTTAGAAAATTTCCTATAAAAATAGGAAATTTTTTAAAAATTTCCTATAAAACTACGAAATCTTTTGAAAAATTGTCTATCAAAATATAAAATTTTTGAAAAATTTTCATAAGAAATAGGAAATTTTTGGAAAACCTCCTATAAAAATAGGAAATTTTTGCAAAATTTCCAATAAAAAAAGGAAATTTTTCTAAAATTTTCTATAAAAATAGGAAATTTTTGGAAAATTTCCTATAGAAATAGGAAATTTTTGGAATATTTTCTATAAAAATAGGAAGTTTTTTGGAAAATTTTCTATAAAAATAGTAAATATTTGAAAATTTCCTATAAAAACAGGAAATTTTTGGAAAATCTCCTATGAAAATAGGAAACTTATGGAAAATTTCTCAGAAAAAAAGGAAATTTTTGTAAAATTTCCTGTAAAAATAGGAAATGTTTGAAAATTTCATAAAAAAAATAGGAAATTATTGAAGGATTTCCTATAAAAAGAGGAAATTTTTGGAAAATTTCCTAAAAAATAGGAAACTTTTAAAAATCTTTCTAGAAAAATAGGAAATATTTGGAAATCTTCCTAGAAAAATAGAAAATTTTTGGAAAATTTCCTATAAAAAAAGGAAATTTTTGGAAAATTTCCTATAAGAATAGGAAATTTTTGGAAAATTTCCTATAAAAATAGGAAATTTTTGGAAAATTTCCTATAAAAATAGGAAATTTTTTAAAATTTACTTTAAAAATAGGAAATTTTTGAAAAATTACCTATAAAAAAATAGAAAAATTTAATATAAAAATAGGAAATTTTTGAAAAATTTCCGATAAAAATAGGAAATTTTTGAAAAATTTCCTATAAAAATAGGAAATTTTTGAATAATTTCCTATAGAAATAAGAAATTTTTGAAAAATTTCCTATATAAATAGGAAATTTTTGAAAAATTTCCTATTAAAACAGGAAATTTTTGAAAAATTTCCTATAAAAAGAGAAAATTTTTGGAAAATTTCCTATAAAAATGGGAAATTATAGGAAAATTTCCTATAAAAATAGGAAATTTTTAAAAAATTACCTATAAGAATAGGAAATTTTTGAAAAATTTCCTATAAAAATAGTAAATTTTTGAAATATTTCCTATAAAAATAGGAAGTTTTTGAAATATTTCCTATAAAAATAGGAAATTTTTGAAAAATTTCCAATAAAAATAAGAAATTTTTGAAAAATTTCCTATTAAACTAGGATATTTTTGAAATATTTCCTATAAAAATAGGAAATTTTTGAAAAAATTCCTATAAAAATAGGAAATTTTTAAAAAAATTCCTATAAAAATAGGAAATTTTTGAAAAAATTCCTATAAAAATAGGAAATTTTTGATAAATTTCTTATAAAAATAGGAAATTTTTGATAAATTTCCTATAAAAATAGGAAATTTTTGAAAAATTTCCTATAAAAATAGGAAATTTTTGAAAAATTTCCTATAAAAATAGGAAATTTTTGAAAAATTTGCTATAGAAATAGGAAATTTTTGAAAAATTTTCTATAGAAATAGGAAATTTTTGAAAAATTTCCTATAGAAATAGGAAATTTTTGAAAAATTTCCTATAGAAATAGGAAATTTTTGAAAAATTTCCTATAGAAATAGGAAATTTTTGAAAAATTTCCTATAGAAATAGGAAATTTTTGAAAAATTTCCTATAGAAATAGGAAATTTTTGAAAAATTTCCTATAGAAATAGGAAATTTTTGAAAAATTTCCTATAGAAATAGGAAATTTTTGAAAAATTTCCTATAGAAATAGGAAATTTTTAAAAAATTTCCTATAAAAATAAGAAATTTCAATTTCATATAAAAATAGAAAATGTTTGCAGTAGAAAATTTTTTAAAAATTTAATATAAGAAGAGTAAATTTTTGAAAAATTTTCCTATTAAAATTTCTTATAAAAATTGTATTGAGTATATCCATTCTTAAGTTATAGCTATAAAATTTGTCAACTAAAACTGAAATCTAATATAAAGTTTCAAGTATTATGCACAGATTTCGGCCTTATATCCGGACTATAACTAAATAAATAATATATAGTTTTCTAATTTGACTACATTGCTTTCGCAGACTATAATCTGGTTCCCTAATTGGACATCTCTTATACAATTTAATCTTAGTTTTTATATTGAAATTTTCCTATATTTCTGTTTCCTTCCTCTAAGGTAATATAAGAACGCTACTCCAACACTTGTTTCCGAACACTCAAACATATCCAAGGAAATAGTAATTTTTTTGAAATCTGGTTACTGCTATTGCCTCTTGTTCGCTCGGTATTAAAACTAGAAAGCTGGAGATACTATCTTTAGAAGCATCCTTCTTTAAGTAGCTTTATAGGAAGATGATGTTCGGTTGTAACATTATGATTTGATTATTATTTTATTATTTGTTGACCCTTGCCAAGATGTGAAATTCTATGATTTTTTTTCATTTGTTCTCATTTGATATTTTTTCCTTCCAACTTTATTTTAGTATTTTCTGTAGTTTTTGCTTTGGAAAGAAACAAAAACTCTTAACGTATTCAAGTAGAAGTTCAGTTCATATATATTGAGTATTGTAAAACTTAATAACTGTGTTAAGAGCCAGCCAGACACTGTGTCTGATTCTTGATTTTTTTTTGTCTTTATCTGAAACGAGTAGATGGCAAACTATAAAACTAATAATGTTTGGAATTTATGGAATTTTTGTTCTTAATTCAATCATGGATAAGTTATAAATTATATAGCACTTTTTTTCCCCAATGAAACTTGATTTTAATTTTCCTATTAGTAGTTTAATTTTATTTTTTGTTTTTTATTTTATTATTGTTTAAATAGAGCTAATTGAGAGATTAGCGTTATGAGTAGAACATCAATTATAAACGATTATTATTAAGAATATTAACTCACTTAAAAAATTAAAAGATAAGATTTTAAGCTAAGTAAAATTTCAAGGAAATTATATTTTAAAAGGGATAATGAAAGAGTAGAAGGTGAAATTTTCACCTAAGATTAAAAAATGTTTAATAAATTGTATAATATTTAACTTAGAATTCTCGAGTATTGGCTTGTACAAGTACAGAAGACTACTTCCAAATACTATCGATAGTCTGAGTATATAAGAGTAGTATATACTATATATAGTATATATATTAGTAGTAATGATAGTTTGAGTATAAGACTATATATCCACTATATCTACATACGGATAAACCGACATGTCGGTCATGATGTCGCAACATCATTATGTCCACTCAGGAAATAATAATAATAATAATAATTATAATAATAATAATAATATTAATAATAACAATAATAATAATAATAATAATAATAATAATAATAATAATAATAATAATAATAATAATAATAATAATATTTAAATTCTTTACAGAAATCAGCACAAATTTATGAAATACCCTACCCTCCATGTCGTGGGGTAGGGTGCAATATTATTTTTCCCTATATAAAAGAATTTTTTTAAACTTTCTTGATTCTATACTCGTACTTTTGCATAAAAAAAAAATTTGAAAAATAAATGTACACACAGAAGAAAAACCATCATATAGGAAATGATATTTAAGAAAATGAAAATGAATTTTGTTTGAGTATATGTTTATATGTAAATAATATTTCTTTTTTTTAGAAAATCTCTTGAAGCGGTTGCAAATAGTTTCAGGTTGCCAAAATGAAATAATCCAAATACTTAGCAATGAAATGATACTCAACGCATTTGCATGTATGAAAACACAAAATAACGCCTGTAACCCCTGAATATAAATTTACGGAGTTTTTAGGTATAATATTGAAAAATGTTGTTCAAATAATTTTTCCTGACTATCTGCGACATATAAAAAGTTCTGATCCTTATTTTTCTTTCAAACCTTTTTCACTAATTTTTATTTAGTGGCGAAATTTTTAAGTTAATTTTTCAAAAATTGCTCTTAGAATAAGATTTTTACGACAAAAGAATATTAAAATATAAAATATTTTGTTTAAACTAGAAAAAATAAAGACGTTATCAAACTTTATTTCCAGAGGGTAGCCACTTATTTGGGATCGTGCCGCTCTAATATATATATATGAATTTATGTATGTATATATTTGTCTATATACGAATTTTCATGGAAGACTTTTATATAAATTCTAATCATGAGAAAAAATACAAATACGTACATTAGGGTGACAGGAAAATATTTTTTCTTTGATTTAAAATGTTTTTCAATTGAATATTATGACACTTGGTCTAATAGTTTAGTTCTGAAAATTTGAGCCAAATCGGACAAGGTCCAAAGTTTAAGAGCCCATTTGTATGGCGAAAAATGGATAATTTTTTTTTAATTTTTGAGAATTTTAACCAAAAATAAAAAATCTTTACAAGAAAAAATAATGGTATATCAAAGAAAACTGTAATAGTTTTATTTCAAATAGTCAAAAACAAAAATTCATGAAGTAGTTTTCTTTCTTTCATTCTTTCTCTGAAATTTGTGTCCTTGAAAACGCGCCTTAGGATATGCACCAATTGTATGTTGTAAATAAAGAAATTTAAAAATTAAAAATAATTTATCATTAATTGACTCGTTAGTATTGAATAGTTCAGTTTTGCTTAAATATAATCGAAATTACTTAGTTTTTTCAAGTCGGTTTCAAAAATCATTTTTTAATTTTTTGAAAATTTTATTCATTTTGTTGAAATATTTGTTCAAGATATGAAAATTTCAAGGAAATCCAAATTTTGACATTTGACCCCGGTGAAGAAAGGTTCAATCTGGTCCAATATAAAAAAACCTTTCAGCATAGGTTTTCCATAAACTAAGCAATAATATTAATTATTTATTTGTTTAAATTTAATACAAGTAAAATTTACCGAGCTTCTACTAGAATTTGGCCCAAAAATTTTCATATTATCGAAATTCTTAAGTTCTAAGTCGCAGCAACGGCGAAACTGTTCAAGACATCGACTTATATTTATTTGAGTTTTATTCTCCCATTTGTTTGTTTTAACACGCTGAAGGGTAAGTTCTAAATTTGTTATATTTGTTGAACAAAATTTTCCAAAAATTAAAAAATGATTTTTCCAACATAGGAAAAATTAAGTAAATTCGATTATATTGAGGAAAAACTGAACTATTCAATACTAACGAGTCATTTATTGATAAATTGTTTTAAATTTCTTTATTTACAAAATACAATTTTTGGTGCATATCCTTAGGCGCTTCTTCAACGACACGAATTTTCAGCGGAAAAATGGAATAACTCTAAAACTGCTTCATGGATTTTTGTTTTTGACTATTTGAAATAAAACTGTGTTAGTTTTCTTTAATATTCTGTTATTTTTTCTTGTAAAAATTTTTGTAATTTTTGTTGAAATTTTTCAAAAACCAAAAAAAACATTTTTCACCATACAAATGGGCTCTAAAACTTTGGGACTGATGCGCACCCATAGAAAGTTGTCCGATTTGTCTTTAATTTTCAGAACTTAACTTTTAGACCTATTGTTACTATATTCCGTTGAAAAAACTTATAAAGTTCGAAGAAATATTTTCTTTCATACAAAAAATTGTCACCCTAACGTACAAATTGTAGAGTGCCCTAGTAAATTAAAATTCGTATTTTAGATAAAGGATAATTTTATTTTATTATTTGAGCGCATTAATTACAATATAAGATATTACTACAAGAGATCGAGAAAACAAGCCAACTTGAAGCCGAAGTACCAATAATGTTTTATAGGCTTGCCAAAACTGTAGAAATCCGAAAGTCCCGAATATATGTCTTGTACAAAGGACGGCAATGTCGTTCCAAAATATCAGGTAATTACTAACGTCATATAACGATTATTATAGGAATCACGTCTTATACAATAGGGATATATTGATAGGATAAACTCTTTGTGGACCGCCATAGCATAAAACATAATACATGTGGATCTTCATATTCTCATACGACTCTTTATATGTATGTCTCCATTTTGTATTCTCTAAAACTGCGTTTCCTTATAGTATCTATGTATAAGTGCAGTTTATTTTTTGTTTTCCTTTCACCATACATTATGGCACATTCACATGTGATATCGTACATGGTTTTATTCTTTTTTCTTTCCATTACTATCATCCGAGTAAAACTATTTGCTAGTTTGGTTTTGGTTACTCTCTTGACAGTATATCCTTTAAAGGATTTACAAATGCTTAGTTTTATGTTTATGCAAAAACAAAAAAAAATTTAAAAGGAAGATAAGCAAATGTAAACGTTTTAATCATTTTTTTTTTTTTTTTTTGTATGTCACTCGTAAGCAAGTGGTTTTAGAAGAAAATCATACGCAAATTGAAAAGAAAGTGCAAAAGCTCTCAAAAAGACTAAATTTCTAACTCACATACATACAAATATATGCATGTGTTGTACTTAAGTTTGTGGGAAAGCGAAATGATTTGGTTTTGAGAAAGACTTTTCAGATGTCTTTTTCGAATATTAAGTGATTTAAATTTCAAAATATTTTTTGGAAAAAATTTGTTTTTTATATAGATATAGGGAACCATTTTTGCAGAGACCGGATTTTAATACTTTTAAGACAATATTTTCATGTTAAAATCCATAAAAAACAATCATTGAAGTTTAAAAAAATATTAAAAATCCCTAATGATTTTTATTTGTTCAAAAATTGTTTCTTTTTTCAATCCGATGAAAATAAAATATAAAAAAATCGTTTGGGATATTTATCAGTACAGTTCAAAATAATTTGCATCTTTTTTCATCCGATGAAAATAAATTTTGATAGAAAAAATTCAAATTTTATTTCTGTATTTGTCCGGGTAAAGCACCTTTAGGACGTTTAAATAGCAATAAATTCAATTATTGTTGCAAATTTAATATTAAAATGGGTTTGGGCAACAAATGGTCATCGTCTAAGTGCGTTTAAAACGTTTCAAAGTTAAATTTTTTTAGAAATAGCGACGCGAATCAAAGAAACCACAAATAGTTTCCATTAGAACTATTATCTTTAACTTATATGTTCTAAAACATTGCAATAAATTGAAAACATTCATTCTTAAAAGTTTTGAAATTTCATAAACATTTTATTTTTTCAAAGTCAAAACAGAAGTTCAAAAATAAAACAATCAATAAAATATTTTTCTGTTCGGATATTTATCGTTATAGATATTTAAAATTTTCATCATGAGGGATATTTATATTTCAAATATAAATAAATGAAAATAAATTTTCATCGGCAATGATATTTATACTTGATGGATTTAAAAAATAAAACGATCTCCGGTCTCTGCATTTTTGCTATATTAATATTAAAATATAAGTTGTATTCCCGTACTATAAGAATTCTAACTAAATAAACCGGAAATATATAAAATTCACTCAACTGTGTACGTGCACTCAACACTGGTTGAAGTCTTTACTAAATTGTGTGAGTAAATTTTTCTTGGGTAAAGTTTGGGCAACAAAATATTTTCATGGAAATAATAATAAGAAAAAATTTGTTAAAAAATGTTAATTAAAATTGTTTTATATGTTAAATTCAAATACCATAGTTACTAATTTTAGAGCAGATGATAAGTCAAAACTATGATGCAGGTAATAATGGATATTTTTTCTTAAAAAATGCATTTACATATTTTAATAACAAAATGATTTGATATGTTCGATCGCATCTCTCTGGTAGCGTATAAATTATGTACTTAGAGAACTATTCCGGTTTTGAGATAAAGGATAAATCAAACCAATTTCTGATAATCTGCTTTGAGGTGAAGACCAGTTAAGTAAGTGCGTCCTTCATCGATAAAAGTAAATATTAGTCGGTAGGGCCAAAGTCTGGGCAATAAGGCTATAAACTTTTCATCCGTTGTTTTGAAAAAAAATTGAAAGATCTTGCAACATGTAGCTGAGCGTTATCATGATCAAAGAATATGGCTCCGAGTCTGGCGGAATATTCTGGAAATTTTTCGTTCATTGATCTCTTGAAACGAATCAACTGTCAAAAGATTTTTAAAAAATTTATAGGATATCAAATAATTATTGATTAATTTCGTTTTAATAATAGAATGGTTCTGAAAATTTTCGTTCAAAAAATAGGGATTTATAATTTGAATCTTTTCGATTTGGTTTAAACTATATATATTCTCCTTTTATCTCTGGCTTTTATGGTGTAAAAACTAGTCTTATATCTTTTATTGGCTAGATCCTATGCTCCAGAAATTGGACGTCGCGGGTAATTTTGTAAAAAAAAAAAATTCAAGGCTCATTAACTAATGAACTTTTTGTCAAATTTTAATAAATTTGACTTCGTTGGAAAGCATTTAATTCTACTTTTAGATTGTCTAATAAAAGGTTTTTATTATAACTTTTCATGAACCTTTACCGTGAATGTCTTTTATACTTGAATATAACGAAAAGCAGTATTTTAATTTTCTCATTTTTTTACAACAAATGGGCAACTAAGTTGACTATATTCAATAGAAATTGGTTAGCCACGGGTTTTGTAGTTAGCAACTGTAAACTAAGAACAAGTAAGAAAGTGCTACAGTCGGTCAAGCCCGACCATACGATACCCTTCACCACTAAGGTCAAAGGTGTTATTTTCCTGTATAAAGACAAATATTTGCTAAATTTTGCCATCATGCAAACATTTTCTCAAAACTTATAAATTTAAGCTGTTTCCTTCATTTGGCTTATATGAGAGCTAGGGTCAAATGTGAACCGATTATCTTGAAATTTGGCAGATTGATTTCAGTTTTTACAAAAATTATATATGTAAAAAATAAACTCAAAATTCTCATTATCTTCATCTACGAGCATTTTACTGATTTTTGCTTCATTTAGTGTTTTTTAACAAAAGAGTTTGTATGGGAGCTGTGGTCAATGTGATAAGTTTAGAATAGCAGTATATGTTTTAAATTTCATGAACAAATTTTAATTTTTGTGGCCAAAATATCAATTCCGGGAAGTGGGACCTATGGGAGGTACCTGAAATAATAGACCGATTTGATTTGATTTGACGATGACGAATTTCAATAGCCATTATTCCACTATCAAAAAAATTATGTGTGCCAAATTTCATCAAATTGTCTTTGATTACATGGTTTATATGGAGGTCCAGCCGGACTAACATCGCTACATCGACTCAGAAAGTGATTCTAAGCCTATTGGTATACCAAGACAAATATTTCTTTGCGTTACATATAGGGTGTTCATTTTACTCAAATTTTAATTGTTTGAGTAATCAAATAACTTGAAAATGGGGTTTTTAATTACTCGGAAAATCGATTGATCGTTAAAAATTACTCGAGTTAATCGAAAATTCATCCTAAAATTATTCGAGTAAGATTTTTCTGTAAACTTTATATATATATATATATATATATATTTTATTTGAGAATATTATAAAAAGCCTTCGGCTTCTGGTGGTATGGGCTACCTATTTATAACTGAGTATATCGTTTGATGAAAATGTATAATAACACTTAGGCGTCTAAGCCATATTTTGTATATTTGGCGTTTTACAACAATCTTCGTCTAGTAACGCTACCAATCAATTGTTTTAACCCTTTTGTGTATGGTAAAAAAAAACACCTTTAATAGCATGGCAAGGTGCCCGGGTACCTATATGGAAAAATTATGGAAAACAAACATTTTTGAAGAAAATAAATGCGTGATCTCGGAAAATAACTCTGAGAATTGCAATGCACGATCATTTATAGTAAATGGTAAATCTCAGGGCGAATCCAACGTTACAAGGATTCAAGTCAAGGAGAATATATAAATATACAATATCGTTGTATTAAGTAAATTAAGTTTCGTACTACAGGAAGATGTAGTCTCCAAGTTTTCTTCATTTGACCCCAATAATCTAAATGCATGATATATAACCTTAAAATCGGTTGAAAACTTTCTTAATTATCAAGCGTTTTCTAAAATATCCTATGTTCTTGAAGATTCTCCTGAGCATATGCAATAAAAGAATTACTTTTTAGAAAAAAACTTTAAAAATTTTGAGCAGTTTTACTTTTTTAAAGCCTTAAGATATTTAAATACCCATTTTTGATGCAATGGGCTAACGCTATGTCACTTTTACACAGGACGAAAACAAGTATTTTTTTCATACCTTTTTTAAAACTACTTTTTTGGTTTTTTAAAATAGATTGTTAAACGAAAAAGGTAAAAAAAGTTCCAGTTATAGTTAAAACCCTCTGTAGATTACCACAAAGAAAGAACTAGAGCAATATCTTTAACGGCTTTATCGTACCTGCGACTTAAAATTAGGGGATTTCGACTAAAACATAATTTTTCATAAAAGTTATAAAAAACCACATAAATTGTCATATATTGGCAGTTTTTATAAGCAGAACTGAAATAAAAATTGCTTCAATGGATAGAAATATATATTAGAAAGTTGGTTGAAATTGGATGTCACTAACCCTTTTATAACCAGGGACAACAATAAAATTAAAAAAAATTCTCAACTATATATGAAACAAAGAAAATCATGTAAATCTTGTTTCTGCATAAATATTTAAATATAAAATATTTATATCTACTCTCTCTTTTTTTGCTTTAGTTATCTTTCAATAAAATTTTACTTATTATCAGAGACCGGAGATCGTTTTATTTTTTAAATCCATCAAGTATAAATATCTTTGCCGATGAAAATTTATTTTCATTTCGATCGAAAAAAAAGAGGGATTTTTAGTTGAAATATAAATATCCCTCATGATGAAAACTTTAAATATCTATAACGAATATCCGAACAGAAAAATATTTTATTGATTGCTTTATTTTTGAACTTTTGTTTTGACTTTGAAAAAATAAAATGTTTATGAAATTTCAAAATTTTCAACAATTAATGTATGAATGTTTTCAATTTATTGCAATGTTTTAGGACATCGAAGTTAAAGAAAATAGTTCTAATGGGAACTATTGGTGGTTTCTTTGACTCGTATCGCTATTTCTAAAAAAAATTAACTTTTAAACGTTTCAAACGCACTTAGACAACGACCATTTGTTGCCCAAACCCATTTCGATATAAAAGTTGCAACAATAATTGAATTTATTGCTATTTAAACGTCCTAAAGGTGCTTTATACCCCGACAAATACAGAAATAAAATTTGAATTTTTTCTATCAAAATTTATTTTCGTCGGATGAAAACAGATGAAAATTATTTTGAACTGTACTGATAAATATCCCAAACGATTTTTTTATATTTTATTTTCATCTGATTGAAAACAGAAACAAAATTTTTGAACGAATAAAAATCATGAGGGATTTTTAATATTTTTTTAAACTTCAATGATTGTTTTTTTTATGAATTTAAACATGAAAATATTGTTTTAAAAGTATTAAAATCCGGTCTCTGCTTATTATTATAGATTTTTTATATTTAACGTATGAAGATACCCAGGTACCTTGCCGTACGGTTACGTATATAAGATATAAATTAGACCACAGCGCCTATACAATATAATTTTTTAGCTTAAAAGTAAATATCTATTATCTATTTCAAAACTTAGATGTTTTCAAGAAGTTTGAAGTTTGTGAACCATCTGTTTCCATTAAAAAGTTAAGATAAAAGTGCTAAAGGTACCGGGATACCTTGGTGTACACATAAGGGTTAACAAAGCGGAACAAACCGACTTCGCTAACATCCAAATCCCAACTGAATGCTTTTAATACTCATTTTCACGAGTTGTATTAATAATCGTATTATTTGAGAATATTATAAAAAGCCTTCGGCTTCTGGTGGTATGGGCTACCTATGACTGAGTATATCGTTTGATGAAAATGTATAAAAACACTTCCACGTCTAAACGAGATTTTGTATATTTGGCGTTTTACAACAATCTTCGTCCAGTAACGCTACAAGTCAATTGTTTTAAAAATTTTTCGATTCTTATCTAGTGTATCGAAAATATCACTTTTAAATTACACAAACCATCGTTCTCAAGTTTTCTAAGTTAATACATATTAATCGTAACCTTTAAACAAACAATCAATAACTTTAAGCATAAGTTTTCTTTAACCCTCCGTCATTCGCATATATTTAGCCAGATCATTTAAGAACGTAACAGTGATTTAAATACATTTATAATGCAGCTAGCTATTTGAGTCTTCAGGTGCCCTCTACAAATATTGTTAGCTATCGTTTTATGAAAAAAAGGATATAAAAAAACAACAAAAACAACTTGTGTCAATTTTTTCACCAACACGTCACATACGTAGCGCATGTATCTGGCCAGATACACCTGTAGTTTGTATGAAGAATTGTGTATTTTATTTGCCTTTTTTAATATTTTTGCATTTGAAAGAAATTAATTTTTAGTTGAACCATGAATTTATGTTAAGAGGTTGTGGGTTCGAATCCGGGCTCAGGTTCATATCATAAATTTTTATTTCTTTTAATTTTAATAATTTTTATGATTTTTAAATTAGATTAATAATTTTTAAGAATACTGAAAAAACTATGTGACACTTAGCAGTGTGGAATGCTGCATTTTCTGTCCCGCTACGGACTTCATCAGCACACTGTGTCACCAACTGTTAGATGCCAGTAGTTAAGATCATCTATTTAACTGAATTCTTAAGCGAAATTGAAAACGAGAATTATATTAACACTCATTTCTATTTCACCTATGACCATATGATCGATTCAGTTAGACGAACTTATCCACCATAGTTTTTTCCTTTATGTTTTGTATTCCTATCCTTTATTAATCTACATTTACTTTGTACTTTAACCAACTGTCAGCTGGTAATGAAGACAAAGATTTTTGTTTTTGACAAGTTTTTTATGTTTTATTCTTTTACGTTAATGCAAATTTGAATTTAGTAAATAAAAATTTATGATATGAACCTGAGCCCGGATTCGAACCCACAACCTCTTAATTTTTGCATTTATTTACTTAAATCAACTGAAACTGCACTTTTTCACTCTGAATTAAATATCATAGCTTAGTATAAATTATATGCCAAATGATGATTTTGCCTAAGATATTGAAAATTTGTTGGTTATTGAACTAAATGAAGTGTTCAATAGTGATAATTATGCTGCCGAAGATCCTTTCCTTAATAAAGATGAAACTTTGTGGTATACAAATGAGCCAAATATTGGAAATCGTGTATTTCAACACATTTCATATATAAAACATTTGTTATACACAATTTCTGAAACGAATCGCCATGGAAAATCTGTAGTCGGGAACAGGAATGTAGCTAATCTAATTGGAATTGGATGCATTCATCGGTATTTCTTTTTGACGATTGGTTATTCCCATAATAATATAATATATATAACTACTCATTTTTGAATCAAAATTAATCGAAACATACATAAAAGCAATTATTTTCTTGAAATAAAACAGAAAATTTAATTTTTCTTGTTTTATTTGTCATTAGTGTTTTTCCTGGGAATTTGTTTTGGTATGTACTAAGTACATGTGCTAAAAAAAATTGCAAATATTTATCTGCCTGGTTTGCTAACAATATAACAATATAATATTATCAAAAAAGTATATATATTTTTCACATTAATATATTAAAATACAAAGTGTATCTGGCCAGATACATGCGCTACGTATGTGACTTTTGAAACATGTGCATGACGGAGGGTTAAATAAAGTCTGATTACCTTATCAGGCTTCCCCACAAAATGTTATTCTGAACCAAAACTCGACATTTTTATAGCAACTGGAAAAAAATGTGTGATACTAATACACTTTGGGATCTATCAAATACTAAGGTAAACTTACAGATGTTTACCCTCCACAATACCATATTTATTATTATTGATACAAACCATGAGTGAAATCGACATTGTTAACACGTGTACCCAATAAAAACTTAAAAATTTCCATGTAGACAACACTGACTTAAGCTAAATAGTTTTATATATACATCTAGTGCAAAGCATTTTTATACAGGCTTAGTGTGATAATCATATTTTCTTATTTAATAAGCTTTTTTTAAATATTGTATTATATTTATCTTAGCATTTAGGTATATTTTACTTAGTGCTGCTTCACTCAGAAATGCATAAGTTTGCTTTTGGATTTTTTGTTTTACCTTTTAAAAGCCGGTCGGTTAGGAAGTTATTTTATATTAAATAACAAGAAACGTCGTCATGTAGGCAAGTGTCGTAATATTAATGTTATTGTGTCTGTGTTTGTTTTTGTGCTAAAGTATAGCTATGCTATTATTTAGCTATAAAGTTTAATCCTAGAAATTTAATTTCGCGCCAAGGCACACATTTATTTTTATATTTATTATAAAAGGTATATAACATACATGTATGAAGCGAATTATTAAGCTAAGAAAAAAAAGTTAAAGGTCAAATGAGGGAAATAAAAAGAACGAGTCGACAATGAGTTGTGGATGCATTTTATTAAAGTGAAAGTCTGCTATAAAATCCAATTTCTAAAATTTAATTTTATATTTAATTATTTAATTATGTTATAAATTTCCTATTTTGCAATTCTTTTTTAACCCTTATGTGTATACCAAGGTAGCCCGGTACCTTTAGCACTCTCATCTTAACTATTTTAATGGAAGCAGATGGTTCACAAACTTCAATCTTCTTGAGAACTTCTAACTATTGAAATAGTTAAAGTTATTATTTCTTTTAAGCTAAAAAAAATATATTGTATAGGCGCTGTGGTCCAATTAATATCTTATATATGTAACCGTACGGCAAGGTACCCGGGTACCTTCATGCATTATATATAAAAAAAAACTATAACAAAAAGTAAAATTTTATTGAAAGATAACTAAAGGAAAATAAGATAAAGTAGTTATAAACATTTTATATTTGAATATTTATGTAGAAACAATATTTATATGATTTTCTTTGTTTCATACGTAGTTTAGAATTTGTTTTGAACTTGACCCTGGTTAAAAATGGGTTAGTGACACCCAATTTTAACCAATTTTCTAATATATATGTCTATTCACTGAGGCTATCATAATTTCAGTTCTGCTCATAAAATCTGCTAGTATATATCAATTTACATGCTTTTTTAAAAACTTTGGTGAAAAATTAAGTTTTTATTGCAATCCCTTGATTTGAAGTCGCAGGTACGACTGAGCCTTTAAAGATATAACTCTAGTTCTCTCTTAGTGGTAATATGTAGGGGGTTCTTACTATAACTGAAACTTTTTTTTTACTTTTTTGAAATTCGCTGGAGAATTTATTTAAAAGAACCAAAAAAGTAGTTTTTAAAACAATATGAAAAAAATATTTTCTTTCGTTCTGTGCAAAAGTGACATAACGTTAGCCTATTGCATCAAAAATGGATATGTAAATATCCTAAGGCTATAAATATGTAAAATTAGTAAAAATTTTACAATTTTTTTAAAATAATAACACACTGATACATTTTGAGGAAAAAGAAATACACTTTTAAGGAAACCTATATAAAACGATAGGCCTTATTGAGTGTATCAGTTTGTCATTTTTAGAAATTTCGATATACCCTCAAAATCGAAAGTTATCGATAAAAAACGATTTTTTTGGTCTTCCCGAACAAAAATAGGCCTAGCTAAGTCATTTGTATATCGATTTGAAATTTTAACACGGTTTGAGACAGACAAGACATCAGGCTTTCTTTTATTTTTATTTCATCAAATGATCACAAAAATATTTTCAAACAAATTTAAATTTTTATTTTTTTTTTCGATTTTTTCACATTGGGATGCCGTTTTCCGCAGTATTTTGTTAGGAATGCCAAACTTTTTTATATTTACTTGCAAAGTGCATTAAATATTTTGTGAACCTACATTATTTAAATTTAAATTAACAGCGAATTAAAAAAAATATAAGTTTTTTTTGTAAAAGGGCCAGTTTAATTAACATACTATACACGTATAAGTACTTATATTTATACGCACTTATGAATGAAGTTAAAAAAGGATAGAAACAAAGAAGTACGACATAATGTCCAAGCTCTATTTATGCCTCTATTGCCGTTCTAGGTTTGACGTTCTTGAAATCATCCCAACTTTCACGACCAAACCCTTTTCTGGTATTGCGAAGCCCAACGGTTTTAGTTGAGATCGGTAATACAGCTTTCACTTTATGAAACTAGTTGCATAGGGTTTCTGCAACTAGTTTCATAGTGTGAAAGCTGTCTAAGGTGTTGCCATTTTAAAATATGATTTGATATATAAAAAATTATTGCTGTGAAAATAAGACACAAAAATAATTGTGAAACCGTCACTAATTTTAAATTAAAAAATATCTTACTGTTCCTTCTTGATAAAAAGTGAGTTTTATACTTTTATTGTGTTTGTGTTATTAAAAAACAACTTAACTGCAATATTGTTACTTCTTTTGCAGTGTGTGATAAGCCAAATAATTTTTGTTTTGTGTGCGGTTTATTTTGACCTATAAGCTTAACTTTTTGACAAAATCTGAATGTTAATTTGTAATTGAGACCCAATTTGCTTTCCATCAACAAATATCATAAAATCAAATAGATGTCTTCAAGGACCCAAAATTTCTATGAAAATTTCCGATAACTCAAAAAATCCTTAGCCGATTTATACGCTACTTACGTAGATAGAAAGCTAATTGAGTCTACATTATAAATTAATATTTACACTTTGTTAAAATGTTTACTAAAAAAGTTAAATTTTGCAAGAACTAAAAAATTGGCCATATTTTTTCTTATAAACGCAATTTTCAACTTCATGGCCTGGGCGCCACGTGATAACGTAGTGCGATTTGGCTTAAATTTTGTTATTTGAAGTTTCTCACCGAATGCCATAATAATCTGACCGCCATTTCTCTACTTTCGAAAAAAGTTCAAAAAACACTCTAAAGTAGTATTGTATAGAAAATTTTCTAATATACAAATAATACTGAATTTTTTTTACTAAAATTGTTATATCTCTATTAATATGTTTCCGATTTTAATTAAAGTACTCTTGTTTTACAAAATGGTAACCATGATTTTTTTTTAAAGTCAAAATATATTAGGTCTTCTGATAAATTTTACGAAAAAAAAGCTTCCGAAGTTGAAAAAATCGAAAAAAAAAATAAAATTTTAACTTCAGCGGAAAATATTTTTGTGATAAATTGGTCATGTTAAAAAAAGGTCTTTACGAAGTGAAAGCCTATTTTGTTTTCTGTCGAAACACATTTTAAAATTTAAAATCGATGTAAAAATGACTCAGTTAAGCCTTCTTTTCTCCGCTAAGTCCAAAAAAATCGTTTTTTATCGATAACTTTCGATTTTGAGGGTATATCGAAAATTTTAAAAATGTTAAAATGATCTTCTAACCGAGTTCTACTGGTTGAGCTTGGTTTCGTTCCGAGTGTATTTTCACTGTATCAGAGTGTAATTTTTTTTATTGCATATGATGAGGAGAGTTTTCAAGGACATATGCTATTTTAGAAAACCCTTGATAATTAGGGAGGTCTTGAATCGATTTTATGGTTACATATCATGTGCTTGAATTATTGAAGTTAAATGTAGAAAAATTGGGGGCTTCATCTTCTTGTAGTACAAAACTTAATTTACTTAATGCTCAGTATTGTATATATATGTATATTATAACCGTAACCTTGAATTTGCCCTGAGATTTACCATTTACTATAAAAGAACGTACATTGCAATTCTCAGAGTTATTTTCCGAGATCACGCATTTATTTTCTCCAAAAATGTTTGTTTTCAATAATTTTTTCCATATAGGTACCCGGGTACCTTGCCATACTGTTAAAGGTGTTTTTTTTTTGCCATACACATAAGGGTTAAGGCCTTGAAAAAAATTCCCTAATTAATTGTAAAATCTAAAAAATTCTTAAAATTTATTTTACTTTAAATTTAATGATTTCTTGATTTTGTTATTTCAATAAGTCAGTTTGCCAAAAATGTTTTAATCTTTAAAAATATTTAAAGTTACTTAAAAGGAATTCAAAAATTATTTTTCTATTTGTAGCTGTTATATGTACAAATACGAGTATACACACACACTTTTATATACTCTTACTTGAATTATACAAATATTTGCATACACTTACATAGATGTATATGAGTTTTTCCAAAATTAAGGAAAGGAAATACTACAAGGCACTTAACCTTAAAGTCACCCTTGTGTGGGTGAACCATTTTTTGTACGATAAACAAACAAATGTTTGGGGAGTATGTAGTTTCAATGTAATTTGCACTAGAGACAACATTTTTCGCTATTAAATGTGAACATTATTATGTTGTATAAATTGAAATACAACTCTCGTGTATAGGCCGGTGCTTCAAAGGCTAGTTTGGAGCTTCTCGACCGTGTACAAGAAAAGGCATAATGAACATAAATTACTATAAAATACAACGATATTTGGAATTTGATTGAAAAAACCCTATGCTTCTTGAGCAAAATTCATAGATATTGCATATGTGTGAAAAACCACACACGAGGGTAACTAACGTTAGTTTTTTTGATGGCGATTTGAGGGTTAAAGAAAAGTTAAGTTAACAAAAATTTTATTCTTATTTGATTAAAAGCAACTAATTTTTCGAAATACATACATTATAAAATTGTTAAATAGTTTCTTATTAATTTCTTAATAATACGGAATTCTATTGCATTTTGTTGCAGATTTGTTGCATTACTAAATAATTTTTCGTCCAGATTCCTTATTTTTCGATATGCCTTATCTCATTACGGTTTCCAAACTATATAAGTTTTTGTAAAAAAATTTTGCGAAACTATTTTCGATTTCGACCTAAAATCTAGATATTTTAGGTTATACATTTTTTTATGAAAAGCCCATATATGTATATAAGTATATGTTAGTATATAAGTGTATACCCTTAACTGTATGACTTGTTATTTACACATACTTTCTCTAGAGTTAAGGAAGGAAAAAATAATCATAAAAATTATTCTAGCATGTGAACTTAACTAACTACACATTTAAAAATATAAGTATAAATATAACCATGTCTACTGGATATTTTAGGATGTCCCTGAAATTAAAGATGATCTAATACGATTGGGTATACTAGTCAACAATGCCTACTTTTTTTTGCTTTAAAAATTCATTTTTATAGCAAAACAAGTAGGAAAGTGCTATAGTCGGTCAAGCCCGACCATACGATACCCTTCACATCTAGAGTTAAAAGTGTTTTTTTTCCTGTATAAAGACAAATATTTGCTAATTTTGGCATCATACAAACATTCTATAAAATCTTATATATTTAAGCTGTTTCTGTCATTTGGACTTGTATGAGATCTAGGGTCAAATGTGAACCGATTATTTCGAAATTTGGTAAATTGATTACAGTTAATACAAAAATTATGTATGCAAAAAAAAAACAATCAAGACCAATCATACAATACCCTTCACCATTTAAGTCAAAGGTGTTCTTTTTCCTGCATAAAGAAAAATATTTGTTAAATTTTGCCATCATACAAACATCTTCTCAAAACTTATATATTACTTACAAGTCTTAAAATGATAAATCATGTCTTTCTTTGCGAGTTTTCGCCCAAAGTAGTTTTTTCTAGCGGTGTATCCTTAGGTGTATTGTCAAGGACATGAATTTTTGGGGGAAAATCGCAATAATTTCAAAACTCTTCTCTGGATTTTAAATATTGATGACCTTAATTAAAGCTACATTAGTTCACTTTTAGATTCCCGTATCTTTTCTCTTTAAAATAAATTGTAAATGGACGAAATGTAGCAAAAACTGCAAATACTCTCAGTTTTTCCCATACAAATGGGCTCAAAAACTTTGGCCCCATTGCGCGGGCTTGCATCCTAAAAATAAATCAATAATATTTTGCACACTTCCGATTGACATAATTTGGCTATATAATTTCACTATTAGAAGTCGATCAGAGACAAAAGTAAAAAAACGAGCTACCCTAATATCTAGGCAGTTTCCGTCATTTGGACTTAACTAGATAGGGTCAAATGTTGACCGATTATCTCGAAATTTAGTGAATTGATTACAGTTGTTACAAAAATTTTGTATGCAATAAATAAACAGAAAATTCTCATTATCTTTAGATTTACGAGCGTTTTAGAGATTTTTGTCTCATTTAGTGCGTCTTGAGAAAAGTGTTTATGTGGAAGCTATGGTCAAATGTAAATCGATTTCAGTGAAACTTGATACATTGATTTGGATTTACATAAGCAGTATTTGTTTTAAATTTTATGAAAAAATATTAACACTGATATTTAAAATATCAATTCCGGGGAGTGAGACCTATGGAAGGTATCATAAAAAATGAACCTATTCTGAAAAATTCCACTCTCAATAAAATCATCTGACCCAAATTTCATCAAATTATCTCTAGAATTGCGACCTATACTTTGATTACATGGTTTATATGGCGGTCCAGCCGGACGGACAGACTGACATTGCTAAATCGACTCAGAAAGTGATTCCAAACCTATTGGTATACTAAAAGGTGGGTCTGAGACAAATATTTATATGCGTTACATACATTATCACAAACTTATAATACCCTTTCCACCTATGGTGGTCAAGGATATAAACATGAATTGGTATATTATTAAAAATATTTATCATAGTAAGCCACTTTTTTTTTCTATGTTTGTGGTAATATATGGACTTCGCGCCAAAAGACCTGCTCCGGTTTAGAGGTAAAGAATAAATCATATCAGTTTGCGATAATCTCTTCTAATATAAGCTTATTCCAGTTGTTGTTGTAACTGCGATATTATTCTTAATATTCTTAAGAGGTGGCAGTCCTTGGTCGGAATCCTAATATATCCGAGTCATGCCGGTACGAAGAACCGACTGCCATGGAAACGCCTATTTCAGTAAGAGTGTTCTGCCTTGATAGAAATAAATTATTGTTAGGAGGGGTAAGGTGTAGATTATAATGGTGTTGAGGAAGATATCCCATTCTCTATTTTTAAAATACTTTTTGATCAGTCTTGAAAGATGTAGCCGATCATTGTCGTGATAAAAGATTATGTCCTCTTCTCCAGTTGAATATTCTAGTTGTTTTAACTGATTGATTTATTCAAACTAATCAGTTGTATTCGACCGACCCAATTTCAATAGCTCGTAATACAAGACTCCCTTCTAATCCCACTAACCACAGAGCATTACTTTGGCGTTGATTTGGCTGGGCTTAACCAACATATGACTTTTTGCACTTTGGGTTATCGCAATGTATCACAATAACAACAATTGATAGTAACAATCGATTCAAAACTTTTTTGACATTTAATAACTCTGATATGGGACAGCTTAGAAATAGAATCCTCTCAATTAGAACTAAAACTTAACTCTACAAAACTCTTATACAGCCCGTGTTATTATATGTGACCCGGTCTATGAAAAGGGAAAAGGTGACTTATGATTCAAAAACAAAATTGCAAAAGATTCGCTAAAAATTTCGAAAAATTAGCTAATTTTTCGAAATTTTGTTTTCGAGTCATAAGCCACCTTCTCATAGATCGGTTCACATATAGTGCTAGATCATTGGAACTTGTCCAAGCAGATAAAGCTATTCTTGAAATTTTTGAGAGAAAGATTCTCAAAAATTTATATGATTTATATGTAGATATTCACATGATAAAACGCATTAAATAATAGCGGTTACGTTGGCTAGAACGTGTTGTTCTAATGGATGAAAATACTTCAACAAGAAAGTTGTTCGAAAATGATCCCGGGGGACTCATAGAAGGGGATGACCTAAACTTCGATAGAAGACCAAGTAGAAGAATACCTATTATTGATTGGTCTAAGAAATTGGTGAATATGGACCCAAGATCGGAAAATTAGATCGGTTTTTGACCTAAATAGGTTGTATATAGGCCACTTAATTAAGTAAGTATTGCAAGTTTTTCTTTAACTTCATGATAATTTTCGTCGAGTTATACTTCCACTTCCTCATTATCAATCTTATGGGCTGATCAGAACTCTCCTTGTCTTCTGTATTGAAATTACAACTTTTGACTAGCGGAAACGATAGCTCACAAGTATTTTGAGTTAATGACGACCATAACCTTCTACCAACAATCGATAAGTTTCATCTGACGTATTCTACAAATGAAAAAAGATTAGCTTCCAAATTGGTTACTACTGACACAAGCCCTATGTGAAGCCATGATATATATTTTCCAACAGGTCAATTAACCCTGCTGTTAGAGACCATTAAGACCAAATTATGAAGACACTATTTTCCCCTATAATATGACTGAATACTTTACAAGTTATAAACTTAATAACAATCCGTTGATAATATGAATAACATCCCGCTTATTGGTCACTTATATGCTATTCTGAAAGTGAATCTGATTTACAAAAATTCTTTTCTATTTTCCAATTCCCCTATGAAATTTATGCCTTTTTACATATCCTTGAGTCAGGGACATAATTAAGCAAGAAAAACTTGCTAAAAATGATCTTTGGGCTCAATTAAGACGAAATTTAAAATTTTGAAGAACTCTGAAGAACGTATTTACAATATTTCATCAAAATTCGAGATGCTTTTGTTTAGTAGGGTAAAAGGGGGAGCATTTGCCACTTTTTTTAAAAGTGATCTAGGTTTCTTACTGGGAGAGTTATTACAATTTTTTTGTTCTTCATAGGTACCTATATATGTTAGCTTTAAACTGTGTTGGTTCAGATTGCCTACGGCTTTTCTTTATGTATTAAATTTAAAAAATATCAAATTAACTAAAAGTGGCCAATGTGCCCCATCCATGGGGCACATTTGCCAATAAGTTGGGTACAAAAAAGAAGTAAAAAATTGTTGTAACAAAGTAAGTTTTTATTTCTATAAAGCTTTAATAATAAAACAAACCAAAAAATTAATTCAAGTTCATTTCACATGGATAAATTAAACAAAACAGTAAAAAATACAGAGATCAAAATTAAAACTATTGGGCCTCTGTTAACATTGTACTTTGATATATCAACATTAAAAAAAATGTTAAGATGGAAGATGGATCGGACCCTGCAACCAAAATACGATAACCTTTTTAGGGATATTACGAATGTCGGGCTCAAAAAAATGTCGACGAGTAGCTTTGTTATATATGTATAGCAAATGTGCCCCAGGTAGAGTCTTTAGATATAAAGAACAATTTTTCACATAAGAAATAGATTTATTGATAAAAACCCTGTAGTCAATGCCGGCAGTGAAACAGTACTGATCTATTACTGACATAGTCAACAGTACTAGTAACCTATTATGCCCCAGCCAATGTTATCTACTATAGACATTTAACATTTGCAGTTCCTACGATATCCACCAGTAGACTTCAGAACTATTGAATAAGTACTGACTTTCTTGTTCTTTTGGTGCATATGATATGTGAGAGAAAAATATGTATTGCTCTCAGAGAGAGTTCTCATATAAAGAGACTGTAGATAATCAGTATTGACATACTACTGACGTGGTCTACAGTAATATTGACCTTTTGCACCCAGTCCACGTTATCTATTATTGACATTTAACGTAGACTGTTCCTACGAAATCTACCAGCACTGTAGACTAAGTAGTTCCTTTGGGACCAAAATTTCTTCTTTTTTTTATTTATAATTTCTTCCTCTCTTTGAGAATTACAAATGTACAAATTTCTTTGTTTTTTAATTTGTTTTCTGTAATTTCTTTTACTCATTTTTAATTTTTTGTTTTTAATCACCTTTTTTAATTCACTTTTTTAACTTTTCAAAATTTTATTAACGATTTTTTTAAGAAAATGAAATTAAACAATAAAGAAATACAAAAAAAAACAGATATTTCAGAAAAGAAAATTCTCTACCTAATAGGAGAGAGACAATAAAAAATACTCGCCTGTTGAAATTGTGTTGACAATGTCACCAGAAACACACTAGTACTGTCGTCTCTATATAATTTGTACCTGCTTTCAAAACAAAAATTGTAGACACTTTAACTGGTGTTTTTGTCTATAGAGACGAGAGTGTAGACATGTCAACATATGGTGCCAGGTTGACTAAAGGGAACCTAAAATATTTGTTCTCAATACTATATTGCTTATTAAAATAATGAAAAATTTCTTAGGATAACAAAAAACTAAAGAAAATATTACAAGAATACTTGTAGCATAATATTTTTTCAGGATCTGCTAAAACAATAAATCACGCCTGATGTTTTAAATATGAAAGCTACAACAGTGAATATTTGAGATATGGAATATCAATGATAAACGAATATAAAATCGATTACAGCATCAAAAAAGATAAGTTAGTTTTCAAGAAAATTAGTGGTGGCAAATGCGCCCCTATGGCAAGTTTTTGGTTTCACTTTATAAGCAAACTAGCTGTACCCTGAGCGCATTGCTGCTCCGCCAACTAAAATAGGTTTGAAGGAAAGACATTACACAAATATCCAAATAATTTTGAATCTTATTATTTGACGTTGTGATTTTCAGTGGCGACATTTGGCGAAAATTAGTCGCACCAACTTATAAACCTTCGTCGGCTCATGAACAACAACATTGCTTAAGATAATTACATGATCAAATGTATATGCATAGTTTACGATTCAATTAATTTGTATCAAGTGGCGCTATCTATCGGGAATTAATCACACCAACTTAAAATATTAATGTTATTTTCAGTCGCGCTACCTGTCGAAACTTGGTCATACCAACTTAAGATCATTACATTATACAATGCTTAGTTTACTTTTCTATAAAGGACATACAGACAGACAAACATTTAATTTAATATACATATATAGATATTTGGATATACAATTTATGGAATAGACATATTGTAAATATTTTATATTTCATTAAAAGTATCTATGTTTAAAATTAGGCTTAAATTTTTATTTATATTTTAACGGCTTACTTTAACCCATATCATCCTACTGTCCCATTTTTTGAAAGGTTGCTTTTTCTATTTGCATTTTTGTTAAGGAAAGTGTAGTCGTAATTATTTTTGTACTATGGTAACACTGAAGCTGTCAGCTATCAAATTCAGGTTCCGTTATTCCTTGTTAAGTCCTTCATTTATATTTTGTTGAGTATTATTTGATGAATATTTTATAAAACGTAACAACGTAGGTTGTTTTGTTAAAAGTTTGCATACAAACAAAAAATTATCCCACTGTTCCATTTTTGGAACGTTACTAAAACTTAAGAATGGAAAGCTGATTTTTTTTTCGATACATACATTTGATCAGGATTGTTTGAATATAACGTCTTATAATTTTTTATCGAAATTTCATGACCGGAAGGTTG